>OX387223.1:12294640-13582957 GCA_947561695.1 Tyria jacobaeae
AAACTACCTCACAAAGGATTTATAAACGGTTATAGCAAGTATAACGTCTTTTACATAACACAAATAAAATTACCATACAATAATTCTTAAAATGTAGCTAAATATTTAAATCGAATTTATTAATGAATTTTACACCATGTTTTATTATTATTTATATTACACAAATTACATTTGTTTAATATTATCAACCGTTATTCCAGTACAGTTTCAATAAATGGCGCTGTTATCAAGACTTGATGCTAAAGTAGATATAATTTAGTAAATAACATTTGATTACAGAACAATCATAGATTTACACATTTACTTGAATAAATGATTAATTTGTTATTAAAGTCATTGTTTGAATAATAAGTTCAAACTACACCAAATTACTTCTAATAGTCTAAACAGTGTTTTGACTCTAGTATTTATGCATTTTTTAGACATTTCTGTAATAATACCAATATAAAAATCACTATATGATGACTTGCGCCCATAGGCACATACCTGTAGTAAGGCAACTCGACAGCAACAAGTTTATATCTAAGACCAATTTGCTGATGGACTATGCAAGTACTCGCCGTTGGCAAGACGAGAACAACCGGAAATTATATGCCTGAGGGATTCTCTGGAACGATGACATGCCAGACAAATGTCAATTGTGCCATTCTTTAGGATATGTTTCCGATAGTTGTTCGTCATAACATATCTCTTCCATACGTCCCTACGATCTGTAACATTAAGTACTGCAGGTTTGCGCCAGTTCTCTGTACCTAGACCAAGCGGAGTAAGTCCGTTATCAACTGCCTCCACATCCCGGTGCACCTCATCGTTAACAGAGACAAAGTAATTTCTAAGACTGCATACCTTGCGATTATGGAGGGCCCTGGCATTTAAAAAACCACGACCCCTACATTTCCGCGGGATATACAATCTCATAACTGATGAACGTGGATGGTGCATTCAATATGCGGTTAAAAGTGTACAGACTCTTCTATTCAGGGCATCTAATTCAGTCTGTGTCCATCTAAGTACACCAAAGGAGTAGGTTATGACTGGTATGACCCAATCGTTATATGGCCGCACCTTATTACCGCCCGATAAAAGACTTTTTAATACTATTTTTCAGGCGGCCAAAGAAACGTTCCTTTGGCGTTTGCTTCATAGTCATGACTGCACATTTATCTACACCAAATTCCATATTAATACATTTACTAAAGGTTTCAGTTAACTCTAGTAATTTAATTAATTGGAAATTGTTGCAAGCAAATAGTTTCAAGTCATCCATGAAAAGAAGGTGGGAAATTACCTGACCTCCCCTCCGCAAACGATAGCCTAGCCCCGAGCTCTCCAAAATAGTACTGAGAGGATTTAAGGCTAAACAGAACCACAAGAGACTCAAACTGTCACCCTGAAATATACCTCGCTTGATCTTTATATACTCGCTGTCACTTTGAGATTGTCGACATCCTGGATACTATAGGACTGTTCTCCATTGCTGCATACATACCTCCAAGGCAGTGCATAGATTTGTGTTAATTTTATACAACTCCATCACTCTCAAGAATCACGTATGCGGCACAGAATCATAGGCTTTTTTATAATCTATCCAAAATGTCGCCAAATCTTTTCGGTTGTGACGAACTTGTTGGTTAATAGTCGTGTCAATAATAAGGAACTTAAGTGCCACGTGCCCTACTTCTACATCCATTCTTAGAGTAGGACATGATATTTTTGTAGGTTATATGTGTTGGTATTTTAACTCTCAGTATATACGTAAATAACTTGTACACTGTTAGCAAACAGGTAATGGGTCTGTAGTTTTTGGGATCCATGGCACTACCGGACTTGTAGAGTAGGTGAGTTACACCTTCGGTCATAATAGTAGGCAACGAACCTGATTCTAAACATGACTGAAATTGAGCCACTTTAACCAAAAGTTATGCAGCCCATCCCCCGCTGATTTCCAGGCTCCACGGCGGCAAAGCCAGCACGTGGAGCCTCCAGCCGGGACGACCAACGAGCCATCGTGGCTCGGCGAGCGTCCTCACGCCACTCGCGTACCTCTTCGGGCGGGGGCCGACTGCCGCAGCCCGCCCGGAAATTAGTCGTCCGCCGATAAACTTCAGCGCGCACTTCCGCCTCCAAGTCCCACGGGGGAGTTCCGGCCAACGCGCACGCCGACTCCGTCGACACGGTGCGGTAACCGCGTATGGCTCTAACCGCCTTGAACCTCTGAGGGCGCCAGAGGCGTGCCCTATTCTGGGCGGGGTAGAGCCCCCGCCCACACCGGTGCACCGTATAGTGTCACTGACCGAACAACCCCCGTGTACAGCCGTCTTAAGGCGCCCAAGAGCGGACGCAGCGCCAACCAGCTTTGGGGCAAACTGCCGAAAGTGCTCGTCGAGGAGCCACCTCCCGTCAAGGGTCAGGCTCAGATATTTAATAACGGCCCGAACCGGTACGAGGACCGAGTTGACCATGATGGCGGCACCGGCAGGTGGACCACGACGGGGCCCATGAAATAAAAGGGCCTCCGTCTTGTCCAGGGCCACCCGCAAACCCATTGCCTCGATGCGCCGGACCATCAGAGAGGCTCCTCTGGTGGCCAGGCACGCCACCTCTTGAGAGTTTGACCCCTGGGCTGTTACAAGAGTGTCATCAGCGTCACAGATTACTCCCAGCCCAGGGGGGAAGTCACCACGAAGGGCCCAGTCGTACCCCATGTTCCACAGAAGTGGTCCAAGGACAGACCCCTGCGGAACATCGCACGACATGGGCCAACAACTCAGGTTTCCATCTCGGTCCTCGCCACTAGCCGCATCAATCCAACTCTCTCCTACTACAAGGCATGGTTGGATACAATGAGTTGAGGGTCAGAAAGGAATTCACGCAACTAGAATATTTTTTAAGGTTATTACAGGCAGTATACACAAGTCCAGACGAACCTGAACCACTGTGCCGGTGCGCAGGACCTTTTCCTGCAAACCATGGCAGAGTGGTCGATCAGATCGCAGAACCTTATTACGTTCCTCCCCGTCCAAACTGGGTGGGTGATCGGGACAGCTCTGTGGCGGTTGTCAACTCCACGGCATTGCATTCCCCGCCCTTGTCACTAAAAGACAAGGGCACTGGATATGTAGCTGTCGAGTGGGGGGAGCTAACCATATATGGTGTTTATTTCTCCCCCAACCGGAGTTTGAGTGACTTCCAGGTTTTCCTCAACAACCTGGAAACCTCGATACGGCGTCTAGGGTCTGGGCACGTCCTAGTGCTGGGGGACTTTAACGGCCAAGTCCGTTGCGTGGGGATCCCCCAGGACGGACGCACGGGGCGACGCTGTTGAGGAGTGGGCGACATCAGTAGGCCTCTATCTCCTAAACAGAGGCTCCACTAATACGTGTGTGCGGCAGCAGGGGGGGTCGATAGTGGACCTCTCGTTCGTTACCCCTGCTCTCGCCGCACGAGTAAGGAACTGGCGTGTCCTGGAAGAGGTTGAGACGCTCTCGGATCATCTCTATATCCGATTTGAGCTCTCCCGGACCCAGGACCCCAGAAGGGGTCATATGGCGCGGCGATCATCCCACTTTCCACGGTGGGCTCTTTCAAAATTAGATAGGGACTTACTGGAGGAGGCAGCCAGTATTTACTCTTGGTTGTCTCCGCAGCCTCCGCTTGAGGAGCTAGACTTAGGGGCGGGACACTTTCGCGACACGGTTACGCAGATTTGAGATGTGGCCATGCCCCGCGTTCTAGGTCGTCGGCCTCCAAGGAAGGAGGTCTACTGGTGGTCCCAGGAGTTGGCGGACCTCCGCGCGGCCTGCACTCGTGCCCGGAGGTCTTACACCCGCAGTCGTCGGCATCACCGTGGAGAAGGGGAAGAAGACCGGCTTCATGAGGAGTACCGAGAGGCGCGGAGAAGAGAAAGGATATGCTTCAGGGTCTCGATCATGACCCCTGGGGTCGCGCATGTCGTGCGGTGCAACAAAAGCTCCGCGCACTGGGTCCCCCCTTACGGAGTCTCTCCAGCCCAGCTTCCTGCAGGAAGTGGTTAAGGGGCCTTTTCCCGCAACGGGCGGAGCACTCGCCCCCATCAATGGCCCTCTTGGCCAGAGAAGACGGGGAGCTGGAGGAAGAGGACATATCGCCCGTCACGGAAGCGGAGATAGGGGCGGCCGTTCTACGGATCTGCTACAAGAACACCGCCCCCGGGCCAGACGGGATCCCTGCCCGAGTCTTGGCCCTGACCCTTGACCACATGATAGACCGCCTCAGGGAGGTGTTCGACGCTAGCTTGGCTTTCCTGATTGTTGGAAAAGCGGGAAGCTGGTGCTTCTAAGAAAGCTGGGACGGCCTGCCGACTCGGTTGCGGCCTACAGACCCATCGTGCTGCTGGATGAGGCGGGTAAACTGTTTGAGAGGGTACTCTCTGCTCGCATCGTCCGGCACCTGGACGAGGTCGGCCCCGATTTGTCGGACGCCCAATTCGGTTTCCGAACAGGTCGATCGACGATCGGTGCTGTGTTGCGCCTGAGGGCCGTGATCGAAGAGGCAGTGAGCTGTTGTGGCATGCCGTTGGCGGTGTCGTTAGACATCCCCAACGCATTCAATAGTCTGCCATTCAGTTGCATCATGGAAGCACTCCACTATCACGGGGTACCACAGTACCTGAGGCGGCTAGTGGCAGACTATTTAGAGGAGCGTACCGTCATGTACGAGAACCGAGAGGGTCATCTGAGTCGTCGGCCCATGACGTGCGGTGTTCCGCAGGGGTCTGTCCTTGGACCGTTCCATGTGGAACATGGGGTACGACTGGGCCCTTCGAGGCGACTTCCCCCCTGGGCTAGGCGTAATCTGTGACGCTGATGACACTTTGATCACGGCCCAGGGGGCGAACTTTCAGGATACGGTGCGTTTAGCCACCAGAGGAGCCTCACTGGTGGTCAGGCGCATCGAGGCGCTGGGCTTGCGGGTGGCCCTGGACAAGACGGAGGCCCTTCTATTCCATGGGCCCCGTCGTGGTCCGCCCCCTGGCGCCTCCATCATGGTCAACTCAGTTCTCGCACCGGTTCGAGCCCACGTAAAATATCTGGGCCTGATCCTTGAAGGCAGATGGCTCTTCGACGAGCACTTTCGGCAGTTTGCTCCAAAGCTGGTCGGCGCTACGTCCGCCCTTGGGCGGCTTTTACCCAGCCTGGGAGGACCCAGCGTCGCAACAAGACGGCTGTACACGGGGGTTGTCCGGTCGATGGCACTATACGGTGCACCGGTGTGGGCGGAGGCTCTGACCGCCCAGAATAGGGCACGCCTCTGGCGTCCCCAGAGAGTTATGGCGGTTAGAGCCATACGCGGTTACCGCACCGTATCCACGGAAACGGCATGCGCATTGTCAACACCCCCGTGGGATTTGGAGGCGGAAGTGCTCACCGAAGTTTATTGGCCAACGGCTGACTTCCGGGCGGTTGGCGGAAGTCGGTCCCCGCCCGAAGAGGTACGCGAGTGGCGAGAGGCCGCACGCCGAGCCACAATGGTTCGTTGGTCGTCGCGGCTGGAGGCTCCACGAGCTGGCTTTGCCGCCGTGGAGGCGCTCCAGCCGGTCATTGTCGAATGGGCAGGGCGGCAGCACGGGACTCTTTCCTTCCGACTGACGCAGGTTCTCTCCGGGCACGGCTGCTTCGGAAAGTACCTGCACTCGGTCGCTAGGAGGGAAATGACCACTGCGACTGTCTGTCACCACTGCGACTGCAGTGAGGACTCGGCTCAGCACACGCTTGCGGTTTGCCCCTCTTGGGCATCGCAATGTAGGGCCCTCACTGCAGTCATCGGAGAGGATCTGTCGCTACTGGCTGTTATACGCTCCATGGCCAGTAGCGACAGGAGTTTTACTGCGGTGGCAACCTTCTGCGAGGACGTCATCTCCCAAAAGGAGGCGGCGGAGCGGGCCCGAGAGGATGACCTCCACTCTGACCCGATTCGCCGCCGGCGAACTGGGCGGCGAAGGCGCGCTTACAAGCGCCTTATGCCGCCCTGAGTGTGGCCGCGGGTGGTCGGGAAGGGTTTTCCCCTCCATCCACCATATGGCCAGCCGCGAGGAGGCGACGTCCTGGTATGCTGGATGTTGCCTAATTGAGAGTTACATAAAGGTGGTGCCCGCATAGTGCGGGCAAGCGCTAGGAGGGGTCCGGATGTCTTTATAAAGCTGTTCCCGGATTCCTCCTATTTTAAGCGCAGCATGGCACACCGTGTGGTTTTAGTCGGTCCGATTCTGACACACCGTTCCACTGAAAACCCCGGTGGGTTGACGGCCCGAGGGGGTTTTCACACGTAAAAAAAAAGGCAGGATACACAATACATATGTATATATTGGGTTATATATATTGGTGGTAACGCCAGCCCAGGCTGCTGGCGGTGCTAAGCGGGCGTATCAATCTTCTCAATGAGGCGCCTTTGTCTCGAGCGTTTCAGAGGCTGAATCTCGTGGCAGAGGAGATTGACATATTTCATTGTTCACTTAGTGAATTCACTATTAGTAATAACACTATGTAGAACATGTTATAAATAAATAATAGGGCATACCAGAATTATTATAGTTATTTAACTATTGCATTAGGTTTATAACCTGTAATAATAGTAAGTTTGTTAAATAAATAAATGAAATAAAATAAATAAATGCATTTCCACGGCATTAATTTTACTCTCATTCTTTTGCTGTCATATCACTCTCTCACAACTCTCTTTAAGCAAACCAAAGTTGGCACTTCTTCATAAAACGCCAGACCAAGTTTGTAAAGAAAGAAGAATGAAACATATGTATTTTTTTGTACTTACACAAAATCAAACAACAACCAATTTTGATAAATGAAATTTCGTTGAATTCGTCTCTATTATATTAATCTATTACCCTATTGTAGTCCACCGCTGGTCTTTCTTAACGTGCGCTGTGTCACCCAGTGCTCCTCATTCCGTATCCAGCCCGTTCCAGTTACATTCCGGCTATCGTCGTAGGTCCATCTGAAATTTGGTAAATTCTACCTTTTTGATAGTTCAATATTCAAAGAAACATCCCTCACAATGTCCACAGAATAGAATTTTTGTTTGAGGTAACCGACCTTCATTCTACCGTCGGAGCCATGGTATTAAGCTTATTAAAATTTATATTTTAATAAGCTTAATACCGTAACAGTTTTTTTTTTATTTTCCATCACACCTAACTTGCGTAGGGTTATAAACAATTTCAAACTAATATACACATATGTATAGTATTCCCAAATTAATAATGCCCATGCAGATCTTCGCTAATGGTCGTATTCCCGGAAACACCCGAATCATTGAATCGTAAGAGCCCTAAACAACGCACTTGCATTTTCCACTTTGTTCGAAAGGAATAGAAGTCAATATCATGAGTACACAATCGAAAACAATTCCAGCGGTCGGCGGCGGTCGCCGGTCAGTTAAAGGTCCGTCAGTCGTCTTTATATATTGATGGTGACTGTACGTGTTCTTTCTGTTTGGAATTATATAGAGCTGCTACTACACACCCTTCTTGGTTTTATTTTCAAAGGAAAATTTAATTTCAACTTTAATTATTTTATTTAAATAGTTTATTTTGTAAAATAGGTAAATATACATAAAAAATTTCACGGTTTTTTATATTAAAAATACCTTCGTTAAATACATATTAAGATTTAGGCTTATATAAATTTAATAAACAAATAAATAAACACATGCATAAATAAACAAATAGATATAGGATTAAATAATATTAACAAGTATATTAGTACATAATGCAATAATACAACAAATAAATAAAAATATGCCTAACTCTGCCCATACCATTTTCTTTCAGACGAATTCTTCCAGAATGGATCAATTTAAACATGGAAAGCCGCTTAAGTCACAAGCACGATAAATGGTATTTAATGTGTACCTTTATTTCTTAAATGAAGCCAATGTTTTCAAAAGAGACCATGATGATTATTTTACAAAAGCTACAGGAATTTCGCGACGAACTTTAAGTAATATCTTAAACGAAAAAAACCAGAATCAATCAATGAAATTATCCATATCGAAAAAAGGAAAACCTAAAAGTAGATTTCGGCTAGGGCTTGATGATTTCGACTACTGTGTGATTCGTAATATGATATACAATTTTCAGTTGACGCTCAAAGAACTCCCAACTGTAAATAATTTGAGAAAAAAGTTAATCGAAGCTATTAATTTCAAAGGCTGTGCAGTCTTTAAGGCTGATCTTGAAAGATGTGGGGTTTAGGTTTCTGAAAACTGATAATAACAGACGGTTACTTATGGAAAAGCATGATATACGTTTAATAAGGATCAAATATCTCAGAGAAATATCACTAACGTAAGATCACTACGGCTATTTTCGTTTATAATACTAATGTCACTAGCTGAACCCCGCAGCTTCGCTTTGTCTCCTTATAGCCGTATAGCCTTCTTCCATAAACGGGCTATCTTATGCAAAATGAATGAATGATAAATGATGTTTTTTTTTTAAATTGGCTTAATACTTTTATGATGAATGAAAATACCACGTTCAAAGAAACAAACTCTTTATAATATTAGTATAGATATGTCATTTACATCAGTGAGACAGATGAATCTTTTTGATTATATCGAATGCCTTCACGTCTTTACGTCAATGTGCTTATGTTGCAATCAGGCCAAAGCAAACAAATCGTACTAATGAGATCATCCTCATGATAAATAAATACTTAACATTGTGTGCACACCCATCTGGTTCGAATATTATTCGACTAAATTCGACCTTCAGTTTTACTACAATATGTTGACAATACAGATTCATTACGCTGTTCTCATTAGTGACTTTTTGCGGTTAATTTTCGTTTCTATTTCAGTAATGCAAATGCAAACTAAAGTGAGGTAAATAGTTATTTATGACTTAAGTCTAATGATATTAAGACCTAAGTCATATAAATATGATTCATGCTGCCGACGGTAATAGAAAGCCTTCGAAGAAGTTTATCTTTTTCAAATATAAAGAAAAAAAGAAACCCTTCGATTCCGCTACACAGGTCTTCTCACATTATAGCTAAGAACAAAATCAATCAAATCTTAAGCAACAACAAAATACCTACATATGTACATTTTGCACTCAGAACATACACCGATGAAATTGATGATGATCTGATGAAATGACAGGTCAGAAGTACCCATACTGATGGTCTCGTATGAAAGGTTTAATGACAGTAGAGCAAGGTCGTAATGTATGTAAGGATCGAAGCAAGTGGTGGGCTGTTGTCTCTTTCAACCCAGATAGGAGAAAGGCGTGACCTAATGTATAGAACTAACATATGTATGTACATATGAACAATATACAACTGCAGAAAAATAAACGCAACAAAGTGTTTTACGCCCTAAAATTATAAATTTAACACATTTTGGAAACCCAGTTAGATATATTCAACATCATAAAATTATAATATTTATAGGTATTTATGCGTCTCAGTTTTCAATTAAATTATATTTTCGAGTGCTTGCATGCATACATGCATGCAAAATCAATCTTCTACGGTGCGGTAGTTGGAATGTGTAAGCAGGTTGAAAAACACATTTATAGATATGTATTGTCCACAAACGAAGATTCAAATGAAGTGAGAATATTCATTTTTATAAGTTAAAGTGTGACATTTGTATGGATCACCGCCTTGATGATTAACACAAACAGCAAATTTACAATTTGCGGCTTGTGACGTAGTGTCATAATTGCTTGACTGTAAATGCGTTCCTGGCACAGATAAAGTAGTAGTAGTAGTAGTAGTAGTAGTAGTAGTAGTAAGTAGAAAAACAAGATTTATTATATAGACAGTTGTGACCGTGGCGTGCTGGACTCATTTTGCTTTGAGCTGGACACATGACTGCGGGGGGTTAAAAGGTTAAACAAACACACAAACAAAAAAACTCTAGTCGTTACACGTTACGTAGAGGAACGGAGCACAGCTAGGAGTTTGACCTTGTTTGACAACACATCGTCCGTTGACTTTGTTTCTGGAAGAGATATTGGAGAGGAGACGATACGACATAAACAATGAGGCCACTACGATAGCTAGATGTTTTTTTTTTATACAATAGGGGGACAGATGAACAGACAGGTCAACTGATCGTAAGTGACAACCGCCGTTCATGGACACCTGCAGCACAAGAGTCGTAAGTACACTGCTGTCCTTTGAGGGTGATGAGTGATAGGGGGATGCGGAGAGGGGAAAAAGAGAGGGATGAGGATATGGGAAAGAGGATAGGGGGGATGAGGGGAGAAGAGAGGGGGAGTTGGGCCTCCGGAAGTCTCACTCATTTCGGGGAAATGCAACCTTAACGTTACTTCACAACCGATCGAGCCGGCCCATTCGTGCCTAAGCATGGCTCTACCACTGGTTATATTTCCTTGTAATTAACCTTGCCGATTACAAGGTAGCACATAGTATAATTACGAGTATGAATACCATAAGTTTTAACGAAGAACTATGTAGGTAAATATTGACTATTGTAAGTGTTCAGATATGCAAAACATTTTAATGGCGCACGTGGATAATATTTGCGTTATTCAAAAGTTATATTTAATATAGGAATATATGTAATAAAAAGTTACTTTTATGAATACTGTTACATAAAATCAAACCAATACTGTCCCTTTGCTTCCCTCGTCCCTATTGTTTTTGTTCTTTTTAATAAATTAGTTTTTTTGCTATAATGTGCATTCATTTATGGACATGATAATAATCATGGTGTTGGTCTGAAAACTGATATCTACTGAAAAATACTACATTTTCCAATATTTTTGATTCCTGATGTAAATCCGGACTAGTAATGACAGTAACTACTCGCAAGCACACAAACTTTACCTCTGTAGGTATAACACTGAAAGGTAGATTAAAAAATATGCAGTGCATGCACTTGAATAAAATAATAGCTATGGGAGAAATTAAGAAATAGGGTGTGCCTTATTCTACTCCACCGAAACCCACTTTTGGTTTAGGATTTAAAAAAAAAACATACATTATAGTTACTGGAAACCAACCAATCCAACCTATTACCTCGCTAACTTAATAGGCACCCAAGACATAGGGTGCACGTGCGTCTTACCAAATCGGTTTAAGTAAAGTCCGTACAACGAAAGTGTTTTATATATAGTTCACTGCTATTTTTTTTCTAGTTCTGACAATTAACACCGAGGTTTATTTTAAGTAAAACATTAGTTTTTAAATACACAATTCATAAGATATATGTTATAATATAATAGAAAAGAAAGATTAGTCATATTTTTGGAGTAGTCACCTGGACGAATAGCAACTTTAGAATGTTGCCTATATGCGAAATGGTTTAGCATTTTATATTTATAACATATACTGCTACAATCAGTAAAATCAGAGAAATGGGAGGTACATTAGTATCCAATTCAGCGTTCGATAACTGTTGAGGTTCAAACAGCTGCAGCAGCGGCAGTTTACAGAATAACATAACTCTAATGATTATTTCATAATTACGTCACCTCCCACATTAGCACGCTCTGCCATATAAGCATCGAAATGTGAGAACAAAATCTATTCATGGCATTGTTTATAAGCTTAAGAGTTGTTGTTATTTTCTTAACTTAGTTTGCTCGTAATGACGTTGTACATTTAATTTCCTATATTAAAGACAGACATTTCCTATATTAAATGTACATGTAAATGTACTGACTGACTACCCTGAGAAGAAACACTGAAACAAACTCAGAGGTCAAAGTCTGTTTTAAAGTCCATACAGATGTACTGGTCAAAAACATATGAGAACCATGCACGCTAACGTCTGAGATGAGCTTTTGAAGAAAGCACCACGCTCATTTGAGTGGACCCGTCCAAACAATGCAAGCATTTGTCAGTTATCGTGTAGCTCAATTTAGAAAATTACTGGAAAAAAGGGAAAAGAGAAAAAAAAGAGAAATAACCTACATAGTCCTCATATTTACAATAAATAATCAATAAATAAATTTTAAAAAAAAATATTATACTTAACAAAGTAAGTATTCATGTCAAAAAGTACAAAAATTAATACAATAAAAAAACAATATAATACTTAACAAAGCAAGTATTCATCTCAAAAAGTAAAATATAAAATGTCAATGTGTATAAAAAAAAAGCAAAAAGTATAAACGAAAAACATAAACGAAAAACAAAGGCTCATGTACATTAATGAAGCAGCTCATTCCCAAGCCTTTTTATCCTCAATGTAATCTTTAATTGTGTAAAAAGCATTCTGACTTAGTTTTTTTTGATAAATGATTTAAATTTATTATTGCTTAGTTCTTGTATTTGGCTAGGAAGCTTATTATAGAAATGTATACTTTGGCATCTAAACGAACCACCTATTTTCTTGAGCCTGGTTTTAGGAACAACAAATTTGTTTTTGTTCCTAGTATTTGTACTATGGATATCACTGTATTTTTTAAACAGATTAGTATTTTTATGTGCGTACATGCGATTTTCATAAATATACTGAGAGGGCACAGTCAGTTATCTCTGAGGGAGTGTCTGGGATTTAATTTATAACGTATAGCTCTTTTTTGTAAAACAAAAATAGATTAAATTTCGGCGGCATTTCCCCACAACAGAATACCTTACGACAATGCACTATGATAATAGCTAAAGTTTACTAAACGGGCTGTCTCTAAATCAGTTAAACCACGAATTTTCCTAACGGCGTACGCTGCAGAACTAAGCTTTTTGGACAGTTTATCTATATGGGGGCTCCACTGAAGCTTTGCATCCAAAGTTAAGTCTAAGAACACTGTGGAATCTTCGGGTTTTAACACTTCGCCCTTTTTTTTTTTTAAAGTTTATACATTTCGTATTTTTTCTCGTTAAGGAGAAGATTATTGATATTAAACCAGTTAACTACTGTTGAAAGGGCACTATTTACATCATCAATAACCACCTGCTGACGTTTGAGTTTAAATACAAGTAAAGTGTCATCTGCAAACAACACTATATCATGTTTATCCTTTATGAGGTACGGCAGGTCATTAATATAAATTAGAAATAAAAAGGACCTAGAATGAGCCTTGGGGAACCCCCATTCTGACTACAGATCCGGGAGATCTTTTACAGTCTTTTTAATGTTTATACTTTAAAAAGTTTTAATTATATCATTACAAGTTACATATTGGAAATAAAACTGGGATTCACAAACTGGAACGTTTTCTTTAAGTATTGTTTCTGCAACAGTTGGTGATGAATTTTGATATTTTGTAGTCGATACGGGAATCTCTGCAAAAAAATTTTCAAATGCCGCGGCTACTTTCGAATCTGATTTAATGATACTGTCATCAACAGCAAGGATGTAATCACTAGTTCGGTTGCAAGACCTTCCCGTTTCGCGATTAATAACATTCCAAGTCATTTTAATTATATTACTACTATTTTTTATTTATTTTTAAGTAGCGAGATTTCGCCAAATAACAAACTTTTTGAAATAATTTAGAATAATTCTTTATATATTATATAAATTATATTCCACAGTGTTAATATAAGGCCGTTCTTCATACAGCTCATAGATAGATAGATAGATAGATAAACTCTTGATTGTTCAAATAAAAGATATTACAATATTGTCATAACATATTCCTCTGTCTGAAATTGTACAATTGGCGGCCTTATCGCGTTTTGCGATCTCTTCCATCTTCTTCTCTTTATAAAGCAGTTTTCTACTTTTATAAATACCAATGGTGACCCAGTCACTAAAGTAAGTGCTGCTTTTAACCGAAATTGACTTAGGAATGAATGTAGTATCAAATTGCGAGCAATACATTTTAAAAAAATTATTATAATGTTGATTAGGGTCATCATTAGTTGACAAAAGTTTGATTTTATTTGCAAGTTTAGTTTTAAATGTTTCCAAGCGATATTCAGACTTTGGGTTAACAGTGATATCTTTTTTCAATTTATTTTTCTTTATATTTGGTACAGTGATCAATTGTCCGCAGTGATCAGAGTCTATTAAATTAATATTTTTTTTGTGGGTAGGTAAAATATCAGTATAAATAGTATCAAGGCATGATGCACTAGTGGGGGTTATTCTAGTAGGCTCTATAAATAAATTTGCAAGATTGTATGACTGAATCAAACTAATAATTTTGGTGTTTAAGCTAGAAGTTTATAGATATAGTAGTATAGTATAATATAAGATTATTTATTAAAATTAATAAGCCACCATGTATAGCATTTACTCTACTGAATGAACTACCAACTTGGTGATTACTATAGTTAAACAAAAACTGATGGCTATTAAGCCAATGTTCAGTTATACAAAGAATATCAATATTATTAAATTTAAGGAATAATTGTATCTCTAAATCCTTACTCTTAAAACCTTGAATGTTTTGGTGCACCAGGTTGATACTATCTATTGGTTTTAAAACATTATTTTCTCCTCTATAATTGCTAGAGATTGTCTCAGTTGTCTCGATTTCTAATTTACATTATTAATAATGTCACAATTAGATGCCAAGTCGACGACGTGTACGATGGATAGTTGAATATTTCCTCGTCTGAAGCCAATCTTAGGCAAAGAATCAGGTTATGCTTATAATGAAGACCTATTGTCATTTTAACAGAAGTTATATGCAAAATTTCAGCTCAATCTGACACCGCGAAGTGGGTCAAATGCAACGGGCAAGGTTTGACTTGGACAAACATACATGGTTAATATATATAATAAATATAGTAAAAAAGTTAAAAAAAAGCTTGTAAAAATGCTTATGGACGTTCCTTCAACAACAGCCATGGATCAGTAATGACCTCATCAATCAATAGATACTACGTTACGATAAAATACGGCATCTTTAGGCTGTATAATATATACATATATATATATATATGTATATACACTAGCCATCAGTTCCCATGACACTTTCGTAAATAGTTGACTACTACTAGTTAGATTTCTTCATACTTTATTAACTGTAATCATAATTTGGCCCCCACTGTGTCAATGCTCAATATTTGGTTCAGTCCATACTAAAACCCCATCGGATTGAAAAATACCATCACATCGATAATCATATTTCGAAAAGTTCGTCACTGCGGTAGATGGTATTCAAGCACCGTGAAGTTGAATATAATTCCAACAATATATGCGCATTAACTGCTGGTAAATATTTCTAGAGTTCAAGGAATTCAGGCCACATTCTCCAAGCGAGAGTCCGATGTAAATTCTGCAAGAATTAATGCGTATTATTACTGCAAGCATATTCCATGGTTCATGTTTACAATTAAATACTATTTCAAAAAAACATTCTTTAAAACTGTTTGGTGCATGTATTATAGATTATATTTAGTATTTGCTATCCCTATTTATTAATTAAAAAAATATATAAGGAAATTGCGAAATGACTATTTTCGTTTTAAATTCTTGAGATACATGCATTATAATGATTTATGTTGTTTAGAACAACTCTCTTTCCGTTGCGATAGCTTTTTAATTTTTTCTTTTTAATTTTTTAATTTAATTTAATTTTTCTAATTTCATTGGCATTTAAACTAAAGCTACAATAGCCTCTGGCTAAAAAAGGTACTACTTATATCATTTTGCGAAACGGTTTGTTAATAAACCACGGGCGTAGAAATTTATATACATATGTAATGTATTAAGTACATTTGAGTATATACGTATGGAAAACTAATTGCGTCATCGTGTGACGCATTTTGTAGGTGTAAATGATTTAATACAAAATTGAGTATTTATTAGACGCAGTGCCTTAACAAGATTTAAATGTCGAGCCTTTAAAAAAATCCACACGACATCGGAATCCGATGAACGAAATCGGATGCCCAACCAACCAAATGTTTATTCTTTGTTGATCTGTCTTATGTAATTTTAATTGAACATGCAATATAAATACATTTATAACTTTATATATTTACCGGCGTAGTACGACGCTATAAAGTAGTCTATGCCTCTCCCCCCCAGGGTTCGAAGTATCCACATATCAAATTTAATCAAAATCGGTACAACATTTTAACTGTGCAAAGGTAACAGAAGGATAGATAGAAGGCGTTACTTCCGCATTCGTTGCGTTTTAATTTTAATGACTAGTATTAGCTTGCACTTACGAAATATACAACTGTAAGTGTAGCTCGATATAGCGTTGTCATGTATTTTTTTAATATATACCTATTAACGTCTACTTCTTCTATCTAAAAAGTATACTGAATTAAAGGTTTCTTATTTGCCGACTTTTTCTTAGAAATGCGTAAAAGGATGCGTGCTCATCGCGTATTACGTTTTTTTTTTTTCATAATTTAGGGGGACAGACGAATAGAGGGTTCACTTAATGATGAGTGACAACCGCATGTCCATGGACACCTGCAACAAAAGAGTCGCAAGTGCGCTGCCCACCTTTGAGGGTGATGAGGGATGAGGTGTGCGGGAATTGTCAAGAGAAGTCAGTGGCACTAAGTCAGCCATGAAGCAAGTTTCCTGAATAATAAATTAACATATTGGTTAGGTACTAGGTAATTAAACAACAGACTAGCACTTGCTACACACATTTTAAATGTGTCTAGTAGGTCCAAATATCAACGCGAACAAACTATCACTTCAGTTTTATTTCAATCGTTATAGTATAGTAAGATTGTTCTAGTCGTTGTTTATAAAATTATTGATAACGATTACACACAAACCAAGGGTTACCTAAAACATAAACACATTATCTCTAGAATGTGTTTATGTTTTAAATAACCCAACATACTTTATCTTCTCTAATCAAGGTCATCCTTGTGAGGAACTGGTAATAAATATTAGTTTCTTTAGTTATGTCATCAAAAAACCAAAGGTAAAAGATTGGAAAACTCAAAAAAAAATTATTTATACTAGGACTGCATAATTTGTTATAACCAGAAAGAAAAATAATATAAATGTTTTCTATAGAACAGGCATACAACTTATACTTTAAATAATTTATTTTATTAGTATAAAAAATGTACAATCAAATTAGATTGTCATTGCGGTATGACAGTTGTCACACTGAAGTTACACGTCAGTGCCACGTACCTCGCATCTGAGCACGTTGTATTTTCTAAAGTTGAACACTATTAGGTAAAATATTACAAAAAAATATATTGCGAAACCAGGTCAAGATCAACATAAAGGAGGAATTTGCTTTTTATTATTTGTTTCTGGAGCGATGTATGTATATACATAATGTCAAACCAATCGATAGTATTGAACATATCACATTAACATAAGTATAAATCATTTATAGTAAGTATATAAAGGTAAAACTGTAATATTACCATTCCACTTCAAATTCTGTAGTTAATTTCATAATGTTTCTTCACATTTATTTGAATCGTCTGTTCTTTTAGAAAAATGACTAAGAATTATCGATCAACAGACACACACACCACAACAAAAGATAGAAATCTTAAAAAGTGAATTTGAGAACAAATCATTTTTCCCACCTATTACTTGAATATACAACAAATAATTTATGTTTTTTAACACTTTTATATCAGTCGTTATCTAAACGATTTGGACTCGATTGGTTTGATATAAGATATTACTTCTGATCGCTCTTCTTATCTCTGTTCGCTCGTTTTAAGCTCATTATGTAACTCACATGATAGAATGAAAAATCTCATAATCGTCTTCAGTTGAAAAGTAGAAATATCTGAACCTAGCCCACTTTTTGCTCGATACTTAATTTTAACTTGGTCGCACTTACTTGTCTTATATTAAAAGTATTATCTGACGGACTTTTTTAAACTGCTTTTCAGGTTCATAACCACCGCTAATGACTTTTATTCATATAAAGTCAAACGTAAGCAACGTTCTACAGTATTTTAACCGACTTCAAAAAGAAGGAGCTTCTCATTTCAGTTTTTATTTTTTAACTTTTGCGATAACTTCTCAATCAATTAATCTCAATGTCATAACTTCGACATTTAATAGCTGATTTAGAAAAACCTTTGTTTTATTTGAATGATTATACTTTCTGTTTGTTCGCTTTTAATGGCGTCACAAGCCAAGAGTCCAGACACTCGATTATGTAACAGGACTGCCTCGGCGCAACATCAATGGTTTTTCTTTACTCCTGTAGATTCGGACGAGATCAAGAAGACCATTTTATCCATATAATCCAAGGCTGTGGGCTATGATGATATAAGTCGGTACATGATAATTACAATTCTGGACCAGTTTCTACCCGCAATATAACATATTATTAACTTCTTCTTTGATTCCAGAATTTTCCCAGATATATGGCGCAAGGCATAATCATCAAGTTCATCCTCTCCCAAAGATTCCAAATCCAACTCTTTCTAATTATTACCGACCCATATCCATACTTCCTTTCCTATCCAAGGTGCTAGAGGCGTGTGCACACAAACAGCTTTCCAAGTTTACCTTTCATAATAATATCCTCAGCCCATATCAGTTCAAGGAGGGGTCAGGGAGTTCAGGGATTCAGACCTGGACATAGCACAGTGACCGCTATGCTCAAAGTGACCAATGATATTAGGAGTGGCGTAGAAGATGGAAAGCTAACCGTTTAAGTGCTGATTGACTTTTCAAACGCCTTCAACACAATAAACCAAGAAATTCTATTATCTACCCTCACTCAGTATATGGTCTCCTCCGAGGCAGTGGAATGGTTCTCATCTTATCTTCTTGGACGTCAACAGTCTGTTCACACCGATGATTCATCATCAGATTGGTGCGGTATTGATACCAGCGTTCCACAAGGTAGCATTTTATCTCCTTTGTTATTTTCGATGTTCATCAATCTCATTACTTTCGATCTTCAGTCTCCGTATCATTTGTACGGAGATGACCTTCAAAACTATTCTCAATCAGGACCTTACAATTTAGCAGAATCTATCCGCAACGTGAATAGGGACTTGGGAACTATCGAAAACTGGTCTATCCACTCCGCAAGTCTCTCCGCAGAGATCTTCGGTCTTAACACAACCGCTTACTCCTTTGTCCTACACATAGCTCTTCCCTTGTTCATTCTACATTCTCTGTTCAGTCTATTCTGTTATGGAATACGCTTCCTATTGAGATTAGGATCTCCACTAACCGTGACACTTTTAAAGCTAACGTTCGCATATTTTATTTAAAGCAGTTAGCAGAAATTTCTTCATGACTCCACCTCAAAGAAACTTTAGACCTTTACTTTAGACCAGATTTCTTATAATGGTATAGATTTAAGCTTAATATCAGCAATTTGCCTTGTTTATTTCATGAATAGCCTCTCCGCCATTTGAGCGTACACCGAGAGCGAGGACAGCGCGGGGAACTGTAAGTGCGCGATAAGCCACTGACAGGAATACCCATCTAAATTAGAATAACGTATTATTGTAATTTTAATGAGGTTTCCTGCATATTTGTGATACTAAAAGCTATTTATAATTTTTTAATAACTGTCGAATTTTTTTCGCAAACTGTGCATGAATGTATAAGTTACACGTTGTGTATGCACATTAGCACAGACTTCACAATTCACTTTACACCATAAAAAAAATAACAAACGAATTCATGTGACAGGTATAGTATCCACATTCGATATGCGATAGACTGAGGATGGTAAAATTGAAGTAAACATAAACCCATTAGAGAACAATAACCGTTTCTAGCGACTTTGACGAAAATTTAATGTAGCGGTGAGCAGGGATAGGGTCTTCGTATATACTCGTATACGTTGTGTCGTATAATAGTATTTTTCAGTGGTAGAGCCATGCTTAGGCACGAATGGGGCGGCTCGACCGGTGCGATACCAGGGCCTCACAGAAAACCGGTTGTGAAGTAACGCTTGCGTTGCATTTCCCCGAATTGAGTGAGGTTTCCGGAGGCCCAATTCCTCCTTTTTTCCATCTTCTTTCTCCTTTTTTCCATCTCCTCATCCCTCCTCTCTTCTTTCCGCTCCCTGCATCCCCCATCCCTCATCACCCTCAAAGGCGGGCATCGCACTTGCGACTCTTGAGTTGCAAGTGTCCATGGACGGCGGTGTCACTTACCATCAGGTGACCCGTCTGTTCGTCTGTCCCCCTATAGTATAAAAAAAAAAAAAAAATAGTGTCTACTTCTGCCGATTTATTTTTACTACACTTTTTTTTTAAGTATATATTATGACGTTTCAAGAAAACTATGGCAGAATGGCCATTGTTCCAGTTCTAGAATCTACGGGAATAAATGTCTCTCACGCCGAGTACTAAGCGAATACGAATTAACCTAGCGCAGGTAGAAAATATTAGAAAGAAATGTAGATAAAACTAGTGGTCTACACTGTCTAAAATTCCTCAGATCATTCCTCACGAATTTTACAACATGTAGAGAATAAACATAGAAGTAACATCTTTCAAAAGGTTAAGAAGTTTCGTGGGCCTTGATGGCTTAGGAACGAATCCTGAAGGCTGTTTATTTGCAACAAATGCCTTTACATAAATAAACCTGTCCTGCATGTATCACATAACATTTCATTTCCGAGTTGGCAGAGTCTAATATCAAAGTAGTAGTGACTTGGTTTTCAGCTGTAAGCAGAAAACCAATCAACGCTTTATCCACCTGGGTATGTAAATTTTAATAATAATGAAACGGTAACTATGAATTTATTTGCTGTTTACCCAAATGCCCAAGAAGGAAGGTTATTATGTACCTATACAAATACATAATAAAAGGTCTTTGTATCAGATTATTAATACCTCATCTAATTAAAAACTACAGGACATACCCCTTTATATTTTTTAAACTTAGAAGTCAAGTGCCAAATGCCTAAATAATCTACCCTTTTTAAAACTTAATAATGTTAACATAATAGTAAATATCTAAGTAACGAAGAAAGTTTTATAGTCTAAGCATGGCGTTGTCGGCTGTTAGGAGGGTCATAACTAGTTAGAGGGGTCTTTAACATTTTATAGATTATTGACGGTCCAGCTATGTGATGTGATGTGTGTATGTAGGACTACAACAATAGACATATGTATATGTGCTCATATAAAATATTTTACAGAAAAAAACAATCAAGCACAAAGAAGGTCACAGTTTATTTAATGTTTTGAGGCTGATCTCTTTAGTTTTAGACAAAAAAGTAAAAACATGATAATCTATAACAAAAAACTAAAAACTTCGGTATTGGTATGGTATACTTTCGTTAAATATTTTCAGACATGAAATGAAAGTTGATTTGAAATCTATAAGTTTTAAAATTTTCAGCTTTAAGAGAATAAGACAACTTTATCAGTTTATTATTTTATGTACATATCTAATAAATATCTGTCTAAATAAAATATTGTAATACTAGCAACATAGCTAAACATAGGATGCAATAATTATTTTTAGTTTGTCAAATAAAAATCAATTGAAAAACAATAATTATAAAATTAAACATACATAACATTTATTACGTCTTATACGATTGTTGCAACCATTATCTTTCTTCAGTACTTTTAAAACATAATTTCGTGATATGCATCTTACTTCTCTAAAGTTAAGCAACATAAGCAGTGACGATATACTTTCACATCAATCGTCTATTGCGTCATAGGGGAATTCGTACACATGAATAAATTTGACAAAAATATCTGTGGCAGCAAATGTGGCCGTACATTAAAGGTAAAGTATGGTAATATTATTACATAAAATAAATATAACATCATTGGAAATCAATGCCGAATTAGTATTCTTGTTCTGTGTGTTCTATATACGTGACAAAAATATATTACTAGATTGAGATTGATTTCTAAGAACTGTTCTTTATTTTTCAAAGAATTATATTGTAAATGTCAGCATAATACCAAGGTTAGTTTGGCTCAGGACCAAAATACTTTATTCTTACCTAATCTACAATCACGCATTAAATGTCGTGTAAGTGAATATTTAACTTGCTAAGACTACGTCTCTTTTAAAACAAGTGTTAATCTGATCTGCAATTTGCACTATACTATAGATAAACTAGATATATGACTTAAACAGGTGTAATAAACTTCATAGAATCATTTCATCATTTTGGAGAAAAGCAAACGAGAGATTAAAATTGATACGTTCATTGGGTACAATTACAAAATACAAAAACATATATAATATAACTTTTTTAACTTGTACATGTGTGTTAATATGTTGTTTCATTATGTTTATATTTGGACATGAATGCCTCCAGCAAAACTAGCCATGTTGTTATTAGAAAACGGGTTAATTCTAAGAAAACTTACTAAGTGTACATTTGGGAACTAAAACTTACAACGGAACAAAAACTCTCAAATTTGGCAGCACTCTTAAAACTCTAATATATGTATATATTTTTAACAAGGTCATCAACACTTATCATCGCTTTCAAGGTTTTTGCAAGAGTTCTCTTTCTCTCAATCTGGCAGGCTGTTGACGCTCTATGCATACTCTTGGCATAATATTCTTTAAAAGAATATTTTGAATTTTTCGTTTAGCGTAACGTTTATTTAGAATTTTAGAACGACGATTATTTGGTACAATTTCCCTTGCCGGAACAGCTACACCCAGTCCAGAAAAGGGCACGCTTTTGGCGCCATCAGAGCCTCATGCCGGTTAGAGCCGTACGTGGTTACTGCACTGTATCACAGAGGAGGCGTGCGCGTTAGCCAGAACTCCCCCGTGGGACTTGGAGGCGAAAGTGCTCGCCGAAGTTCATCGGTGGACAGTCCGGCTGGTCATCGTCGAGTGGGCAGAGCGGTATCACGGGACACTTTCGGTCCCTTAGGAGCTAGGAGGGCCGCTTGGGAGTCGCAGCATCGGGCCCTTACTGCAGTAATTCGGATTCGGAGCCTCCGCCCACACCGGTATAGTGCCATTGACCGGACAACCCCTGTGTACAGCCGTCTTGTTGCGGCGCTGGGTCCTCCCAAGTTGGGCAAAAGTCGCCTAAGGGCGGACGCAGCTTCAACCAACTTTGGAGCAAGCTGCCGAACGTGCTCGTCGAAGAGCCAAGCGGTCCAAGGACAGATCCCTGCGGAACACCGCACGACATGGGCCGACGACTCAGATGTCCCGCTCGGTCCTTGTACACGACGGTACGCTCCTCTAAATAGTCTGCCACTAGCCGCCTCAGGTACTGTGGCACCTTGTGGTAGCGGAGTGCTTCCCTGATGCAACTGAATGGCAGACTATTAAATGCGTTGGCGATGTCCAACGACACCGCCAACAGCACGCCGCCACAGCTCAGTGCCTCTTCGGTTACGGCCCTCAGACGCAACACAGCACCGATCGTCGAACGACCCGTTCGGAAACCGAATTGAACGTCCGACAAATCGGGGCCGACCTCGTCCAGGTGCCGGACGATGCGGGCAGAGAGTACCCTCTCAAACAGTTTACCCGCCTCATCCAGCAACACGATGGGTCTGTAGGCCGCAACCGAGTCGGCAGGCCGTCCCAACTTCCTTAAAAGCATCTTCCCGCTTTTCCAGCAATCAGGAAAGCGTCCGGACGACAGGCTGGCGTCGAACACCTCCCTGAGGTAGTCCGCCATATGGTCAAGGGCCAGGGCCAGGACTCGGGCAGCGATCCCGTCTGGCCCGGAGCCGGTGTTCTTAGAGCGAATCGGTAGAAGAGCCGCCCCTATCTCCGCCTCCGAAACGGGTGAAACATCCTCCTCTGCGAACTCCCCGTCGTCACCGGCCAAGGGGGCCATCAACGGGGATGGGTGCTCCACCCGTTGCGGGAAAAGGCCCTCAACCACTTCTCGCAGGAAGCTGGGCTGGAGAGTCTCGGTAAGGGGAGGGGGGGGGGGCAACGCACGGAGCTTTTGTTGAGCCGCACGATAAGGGGGACTCCAGGTGTCACGATCGAGACCCTCCAGCATCTCCTTTCTTTGCTTCTCTTTGGCGCGGCAAATGGCCAGCTTCAGAGTTTTCCGTGCCTCTCGGTACTCCTCATGAAGCCGGTCCTCTTCTCCTTCTTCGACGGCTGCGGGTGTAGGACCTCCGGGCACGTAAACAGGGACCACGAGTAGACCTCCTTCCTTGGAGGCCGACTACCTCGAATACGGGGCATGGCTGCATCGCAGATAAAGATGGCGACAGCCAAGATTAAATGATGGCTGCCTCCTCTAGTAGGTCCCTATCTAATTTCGAAACAGCCCACCGCGGAAAACGGGATAATCGCCGCGCCGTGTGACCCCTTCTGGGGTCCTGGGTCAGGAAGAGCTCAATATAGAGATGATCCGAGAGCGTCTCAACCTCTTCCAGGACACGCCAGTTCCTTATTCGTGCGCCGAGAACAGTGGTAGCGAACGAAAGGTCCACTATCGACCCCCCCTGCTGTCGCACACACGTGTTGGTGGAACCTCTGTTTAGGAGACAGAGGCCCACCGATGTCACCCACTATTCTACAGCGTCGCCCCGTGCGTCCGTCCTGGGGGATCCCCACGCAACGGACTTAGTGTTAAAATCCCCCAGCACTAGGACGTGCCCAGACGCTAGCCGCCGTATTGAGGTCTCCAAGTTGTTGAGGAAGACCTCGAAGTCGCTCAGACTCCGGTTGGGGGAGAAGTAAACACCGTATATGGTGATGCCCCCCCATTCAGCAGCAACATATCCAGTACCCTTGTCTGTTAACGACAAGGGCGGGGAATGAGCCGCCGTGGAGCCAACGAGTGCTACAAAGCCGTTCTGGTCACCCAGCCAGTTTGGCCGGGGAGGAACATAATAGGGTTCTGCAGCTACGGCTTCACCTATCGACCACTCTGCCATGGTTTGCAGGAAAAGGTCCTGCGCACCAGCACTGTGGTTCAGGTTCGTCTGGACAAGGAGGCTGGAGACTTGGTCCATTAATGGATCGTCTCTACAGCCTCCTCCATGGGCGACGGCGATGACAAACGATAAGCATCGGTGGCAGCCGGAGCCGATTGGCTAGCCACCGATGTTGTCTGAGAAGTACGGGGAGGTTTGCAGCCCCCCTGCCCCATCTGATGATTCGTGCAAATTACCCGCGGCATACGCATGGCAGTGAGGGGTGGCGGAACATTCCACCACCTTATGCCCCGGTTGACCGCAGCGGAAACAGAGTCCACTGCAGTCGAAACAACTTCCGCACTTGATGCGGGTGTGTCCTGTCGCCAAACACTTAAAGCACCTCATCGGTCTTGCCGCCAGAATTGTAATTTGGGCATTAACAAAACCGACGAGGATTTTCCCAAAATCGCCTAACGTTTTGGCAACTGCCACTGGACAGCTGACCCACACCATACCAAGTCCTTTTCCGGGGCGGATGGTGCCAATCCTAATGTTATCCGAGGTGCAACCTGTTTTTTGTTCGATTGCCGCTCGGACGTCGTTAGTCGAGTACACATGCGCATTTAGTGGGCCTAGCAATCCGTACCCCATCAGTCTCTGCAAAGACTCCCCGCAACTTCTCAGCGAAGGCATCTGCCGTCTTCGCACCCTCAGCCCCAGGGAACTCGAGAACCCGAGCCCCTATCTGGGCAAGCCGTAAACGAGCTCCAGCACTACCAAATTCGGAAGTGAGGCAGTCTCGGGCCCTCTTGAAGACGGCAGCGTATGAAAGGCCGCTACTTGCAGCCTCCGGCATGACCGTAATTACTACGGCTGCCGTTTTCGGCGGTTGAAACTTCCGCAACGTCTGTGTCTGCGCTTGGACTGCTCCTGTTGGTGCTTGTACATAAGCGACCTTCTTGTTGCCCTTCTGTCTCCTCCGGCGGGACTTTCTGCCTACCTCGATAGTCTGCCAATATTCGTTTGAGTTGGCAGACGTGGACGAGCCAGGCGCAGCTTCAGTGCCAGGGGACACCAGAGGCTGACCCCTAACTTTATGTGCCGGAGTAGAGAAAGCGGAGGGAACTCCTCAGTCACCTTGGCTCCCCCGTCCCTGAATAACAATTGCGTCAAATAATAGGTGCAGTGTGGCGCATGATGGATAGGCGCCTGGCAGGCATTGAGGCAAGGCTGCCTCCGGCACCAATAGTACGGCCACCCCTCGACGCGAACAACTCAAACGCCGCATTGTTGCCCATGCCACTTTCCGTCGCGGGTGGCCGCGTCAGTGCTACTACCTATGCGGCGGTAGCGTCATCGCCGATACCAAAAAAAACTGGGCGTCCTTCTAAGGACCTTCGACCTTCTAACCTTCTTGCGCCACACTGCGCCTATTATCTGACGCAAGTGTTCATCAGGGACGGGGGAGGGAGAGAGCGACGCAGGTAGTTGCTGTGCAGCCGGGTCCAGCTGCTCAGGGCTATGAGAGCGTGCCCCCGCCCAAAACTGAGCGAACTGAACCTGCTCTGTCAACCGTTTGTTTGTCGCTGTAAGACGGTCATTCGCCTCTTGGAGTTGCGAAACGTTTTCACCAAGGCACTTCATGGCCTCCGACACTCGGAGGAAGAGTCCTTCAGGGCCCTGACAAAAGAACCCTTCAGGTTGGTGGACTTAGTGGCCACTTTCTCTATTATAGCAACCGATATATATAGAAGCGACAGAACCTCTCTCCACCGGCAGACGGATTTTGAGAAGGAGATCTGCAATCTCCTCCTCCGCAACGATTTCGGAAAAGATGGAACTAGACGGAGCCGAGATTGGCGTGAGTGACCTCCCACGCCTGCTGCTAGGCACTTTCGGAGGTAACATGTCTTGCGACGTGTCACCATCCTCATCTCGTCCACGCTTGCGACTTTCCATGTCGCGGGGTTCCATCTCAATTTCCTCGGCCGAATCAGCCGCAGAACTGGCGGCTCTTGAACGCACTCTCTCCGATTTTCGTCTGCTCCCAGAAGTCAGATTCAAAACCTCTAAATTATGTGTCTAGGACAAAACGTCCTCGACGTTGGACGAGATGTCGTCCGGCTTTTTAACATTCTCCTTTCTCTTACTCTTCTCCTTCTTAACATCGTGATTTTTGATTATACATTGTAGACTGCATAATTATACATACGAGTGGGGGAGAACTAACGGTCCGCCAGGGCAGAGATCCCCCAATACCCGGGTAAGCGTAAATTTATGCCCAACCGAAGGGTCCGCAGGTGCCCCGGCTAGGGGTGCGCTCGCGGCACAACGTAAGGATACAGTTGGGAGGGAAATACATAAAAGTTCCTGTATTAACCTTATAATAATGGCAAAAATATGAATCGTATTATATTTTAACACTGTTCACTTTAAAGAACTAATCTAATTATATATTGTCAATTATAGATCTATAAATACTTAAGTTTTGCATTACTGCTAAATGCTGCGCCTGCATTGCAACTTGTTAAAATCACGTGGCTGGTCAATGTTGTCTGGCATATTAATGGTGATGGCGATGGATGGACATAAACTGCGTTGCGTATGTGGGAAATTTTTATCATTTTTTTAACTTCATGGCGGTTACACGGAAGATACAAATTTTACATACTATAAACAAAAGTATCAAAATTAATACATTCCATTCAACATTTTCATACCATATTATTAGGTTGGCAACTAATAATCCCGCCCCATCTTTGTACACAAATTTATTTATTTTTTTAAGTATACAAAATCAAATTATTTCTCAACTATATAAGCGCTTACGCGATAAATTTATGTACATAACCCACTTTTCATACCCCGTAATTACATCCCTCAGCCACTCATTGGTATGATGATAACTAAGTAGTTCCATGCACACGTTAGCTCTCTTCTGAAGTTGAAACGGCGTCAACTTATGTGGCAACCAAACTGAATATTTCCAGGACTTTTCTAAAGCGTGGAGTTGTTTTTCTACTGCAGTATGAGAACACTGAAGCGGCTATGCCAGACAACGTGAAGTGAACCTGGGATCCATTTCTATGAGTCTTTTTAACTCATTAACATCTATTATAGGAGGTCGTCCTGCATGAGGTTCATCAGACAGATCATAATTCCCATCCTTAAATTTTCTAAACCAATGTTTGGTGGTATTGTAAGAGAGCACACCTTCGCAACTCGTTGCACATATATTGCGCACTGCTTCAGTCGCTTTTCGACCTAAGCGAAATTCGTGAAGTAAAAGCAGCCGAAGCTGTAGTTATCCATAATTTACTGTAGTTTTACTATTTGAAATCCAGGTGTCAACTGATCTGACATACAACTCTTGATTTATTTATATACTACTCCAAGAAATTCGAGATAGTTCTATGATGTTTTAGAAACTGATTGAAAAAAGTGGCGGGTTTATTAGTTGCCTATGTAGTACTTCTCATTGTTCTTGCAATAAACTAAATAAAACTTGATCATTCGGGATACAACACTAATTTTAAATAACGATAACGCGCAGCCTACCAAATGTCACTTTAATCTATCTTATTTAACATCAGAGTAAGTATAGCTAAATTCTACAAGATTAATAAGAAAAAGCATTGACAAGCACGGATGTCTATCTCTATGTCGACTATCTGCTATGCTGCCGCGTGGAGTGTTATGGGTTTGATTCCTACACGGGACAACACTAACTTAACTTACCTTACACTTAACTTTTTCTTTGTGTCCGTTATTTGAATGTTTATAAAGCTCCATGTTAAAAAAAGTAAATAATAATTAGTATTTAAATATTTTCCATCCGAAATTGTTCCTCTGCAAAAATTTTACTCCAAGAAGTTTTGCTGTAATTTAATAACAACTGATTTTATTGGCTGCACTGACTCAAGAAGGGATAATCATTATCACAATATATTAGATTTATCATGATTCTGAGTTACACTTTGTATAAAACGCAAATCTTCACTGATAAATAAATTAACAATACATCTAGCTATAAAAGAAACCTCGATAAGCCAGTGGAAATAAATTCACACGTGTGTGGGTGCGATAAAGATGTACGGAGACCATTCACGGCATTTGTTGACATTTATTAGTCAAGCTTAGGTAAGAAGTATTCCTCCGACCTGGTTTATTTGCCTTATTCAGGGTTGTGGCGAATTACATTTACAGGTAATGTATAGACCTAATCTGTTCATTTAATACGTTATAGGCAACAAGTAAACCTTACATAATATATAACTCGATCCCCAATTAAACGGTTTGGCTCTTCTTTCCTGCGCTCGGTGAAAGCCTGGAATTCACTATCAGCGCACGTGTTGCCTTCCCACTTTGATCCCGGGTCTTTTAAGCGGGGCGTGAAAAAGCATCTGACCAGGCCGCCATAGTGTGGGTCACCACGCTGCATTGACTTTACATGCAATGAGGATGGTGACCACCACTCTTGGACTCAACTTATTGTTTTCCATCAGGCAAAGTAGAGTCACTATGGGAGGTTAATATAAAAAAAAATATATAATAGCGCTTTATACACATTATTTGGACTATCTAATAGACAGCATGTATTTTAAACAACAGCGTTCTATAAAATTTTATAATAATTAGACTAAAAACTTTCGTAAATCGTATTCATATTTATTAAAGACTAGCCGTTCAAAGTAGATTCACACACCTGCGTTTATTTATACTCACTGTACCGTTCCTAAGCATCGCAACGTCATGTTTCATAGTCATAACTAATAGAAAAGGAATGATTCAAATCCGACTGATCTTTTAACTCGCTTCTAACTTCTTTACGCTTTATTAATTAGATAGATACACATACTATTTTAGTGTCACGTGTGTACTTTGGGGATGCCCGACCGTTTCGGACCCGACGGGGGCCTCTGCTTAAGGAGGCCTTAAGGCCTTTTAACTTAAGCTTGTCTTTATACAGACCATTTCCTTGTTTCTTTATAAAAAATCTATTTACTAAGTATAAAATATTAATATTCGTATAATTTTAATACGGTCATTTTTGCTCCATATCTGAAAACATATCATTAGAATTAACTGGTAACAAATACTCATCCCCGTAAATCTGTTTTTGAAATTGTCTTAGGTGATTATTGATCGACCTGTGTGGTTGACTGAGCTCGTTTTGTGTAACAGGGTAAGTTAATAAAACTTTCTGTGTCCATTTAAATCTTCAATTATTGTAAATACAAATATCCAATAGACATACGTATAAAGCCAGATCAAATAGTAACTAATTTAACCTAAGGTTATCAATACCCTACTATATGATAAGAGACTATTGCTTTATATGAATTATACACTCAGCAATGTAAAAAAAAAAGAAAGAAAAAAGCCTGTATTTCCTTATCCTTCAATTTACATTTTAAATGTTGCTGGTATTTAATTGTTAGTAATATGCTTGTTAATTAAATGTTAGTACGGGTTAGTAGGGTTAGTTAATTGTTGGATATGGACCTCTCATCGGGTGAAGGTCTCCTCGAGTCTTTTCCACTCGTCTCTGTCCCTACCGATAGTTTGCCAGTCATCTCCTGCTATTTCTATTATATCGTCAGCCCACTTTTTTTCGGTCTGCCTACTCTTCTTTTCCGAATTGGCCCTTTCCTCCTTGTAGTTTTGATCGTCCACCTGTGTGTGTTTTGTACGTCTGTGTATCGTGATACATGGCCAGCCCACTGCCATTTTAATTTTGGGGCTTGTGTGTCAGGGATTCTGTTACCTTTGTTTTTTGTCTAATAAATTCCTTTCTGACTTTATGTATTTTTTCCAGGTTATAATTGTTCTTCTTGTTGTGTGTTTTGATAAATGACACCTGTTTACTTAGGTAGACGTAGCTGTTGACATATTCTATTGAATTTTCTTTTACGTTGATAGGCCCCTTGATGCTGTTTGTCATTATTTTGGTTTTTGTAGCATTCACTTCTAATCCTACTTTCGAGCTTGCTTGATCAAGTTTTCCAGTCTAAGTTTTGAAATTGGTTTTCTAACACAGCAATAAACAATTTAGGTGACAGGGGTCACCCGGTCGTACTCCTCTTTCAATATTTATTGAGTCACCTCTGGATTCTACTCTGACATTACTTGTGCTGTTGTTATATATATATATTTTACTAGCTGTTGCCCGCGACTTCGTCCGCGTGGTGTTTAAAAAAACAGTTATTGTTCAGATCACAGTTTTCAATTTGGTTTTAATTGGTTGGTTGGTTTTCATTTTTTTTGTGAGGTCCTAATTTTCTTTTCAAATATAAAAGTAGCCTAAGTTACTCCTTGTTACATCAGCTATCTGCCAGTGAATGTCCCGAACAAACAGACAGACAAAAATTTTAAAAAATAACATTTTGGTATATGTACCGTGTATACGTCCATATGCACTTAGTAAAAAGCGGTTATTTTAATATTACAAACAGACACTCCAATTTTATTTATTTGTATAGATGATGTTTATATATTTTGAGTTGATTTTTAGTTTTTTTAGTGATTTCCATACGTAGCTGTTGCTTATGCTGTCGAATGCTTTGCTGTAATCAATAAAACCTAAATATATTATTTTATTTTCTATAACTTGCTCTAGTGTCTGTATTGTAACTAGTGTGGCCTACTAAGGTGGTCTATTGTACTATAGCCAGAGCGAAAGCCGGCTTGTTCTATTGGCTGTGCTTGATCAATCTACTGTGTTATACGTTTAAGAATTATAGATGGGAAAACTTTGTATATATTTGCAATTAAACTAATTGGTCTGTAGTTGTTGATGTCCAGTGGATTTCTATTTTTATATAGCAGTATGATATCTGACGTACACCATTGAATTGGTACGATTTCAGTTTCTAGTATCAGATTAAATAATTCTGCGACAGGACTAATTAGAACTGGTGCACCTAGTTTCAAGGCGTCATTGGTAATTCCATCGGGACTTGGGCTTTTGTCAGATTTAAATTGTTTCAACTGTACGTATATATCTTTTACATCTATAGGTCTGTTTTTTTCTTCTCTATTAGAATAGTATGTTTTTTTGTCTTCCTTGGTCTTGTCTTCTTAATTTTTGAACAGTTCTTGAAAGAAAGAGTTGTCTTGTTTTGGTTTCTTTACGTTGGCTTTCTAATTTTTGAATCCAAGTTTTACGTTGATTTAATTCTTTAAATGCCTTTTTTGTGCTTCTAAATTTGTTTAGATTTTCAATTATTATCCCTTGCCTATGCTGGCTACAATCTCTTTTAGTCGCATAGCTATTTTCTTTAAATAATTTGCTGATCCCTTTTTTGGATTTATATATTTATTCTTCTTTATTGTTAGTTCACTACATTTGTTAATTAGTGCTAATATTTATTCGCTAAATATTTTGTGTCGTTTTTCTTTTATTGGTTAAACTACTTGTTATAGCTTCTTCCAGCACATCACAATAAGACTGTACGCGGCTGATACCTACTAGTCTGTTTTCGATGCACAGTTTGAGGCTGTCTGTGAAATGTTTTAGTTCAGAAAAATAACTTCCGAGCGTTTTAGAGACTAATTTCGTATATGGTAATTCCTTCTTCACAATCTACAACATATGTACATTAAAATCAATGACCTTTGTTCCAATGAAGTAGATAAGCAATACTAATGAAATCGTAGCATTTTATCACATTACGAAATATTATTATAACTGATACAAATGTGTTTATTAAACGGTTTTATTTAGCTCACCCCGTTTGTTTTATTTATTATTCTTGGGTCAAATTTAGTAATTCAAATTTCACCCTCTTCCTGTCAACCGATTAATCTGAAATTTTGTATACACTTTGGATTTTGGTGACAATACAATTATGTTTATTCATTATCATTATAAATTCAAGATGGCCGCCGCTACAAAATGGCGGATAATTTATGTTTTATTAATCCCATCAATATGGGTATCAAATGAAAGGGCTCAACAAGCAGAATACAATATACTATAAAAAATTGAAATCCAAGATGGCGGCCGCTACAAAATGGCGGATAACGTAGGTTTTATCGATCCCATCAATATGGGTGTCAAATGAAAGTGCTCAACCAGTATAATACAATGTACTATATAAAATTAAAATCCAAGATGGCGGCCTCTACAAAATGGCGGATAACTTAGGTTTTATCAATCCCATCAACATGGGTATCAAATGAAAGGTCTCAACAAGTAGAATACAATTTACTATGCAAAATTGAAATCTAAGATGGCCGCCGCTACCAAATGGTTGATAACAATTTTTTATCAATCCCACCAACATGGGTATCAAATAAAAGGGCTTGACAAGAAGAATACAGTGCACTATACAACCTCAATATTTAAGATGGGCGCAGCCACCAAATGGCGTATAATAATAAGATTTAAATTTAGAAATTGAATCTGTAATTTAGGTATCTGATTAATCCAGTCTGAATCCACCATCCAAGTCAAGATTTTGTATCGTGTTGAGGACTGTGTGGCGTTAGGGTGGCTAAAAATGATACGTCGTTAGCGGTACACCACCCAAGTTAAGGTGAAAGGTTAAAACGCGCCGAGAACTGTATGGCATTAGGGTGGATAAAAATGATATGTCGTTAGCGTTTTCCCCTCAAGACTCAGGCGCATCTTGTTGTACATAGCCTTGCCCCTTTATTGGACCTCTGGGGGGGTCGACCGTTTAAATGTCCATTACTCGTGGGAACAAAATGGTAAAAAAAAATATATAAAAAAAACTAAAAACTAGAAAATAAAAATAGGTAAAAAAACTTTTTAAGTTAAACGGTTTTATGTTAAACATACATTGCAATGTTTAAGATAAATGTACTAAAAACCAAAAAATAATAAAATAGATACAGTCGTTGGAATTATAAACATATGCATAGACTAGACTAAAATAAAACCGTGGGGCACGTCAATTGTCTACAATCGTTGATTAAAATGTTTGTTTTGTAATGTTACACTATAATTAGGCAGTTGTTCAACCGACAACGATGGACGTGTGATAAGTAGGGCTAGAATGTGGAAACTAGCTAGCAAGCTCGATTATAAGCGAGTTTTAGGGTTTCATAGTGGTGAGCGAGCAGTACTTATATTCGATGAATGCGGAAAAAGAATAGGCGAGATGACCAGGGCTGGTCTTCATGACAAGTAAATTAGATAGCAAAAATTAGCACTTATTAGATTTTATTATCAGAAACAACATATGAATCAAAACAGATATATTTCACGATTAAGTCAATGCAATAAGAATATTGTTGCGTCTTATAGCAGTAATACAACCAATTCCAAATCTATAGGCACCAGATTAATTATATTGTTTTATATTTTTAATAGCTTTTTAGTAATATAGTAAAGTATCAATCTTCTTTTAGTATTCAAACCCAGTTCTAAAATATTGTCATTGAATATATAAATTAAAAAAAAAACTATTAATACATAATATGGATACATCATACCAGATCATACTTGTCGAACATTTATAAAAAGGAAAGTAGAACTGGTTAAATTGTACACACAATCATCTGACTGAACTATATATACCTCATTCCTTCCTTAGAGTATGACTTAAGGAAGATCGTTTCCTTACGCAACGTTTAAAAAATGCTTTTGAAGGTATACTGATATAATATTGCTGATTTTTGTTTCTTTGTTTAAACAGGTTAATATCTGGAACTTTCAGTAGGATTAAAAATTTTCTTTGATTGGAAAGAGTATGGGATAGGAATAACATGTGCTAGAAAACATAGCGCTACAACACTTAGGAGCGGAGCAGTGAACAAATACGAGGGTATTCATCCTCGTATTGATGCGGAGAACGGCTAGTTCTTAATAAATAATTACCATACAGGGTTTTTTTAGGTTTTCATGTTATGTTTTTGTATATTTATAACACGGCGGGACACATGAAACGAAAATCAGGAATAATTTGTCTCACACTTTTATAAATTCTTGTCCTTGTATGATCAATCTGAACCTGATATATATGTCTAGTATATGTAGATATTATGGATATGACAGAAACTCTGATAAAGACAACGATAAGCCACGCCCACAGCAGGCAAACACGTTAAGACCCAAAGCGAAACGTGTAATCTTAATCACACAATTCACAAATGTTATTTTTCACCTATGTCATTGCTTTTAATAAAAGGTTTCAAATATTTTCGCCGGTAGTTGATAGGTAAGTAATTAAAGTTAAGTAGATAATATGTTTATTGTTGGTCAAAGTAATATGCAGTGCGCGTTATTTCGCTGCTGGTGTAAAGAGCTCAAATATTTACAAAAAAAAATTGAATGGCGGATATCGTACTTGCTCAAGGCTGAGTACCTACATACATTTGATCATCATATACCTACTAGGTAATTAAACAATTACGTGATGAAAACAAAAAGTTTGAGTGGGTAGGTATAACGCTTTCAGTTTAACTTCTAAAGTGACGTCTGAGGCCTAGAAAGATGTAGGACGTATGTACCCAGAAATAAAATGCAGACCTGCGCAAATATTGCCAGGAATTCCACTACGAAAATGTAAACGGTACTAACTTGTGAACAATGAACCGTTGTATGGTAATGTTTTTCATTTTTATTAATGTATGGACACATTACTAATGTCATGGAAATTTTAAATGCTAAGTTATTGTAATAATATTTTAAAAGTCAAAATATCTTTACAAATATATCCAACGAAAATTGGTACTAAAACAAAAAAACGAAGTCGTAAAAACTGAATATTTATTAACCTTTCATCAAAAAAGGCTCACACTTACCACAGAGGCGCAGTTCAAAGCAACAAGTTCACGGTCAAAACACAAAACTGCAAACCGATCACTAAGCAATGGCAACTTTGTAAACACTAGTTTCACACACGTCCGAATGATTGGAAAGTTCTAATGAAATTCTTGATTTAACGCTTCAATTTAATAACAAAATATGAATTATTTTTTACGATAACTGGCGAGAGAAAGTTTCACGAAAAGAACGAAGAGGTTATGTTATTGTTGTGACGTCATAGAAGCGTCGAAACAGTACGAACGCGGCGCTATTACTGATACTGAACGAACTGAACTGAAGTGAATAGCGATCCGCAAAACAGTTACGATTAAGAGAGAATGGAATGACGTTACGCGTTATATTCATTCTTTGCTTAGCAATATATTATGTGAATTAGTATTTGATTTGCATTGCCACTTTAACTAACAAAAGTGTTGTTATTGTCGGAACTACATATTTACAATTACTTTCTTGGTTTAGATTTAAGGTTTAGAAGTTTTTGTAGAAACTGCCCCCTGAGTAAAGTAGTACCTAAGTTACTAGAACATTGCATACAATAAAGGTCCGTAATACAGCGTACAAATGCTCTTGGTCAGCATTTTCTTTGTGGCCACTCCCACCTAAATACTAGCAGTTATCGATTAAAGATGGCTACTTGTGCTTGCTCGTGTATTAAGCCAGGGCCCAATTTCTTTTTTGTTCTACTTTAAAAACACAAGTAGGAATAATTAGACTTTACAAACATTCAATCAACGGACAAAAAGTACACCCAGACTCGGGACAACTATTTGTGCATCACACAATTTTTTGTCCCGAGTGGGAATCGAACTCTCGACCTCCGATTCAGCAGTCAGGGTCACTTACCACTAGACCAGCAGGCCCGTCAATTCAAACAATTTCGACTCACATTAAGGTATAGCTCTATTATTATTTATTGTTTTATGCAATAAAGAGAGATAGACTAATAGACAGGTCACCTGATGGTAAGTAACAACCGCCTTCCATAGACACCTGCAACCCAAGAGTCGTACGCCTTTAAAGGTGATGAGGGATGAGGGATGAGGGAATGCGGTGAGGGGAAAGAAGAGATGGAAAAGAGGACAGGGGGTGAGGGGAGGCAAAAGAGGATATGGGGAGTTGGGCCTCCGGAGACCTCACTAATTTCGGGGAAATGCAACGTACGTTATGTAATACCACACACAACACATTGTTGGACTTGATATGTCACGACTTAGGGAACTATTTTATTATAAGCAACATCTTTTATCAAAGATAAGTCAGATTTCGGGACTGGCCTTAATATAGAACAAAATATTAAAAGGCATTAAGATTGAAATTCGACCACCTGTTGATCTCTAGCATATGCATAGACTTTAAAAAGATCAAATAAGTACTCTTGAAAGTTAAGCTAAACTAAAATAAAAGTAAAAAAGTGAAAGTGATCTTCTTAGATTAGATTTTCAAAGCCTTTTGTGATATTTAACACTTGTATGTTTTCGATGAGTGCATAATGATATTATTATTGTATTCATTTCCGTTTATTGCCGACAATTACTGTATTAATTTGTAAAACCTTGCTTGACATATTCTTCATTCCAAAGCAACGCTAGAAGTCATTTAAAATTGTTCAAACATTCACATTTCAGTTTCATGTCAGTTTCTTTTGTCTCAACATTTATACATTCAGGTTTAAGGGTCGCCTTTTACATTTCGTTTCAGTTTATAGTAAACCTGGGATCGTCTGTTCTTCCTAAGTCACGGTAGCAACTACTTCTAGTAACAATAATTTTAAATTAGGCTAAGTAATATTTTGTAGCGTACATATGCCACGTACTCTAAAGCTCTAAAAATGCATCAAGATAGCACGCACCCACTCACACAGCATACCAAGCGGCGAATGAACGCGATCCGCGCGACACCGCGGTTCATCATCTGGTATCATCTCACCCGTGTTGAGGGGGGTGGGGAGACTATTTGAAGCACTGGGCTCCTTATAGTGATTTTCCTCGCAGCTCACCACTGTGAGCCGGTCATTGGAGTTAGCTCACCGGCCTCGAGGTTTGCTCGCCGATCGCTCCTCTGGAGAGGTCGGTGGTTGGCTATCTGCATCCGATGGCGAAGCCAATGCCCCGCTCGAAGGAACTGATATGAGCTCCCGAGCGGGGCGTTTGAGTCCCCGGATGAGTGTCGTATCGTCTGGATGTGGGAGCGGAGCAATACCTACCAGGTGGGGAAGTTTCGAGCGGTCAGCCCGCTCAAACATCCCCGTGGCGAGTCTGCTCACAAACTCCTTTATTGGTTCCCACTTCAGGTCTCGGTGGATTGTTGCATTCCTGAGGTACCTGGGGGCGTCGACCACCATGCGAAGGCAGCTGTTCTCTACAGCCTGCAAACGTTGGCGCGATGTCCCTGCTATCAAGTTGTACCAGGCCGGCCCACCGTAGGTGAGGCGCGACCTGATATATGTTTTGTAAATGCCTAGTTTGACACTTACTGGTAGTCTGGAGGATAGCAGGGGACGCAGCTTCGTCCGCGCAGCTCTGGCCTTCGCTGTGATGGTCTCGACGTGGTGGTTCATCGACAGTGATCTGTCGATGGTGATTCCCAGGTACTTGACCTTTGGGGACCATGGGATGTCCTCTTCCATCAGACGTAGGTTTGGCGGGTAGTGTGCCATACCGGTTATCATCGCCTGGGTCTTCGACACGTTGCACTTGAGCCTCCATCGCTTCAGCCAGCCCGGAAGGGCTTCGAGTGTGGGGCGCAATTTCCGTGCAGCGTGTGCGGCGTTGCGTGAACTTGACAAGTACGCGGCATCGTCTGCAAACAGTGCCAGCTTGACGTCTCCGACTACAGGGATGTCATCCGTGTAGTGGGCGTACAAGGCCGGTGACAGACAGCTCCCTTGCGGGACTCCGGCACTGATGGTTTTGATTTCCGATGTGGTATCCTCTATAGCCACACGGAAGGTTCTCTGGGTCAGGAACGATGCGATGATCGCGACTACTTTTCGTGGTAGAGACGATGTCGACAGCTTGTGGATGAGACCTTCATGCCACACTCTGTCGAACGCCTTCTCCATGTCGAGCATCACGGTCACCGTGCTCCCGCCCTTGTTCAACCACGTAGCCATCTCGTCTAGGACACGAGTCAGCTGGAGCGTGGTGGAGTGCTCCTGACGAAATCCAAATTGCTCGGGCCTCAGCCGGATGTGGGGTTGAGCCCTCACTAGCAGTAAGCGCTCGAACACCTTGGACGTCGTCGAGAGGAGTGTGATGGGCCGGTAGTTCTCCGGTTTTCTGAGGTCCTTGCCGGGCTTCGGAAGTACGATAACCCGACCCCGCTTCCAGATGTTAGGGAAGTGGCCGGTCCTCAGGATACCGTTGAACAGTTGTGTCAACGCTATGAGTGATTTCAGTGGAAGTCGCTGCAGTGCAGTGTTCGGTATTCCGTCTTCACCAGGTGCTTTCCGTGGGTTGGTTTTCCTGATCATCGTAGCAACCTCGCTCGGTGTTACGAGCAGTTCACCCTCAGACTGGGCGAGGGGCCTCGAGAGGTAGAGGTGGGTTGCCGCCTCTATCTCCCGAGTGTGGTCCTCGTCATGATTGTCGTGAGGTGTGAACTGTTTTTCGAGGCTGTTCGCGATGATCTCGGCACGGTCTTGCGCTTTGTAGCGTATTTGCCCGTCCTCAGCGAACAGGGGGCGCGTGGGGTTTGGTTCTGCAGTCAGTTGCCTGCAGAGTCGGTGTACCGAGGGCTGTTCGTCCTCGATATCTATAAGGAAGTTCTCCCATGCGTCACCTCTGTGCTCCCAAAGAGCAGCCTTGAACGAGTTGGTAAGGCGGTTGTATCGGGTCTTGTCTCGGCGGTGCCGAGTTCTCTGCCAGAGCTTCTTAGCCTCTCGCTTCTCCTTGAGCATTTTACGGAGCCGAGCGGGCAGAGGGTTCTGTCGCTCGCTGCTCGGTCCAGTGCTCGAGGAGACCCGAAGTGCGGCTTGGATAGCTCCGGTGATTTCTTCGGCGGCTTCATCGACTTCCACTGACGTTTTTACAACCGTAGGGCGGCTGTAACCCGCTAGGGATTCTTGGTAAGCCCTCCAGTCTGTGTGGACTGTAGGCTTCGGTGGGCCGACCGTAGCCGCGGGCTCCCTGAACACGAGTAGCACCGGCCTGTGGTCCGATGGTAGGTCCTCGAGCACTTCCTGTACTGGAGGTGCTCTTAGTCCTTTGAACACTATGATGTCCAGTACGCTATCACTATAGCCCGCTGGGTCCAATCTAGTGGGTTCTCTGGGGCCAGCGATTTCATAATTATGCATATCGGAGTCTTGCATAAGGAGATTTCCCATTGCGTTGTTGGTGGTGTTGTGCCATGCTTGGTGCTTTGCGTTCAGGTCTCCCGCGATTATGGTCGGCGTCGTATGTTGGAGAAGGCTCCGGAGTTCATCGACGCGGGCTCTCTGATTCGGAGCTCGATAGGCCGCGTAGAGGCGCATCTCCCGCCTGCCGATTTGGACGTCGATACAAAGCGCATACATGGTATCGAGTCTCTTCGGTTCGACGGGTTGATGCACTACTGTCCTCTTCACTAGGACAGCGAGTCCATGATATGCTTCGCCTCTTGGCGAGACCTCATCTTGGCGGTACACAATGTACCCTGGGATCTTGAGTGGCCTGTTGGCCTGCAGGTGGGTCTCGCTTATCAGCATGATATCGACCCGCTGCCATGAGAAATAGGCGTAGTAGGCCTATCTTGGATTTCAGCGTCTCCGCGTTCCAATGAACCACCCTGAGCGGCTTATCCATTGGTGGAGAGTGTTTGCAGCAGTCCTGTTGTGTTTATCTCGCCTGCCTTAACACGCTGTGCGAACAGCATGAGTAAGGCGGCGAGTTGGTCCCTCTCCGGGTCCTTGGCGGGTGGGCTGCTGACTTTGGTTGCCGTCGCAGGTGTGGTTGGCTTTTCCTGGGCCGCCTTCTTTCTTCGGTGCCTTCTCCTCTTTTTTGTGGAGCTTGACCCCGGGTTTGCTTCGGCCATCAGCGTGGTGGGTGCCGAGTCGACGACCACGTTTGGTTGGTCGATGACCTTGGGCGGGCCAGTCCTCGGCGGGTGAGTCCCGCCTTCTTGTTGCGGGCTTCCCGCTTGTATATGGGGCACGCCGCACTGCAGGCTGGATGCGGGCCTTGGCAGTTGGCGCACGTGGGTGGCTCCTCCTTTGGTCGAGGGCAGTAGTGCGCCTGGTGCTCGCCACCGCATCGCACACAGGCTAGGCGCCTGTGACAGTTCTGGGAACTGTGGCGGAAGCCTTGGCAGCGGTGGCATTGAGAGGGTCCTTTCTTGCCCCTCCAGGCCTCTATGACGACGCCTGGCATGAGCAAGACCTCATCAATGTTGTAGGCCTTGGCTGCGGTCGGGCTCTTCTCCACTTCTGCGAAGAAGACGCATCCGGGTCTGCTGGTGCGAGCACGGATATGCTTCGCAAACTTGACTGGCACTCCCTTGCTAGTCAAGTCCTCCACAATTTCTTCTGTGGGAGTGTCCGCAGGTAAGCCCCGGATAGCCATTTTCAAGGGTTTCTGGTGCGGTGGGGCGATGGCGTAATACGGCGCCTTGTCCTGTCCGAGGTCATCCAGGTGAGCCTGAATGACTCGGAATTCAGCGTCTTCTTTGGGAGTGAATTTAAATCCCTTCCCAAAGGGCCTCACGCTGGGTGGGTGACCGATTTTGGAGGTCAACTCCTTCATTTGGGACGTCCAGTTCTCCAGACGGTCCACTACAAGGATTAGTTGTCTCCTTGTGGACGTCTGGGTAGTGGGCGCCTTGGAAGGGCCTGGTGTTGTTATGGGCCTCGTTTGCGTTGTTATGGGCCTCTGAGTTGTTGTTGTTATGGGTTTCATGGGTGGTGGTGCGGCAAGTACAGCTGCTGCTGTCCTTGGCCTGGGTGTAGGCGTAGGGGCCCGTTCGACTTCCAGTATTACTGGAGTCGGTTCGGGCGAGGTGGAGAGGACTTGGACGTCCATCTCCTCGCTATCCCCTTCCTCGGAGTCCGAGGTTAGGGCAGCCGCTATGGTCGTCCGCTTCGCCGCTTGTGGCTCCGGGTCTTCTTCCCGCCTCCGTTTACCTGGTATAGGCAAAGGGGTAGGCGGCAGTGATGATCCCACCGCTGTCAGGATGTGAACATCCTGCGCAGTGAGGTCCTCCTTCCTCTTCTCTCCGATGTGAACTTCCATCACTCGGAAGTAGGCCTCCAACCAGCGCTGCAGACCCTGCGACATTTCTCCCTTCTCTCGAAGGGAGTTGAAAATACTCAGGTCGCCCTGGTATTTTTGTCGCTGGTCCTGCAGCGCTGCGTCGGTCGAGCCTTTCTCTTTACTGCTGGTGTTCTTGGTGTTGCTGGATCCGTCCTCGTGGCGCCTTGGCATGTTTGCCATCACCGTTGAGGTTAGGGTCGGAGACCCCACCCCGCGGCGAAGGTTTACACGCTGGCTTTCTCGGGGAAGGTATTCGCCTCCGAATGTACAAGTACAATTCGGGTGCAAATAACAATATTTAACAAATATTAAATATTAAAATAAGCAGTGTTAGGGGCGCCCGTACGATGGCAGTCGGAGCGCAAGCACGTCCGTTCGCCACGACAGTCCGAAACACTCTACACCGCGGTTCATCTGGTATCATCTCACCCCTGTTGAGGGGGGTGGGGAGACTATTTGAAGCACTGGGCTCCTTATAGTGATTTTCCTCGCAGCTCACCACTGTGAGCCGGTCATTGGAGTTAGCTCACCGGCCTCGAGGTTTGCTCGCCGATCGCTCCTCTGAAGAGGGGTCCAGCGAGCCGCCTGCGAGAGGTCGGTGGTTGGCTATCTGCATCCGATGGCAAAGCCAATGCCCCGCTCGAAGGAACTGATATGAGCTCCCGAGCGGGGCGTTTGAGTCGCCTCCGGATGAGTGTTGTGTCGTCTGGATGTGGGAGCGGAGCAATACCTACCAGGTGGGGAAGTTTCGAGCGGTCAGAACGCTCAAACATCCCCGTGGCGAGTCTGCTCACAAACTCCTTTATTGGTTCCCACTTCAGGTCTCGGTGGATTGTTGATGGATTGATGATTGAGATTGTTGTTGACGGAATGGGACCGATAAAGGCAAACGTAGATCCGGCTCATAGAGCCAAAATCCACGTGAAGCCAAAGGATGGAGAACATCCGCCCTGACGAAATGACATACCCCAGCCCTCGCGAGGAAGCAGTCCTCTAGAACGTAGCCGGGATAGTAGAGCTATGCCGTGTCGGCAGGCCGGCGTATTTGTGTCTCCGTAAGAAAAAGCATGACCGGCCGAGCCGTCTCAAGGTGCTGGTGTACGGCGCTGAGGTTTGCATGGAGTCCACGTATGTTAGTGAACTCCACCTCAAAAAGCGGGTTAGTGGGAGATTGTGTTGTGAGATTGTGTTTGGAGATTGAACTGTTGGACCATTTTCCTTTCTTTGTACTGCCATGATAAGAGTTGGGAAAGGGGGCGTAAAAGGCATGACAGTCATCGAGACTGTGTAAACTGAGATTGAAAATACTGTGTCATCATGTAACGGTGAGGCATGGCGGAGACCGAACCGCCGGACGGAAGGGCCCCCGTACCCTCCCGGAAATGGACGCCGGGTCCCACCGTCCGGTCACCAACCGGCACGACGAGCCACTCCGTGGATTATGCGCAACCTGACGGGGCAGCCTCCCAGGGTGGTTAGCCGTGGTTGGGCCCCTCTCTATGCCGCGGGCGGCCAACGGCACCACCTACGGGTCTCCCTGGCCGACGGTTCGATCCACGCCACCCTCACAATGATTCTACGAGCACTCCACTGCTCACACACATACTACGATAACTGTCACCCCTGCATCATTAGGCCTCCGCCGCACTCACTCAAAAGCGAAAGACGACAGCACGAATGTTGTCGCTTTAGGCTGGTTTTCTGTGAGATGGTAGTACTGCCCCGGTCGAGCCGGCCCATTCCTGCTGAAATCAGCGTGGCTCTACTACCATGAATTAAATTTAAAAGAAACAACAACAATAGCAACAATACATTCGCCCAATGACAATTTGATGAAGACAATTAGAAGAAAGGCTGGCTGGTACAGGTCTAAACTACTAAGAGTCCAAGGTAGTTTATTTTTTTGGTTTAGTTAGTTGCAAGAGAGAATTGACTTAAACGAATCCTTGTATACAGTCCACTAAATGCACATTTCGCACAGTTTCCGGAATAAGTACAAGAAGAATATGTATTGTATTATTTGGGAAGTCATATTCGATAGTTTGATCGGTCATTATTACGAGTATGTCGGAAAATGCTTACATAGCTCCATACTGAATGGCGGAACTCATGAGCTCTATAAAATAAATCTTGAAATTACTTGTTTGATATGGACTAACAAATAAGCATAGAAGTATAATCGATTTTAGCATTTTTTTTTATAGCAATAGGCTTCATAATTTATTTCACTATTGCCAAGTTGGATTCTTTTCCCTTTTTGGGCAATAATAGAAGTTGGCGTTTCGACACAATGAAATATTTAATATTGTTTCCATATAAGTATCTCTTTAGTTGAATAAATAAATTAGAGGTAGGTAGATAATAATAATAAGTTAAAAGTTGGTTTTAAAATTTAAAAATATGTATTCGAGGTCAAAAGAAAATATTATGATTGATAGATGGGCACTTTTCGTATTTAATTTGTTTCGCCTATAAATTATTAAGAAATGAGCTTTTTTTATTGAGTCCTCAGTGTAACGTGAACTGTTAATTTAGACTTTTTCTCTCTAAAAAAGTTTATGTAGATATTTTCCATTGTTGATGGACGATTCAAAACAAAACTAAAATAAAGGAAGTCATTTGATAATCATAGGAGCATATGGTACTGCTTATATTTGTAATAAATTCCTAAAGGTCTGTGCTAATCAACTTACAGCTCTATACCACTTCTTGTTAATTAAAATGTTTACTTTGCCTGCAGTACAAAAATACTTCTCAACTTTCAATATACATACATACATATATACGAGTACATACAGTTCCGGCTATATCTTTCAAAGGGATAGGCGAGGCGTCTCACAGACCCCACAAATTTTTTAACCATAATTTACTCCGATTTACGTATTTAATACATTTACTGTATTTGTACTATCTGATAAATTAGTCACATGCCTAGTCGCTCACCCACCGCATACAATGGGGTGGTCACTTTTGTTGCGTGAGTGTATGTGTGTGAATATCAAAGTAAATTCATCTCATATATATCGGAATCTAGAATAAGGGAAGTGGGGTGACTTCATACATATGATAGTTATACTATTTTATGTTATAGTAGATATGATATGTGCAAATTTCCATAATCATTTGAACAAAAAAAATAAGAAAATATATAATCGTCCTCCATTAGTGAAGTAAATTCATACAACCAAAGAGACATACATACATGAAATTTTATGTTAATTATCACTTTAAAGAAGTCAAAATAAGGATTAAAATCACTATGTTATCGTCATAGTTATAGTTACTGAACATAATATTCAAAAAAATCTAAGAAAACAACTGGATCTAGTGAACCGGCCAGAAGGATCATAACCAATTTGTTTTGTCTTTAGTCAGCTAAGGCTTGGCGTATGTTGAGAACAGTAGTGTTGCCAGGTTCTTAAAATTAAAAAATGTGATCTGTAGTCGAATTGTGTATGTTCTTACATAGCCTATAGTCTTGATGACTATGGTGGCAAAACATTGAATCTGGAGCCGAAACTGCATTTTTTGCAAGCATATCTACCAAATCATTGCTTCTTATGCCAGAATGACTCCATAGTAACTAGACTGTTTTTGTCTGGTATCACAGTTAAAGAGGAGGTTCTTAATATTTAACAAGAGAGAGCTTTGGTCTGCTCTTGTAGGTGTTTTGTTCTAAGGCCTTAAGACAGCTCCGAGAGTCAGTAAAAATAACACCCAATGTTGTTATGCGACTTTATATGTACAAGCCTCCATTATTATTATGAGTTAGTCTGGAGTTAAGACAATTTGTAAAAAATCTTTGAGATTCATACCATTTCATGTTGATCAGAGCATTAAAGGCTGCCCCCACAGAAGCTTTCTATGGAAATACAAATATTAAAAGTAGTTTAAAGCATACTACTCAAATTCATAATTCAATATACTATCAAATCTCATAAAAGGATTTGATCTGAGTTGTTACGTCATGTTACTGTCAATCTTAAAAGGTCTCAGGGGATTGTTAGTCTGTGATACCTTTCTTGAAGTTATCTTTTAATAGACTTTAAAATTAGATGGATGGTCTTAGGACTGTTTTATCTTTCTTCAGACAGTCCGTTGTTTTATACCCTTGCCAGCATCTGAGGCATCTATTACCCAATAAATGCGTCATGCAGTTGTTTTTAGAATTACCATATTGATGGCAAGGCTGGCATTGAACAACTGGTTTTTGAGTTTCGAGGTTCTTCAATTGTCACTCGCTGGTGGAAGATATATTCTATCTTTTTGACTACTTTGCTAATGGAACATTGCAAGATATCTTCTGATTTACTTCTTGATTGGGTTTCGTTTTCAGGATCTATTATTTCAAGTTGTTAGTCTTGGACTGGTTGGTCAATGTTACTGAGTGTCGGGGATCTTTGTCGGTTTAAAAATCCAGGATGTAATATTTGTTGAGTAAGGGTAGGAGTGCTTGTATTTGTAGAATTATTATTTTTCTTTTTAGTCTCATTCCCATTTTAAAATCTTTTATTAAAAAATCTTAAATTCTCATCTCTCTTTTTCGTCTTTAGGGAAGGCCTTTGTCCAGAACGGACGCGATAGGCCGAAAGCTGAAAACGAAAACAAAATTAAAATTAAAATTCACTATCATTAAGTATCTGTAAAGGTATTGTCAAAGTTAAATGGCATCTGGTCCCAAAATGGACATCAAGGCGGAGGATATTGACTTTCAAGAAAAAAAAATGTTTTTTTTATGTTGTAAATTACACTAATCAATTTCTATTAAAATAAATGGTCACTTGTGAAATGGGAACAAGTATATTTTTTTTAGTAGCTTGTTCGTTGCAGAATACGTTTAAAATGAGATGTAATATTATAGGCAAATAAGGGCCTATTTTCAAGTATTTCCTCTTCTATGCTACTGCCTAAACTAAGTGACTATACTAACAGTAAGCCATGAAAAAAAAAATCGTTTGATGTTTTGTAACTAAAAGACTGTAGCTATGGTCATATATAAATATTAAAAAAAAACTGTCGAACTGTCGAAGCAATCAAACCATCGTTTAAATTTAAAATTTAGGTAGTGTTGTGTTGTTTGACAAAGAGTACATAAACAATCGCTACGTTTTATAATTTGGTAAACTATTAACACAAAGTAGTTCAAGAGTGCGTTTTATCCCTTTTAATGTTCGTTACTGTAAACGGTTATAATTTCAACGAAAAATAATAACTTAACAAAAAATGATTAAAACTAAGCCCTGGAGTGGTGGACTTGACGAAGAATATGAAACGCAGCATTTTGGTTTTGGTGCACAACGCCTTAAAATAGCAGTGCGACAAATGGTGGAACAGAAAATAACTTCAGGAGTCAAAGATATGGAATCTTACTTACAAGAATCATTGGATCTCAATGAGACTGATAAAATGACTTTAACAAAGTCATGTGATCAACTGATACAATTATATTGCGATCGCGCTGGTCCATCCTTGGACATAATAGATGAAGAGATTGGAAGAGTCTTGAGGATACCTCCTAACGTTTTGTTGCCTGAGGATGAACCACAGTTGGAACAAACATCTGATGAAGATTTTGTTAAACTGAAGGAAGAGGTTGCCAATCTCAGAAAACGAGTTGAACGAGGTGTCCTTATGGAAGTTCTACTCAATGCTGAAGAAGAAGAACTTTCTACTGTTGAAAATGTGTGTGAAACTGCTAAAAAAGACATGGAGGTTCTTGATTTGCTCTGTAAGAGTACTGGTAATGAAGATAGTATAAAAACTATTCAACATGAAACACTGTTTTTACGTGCTAGGGCATCATTTGTAAAGAATCAGCCCTCCAATTTATTTGACGATTGAGCAGTGCATGTGTATAGTCTTAAATGCTGGTCATTATATAATGAGTGCGTTTCTTTTAGCATTACATATATTTCCTATTAAGCTAGTTGTAGATTTGAATAGTTGAAGTATTTTAGTGATCAATAATATGTATGTATATTTTAATTCACATGTATAAGTAAATGTCTCTCTATATGTAAAATATGTTTTAACAATCATTCATTCTTATTATGAGTATTATTTTTAAGCCCTTACCATAAATGCCATAAACATGCAACAGAAACTTGAGTATATACAAACCATAGATCAGTTTTTGATTTGAAGGATCTGGGATATTATTGAAGAATGATGTATAACATTTGTTTCAAGTTTGTTTGTCAAACATCTTCAAGTACATCATTGTTAAATGTTTAATGGTCATGGACACTGATAAGCTTATGGTGCTATCACTGTTTTGTATAATGAAAACTGACTTTTTTTGTAAAAAAGCTTTTGAAATTGAAATTAAATACATTATTTCCTTTAAATTTACTTACCCCACCATTTTGTTTGTCAAAACTATAGTAATCGCTTCACAAAGGCTATAAAGTGGTATAACAGAATCAGTATGGTCTTTCTTTGTCCCTATATTGTGCAATCCACATTGAATATGGTATGGTACATACTTCCTCATCCATAAATTCTCAAATAAGGAATAACTTATAAAAGTAATCACAACAATTCTAACAGTCATTATTATTTTAATGTAAAAACAGAACCTCTTACATAAATTACCTAAAGATGTGTATCATAGATTAACAGTACTTATTACATCAATTTTAATATAACACCCATGTTACGTCACAATTACTTGTGCTTTTTATATTAAAAAAAAAATACAAAAATTAATACATTCAATTGTTATATTCACATCAAAAATTTATAGCTTGGCACATAGAACATATAATTATTAATCTTAAAGATGTTCAATAATTAAAATAATACATCCAATAAAATAACATGCATTATACATTATATTGTACTAAACTTTATTTGTATCACATTTATAACTTAAGCTACTCACACCTACAAAATTTAATGAATGAGTTTTGATCTGTTGAATGATACTGAGTATATTTCTTAATTTTTTTCTTTAATAGAGCTACTCTATTATAAATTATAAACTTATTGATAAACACACACTACAGATGGTTTTTAGCTTTTAATGAAGTGTCTTTTTTCTTTAATTATCATTAAATCATTTTATTTTTAATTATCCACAAATTTAAATAATGTTCTTTTAATTAGTCAAGTAGATATTTAACTTAACAGAAAAATACGTAATAAAGGATACCTACATGATTTCTGCTGTATTTTAAATATTTCTAAAGTAGGTATCCTTACATTATAATGTTTATACATATACCTATTTGTGGCTTGAAACCAAGTAATGAACAAATTATATCACAATTTACAATTTAGAATTTGATTGTATCAAAATTAAATGATTTTAAGATATAAATAAACATTAAAAAATAGACTAAATAGATTAGTTAGAACTAATACTTGTAAAGTTGTAATAAAAGTATATGGTATGTCCTTTAATTTTATGATGATGTCTCTCACATGCATTCCAAAGCATGTTTTTAATTTTTCTTGTCTTTTAGGTGGGTTATATAATAATCTGCTGGGTTTTGACACAATTTTATAGACGGGACTTGTGTACTTGTCATTTGGATTTTATTGAAAGTATATCTAGACCAGGGGTGCTCAAACGGTCGATCGCGATCGACCAGTCGATCGCGAGTGCTTTTTGAGTAGATCTTAAGAAGAAAAAAAAATTTAATAAGTAGGTAACTAAACTACAAAAATTTATTACGTAATAACACTGCTTGCGGCAAAAGGCGGCTTTATCAAAGGAACGCGCGGTACTTGTCAAAGAAAAGCCGCGTTGTTTCTAGACTAGACTGTACTAGACCATTTCGGGCGGCGCGTTTGACGGGAACACTCGAGACTTTCGTTCACGCCGATATAAATGTTGCGCCTGCAGGAATTGGAGTCATTCTGAATTGTAACTTGAAGGCGATACTACGTCGATACAAAGTTTATGATTAAATAGTGCGAAATGAGTGCAGTGAAGAAATCTAAAACGTATTATTTTAATAACGATTGGGAGGAAGAATTTTTCTTTTGTATGGTGAAGGATAAGTGCATTTGTGTTATTTGTCGTGCGTCAGTTGCAATACCTAAGCGTGGTAACTTAGAGAGGCATCATAAAACGGTTCATAAAAACTATGAAAAGGATTTTCCGCCACAGAGTGAATTAAGAAAACGAAAAGTAAGTAATTTGATATCTTGTTTGAAAAAAGAACAAACCATGTTCACAAGACCAGCCAAACAATCAAAAGCTGCTACGATCGCGTCATTTAAAATATCTCATATATTGGCGAAACACAAGAAACCCTTCGAAGATGGATCGGTTGTGAAGGAAGCATTTATTGAAGCGGGTGAGACTTTATTTGGAGATTTTAAAAATAAAACAGAAATCATGTCTGCTATTAGAGAACTTCAGTTATCTCGTCATACTGTCACAAGGCGTATTGAAGTCATGAGTCAGGACATCGCAGATAAACTAAAACATGATATCATGGAATGTACATACTTTTCTTTACAGTTCGACGAATCCACCGATATGACAGACACTGCCCAGCTGTGTATTTTTATTCGGATGGTATTCAATGACATGTTGGCTAAGGAAGAATTTTTGACAATCATTCCTCTGAAGGGGAAGACCCGTGGCGAAGATATTTATGACGTTTTCATCAATTTTGTAAAAAACTACAAGCTACCAATATATAAATTAGTGTGCATTACAACCGATGGAGCACTAGCAATGACTGGAAACAAGAACGGTTTTGTGGCATTGTGTCGAGCTAATGAAGAATTTCCTTCATTTTTTTCATTCCATTGCATTATACATCAACAAGTTTTGTGTTCAAAAGTTTTAAACACGGAGGAAATTATGGGCATTGCAACAAAAATTGTGAATTCCATCCGTGCACGTAGCTTGCAACGGCGGCTCTTTAAGTTGCAGTTGGAAGATAGGGAGTCAGCTGAACACACTGATTTAGTTCTTCACACGGACGTCAGGTGGTTGAGTCGCGGAAAATTCCTAGAAAGGTTTCAAGAATTATTGCCCGAAATAACAGCTTTTCTAGAGAAAGAGGTGAGAGGAGATGACACTGAGATGTTGAAAAACGAAAAACGGCTGACTGATTTGGCATTTTTGACTGACATCACAATGCACTTAAACACCATTAACTTGGAGCTTCAAGGTAAAGGAAAAACTATTATTGAGATGATTAGCGCAGTAAACGCATTCAAAAGTAAATTGCAACTTATGATAGATCAACTGAAAAGAAAGGATCTGAAACATTTTCCGTCTTTGAAAGGAAGGACTCCTCACTTGAATTATGATACGTATGAGGCTGAATTATCAAATATTTTGGGACAATTCGAAATGCGTTTTTATGATTGCAGTAAATTGGCAAATATAGCATCATTTATGAGTTATCCTTTTTCATGTAAAAACATTGAGGAATTAACCACTGAAGTAGCAAGTCAGTTTAATATGAACTCATGTTCTGTTGAAAATGAGTTGGTGCAGATTATATCAGATATACATCTCAAAGCTACAGCATCTGATACAAATTTCTGGTATTTTATATCTGAAGATAAATATCCGAATCTAAGGCAAATCGCCCTTCAACTGACGGCAATGTTTGGGTCAACTTACTTGTGCGAGTCTGCATTTTCTGAAATGAAGATAATTAAGTCAAAATATCGCAATCGACTAACTGACGATCATATGTCATCATGCTTGCGATTGGCACTCAGTGGTTACGCACCATCTTATGAAAAGTATGCTGAGGACATGCAGTGCCACGCTTCAAGATCCAAAGTCACTCCTTAGTTGAGTTTAACACCATATGTAACTCTTTTGTTTTGTAACAACGAATAAACTCGCAATTTTGAATAACTAGGAGTTTTTTCATTGATATTGTAAAGAAGAACTTAAGTAAACCTAACCCAAACCTTGACTAAGATAATGTAATTTGTGCGGAAAGCTAATATCTATATATGCTACGGTACACCCTACCTAGGTAGGTAGGGTGTATCGTGTATGTACCACAACCCTGCATCACACATACTTGCAGCCTCTCAAGTCGATCGTAAGTAGTCTAAAAATATTGAGGTAGATCGCCAGCAGTTCAAGTTTGAGCACCCCTGATCTAGACGATTGCATTTCGTGTACTGCACAATGTATTCAGACCTATATAAATATTCAATGATAGGGAAGTCAAAAAATATTTCATTGTATCTGTCTACAGCTAGAAGAAATAAGTGTGGTAAAAACTTAATTTATAATATATGTTATATATTTATTCATCTTTTAGCTACTGCCATAGTTTTAGAAAATAATGGTTAGGTGTGTGAACCTTTATTACAATATGTCCTAGTACTATTAGGTAGCGTGATGTATGCAGTTTTATAATTTCAGTAGGCAAATATTTTTTACAATATTTATCTTCAGAGGCCATGGAAACTCATTAGTACAGTAAGTCGAGAGAAAGTGAAAGGTTGCTTAATTAATTCGGATTCATAATGTCTTTATTATATTTTTTTTGTGCTTATTTTGAAATAGTTGTAAATTTGAGTTTATTTCATTCACACAGTAGTTTTGCAAAACAAATATTTAGAATAATGTTAAAAGTTGGGCTGATTGAATGCTGTTTTTCAGCTTTAATTATTGTGCTGACTGTACTTTACTGACTTTTCCAAAGATTAGAAGTGATATAGAAGTATTCATATAGTTCACAAATATGGAGCTGGTTAACAGTTAACAATTCCATAAGTATAGTATATTATATTTTTACAAAAACAATCACAGCTTGCTAGTTTCATGTATATCATTTATATGTACCTACATATATAACATCTCATATTATCAAAAGATTTTGCATAATATCTAAAGTAAATTTATTTATAAATAGTTTTTGTGTTCACTGATAAAAAGAAAATATTTTAGTGAAATAAGTTGCATTCCTTTTAAATTAATTTAACTAAAACAGATAAAATTGTATAAGTTTTTGCACCCATTTAGAATAAATCCTAATCATTTCTTACTTGTCTGCTTACAGGTCAAAAACAAAACAATTGATCATGAAATCAATATTGTTGGTTCCAATTACCTACATTTCAATCACGCTACCTATAAAGTCACAGTCGTTAGACGCTATATATTATAATTATAGTGATCAGCACTGTAAAATCATATAAAACTCACAATACAATGGAGCTATATTTTTTATTTTCTTACATAATACTATGTAATATTCATAACAACTAACAATACATGGTACTATAAAGATTCCAACAACTTGTAATTACTTTACACAACATTTATAATTGATTAATACTGCTTATCACAGATGGTAAATAAAAGAAAATAATAAATAATTACTAGTGAGTTTATGTACAACACTTTAGAATTTATGCTTTATCTTGAGTCGTATTTACAGTTTGTTTTATATCTAAAACTATACAATTAGATTATAATTTACCTAATTTACAGGACATAATTGATAATTTTTTTTTTAAGTTTCAACCTAATATTAAAATATTACATCCAAAATAACAGATTTTAGCTTTTATTTTCGAAATGACTTATGAAATAAAATTTTGCAAGTTTTATTTCTTATTGTCGGTCCTAACATAGAACACTAAGTGCTCAAAATTTGTAATAACTACTGATATATTATAAATAATACATAATTTTCTAAGTTCTCAATTAGGTTATGTATACAAAAGACTAATTTTTATTTGGCATAAATACTACAGAAATAAATATATATATTATTATTATCCACATTAAAATCAATAATTTACCAATATTTGGCAGCATATTCAAGTAAGGAATCTTTATTACACTATATTTTTGGTACAAGTTACAATTACGATAATAAGCAATATAAATAAAGAGTCTTATATGAGAACACAGTTTTTAATAGTTAACTGCAGTACAAATGGCAGACTTTGTACTGAATATGTTAGTATCTATTTATTTTTAAATTTGATGCTAACATCTTTGGTATATGTTACCTCTAACTGAGCGGTATAATTAGTATGTAATAAGTGAACACTAGCCTTTACTACAAGATGTAATATACATTTCTATAGCAACAATACATGCAAACTTTATTCTAAGAGTCAATAGTTTAAAATCGAAAAATAGGTACATACAACTTAAATATGTTTCTTTAAGAAATTCTCATTGGATAGACTAGACATAAGATGTGGAACGCTCCCATACAGCAGTTACACTGTTACAAAACAGATAACTTCTACCATAAAATGAAATGCTTGTTAAATATAAAATGATTGTCATGTAAGTCATGTTACATTATTAAATTTTTGAAATGACATACTGTTCAGATCATACTCTATACATGCTGTATAGAACAACCTGTACCTGAGGTTCATATGTAATGTGTATAAAAATGTTCACATGTCATAAACACACATAAAACTGCTGTGTTAGATAACATTTATGAGAAAATGAATAGGGTACATATACATAAATAACGATCACATATTCACTACCACATACGCAAATTAAGTCTTTTCACTACCACATACGCAAATGAAGTCTTTTCACTACCACATACGCAAATGAAGTCTTTTCACTGAGCAACGTAAATTAAGATGTAGTCAGACGAAGGCGGGTGGGCGCGAGTCCACGGCGGTGACTACGCTCCTGCCGGCCGGACCCGGCCACGACCAGCCGTTCTCGCTCAGCGCTACCAGTCACACCGGTCCACTCCATTCTGTATTATCCTGGAAACAAAAAATATTTTGTATTTTTAAACATGTTTTTAAATACATTTCTGAGCGGTTAAATATAAGACAGCATTATGTGGTACGATCATGGATTCATTATGTATATACAGCTTGTGAGGCATAAGTTGTAACATTAATCAGACCTTTCATTCTCTTACATGATATGGACAGGATGTATTTCGGAGTATCGTGTGCACCTAAATTATATATTAGTCAAAGTTTAGTTCATAATTAATGCTTTGTACAGTTCCCGGCAAACAATTTTTTTTTTTTTTTTTTATGCGATAGGGGGCAAACGAGCAGACGGGTCACCTGATGGTAAGTGACTACCGCCGCCCATGGACACCCGCAACTCAAGAGTCACAAGTGCGTTGCCGGCCTTTTAGGTAGAGGTACGCTCTCTTCTTGAAGGTTTGAAGGTCGTATCGAGGCAAAAAGCTTCTCGAGAAGCGCACAGTGGTGGAGTGCCAATCGTCCAGGTGATGGGGATGGATATTTTGTCGCGTAGGACGATGGCGGAAACCAGCAGCAGTGTAAACAATTTCAACAATGCCCTTGAATGCGCAGTAACGTATTTTAGGTCCCTTTGGTGGCGCGGTGCGGGGCGCGGCGGCGGGTAACGTCGTTTCGATCGTCCTATTGGTAGATCAGTCGACCCTTGCCTCTCGCCCAGCGTCCGCTACCCGTTGACATACAAGTTCACTCGCGTGCATTGAAAGTGATCATATTGTAGATTCCGTCACTGATAAATTTATAATGTTTGCTAATAATGAGTGATGACGATAGTGACGATGATGAAATAACTCCTAGCAAAGCCCTATTTTATTTGAACCTATACCTAGTACCAGTTCTGTTTGTTTGTTTGAACTAATGGAAGGAATATCTTATTTACCTCAAGTGTAAATTCCGGGATCAAGAATAAGGACATATAATAAAGGCAATTTTATCTTATGAGGCAGCCTAAAAAATTGTTTATCGTAATTTTTAATAACAAATGTGTTACTTGGGGTGTAATATAGCAGTAATTTTATATTAGAAATTAAATAATTATTATTTAATTTCTAATATAAAATTACTGCTATATTATATTTATTTTTCTATTCAAAAATAATACACAAAAAAGACAGTTTTACAATTATATAAATAAATATATTTGGATACTATTTTTTTGCTCGCAAATGTAGATGCGCAAACTTTCCCCCACTACGTCACACAATGTTCAAGAAGTTTGCCGGCGATTATACCTGTGAAATGTTAACAGTCTTAGGATGTATAGGGCTCTGTGCGGCTACGTTGGTGTTGGTGGTGAAGTACCCGCCGGGTCGAGGGCGCAGGTGACGGTTATGCATCTCCATCTGCACTATTTTCATGAATTCTATTTGTGCCGCTAGCTTTTGGACTTCCTCCTGTAATTTTGTATGTGTCGGGTTACTAATAATGTACAAACAAACGGGCTAAATTAATGACGTGGCGTGACAAAGTAATCACCATTTGATGTGAATGAAATAAGTACAAATGGATATGGCATAATGCCATTCAGGTAGCTGAGGGTAATATAATTTTAATTTGTAGTTTCATGTTGGTCACTGCTTATCTCCCTAGGGGGTCGCAGCGAGATGCCAAATATTGATAATATATGTATATATATAAGTTTTTCGAACTCCTATTAAATTTAATATCTAAATATTTATAATGAATGCATAGATATTAATTGCACACATTTTATGTAATCCCTACAAAGCCATAGATTAGACAGTACCTTGAGCTCCTCGTTCTCCTGGTACAGGTCAGGCGGGTCGTCGGCCACGAGTCCGATGCCGTTGAGCGAGGAGGAGGCGGGCACGCCGCGCGCGCGCGCTCGGCTGTCCCACGTGTCGCCCGTACCGCGCACCACTCGCATCACCTGTCACACGCAACTTGTTTCTTGTACATTGTACATAGCAATAGAAAATCCATGAATCTGCTTTATAGTAATCATTATTGCTGCAAAAACTGAGGACTTTTTCCTTACATAAAGGTGTAGTGTAAAACATACTACACCTTTTCTTTGTTTTTGACAAGTGCTACTATGAACATATATAATAGCAGTCTCGCGATATAGAATAAGTGAGACCCCGCCCTCCACGCAGTAGGATCGCCTGTTCCAAAAATTACTAAGTCCACCAGATTCGCATGGTTGTATTCTCTGTTAGATCCTAGGACCGCTCCGATCCAGCCCATTACCGACCTATAGCCGTTACTTCCATACTCTGAAAGGTGCTTGAGCGGATCATCAACACCCGATTAATCCGCCATCTAGAGGATCACTCCTTGTTAAACAATATGGTTTTAGGCCGAACCGATCCACGGGTGATCGTCTAGCGTACGTCACACACCTTTGGAGTGAGGCTAGGGATAGGCATGGGGAGTCCTCGGTCATCAGCCTCGACATTACCAAGGCTTTCGATAGAGTCTGGAACCGCTCGCTTCTCTCCTGCCTGGGTCTGCCACCCAAACTCTGCAAATGGGTTGCTACCTCCGTCCACAAGCGCCGTATTAGGATTCGCTGCGACGGCGCGGCCTCTGACTTCCAGGAGGTTAGCGCTGGTGTACCTCAGGGCTCCGTCCTATCGCCTACGCTGTTCCTTCTGCATATCAATGACATGTTGGCCCTTGGCAATATACATTGTTATGCAGACGACAGCACAGTACACGTGCGATATTTTTGACGTTGGAAAAAGTCTCCACTCCTTCCCCTTTCTACTCTTCAGAACACTCAACTGCCACTGCAGGATAGGCTTAGTATACTGGGTACGGATATTTGCCGGGATCTCAATCCGCGCGATTACATCGAGAGTGTCGCCCAAGAAACTGTCTTTGATACAAGACCCAGGTACGCTCTTGCGTGGAGTACTGCTCTCATCTTCGGGACCGCATTATCGACTGTCTTGAGGTCACCCAGTCTCTTGAGCCTCTGCAGTTGCGAAGAGATGTCGCCTCTATGGCAGCCCTCGATCGCCTACATCACGGAGAGTGTTCTGACGACCTCTTCCAATTTGTCCCACCTTCTCCCTTCCTCTACAGGACTACACGTTGCTGGCCTGAGGAGTCACCGTTTGAGAGTCGAAAATATACGTAGCCGAACTAAACGGTTTGGCTCTTCTTTCCTGTGCCGATCAGTGAAAGCCTGGAATTTACCACCAGCGCACGTGTTTCCTTCCCACTTTGATCCCGAATCTTTTAAGCAGGCCGCCATAGTGTGGGTCACCATGCTGCATTGACTAGACATGCAATGAGGATGGTGACCACCACTCATTGACTCCACTTATTTCTTTCCATCAGGCAAAGTGGAGTCACTACGGTAGGCTAATATAATAATAAAAAAAAGGAACTAGCAATGAAATTTCGTGACTGAACACTGTTCATGTTAAGTCTCAAATCCGTCGTACCATTACACGTACATTTCAGGCATTAGAAATGATAAAACATGAAGAATACTAGTTATTTTAAATATGTTCCGTATATAGAATTAAAATTGTTACGTCTAACCAAAGTACAGTTTAGTAGGTAGGGAAAAAGTAAATTTACCTTTGGTAAAAATACGAGTAGCACGGTAGTTGAAGTAGATAGCTGAGTTCTTATAAAGCCAAGGAGATACTTGATGTCAGGTCCAGCCCGAGGTAATATTAGTAAACTGTAAACAGTTGAATTGATCACTTTGAGTTAAATAAAGCAATCAGGCCACAAAGACAAAAAATGTTTATTGTGTATATTTTTTACAATGTGCTCCAATAAGAGAAACAATCTAGACGGTTAATCTATTATGTGGCCTGTAGGTCTACTTGTTAGTGATCCTGACTACTAAACTAGAGATTGTGGGTTCGATTCCCACCCAGGATAAATATTAGGTTGGCAACTAATAAACCCGCAGTACACAAATTTATTTAATTTTTTAAGTATACAAAATCAAATTATTTCATAACTATATAAGCACCGTCGTTTTCTATCACCTGCCGCCAACGCGCTGGCAGACATAATGCCTTCCTCGTAGAAGTTTTTAGGCTTTTGATCAAAACGGTGGTAAGGTCACTTTTAAGCTGGTCTTCATTTTTACATTTTTTATCTGCTAAGTAGTGGGCTAGAGAGCGAAATAGATGATAATCTGAGGGCATAATGTCTGGAGAGTACGGTAGGTGAGGAAGGACAGCCCAGCCAGGCGAAAGAAATTTTTCACGAGCCGCTTTTGCTACATGTGGTCGAGAATTATCGTGCAAAAAGTGTACTTTATTTTGATTTTTCGGTAATCTCGCTGCTACTTTATCCAGTTGATCACAATAAATATTGGCCGTGATTGTAGTGTTAGATGGCAACAGCTCCCAGTATATATTTCCGTTTATTCCCCCACCACACACATAAAAGAACTTTTCTACTCGTGTCAGATTTTGGCGTGGTACCCTGCTTGTCCAGGTCCAAGCCAAATTTATGTACATAACTCACTTTTGATCCCCCATAATTACATCCCTCAGCCACTCACTTGTACGATGATAACTAAGTAGTTCCATGCACATGTTAGCTCTCTTCTATAGTTAAAACGGTGTCAAAATATGTGGCAATCAAATTGAATATTTCCAGGTCTTTTCTAAAGCGTGGAGTTGTTTTTCTACTGCAGTATGAGAACACTGAAGCGGCTATGCCAGACAACGTGAAGTGAATCTGGGATCCATTTCTATGAGTCTGTTTAACTCATTAACATCTAGTGTAGGAGGTCGTCCTGGATGAGATTTAGATCCAGTTGTCAACTGATCTGACATACAACTCTTGCTTTATTTATATACTGCTCCAAGTAGAGATGGTTCTATGACGTTTTAGAAACTGATCGAAAAAAGTTGCGGGTTTATTAGTTGCCAACCTAATATTATGTCATGAGCATAGTTTTCTGTGCTGTTGCTGTGCTAATTTATCTATAATACGTATATATTTAGAAATATATAGGTAAGTATGTTAATGAGCAGTCTGACTAGCATAGTACAAACTTTGCTTAGTTTGGTATCAGGTGGCCGTGTGTGAGATGTGTGAAGATATTTTTTAATCATACAGTACGAAATAGTTCTGTTTACATTAAATACTTACTGGAAAGCTATCATGAGAGAGTTGACAGTGAATATGTTGTAAATTGCAATGGATATGAGACGTGCCTCATTGTACAAACTCTCGGCGTGACGCACGCGGTAGCAAACGCGCACGCCCCACAGTAGGAACAGGATTTCACCTAGAAAGCACAACATTGTCTGTATGTAAGGGAAGTAGAAGTAGTTGTATACATTTTAAAATGGATTGAAACCTTGACTATCTATATCAGATCAGTTTCACAGAGTGCATAATATAGTCTATAAACTTGTAACTTAATAAAACATGTGTTGTAATTTCTCAGCGAAAATTCTTATTAGTTAAATGAAGTCATTCATACCACTGAAGGATGATATTACATAATTTGTATAATCATATACATTAACCAAATCTACACATATAACATTAAAAATTCACAAACTAATCTCAGTTCATCAATTCAGTCTAAGCTACATAAATACACTGACGCCAACATAGGCAGAGTCTGAAACGCCCACTTTTTGCCAACCATAGTTTAGTCCCAATTACGTAATAGGGCATTATCTGGGCACTATCTGACTGTGTATATGCTGTCTTATAGATCCAATAGCTTAGCCACTTTATACGACACCCACTTGAAGAGAAAGAGTGGCCCTATTTTTCTCTACCGAGAACCCCACAACTGAATCATCAAGACTACATCTCTTTACATACATATATATATTCATCACATCACATATACTCACCTATGGCTAAACTATGATCCCACCAATTGTAAGTACACTGCTTAAATTTAAGTCCTTTGTTATCTGTAATCTGCAAAGGAAAAAGTTGATTTTAAGCTAACACATTACTTTCTTGAGCAGAAAATAATACTTAAAATAAGTTCTTATCTTTTATGCTCTGCACTCAAAGGTCAATATAAAGTTTGTTACATGCTGTATGCTGTGTGCATACTGTATACAATGCTTACTGGCAAATTTGCCAATTCAGCACCTTATATTGTACTAACCATAGTAGTAACACTGGTGCATGTTATCTTCTTATTTATTTAATGGAAAAAAAATGTAAAAAGTTGTTAAATCTTACCACTTCAGCATCTGGTGGAGAAGAAAGAGTCCAAGTACCAAGGTAGACTAGCATGATAAGGAGAATAGGTGCCATCCATTGTAAAAGTTGTTTGTCAGTCAATTTAAGTTTGTGAGCAGATTTTACACGGTATGTAAGAGATACTCTGAAAAAAAAAATATTATATAATTTTGGAGGATTACTGTCACTGACTTTTTCAATATCACAGGTTCAAGCAAAACAATGATAACCCAGCGAAATAAGTAAGAAGTAGTTAGAGGTGAATAGAGAGAGCTATGTATATACAGTCTTATTAGATGTTAATACAGCTTAAGACATACAAGTAAGCAAGAAGCAAGTGATCCAATTTCAGTGCTGCACTCAATTTAAAAACTTATAATTTATAGTATTAATTATTAGTACCTCCAAGTCTTCATCAAAAGAGCAGTATATGTTATACAGAAACCCATATGACGTGTCCATTTTGTAGCAATACAAGAGTATCTATCTAACACTGGAAATATAGCTGCCATCTGCAATTTTAAAATAAATTGGAGTTTCAATTTTAAAATAAATTGGAGTTTCAATAAATATGTATGTTAAAAACGTAAATGAGTAATTAGTGTGGCCAGTCTAAGTGATTATGTATACTCACTTCCATATACATTATAGCACATCCTAGAAGTGTGATGGAGAGGAATACAGGACTTGCAACCTGAAACACTTTGACTCTGCGATGATGACGGGTGTATATTGTTAAACAAACAGTCATCCCTGCACAGGTTACTGATATCACCAGCAAAGATATCCTGGAATTTTAAGTTATTTCAAATATGATTGGTATTCATTATCATTAATTTTATTGTGTAGTGTGTATATGCATAGGTACAGACAAGGGCGTCGCCAAGGGGGGCAAGGAGGGGCAGCTGCCCCCCTCTAGAGATTCTAAAAAAGTCCCAAGAATTTGACTTGACTTGCTTGATTGAACTCATGAAGCTTTACAAGTTACTCTGTACCGGTATATAACAATTGCTGTAGATGTAAGAGCTTCAAAAAACTCAAAAAAACAAACACATGAACACATGAAGCTTTTCAAGTGAAAAGCTTCATGTGCTTACTTACAATTCATACTTTTCTCATTCCCCATATCAACTTGCACCCCCATGGGCCATCTCTGGGCCTGGGCTTGGGTACAGAAGCACACAAACATGTGATTGTGCTCTTAAGGCATACATTTCTGCCCACCATCATTTTTAAACATTAATCAATAGGCACATTACTGTATTGTGTTAATTTCTGATGTTAACAGATCCCACACATTAAACTTACATACATTTAGTTTTTGATAATTTGTTAACATCTTGGTACTACCACTAACAATTAAATGGTATATCAATGTATCAAAATAATGCTCTTACCGAAATGGCCAATTATATGTGGCAAGGCAGGGCTCTGGACCTCGACATGATTCGCAACCTGGTTGACATTGCAGACATTCGTATGGTTCGCTCCAATGTTCTAAACCATTCTCTGCGTATTCTTGGTATGCAACTGCATAGAAAGAAACCACTATACTCTAGTTTCTTTACAATTAATAATAAATTTATATTCAAAGTTACTCAGTATATAAAGTAAAGTACTATTCTAACTTTACCTGACAAACTTTTAGAGTTCTAATATTAAATATAGACAAAAGATTAAAGAACTTTAATTAAATATGGTAAAAAAATTAAATCTCTATTAAATACATACCTACTCAATATACGCATTTCTCATATTTGTTAACTATATATTATACATATAATAACTAATAGACCAAACTATTTATAATCATCAATCTATCTTTACTGCTTGCTTATTTATTTCCGCTTTGCCGCTTGTCTTGATCCTTGTTTTTCAGTTTATGAAAATTGTGTTACCATTACCATAGGTATGTAAATAATGAAAAGAAATCGTCAGATGTTGCCATTAAAAAAAGCTAAGCTAAAAAAAGTTTGAATTTGGAACTATCATTTTATATACCTAAATTGTTGTTATTTTTGGTCTCGTATATTGACATTTGTAATCAATCCCATAAAACATTGTGTCGTAAAAATAAATAAACTACATATAAGTCGGAAATATTATTACTGTAATTAATAATTGACGAAAATTGATAGCCCTCCCCTTTTCTAAGGCAAAATTCGGAGACGGTTAGACATGGCGAGGCGTGGCAAAGAGATTTAAAAAAATATAACAATACAAACTAAACTAAAGCCAAAGGTATTATATTATTTCTTTAGTATCTTTTTCGCGTACAGCCAGGTTTACGATGCCTTTTGTTTGAATTTTTTGTACCTATCAAATAAGTGCATACGTATGTAGGTGTTCGTATTTGTCATTTGACCTACATTAATTGGAGCAATATTGATAAAAGATCTAATACGGATCAATTTTAGCAGTCTCTTACCTTCCACTAGGGATCCGTTATATCCTACAGGATGATGTATCGAATAGTAGCCAGGACGACAACGGCAAATATATGATCCTCGAGCCCAACCGGCGTATCGGACAACCATTTCTCGGTTTGGCTTGTATTCACACTAAATGAGAGAAAAAAGATTCGGATTGGTTGTTAATTTAACATTCATTATTATAACTTTTGCTAGCTATCTAAGTAAATGAAACTTAAACTCTGAACATGTTTCTGAAGAGCTAAAAAAATGAAGACCTTTGTTTGATTACTATATTAGCTTAGTTAATTATCTTATTTGTTGTTTTGTATTCAAGGCTGAACTACCTAATTGACAGTTAGAGTTTAGTATATTTAGGATAGTTCTTGATAGTTCGTCTTTTAAAAAAATAGCTCGCACCAATAAATAAGACTTAAATCTTACCGAATATAATACCCGTCTTTAAAGTGTAAAGTTCATGAATATTATATTGGGTATAAAAATTGTTTTACTTAAACACTATACGAATTACTAAACTTACGTAAGTAGTTTCGTTAGGACATTTGTGTGTGCCATGAAAAGAATAAATCTGGTTATCGTTTTTCTCTTCAGTGTCCGCCTCGCACTGGTTTATTTCCAAACTAGATATGTCTATATCGAGCGAGACAACACCTTTAAATCTGCAAATAAAACAAACAATATCTAATTTAATTATAAATGTTTAATTATATAATAAAAAAAAAAAATACATTGTATTGTATATGTAAAACAACATTGTTTTGTTAAAATATTAACATTTCATAACCATATAAGAAAGTAGACAAAATGGGAAACTCTCAAATCTGACAAAGGTTGACTTGTTGCTAACTTGAAACTTGAGATTTAAGTGAGTAAGTAGCCTTCACGTATGCTTTTATAACACGGGAATGATTGTGGTAATTTTTTTTTCTATATGAGTCGGAACGTTGTGGGATAATTTCTTCGTCTGTAGCCAACCACCAAAGCAATGGTCACGAAACGCTTTCAGGATGAAAATCTCATCACTTGACGGGCAGACCTGTTAAAACTGTTGACAGTCTTTGTTTGAAATGAATTATAGTAATTATATTGCTAGCTGATAGCTATCAGTTATCAAAATGAATCGACGATCGACGTTTGAAACTCACACACGATAAGAGAAGACTAAATAGTATCAGTTTATACGAGCTCTTCCAGTTGGTCCGACCTTTTCTATACGACCTTTCTCTATACGACACTTGGTCTGAGGAGTCACCGTTTGAGAGTCGAATATATACGATCTCGAACAAAACAGTTCGGTTCTTCCCTTCTGTGCCAATTGTGTTTCCTCCAACTCTGATCTCGGGACTTTTAAGCGGGGGGTGAAAAAGCATCACACCAGCCCGTCATAGTGAGGGTCACCATGCTGCATTGACTACACTTGCAATGAGGATAACCACCACTCAAAGACTACACTTATTGCTTTCCATCAGGCAGAGTGGAGTCATTATGGTAGGCTTACATATAAAAAAAAAAAACAAAAAAAAAACTTACCCCCGAATAGTAGAGACAGGCACAGTATAGGATAAAAGCCATCGTTTTGCTTCACAACTATAATAGGGATAAGTCCACCACCCCTCCATAGTAGCACCAGGTGGCGATGGCATAAACTTAGAAGAACGAACTTCGCTTTCACGTGCTGACGCGTACCTGAAGTTAAAACATAAACGAATTCGTGGTAGTGTTGCTTTATCATTGTTTCACTTACATATATAAATGTCCGTACAACGAATCATAGTAATGAACTTATGACTGTAGGTGGATTAATGGTAGTTCTTTGTTTTACGTAAAAATCTTTTACGAAGATAAACGTAGATGGGCTATTTCGTAGTAGGTACCTATATTGTTTTCTGGTCATTAATTTATTCTAATTTAGACCGGGATAGTTGGCGCTTCTTAGGGGAGGGCGTTAGCCAGCAATGGACGGCGAAAGGTTGATGATGATGATGATGATGAATGAAAATTCTACTACGTTATCTGTTCGAAGCAACATTTGCAAGAGAGACCTCACATTACTTACCAAGGATATTCAGTATCAGGTGGTTTTTCTGGCTGTGGAGCAATTACTGGGACTGGGTCTGCAGTACCGTATCTCTCCCAAGCAACCGCACTATTTACCAAACCGTCCGATCTTAAGGCTAGTGCACGCGCCGCTACAGCTCTTTCAGATGGGCTTGCCCCTAAAACTAGTCCTTGAGAAACTGCCATCAAATAGTCTGCGAACAATTGCCAATGTTAGATTGGCGCGTAATAAATATAAAGCATAGGACGCGTATTTTAAGTTGTTCAGTTTGACGCTGCGTTTTCCAGAATGTGTTTTCTTTTGTTTTTTTTTTATGCGATAGGGGGCAAACGGGTAGACGGGTTACCTGATGGTAGAAGACTACCGCTGCCAATAGACACCCGCAACTCAAGAGTCACAAATGCGTTTCCAGCCCTTTAGGGCTGCTTTCTACTTCTTAAGTAGTACTAGTATCACAATTAGTATTATCATATGATATGATTTATAATTGTTGCTTTACAGTGGTCTTTCTTTGTTTGACTATTTATACACGTACCTAGACAATATAATTAAATTGTCAGTATTATCTGTAGAGGTGAATGCCATGACTCAAAAAGATATTTATGTAGAAATAAGTACTTTAAAATATTTTCCTACACTATAAAATATTCAAATATTTACCGCACTTAAAACAGACATAAAGGTGTGTAATAACCTGTGGTTTCCAAGCCAAGCTGGTGAAGTAAATTAGCAGCGAGATCAGCTCTAGCCCTCGCCGAGTCCCATCGTGCGGCATGTAGAGGGGCGCGAAGTCTTCCATATCCTTGTGTGACGCATAGCGCTCCTGTTGCTCTCGTAGCTACTGCGTGGACCAGTCGAAGCGATGATTCTAGTTCTTCCTGTACAGTTAAAAGTTTAACCTAGGTATTTTTGGGTAGATTTAGTTTTTTTAGACACTAAAAAGTGTCTTGTGGCAGTAACATTTCTAAGACATGCCAATGTCTTAGAAATGTTACTGTCGATTGATGTTAGCAGTAGCGTTCCAATACTCGAAATGAGTATCTTTACAAAACGACAGAAAGACAGACTAAGACTAAAGTATACAAAGTTCTCGAACGCAGGTAAGAAGTCTAACAACGTGTTCCTTTACCGTTACGATAAAACCCCTCGTAGTATTGTTAGATAATGAAGTTAGCCGCGGAGAGTACGAAAGACAAAAAGTCTACCAACTATGGCTCGTTTGCAAAAGGTGCTTGCTTTGTTCAAAATTAGCGAGCTTATTGATTAGTTACAAAATTTTCGTTCAGTATTTTGAGACTAAGAAAAATAACAATAGTTACGATGTTGTCAAGAGTTACAAAGTTATTAAAGAAACATTTTATTTCAGCATAGTATAGCTATAAGTAGCCATTTATTGAAAGTTACTTCTAAATGTGCTTTGTAAAGCTACTACGTAACTAAAGCTGCAAAAGATTTATGGTGATTGGCTTGCAGTAATTTTGTAATAATAGAAGGACGGAGCCTATTGGTTTTAATGTTCATATATTAAACGAATTTCACTGTACCAAATAACCATAATTAGGATTTTATTAAAAATACAACATATTATGGTAATATTTCAAATGAATTATGTATTAAATGAATGAATGAATGAAAATGAATTATGAATTAAATATGAATTTGTTGTAGGTAGGAAATAATACCTACCTACAATAAGTATTCGATATGAGAGTATGCTGAGGTACTTTTAGCAAGTAAAAGGAATTAGTCCAAAATAAATGTTTAAACAATTATATATGACAAACATAATTCTGATAGCCAATAAATACTGAAATCTATACCACTTTGATCATCGTTTTACCAGTAGCAGGTACTGCTTAAAGTTTCTACAAAGATTTAAATAATAATATCAGTTGGAAAAAAATCATGAATTCATTTAACTTCAATAAAGGTTTTTATGTGTACACATAAAAGTCTCTTTGTAGTTACATAAAGTTTAATTGTATTATTTGATTAAAAAAAAAAATATATGTACTTTAAAATTTGGTATTATTTTAAATAATAATTACAAAATATGAACGTATTGCCTAATTAGTTTGTTGATATAAAATACTTTTATCGTTTTAACTACTATAAAAATACTATAAATAATTAAGTATCTTACTTTATAAGAAAGATATAATTTCAACTGCCAATAAATAGCCATTTATGGAGTAAATTAAAGCATAGGGTCATAACTGAATTTCTAATGAATTCTGCATTCGCCTCATTTTTTAACATGACATAATTTAGGCTAATTGTCGATCCTCCTTTTCTTTTACGTGTGGAAAACGACTACACAATTGCCATGCTAGCCTAATGTTTGCTTTCAAGGTATGATCTCTCTTCACTTGTCAGGACCCACACAGGCGAAAAATCTATAAAAGTTGGTCAAAACCTAAAAACTTAAAAGTACTCCAAAGATGTTGAAACCTGTTTTACCGACTAGTCTGATAAACAATACATACTACTTGTGCACGCGGGACGCACCTTTTGTTGTGTGTGCGCTTGGGTCTCATTCCAAAGTTCGACTTGATCAACAGCGGATGCGTTTACGAGTGAAAGTGGTGCTTTTAATTATTACGATTTTAATCATTTTCTGAGTGAAAGTTTTAGTTTTATCGATGGATTCGCTTCTAGGAGAAAATAAACTGTTTATTATTATTTACTTTTGTTAGTAATGGTAGACAATTTGTGTTAAAAAAATAACTTCTCTGACAGTATGTATTTTTTTGCTATTTTTAAGCTTTGAATAAGGGTAAAGTGTCACTTCCCAAGAGATCCGGTACTGGTAGTAATATATTTAGAGAGGACGATCTTTGTTTCTTAAAATGTAAATGCGGTTTCATGCGACCCGAAGCGACGCTTAAACTAAATTTTCATTTTAATCAATCACGTTTTTACTGGACGCTATAGACGTACCAACAAAAAAAGTATTTATCACAAGTCTGTTACTGAAATGGTACTAAATTTTGTTTCAGGATCAACTGACGAAGAAGTAAGCTTTAGCAGAAAGACTCTAATTGCCTTTTACAGGGAGGAAACTTCCAAAAAGGAGCAAGATAAAATGACTTTTTTGCAAAAGTCGCTAAACTTACAGATGACATAAAGCAATCCCTCAGAAGATTAGTGAGCGATTATAATACAAAACTTAATCGAGCACATAGAAATTTTTCTCGATGTTTTAACGCAAACAAAGACTGGTTCGAAAACTATGTGACATTTCCAGTTGCAACTCATACTCAAGAGGTAAAAGGCAGACTTTGTGGCCAACCTCGTAAAAGCTTTGAAGAGCTTACTTTGAATGTACCGAACGCACAAAACGTAGAAAGATGGAAGATGTGCGGAAACAACTAGAACCCCAAGAACTTGCTTTTGCAGCCCAGGTAGAATATCGTGTACGTGGTGATATCCACACGTCAAAAGTAATCAAGGAAGTTGCTCTTACAGGTAGCAGTAGCAGTTTTAACGTTACAAAAATACATGAGAGCCTTTCGTCAGGCAAAGCGTTATCCTTGGTGATTGATGGACAACTGTCTAAATTTCAGTACAACACTTTGAGGACCTCAGCAATGGAGATGAACTGCAGTTTGTATTCAAATTATGAGACTGTAACAGTTACAGAAGCGAAAAAGAGGTGTTATCCTGAAGGTATTTTTTGTACTGAAACGAGTGCTGTGTGGTTGCTCTTCAAAATATAATGAACCATTCTGCACAGAGGTTATTGTTCTCTCTTAGTGAAGTTATGCAATCGCTTACAATGAATCAGTTACAAAATCTTTGTCTTATATCAAAATGGGGATGTAATGGATCAGGCTGCCATTCCGAGTATGAACAGAGATTCGAAAGTGTTGAACAATCGGATGCAAATATGATAATTACTTCTGTTGTGCCAGTTCACCTTATTAAAGATTCTGGCAATGGCACAACAGTACTCATCTGGCAAAATCCACGCCTCTCCTCACCAAGGTATTGCCGTCCGTTAATGTTAGAAATTACTCATGAAACCGCAGAACTTTCAAGAACTAACTCAAAGCGTTCAATCTGAGATTGATGTTTTAACATCAACGGTTGTTCTAATGAAGAAAGAATGTATTGTTAAACATAAGTTAATAATAACTATGGTTGATGGAAATCACATCGAAACACACTCACATGACTTCGAATGACTTTAATATATTAAAATTTTGCATATCGAAACCGATCCTAGAAGAAAACCTTAAGTATGGTGTTTCATCACTACATGCTTGGATAATGTTTGCGAAGCTCATATTACACCTAGCATATAAACTAAAACTTGCTAAATGCAAGCAAGAGATGCTTATAATAATAATAATAATAAAGCTTTTTATTTCTGTATAAAAGTATGTTCACAATTCAAAGTATTAGTAGATTTCTTAAACTAAGTTAGTTTATAAATTTATAATGTTTATTTGTTATAAAAATTGCTGCTCCTTTTACACGAACCCCTTTTGGGTAAAAGCCTCCTCTAATTCCTTCCATTTATCTCTATTTTTCGAAAATTTCAACCAGTTTTTACCTGCTATTTCTTTTATATCGTCAGCTCAACGTTTGAGTGGTCTACCTTTGCTTCTTTTTAAAGCAGGCCCTGCCCATTTAGTAGCTTGTAAAGACCACCTCTTGTCCGTGTACCTTGACAAATGGCCAGTTTTTTTAAATTTTTTTTTACGTGGGGAAATCCTCATGGACTATCCTCCGCCGGGGGCATCAGCGGAGGGGTGTGCCGGACTTGACCGGCTAAAATCACCACGGTGTTCCTTCCTCGCACCTGTTGCCCAGGGCCGCGGGAACACGACATTCTTCCGCGGCCAGCAGGTGACCGTCCGGAGCGGACCCCATCTCGTTTTAAGGGGGAAATGCGCCTCTCCCCCCCCATCACTCCCTGAGGGAGGCGCGCTGAACACTACACGCCTGCTACCTCGGACCTATTAAACGATTTGGGCGGTGGACTGTACCCCACGTACACCACCCTCGGGTCCATTTACGGAGGCCGGAATTACGCATTGTTGGCCCTCCTCCGACGTCCGGTGCGTCATCTGCGGATGGAGAGGGAAGTCGTGTTTTCCCTCTCCCTTTCCGCAGCCTCCTTCTGTCTCATAACAGTTTCACAGAAATTGACCACTGCTTCCCATGACTCTCGCTTCCGACCACCTTGACAAATGGGCAGCCCATTTCCACTTAAGTCGCAAAGCTTGTTCAAGAGCATCTGTAAGCCTAGTTTTCCTCCTAATGTCTTCACTGCGAATTTTTTGTAGTTTTCTTATTTTAAGCATACTCCGTTCCATTGATCGCTGGCATGTTTTGATTTTACTTTTTATTTTATTTGTGAATGTCCATGTTTGGCTGCCATAAGTAAGGCTTGGAACTACACATGTATCCATGACGATTTTCTTTAATTTTAAATGATAGTCTCCCTTCACAATGTCTTTGTGTAGCCAAAACTTTTTCCATGTGGTGTTGATCCTTCTATCCACTTCCTCTTCATTACTGTTTTTGTTGAATGAGACTTGTTTTCCGAGGTACACATATTCTTGTACATAATTGATCTGTTTTTCGAAGACCTGTACAGGTCTCCCTATGCTATTTGTCATCACCTTAGTCTTGTCTGCGTTCTTTTGCAGACCACATTTTTTACTTTCATATGCAAGAGATTACATCATCTGTTCTAACTCTCTGGCAGATTTGGCAAACAAAATGATATCGTCTGCAAATCTCAGATGACTCAGGTGGTGCCCTAGTATGCATATCCCATTCCGGTTCCAATCAAGGTTTTTGAAGACACATTCCAGTACCGCTATAAATAGTTTCGGCAATAGAGGATCACTGTTCTCCTTTATTTTCCATCTTGATTCTGCTTGTACTTTGAGAGTAGATGTTTTTTATGATGTTAATATATGTCTTACATACACCACAGATATTGAGGGCTTTCCAGATGGAGTTGTGGGTTATGGTATCGAATGCCTTTGTGTAGTCTATAAAAGCTACATAGAGAGGTTGATTGAATTTTTTATATTTTTCTAGTATTTGTTCTAAGGTGTGGATGTGATCTATTGTTAAAAACCCTGAGCGGAAGCCTTGTTGTTAGATTGGTTGTGATACGTCTATGATTGGTGTGATTCTGCTTAGCAGTATTGTTGTAAAGAGTTTATAAATGCTCGGTAATAGACTGATTGGTTTATAGTTCCCAATGTATAGTGGGTCACCTTTTTTGTATAGCAGAACTATATCGGAATTACACCATTGTTTGGGGACCTTATCTGTTTTGAGGGATAAGTTAAAAACTTCTGTTAGATGCGAAAGCATGAGGGGTGCCCCAATTTTATAAATTTCATTAGTGATGTTGTCCGGGCCTGGAATCTTTCCTGTTTTGAGTTTTTTGAGATGTTCAAGTACCTCACACTCATCTATAGGTGCTACTGTTTCTGCTTCCTCTTCAAGATCTATTTGACTGTCTTCTGTCTCATTTGTTTCTGAATATTTTTTATACAGCTCCTTGTAAAACTCGGTGGCATGGTTGATTACATCTTGTCTTGTTTTCGTTTCTCCAAATCCTTTTTTGAGTTTTCCTATCCAATTTCTGTGTGTCGTTAATTATTTATAAGCTCGTGTCGCGCTTCTATATTTATTTAAGTTTCTTTCTACAACTTCACTTTTGTACTTATTGTAATTACTTTTTATAGCCTTGCTATTAAGTCTTTTGTTGTTCTGCTCAAGATTTTTGTCTCATCTTTTGAATCGTTGTATTTTATTTTTACGCTTTGTTAAGTTAGTTTTGTACATTATTTCCTTCAGGTGGTACACAGAATTGTGTCTCTAGGTTTTCTTTAAGGCTTGCTAAATACAATAATTTTTCACTGTCAGTTTTTGGTATTTTAGGTAACGAGCTGTAGGTTTTTCTGCTTTTCTTAGGTGATTTCAAGGTAAAGGATGATCTTATTAGTCTGTGGTCTGATGGAAATGGTACATTGTTTAGTACTTCTATGTTAGTTATTTGCCTTGGTTTGTTGCATATAATATAATCAATTTCATGTTTTGTTTTTTGGTCTGGAGATATCCAGGTCCATCTGCGATCTGCGTTCTTTTTAAAATAAGTGTTCATTATGCTCATTTTTTGTTTCGCAGGCATACTGCACAAGTCTGTTACTTTTCTCATTTCTGACTAAGAAACCTACTCCGTACAGCCCCATTGTTTCACAAATATAGCATAGTATGTACTCTTGATGTTCTTCTATATTGCAGCCCATTCTCCTGACTTCTCCCAAGCCTATAATATCAATGCTTTGTCGATTTCATATTCCTGAATATCTGGTGACAGGTGGGTGTTGATTTTTTCTTTCATGAATTTTACTATATTTTTTTCTTCTTCACTATCCTCCTTTATTCTAAAAAATAATAAATTGTTCTTTTTCTTCTGTGTCTCTAATCCTTTAATTTTTTATTTTAGTTCCGAAACTTCTGCTTGAAGATTCTCATTTTGTTCCTCTAGCATTTTAAACTTTTCGTCCAATTGCTGTGTAATATTTTGAGTTACTGAGAGATGCTTATAGGCAATCCTTAATAGCAAATGAAAAGCGTCGCATACAAACAATTTTGGCAAAAACTTGGTTTGTATGTTGATAAACCAAGACAGGGCGGAGGTATATCTACTGATGGGCATACTGGAGGTGTCATCTTTCAGCATGCAGAAGAAGTTGCTGAAATAACAGGTGTAAATCATCTGCTCATTAATCGCATGCACGTCATTTTGAAGGTAATCTCAAGTGGTTACAAGATAAATGCAAACAAACTTAGAGCGTATTGCATTAAACCAGCCTCTTTTTTTGTGATGAATTAACCTATGGTATAATGTGCCAACAACAGTTCACAAAATACTTATCCATCGATCGATAGCAGAAAATTCTAAAGTAGCCATAGGATTAATGAGCGAAGATGCTCAAGAAACTAGGAACAAAGATGTTCGTAAGTACAGAGAGCAGTTTTCTAGAAAATTTTCGTGAAAATTAGCCATTGAAGACACTTTCAAGAGACTTACGGTTTCTTCTGATCACTTTATACCGGGACTGAGGAAATTTGTGCAATAATTGTGATTCTATGTGCCAAGAGGTTTTAAATCTATTAGATGAACCAAATATTACTCTTGATGCGTAATAAGTGTCAAAAAATTATTTATATGTTATTTTTACTACTTAACCACCCTTATGTACCCGTTTTCTATGATAATCTATAATGTTTAGGTTTTGTCCGATTTTTATTGATTTTTCGCATGTGTGGGACCTCAGGCAGCGTTGAATAGTGTTTAAGAGGTTTGTGGATATTCATCTTGGCACTGATATAGTTCGACCGCAGGATTTCGTTGAACCCTAATTCTTTTGCGAAAATTCTCTAAACAATAACATTCTTCCTAATAAAGGGCATATATATGTATAAACATTTCGGACATAAGAGGTCTTCTTTTGTAGTAGAAGTCGAAGCAAAATTAATACTGAACAACGGAGCCTTGCACCTTGCTTTTAACAAAATTCCTGAAATTACGTGAACAGAATTTCGTACTGCATGCAAACAGTGAAATATTTATAAAATTAAACTTGTTAAATTGTTTTACTACCAGTATTTAACATCGTATCAACAGCGGAGTACCCAACCTTTTTGCAGCAGCGCGACTTTCTAATTAAATAAACAGGCGCGAGGAAATATCATTTATTCTGGGAGTTATTACATTAACAGCTCAGGTCACATTGGGTATTTTGTCCACAAACTCATAATAGAATAACGAACAACAGGTAAATGTTTGCATAATGTACCTAGTCTTGCCGTAAATATTGTTACGTTTTTTTTTTATTAAATAAAACATTTAGTATTGTAACGTGTGTTAGTTTATACATTAATATAATAGCATTAAAAATATACTAAGCTCATTAAAAAATAGTTTAATTGGCTATAAATACAGTCCTTTAAACGTTCAGGCCAATTATCAATAGAAACGCACTCTCTCCGTGGGAAAATTCTTCACTGCCAATCTTATGAATTGTTTTAAAGCATACTTTCTAAAGCTGACTATAAATCATATTCAGCGGATGAAGCTCTGATGAAATTAGAAACTTTCATTTCCAACCACGTTTGGGTGGAGCGAGCTTTATTGCTGACCCTTGCTGAAAGGACCATTTTCGGTTATGGAACATGGTGTTGTTAAGAGGCTTAATCACTATCTCAAGAATCTTGATACACCTGTGACGATGTTTTACATCTACATTTCACAAAAATATGGTTCCTTTTTTCTTTTTTAAAAAGACAACTCTCGTACTACACGTCGCGGGGGACTTTATAAACAATCAGACAACAGACACCAAGAATACCCAGACTCAGAACAATAATTTGAGGATTACATAAAGTGAATCCTCAACATTCGGCGCGGCAGTGTAATGGCGAGGTGACCACTTAAACCACTACGCCATCCGTGCAGTCGCAGTCACAGGTTCTGTCACTCCTAGATAGCTAACACCCCACCAAAACCATCTCCGAACTCGCATAACGTTGTACTCTGATGACTAAATGGGAAGCTTCTTTAGAACTTTGAGCATACACTCGGTCATTCTGCTTGTTAAGATATTGCTCAATAGTTAAAATGTTTTCGTCAGGAATTTGTTTTTGTGACTTCCCTTTGCGTACCGCTAAAAAACTTGTTGCGCTTGTACCACTCTATTCATTTTTAAATTATCACTTTTACAATGACCAGTGACCAGTCTCTTATAGGCTGCAAGTCCTAAGTCATCTTTTAAATACGCGACATGGTTCTATGCGTTATATTCTTTTCCGGAGATAAAATCTTTTGCTTTTGGACAGGATTTCCTAGAATTCTTTCCTTCATTGCTTTGATCGCATTTTTCGTACGATTTGGACGGCCAGGTCTATTTCTGCCACAAACAGAGGAGGTTTCATTGTACCTATCAATAGCACGGTACACAAACATTCGACTAATACCAAGCTGATCCAGAGTTTCAAAGATTACATTTTGCTCCATACCTACTTAGTTTAATGCTATCGCAGCAATTCGATTCTCTTTAACAACCCACTCCATTTTAATATCACAAAAATATTTAACACCGATTGAATATGAGTGAATATGACTGAATATTTTCTTTCACACAATAGCAACCACGTTTGCCTTGAATTTTCAATTGTGGTTAAAAGCAAGGCCTTACAGCACAAGTAAAGGGAAAAACCCAACCATAAAAAAAAGTAAAAAATTAAGGTAAATTTGGTACTTACAAGTTTTTGCGAAAATTTAAATTTACCCATATCTATTTATCGTGCTAACTCAGTGCTAACTTATCGTGATTTTTATACACCTAATAGGGACTATAGACCTCAGAATATGGTATAAATTTCAACTTTACCTTTTTAGGTAAAAAGGGAACCCTTATAAGAACCGGAACCTTAAAAATTACATAAACGTATAATTACTTCTTCATTTTGTATACCACTAGCTGTTGTACGCGACTTCGTCAGCATATACTTCGGTTACAACGGTAAGTACTCTAAATCCGTTACTTAAAAAAAAAAAATGATCTTTTTGTATATAATGTCATTGTGGCGGCAAATAAAATCTTTCTAATCTCAGTTTCAATAATTGTATGAGTTTTTTTCAACTTTCATTATGCCTTGACATGAACGTTGTCGGGGGCGAAATGAGAGGCGAAGAAGCTGGATTTACATTACAAAGTCCTGACTCACTGACTGACTCATCAACGCCCAGTCCATAACCCTTCTTGCCTAGATAGCTGAAATTTTGCACAAAGATTCCTTTTATGATATAGAATAGAAACAAGGCCTGATTTTTTGAAATTAAAATTCCAAGTGGGAAACATAAGGGATGAAAATTTGTATGGAAATTCGTAAGTTTTAAAATAATATAGGTGCATCAAAATTAGTTTATTGCCTTTAAAAAAATTTGTGTTATTATTGCCAATCATTATACCGTAATATATGCAATCATGTCTGTTTTCTCCCATTACTTTTATTGTGTACAATAAAGAGATAAATAAATAAATAGGATTTGATCTGATATAAACAAAAAAAGATGTGGTTAGGTACCAGAAGGCTCATCCTGGAAAACAAGTAGAAAGGAAAGGACGTTCCTGGAAAACCCGAGTTTACTCACATGTGATACCGATACAGAGTATGAAATTAACAGCACCGTGGACTTAGGTTCACAGAACAACAAGTGCCTGTGGTGCAATATGGAAGGGAAGTCTCAAGTGGACGGATGAGGCACCCGGCATACGCTGTAGTGTTAGTAAGGTGCAGCTCCCACCTTATGAACAGTTACCAGAGCCTCTCTACAATTTTATAATGAATTTGCTACGGTAATGCTACTGCGAAATCTTAATTCCCTAAGTTGTGCAATGGGACCAGATTGCTCGTGAATGCCTTACATAAAAATGTAGTACAACTGGCCATGGCAATTACTGGCTGTGCTAGAGGAAGGCTGTGCTGTGTAAATAGGAGTCTTTAATTCTTATAATATTTATCTGTTTGATAGAAGTGTCAGCGTTTAAAAGTATTTGATTCAATTAAAAAAAAAAAACTGTGTATTAAAGCTCCCTAAAATATCGTCTTACCAAGATACAAAATACTCGCTATTTAGAAACACACCTTATAATAGTCAAAGTCCGGGCAAATTCGTGGGCAAAAGCGTATAACCATAAACAACATGATAAATAACCGAAACCATTTTTGCATCTCAGTAGCTCTCAATAAAGTACGAAATGATTAACAACAGGTGTAAAAGAATAAAAGTGGGAACCCAAAGACGGACGTAAAGTAATTTCTAGGAACGGATTTAGAGTACTTACCGTTGTAACCGAAGTATATGCTGACGAAGTCGCGGGCAACAGCTAGTGGTATACAAAATGAAGAAGTAATTTTGAGAGATACATTCAAATATGCACATTTTTTCGAATTAAGAAACCTTCTTGTATCATATTTTTAGAAACTTAAATGAGAGACACATGCAAGGAAATCAAAACTGAGTTAAATACATACATAAATATACTATCTACTCACGCACTGGTGTATTAAACACCCACATGTTGCTAATTAGAATTTGATCCCGCTAACTTACGTTAGCGGCGTTGCTGGTAGACCGTACCAGTGCCTGGTAGACGGCAATAGGCTTGCACCTGATTACTCAGGTGCAAGCCTATTGCCGTCGACCAGGCACTGTATGACTGTATACATACTGTCTGATAGATGACAGTCCGATCCCTTAGTCGCCTTTTACGACACCACCGGGAAGAGATGGGGTGGCCCTATTCTACTCCACCGTGAAACACTCGGCATTCAAATACATACTTATTGCTAGTAAATTTGAAAATCCATCGTGTTTCTGTTTCGTATTGATTTTATGTTTCTATGTACACCCATACACACATATACACGGTGTTAGACTAATATTGGCTGGAGACTAAAGGGGTAGGCAGAAGCATACTAAACGCTCACACTTTTGCCGACTGCAATTTGGGAGCAAGCCAGTTGTCATCAACTGTGCACTTACGGAATGGGAATTAAATTTAAAATAGTGGAGTAAATAAGTAAAGGGAAAGAGAAAAAAAATATATGTTTCTGTAGACTGTAGCTTTACTGTAATTGTCACCACTATAAAAAAATATCAGAATATAGCATTCTGGAATCGTAAGAGCACTGTACTATAATTACCGATTCATGGTGTAAGTTGTGAGCCCATAATAGTTTGATATAGGCTAACTTCGGGAATAACTAGATGAATGAGTATTATATTTAGATAATTTAATTCACAACAATCTGGTCCAAATACAAATAACCAAGTGATAATTAATTTAAGGAACTTACTGATTATAAAAAGTGCAATAGAAACTAAGTCGATACCTTCTAACAGTTTGTAACTTGATCTTGAAAAATTTATTCATAGCTCTAATTATTGATTACGTAATTAATGTTTAATTGTGTAAAATAGAGATTCTTCAACGTCCGTAATAAAATAGGGATAATCAATCGTAATTCGTATTTAATTTAACAGTGGTAGAGTTTACTGCTCCCTTTATAAGGTAACGTGTCAAGTTAATTAAGCCAGATATGAGGTAAGTGTTTGTTAAATTTAGGAGACACGTTCATCTCTAACGAGTTTTCAATTAAGATTCTCATACCTACGGTCTATGTTCAATTAAATTATATGTTACTTAAATCGGTACTACATCTTGTCACTTTGTGATTATACTCCAGTTTTCTTCATTACTAAGAAGATTTTTTTTAATATCAAAAGTTTTCTGAGTTTTCGGCAATAGTCAGTTCGAGTTATACGTAAACGATCCTGACTTGCTCGAGCTATTTTATTTTTTTCCGAAGTGCCAATGACAGTAATAGGTTTGGCGTCTATTACTTGGGTAGGACCAAAACAAAAGTGGAGAGCCGGAGTATAAATGCGTGACGGTATTATATATCTATTTACTGTGTTAGTAGTTACACCTATGTTAATGTGTCAGTTATGTACGAGGATACAAATATTAAGGTTTTTGGGAATAACGGGCCTGATTTTACAAATATAGTTTTTTTCGTATTTATATAATTTAATTTCGAAATGGAAGCCCTTACCACATTTAATTTAAAAACGGTATACAAAACCAAGTCGTATTATCGCGGTCCCAACATCATGCCAGCTATAGATTCGAGAATTATTCTATGTAGATCACAGATTGTAGCAGGTTTTCGGTCAACTACAAAATATTAGGGTATATAATGTACAGTTCAAAACGCTAACCATAAAAACTGAATTTTCTTGAATTTAATGATTGCGAATATATATAGACATTGAATACAGCACCTTGAATACAAAATTATAACAAAAATTGTTACGTGCATTTCAGTTGTTTGGGTAAACCGCTAGTAAATGTCGCGTCGTCGTCTAGCTGTTTTATATAAGAGATCTGTAAGTAGCATAACACAAATAGCGGTTTTTGTGAACAATGTAGTCTATCTGCGAGATAAGAAGGATTACAGGGTATAACATAGCAAGTAAATTACCATTGGTATATCTGTAAACCTTCCTAAAATCATATCTAAATATAAAAAGAGATAGGCAAAACTGAAATCCTTTAATGCATATAAAACAGTAAACAAAGTAAAGTTGAAATAACAACATATAAAGCAAAAGACAAACAGCCTCTCCGTTACCCATTTAAGCTTGTCGAATAAACACGATTAATGCAAAAGCATGTTAATTACTTGTTGGAAAATATGTTAATATAATAAGTACCATTGTACAACGGATTAGCCTGAATATTTAACGGTTTATTCATTTCTTGGAATAGACCCTCCCTGCCCTTTTGTAAGGTTACGGGGTTACCTGTGGGCCGACACTTACCCGCAAACCGTGTTATTTTTATAATATCTACGTTCGATGAAAAACGCCTGTAGATTAATATATAATTAATATATAATGTATAAATAAATTGTTAAGGTCTTATAAATTCATAAATTTCTAATATTCTGAGAGTCAGAGATGTGAAGCATCCCGAATTAATTTTATTAAAATCATCTTAGTAAATAATAGCCACCTTGGGCTGACTTCAGTTATAGCTTATATTTCTGTACTATGTTAGATACTTAATTATAATTATTCATACAGCTCTAATAATAAAAAGTATCATATGAGATATAGGTTTATTTTTAATAGCCAGTTTTGTAGCAGTAAGTGGTTTGGGCTGAGTCCTTGACCGGCCATATTGCGATGACCACAAAGGGCAATGGCTGTCAGAGTCATAAGGGAACACCGCAGGTTTCCTTCGAAGCAGCGAGCCTCCTAGTCGGACTGCCCCGTGGGACCTTGAGGCAAAGTCATTTTCGTCATTATATCAATGGCGCAAGGCGCACGAGCTGAGATCCACTCCTCCTGACATGGAGAGTCATCGGTCACAGCTCCACTATGTCCTGAATACGGCAGTCTCTCCTACTGGCTAACGCAGGTACTGACCGGCTACGGGTGTTTCGGGAAGTACCTGTGTCGTATAGGCCGGCAGGCAACGCCTGTGTGCCACCACTGCGGGGTCTGCCGCGAGGATATGGCACCCCATACTCTGACTATCGGTGTGGGTAACCTCTCGCTGGAGACCATGGTTCTGTCTGTGGTCCAAAGCGTCCAAATAAAAAGTTTATACATTTTACAAAAATATCTTTACTGCTCTCATAGAATCCTAAATATAGGATTTTACGAGAAGAGAAAAGGCGAAGATCTCCCTAATTATTTAAGTGTGTGAGTGTCAAGTAAAGCTTTAATCGATTTTCATAGAATACCACAAGGTCCTTTATAAATATGTCTACGCACCTCTCGCGCATATAGGGAGAGGGGTGTTGACGTAGATTCGGTGGAGCATTGAAACCAGAGCTAAATATGCATCGATGCCCTAATTAGGCCATGAGTCGCATCATTAGAGTGATTGCTCGTTCGTCACAGGCTTTCCAGGAACCCGAAGTACCGAAGAACCCGAGTATATGATGAAGGTCTGTCTGTCGGTCTGATTATATTATATAATTTAATCTTAAACAAGTGTTGTTCCTGTCGTAATGTGTTTAATTTCATTTAATTTATAAATGAGTTGTATTGATTTGTTTGATGTCTTGATGTTTGATGTCTTATTTTGATATAATTGTATGTTTTACTGACACTATTGATTCTATCTTAATTTGTTCAGCTTCCATAATTTTTATTATAATATTAGAATTGTTATAATTTTTGTTATTAATTATTGCTATTATTGTTATTATTTTTAATTTATACCGTTTTTTGTGCATGCGGTGTTAGCCTATAATTAATTGTTACACCAGCAAATGTTGTTTAGTTGATAAATAGTAAATGTAATGTGTAAACAATTGTTGGCTAACCTTAAATAAATAAATAAATAAATATAATAAAGTTAACATAAGAAGAGATTTAAGTTTTTTAGACTTGTCGATTGGAAACAGTTTTATTTACTTCACTAGGCCCACTCCTGTGATACATTGGCTACGACTGGGTGCTGCGCGGTGTGCTCTTGGGAGGTGTCACCGTGATATGCTGTGGTGATGTCACTCTTGTAACGGCGCGAGGCAAGACACACCGTGACGCAATCATAAAGGCCACAGCCAAGGTTGCTCAAGTCGTTGGAAGAATTCAGCTGCTGGATTTCTAGGTGGCCCCGAAAGAGGCCACCTTAGAAGCCAGCACTGCTGCTTGGGCATCGAGCCCTTGATAATGTATCTATGACTCTATATAGTCGATGGGACTTCGGATATCACTTTCGGAGCCTGGGCCCTAAACTTATAGGAACCGCTTTCGTTACGCGGCTACTACCTAACCTGAAGGAGCCCGAAACCCCCTGTAGGAGACTCTACTTCGCAGTGTGACCAGATTCAGTATTTTAATACTTTTTAAGTATATTTTAGTAAGTTTTCCAAGAGTCAGTATTTTTAAAGGTATATTGGCGGAAGCCAGTATTTTTGGGTATATTTTGGAAAAAAGTTATGGAATACCATAGCCATGTCATAAAATTATTAAAAAAAAAACTGCGTCCATTGATGTTCAGGGGGATTTCTGGATTTAGTCTATATTTCATTTTGGAGCAAAGATCAGTAAGTTACAGATAAGACTTGACAGGTTGGCCCCCTAGAATTACAAATAGTATCGAATCATCTAGTCACAAAATGATTTTCTGTTCTGCACTTGGCTTAATCTTTGAAGGTTTGTTTTCAAACTTTCAAATTGAAACTTAGGGAAATTCCCGAATTATTGAAAGTTTCAATAATTCGGGATTTTCCCTAAGTTTATATTGTACGTGTTCGTCGTAATATAAATAGAGCGCGCGATTTTTAGTTGTCATTTTACTTCATGCTATTACGCTGTTATCTGATATGCAATTCAGAATCCAGAAAACATGTCTAGTTTTCAGCAAAGTTATTTGGCTAAATGGGTTACGCAGCGTTTTGTAAAGCGTGCAGTGCGAAACTCCAAAGTAGATTAGCATCTATAAAACAACATGCAAATACTGAAAAGCATAAATCGAACTTGAACAAATATAAAGGACAGTCAAAGGTAAGCTTAACTTGTTTTTAGTTTTTAGTAAAATTAGAATGACTGTACGTAAAGTCGAGAAGTTCGGAAGTACTTTATTTAGTGTATGATCATAATGTAAAACTTTATGTGTTTACTTGTTTCCAGGTTGACACATTTTTCAAAAAGGCACCACTGAAAGACGAAGTCAATTCAAGCGGAGCTGCGTTTATGCGGTTTTCTTTCAGAACACAACATCTCTTTTAGAGCTATGGATCATCATTCATCTTAGTGATGTTCTAGTGAAATGTTTTTCTGACTCCGAAATTGCAAAAGAATTTTCCTGCAAGAGAACCAAAGCAGCAGCTATTACCTATAACGTTTTAGGACCCGAATCTGAAAAAGTTATGATTGAAGATATACTTCGTACTGTATCTCCGTCAGGTAAACCAGTATATTAAATTGTAATCGATGAAAGTACAGATGTCATCACAATCAAAGTGTTGGCGATAGTAATCAAATCCTTCTCTGAAACCAAATGTAAAGTACAAACCAAATTCCTTGATTTAGTTGATTTAAGTGGTGAGACTGCAGATCATTTATTTGATGCTTTGTCATCAAAGTTATTCGAGTTAGGTATATATTTAAAAACGTGATGGGGTTCGCTGCTGATACTACGAATGTGATGTTTGGTCAACACTATGGCATTGTTACAAAAATTAAAGAAGTGAACCCAAAGTGCTTATTCATAAAATGTGTTTGTCATTCTGTAGCATTAAGTGTTAGTCATGCTTGCAAAATACTACCTAGAAATTTAGAACAGATAGTAAAAGAAGTATATGGATATTTTTCTCAAAGCAGCAAGTGTCAAAGAGAATTTGTTGAGTTCCAAAATTTCACTGACACTGAAAAACATAGACTACTGCGTCATTATGATATAAGATGGCTATCGCTTCATGCTTGTGTTAATAGAATAATTGAGCAATGGAAGGCACTGCAGTTGTTTTTTCAAGACCAATATTTGAGTGATCGAATTATGTCATCAGAATTTTTGTATCATTCTTTTAATAATGATATAAACAAATTATACTTTTACTTCTTAGACTACATTTTGCCGATTGTAAAAAAATATAATATAATTTTTCAAGGCGACTACCCGTGCATTGAAAGATTATATGATGATACTTCTAGTATGTACTTGTCGACTTTGGGTTGCTATATGAAAACTAATTAAATAAAAAGCACGGACAACGTATTTAAATTAGACCCAAAATCTAGTGTGAATTATTTGCCATTGAATAATATGTACTTAGGGATTCAAGTGGGTCAAGAATTAATTAAACATAGGGGAAACATAAACATGAAAGAACAAATTGCTTCTTTTTTCAGAAAGTGCCAATCTTTTTTAATTGAATTGAGCACGCAATTGAAATCACATTTGCCTTTTGAAGATCAAATTTTCCGAGAACTGAAATTTCTTGACGCACACACTGCCGTGAATAAAGAATTTAGTAGTTTAAGAAATGTTATGGAAACTTTCCCATAAGAAGTACAGCCAGAACAAATGCAGATAATTGACGAAGAATGTAGAACACTCAAACTTGTTCGCGAAGTAAGTAATTTATTACAATCTTCGAGTACTGGCTCACCCCTTTCTTGTAAACAATTTTGGTTGGAAGTTGGGAAAATTTCTAACAGTGATGGTACATTAAAATACAAGAATAAATCTAGTTTCAGTAAATCTCTGTTATGTATACCAGTGTCAAATGCTGCATGCGAGCGCATATTTTCACAGATTAATTTAATAAAAACGGAACAAAGAAACAGATTTATAAACAAAACTGTATCTGCAATTTTTAAAACCAAACAAGGTATAAAAGATAAAGGAGGCTGTGTGAATTTTAACCCATCAAACAGAATGTTAAAATATAATTCTAATATTTATTGCGATAATGATGATGATTAATAAATAAAAATATGCTTTGAAAATCAGTATTTTTATTGTTATATTTTCCCTGTGCAAGTTGGTATATTTCAGTATTTTTTAAGAAGCTTCGGTTTTCTTGTAAAATTTAATCTGGTCACACTGCTACTTCGGAATCGTGCGGTCCATGACCCTATATGGGGCCCCAAGTCTCCAGCCTGAGGGTCACGAGTGGAACTGCCCGTTTCTATCATTGTCTTATATTTTTTATTATGTTTTACTTTGTTATCATATTTTTTATGAAAGAAGCTGTATAAATGTTTCTTTCAGAACATAACCACACCTTACGAATGTTACAAACGAGACAATAATACACACATATAAGAGAAAGCTATAAGCAATGATACTCTAAGTATTAGATAATTGCTTATAACTTTCTTTTATACGTATGTATGTATGTATTGTATGTATATGTATGTATGTAATAGCTATTTCCCCGATTACAAAAATAACACACATATCCTTATACATTTATTCTATATTTAAAACAGCGATTGTCGAGTGCCGAGCTGAATGGTCAGTTTTTAATCCAATTTGAGACTCACGAACGAATATCGCTTTAATAACGCATGCACGTGTGAAATTGGAAACAACCTTTTACACCATCCTTTCATAACAGAGCTTGTATGGGTTGAAAGTAACTAATAGTATTTAAATACGAAAGATGACTTTCGGAGGTTTTGCTGTCAAAGGTGTGTTTTTATATATACATATAGTAAACGTCAACTTTAGGCTTTAACATCTTTATTCATAAATTTTTCTGCCATCGTTAACTAACCTACAATCTCGTTTTGTATATGAGCTTTATCGATTGTAAAGAAATATGAAGGCAATGCAGGTAAAGAGTTTCATATGCTACTATATAGTATTCGTTTTTTTTGTATTGAATTGGGTTTTCCGTCGTTAGTTTATTGTTTGTGTGTTTGTAAGATCAATTACAATGCGCTATGCTATCCGCTAAGTAGACGGCCTGCCTGACAAAAAGAACAAGTGCCCCATAGTGCTATCAACTGATAATAGTTCAATCAATATATATAATTTCAATATCAACAGTTAATGTAGTGATATACATACTTGTAGCGTATCATGTTGTATTAGAATTTACATGTGTCTTAAAGAGCTTTGTATACTTACCCGGTAGGTAGTAGTGTTGGCGGCATTCGTTGGTCGTAGGGACAGAAGCGCAAAGGGCAGCAGCAGCGCACTGGACATGCGCCGCGGCCCCCCCATTTCTGCGCACCATTCGCGCAATCCACGCGTCTATCTGTTTGACAAAAAAAACATATCATAAGACAATTATTTTTAATACAATATTTTTTTATGAACTCCTAAACTTAGGATAACAGTTTAAGGTCTACGAGGGGGAATCGGGACCCCCCCAGAGACAGACAGACGCGCAGGGAACACGTCGTACCACCGTCTCGGGCCTGCTGACACTGTCGTACTTGATGTAGGTGTCCACTTTTCCCCTCAGACATTACCGTTATCTCATACAAGATCCGCTTAAACTTACAAGCACCTAGTGTTTAAAAATAAATATAGGTGACGCTTAGGCCAATATCAATAAACTTGCAATATAATTTTAATTTCAAAAAACCTGCTTCATAAATCCTAAAAAAAATTACCTAATAAGTATATGGAATACGTTTATTTCCAAATGTTTAATTAATTTCGACAATGTTTCAAATGTTGCAATGTTGCAAATGTTGCAATAATCCGGTAGAAAATCAAAATGGTTACTAGTTTCGGCGTACGTTGCGTGCGTTTCGACGCGTGTTTGTAGTTGTTTTTTTATTTTGTGTGATTATTCTGGTTTCTTGCTTTTGATAAAGCTTCAGAAAGTGTGGTTAAGTTCAGTATAGTCCTCCTGCCGTCTTCCTGTTGAGTTTTGTTATCTCAGAACTTCATTCACTTTGTGTGTTAAAGTTGTTATAGTTTCAGCTCTTGTATGTTATAGTTTATTACAATAAGCATCGACATAACAAAATAAATAAATGACTTCAATATTTACAATATAATTTTATTTTGTGTTTCTATTATAAACTTTTCGGTTTTGTAAACATTCAGCGTATATACCTTTTTGAAATTTCATTTTACTTATTTATTTCTCGTCAAGAATCTATGCATTCATTCTAAATACCTACAAACCTACTACTACAATTTCAAACCCTATAGCTATATACCTATAGGTAGGTACATATGGCTATAGCTATTAGGGTTAGTTCAGCGGATATGATATCAGGTAGCGACACTTCAATATAGGTGTCAAAAATTCTCGTGAGTGGGCTCTCTATTCCATCTATATTACTATACTCTATGGGCTATATATATAATAGATAGCCCAGTCCGTCGCCCGCGGCGATGTTTTATTAGACAGGACCCAGTTGAAAGTCAGTGCTGGACTTCTGTCACAATATGCTGAACTCGGAGCCTTTTGAGAACAATAGTGAAGCACACACGTACAATCGATATATCTCCTTCGGCTATTTTGTTTTCTTTACTGTTCATTAAATGTTGTTATTATTTTAGGCACCTTGGGTTTCTAAAGCCTGGCCATGTAAGCAATGTACGTTAATTTCAGTTTTAATTTAGTTTTTTCTTTTTATGTATGATAACTATTTAATAAATACGTCCAACGTCCAACGGTCATAGACACAGCAATCGTCCCGCTTACCGGGCTAAGCGGGACGATTGCTGTGTCTATGACCGTGAAAGGCGAGGTCGCTAGCCCTAGCTGCCATACACTCACTTGAGACACGCTTAACAGGGGTAACATATTTTAAATTATCTTTTTTATTCAGAAAAATAAGGCACTCGTATTGTGTATAAAATGGCTCAAACTACATGTGCTGTGAGAGATAGCTTGCTTAAATAACAATTTGATAATTCATCGATTTCCGCAGACGAACTTAAGTTTCTACTCTAAGTGAAGATTAAATAATAAAAATACATTAAACAAAGTTTTCGAGATATTCAATTATTAGGTACATCTTGTTCGATATTGAATAAGGCGGACACAATTTTGCAATAAAATCAATATGGCTATCAATAAGTTTTCGAGGTTTTCGGGGGTTTTGGTTACAAAGATAATAATCGAAATTTTCAATAAGGGGTTGGGTATCGATTTGAGGATTTCAGGATTGACGAATATGACATCTATTTCGTGATTGAAAATGGCGTGCTCGAAGTTTTCAATAACGACAATATGGGTATGTTTTTGATCCGAATTATATTATTTCTGAAATTATTTCCATAAGCGATGTTTCTGTCTTCAGGAGTAAAAATTAGAATTTTCTTAATGTTATGAAATGAAATGAAGTGAATTGAAATGAATATTTATTTACAGAATATGGGTGTACAAATACAGGTAGTCGTGTCGTGTCATATATGGTATAATAATAATACAATTTTAAATTAATTACATTGTCAACAAAACTATGAATATAAAATAGAGAAAAAAAATATAATTCAAAAAAAGTTGTCAATATTAACATGTCGTAATGTTATTACAACATTATAGTCAGATAATCAGTTACAATAGAAACAAACACATATAAGTGTTACTGGTCTATAGTTTCCAACCTTAAGTAAGTCACCTCTTTTGTATAAGCACAGTGGCAATGGCACAATCTTTGCACTTCTTTTTATAAATTTTCGTTGGTGTCGTTCTATACTGCCACAAAATCTTTTGTTTTTTAAGTGCTTTATTTTAACACTTTTGTTATAAAACTACGTTTCTTTGCTTACTACCTTACTACCTTAACCTACTACGGAACAACTACAGTCAAACCTGGGTAAGTGAGAACTGGATAAGTGAGAAAACTCTATAAGTAAGAGTAATAGCCAAGACCCGCCATTTTAAGCTCCCAATACCTCCATTAGCGAGAAACAGAAACCTCTGTAAGAGAGAGTAGTCTTTCCCTCATGGACCTCCGTAAGTGAGACTGCTACTTACCTATACCTCTATAAGCGACAGTAGAGCTTTATTTATTTATATTATTTAGGAGGAGCTATAGCTACAATAAAAATACATACATACATAAAAGATACACACACACAGTAACAAGTGACAAAACAAATCGATCCAAACTTGTGTCTGATATCGAAACTTCTTTATCAAAAGTTTCAGATTGGGGTCGACTTAACCTAGTCCAATTTAACCCCACAAAGACACAGGTTTGCGCGTTCACCGCTAAAAAGATGCCATTGGTCGTATCACCTCACTTTGAGAGCACTTCCCTAACTGCATCAGCCAGTATCGGAATCCTTGGCGTCGATATATCAAGCGAAGTCCAGTTTCGCGGTCACTTAGAGAGTAAGGCCATATTAGCCTCGAAGAAGCTTGGTGTGCTAAACAGATCGAGACAGTATTTTACTCCGGCCCACCGCCTGCAACTTTATAAGGCGCAGGTTCGGCCGCACATGGAATACTGTTCTCATCTCTATGCAGGTGCACCCCAGTACCAACTTCTGCCTCTTGACCGCATTCAACGGAGAGCGACTCGCATCATCGACTGCCAAGATATTTCTGATCGACTTGACACCTTGGCGTTGCGTAGAGATGTAGCTCTAACTCTGCATCCTCTATCGCTTGTATCATGGGGAGTGTTCAGAGGAATTGTTCGGACTTATACCGGCTGCTGGTTTCCGCCATCGTCCTACGCGAGAAAATATCCATCCCCATCACCTGGACGATTGGCACTCCACCACTGTGCGCTTCTCCAGAAGCTTTTTGCCTCGCACAACCAGCTTATGGAACAAATTGTCGCCTGCCGTATTTCCGAACCGATACGACCTTCAAACCTTCAAGAAGAGAGCGTACCTCTACCTAAAAGGCCGGCAACGCACTTGTGACTCTTGAGTTGCGGGTGTCCATGGGCGGCGGTAGTCACTTACCATCAGGTGACCGGTCTTCTCGTTTGCCCCCTATCGCATAAAAAAAAAAAAAATTACAAATTTAACATCTGCTATTTTATGACTCATACGAGGCACAGATTCCGGAAACAGAAATAAAGATCATTAGCTTGGATTTGTCTCACGAGATTGTCGATATGTGGAATATCGATTCGGCTATCATTGTTCCGATAGTCATATCTACTCACGGATTAATAGCTAAGAGCTTCGACCAACACCTTCGTTAGGTGGTTGGATCAAGGGTCTGATGCAGAAGGCAGTTCTCCTTGACACGGCATTTTATTGTGAGGAGGTTCCTGTCTCTGGAGCCCTAACCACCGGTAGCTTGGTCCCTGTACCCGATACCGGTGGGACACTATTTTTTATATTTTTAAATATATTTTGTTTGTATTTTATATTTAAAAATGTAATTTAAATGTTTATTAATTTGAATAAAGAGAATAATAATAACTGGCAACACTAATTGTTAACGTCATAATTTTTCATACTATATTTTATTATATAGAATTTTCAATAAATTAGCATTAATTTCTATCAAATTCATTTAATACATTTTGTATATACTATATATACAACAAGAAAAATCATGAAAATATATTATACAGTACAAACAAACAAATAATTCATCAAAATGACAGTTCAGACAGATCAACCACCACCAAACTGAAATAGAAATGACGTATAAACAATGATTACAAGAGCAAAAGCCAGATACAGAGATGCACACGCTCTATCTCCGGATTCATCGCAAAGCTCCGTCTCGCAACCTCCTTCGCACACATCAGTAAGATCGGCGAGAAATGAGACGTCGAGCTCGACCTCCAGCGACGAGTATTTCCCTCCGCCGACGTCGCCAACACCTGTACGTCGGCAGGGGAGAGGCCGGCCACCGTCTAGCTTAGGACCCCGAGGACCACTGTCCTCGAACAGGGTCCCCGCTGCCGGTGGTGATGTGCGCCGCATGAAATGGACTACTTCTATGAACGAAAATGTCATGCGGGCATATTATCGGGCTACGGAGTTGGGAACTAACCTTACTGCGTACCGTGTTCGTTTGGTGTCTCTGTTTCAGGAGCTTGAGCCAGCTGTCAACGTGTTAGCACAACGATTATCGGATCAAGTGCGATATTGCTCGCACTTGATCCGATAATCGTTGTGCAGCGCTGTCACCTGCTTGCTGATACCGTACTTGAGAGGATACGCTCTGACGTAAGAAATAGTTTGGCTATCCCGTCTTCATCACACACTGTGCATTTGGTGACAAACAATTCACCACAGTTAATGTCCATATTACCTGTTGATGAAGTTGTGGAGAGTGAAGCTATATCTGTAAGTACCCAATACAATGAGAGACTAAGGAGTGCTTTGGAAGATACGATTCTGGAATATAGATCTATGAATCATCAGATTAGGCCACGTTTATCCCGTTTGCCTATGGATAAAAAAAATATAGCGCTTATGTGTGCCCTGGATTCGCTGTTGTCTAACTATTTGGATAACAGTGAAAATCTAAGTGATACGCACTCTATTCTGTATTGTGCGGCTGTTGCAGTATGTCGAGTAGCTGGAGTAAAATTTTCTTCAATAAATACCGCTACTACTAAATGTAAACCTGCTATGCCAGCTTGGCAGTATAGAATTGAACGACGTATCGCTGAGACTAGGACACTCATTGGTAAGCTAATCAGCTTTCGATCAGGCAATATGCGACCGAGAGTGATGCGCTTTGTGAAACAGGCATTCTTGGGAGTACCCAATAACGCCTGTTTCACAAAGCGCATCACGCACAGATGACATATATTGTTGAGGACTAACGTCAGTAGACGTTAGTCCTAACGTCAGTAGACGTTAGTCCTCAACAATATATGTATGTCATGTGTCACAGAGCGCATAGACTTTCTAAAGCAAAAAGTTTATGCATGGGCAAATAGGATTAAACGGTACAAAAAGCGAGTCGATCGATTTAATCAGAATCGTATGTTCCAAAGGAATGAGAGGTGGGTTTACCGAAAATGGGAAAAACCTGATCCACGTGTGAGTGATGGGTATTTACCAGATTCTGATGCTACAAGTACATTTTGGCGTAACATCTGGTCCATACCTGTCACCCATACAGAAGCTGACTGGATGCAAGATGTCAGACGATCGTGTGAGACAATACAACAAATGGAACCTATAACCATAACCACTGAGGACGTGGGTTGTGCAGTTCATTCATTATCAAATTGAAAATCTCTTGGTGCAGACGGACTGCACAACTTTTGGCTTAAATGGTTCCGTAGCTCACATGCTTGTTTGGCATCTCAGTTCCAAGCGGCTCTAGATTTAGGTTCATTACCCCAATTTATGACCACTGGCGTAACCCACTTACTCTACAAATCTGGTGGTGCCATGGATCCTAAGAATTATAGACCAATAACATGTTTACCAACTGTCTATAAGGTTCTTACATCTATTCTGAGAGTAAATATTACATCTCATTTAAATAAAAATTCGATCATTTCTGTTTTTCAGAATGGATGTAGGAGTGGGACTCGTTGCACCAAAGAGCTCCTTATCATGGATATGGCCATTAGCCAACAAGAACGTCGTAATCGCAAGAATCTGGAGACATGTAGGATACAAGAAGGCCTATGACTCGGTTCCACATACATGGCTTTTTAGGGTGCTGGACTTGTATAAAATTGATACAACTCTATGCACTTTCTTGAAGTCATGTCATGGGGCAATGGAGAACGGTTCTTCGTGAGTCCCTTGTGGTTCTGTCTAGCTTTAAATCCTCTCAGCACTCTGTTAGAGGGTTCAGGGCTAGGCTTTAAGTTGCGGAAAGATGATCAAGTTATATCTCACTTTCTATATATGGATGATTTGAAACTATTTGCCCCCGGTAAATTGCAACTGACAGCGTTACTTAAGGTGACTGAAAACTTTAGTAACTCTATCAAGATGGAATTTGGTGTAGACAAGTGTGCAGTCATGTCATCACGTAAAGAAAGGCGTAGTAGTAGAATCTGAAGGAGTTGAACTTTCAGATTCAACTAAACTTAGATCTCTTTCTGCTGCTGAAACCTACAAGTATCTGGGTATATCACAGTCATTGGGAATACCTGAGTCTAGTGTGAAACAGGCATTGCGAGACCGATTTTTTGGCCGTCTGAAAAAAGTACTTAAAAGCCTTTTGTCTGGCGGTAACAAAATACGCGCCTGCAATAATTGGGTTATACCAGTTCTCACGTATTCCTTTGATATACTCAGATGGACTCGGACTGAACTAGATGCTATTGATAGGAGAGTTTGTACACTGATGACTGCATTTCGAATGCACCATCCGCGGTCATCGGTAATGAGATTGTATATCCCGCGAAAGTTTGGAGGTCGTGGTCTTTTAAACATTAAGACCCTACAAAATCGCGAGATATACAACCTCAGAGAATATTTTCTTCATACCGATGTAGAAGTGCATCGTAATATTGTAGCAGTGGACAAAGGACTTACTCCGCTCGGTCTGGCTAAAGAGAACTGGCGCAAACCTGTAGTACTCAGTACTAATGATCACACGGAGGTATGGAAGGGCAAAGATCTCCATGGTCGGTTCTATCGGGCCCTAAATGGGCCTGATGTAGACGTAAAAGCTTCTACATTCTGGCTACGGTGTGGTGATCTTTTTGGAGAAACTGAAGGTTTTGTCTTTGCAATTATGGATGAAGTTGTTATGACGAATAACTATCGGAAATTTATTCTGAAAGACGGTACGGTCGACATATGTCGGGCATGCTACCGTCCCGGTAAATCTGTCAGGCATATTATTTCTGGTTGTTCTCGTCTTGCAAACGGTGAGTATTTTGCATAGACATAACCAAGTGGCCATAATAGTACATCAACAACTTGCCCTTAAATACAATCTTGTGAATTTAGAGGTGTCATATTACAGGTATGTGCCCGATCCAGTTCTCGAAAATGGTCTTGTGACATTGTATTGGGATCGATCTATCATCACTGACAGGACTATTATTGCCAATAAGCCTGATTTAGTCGTGATAGATCGATTAGAGCGCCGCGCAATGATTGTCGATATTGCTGTTCCTCATGATGATAATCTCGTGAAAGTTGAAAAAGATAAACAATTAAAATATTTGGATTTGTCTCACGAGATTGTCGATATGTGGAATATCGATTCGGCTATCATTGTTCCGATAGTCATATCTGCTCACGGATTAATAGCTAAGAGCCTCGACCAACACCTTAAGAGGCTCTCGTTAGATGGTTGGATCAAGGGTCTGATACAGACCCAGGGGGCGAACTTTGAAGAGGCGGCACGCCTGGCCACCAGAGGAGCCTCACTGGTGGTCGGGCGCATCGAGGCGCTAGGGTTGCGGGTGGCCTTAGATAAGACGGAGGCCCTTTTATTCCATGGGCCCCGTCGAGGTTCGCCCCCTGGCGCCTCCATAATGGTCAACTCGATCCTCGTACCGGTTCAGGCCCACATACGATATCTGGGCCTGATCCTCGACGGAAGATGGCGATTCGACGAGCACTTCCTGCAGCTGGCTCCAAGGTTGGCCGGCGCTGCGTCCGCCCTTGGGCGACTTTTGCCCAACTTGGGTGGACCCAGCGTTGCTACAAGACGACTGTACACGGGGATTGTCCGGTCAATGGCACTATACGGTGCACCGGTGTGGGCGGAGGCTCTGACCGCCCAGAATAGGGCACGCCTCTGGCGCCCTCAAAGGGTCATGCCGGTTAGAGCCATACGCGGTTACCGCACCGTATCCACGGAAGGGGCGTGCGCGTTGGCCGGAACTCCCCCTTGGGACTTGGAGGCGGAAGTGCTCGCCGAAGTATTTCGGCGAACGACTGATTTAGCCACCGTGGAGGCGCTCCAGCCGGTCATCGTCGAGTGGGCAGGGCGGCAGGGACCCTTTCCTTTCGACTGACGCAGGTTCTTTCCGGGCACGGCTGCTTCGGAAGGTACCTGCATTCGGTCGCTAGGAGGGAATTGAGTTCCGTCTGCCACCACTGCGACTGCAGTGAGGACTCGGGCCAACATACGCTTGCGGATTGCCCGGCTTGGGCGGCGCAGCGTCGGGTCCTCACTGCAGTCATCGGAGAGGATCTCTCGCTGCCGGCCGTCATACGCTCCATGGCCGGTAGCGACAGGAATTTTACCGCGGTCGCAACCTTCTGCGAGGAGGTCATCTCACAGAAGGAGGCGGCGGAACGGGCCCGGGAGGACGATCTCCACTCGGACCTAATTCGCCGCTGGCGTACCGGGCGGCGGAGGCGCGCTTACTTGCGCCTCATGCCGCCCTGAGTGTGGCTGTGGGTGGTCGGGACGGGTTTTCCCCTCCACCCGCTATAAAGGCCAGCCGCGAGGAGGCGACGTCCTGGTGTGCCTGGACGTTGCCTAATTGAGAGTTACCAGAAGGTGGTGTCCGCGCTTTTGCGGGCAAAAGCGCTAGGAGGGGTCCGGATGTCTTACTAAAGCTGTTCCCGGATTCCTCCTATTTTAAGCGCAGCATGGCACACCGTGAGGTTTTAGTCGGTCCGATTCCGACACACCGTTCCACTGAAAACCCCGGTGGGATGACGGCCCGAGGGGGTTTCCACACGTTAAAAAAAAAAAAAAAAAAGGGTCTGATACAGAAGGCAGTTCTCCTCGACATGGCACGTATTGTGAGGAGGTTCCTGTCTCTGGAGCCCTAACCACCGGTAGCTTGGTCCCTGTACCCGATACCGGTGGGACACTATTTTTTATATTTTTAAATATATTTTGTTTGTATTTTATATTTAAAAATGTAATTTATATGTTTAATTATTTGAATAAAGAGAATAATAATAATAATAATTTATTGATTCTCTCTCACATAGCTACAATATTAAATTGCACATTAGAAACTTAATCTAGACATCAATTTTCCACTATGTCAGAGACTGATATCTGTACTAGGAGGAGACCTGTATGACAGATTACCAGCCTCTCCAGGCACTGGACTCGTGCAGTATCAGTATGTCAGGTAAGTGTTTTAGTGCACTTGTATAACTCTTATAAATGAGAGTGAGTGTGTGTGTGTGTCTGTTGATATGAGTGAGTTGTGTGTATGCGTGTGTGCGTTTGAGTGTATATGTTTGCGTGTGAGTGTGAGTGCGTGCGTGGGTTGGTGTGTGTGTGTGTGTGTACTTACGAACAGTAACATATACACACTATTAAAAATATATATGTACATAATATATTTTGTGCATATTATGCAAATAATTTTATCATATTACATATTTACTACATTCGTACTTGCTGTGACTTGTTATTGTTGCGTACCTCTATAAGAGAGAAACGCTACCCATGTACATGCATTGCATTAGCGAGAAACTCGGGTTAGTGAGAAACCTCTATAAGCGAGAATGAGATTGTGCTCTCTTGAACTCTCGCTTATCCAGGTTTGACTTTGTTTTACAATAACTTGCTCTTGCCCGTGGCTTCACCTGCTTTTATGGAGGTTTTGACTACCGTTTAAAATTATTGTAATAAGGTAATTTATGGTCTTTTTTATTTTTATGAGAACGTGCAAATCTATGATAATACGTGAAAGCGAAACACAAACTTGTTGTAATATTAATTAAAATTACTAACACTTTTATAATTTATAAGTAAATGATATACCATTTATTTGATGTTTGCAACACTACGGTAAATATTAGCTTTATTAAGGCCCTAAATATTATGCGATACTGTAACGTTAAAATGTTGCACCCTCCGAAACAAACATAAAAAAATCTTTCCATATTTTCTTTCATTCATTTGTTTGATACCAAAAGCCGCACTTTTGTTGTGTTAGCTTGTTTATTTTAGATGCGTCAAACTATGTGTAACATGTCTGGTACATCAACCTCCTGGGCATAAGGGTACGTGTAAACAATATATACATATATGTATGTAGGTACTTCCAAGTTGTTTACTTTGTAACTTCCAACACTGCCCATTTAGTCCGCCCGATGTTATATCAAGTTACCCAAATCAACAAATCTTCTATCCTCAGAAATCCTCTAGAGTATCGGATTTATTACTATCCTAAAATATCATGTTATCCTGCGCAAAAACCTATTTTAATAGCTATGTATGAGTATAATGTGTTTAACTCAAATAATACATATGTAAATCCATTGTTAAAATAAATATTGATGTTAAACAAAACCTCCCTGTAACTAGATAGACAAAAGATTTGTTATTGCAAAAATATTTTGTATACACATAAATCATTCATGTTTTTTAATTGTTTTACAAAAAATACATTTTACTCTGTTGTCCGTCTGACTGTATTTCAAGAACCTTTTCTTCCAGAACGCACGCAGTTTTGGTGGTATTGCTTTCTTGATACTGCTATCAAGAAAAAAATACTATCAAGACTTGACGTGTAAGTTTAGCTTGAAGCTGTAGAAAAGAAGTCTCCGGGCAATCAAAGTTCGGTATTCACAAGCCATGAAATGCAAGACGCAAGCCCAAAACTAAGAAATTGCATAGTTGTCTTTTTATAAAAACGTGTCATATATCTAAACACTGCATAATTAAAAGCTAGTTTAATTACGGAGCACACTCGCAATTTGCCGGTTTTTTAATTGAAATACCTCCTTGACTATATGACGGAGTTGTTAAGGAATAGTTTATGCCTTGAGTATATATGTACATGCACGCACGCCCGTATCGTCGAAAGGGTAGGCAGAGGTACATTGCATGTACCCACATCTTGCCAATTAGAATTGGTTTTGATCGACTGGTCGATCACGATCGACCAGTCGATCGCGAGTGCTTTTTGAGTAGATCTTGAGAAGAAAAAATTTTTTAATAAGTAGGTAACTAAACTACAAAAATTTATTACGTAATAACACTGCTTGCGGCAAAAGGCGGCTTTATCAAAGGAACGCGCGGTACTTGTCAAAGAAAAGCCGCGTTGTTTCTAGACTAGACTGTACTAGACCATTTCGGGCGGCGCGTTTGACGGGAACATTCGAGACTTTCGTTCACGCCGATATAAATGTTGCGCCTGCAGGAATTGGAGTCATTCTGAATTGTAACTTGAAGGCGATACTACGTCGATACAAAGTTTATTATTAAATAGTGCGAAATGAGTGCAGTGAAGAAATCTAAAACGTATTATTTTAATAACGATTGGGAGGAAGAATTTTTCTTTTGTATGGTGAAGGATAAGTGCATTTGTGTTATTTGTCGTGCGTCAGTTGCAATACCTAAGCGTGGTAACTTAGAGAGGCATCATAAAACGGTTCATAAAAACTATGAAAAGGATTTTCCGCCACAGAGTGAATTAAGAAAACGAAAAGTAAGTAATTTGATATCTTGTTTGAAAAAAGAACAAACCATGTTCACAAGACCAGCCAAACAATCAAAAGCTGCTACGATCGCGTCATTTAAAATATCTCATATATTGGCGAAACACGAGAAACCATTCGAAGATGGATCGGTTGTGAAGGAAGCATTTATTGAAGCGGGTGAGACTTTATTTGGAGATTTTAAAAATAAAACAGAAATCATGTCTGCTATTAGAGAACTTCAGTTATCTCGTCCGACTGTCACAAGGCGTATTGAAGTCATGAGTCAGGACATCGCAGATAAACTAAAACATGATATCATGGAATGTACATACTTTTCTTTACAGTTCGACGAATCCACCGATATGACAGACACTGCCCAGCTGTGTATTTTTATTCGGATGGTATTCAATGACATGTTGGCTAAGGAAGAATTTTTGACAATCATTCCTCTGAAGGGGAAGACCCGTGGCTAAGATATTTATGACGTTTTCATCAATTTTGTAAAAAACTACAAGCTACCAATATATAAATTAGTGTGCATTACAACCGATGGAGCACTAGCAATGACTGGAAACAAGAACGGGTTTGTGGCATTGTGTCGAGCTAATGAAGAATTCCCTTCATTTTTTTCATTCCATTGCATTATACATCAACAAGTTTTGTGTTCAAAAGTTTTAAACACGGAGGAAATTATGGGCATTGCAACAAAAATTGTGAATTCCATCCGTGTACGTAGCTTGCAACGGCGGCTCTTTAAGTTGCAGTTGGAAGATAGGGAGTCAGCTGAACACACTGATTTAGTTCTTCACACGGACGTCAGGTGGTTGAGTCGCGGAAAATTCCTGGAAAGGTTTCAAGAATTATTGCCCGAAATAACAGCTTTTCTAGACGAAAGAGGTGATGACACTGAGATGTTGAAAAACGAAAAATGGCTGACTGATTTGGCATTTTTGACTGACATCACAATGCTCTTAAACACCATTAACTTGGAGCTTCAAGGTAAAGGAAAAACTATTATTGAGATGATTAGCGCAGTAAACGCATTCAAAAGTAAATTGCAACTTATGATAGATCAACTGAAAAGAAAGGATCTGAAACATTTTCCGTCTTTGAAAGCAAGGATTCCTCAGTTGAATTATGATACGTACGAGGCTGAATTATCAAATATTTTGGGACAATTCGAAATGCGTTTTTATGATTGCAGTAAATTGGCAAATATAGCATCATTTATGGGTTATCCTTTTTCATGTAAAAACATTGAGGAATTAACCACTGAAGTAGCAAGTCAGTTTAATATGAACTCATGTTCTGTTGAAAATGAGTTGGTGCAGATTATATCAGATATACATCTCAAAGCTACAGCATCTGATACAAATTTCTGGTGTTTTATATCTGAAGATAAATATCCGAATCTAAGGCAAATCGCCCTTCAACTGACGGCAATGTTTGGGTCAACTTACTTGTGCGAGTCTGCATTTTCTGAAATGAAGATAATTAAGTCAAAATATCGCAATCGACTAACTGACGATCATATGTCATCATGCTTGCGATTGGCACTCAGTGGTTACGCACCATCTTATGAAAAGTATGCTGAGGACATGCAGTGCCACGCTTCAAGATCCAAAGTCACTCCTTAGTTGAGTTTAACACCATATGTAACTCTTTTGTTTTGTAACAACGAATAAACTCGCAATTTTGAATAACTAGGAGTTTTTTCATTGATATTGTAGAGAAGAACTTAAGTAAACCTAACCCAAACCTTGACTAAGATAATGTAAATTGTGCGGAAAGCTAATATCTATATATGCTACGGTACACCCTACCTTGGTAGGTAGGGTGTATCGTGTATGTACGACAACCCTGCATCACACATACTTGCAGCCTCTCAAGTCGATCGTAAGTAGTCTAAAAATATTGAGGTAGATCGCCAGCAGTTCAAGTTTGAGCACCCCTGTTTTATAGCATAGTTAGTTGTAGTCATTGAACTGGCTTAAATACATTTACTCTGTATAATTTTTACAATCATAAAACTAAATTTTAACATTTGTGGTGCTAGTTTGTATTAAACAATAATATTATTTGAATTATGCCTTCACGTGGCGGCAATCAATTGGTAAATGGTGATTGAGAAGACAAACTCATAATTCATCCTCGGATACAACACAACAGCCTAGGATATGATATAAGAGGATAAAGGAATTATATAGACAGGGAATGCAATGGTTAATTTTTTAAAAGTTTTTCTATTAAGTTTTCATGTTGAAACTATCTCCAGGTTTCCTTAAGGAAACATATTTGGAACCTACACTAGGCGATGGCTACATAAAGGCATTTTTATCACTTTATCACAAGCTAATATTTATAAAAAGTAAAATTTTTATGTACATATTTTTTGCTTATAACCACTATAAATAGCAATTCTTGGATGGCCCTTATTCAGTGGTTAAAAATTATACATAAGTCAACTCTGCAAAATAGTGCAAACATTGAAAACCATCATCTCTACATAATTATTATAAGGCAATTGTTGTAGTCAAATCTTTGGGTTAACAGAAAGCAGTTCTCTGTCCACATCTGTCTGATTCTTGTTGTTTACAAATGTCTGGAGAGCTGTGAGGCGGTTTATCTGAAGCCGATTTGGCCACTCGGAATGGATTGAATGGCTGGATTAGATGGTTGAAACGCTGGATTGAACCTCAAAATGTTTTTTATGGTAAATATTTTTATTTTAGTGTAAATTGCTCAGTCTTCCCTTAGATAACTTATACTAACTAATAGTTTTCGTTTTTAATAGTTTTCTCTGTCCGTTCTTTCCTTAATTGTAGCTAGTCGGTAGCCAAAAAGCGAAAATTTGTTAAACCTTTCAAAGTGTGTGTCAAACCTTTCAAAAAGAATATGGCCTTTATTTAAAGATGGTGTTAATGATATATTGTTAGTAAGTAGAAGAGTGTTACGTTAACGCAAGCAAAGGTGTAATCTGTGGATTAATGAATAAGTTGCTACAGATGCCTAATACCTATTATATCATAGTGACAAGTTACTAATGCAAAAACCTAAAAAAATAAATATACTGCCTCACACCATCCCTAAGTACATTAGGGACATCTACCTACGGCTTGAAAATCGTTTGTGACAGAGACAAAGGTTGCATAGTTGTAAAATGTAATGAGCCGTTAGACAACGTTGTACGAAACTGTGAATTAAAAAAGGGAAATGGCTTTAAGTTGGCTGGTTGACTATCCAGGTCAGCACTGATAGAGACCAGTGCCCGGGGCACATTTCCGACACTAAAGCCACGAGTTGCTCTTAACGTCTTCTGTGGGAATATTTTTTAATACAGGTTTAATAGTTTTTTAAAGTATTTTCGTAGATTGGTAAATTATTTATACACGCAAAATCTATAACAACAAAAAAACTTTTATAATAATATATGCATGTAAATGGCAAATTTTTCTTTGCAAACAACGACAAGTCTGTAACGGTAATCACGGGCCGATCATTATGCTTTATAAAAGGTGTGACTAGTTGAGCCAGCCTGCCTGGTTCCCGAAGCACAGAAGCTGCCTTTGGAGCGACCTACTAGCCGCGTCTGCAAGTTAAACGTGGTGAAATTTCTTTCAGTAATAGTTTGGACTGTCTACCATCCACATGAAAAAATGACTAAGCATTTCTCATATATAAATAAATATAAATACACGGATTAATTGGTTGCCGACTTTCAAAACATAAGAATCATATAAATAATTTAGTCTATCAGTTATAAGACCTTAAAAGAATGAATATGAATACGCGTATGCGTAATAAACGGACGATGTCCGAACACTCGATGAAGAATAATACAATGCGGTTCAGCTATTCGCGACCACTTTTAGGGTAGCATGAGGTGTGCTAGTTGAGCTCTTTCTCCCGGAATCGTAAAAATAATCCCGATGTGTCCGCACTCTACTCTCAAAAGCATCCGTCATCAAGCTCCATCGTGCATTGGGTTTCGGATTTGTGTGTTTGATTGGAGTACTTCAAGTCAGTTAACCTCGTTTGGCTAATTATAATAGTGAAATGTAGTCACACATAGTTAAATTAAGTCCTAGGTACGAGATGGATCAAAATATTTTTTTACTTTTCAAAAAATCATTTAAAAAAAACTAGATAAACTAGATAAAAACTGTTAATATTAATTATGGAAGTATACAAATAGGGATTTTATTTTTCAATTTATTTTTCTGGATTTCCTCTCAAATACGTTTCTTTAATTCCTCAAGAAACTTTGGGTTGCTGTTGAAAACTTCACTTCACTTAAGGTAACCCCAAAGAAAAAAACCATTGGTGATAAATCTTGGCTACGAGATGGTCACTTAATGTCACCTTTTTTCGATATCACTTTTTGCCCAAAAAAGTAGCGAACTCATTGAGTCATTGGAGGTGTGACAAGTTGCCCCATCTTGAAAAAAAAAAAGAATTTTAAAAATTCTGTAGCGCTAGAGCGAAAAAGTTCTGCAGCATTGCAATATACCGCTCTATATTCACTGTAACAGCATGTCCTCTTTGATCTTTATAGAAATATGGACCAATAATGTCTCTTGCTGACAAAGCTGCCCATACGTTATTTTGGGTGAATGCAGGGGATTTTGAAACTTCAATTTAGGATAAGTGACATTTGTTGACGATTTTATCTTTGACGAGATTGTCTTACTATTAACAACAAGGTTAAAAATTACTTTAGCGTAGCATTAAAAAAATGCACTCCGGGAGTGCCGACAGAAGTGAAAACTTATTTTGGCGCGTTAGACATTTTTTAGATGGGTACTAATGTTACCTGAAGAAGACGAGACGTGGCGTGACGCGATCTGCGCGCGCCCTTCGAGCTCGGATTGGGAAGGAAATTCGTAACATGTTTCGAGACCACCTGTTTTATAAACAGGTTGCCACGTCTGTCACATCGAGGGACAGGGCTCGAGGGACATCCTTCCTAGGTTATACCTTAACCCCCGACTACAGACATTTGTGTCGGAACACCGTGTGATTTTAGTCGGTTCGATTTCAACATAGCCACTTCATCGAGTTTTACTCGATGAGGTGGTACCCGGGAGGTTTCCACACTTTAAAAAAAATGTGTTATTGGGTTATTGGGTAATGAATAGCATTTAATTTATGAATTAAATAAAATATTATTTTATTAATTATTAGAAACTTTAAAATACATTTAATATTCTTTTATGAATCATCGTTAACAATTTCGACAACTCTTGTATCATTATCATTATCATTAAAATTATAACAATCTAAAATAGAAACTATCGGTTTATGGAAACTAAAATAGGAAATAAACAATTTTGATTCGAAGTTATTTAAATATCTCGTGAATACCGCATACATTTTACTTTTATATCTCGTTGTGCTAATATTGCGTTGATTGGACATATGCGTCTCGTAACGGTGTCGCGAGTCCATAGATTTTATCTCATCTAAAAATATGCGTACCGCGCTAAAATAAGTTTTCACTTCAAAAATTCAAAGAGGGTAGTTTACAGAAGAATTTACTCTTTTAAGAGTATAAGCTTATAAATTACATTTTTTTTTTTACATTCAGACCTTAATAAGAATGAAACTACTGGCCGTTCCAATTTAATTACACTTTCAGCCACCTCAATGACCAGCGAAGCCAAACAAGTTTACCAAAAATTCGTACTTTTATTTCTTGTGAGAAATAATTTGTGGGTTCGATCCCCGCTCGGGACAACACTTAGTGTAATCCTTAAATTGTTGTTCTGAGTCTGGGTGTTCTTTGTTTGAGTGTTTGTAAAGCGAATTGCACGTGTCCATGGACGGCGGTTTTTAGTTACCACCAGGTGATCCGTCTGTTCGCCGGTCCGCCTATGATATATATAAAAAAAACAATGTTATACTTTCCACCGCCAGCTCAGCAACATGAGACGCAAATATCTCAATAGCTTTGAAAAGTATTGAAAAAGGCTCGTTAGAGCTCTTTAAAAATTGAGGGCTTACCTCGATTTCACTGGGATCCCATGATCAAAACCTGATTTTGTTACAAAGCAGGAGTACTCTTTCAAGTAATATTTGAAAAACGACTTTTAGTTTTTTATTATTATTTAGACATTGTTAGTTTTATCTGTATACACTGTGTTGACAGTGTAACTAGGACATTGATTTTATCCTCGTATTTATACTGTTGATTGTTATAATTTGGTGCTTTTTATGTTATGTGAGAACTGTGTAGTCCCTTGTGAAATTGTATTTGATTTTTATATGGCTGCCTCGCATTTCTGAGTGTGTCATGCTCGTCATCTTCTGACGGCTGTTACTTTAATAATATAATAATGTTAATTTTAGAATAAATATTACACTGTCTCACTGTACACAAAAATAGAGTCATTGGAGTTTCATGCATGTTCTTCTCCACTCCTGACAATTCAAAAATAACAGTAATTGGTTAAAATGAAATAAATTATTTCGTATTAGAATTTGCCCTGGACTAGAAAGCTATTGGTAACCATGCATAGGATGCTCCTTACCCTAGTATATCGACGACCTAGCAGGCACTGTGGCGAAATACGCATGTATTATTAAAATTCAACAATATTAATTAAACACTGTGGTTAAAGGAAATATTTGTATGAGGCAGCTCCCAGTCTCATGTTTAGTAAGTTGTTTCTAAACCTAAGACCTAAGGATTGAATTAAGATAATGATAGATAACCTTGGTAACGTACGGCGTACGAAATGGTAGATAATATCACGCACACGTTTACGAAAAATATTACTGTAGACAGTGTGTTTTATACATAATGTCCAATTAAAACTTAAGAACTAGGTATTACTTAAGAAGTGAAATTTATTGGCTCCTGCTGTTACACAACTTTACCTAAAAATGTAATGAATAACAGTTTCCAGATAGGAGCGGGTACGTGATCCACGTGTTAAGTGATATTCATCTTTTTTTTTTTGTTTTGGTAAATATTCTATACTTAGTTATATACAATATTTATGTTTATGTCACTTTAACTAACTTTAAAGAAAGTTTGTAGAAAAGTTACACATACTCTGTTACATGCGAAGGATTCAAGAATTAGAGCTAAAAAATCTTCTATGTCGACAGAGAGGAGTCATTATGGCAAACTTAAAAAGAAAAGTCAAATCCAAAGACAATTTAACTTTCAATCCACAAATATGTACATTGAGTGTGTAGTATCATATAGTATCATTGAAGGGCGGAGAGTATGAATTATTCAAAATATTTTTATGTAACTGAGTTTTCTATTCGTTGGAAGTCGTTGTCATCTTCGTTTCAGGGCTAAGGCAATTTTACTTGTATGTAATTTCACTGTCTTCACATTATCACATTAAATTATTATTCAAGATAAAGTATTTTTAAAGGCCGGCAACGCACTTGTGACCCTTGAGTTGCGGGTGTCCATGGGCGGCGGTAGTCATTTACCATCAGGTGACCCGTCTGCTCGTTTGCCCCCTATCGCATAAAAAAAAAAAAAAAAAAAAAGGTATCTGTATCTACATTACCCACTGAAAATAGTATAAAAAATCATTATGTTAAACTTTCTTTCGATACATGATTGGATAATGTGCAGTTAAACTTTCTAGGGTTTTTTAATTCGTAAGTGAAACTACTTATATAATAATAATGGCTAAATATGTTGCTAACGGGAAAACTCAAGAACGCCGGTGTTAATATGGATTTATTGTTTTAAATATTGGTCCGAGGAAGGTTCTTATTAAGAAAAACTTTAGTTTTTGACAAAACAATGTCTGTATTATAGTCCAGGAGCACTTTTGATAATTTATTTCAAAATAAACTAACCTCATTAGTTTATTACCCTACAACTCTATCAACTATGTATCAAGAAATATAATTAAGAATTGATCTATATATCAATTCGGTAACAAACAAGCGTACGACATGCAAGGTAGGAAGCTAACAATATGGATATGGATGCTTGCAAATCCTAGAGACTGGCGTGCTCATTGTCTTGCCACCACACCTTAAAGAATCTGTAGACTATTCTGTTGAAGCACCGCATACTCTAAGCTCTTGAGAAAAATCGTCCAAGTTCATTAATGAGCGTTCGTGGGAAAAAAATCTTCAGGAACCGTCCAGTATGCGACCATTTAGAATCCAATTTATTTCCTCTACCTAAGTCACAAAGCGTTTATGTTTGTCTATTGAATGATTCTTTCAGTATTTTATAGAGTATTTATTGAGAAATAAAAGACTATCAAATGTCACGCTGCGACTCTTAGCAGAGGCTCAGTGACCATAAATGCAGGTGCAATTACGAATTATTATATATATAATCTTCCTACTATATGGCATTAGATGTTGTGTTATCTTACCTTAGCAAAAGATATCATTATATATAAGTGCGTTAAGTGGATATAATCTAATTTGTGCAACTATAATATTATATTATATATAATATTGAAACTGACAACTAAGATTGCCTCAGTAGTCAAAAAAAGGTCTACGCTACACTTGTTGCTCTAACGCCTGTTATACTACATCTATTCCAATATAATATCAATTTTTTTTGGATTTTTGATTGATTACAAATTCAGTAACTAATATAATTGAGGAGGTTCATGCAAAACAAACTTATTTATAATTACAACTAATGTGACTCTTTACTTATACAAAATGTTATCTTCTTTTGTTTGGGCTATAGCCATAGTCATTTTTCAAAAATATTTTTTCATTTGTTGAAATTTATTAAAATTTTAGTAGTTAGTAGGGTTTTACAGCTTCAAGGAACAGCAAGTGACGTACCTGCCTCCACGTGATCCGGAGATAAGGAGTCTAACAGACAGACAGACAACTGAGTTATCCTATAAGAGTTCTTATTTTTGGACTCGGAACGGAACCCTAAAAATGATGAGACGAAATAGTCAGGCGAAATAGTATAAATTTCGTTTATAGGTGATAGAAACCTGATTTAGCTCTTATGAATAACCTCGAAAATAAAGCCGTCCCGTGTCATTCGAGTTCCATAACAGATAATTTTGTTAAAACAAATAGGATCTGGGAATATATAATAAGATTCCGGATATTTCTCGTCGTCTTTCCCCTGTTTCGCTTTTTATTCCTGATGTTCTTTATTTTTATGATGTGACGGGTGTGGATTTCATAAGCGGGTCAAATGTAAAAAATATCACAGTGCTTTTGCGTTGACTGATTTATAAGACGGCGCGTAGATTAATTATTGGATAATAAGGTTATTAAAATTTAATGTTTGTTACGAAATACTAGTTAAGAATTATTGTTTAATTTTATTCAATTTCAATTATTTTGTAAATCGTTTATTGGTACATTTAAATGGCGAGTAACCCTGAATAGGGTAGTAGATGGGGCCAAACGCAATAAGGGTAATTTTCTTGTCCACCGGCGTGCAAAGTGGATACGTTCTATCCTATTAGCTCTTAATCGTAATGTAATCCACTGTAACGTTTAAAACGTTCTAAAATCATATAAAATAATATTCGACTTTGCTTTTATTTTGGAGTTCCAGCTGCCATTGCGCCCACGTCGGATAATGATAGCCATTACCGCTCCGGAAGCCCTTTTGATGCTTCCACACACATCAGAAGTGGGATTACCAAAGGCACATTACGAACAGCGAACAGAAGCCGCTTGGCTTTAACCATCAAAAGAAGCTGGCGCGCCACGACAACAATTATTTACGTCAACAATAACGTCTATGCGTCTCGTTAGACAACTATAATAATGTCTATACAGCTGACACCGTGCTTGTTATAAGTGCTATAACATGGAAATATGCTCATCATGCAGCGGAACATCTTCTAGGCATAGTTCTGAACTGGCTTTCATCTAATTTGCTTACACTAAATGTGTCTAAAACGCATAGATTAGCAAAAGTACAAATATCTTTTATAGAGTACCGTGTTAAAATATTAATAAAATACCTTCTGATATTCTGCAATGGAATGAGAAGAAATTTAAAAATTGCATAAAACGCACGCTTCGTAAACAAACATATTATAATACAAGGTAGATGATTATTTGGCGGACAAAATTGCTGGTCAACTTGTTGGTCCTGTGCCACAGTCACACTGTACATAAGTAATGTGTTCGTTTTTTATTTTATGCTCTTGGTTTTACTATTTGCTATGTAATCATTTGTTGATGTTGTTAGTTAATATTACTGACAAATATACTATTTATACGATATGGACATAAGTAATTTACATACAGGTATTAATAATATATTTTGGAGTTATAGGTGGCGTATGAGAGCCGTGTAGTTAATTTATGGTTTATGTTTTGTGTCTCCGGGCAGTTCTGAGTATGTCATGTTCGCCTGAGTAAGTCCTAAAATTGGTGGCGTACGAGTATATGTATGTCGGGTTGTTCGGCTCCATTTGATATGGTGGAGTGGCTCCGTTGATCGGGGCTGATCATCTCCGGATTTCTATTCCTTAACATAGAATAGTAAATACCATAAATGTTATTTTAGAATGATGTATTGGATTGTACTCACATATCTCATTTTATTTTATGTGTACTTTTGAAATGTTACAAGAAACTTATGTAAAATATCTGAAAAAGAGTATCCTTGGAGTGTCTTGCTTGTTCTTCTCCATAGGATCTACGTATTGGAACAAGCGACCAGCTTCTAGACTGACTTAGTCTGACCGACTTCCTCTCTTGACAATTCAAAAATACCCATGATTGGTTTAGGATTTTGATTTGATTTGACACTATATATCTTTATCAGGGAATACTGTCACACAGCCTATTATGCCGGATATTAAACTCCATAGCTGCCACTTAACAAGTATATACTGCAGTTGCCATCCTATACATAGAGGTTCTTGTATTGTAAATGGGTGTTTACAGTGACAACACACTGTCTCAAGTTCGAAAATTACTGTTGGTAATGGCACTCTATTAAAAAGGATTTATTTTGCTTTAAGTTAGTGACTTTTTACTTATTGCATATCTGCTTTAGAAAACCTATTTACTACGGGTTGAGAGCTCTTTGTAGCCGTCTTAAAAGTCATGCTTCACAAACCCTATCACTATCCAACATCCCAGCTATTTAAAGATATATCTGTTCTCATTGTCAGATGATTGTGCGCTTAACATCACTTTGCGTGTGCATTGAGCATGAACATGCAACCCCAATTTACTAAAGCACAAACGACCTAAATATCTTGTCTATCCAACTGTAGCTGCTAAAAAAGCTCTGGGGAGCCGAAATTACCCAAGTCTCAGCGGTCATCTATGCAATACTAGCAACAAACTCTGTAATGACATAACATATCCCATACTCAAAGTAAACTGGAAACGGCTTGTAATAATCGGACTTTAAAAAACTGGACAACCGACTTCATCGCCTTTATCATAAAATTTAAGACTAATATTGTTATACACAAGATCTAAATGAAATAGGAATAATAACAAAAATCAGAACTGATATGTAACCATTGCTGTTTCATATAAACTGAACTCTGTGGTTGAGTGCTCCAGTTATGTACTACATTTATGGGTTATTAAGACTATTACGGAGGAAAAGCTTCGTTATTATACTGCAAAGTGATTCTCGCTCCGTGAACCCATATGGTGCTAAATTGTTAAAGTATCTTCGAGTACTACTAAATATGCATACTACGACATTCATTGAAATGCTGGAAATGAGGAGCTTAAGTAAATATAGCAGAAGTTACCGAGAGATAGCTTTGACATCTACTGGTTTTGCTTGGCCATATCTACTCAGATTTAGACTGCGACAGACTCATTTTTAAAATGGCCGATGAGAATAAAATACTACAAATACATTGTCGAATAAATAAACCAATTTCCACTCTTAGCTGTTCTTTAATTTATTTTCTTGTAGGCAACAAAGTTCGTTAGAATTGTTTTCCAATGGTAAGGGGAGCGGAGGGGGATCAAACGGTATAAAAGCAGACTGTGTGCCACTAATGGCTTATTTGTTGCCTAACTTTCCTAAGGATGCTTCATGAAGAGGCGAAATACGTGTAGTCGTCGAAGATTGCAAATGAAGGCTTTAGAGGTACCTACTGCGCCTTGGAAGATTTTTTTAATAGATAGTGATAAACGAGGAGATGGGTCAGAGGACGGTACGTGACTTCTACTACCCATGGACACCTGCAGTTCAAGATACGCAAGAGTTTTTCAAGCCTTTTATGATGGAGTATGCTTTTTTTTTAAGGTTAAAGGTCGTTTGGGTCCGGAAATACGGCAGGTGACAATTTGTTCTACAGGCTGGTTGTGATAGGCAAAACCTTCTGGAAAAGAGCAGGGTGGAGTACCAACCATCCAGGTGATGGTGATGGCAGTTTTGTCGCGTTGGATGATGGCGGAATCCTATGAAGTATATCCCAATGTGGGTGTTTGGTTTGCATTGCCATGTTTATTTTCGGCTGTTATTATCGCCTATGAACCAAGGATGAGTGGTGAGGTGGTATTCCCTCCTCAATTATTATTTATTAGTCTTTACTCCAGAAAACTAACAATCTTCTCTTACAATTATTACCAGAAATCAGCCTTTGATCAGTATTGGACGCGACGACAATACTATCAATTTCATTAACGGCTACCGGTGCCTTTGTTTCTAAATACAGTTAAGAGTATTTTTATTCTATGTGTAAACATTGCTAAGAAATCAAGGGGGCCTAACAATTTACAATACATGAGTGCAATAACCAGACTAATAAACATAGAATAGAATATTCTTTATAGTAGGGATATCAGGATAAACAATAACTCTAAAATTTTACATTAATGTATTGTACAAGGCTTATAGCTAAAAGCGATCTCTACCAGATAACCTTTGGATATATTTAGTGTCAGGAGTGAAATATAGCTAGGGTATACTACATACTTAGATTATGCATACACATACACACATACTATACGTATGTAATAATAGAAGTGTGTTTCTTATCGATAACATTTAGAAACCTCTCTACGGAGAAAATAATATTTTTATTATCAGTTCTAATATTTTAGAGAAGTTTCTATTCCGATTAGATCTAAAAACCAATGAACTATTGTTAGTATTAACTAGTGCATTATTAGGTAGATGAATTCATAAACACTCGATTCGTTTTGTCAAAATAAAAAATGATGATAAAACTTTATTAAATCAATCTCGACATTTCTATATACTTGTATTACAGATACGTATTTTCCGACAAGTAATTTCACGAATAAACAAAATCTGATATTTGTAGAGTTTGAAAAATATAACGTTTTATAAATGTTGATACCTTTAAACGTGTTTATCTAGTGAAAGCCTTTATTTTAACTGCTAGATCGGTTTTCATGGTTTTTTATATGTTGGAATAGGTCGGCCCCGGCCATAAGACCCATTGACGGAACACTGTGTGGTTTTAATTTGTTCGAGTCCGACATACCACCTTACCCATTAGCCCCGGTAAGGTGATGACACGTGGGGGTTTCCACACAAAAAAAAATGTTGGAATAGGTCTCTGGGTAGTTAATATCTAACATTAGACCTGGTACGTGGCGCTGCGTTATGGTTCCAGAATTATATTATTACGTTTAGATATGACAACGTCTTTCAGGTCCGATAAGGATTAAAATTTACTTAGATACAAGTGAGAATATAACTTGCAATCTTTAGAGTCAGTGTATAGATTTAGACGTTTTTTAGGGTCTAAGGCTAATTTTCAGAGTAAATATAGACCGTACTTTACTGAAAATATTGGATCACCATATTGTACACTATTATATTGACAGTGGTAGAGCCATGCTTAGGCACGAATGGGCCGGCTCGACCGGTGCGATACCACGGCCTCACAGAAAACCGGTTGTGAAGTAACATTTGCGTTGCATTTCCCCGCAATAAGTGAGTTCAGTTTATATGAAACGACAATGGTTACATATCAGTTTTATTGTTGTTATTATTCCTATTTAATTTAGATCTTGTGTATATTTTGATAAAAATAATTAATAAAAAGGTTTACAAAATCATTAACTTAATTAATTTATTAATGAATTTCGTAAATCTTAGGTTTCTCTGTATGTAAACAATAAAGAGTAGTATTGAAATATTAAAATTAATATTGATTATTACCTTATTAGTATATCCAATATACATCCAATATGTAAAAGTGTTGTTAAATACAGGGGTCTGGATAACATACTCTAATGAAGGTCACTGTTGACTATGATTGACGATTGACTAGTATTAAACCATTTAGTTGTAAAAATTTAGTACAAAACATCGCTACTCAAGCCTTGCAAGCCTCAAGAGTGCATTTTAATATAAGCAATCCCAAGATTCACTGTATTTTCATCGACCTCAAGGAGACGAGGACGATCGCAATTCGTGGATAGAATGTTATCTATTCTATAAGGTATGACAACAGGTAGAAGTTCGGTATATTAGACGAATAAGACAGGAAAAATTATTCAAAAAGAAACTGCATCCATGCGCCACGCGATATGTCATCATCCATAGGTATCATCCATTACCTCACCCAGAGTTACAGGGATCTCCACAAACGAGGCAGTAGTCGCTCTATACTCTGTATGCATATATTATTCAGGTTCTTAGGGGCGATGTGATTGAAATGTGTAAGCATTCTGCCACAACACAACAATCTTATTCCGACAGCGAATGATTTCAATATAAATCGTTAGTAAAATGTGGACAGAGGACTTTTTGTCCTTCGCATGTCTGGGATACTTACCGCGCTCATGATAAATATTTAACAGGGCCCACAGAGACTGCTATTTTCTTTTAAAAAAGTAACCCTTACGATGTTTTGTAAAAAAAAAAAATAGAACAACCTCCTTTCAAGTATAGCGCGTGGGTTTCATTCGAGGCAGTGTAGACCGACAATATATTGTCATCATCATGATATTCATCTTTTCACCAAATGTCAGCTGAGAAGTAATATGAAAATTCAGTACATTCTTGGTATGCAGATTTAAACTAAGAATGTTGAATTCTGATTTTATAATAAATGATTTTGAGCAGAGTACAAAGAAGGCAGGTACTGCTCGCACTCCTCTAAAAGTACTTGTACGTACCGTTAACGGTTATGTATAGTTACTGTTTACATTTATAAATGGAAGATCAAATGTGGACAATCAGTCCACTCTCCAATCCCTAATTGATCATAATGTTTACTACCAAGCGGTCGTAAATATTCAGAGCAACGTGTAGCGTGACCATATACAAAGCTAGTTTAGTTGGGCAGCATTAGCTGAACATTAACTAGGAAAACAAATATTTGTATGTATTGAAACCTTAATAAGAGAAAACTCAGAGTGCTATCAGAGACGCGACGAAGCGCTGTAAGGGATATTTTTGTTACAGCGTGTTTTTGAACATAATTTTAACGTTATTGGTTTAAATATCAATTTTTCTGATCTCTAATCTAATAGGTTATAAAACCTCTATTAGATATTATGTTTTCCCTTTAATCGCCAAGTATTTTGTACTACTGTGTAATAATTTAATTCTAATATAAAATTGTAATGATTCACGCCACGGCGACACGGATGCCTGCAGAAGGAAATACTTGTGTAAAGATAAAATGTAGGCTTCTCCTAATGTGTGCTATTGCACCCGATCCTCCGCATCTACTCTAAGAGTGGACTACAGTGGTCTAATTGATTGATTGATGTAAAACATAACAGGCAACATAGACAAATTTAAGAAAAACGTACATGTGTAGAACGAGTCTTCTGTAAACACCAGCGAAAACATGCTTTTATCTATTTGTACGAGTATATATGACTTTTGTAATTAAAATAAACTAATAAGTATGAAAGCTTCAACGTGCGATGCCGTATCAATAATTACTAGAATTGTATAATTTACCTTGTCGTCACACGTGTTAATAATAATCAGGATAATTAAAAACAGGAACAGTATAAACAATTTGATGTTTAAAATATACGTAAATCCTTTCACGTATACATATGTATTTCAAAGCAGTATTTCTTAGAACTTGTGTCAAACATACATATGTACATACGCTCTCGCCTGTATGCTTTAAGGGGTAGACCTATGTATGGAACACACACATTTTGCCAAGAAGAATCCAGTCCCACTAACGTAATAGGGGGCAAGCCCATTGCCCTCAATCGGACACTTTATGATAGACACCAGTCTGACACCTTAGTCGCATTTTACAACTCCCACGGGAAGAAATGGGGAAATCTCAATTCTACTCCACCGAGAACACACTTCAAACTAAGTCATACAAAATGAGAACTATGTATTTTATTTATTATACGCTCGGCAAACATATAGCAGAAAATATGAAACTTTCAAATTCATTTAATAAAACATTGATCAGTCTTACACAGTACCATTTCATAACTTATGTATAAACTTATTCGTATATTGCAAAATTCAGACTATCAGCTATAAAAACTATAGCTTAAAAAAAGGATTGTCTATTTCATTGTTTTACACAACAATCTCACCTGGTAGGTGAGATTGTTTCACGTGTGTGTTGTCACGAGGTTTTACGTTTTATAGCTCGTTAACGACCGAACGTGTTTACAAGCTCCCTCCGCTATTGCTGTGGTGTTTATGTGACAACTGCAATCAAGATATAAAACGGCCCATAAGCGGAAATATGTAAGTGTAATTATTTTAAAATTAGAACTTTGGGAATTACTTTTGTTTCAGGAATTGCTTTGAACTTGCTTTGCAGTTATACTTTCAGCCTGTTTTCAATTACAATTTATTGTAATTTAATATTACAAATTAATTTTCAATAACTTTTGTTGTTTATAGTTCTCCGAATAAACTTCTAATTGACTATATTATAGAATGGAATAATAGGTATTCTATTATTCCATATTATAAGTTTTGTTTTAGACTTTTTATATCTGTTTAAGTTCCAGAATGTTTAAATCAAATCGGATAATGTCTTCCATTTTAATAAAGGAGCCGTAGAGCCAGATTTTAGAAAGACGGTAAATCAGATAACGACGCAGCAACCCCACTTTAGCAAGGAAACGAGAATTTATTTTACTAAATTTTAGTGTCGCTTTTAGTTCGCTATTAAATTTGAAGTTATTGGGATTTTTTTTAGATTATTTAAGTCAAGAGCCGATTCTTATTTATTTTTAAATTATTCACTTCGTCAGTTGTGTCTTCTGTAAAGCTAAAAAATCACCTAACATGCTGTAATTTGATAGGGTAAATATTATTTTATCAAATTGCTTGTGTTGTTATGCTGATAAATTTAAAATATGGAAATAGTTTAATAACTCTTTTTAAAAAATATGCATAATTCATTTTAAATTACAGAAACGCATTATCTGTAACATACGAAAAATATTGCATTCTATAATAGTTAAAATGTTAAATATGTATAGTGTGCTGCACACTTGCCCTTGCAAGGTCAATCGTTCTAGTAAATAATATAAAGCTGTTATAAAACCTTCTTGGGGAATGGAAAACGAAACCTAGACATTTTTAACATGCAATCTTCTGTAGTTACGTCGGAAAGTCGTTCCCGTTAAGGTTGTTATTGGCTTTTAATTTTGTTTTGCCTTAACATTTCAATGCTATACAGGATATTACAGAAAGGTGCAGCCATGTTTTCTGGGTGTATAACAGACAACGTAAATAGCAAAAGAAAAAAAAAAATCGCTAAAACTATTAAGACACTTCCTGATTTTTAATACTAAAATCCTATCTCAAAACTAAAAATTTAACTATAAATTGATGGATAAAGCTTATATTTTTTATTTGCTTACAATTAAATTTTAATGCGATTACATACACATATATTCATACTTAGATTTTAATAATTCCGTTTATTGTTAGTGGGCACAAGTAACCACTTCCTATCAAAACAAAAGTTTCCTTTGCTATCAATGATCTGGGCTTACAATGATCTTCAATTTTAAAGGAGTAATTGAAATTTGAGTGCAAGCATTTGATGTAAGATAATCTTGCACATTCAAGTCCTTCTTATTTGAAGTAGTTATAGTATGAGTAAATTTTATCGACATCCCTTGCCGTCTGATAAATAAATTAAAAATTAAAATGAATCAATTTAAAATCTTAGCTGAAATAGTTATATCTAAGATAATCGTAGCCATTTTTCTAAGAATTCCTAAGAATCGGCTGTTATTTTTTCATGCGAATCAATGTTTATAGATGTGACGCACTTCTTCATTTTAACCGTCTTGTCGCCGTAAATTGTTACTGTAGTTCTTATGTTGTGTTCATATTTTAGACTATGAGTTTTAATTTATATATTTTGAATACGAATGTCATTCATTAGAATTTAAGATTTCTGAAGTGTCAAAAGAGAAAACAAGTTGTAAGTTAACTCCAATATATTGAAGATGTAATGAGGTTGCACCGAAAAAATAGCCGTATAATGCAGAAGCCTAAGAAGATAGGATAGTCTGATTCATAATCCTAAGGTAACTTTAAATTTACTTTTGAGACTTTGAGAATTTACTTAGAGAAAGATAAACTCAATCTCTATTTGAGTTTATCTTTCTCTAAGTAAATTCTGAAATATGAAAAGTGACAATTTATCTGATAACTAGTTTTGACGCTTCCAAAGGAAGTTCTAGGTTGTGACGTAGATTACAGGCAGGCACAGTCTACGATATTTCAACGAGTTCAGTAACTTTATTAGATTTATATTTTGGTTGCTATATTTTTTTCAGTATCGTGTATACTGTGCCTGTATTTAAAGCGATTTTTTTTTTAAATTTAAAACTAAGCGTTAAAAATAACACATATTTCAGTAAATTTTGGTCAAAAGGCCATCCCCCGACCATGATGTACAAGTGGCCCGTTTTTTATCATCATATCCCCCCGTAGGCTTGTTTTCAATGCTTGTAACCATTAAACTACAGTTTTACAGAAAATCGTACACACATCTACAAATTACAAATTCTTAAGACGGTATGTAAAATCTCCAAGGTTAAAACAAAAATATTTTACTTTTTAATGTAATTTAACAAAGATGGTTACTTGGAGCAGTTGTTTTTTTTTCTCAGCTTACTAATAACTTATTCATCTTACTTTGTACTATAAATTCTAAGCTTGCCGGTGACTATGGAGTGTTTCAATGTTTTTATCGGTGAAAGTCCTAAAAATATTCATAGCAATTTCTCTTTATTATTATAATTTCTTTTTATTATTTATAATTCTACCTATTAATTAAATCATTGTGTTTGTGCCAGAAGCACAATATGTATGTATGTAGCGAGAATACAAGACATATATTATGCTTATTTTTATTATATTGCATGACGAGTGATTGATTTTATTAATTTTTGCTTTGAATCAAACATACGACACGTATGTTTTGATGTCAGTTAGAATTATTTATTCATTAAGTATTATTTGTTCGTTTTCATTTCTTGTATTGTATAAAAACAAAACCAGTCAATATACTTTCTGTTAGTTAATGTTTTACATATATAAATTATAAAGTATGTATAAAGAGTTGCGTTTTTATATACCTTCTAAGTAAACAAAGCAGAATAGAAATAAATTTACAAGTAAACTGCTTCTCAGTCTGCTTGTAATTTTTTTTCTATTCTGCTTGCAACCAAAGTCATTATTGAAAGAAAATGAAATAATTTGCAATATAGCCCTAGCATTTCCCAAGAGATGAAAATGCTACTCACAGCCTTCGAACGCAAGGCCGATAACAGTGTAAATATATGGAGGTTATTACTATGCATCGCCTCATGCAAAGCATTTCTGTATGAAATAATAATTTAGATATATCGTCATTAGACGCCCTGCCGTGACTGCCTGTTGTCTATACGTAGAATCTTGAACAACAGTGTATTTGACGTAATTGATTGCTGAAACGTGTTAGTATTTTAAAATAAATATTAGTTACTTTGTCCAGAAAAAATATAAACGTTTTGTTTTTTCAACCAAGTTAAAAAAAAAGTACGTTCTGTGTTCGAAAGTATGTGTCTTCTTTATATGTATGTTTATCGATTTCGCCGCCAAGTGTTTTTTGTTTGTTTGAGAGAGTATACACCTGCGGTCTATTGTAACCAAGTATCAATTGTTGAGCTGATGGTGAAAGGTACAACTCCTTAATGGTTAGAAGTGAGGTGATAATTTTTTAAATTACGTTACGCATGAGTCTTTAAATTTTTTACGTTTCACGATTTATATAAAGCGAAGCTATCTATTAAGTCAATTATTTTGTGATATGCTTCTCTAAAGATAAATATTAATTTATCCATATTAACGATTAGTTATCACACGTCGTTGGCATGAAAAACTTCATATTTACAATTTCAGGGTCCAAGTTTTTTTTTACATGACATTAATCAGAATAGGGAGGATCACGTTTCTTTAATCGTCATTATTTACTAACTGAAGTAGCTTTGATAAGTAAAAACTTATGGAAAAGTACATTGTGCTCTACATTCTATTGGACTGGTGGTATTTACACATATCACTACGCTGATTATCTTAATATTTTTTAATGTTCTCATATGAAAAATTATCACGTCCCTAATCTATATATACAAAGCGAAAGGCTACTCACTCACCCATACAGACTAATCACGAAAAATACCAGACCTTTGAAGATGAAATTAAGCAAAGCAAGGGAAAGGATAAGTCCCGTATTTAGAACTTCTAGGTAAGTATTTTAAGCGTAGTCGCAGGTCACAGCCGGCTTCATATAATAAGAATACTGATTCATGAAAAGATTCATGAATCAGTATTCTTATAATATTATTATATTAAATATACCAAGTTTTAATTAACTTTGGGAACGAGGTAAATATATATACTTAACTTTGTTTTTGTCGCATAACTTTAGGAATTCATGTAATATGAAAATTATTGAAACATAAAATATACATAAAATATACAATATAAATAACCCATCCAAAGGATCGTTGAGGATTTAGTTATGTATATTCTTTAGGCTTTTATTAGATTATTTAATATTAATTTTGAAAATTGAAATTCAAACATAGTATGCTTGCCATAACAATTTTTTTGTAAACATTTATTCGTATCCTGTCTGAATAAATGGCATTTAAATATATAGATAACTGAAACAAGTCACTTAATGAATTTTCAAACCTATAATTAAATTAACCTTTTTACATGTATGCATATGTATAGATGTGTGTTATTTACCTTTACATACAATCATTGTAACTACATCATAAAGTTTTCTCACATAAAATTTTACACTGACAAACTATTTTGTTGCCCAGTTTGCAATACTCCATGTCTTTAGAATCCAATAACTAGATACCTACAGAAGGCGTAAGAAATATTATTTCGTTGTTGTTGTGTTCGGTGATTGTTCCTACTTGGCCTATTCCGAGACAAAAGAGCCGGAGGTTGGAATAACCTAATTTTCTCCGTGTTCACTCCACACAGCTATTTTTGATATATTCATAACATGTTCAGGTACGCTGTATATTTAAATATCCTCATGTCCTCCTGTGGCTCAATAGCAAAATACATTACTATAGTTAATTTTATAACACACTTAAGCCCAAATAATGCGTCTTATAAGAAATGCCGCCATTTTCACTAAGATAAATTAAATAATTAATATTATAGAATGATATTGTATTTTAACAATTAACTAAGCTACTTAGCAAAATTTGTGCACCTGAAAACTGCTCTATGTACTAATGCATTACTTTGTCTGGATCGCAAATAGAACTAACCGAACGCTTTCTGTGGTGAACAATAAAATAATAGTGTATTGTATTGTAATCATGTAACTTAAAGTATTAGGAGTGAGAAGATTCTTTTTTCTATATTACTTCCTTTTCCTTTTTATTACAACTACCGCATTAGGAATAATTCCTATGTCACGGGGCCTTTACAAACATTCATACAACGGACATACAATGGACGCAAATAACACCCAGACCAGGGCAATGAATTGTGGATCACACAAATTTTTGTCCCGTGCTTGAATCGAACCCACTACCTCCAGCTCAGCAGTCGGGGTTACTAACCACTAGACCAACAGGTCAGTCCTACAACAAATTAACTACCAACTTTACCCACAAGACTAAAAAGTAAACAGATTTAAATTCAGAATCAATAAGTCATGAAGACCTCGCATTTACTAATTCTTTTGTATATCAAAGGACCGGGAGGGCAGTTGGAAGATAACAAAGTAGGTAAAAGCGATTTCTCTGAAGGCGTTGGAGACTCAAAGCGATTTTATTAACCCTCACGTAGACCGCCCTCGGAAGCTCTAGAAACTCATTGTATGCTAATCTTTAAACATTATCTATTTCTATAAAAGCGGCCTGGATGGGAATCGAACTCACTATTGCAAATAAGCATTCAGGATCGCTAACCACTATACCAACATGACCAGGTCAGTCAAAAAATCTTTAGTAGTAGTAAAATTTCTTTTTTTCTGATAACAGTCAGAGGCATAACTCACCTCGGTTGTTTCTGAATCATGCCTGAATCTGTAAAAGAAAAAAAAAAAGATTATAAAATGTAATGTAAATGTGAATATCAAGTCGAAGATACAGTCGAAACTTGCGTTACATAAAAACATTTATACATAAATATTTTGAAGCAATCAGCGGTGATCGTCTGCGGATCAAACGGATTAGGCACGTGTAAGAGTCCGTGACAACCGAAGGTCCATGCCAGCCTATGGACAACAATGGTTAAATTTACATTAATGTGTTCAAACTTAACTCGTGCAGCTACGTCGAACGGCCGCAATGTTGTGGCTTATTCATTAAAGCCATTCGCTGTCTGTGTGTGGTGTCTAGTGAACTCTAGTGTGACGTTTGCTACTTGTTCATGGTAAACAAATTGATGACATCTATCATGGCATGGTTAGCATATCGAGTGAACTATATACCCTTTGATGCGTGATAATTGAAGAGTCTAATACATATGTGTAATAAACAACAACTTGTAGCACTAAATAAAACTCTAAATATCCAGTTAATAATTTGTGGTAAAAGTAATTTTTAACCACAAATTAATTGTTCATAATACTTTTGTTTTGCTATATTACACTGCTGCAATGTACTACTCTGGACAATGTTTTTCGTCCTTAAACATCGAATAATAAAATTCATAAAGCAATTAACTTGATATCAATTTGCGTAATTGTAACCACGGCGCAGAATTAATGGCAGATTGTTATTACCTACTGAGCTACAACCTGTGTCTATGATTTTATTAAACTGTTCTTACTTGTAAGGCTTACAGATTTTATTTGAACATTTCTTCTAATTAATAATTAATAGAGGAAATGAGTGGGAATAAAAACGAAAAAAATTATGTTTTAAATGCATTTACTAACAATGAGTTTCAGTCCGTATTTTCTTATACTTATTTATAATTGTATAACATCTTGCAATTACAAATAAGGATGAGAAGGGCAATTCAATAGATCCTCGCCAGAGAGGATTTAATTTTAGACAGGTATATTTTTCTTAGTTTTTAACTATATTTCTTGATATTAGATACAAATGTATTTTTTTATATACATATTAGCCTACCTTAGTGACTCCTCTTTGCTTGGTGGAAAGCAATAACTGGAGTCCAAGAGTTGTGGTCGCCATCCTTATTGCATGTCTATTCAATGCAGCATGGTGACCCACACTATGGCGGCCTGGTAAAATGCTTTTTCACGCCTCGCTTAAAAGACCCCGGAATCAAAGTGGGAAGGAAACACGTGCTCTGGTAGTGAATTCCAGGCTTTCACCGATCGGCACAGGAAAGAAGAGCCAAACTGTTTTGTTCGGGATCGTATATTAACGACTCTCAAACGGTGACTCCTCAGGCCAGCACGTGTAGTCGTGTAGAGGAAGGGAGAAGGTGGGACCAATTGGAAGAGCTCGTCAGAACACTCTCCGTGATGTAGGCGATAGAGAACAGCCATAGAAGCGACATCTCTACGTAACTGCAGAGGCTCAAGAGACTGGGTGACCTCAGAACAGTCGATAATGCGGACTGTGCGCCGCTGAAACCAATCGAGAGCGTCAAGCAAATACTGCGCATAGCCGTTCCAAAGATGAGAGCAGTACTCCACGCAGGAGTGAACCTGGGTCTCGTATAAAAAACACAGTTACTCGGGCGAGAAGAACCGTCTCACCTTGTTCAATACGCCGAGCTTCCGCGATTAAAATAAAATATTCAGCCATATTTTTATTTTCTAATTATTTTAGATTTTGAAGTTAATATCATTCGACTATACACAGTTATATTTTATGGGGAGGTTCATTATCTTTGCTCCATAATGGGTCGTTAAACTTCCACAAAGTTGTTCATCGGTGTACAGTAGAGCCTTAAACTTGGGCGTTGGATCGATTCCTTGTACATTGTTACATACATACTCTCCTGTGTCCCTAAAGGGGTAGGCAATAGGCACTTTTGCTGATTAGATGGAAAAGTTTGGAGAATATATGGGATATTGCATATCGATCGGGGATGGAGGAGGGGATTTATAAGCAATAAGTCAAGCAAGTCAGGGTCCTATATACATGGGTATATAATTCGAACTGGCTTGTGCCGGGAAATCCGAGTCCTGTAACTGTACATTTTTCTAATTTGGTAATTTTGCCTAAGTATGTACTATTGTGATCTGATACATTAAGTCAGGTATTAAGGAAACTTTTTATGTTACCCTCACGGTATTTAAATGTATAGTGGAAAAAAATACTTTAAAGACATTTATTACTTCATTTATTATTTATTTTATGGTTGAAGTTTTGTCATTCAACTACATACATATATTGGCTCTGGGTTGTTGCTTGCTTGTTGTTGCTTGGTTATTTTTTTTTTTTAAGAAGAAACTACAGATAAGATAAGAACAACATACAGAGGCATCTTATATGAGTCTAAACTCAACACAAAGCTAGCATTATAAACTTCTTGATGGCTTTATACCTAAGTACTTTATGTAAGTCCTACCTTTTTTTTTTTTTTTTTCGTGTGGAAACCCCTTCGGGCCGTCATTCCACCAGGGTTTTCGGTGGAACGGTGTGTCGGAATCGAACCGACTAAAACCACACGGTGTGCCATACTGCGCTTAAAATAGGAGGAATCCGAGAACAGCTTTATTAAGACATCCGGATGTAAGTCCTACCTACTTCAAGTTGCTAAGACTTCATATTTTAATATTTGCAGCAACATAGATTGCTAATGTCATGTATGCATATTGCAAATGAGTCTCTCATAGGACACTTTCTGTACATACATAAATCAATAGTTCAAATGACGACCCCACAAATCATATTTATTGATTTTTACAATAAAACAATTTTATTGCAAATCTATGGAATTCGAAGAACAACTTTTTCATCTAAAACCTGTTACGGCTACTATATCATTTTAATGTCTCTACCATATTTGAAATTCCATCTGTGGTATGCCTTACATATTTTTTATAATATTAAAGTGAACATACTGCGTGTTTCTGTTTAAAAATTGCGATCACGAGTCCAGGCCGGCTACAGGAGTAACATCTGTTTAATACTTCTGTGGCAATTTATTTGCACCGACAAATTTCTTTTACAGACGTTATTTATTTAGAACGTAAAACTTTAACATCTTCCACAAAGTCAATTTGTATCTTTATTCAAAACGGCCTTCGTAAACTTTATCTATTGAGTGGTTCGTAGAGCTTCGATAATACTAAGATTTGTGATTCACTGGATCTTTTTTTTTATTCTTTGTACTATATAAATGTAGAATGAGATGTACTATATTATTTTCATCTTCATCATCATCATAAATATCTTTTAAAGATGATGTTCTGTTTTCAAGATACGGTATATTGTGAATGAGTGAAACTATTAGTGCTCTTTGATTGTTAAATTTATATCTTTGTTTACCTAAGTTTATCAGACTCAAAAAGTAAATATACTCGACTGCATGAATGACGGGTGGTTAAAGTGGTCACCTCGCTATTATGCTGCCGAGCCGAGTGTTGTAGGTTCCATCCACGTGATCACACGGGACAACACTTTGTGTTAACCTCAAATTGATGTTTTGAGTCTGGGTGTTCTTTGTGTCAGTTACTTGAATGTTTATAAAATCTCCCGCGATACAGGAATTAATGCTAGTGCCAGGGGTTGTCCTTTTAAAAAAATATATACATATGTATAATGGGTTTTCAGGTCGACTTTTGGATTTTTGTGTGTATTAATTCTGAACAGATTTCAGAATTGATTTTTTGACCAGATAAAAAATATTCTTATATGTAGCATTTTTTCATCATTGGCCGTGTTCATGGTAGACTAGAGTAGGGCCACCCCAGCCCTCTTCCTTTTGGTGTCGTCAAAAAGGCTAAGTAGTCGGACTTGTATCTGTTTGAGACTTGTATACAGTCACACAGTGCCCGGTTGACGGCGTGAAGAAAAAGACGTGCCCCCTATTACGTTAGTAGGATCAAAGTATAGTTGGCAAAATGTTTGTGTTTAATACAACTCTGCTTACGCCTTAGGGGATACAGACATGAGAGTGTATATGTGTGTGTAATAAAAGATTGTAATTTCATTTGTTGAATTTAGAGTGCCATCAACTCAATTTGTAAAGTTTTAAACTTATTTACACTATATGACCAGAAGATTAAAAAAAAATGTTTAGTGTTTTTTATATTTTTTTTATAGTCTAGCAAAAGAGATGACGGGTCACCTGTAGGTAAGTGACTACCACCATCACTTCACCGGAACCAAGGGTGACATGGTATGTCGGACTCGAGGTGATTAAAACTACACGTTGTACAGAAAAACAGTATTGTGGAGTTCAGAGTACAAACTTACATACATATTAATTTGACTTGCCTAGCATTTCTGTTAATCGTTTTGATGACTTTATAATTGTGTAAATGCAAAAGTTAATCCGCTTGGTTTACTCACTCCTGTTAAGCTAATATAGTATTTCTTCGTACATACATTTACCGTTTATTTATTAATACTGCTAAAATTATATGAATCGATAGGAGCATCAGGAAATTTAAAACTACAAAAAATATTTTATGGAAACACTTTTACCATGAGTTCACGTTAAGTTGTTGTTCTTCTTTATTATTTAATAAATACGTTAATCTACTTTAAAATATGAGTAATGTATGTAAAGATGTATAATTATAGTGTACTAGTTTAGTGCAATCGCTTAAACACCAATTTTTAGGTAGGTTTAGCTATAGATTACATTGAGGTAGCTATTCAAAGATTTTCTTATGTACAAATATTTGTTTAAAATTATTTAAAAAATAAAAATTCTTCCTTCCTACCGATTCGTTTGTTTGTAAATAGTTAGACCCGTTTTTATTTTATTTATATTTTTCTTTTTTATTAAGCTTAATATTTGAAACACAATTTTCATATTTCCATTATCAATTGTATCATATATAAATTTGGTATTTTTTTTGTTTCATTTTTTAGTGTTGTTCATGATGGGTAAAAGCCTTCTCCATCTTTTTCCATTTCTTTTTGATAGTAGCTACATTCATTCAATTTCTCTGCCCATTCAATTCTCGTCAGCCCATCTCTTTTTTGGTCTTCCCACGCGACTTTTGACTATTGACTGTTGGCCCCGATCATTTTGTTGCTTCGTAAGTCCACCTTTTGTCTTTGTATCCTACAGGTAAGGGTAATTCAAAACAAGACATCAATACCAAAAACATTGACCTTAATGCTTTAAGGCACTTCTCTGCCTCGTCTAGTTTTGATGACAATACAAAAACTAATAGTTTGCGTTATTTTTTACAGCTTCCAGCTCCCCACTGTCCTTGTCTCCCACTCCTTTCCTTTTGTCTCTAATGAATTAGATTTTTTACCTGTCTGGTCGCCGTCAACGTATCCGCATTGAGGATTCGTCTTCCCCTTTGGGGTTTGGGGATATTAATAGATAAAACTTTGTCATGTGGCCCACAACTCAAAGAGGTAAGTCACAAATTGTTCGCATCTGCGGGCTCCTTACGAAGATTGCGTAACTTTCTTAAGACTGCTTCAAAGATTTCGAACGCACAGATGCTCCTGCTCCCAATACTGGACTACGCCGATGCCAGTTATCTTGATCTCACAAAGGAGCAACTTGATAAGTTGAGCGCCTTAATTTTTTTTTTGTATAAGGTTTATATTTGGCCTACGCGAACACCACAGCCCCCATACTAGATCATTAAAATCCTGTCCATCCAAAGGTTGCCTGTAAGATATTGCTTGTTGTGATAAGGCCGCCCATTGTACATTTTATGTGAAAATATCGGATGTATTTTAGATGTATATTTGGTGTACAATAAAGAGTACTTACTTACTATATGCACTGAGGAGCACCGGTAATCTTAGTTTTATTTTGGATGTCTGTTTCTCATTTTTGAAACTCAGCATATTTTTTTCCACTGCACGTTGACAGGAAAAAAACTGTTGTTAGTTTTGTTACTTTTTCGGTGTCTATATGTCTTCATCTCTATCATTTTGTGACTTTGAGTGACTTGGAATATCATTTTTGTTACCTTCATTCCTAATATAATTACTATATGTACTTCTCCTTCCTGAATAAATACTCTGTATTCATCGCTTCATAAGATGGAAATTATTTTATATTAAATATATCGTAAAGAATTTAATATCACATTTATTTGTTTTAGACCCTTGATGAAGACCCATGAGTCTAACATCCAAAAGTTAAGCTTAGGAGTATGCAGAAGTCCATTGTTATGTTTTTAGTTTCTAAGTCATAGTTTCCTTTTTGAATTTCTTTATATTCATTCAGCTCCGGTTTCGTCACTGTTTGCGTTAAATTAGACCACTCTATTTTTATTTCATTATAATACCTTTTATTTTATTTTATTATAATGCATTTATTTACAAATGCATATATAAATAATAACAGAATATAAATAGAAAATAATAAATCTAATATTAATTATATACAACGATGATACACATAAATAATCGGTAAAATAATAAAGCTGTCGTATAGCTGAATAGCTATAAGGATGTAATAAGCGTAATAATGGTAAAAGTATTAACAAGTGAATACAAGTGTGAAGCCTTTTCTGTTAATAGGCTTTAATATATCTGTGGGATATATACTATTCTCGTATTTGGTAGTGTTTGTCATCCTTGCTTGGAACAGTGCCCAGCCTTTTAAGTCTTCTTTGTTGCTTGTTGATTTGGTTAAGAACGGCTTTCAGTGCATCAAACAAGTACAACTTTGTTTTTGATGAGCCGCCTTTCAATGTGACGAGGGATGGAGGGATGCGGGCAAGGAAAAGAGGAGTGAGGGAGTTGGGCCTCCGGCAACCTTACTAATTTTGTGGCGTGGAATGGGAGAGGCCTATGTCCAGCAGTGGACTGCGATAGGCTGATGATGATGATGCTTTACAACCAGTTTTCTGTGAAGCCGTGGTATCGTACTGGTCGAGTCGGTCCATTCGTGTCTAAGCATGGCCCTACCACTATAACATTTTTCCTCTTTGTTACATTTTATTTTTGTACTATTTTCTGTGTCGTAAATACAAGTAACAAATTGATGTAATAATACTCACTGAGTGAAAGTAATTTTTTAAACACTACTTATTAAAGTATTATTAGTAGTATTGTTACTTTTGCTTTTGCAGTTGCGTAAGTTTATAAACGTGTTTATTTGTTTGCGTATGTTATGGTCCTTCTACATACATGAAATGCCGCTGAAACTCGTATTGTAAGTACCGGTAGTAAATTAGTAGGTATATTTTTATAAAGCCTTAGAGTGATAGCAAATGTCGTATTTTATGACAACCATAAAACATCTTAGTTTAATCTGTTAAATGTATCGAAGAAAAGCATTGCCTGAAGATACCTACTATTAGTGAAAGCAGTATGACACAAGCAGTATTTCTAACATACGTATAACGCCATAAACAGTTGCCTGCTTCTAGCGTAGTACCCGCCGTTCAGTTCAGTATATGAATAAGAAAAAAAATATAATAATACAAAGAAGTAAGCACTAAATTGTGTATTGTAAAAGTGTCATTTAAAAGTTGGTTTTGAAGTATGTTGTATTGATTAATTTTTATGCAATTTAGTTTTTGATTGGGGGCAGTTGAAACAGTGTGGTAAAGTTTCGGATGTCTTACCAAAGCTGTTCCCGGATTCCTCCTATTTTAGGCTCAGGATGGCACACCGTGTGGTTTTAGTCCGATTCCGACACACCGTTCCACCGAAACCCCGGTGGGATGACGGCCCGAGGGGGTTTCCACACGTTACAAAAAAAAAAAGTGTGGTAAAGTTTTGATCATACATACATACCTTTATGAAATAAAAGTAACTTAGTCCACAATGTCATAAATCATTATTATCAATGTAGCACATCATTTGTTAGAAAATGTCAACAGCTGTCACGATGTGTCAGTAAATAGGACATGTCGATAAGGGCAAAATTAATTATTATGTCCTAATGGTTTAAATAATCAAAAGGAATGTGAAAATACATACATATGTACTAACATATTCTGACATTCTCATGTCACGCTTTGGAACATATTACATTATTTAAACATGAGATGTCTAAGTGAGGTTTATTACGTGTATATGAATGGGTTATTCTTGCCAGTTTATAGTTTTATTTTGTATTTCTTACCAACCACCGTGAATTTATATTAACAATATGCACACAAAAAATACTATTGAAAAAATTGAATACACAAGTTCATTTAAGGATTAATCTAAGTTGCGTTTTTTTAGTCTACCTACTACTTCATATTTAAATAATAATGGGACTTGAATTATGCATACAGTAGAGATAAGCTTCTTTTGAAGGCGAATTTTTGTTAACCTACAGTTTTAGATGAGGTGAGAGAGGTGTGTGTAAGCACACAATTAAGTTAAAACAATAAAAGTTTAAAGTGTTCTTTTATAGTTACAAGAAAAAACATTACGTTGGAGTGTAATATAGATGTGTTGTTTAGAAATTTTATACTAAAGAAAAAAGAACCACAAAGAAGACTTGTACTCGTAGCTTAATTATAAACATTGTTATGTTTTTAGCCAATGAATCGTCAAGAAAAGAGTTGTCAAATTATATTGATATTCTGAAGCTATACTTTTTCAATGTTTATTGACCAGTGGTAGTGTCATAGCGTCACAGACACACACACACACACACAACATGTTCAGAAATACCCCCATTTTTTGTATACTTGAATATGCCAGTTTTAGCTGTAGAATAATTTTGAATAGATATAATTACATTTTACTATATGATGTCTTATATGCTGAACACTGTAGGAAAGTAACTTAATTTTGGTCAAATAGTAACAGTAGAAAGTCAACTTTTTGCAATTCCTTTCTAACACTTCAACAAAATCACTTATTATAGAACTAGAACATTAATATTACTAAAGTTTGAAACACATTACAATATAGTGTATAAGCAATGTATACTAATATCATAAAGATTCAAAGTTTGTTAGTAAGATTAGTTTAGTACAATTATTTTGCATTATTAACCTGTTTATTAAGGAAGGCTATAGACTGTAATACATCATCATGGTACTACCCAAGGGAGCGGTGCAGTAATCACAAATGTAAACAGATCGGACAGACTTATATACATAATTGTAAAACTGGAGGTCAGATAAATGAAACGGGCATATACATAGTATATGTATAATCAAATTTAACATGCGTGAATCCGCTCGATTCAGATAGTGAGAATATAAAACAACAAAACCCTGCACGACTTACCACTGACCAAATGCCATCCGAATCGTTTTAAATCAGAGTTTTCCTAACAAAACTTCTTCATTAATGGAATCCCAAAAAACAATTCCAATGAAGTGAAGTCCCGTATAAAAGTTCCCTGAATCCTAATTGTTTGCCTACATTAAATTTTCTAAGTTTAATTAAAACCGTTTGGAGATTTCATTTAGTCGAAAGAAATTCTATGACATGGGTGAAGTTAGAAGTCGAAAGAAATTCTATGACATGGGTGAAGTTAGAAGTTAGTGATATATTATTATAATATGAACATGAATGTACGATGACGATTCTGAAGATATCATGTTAAATATTACGACTTTTTTTCATATTTGCTTGGGAGTGAATAAAATTGTATGTGTTATACATGCATTCTTATACTCCGAGCCTGCTCCTAATCGGGTGGGGGTTGGCTAATGTTTTATACATGCAATGTATGAATGATTTGATGATGTAAATTAACATAGTGTATTAAATGAGTTTTAAAACTCATGCAAGCTTCCGGCAAACTAATAGAATTTATCTAAGGACAGGTACTGCATTGCCGTGTTGTTCTCGGTGGAGTAGAAGAGAACCATCCTATTTCGTCCCGTGGGAGTTGTAAGCGACTAAGGGATCGGACTGATATCTATCTGACAGTATGTATACAGTCTTAAGGTGCCGGATTGACGGCAATAACCTTACCCCCTATGACGTTAGTGTGACCAAATTGTTATTGGTAAAGTGTGGGTATTTTATACACCCCTGCTCCAGCAGGCGCCTACAGGCGTGAGCGTATGTATGTAACTACATATGTAGGTAATGCAAAGTTATAAAAATATCAATAGACTAGATTTGCTATTCAGTTCAAAGATGGAATTGCATATATTGCTCAACACGTAGGTACTTATTTCCTGGATAACTTTTATATTATCATTTAAGTTTTCGAAATACATTCGCAAGCATAAGGAAATATCCTGAGGTATAATGGTGTTGCTGCCGACCTAACCGACTTAAAATAAGGAGGAGATTCTATGTTCGACTTGTATGTTTAATTTTTTACATACTTTCGCTAACACCTATATCGCCTCACATTTTTTTTTCTGTATGGTAATCGATTTTTCTTTCAATTGTTTTCAATTTTTTTGTTCAAAAGAGGTTATAGAGATATAAGAGATTATACTTCTGCTTAAGCTCCATTGTAAATAAATCAGTATTTGGGCATGGGATTCCAGGGAAATCAAGGAAAACCCTCAAATTGTGCCTAATGAATTGCAGGTGTTCACGGTAGTCGGAAATCCTTGCCAACAGATGCATCTGCTCGTTTGATCCTATCCCATATAAAAAATATGGGCACTAAAGCTATTTGCATCTCATGTTACTGAGCTGATAGTGGAAAGAACAACTTCTTAACGGTTACGAGTTAGACGATAATTCTTTAAATTGCGAACGTTACGTTACGAATGACTCTTTAAATAGCTCGTTTTTACGGTTAAAAGGAATCGGAAAGTGGTGTTGTAGCTTTTTTAAAAAATTCAATTTAAGACTGCACGGATGGCGTAGCGGTTTTAGTGGTCACCTCGCCACTATGCTACCGCGCCGAGTGTTGTGGGTTCGATCCCCGTACGGGACAACACTGTGTAATCCTCAAATTGTTGTTATGAGTATGGGTGTTCTTTGTGTCCGTTGCTTGAATGTTTGTAAAGTCCCCCGCGATTCAGGTATAAATCCTAGTGCGGGAAGGTACTGTATAGAACTACAGGAGAACTATAGTGAGCATTCCGGCATAAATGAAGTCCGAATATACAATGGATCAGGGGGCACAGCAACTCACTCGGTAACGATGCCGCCGACGAGCTAGCAAGGAAGGGATCTACAACATCAGTAGCAGGCCCTACCACACTCCTGCCACTACTCTTCAACTTATATCGCTCCTGGGTAAGGATAAGGACTCGAGAAGTACACAATAGCAGATGGGTTAATACACCTGGATGTAGGCAATCCAAACTGGTATTAACAGAATTATCACCACGTTTTTTTACGTTATTATATTGTTTTCTCATGGATGCCACTGTCACAACTGGACCAAACTCTCATTTAGCTACCCTTGAATTACATCCTTTCCAATGAAAAAAGAATCGTCGAAATCGGTTCACGCAGTCAAAAGTTCTGATTCAACAAACATAAAAAAAAAACAGTCGAATTGAGAACCTCCTCCTTTTTGAAGTCGGTTGAATAAGCAAAAGCAAAGCAAAATAATTCTATGTGTAGTTTCGAGCCCAGATTTTATTATTATACATTATTTTTTTTAAGATACATTTCTCATGATATGGCCAGGAATTTATCGTATTGCTCACGGAAGTCAAAAGTTTTTAAAAGCAGCACGAATTTGATTTGAAAATATTTAGCATTTATTGTTTCTACACGACTTAGACCGGTTTTTCGTTCAAGAATGGAAAACTGGAGAAGTAGAAACTTGGCGCTATTTTAAAGGCCAGCGCCAATGGTAATTTTCTCTTTCTTATATTTAAAAGGGATGAAATTGAGCAAATTAGCTTTTATGTTGCATAGAGTACAGGAATAGGAAAGAATTTAAAGAAACTGCAATCATTTAAATTCCTTAGCCATCAATAATTTCAATATCACCTACGTGATTTTATCCGCCTTACAGTTTGCGTGTTGACCATAAAATAAAAAGAGCCTGACTTATGCCCCGTTAAACCTTTGTGGAATGACTCTGACAAATAATAAGAAAGAAAAGTAATTGCAGTCGGTGTATAGAACTTGGCAAAGTTCTAGAAAATGTTGATCTAAGATAGGAAAAGGATGGTCTAGACTCTGGAGAACATTTTAAAAATTGCATCAAGTAAAGTGCACTCTGTGAAGCATACCATTGTGTGTTATCTTGTTGGTCGCAAGTTTGATTCAGATAGGGTGAAGAGCTATTGAACTTCTCGACTTGAAACAATGGAGCCTTTAGGACCCAAATAAAATAATATCATATATATAATAATATAATTATAAACTAAAAAGTCAGGTTAGTTTCTGTATGTTGATAGACAAGTAAACATAACTGTATTCACATACACAAGTATTTGTATTTTTATTAGTTTAACTATTGAGCTCTGTAGCTGTAAATATTTATCTGTCTGTGTATCTGTGTATCATTGTTGCTCAATTTAATGTTTTATTTGCCTGATTATATCTACCTATCTAGTGTTACTATGCACTAATATTTATTTTTTTATACATGGAAACGACTAGGCCGATGACATATTTACTAAAAAAGAATTGCATTTAAGTATGAAAAGAAAGCGCTGTAAAAATTTCCTAAAATAAAATAATTTAAATAAAATTAAAGATTCATTCATTTATATTTTACTAATCAGTTTTATATTTATGCGAACAAATAAATGAAATGGCATTGTCTGGTTGTAATGTCATAAAAACAGTAAAGAGCTCTTACTACATTGCATTCAAACAGACACTTCAATTTTATTTCTTTATGTAGATGATATAGAAAAATAAAATATTTTTTCCCGTAGCACATCAAAATAAAAAATTGATTCTAAAATCTTCAATGAGTATAGCCATAGTTTTTATTTTTTTTGTTTATACACCTACAATTAATTCATTCATTAAGCAATTAAGAGTACTAAAGAGTTAATTTACAGAAATCTAAGTTAATTTACTTAAGCATCCGTGTCTATCCGTGCAGTGCTACGTGTAACAACTTCTAGTACAAGTTCACACACAAGTTCAGTTTTACTCTGTTCTCATTATTATTACAATTGCAAACTCGATATTTTTCCTAATTTAATTATTGTTATGGGTTATTGTAAAGGGTAAGGCAGTTCATAAAATTCTCATCCTAGTAAATTAATTACAACTGCCCCTAAAGTAACTCCAGAGCATAGCGACAAAGATTCAATTATTGCACCTTGATAAAGGACAGATTGTGTTGTTTTTTGATTCATTGAACTCTCACCGGTCCACCTTGGCATCCTTGGAGGGAATGTACCCAATTTCCCTTGTAGAGAAATGACCGGCTAACTCTTCTGGCACCATTACACTATCTTAATGTATATGTATATTGGTTTTCCTTTTCGTAGCCTCGAAAAGCTACCGTTAGACTAATGTTTAGCGTTACAATAACGTTCAGGGTAACAGTTTAGTTTATCTGGTGGACTGTGCTAAAGAGTCTACAAACAGTGAAGCTGGTTAACCTAGATATATTCTTTCTCATTGCCCGAAAGAGGCATTGTTCTTATCTGTTGCCAGGTTCTTGTTCAAAAAGTACAACTATGCAGTTATGATACTCAATGGTCCACTCTCGCTTAAAAAAGAACCAAAAAACGGGAGAAATGGCAAAGATTTGTAAAGCTTGCCACTACCCTGGAAGGGACGACCACGACCCTTAAGCCAAGAGTGTAACAACTAAGAAGAAGAGGATGATACTTTTATGCACACTTAAAACATTTTACCTAAAAATAAACAAAATCTTGAACTTCAGATCTTATTAAAGGAACCGCACCCAGCCGGTATATTGTTCCTGCTTCAGTGAAATATGAACACATGTGCACCTAGGTACTTTAAATAAACAAATGAAAATATATTATTACGAGTATATTCTGTAAACTTATCTGTTTCCGTCCTCGTCTGCTATAATAATGAAAACGTATAATATTAAAAGACATCTTATGTTCTACTCTTGACACTTTTCGCTTATTACCATTGTTATGCTTATAAATACATACAGTATTCGCAAATTAATAATGCGCATGCAGATCTTCGCTAATGGTCGTATTCCCGGAAACACCCGAATCATTGAATCGTAAGAGCCCTAAACAACGCACTTGCATTTTCCACTTTGTTCGAAAGGAATAGAAGTCAATATCATGAGTACACAATCGAAAACAATTCCAGCGGTCGGCGGCGGTCGCCGGTCAATTAAAGGTCCGTCAGTCGTCTTTATATATTGGTGGTGATTGCACGTGTTCTTTCTGTGTGGAATTATATAGAGCTGCTACTACACACCCTTCTTGGTTTTGTTTTCAAAGGTAAATTTAATTTCAACTTTAATTATTTTATTCAAATTTAAATAGTTTATTTTGTAAAATAGGTAAATATACTTAAAAATTTTCACGGTTTTTATATTAAAAATTAAAAAGACCTTCGTTAAATACATATTAAGATTTAGGCTTATATAAATTTAATAAACAAATAAATAAACACATGAATAAATAAACAAATAGATATAGAAATAAATAATATTAAAAAGTATATTAGTACATAATGCAATAATACAACAAATAAATAAAAACATGCCTAACTCTGCCCATACCATTTTCTTTCAGACGAATTCTTCCAGAATGGATCAATTAAAACGTGGAATTATTTTTAAAAAGTTCAGGACCGTGTTACAAAAGCTACAGGAATTTCACGACGAACTTTAAGTAATATATTAAACGAAAAAAACCAGAATCAATCAATGAAATTTTCCACACCGAAAAAAGGAAAACCTAAAAGAAGAATTCGGCTAGGGCTTGATGATTTCGACTACTGTGGGATTCGTAATATGATATACAATTTTCAGTTGACGCTCAAAGAACTCCCCTCCCAACTGTAAATAATTTGAGAAAAAAGTTGATCGAAGCTATTAATTTCAAAGGCTGTGCAGTCTTTAAGGCTGATCTTGAAAGATGTGGGGTTTAGGTTTCTGAAAACTGATAATAACAGACGGTTACTTATGGAAAAGCATGATATACGTTTAAAAAGGATCAAATATCTCAGAGAAATACAACAGCTGAGGAATTCTGGTAGAAAAATAGTGTTTATGGACGAGTCATACGTGCATACATCACATACTAAGGGTAAAACTTGGCAAGATAGCAGCAAAAAAGGTATCAAACAACCCATTTCCAAAGGAGAGCGAATAATTATTGTACACGCAGGCAATGAAAAAGGCTTCGTCCCAGGGGCTCTAATGTTACATAAATGTGTCGACACAGAAGGTGACTATCATAAAGAAATAAACGCGGAACGTTATCAAACTTGGCTACGCAATCAATTGATTCCCAACTTGCCTCCTAATAGTGTGTTGGTAATTGACAACGCCCCATATCATCATAAGCTGTCTGTGAAACCACAAAACTCAAACACACCTAAACCACAAATGATAGCTTGGTTACAACAACACAACATTCCGCATGACCCAAAGAAACTGAAACCCGATTTGTATGAAATTATAAAAAGATATAAAGAAAAATACACAGAATTTGCCATTGACCGTATAATGGAGGAACATGGGCATAAAATTATACGATTGCCACCATATCATCCAGATTTTAACCCCATTGAAAATATTTGGTCCCAAATAAAGCAACACGTAGCCAAATAAAAAATTGCAATGACTGTCACGTCAGTTAAAGATGCTATATTAGAAAAAATCAATAATATAGGACCAGAAGAATGGAAAAAAGTTTGTGATCATGCTGTTAAATGCGAAGATGAATATAGAAAATTTGAGTCAAGAATCGATAGTTTTTCCGATGAAATGATTATTTACACAGGTGATAGCAGTGGGGAAAGTGTAAATGAACAAGAACATAATGAAAGTTCTGATGAATCTACGATGTCAGGAATAGAGATCCTCCCTGATTCTGATTATTTTTTTGTAATTGTAATATTATTCTAGAATGATCAGTGCTGTAAATACTTTTGAACTGAGACATTAATGATTAGATTTCTAAGATTTTAATGTAAACCTGTGTTTGAAAACCATATTTTCTTCTTCCAATATAAAACTTGTGTTATTTAAACCTTCTTTTCTTCCATCACTACACCAGCTTCAGTAAGACACTTGAAAAGTACTATAACATCTTCGAAGTGAATCAATCCAACAAAGATTGTAGCATATTGTGTGATAGAATCGATGAGCTCTGGCTCAGCAAACGGTTTGGCTCTTCTTTCCTGTGCTTATCGGTAAAAGCCTGGAATTCACTACCAGTGCACGTGTTTCCTACCCACTTTTATCCCGGGTCTTTTAAGCGGGGCATGAAAAGCATCTCACTAGGCCGCCATAGTGTGGGTCACCATGTTACATTGACTAGACATGCAATGAGGATGGTGACCATCACTCTTGGACTCCACAAAGGCAAAGTGGAGTTACTATGGTAGGCCTACCATAGTGACTCCACTTTGCCTGATGGAAATAGGGATAGTACCATAGGGACTCCACCACATATACTTAAAAAAACAGTCATTATCACTAACCACGAGACATATAGGTATTCTTTTGTATTTAGTTTTATTACATCAAGATTTTACATAAAATTACACTCTTTGTCCTCCCAAAAGAGAGTTGTTGTTATGACTGCTGAATCGAGTCTCCTTACAAATTGTCTAATATGGATAACGAAATCATTTATAAACTATTATAGAAACAAAATAAAATTGACAATGTGTGGTTCTTCCCTAATGTCCAATTGCAGACTGTTTATATTTCAGAAGTTCTGTCACCATAATAATTGTATATTCTTGGAACAATAACAACTTAAGGAAAGTCACAATTCATTAGTGTCTTTCCTCAAGTCATTCTAACGATTGCCACTAATATTTACTAGAAATACGTATTTGAGTTTTAATGTAACTGGTAGGATTTAACATATTTTATACTATATGTTGTAATCATTTTCTTTAACCTTTTTGCTAACGTGTAGTTTTATACACCTAATTTGAATTGCTTCTATTTTATCAATATATGTTTAAATTTAGTTTAGTTATAGTTGTTAGACCATAACAATCAAGAGTATAACAGATTATTGAATCCACTAGTGACATTATATTGTACTATGTACATAGTGCGCTAATGTTGCTAAAACTCGTAACTCTCACTCCAGCACACAAGGGCGATTCGATGTGTAAAAGTCACCTAAAAATGTAAACTCACCCTTTCCACAATCACATATTTTATTATTATTAAAAACTAAATTAAATTTAAATCAAAATCATTTATTTCAATTGATCCAATCATAGGTTTTTTGAATTGTCAAGAGAGAAAGTTAGTCAGGTTAAGTCAGTCGTGAAGCTAGTTTCCTGATCCAATTCGTTTATCGTATGGAGAAGAACAGATTCCTGGCCTGGGGGTATCGGATCGGGCTGTCCGCTACCCTAGCAGAAGCAGGCCTGAGAAGGTAGCGCGTCGTGTTCTGCGCACGCCTCTCTAAGTTGGAAGGGGGCTATTCCCTCGTTTTTCACGGTGTGGTCGCCTGAGCATTAGGTGACCAAGGTCTGCAGGGATTCTCTGAAGTTTCCTTCTTAGGGTACACCCGGGTCCTTTACAATAGACCTCGTGACGGAACACAGTGTGTTTTTAGTCCAGAGAGGTGGTGACCCGTAAGGACCCGTAATCGAATCGCAAGAAACTTCAAGGAATTATTATTCCATTTCTATTCACGTCAGCCAGAACTGATTGAAAAGTTAACTTAAAAATAAATAAATAAACTCTGGACAAAGACGAATAAATACTCGTAATAATCGACTTGACAAATTGAAATGCTTATATATTTTATATTCTCAAAATAAACCCGTATCAAGCCCGTATCCTTTTAACAAGACAACATTCATGTTTTAATTAATTACAAACATCACCATAAGTACAAAAATAAAATTGATGTAACTTGCTATTTTTTAAATAGAGCCTTAAAAATTGCAAGGAATCTAAATTCATCCGTTAGGCTATAAGCTTGACCTCGGCCTTCGACTGACTAGACCTCGCTTTTTCAATGGTTTGTACTTCAAAAAATCTTTTTAAATATGTTCCGTCAGCATACTCTATTGCCTCTTTATCAAATGTTTTAAACATTTTTTTTGTTACACTTTAAAAGTGCACATAAAATAAAAAAAAAAACATATTTATGATATTTACTACGATGTGTTAAGTAATAGGAGTCCAGAGATGATCCACCCCGATGAACGGCACTCGTTCACGAGCATATCACACGCGCCAGCCATCATCCATCTCAACCATATCAAAGGGAGCCGAACGACTCAACATATACGCCACCATTGGCAGGATTTCTAGGAGATCATCATTTCAGGGTATTTAGAACTGCCAGATGACATAGAAAATAAACCTAAATAATTGAGTACACAGTTCTCACGTGCAAAACTCAAAAAAAAATCATAATAAAACAAATACATTCATAAAATATCTACAATATTAACCGTACATTTTTATAACTACTTATGTCAATATTGTATAAAAAGTATCAATGTCGGTAATGATAGTAACAATTGAAAATATCAACAAATACGAACATGTCAATTAATAAACCCAAGAATATAACATAATAATAATAACTTGACCCATCTCACACATGGCCGTCTGATCCCAAACTAACCAGAGCTTGTACTTCGGCTGCTTTTACTTCACGAATTTCACTTAAGCAGTGCGCAATATATGTGCAACGATGGGCGAAGGCGTGTTCTATTACGATACCACCAAACATTGGTTCAGAAGATTTAAGGATATAAATTATGATCTATCTGATGAACCTCATCCAGGACGACCTCCTACAATAGATGTAGATGAGTTAAAAAGACTCGTAGAAATGGATCCCAGGTTCACTTAACTTTGTCTGGCAGAGCAGCTTCAGTGTTTTCATACTGCAGTCGAAAAACAACTCCACGCTTTAGAAAAGTCCTGGAAATATTCAGTTTGGTTGCCACATGAGTTGACGCCGTTTCAACTACAGAAGAGAGCTAACGTGTGTATGGAACTACTTAGTTATCATCGACCAATGAGTGGCTGAGGGATGTAATTACAGGCGATGAAAAGTGGGTTATGTACATCAATTTTTCGCGTAAGCAGGAGCCTGGAGAAGTAGGAGTAACGACGCCAAAATCTGACATGAGTAAAAATTTCTTTTAAGTGTGTGGTGGGGAATAAACGGAATTATATACTAGGAGCTGTTGCCATCTAACACTACAATCACGGACAATGTTTATTGGACAACTGGATAAAGTAGCAGCGAGATTACCGAAAAATCAAAATAAAGTATACCTTTTGCACGATAATGCTTGACCACATGTAGCAAAAGCGACTCGTGAAAAATTACTTTCGCCTGGCTGGGCTGTTCTTCCTCACCCACCGTACTCTTCAGACATTATGCCCTCAGATTATCCTCTATTTCGTTCTCTAACCCGCTACTTAGCAGATAAAAAATTTAAAAATGAAGATCAGCTTAAAAGTGATCTCCCCACCTTTTTTGATCAAAAGCCTAAAAACTTATACGAGGAAGGCATTATGTATCTGCCAGCGCGTTGGCGACAGGTGATAGAAAACTAGGGTGCTTATATAGTTGAGAAATTATTTGATTCTGTATACTTAAAAAAATAAATAAATTTGTGTACAAAGATGGCGGTTTTATTAGTTGCCAACCTAATATATACAGAAAACATGTTACAAATAGTCAGGTATAACAACAAACGGTCTTATCACACACGGCGATCTCTTCCAGACAACCTTGATTGCACGCCACTTCGATCTATTTTCGGCTTCTCGCATCCAGCCCCTGCCAGCCATATTGCCCAAATCGTCACTCCTCTATGCATTTGCCGGATACGCGGTCTCCACTCAAGAACTCGTTTGCCCCAATGGTAGTCGATTCTTCACTTCAGCCTGCCGATCCGGTGGGCTGTGTCGATTACTGTGCTTTTCTGCCGGATCAACTTATTCTCTACCATGAAAACGTCTGCAAATCGCAAGTGAGAAATGTATTCGCCATTGATGTTGATGCCACGCCCTTTCCTGTGCAGCGTCTTGAACATGTCCTCCATTGCATTTGTGAACAATTTCGGGGAGATAACATCCCCTTGTCTCACTCCTATAGGCCTCGTTTGCTGACTAAGTACTTAAACGGACATGGTGGAGTACTAATAAAAAGGTTTACTACCAAGAAAATATGTTACTTATAACTTATTTAAGTTAAGGCACTGCGGAGGATAAATAATACATATACATGCATATATATAAACACAATAATAAAGATCACCTTTACTTTTTTTTAAATGCGTGTGAGGTTTTGGCTTGTCGGATAATCTCAGGCATGTTGTTCCATAATCGAAACGCTTGCACCGTAAAGGACTTGTCTGTAAACTGAGCGGAGTGCTGATTTTTAGTTGTAAATTCTCTGATGATCTCAGGTCTATACAATGTGAGTTGTTGAGGAACTCAATACGTTCCTTAAGATAAGTAGTCATAATCATAATTAATTTTAATTTAATTATTAATTAATTATAGATCATATATTTATTTACTTTGCAAATATATATCTTCCTTGTGCGTAAGCTACGTAAGCGTTACATATTTACAAGAGAGTACCTTTTTAGTTTTGAGTAGACATGTCACTACAGTCAGTGTATTAGATAATATCATAAGTCGATAATCATCCTAAAGTGTTTTAAACAATAGTTTCTTCTTTTTCTTCAAGTGCCATCTCCTCACTGGAGGTCGGCGTGCTCTAGGACGTCTGTATGTTCTTATGCGTCATCGATCACGATAAGCGATCATCGGCGTCCGCTGCACCTGCTGTGCATATATAAGGAGGACTGAAGCTTTTCAACCAAGATGTTTTTCATCTGCCAGGTTTACGTGTACCGTTTATTTTGATTTTGAATTTTTGCCACCTCTTTACTGCAAACGCAAGGGTTTCGCTGCCATCATTTGAATACAAAATTGACTTTTAAAAAAGGAGATTTGTAATTTCCTTAGTATCCTATGATCAAATTCTAATTCAATTACAATGGGACCACCAGGGGATAAAACCCTTTCGAATAATAAAAATTGAAAATCGGTCTACAGTTGTCCCAGAAATCGATTAACATACATAATAATCGGAATACATCGTGTTCATCTGTAGATGTGTTGTGTGTGATGTGTTCATCTGTAGATGAACACGTCTCGCCACGCTCTAGGATGTGACAAAGAAACACCATGCCAATGTTTTAAATAGAGACTCTCTTATCTATCTTAAGAAATTGAAAGTTGAGAAATTTTACTTTCAGTAACTAAAATATTTGTAGTAGGGTAGGCGTTTTCAACGACTGTCCAACCGTGAAATTATTGTATTGAATACAACTTTCAATTTAAGTCAATCTACAATGATTAGAGAATTCAAAGATTCTAATCTTCATCTAATCACTTGTTTTGATTTCTTGTAGCTAAATAATGTGATTGATTTGTGATCTGGGTACTACTACTACTAACGGGTGGAACAATAAGGTTAATGCCATAAAATGGACGCCTTGTATCGAAACACTGGTGTTTTGAAAAAGGCTTGAGATAAGTCTTACTGCTTGGTATAGTCGAGAGAAAATTCTGAATTCTGTTGGTGATTCTCGAGCTGCCATCATGAAATGAAAGGCGTGCTTTACATATTGTGTGTGTTATTTTTCATAAGGTGGACTGGCAACCTCTTAAAGTGCAATCTTTGAACAGTAAAGATGTATCACCATTTAAATATTTGAAAGGGGTCTTTTTGAAGCGGCATGTAAGTCCTAGGTTTGTGTTGATACTTCATAGAACCTATCTAAATTGATTAAGGTTTGAACTTCAATTAACTTAAATGATTATTGTAGGTCCTTTAAAAAAATTTAAACTTATAATCTGCTTAATATGTACTTGTAATAAGATTTTTATTGTACTGTACTCTATATGTACTAGTAATTAATCAATTGCCTAGTACAGTCCACTGCTGGATATACATAGGCAGAGGCCACATAGATAAAGATCTCAGCGACCATCTTTAGTACTTTATGTACATTTATACGAGTATGTATATTCTTAGGCACAATTATTTCACTTAACAAATTAAAAACTTTATTCAGATATTGATACACTGGCACAAACGATATTTTTGCGACATTTAGAAAAATTGTTTAATGCCGATCCTATGAACATAAATTGATAAATATTTTTTATGATTATCTTTACTCTGATAATCATTATTAATCAAAAAAGTTTTTATTTTGATATTAAAAACAACAAATTAGCAATAATTCGTGTGTAGCGGGGATTTTATAAACATTCATACAACGGACACAAATAACCCAAGACAACTAATTGTTGATCACACAAATTTTTCTTCCGTGTGGGAATCGAACCGCTTAGCAGTCAGGGTCACTAACCACAACACCGACAGGCCAGTCTAGTCAATATTTTTATGTGTTGTTAATTATTAAACTTTTGATGGGAAAAAGAGATCATAAATTTAATTTGATTAACAAATTATGTTTTGCTAAAGTTATGTTGATATTGATTCTGGGTTCGTAACGTATTTGCAAAAGGGACAGCAGAAACAACGAAGTAGAAATTTTCACACATCAATAAATTATTTTTCGGTTTGGGAAAAAGCGATACTTTCATGTTGTATTTCAATAAAAAAAATATATTTTGAATATCGTAACAATTTTGGCGTTGATGTAGTAGTCTACCGGTAGTGACTGAACTTCATTCATAAACTATAACTAGAGCTTTTGATTTACTTTTATTCTCTAATATATATCTAACAGAATAAGGCCAATATAACGAACTGTATACATATACATGTTATCACGCAGCTCTGTTTAGTCTATCCACTAACAGATACACAATTATAATAACGGGAATAAATGCCACTACGTGATAATTGCTTACTTTCTTAAGGTACTTACATATATCATATCTATTAAGAGATAATCTTGATTCCCGTTGGTAAAATTATATATCATGGAAGGCGAATGTTTAAAAGACAAAATAGTTTAAACCGTGATTTAAGAAATACTTTTTTAAAGTTAGGTGATACCAAACATGGTACTGTTTAAACTTCCAAATCAGTATGTAAAATGAAAACTGTTTCCAATATTTAACTGTATCTTTAAAAATGGGTCAATAGAGCACACTCCGCTCAGCTCACTCCTGTTTGCGAGGTCTAGTTGCACGAGCTGTTTAATGATACGTACTTACTGTTACTGTAGATATAGGTATGTATTAACTGGTTGTGAAATGTCTTGTTCAATAGCTTTAAAAAGTTTTTTAAATACACTATATGAATATATATGTAATATAAACGTTTTTTTTTAACAAAATTAAAATTTATAACAAAATAAATTGAATAACAACACTAAGTATTTATGAAAACAGAACAAGTGCGAGTCTGACTCGCGCACCTAGGATTCTATATAAAAACGAATGTCTTTAGGTCTATAAGTATATCTGGCTTTAAAAGACACATTTCATAGCTTAATTTAACATTATAGAGGTGGAATAATTCCTTCTAATTTAACCAATCTTCAGTAGAACCAATTTAATTAAAAAAATATTGATATCAATTCACAAATGATTGTACTAGTGAGATACATGTGTTGTAAGTATCTACATCTGTCAAATAATCCATAATGTGTTTCGTTTACTAGCATTGCCAGCTTTGCCACCTCTATCAACTGACAGTCCACAGATATTATTGTAAATGTCGTTAGTTTGACTTATTTCGTGAGAAGATAGATATTTGAATAATGGTCTGGACAGACAGCCTTAGTTGTAAAACTTTAGGGTATAACCCTCATCGAGGAAGTCATTGTCTTTAGAAATAACACGTCTGAAGAGGGACGGATCTCAGGGTTGGTCTTATTGATTCGCTCCCCGACTACATTGAATGTGTGTAGTAATAAAGCCAATGATAGCAATGATAGATATTTCAATCACTGGCTACATAACAAACTAAAAGCTGTTTTTAAAGTTTAATAAAGATAGCTGTTGTATAATCTAAAGTAACTATTTTTGTCGATTCTTGTTATTAGTCACAGTACACCATTGCTATCAAATGATAAAAGTGTGATGTTTATTCATAGTTGTTATTCGCGCACAGGTGGAAAAAATATCGGAAGTCACTAAATTATTTATAACAATGAAATACTTTGAAGGTATGGCAAAAAAAAAAACTGTTAACATCAATAAACAAAAAATTACATATGTGTGTGTTGGGTAGAGGGCTTGGAGGGCTTCATTCGCGTCTGAAACTGGTCGGGGATCACCACCACAGTACTATAGCCCCCATTTTGCTGATTTTATTGCTGATGATTGTTGTAAGAGTGTTTCTAAAAAATAACGAATAAAAATAAATCATGTGATCGTCTAAATCTGTATTTTAAATTGTGTATTCGCAATATTGTAAACCGCTACGGATACCAGAACATGGTTCCCTGAGCAATCTTTTACAGTCAGGTATAGGAGCTAACCAACCTACTAATTAAATGAGAGATGCCCGAACGAACATCTAAGCTGAGTATAATAAAGGGCAAATACTGCGTCCCAAACGAGGACATATATATAATATAATTTAGTTTTAAGAGTATAAGGAACACATATAACAAAAAAACATAATAATATAATCTCACAGTTTTTGTTACATTGAGTTGATGTTGTAACACATTAAGCATAGAATCTTTTATATTTGCGAGCAATAAACAGCAACAAAGCCTAAAGCTGAGGCTTTACGTAATAACGAGTGGAGATTCCGATCTCAATATATTTTCTCTTCATAATGACCTATTCAAGAATGCTTTACATATTACTTTCCTTCGTTTGGTAGTCTGTAATGCCTAATACATCCATTACTTATCATAAATTTATCTATAAACTAACAATATATAAGTTAATAAAATTAATTTGCCCATTCTGTGTTAGGCACCCGTTTTTTGTCTTTTAGAACAGATTTCTGGAATATATGTGTCTCATTAATTTTATCTAATAGCTTTACTACCTATGACTATTTCTCCCTTTCAATGTTGTTTAAACATCAGTGAAGTACTCAAAAGGAAACGTAGTAGGTATGCTCTGTCAACATATCTGTGATACCGTTTTTTAAACTGATGAGTAGGGTTTTCAAGGACCTGTACTAGAAGGAAGATTGACAGCACACAATTAAATCTAAAATAAATCCCATACAAATTTAAGATTGAAACACAAATGAAACTTGTTTTTTTATACTTGAATTAAAATAAAAAAATGCAAAGCTAAAATACATAGTTAAATAATTTTATAATACTTATTTTTTTATCTATATATGTTTTCCTAGTCATATACCTATTGTTCAGTTTCAGTAAATCTATTGAGTACTATGTAAGAGGTACGTAAATATAAACAGCTGTTTCTTTTTATGCAGTTACATACAGTCAAATCTATGTAATTAGTTCGTTTGATTTGAAAAAGATGCTGTTAGCAGATGTGTCTGCTTCTGACGAAATAGCATCGTTCTGCTGATTATCGGTCACAGAAAAAGAAATATATAATTCCTATATAGTTTCCTTACCGTTATTGTAAGACTACATATTATATGACATGACAAACTTATAGAACTGTAAGTAGATTGTGTTTTTAGACGGCACTAAGAATATTGTATAGTGTATGTAGTAGGAGTTTAAAACGTAGATGTTAGAATGATAAGTATATACTTTTAGTTATACTTAAGACTGTTATTTTTTTGCTAGTGTTTTATGCTAAAATTTTAACAAATTTTTATAAAGAGATACGATCTCGAGACACTAACGTATGTACATACATATGTATTATTCAGGCAATTCTACATAAGCCTTTATTTAGATGAGTTTGCAGTATAAGAGTGTTATCGGAATGAGATTAAAACTCGATACAGCGCTGTGGTGACATTCCGTAATAACATTGCTTTTAGACTCTAGCGTACAGCGTGATAGAGACACTTTGCATTCAATCTTGCTTATGTTTATTGTTTTTAGAAGTCTAAGACTATATAATAATATAATTTTATGTACTTTATTTGTGGTTGCCAGTTTAGAGTTCTGTTTATGTTTTGTCACAAAAGATCTTTGTTAGGTAAATCAAAATATGAATACCTAGTTGATGGTGATGAATATATTTAAAAATAATTTTGTAAGGTAGAAAGCTATGTCCATCGTTGAAAATTTTATAATATAGTGATAATGATGATAAATGTGTATGCCTCAGCTATATTAGTTTTTTTTGTCATTCATACTTCCATTTATTTTATACCCATCGCTTGAATCCTCCTGAATCCAGAGATCTCTTGAATTTCGTGCTGGTCATAGCAACACCACGACCTCAAATCATTTTACGGATGATATTAAATTGGGTATATAAAACGGCGAGCAAACGGTTTTGGCACTGTTAAATTTTAGTATCGCTTTTAATAACGGACCTTGACGTTTTACTCTGCACGCTAGGTTGTGTTAACATGTCACCAACAGTGTGATCCGTTTTTTCTTGGTGCTCAACATGCTGCCGTCGTACCGAAGGATCGTTTTCTTTACTACTTTGTACGGCTAGTATAAATAATTTAGCAGCTCTTAAATTTTAGCAACATATTAACAAGTCGATCAAGTCTCATGGACTAAAGGTTTATCCAGAAAACACAGGTCATTCATATTGGTAGTCTAAGGCTCATATCTAAACCTAAGTGCTCATTACTCTCCCAAGTTTATTGTTATGGTACATACATCGTATACAGTAACAAAATCAAGAATCTTGGAATCTATATTGATAAATGCTTGATCTGTAGTCCCCAGCTGCAAGATATGAGTCGTAGAATGTTTGCCACTGACGGTTCCTTGCGCAGACTACAACATTTTTTGACCATTTACACGAAAATTTGTCTAGTCACTTCTCTTTCCCATCCTCGATTATGCTGATGCCAGTTTTCCTGATCTCACCAAGGACCAACCTAACAAACTTGAGAGATCTCCTATAATGCCTAGGTTATTCCGAAAATTGTTAGCTACGAAATAAATACAATCTCCTATTTTCTTGAAACTATTTTTAATTGATGGCTAATTTTAATTCAAATCTTCGAAAACCATTTGCCATCTATGCGTAGTTCTTTCTTTAAATATTGCGATAACCTCCTTACCGTTGTTTTCTTTGCATATCATCAATAACTCTATAAGTCAGAGTAATACACTGCTGCTAATACTTCTATCAGTAGTGTTGTTTAGGCTGTTGAAACAAACCTTCTTCCGATTCAACAGCCTACCAATAACTAGAATAAAGGTAACATAGTACAAAAGCTTATTGTTATGAGAGGTTTAATACCTGCTGTAGGGGTATTTAATCTGTTTATTTACAAAGCACAAATACTTCTTCAACAGTTGGCCTAAATGACGACGACTCCTAGCAAATAATAATTAGAAAAGATAGAAAGTACAGGAATAGTTTACAAATCAACAGCAGGTATAACCACCACGAAATCGATCCATTTGAGATATATGTATGTACAAAGTAAGTAAGTAGAAAGGTTAAACGCCGTGCATACAAGAAATAGTCATCTAGTACCGGAATATTATATTTTCACAACAGAGAAACAAAAGAGTCCTTAAAACTAACTAATGAATTGATGATTATGGACTTTTGCATACAGGTTATCTGGGATACAAAAAATTAAATATGATTACTCTCATTCGGAAAATTACACTGCCGAATAACATTACGTTACCAATTGACAGCAAAGTAACTTTGACGTAAGGAAAACCGCAAGCATAAGCCACTTTCTTACCCTATAAAATTGTAATTGAAAGACTGAGTTGTGGATTAATTTTGTTTTTTTATTCTTAACTTGCCTACATTTTTTGGAAATTCTTATATTAATGCTTAAGTGTCGTTTTTGACCAAATCATCTAGAATAACTACTCCTTTAATCTGAGTACACCTTATCAAGGACATGATAAATGGACATTAACTACCTCTCATTGGGGACGTGTTTATCCGCTCGTGGCTATAAGTTAATTGCCCTACCGATGAATTAAGGGTAGAATCTACTCACATCAAATAGGATTACCAACTCGTATGAAATAAATCTGCCCTTCATTTCAGCATGAGAGCTTTTGTAACAATTAATGCAGAAATTCGTGAGGTTGAAGTCATATTTAGATACAATGTTTTAATAACGATTTTTTGTTGAACGTGTACATACATATGTTATGTAGGTTAAGTTTCCTCATTTATTTTTTGTATTAAGTTCCGTTTTAGAACTGAGTAGTACTTTTTTATACAGATGCTGCTGCACACCTCACTAAACTAAACTTTCTCTAAAATTTTCTTAGGTTAAGAAATTTCGAATAGATATGGTATTTTCTATTACATCGAACTTGACTAAGTTGAGTCACTTAACAAATTTGGTTCCGACAAACTAAAATAAGTTTAGTCAATTGGCAGCAGTATTACATTATTTTTTTTTGTGAATTTCAGTCTAGTTTAATGAGTTTTGTAACAACAGAATCTTACTAGCTACTTACATAAATAAAAGAAAATACAAAAGTGTTGATGGTTGCTTATCTCGGCAAAAAATACTGTTTAAACTTTCCAAACCAAGTCTGGGACCAATACATACAAATATCAATAATAACATTGCTGAAAACATTCTCATTTTTGCCCATTTTTAGGGTTCCGTACCTCAAAAGGTAAAAAGGAACCCTTATAAGATCACTCTCTTGTCCGTCTGTCGCTCTGTATGACCATGTGTCACCACCGATTTTCTCAGGAACGGGTGTACTTAAGCAAGTTGAAATTTATACCAGATTCTGAGGTCTATGGTTTCTATTAGGTGTATTAAAATAAAGGTCCTGAGTTAACACGATAAAAAGATATGGGCAAATTTAGATTTTCGCGAAAACTTGTAAATACCAAAATTTACCTTAATTTTTAACTTTTTTATTTTTTGGTATTTTCCCTATACTAGTGCTGTAAGACCTTCCTTTTAACCAAAATTATTAATTCTAGGACAACCTAAAGTACCCTGTAGGTTTTGGGTAGAAAAACTATATGGTAGTTCTCGTTGATCTAGCATCACGAAATTTGGCAAAAAGTAAGGTCTTACAGCACAAGTAAAGGCAAAATTCCAAAAAAAAAAAAACCATACATACATAGTTGACGCATATTAAGTTAGTCCTCTGAGTTGTATGGGCGCTCATACAGTTTAGAGGACTAGCTTAATTGGCACCAACATCAAATAAGGTAAATAAATAAAATTGTGCTATTGTGTGATAGAAAATAATTTGCACCTACTACTATTAGGTTGGCAACTAATAAGCCCGCCACTTTTTTCGTTCAGTTTCTAAAACGTTATAGAACTATCTAGAATTTCTTGGAGTAGTATATAAATAAAGGAAGAGTTGTATGTCAGATCAGTTGACAACATGATCTCGAATAGTGAACCTACAGTAAATTATGGATATTTCTCGTAGCGAACTTGGGCTGCTTTTACTTCACGAATTTCACTTAGGTCGAAAAGCGACTTTAGCAGTGCGCAATAGAAGTGCAATGATGGGTGAAGGCGTACTCTTTTACGATACCACCATACATTGGTTCAGAAGATTTAAGGAGAGAAAGATCTGATGCACCTCATGCAGGACGACCTCCTACAATAGATGTAGATGAGTCAAAAAGACTCATAGAAATGGATCCCAGGTTCACTACACGTTGTCTGGCAGAGCAGCTTCAGTGTTCTCATACTGCAGTAGAAAAACAACTTCACACTTTAGAAAAGACCTAGAAATATTCAGTTTGGGTGCTACATGAGTTGACGCCCCCCTCTCCTATTTCCCATCTCCTCACTACCCTCTCTTCTTTCCCTCCCAGCATCCCCCTACCCCTCATGACCCTCAAAGACGGGCAGTGCGCTTGCGACTCTTGAGTTACAGGTGTTCATGGACGGAGGTTATCACTTACCATCAAATGACCCGTCTGTTCATCTGTCAGAAAGCCCAAAATACGTTTTACAGCATGGGTCTTAGAGATATGTTTTAATGTCTTACTTATTTATTATACAGACCATTACTAATTTTTGAAATGATTATGTTCCAGCTGTGGTAGTTAAGGGTGTATTGAACTGTCAAAAAAAGTGGCAGTTAAATACATAGTTTTCATAGAGAAAAACATGAGAAAAGAAAAAAATGACTCGATCTAAAAAGATTACTGCGTAGCAAAACAGAAAATTGATTTGACTTCCTATGAAAAAAATTCCTTGATGCTTAATAAATTAAATTTTTCACTCGAAACGAAAGCTTTACTGGAGGAAATTTCTTATTACTTTATATTATTTAAATTTGATTTCATATTATGAAGTAGTTTTGTGGAGTTTTTTTTAATATTGAACTAAGATTAATATAGGTATGAAGTTAAAAAGAAAACGCTTACGAAATATTCTATTAGTAAACATGACGAAATAAGTACATATGTACACCCATACACATTTTATATAAGTTAATTACCTACCATAAATTTGATACGCTTGACTAACTTTTCTAAGACTCTTGACTACAAAATGTATTCAAAAAGTTAAAATTTCAGCAAGAATATTTCATTATAATCCCGCAGATGTTTTTCTTTCATTACCGAGTATGAGTCAAACTAATCCCTTGTGTTATTTTTTCAAGTATACTACTATATATATATTGCTACTGTCACAAAAAAAACTGCTACGTCGTCGTAGCATTCGTAGCGGTTTATACTGTATACTGATGATAAATAAATACACGCTCTAGCAGTCTACACGTCGTGGACGGATCATAGAATTTACCACTTCATGATGTGGCCAACCATTTCATAAAATGGTCAACTAAAACTCTCCTCATCGTAAAAACGTATACCTTGAATGATATGTTTGTCATGGACCATGACCATTACCGCTGCTGATGATCTCTAATGTTTGACCACAACATAAAGTGTCACGTTTAGCTTTCACATACAAATGATTTTATATAATGATGTAAACTTTCACTCAACTCACTGTCCTAAATAGTTTGATATATCATGAAATTATCTATTTTATGATATGGTCAAGACATATCCACCTATATGCAATACGTCTTAAATATAGATTCTGTATTTGTAGGCATTCATGATTATTTACTACAACTATATTTTGGGATTTTATATAAGTATATAAAAAATAATCAATTAATAATCTTAAATTAATCTTTAACATAACGTTCGCTCAAAAATCAAGAGGTTTTTATTACATTCCGCCCGTGTGTACAAACGTTGTTTTAATTAAAGCGGCATAGATTTCATTAAAATTGTATAACAAACTTACATACCTACCGCATACGTTTTCAATCCAATTAAAGTGCTAAACAAGCATTCTCTCTCAGTATAATTTTATTCCTACGTAAATTTTTGCTGCACTTTTATGTGCTTTTGGCGTATGCCGCGTACCGGTTAAGGGTGGAATCTTTTATAGAGTTCTGGGTTTCAGATGACTTTCAACCGGGTTGTATTCAAGCGAGCATAGGACCATCTTCTCGAGCCTGTTCTATTGTAGATACGCGTATTTCTTCAGATCCGGTGAGATAGTGGTAACTATTAAAATTAAAATGAATAAAATTCTATGCCATAACAGTAAATACTACAAACAATTTGAATATTTCATAGCAGCTAAATGATGTGTATTAAAATATTATAGGGCGTAATGTGTTGTACATGTTTTCCGTATAATTTTGAACATACATACTATTTTCCTTTTAGTCAGTTGTCTATTTAAATACCACCGCCAAAATCCTCCAATCCATTTTACACCATATATTTTACCGTAAATGTGTTATGACTTACTCTAAGGTTATTGTACCATCTTTCAGCCCAGTTCTTATAAAAATTACAAAAAAGTCTAAATTCTAAAATCAAAACACACAAAATACATACAATGTTTTCAGAGTACTCGACATCAGCCGACAGAGTACTCGACTTTTTTGAAAAATGAAAGACAATGTAGTAAACCTCTCATCTCTCATAATTTGTTTCTTTTCTTGAGTATCTTTTTTAGAAATTAGTAACTTAGTTTTCTTAATATATTTAATACACACTTAACCCAAGGGGGGCTTTGATGAAAATGGGCTACCCACTCTAAACAATATAACTCGATACTTTATTTTCTCTAAGTGAGTGAGTGAGGGTATCGTCGGAACCACTCCCTGCATCCCCTATCTCCACCCCCCTCATCACCCTCAAAGGCGGCAGCGCATTTATGAGTTTGAGTTGCAGGTGTCCATGGACGTGTCCCGTCAGTACAATAGGAGGGCTCCTATATAATAGAAAAAAACAGCAAAGTATGAATGAAGGTAGTATCAGTGGTATATTATGCCAAAAGTCGTAAAGTCGAAGAGGGTGTAACGGTTTTAATATTAGATAAGCTACCGACCCGCCGTCGTATCATGCTACTTTGCTATGTTCCAAGTACCTGTTGAATATTTATGACAATATAGATATACTCGGTCTGTTTAGCATATATTTATATAGATATACCACTGAAATACAAATATATGCTAAACAGACCGGGTGTGTCACCAACGAATGATAATGTAAATAACACGTAAAGTAAATGCCTGCGAATAAAAAAACGGGACTGGAGATCGGTGTGTTATCTTTATATTTCTTATCCTACTCACTTACTTAAGGAGTTTTTTTTCTAAAGTGTTAGTACCTCTGTACAAGAACCATAGCCTGTCTCTCCTCATAATAAGAACATTCTAATTACAATTAGACGACGTCATCTAGATTAGAATTTTAGAAGAAGTTTTAACAAGAAGAAAATATGTTTGCTCCTCTCATGTATGTTCAATTCTCGACAACAAATCCTGCGACACGCCAGTCAGTCCCCCGTCATTTAATATTAAAACACAAAAGAGAATTCTGGATACTTTTTGGGATTATTAGTTGGCAGGTTTTGCTAACAAAGAATAGCAAAAAAAATTGTACTTCTTATGTTATTTGTGAAGTATGTGCGGTTTTCAACAATTAAAAACTTATATGAACATATAAGCGACAACACAGTAGGTTGTTAGTTATTTTCTTTTACCAGAAAGTATACAACTATACTAACTTATCCAAGCAACAGTGCAAAATAACATTAAAACTACATCTCGTGATTCAGTTTCAAGGGAAACTGTAATGGGAGGGAACAGAAACTGACGCTTAAACCAATTATTTCCACTCAAGAGAACTATGACTTAGCACTCTGCATTCTTGCCGATTCATGAATTATTTATTTGAAGTGATGAATAATGTTTATTTATTAGTTAGTTATTAGTTAGTTAGTTTATTTATTATTAGTCTTTTACTTTGTATTTTATTGATCTATTTATTTATTTTAATTACACAGCTGGAACAAGTTTTTACGTCATCAAATAGTTTCCCCAAAATTTTACTACCTGTTTTTATAGGGCACGAGCTTATTGCCGTTCACTGGACACAAATTAAATTCATTTATAAAACTAAAAGAGATTTTTCCACATATATAATGTACTGGACTCATTTACATAAACCAAATAAGCCAACACTAGACGGGTTAACTAATAAAGATTTAAGAGTTCCAGTATCTACTGCGTCTCTTCAAGATCAGATCAGATGCCAAATTATGGTATTTTCATCCAAACTTCACATACAATTACTACAACAACAACAAGGATAATTAACTTTAAAATTGACTTCCAGGATTTGTTGATATGAATAGATACAAGCTTGTTTAAAATGGCCTGATTAACAGCGGCTGAAAGAAAAAAACTGAATGTTATGACATTAAATCTATTTGTTTTGTATATTAAATTAATTAATTAATGTTTACTCTACACTCGGACACAACCCCTTAATTTGTTTTAACAATATTCGCAGCAGGCACACATTTAAAAAAAATCAATGGCCTAGCAACCCCTATAAATTATGCACATTAATTTTCCTTTAGAAGGTTCAGATAAATAAATAGAGAATTTATTTAAGCGTTTGTTTTTTCAATTAAGTAGTTTTGTTGATGGTTTTCTTTAGAATCTGATAAACTCGTTTTACTTAAGACGACTTTTTTCTTTTCTTAAACTCCCTGGAGCACCCGTGTCCTCAACTTTTCGTTATTTGGACTTTACAAAGTTAACCAATTCAAAAGTCTTGTTATGCAAGGCGGTTATGTTTTAGAGTGAATATATGTATCTATTTATTAATATGAGGTTTCATTGTCACGGCCTACAGCCTAAATGAGTTGATGGATTTGTGTCATTTGAATGGTTTTAACAGTCGGTTTTACGTAATATATAACATATATATATAACATTTCGAGTTAAAGTCAGAAAAAAATAAAAGAAAGGAATTTATTGCAGTTGGCTTTAATATTTTTTTTATCACAGGCATCAATAGGAGAAAGGCGAATCATAAAAGTTAAAGTCAGAAGAGGAGGGAAAGAAAAGTGTGAGGATTTAGCATCCGATAACCTCACTCACTCGGTGAACAACAATGCAAGCATTGCCCAACAATCATCAGCATTACTCCTTTCGAGCCGAGCGTGGCCCTCCCACTTAATTAAATCCTTGTATTATATAACATAGATATTAAATTCAAACGATTTTAAAAACAGTTTTAAAATTGTTTAAAAAAACTTTCAATAAACAGATAAAAATTAAGCTATGGAAATTGATATGATTAATATAATATGATTGATTTGAGTGCTTTACAGTGACGTCGATTACTCAAAAATGTATGAATAGACTATTAGAATTGTGTATGTGGTCTAGAAAAAAGTTCGTAGATTGGAAAATATAATTTAATAATGTTATTTTTGTATTTCACGTAATGATTTTTGTTCAGTTTAGTTTTTAGAGCTCTCAAGAAAGTTGGTCTCAATTAACGTTGAGGCTCACACGTTGTCAGGTTCTGGTAATCTTAAGTCCCACGATTTTTTACCTACGGCTTTGAGAAAGTTAAGTTCAAAAGCAATTTAATGGAAGCATAACAGTGTTTTCTGTCTAAAATCCCTATATGTTTGTAGGGAGTCCCCACAAACATATAGGGATTGTATTGTATAAATACAATACAATCAGCAACCATATTAATACAAGTAGTTTTTTATTAAAAGTTGTTTGATTTTATGATATGTGGGTGTTTATCAAACCTTAGTACACATATTCTTATGTTACATTTAAAAGTTGTAAATGAACGTTGTATATTTAATTTATTCTAATCTGTCCTTACTTTTGTTTCTGAATTTACATACATACATATATTGCTTAAAAATACTGTTCACGTTAGTGTAATGTTTGTAAGTCAAGTCCATATGGTCATAACAATAACAGCTTTCGTGTTCAGTTTTGAGAACTTAATTCCCATAATGAATGACTGTTACTTAAAATAGCAAAATAAATACATAAAATATGCATAAAAACCTGCTATTAAAACAAGAGTAATGCAAATACTATAAGAATGCTTCCACACAAAACTTATAGGGATGGTATTGTAGAAATATAGGTAATTGTGTAAATAGAATACCATAGGCAACAATATTAATAAAAGTGGGTTATATTTATTATAGAAAACTGTTTATTTTTACAATATGGCGATGTTTAATACACACAACAAGTACAATGAGAGGTTTAATCACTAAAAGCGATGGCTAGGTGTATAAATATTTAGAATGTATACATTGAAACTAATATATATTAATAGCATTGTTTAGAGATTTATATATTAATTAAACGATTCCATTTAACTTTGTTTACTGGTATGAAGTCCATGTATTCGATTAATGACATTACCGAATGGTGAAAAACAGGACTTTCCTTATACAAATGGGTAATATTACATGGTGTAATAGGTATATTACATTATATTATATCGCGTGAAAAGCGACCGCCAGCATGAGCTGTGATTACAACACAGCCTGCGAATTTACATAATCATGTTCTTGTGTTAAATTACATGTTAAAAGGTCTAAATGTGAGTTGTATTGAATATATTGTAATCTGTATTTACTTTAGTTTTCTTAATTTATATTACATAAAAGTACTTTTTACGTTAGTGTAATGGGAGTCACGTTCAAATGCGCTAAAAGTTTTAGCGTTCAGTGTTGAGGATTTAATTCAAACTATGAATATCTGTTCCTTAAAATAAAAAAAAAAAATGTACCTTTAGCTTCACCGTTTATAGATTTAAAAAAAATCAGCAAGAAGAAATAATAACATATTGTACGAAATTTTTCCACCTTATTATATTTATAGGAATGATACAAACTTCAATTGATTATATCACACAGCAAGGAACTACGGAGCGCGCCTCATAACGTATATATCTCTATGTAGCTATTTACAATAAATATATATACCCAAAATACATATTCAACTACAAGGACTGCACAAGAGACAATTTTAACTACAGACTCATTCATTCAATCTTACAAATTGATTGCTAATTGACATTAATAAACGGAATGCATTTATACTCCTAGATGTGCCATGCAGTGCCCAGTATATGATAGATTAATAAAATACACATTCACGGGATTGATGACCTCGTTTCTTTATGTTTTACGAGGTTTTTATGGTACCTTTAAAATCTGTGTGTATACTTAAAAATATAAGTATCGAATTCCAACCTTCTTTCTAGACGGTACATATATGTCAATTAGTTGTCTTTAAGACATTTCATATTTCTTGCCATATATTTTTATACAACTAATTTACATAATTGGCCGTGTCGAAAGAAGGTTTGAATTTCGATTGGTTTCAGTTTAGAAAGTAATTTCATTTTAAAGACATATCTTACATAAGGAAGTACCAATATACTTTCATCTAAATTTCAATAAAGTACGAGGTACATACGTCTTTCTGTAAAATTCAGCATTGGAACGTTAAAACAGTCTTCAAAGTTAAATTTTACTCGCTTATTCTGTAAGTTTCTCAACTCAAAGATTTTAAGCTTTTGAACTTTTCTTTATAAGGAAATGCATATGATTATCTTATATATCCATAAACTGTAAGATCTCAGGCTTGACAAACTGTGTGATATCCAATGTTCAGGGTCTTGGAGTTAAAATACTATACTATACTATACCATATAGGATCACTCCGTCTTCCGTATGCTGTCTGTCTGTCTGTCAATGCCCTTTTTCTACGGAACGCGTAGGGATGTTAAGTTAAAATTAAACATATTGCCATTTTTTACATTGTACAAATATATATTTTGCGGTTGCAAACGATGTTGATGTAAAGAGAATTTTGTACGCGAGTTAGACTCGCACTTCGCTCGTTATTTGGTTTCGTCCCTTCTTTTCACATTTCAAATAAAAATTTTCTAAATTGAAATTAAATTCGATTATATGCCATCGCAACCAGCTGCTTTCTCCAACGAGTTGCAATACCACAGAACTATTGCGTGGACAGCTCGTTTATAGAAGCATTTAAAATTCGAACTACTCTTTCTTTATACAACCTCGATAGACATTATTTGCCATCATTATCTTAACAGATGATATATATGGCTTTGCGTGTAAATTGCCTTTATTGAATGGATGAAATCTGTTTTTGGTAGCAGCATGGCTTTCAAACATTTATAAAAAACATGTTAATAATCTACATAAATAAACCTTAAACGAGATAGTATTTAAAAGAGGAGCAAAAAATCTGAAAGCATCAATAATATCAACCTTGGCCTTGGAACTTGGGCTGTTTGTAACCCACGACCTATTAACGACAAATTAACTGTAGGTGTAACGTGTCTTTAATGGCTACCGTATAGTAACAAAACTTTTCACATGATGTAATCAAAATAGTTAACAGTTACTGTTAACGACAGTATTTACTTGTTTGATCATTAAACTTTAATTAAAGAGTGTGATATTAAACAATTTTCACCTTTCTTTATTGTTACTTACGAATGAGTTACGAACATTACAATTCTGTTATATAGATATCCTCTTTGTGTTGTTGGTACGAACACTACTTTCCACAGTACATGGTTCACTTTTATACTCAAACCCTCCTAAGTTATTCGAACATCGAAATCACTGACACCGCCTACTTCAACCACTAGTCTTGAAAAATTTATCCCCAACACTCCTAAGGGATTCATTTTTACTGAAGGGTCAATTTTATCAAGCACCCTTCAAAGAACTCTTTGAGCATGAAAACGATAAATAATACTGATGATGTTTTCATATTATACACTATTTTCTTCTCTGATAACTTAGAAGTTAAGACAAACGTTAGTTTGCTCATATTCTGCAAATCTTTAGTTTTAAACTCTGAGCAAGTTGTGATTACTGTGTATTTATTTTACCATTATTATTGCCCGCAACTTCGCTCACGTGGATATTTTAAACCGTTGTTTTTTAAAAGTAAAGAGCTGCTTATCTGCTATTCCAGACTATAATCTACCTCTGTGCCAAATTTCTTCATTTGATTTGATTGACTAAGAAACAGCTATCCGAACGTTAGCATTTAGAATAGTAGATAGTAAGATAAAAACCCGTACCCATGAACTAAACAATTTCATATTGATCGCATAAATGCAGTGGGAAAAAGAAACACACATTATGGATACAATAAACCCATTATGAAAACACAAAATAGTTGGGAGCCTCGGACCAACGCCGGCTACCAACCTAGTGTCTCATGTATTTTTACATTTTCCAATTCTTTTTCTAATATAATTTCTTACAATCGCTTTATTCTTTTGTCTTTGTTATTCACTTCTTATTCCTGTTCTTCCATGTAACTGTTTTATATTCAATTTAAAATTTTAGCAACTTTTTGGTGGCGGCGTACGAGATATACTGCGTATGATGATCCAGCTCCCACATTCTTTCAAATGTTCTAGCACTGCGCCGCAGACATTTCAGTATACATACATATACAAAAGAAGAAAACATCAATCCTGTATTTATTTTATAAATGCAAAAACATATAAAAATATGAAATATCATGTTCTTAGCTTGATTGGACCCATGCCGACCAAGTCACCAAGTTTATGAATTTTTTTTTTAGAAAAGAAATAAAAGTGCAATAAATGAGAAAAATATTTGTAATTCATCATCATCATCATCACCGCCAGGCCTCTCCCATTGCACGCCAATTCGATCTATTTTCGGCTTCTCGCATCCAGCTAATGCCAGCCTTCTTGTTTAAGTTTTTGTGATTATTGAAATACATAAATTAACAACACTCAGCCACGGTAAGTTTTATTTCTGGAATTTTCTTTTAGCAGTCCGAATACATATTTCCATATTTTTGGACACTAACAAGTCAAGAGTGAGTGAGTTGCTCGCCTTGAGCGTGATAAGGGGGGGAGGGTGAGGTAAGTGGAGGGAAAAAGATCAGAGGGGGATAAGGGAAGTAGAAGGAGGAGAGGGGGGCCTCAAGTATTCGTGCCTAAGCACTGTTCTCCTACGGATAACTGAGAATCTCTATTTTACAGTGATCTCAGAAGCCTTAAAACCCATTTTTTCATCACAACAGCATTATTATAATCTCAAGACGATCTTCATCTCATTATCCTGTCTGTAGGGCTCATCATCCTGTCTGTCGGCCACAAATACAAACTGTTTGGTTTTCTGGAATATAAATTGTGTTAAACGCTTAAATAGAAGGGTTAGATGAGAGCCCTCTTTATCTAAGGTAAAGGAAAGACAACTTCCAACTTTCTTCTTAAAATATTAGGAGCTCATAATTTGTAACATTGTAAGCAGTCTGTTTTTTATACTGCCTTAGGATATCCATTCCACCAAACTGTACAAAAAATATTTCCTCCTATCATTGACACTTAATTGTTCACCAGTGACAATCAATATTGGCCGATAAGAAAATCCCTTCTGATCAAAGACGTAAAGGAATAAACTTCATATTGCCTTATATATCCGGATCCAAAATGGACCCAACTTCAAAATGCGTAGTAATAATAAAGGGTAAATGATTGATGATATCGTAGCGAAGAATGATAGAATCTCGTAACTTTCATAATTAATAAATATTATTCCAATTTATATATATACGCTTTAGAATATTAAATCTAAAAATATTTATTGATGAGTTTGGGCCTTTTTTGCCTTCCACGTATTCCGATGTGCAAGTCTTTTTTTCATTTTGTGTTTAAATTTAATATAAGTATATTTGTTACAAAATATTTTTGACTAAGATATTTATACAAATGATTAATATACTAATATGGAGCGGTGTGTAAGAACAATAGTTAATAATAATAAAATTTAAAATATACTTATAATATACGTTGTTATAAACTAATCTACGATTGCTACTCTAAGGATATAAAGGAATTGATTAACAATTCTATAAAACTGAACTGATTTTGTGATCAACTATAAATATTGCATAAAATCATAATGACTCCTGGTTCAGGAGTTATTAATGTATGGAATGTATTGAATATAGCATTATAATTACAGACGTTGAACTGGATTTTTGGAACATGGAAACAGGTACACTGTTTTATATTCTATGCATATTCTGTTATCCAGGAGTTTACCGTAATGTAAGATTGATATAAAATTATAGAACATTTTAAACTCCTGCCGAAACATTACGTCATTAGACTACCATTTTTTTAGAAAATAGTATATTTTCTTAAATATAAAAAAGAACATGCAAATATTTCCTTCAAGGTGAGGTACAATATCCATTTTCTCCAAGGGGTAGTTAGATAACGTCACAGGTTCCCTCCCTCCAGCCTCCTCAGCTAGGGGTCGTAACCTTTAACATGCCTACGTCCTTCTTCAAAACATGTCAAACACTGGTCAATATTTAAGTGAAACAATAAAAACAACAAAAAAATGTACTCACAGTCTAAATTCGGATCGGCCCCTCCAACATATAAGGTAGAAGGGCTTTCGTTTTACCACCAATAATTGTCCAACGAAAACCTTACGACAATTACAAAAAATAATTAACACATTTAACACAAAAAAATAATTTCCATAAAAGCATCACTCTATCACGGCGTCTCACAGTGGTTACTTAATCATTTCACATAAATCTGTTTACCGGTTTTAAACTAAATGGAAAACGTGTGGAATCCCCCCTGCGACTTCCAGAGGACTGAAGATTCGAGCCTACGGGAAAATATCAAGCCTCGACCGGGACTCAAATGTAAAAACACACTGCAGACAGAGCTGACCCTCGCTCGCTTACTCACTCGTAATATTGACTCATCTATGAGTCAGAGAAAGTCGACCGCTTTGTACAATGTACGTCATTGCGCCACGAGATGAAACCGACATTTTCCGAAGTACACCGACGACCTACGAATGGAGGAGCCGCTGAAAGCTCAATGAGCAACCATAATTCATTATGAGAAGGACATTTTCCACTTTCCTTTACCTCATTCATTTGATGTGAGGGCCAAGGCGATCTTAGATGTTCGTGAGAAAATATTTATTAATTGAACAAATTTAACTGTCACAAGTTTTTAGTTAATAGCTTTGTTTGTATTATGACTTCATCGAAGTAAAAGGATTAGGAGGAACTATTTAGTCACGGTTTTGTTATTTTGAAGTAGGCATTCTCGGGGCGTCTGTAAAACGAGAATGTAAGTTACAATCTCTTAGTCGGCACTGTTACAGTTCATTTACTGAAAATAAACCCCTCATAAACATACTTTACACAGACATTTTTTTAAATAAGCCTCAGCTTACGATATAAAATAAGGAATAGTCAAATGTTTTAGCTTTAAGAGGTTCTTGAGGAGTAATGTAATCTGACATCTTAAGAATTCAATGAAATATTATAATTTACGCAATGGTGATATATACATACATTTGTATTTAGTCTTGCCCGCGGATAGTTCGCTTTAATCTTGTCATTATTTTTCAATCCCTATATATTTTTCTAAATTTTGTTGGATACAAAATTATTCGAGTCGTGTAAGCGAATAAACAACTTAGACTGTAAGTTCGTTGATATTACTCTTTATACATATATAAGTATTAAAAATAATAATATTTTTACTGCACTTGTAAGTACGTACGTGTACGTATTATATTATATATAGTAGTAAAATTACATTAGTAGTATGCAGTGTAGTACAATAAAGCACAAGGCAATTTTTCAAAGGTTTCTTACTTTACTGTGAGGACAATATGTCATGCAGAAGATACGTTTGGGCAGTGTCTATGTAGGGCATTGATATAAAATAGGAACAACTATGAAGATTTTTCTTTTTTTTTTTTATTTGTAAGCCCACCATAATGACTCCACTCTGCCTGATGGCAAGCAACAAATGGATACGTACAGCATGTGACTATAATAAACATATACATAATGAAAGCTTAAAACACTAGAGAGGGAGATAGGTTTCTTCGAGTAACGCAGCACGTAGTATGCTTTCACTAACTTTTGAACACGGGTAACGACAACGACCATGTCGGGTGAGAGAATCTGATTATTTTATACCCGCCTTGAGGGTTTTTGTTTTTCGGTTGTCGCTCCCTAGAGCCTAGGTGGCTTGTTCAATTGCGGAAGATGAGATTGTGTGATGTGTGTGATTGTGATTACAAATAAACACAATTTTTTTTCGATAGAAGTGAAAATTTAGATATAACGAAGAAAAACCCTTTTTTTATTTAAATTATGCAGATAGATTAAATATCAATAGGTACAGCCTAATCAACTTGAAGGCAAACCGAATATAGTCCTATCACTTCTTTGTTTTGTTTTGATTTACGTCAACGTGTTTGACAGCTAGAGCCCTGATTAAACAAAAGGATTAAACAGTATTTAAAATTATATGATTTTCAATCATCTATATAAATAAATATGTTAAACGCAAAATGAGATACTATAATAAATTTAATTCTTGAATCTGTTGCTTGAATGCTGTGTAGAGAAAAAAAATATTTTTTCTTATTACATTCACTCACCCGTGTTTTAAGTTATCGCTATCAGTGGACTTAAGTTTGCAAATAGATCTCACGCATTTCTAATGTGCCTTAAATATCACATCCTTGTCAACCGAGTTTCCCCAGAAGATAACGCCATATCTCAATAAAGATTCAACATTACCACGATTTGCAGTAATAACAACTGCCTGATACAATACTTTACTGAGCATGTACAGTGCGTAAGAAAATTTACTTATTTTGGTACATGTACCTTCAACTCGATGTGTCTAAATTGTATGGCAATCAAGATGAATTCTAAGGATGAATTTCTACTTTTTTAATTTTCTGTCCTCTATATATTACTTTAATATCTATTAAACCATTCGTTCCATTTCTAAACCGCCATAGCATTCATAGAAATTTAATAATAAATAATTAAATTTCAACCATTCAATTATTTAATTTAATATGTTATTCATGTTCTTTTCTATTTCGTTTTTATTTATTTTTTTAGTAAAAATAGCTGTGCTATCAGCAGTAAATATTTTGTTTGATTCTTTTGGTTAGATCATTTAAAAAATTATAGGTACACCTTGTTTTACCACACGATACTGGGATGAAAGAACAGTTTCCTTTATAGTTTTTGGATATATGCGAGTGATCTGAGTACATTGCTTTCTATTATAATTTGATTTTTGAATTTGAATTTTGAATATTTATTTGAATTTTAGGAACAGGTCTTATGAAAAAATCACTAAAGATTTTCCTTAACAGCAACAGGATCTTCGATGACATTGACATTCACGTGTATTTGCCTAATTTCTTCATTGGCAGGCATTGTTTTTTAAGGCTAATAACTGATCATGATGCTTTATATTTAATTGAATCAGCTTTAATTTTGTAGTCATATTGAGATTTTAATCAATTTAATTATTTTACTGAGACACAGAGTAGGATTTAAATGTATTTTTATTATGTGTATTGGGTTTTATGTTTTGAGTATGTTTTAATACCATTTGTTATCCATTTCAGTTTTATACGTTTACTTTTTCTGATCAATTTCAAAGTAAAACATAAATAATAAAATAATGTAATTCTAACAAAGCATTTTACTATTCTTACATGTCTTAAAAAAATTGAATTAATATTCATTTGCTTTTTAAGGCCGCTGACATATGTGTCGTGCTTGTACTACAGTGACTAATTTTCTTAATTTTTTCAGTAACTTTCAAACTTCTTTCATAGTCCGTCTTTAAAGTAAAGCTCTCAGCATTCAAGCTTTCTATTTATACACACTGGCTAATTGGTTTGTAAGTGAATTATTTTCTTCATTTATTATTATTTCATGAGTTTTGCTGAGTGATGTTTTGGCAAACTCATCATAGTAATCACACTTAGCACACTCATTATCAAGCAACGAAGAATTCCAAGTTGAATCATTATTAAGAGATTCTGCTAGCTGAATTTTATGAGCTCGGTATGTGATATTTTGTTTGGTAGTCATGATATACATATATTATTATCTATAAAATATTTTCTTCCTATTTGAACTTCTTTTACATTTATTTTATATGCGTGTAACGAAACTTAATCTCAAAAGACTATTGTTCAGATTCCAAGAAAAATTGAAGCTCAAGTTGTCGAACATAGTATAATGTGTTAAATAAAATAAAGTGTTGTTCTGAACTATTTTGTGTATGCTGGTGTTGCCGGCCCGTGAGCTATATGATTTTTTAACACTCGCTTGTCCTGAATTCGCTTCATATCAATTTTCGCACAGTGTATGCTTCATATAATTAGTAATTAGTAGTATTCTTTGAACGATATATTAGGTGTATGAAGAAAATTGTATTTAAGAAGATAGAAGAAAATAATAAAATATTTTAGCTGCCCACTTGCTTGACATTATTTCTTTTTATACCTTCATACTTACCTAAGTACTTGTTGTATTATATTTTTATACCTTCATACTTACCTAAGTACTTGTTGTAATATACATTGTTTATTCAATGTCAATCGCTTCGAAAATTAACACAACACAGTGAGTGAGCTACATTCCAAAAAACTTTCCTATTTTAGGTAAGGTGGGTGGACCATGGAAGGCCACTCTAACGAGTCAGACACTTTTTATTTGTTTATTAACTGGATAAATGAAGAAAACAGATTATCAAGTAATACTTTGTTTTATTGTGTACCATATAAATCACTTTTTTTTAACCTAGCTTTAATCACCATTTATTAAAATTATGTTTTATTAAGCTCTTCCAAATGGCCTTGCAAGGATCACGGCTCCAAACAAGGCCAATATTATACATCAGTCGTTGAACTTTAAAATAGAGTTGTAACAATTAATATATCCGCTTTTACTAAAACTACATAATAAGCTCTTTTATTTAGCGAAACATTAAATGCTTAATATATTTTTATCATTTATAAAAAAACTCAACGAACATTACTTGAACACCATCGTATAACTAAGAATATATTAATGGAAATTATTTAAAAGTAGTAGCAATGCGTATTATATTGACATCAAAGAACTTGCCAACGCGTTTGTAATAATGAAATTAAAAACTTTTTTTTTACCTAAAATGGCCTTCTTATGGGTCCTTTCTTTGTAAGGCCAAAATAATACTAAGAAGGCCAAACTAACAATTATCAATGACTTTTATATATTAATTATAATAAAATAATAGACACTACAGACTAAGAAATGTAATTATTACAAACTTATCATGGCACATAGTCAATCTCGAAGTGAGGAATGTTTAAAATCAACGATTCTTTACATTAAAAAACGAAAATAATTATAACAATAAAAATTAAATTCGGAAACAAACTTAGAAACCAAAAAAGATAATAATTTCAATCGAGGAGGAGGAATCATTTTTATTTTTATTTTTAAGGATCCACCGGCTTTCCTAGGAACACTACCAATATTTTAACTTCAATCGAGGCAAAACTATTTTTTTTTCTTTAGTACCATAAACATATCTTTATACGACAATTCACAGTAAAAAATATGAGATAATAATAGGTTATTTAACTAAAAACTTACGTTTTGCTGTGCGCGCAAATAACAATTATAACGTCGACGACCAAAGTCTACGAAGCGTGAGATCGCAGTGCCACAATAGCGGCGCGAGCGACTCGCTGCTGCATCTGGTGGCCTTGAGTTGGATGGATCTTAGTGTATAGCAGAAGAAATGTCTTTACATGTCAATAACTACGACTTTTCAATAGTTGGCCTTCAATGGAGCGTGGCTTTCCATGGTCCACCCACCTTATATGTTCCTAGGACGGTGTTGCGGCGTCTTATATTACTAATAAAATATATTAATTTATAAGTACCTAGTCAATAAATGTAGTTAGCAGTAATAATAAAAAGCTTGATATAATTAGATAAGCAAGTAAATATACTTGCTTATATAATTATATCAAGCACTTAATTATAAATTTAAATTGTTATGTAGGTCACCTTTCATTAAACGGCTAGACTGCGTAAGGAGTATGTAGATCGTTTTACTGATTCGCTAAATTCCCTAGAAAGTTAAAGCTCCCTGAGTTTTACCTAGATATTGTATACTTAAGTGTGACGTCATGTCAAGTTCATATCAAGGTATGACGCAATTGCCAGTGTTTTCCCCATTCCATTGCCTAGTGTGTCACCTTAACCTTACCAAGTTTATAATACAACGGCGACCTTCTCGTTTATGTCTGTCATATAACTATATGTTATACACTATACAGAAAATTAAATATAATTAATATTTTCATCTTTGAATAGTGTTTATTATAACGAAATATGTTAATATTTACCGTTCTCATAGGCTCTGCATGGGATAAAAACTTATTTTTTGTAGTTAATATTACTATATAAAGCAAGTATGTAGTTCTTACGAAATGGTGTCCATAATAATAAAAAAGTGTCTATGATAATAAAATTAATGTATATTTTGTAATATTTATTAACAATTTGAAAAATATTTTAAATTATTACAAATAATATGATTAAAAAAGTCACAAGGTTAAGAGAACAATGACGAGCAAACAAGCTTATTGAACAGACTTGATATCCCTCTTTAATAACATTCCGTTATCGGTAAAGAACGATGATCCTGTAATCGCTTTGGCTTTGTCACTTGTTACAAAAAGGACTAAATCAGCGATTTCTTCTGGCGCTGATACTCTGTTGAAAATCGTTGTCGCTGCTAATTTTTTCCAAACCTCGCTTCGCTCATAATCTTTATTGTTATTAAAAATATCTGTTTCCACAGGGCCAGGATTCACAGAATTTACTCTGACACCTTTCGTTCCGAATTCTAATGCCATACATCTTGTAAAGTGATCTACGGCAGCTTTTGAAACACAATATGCAAAATAACCCTCATTCAGGACATCAATGGCTGCTACACTAGAGATATTAACTATATTACCTTTGGTCTCAATGAGATACGGTGCAGCAAGCTTAGTGATGAAAACTGCGGATCGAAGATTTGTAGCCATCATCTTATCAAAAACTTCCATTGCTGTAGCGTCTAAAATGGTGGCTTTACCAATAACACCTGCACTGTTGATCAAGATATCTATTTTACCCCACTCAGCAATAGTGGTACTAATAATATTCTTAATGTCACTCTCTTTTGTAACGTCGGCGACAACTATCAAAGGCTTCACTTTGTATTCTTGACATTTCTTGGAGACTTCCCTTAATTTGGATTCGGTTCTGGCTGCGAGTACAACTTTCGCATTTTGTTCAACAAATTTTATGGCAATGGCAGCGCCGATACCGGCACTAGCACCAGTAACAATGACTACTTTATCTTCGAAGCTCATGATTAGTAAAAAAACTAAGTATGCACAGCCGTATTGCTTCCAATCTCAGCGGATGCTGTAACACAACTACACAAATCAAATTATTATCCTTATATATACCAACATATACATGACAATTAAACTACTTTTGGCGTTCCGTTGTCTTATAGAAGCGAACCGAACCACGTAGTAGCTGCTGCTCTTAGCATGTATCGAAAATTAAATACGAAAAGTTATATAGGCAATTATATTAAAAGTTATTTCGCTTCGCTCCTAAAATCTGTTTTATTAACGTTGCTCGTTAACATTCACCATCCTCAAATGAATGATGAAAAAGGCAATTATCTGACGCTAATATACTGTTCTACTTATTAAAACTTAGCTAATCACGTTCAAACAAACAAAAAATCGGCTTGTATTATTGATCTTGATCTTGTAACATTAAACTCGATATTATAATATACCGTGTTGAAGACTATTTGTAGAAATAACAAACATACGTGAATGCTTTTCTTCCTTCGGAGTAGGCGGATGCAACATACCTTTACTATCCTTGTTTCCACTGTTTTTTTTTTGGTTTAGAATATAACGTACGTCTACGTACGTGCCTTTTCTGCACCCCAGGTAATGTGTATGCAAAATCTAATGCACTTTTAATGATGACTCGTTCTGAAGTTAAGGCGTGACATCGTGATAATATAAGTTAAGTTTAGGATTTCATACATGTTAACATTTCGTACCTACCTGTCAATGAAAGAATGATTTGAAGAATATTGTTTGTCTAGAAATCTAGATCCCATCTACGCTTGGACTCTCTTGTACTTCAAGCCAAATCTGCCAGTTACATAAGAATATGTTGCACCTAACTCTCCTAGTTGCCTTTCAAAAGTCGTTTTTCTACTTGTTCCTATTTAAAATTGATCCATTTAATATTTAACATAAAATAGGTACGGAACTCAAATATTTTGTACTAGGATACCCGTAGTGTGTGTGCGTGTAGGTACATCGGTACAGTCGTGGCTCACCCGCGCTCATGGGATTAGAATACTCAAGAGTACATACCTAAACTAGTTTAATACCTGTTTTTTTTTTCAATTTTGGATAATTGCCAAAGATTAACATATTATTCAATCAAAGTAGTGTTTGAACATGATACTCAAGAGTGGGATGACAACAACAATCATTTATTCATATAACACTTTTTGCACAAACATTATTGTACAATAGTGGACTTAATACCATAGCACTAGATTTAAGAAAAGTAAAATAAAAACAGAAGAAGAATTGTTTGTAGAGCGAAGAGTTCAGTTATACTACAAGCATTAACTGACAGCAACACTCAAACTAATACCACTACTAATTTAAAACATAGAGATGGCCAACGAAGCTTTTGTTATATTTATGTGACGTAATTATTATCGTGCCATTGTGTAAAAAGCGCTGTATTAGATTATCAAACTAATTGGAAACAATTAGTATATTTTTCATGGCATAATACTTGAAATTAAAAAAATCGGAACGAAAGGTGTCAGAGTAAATTGGGTAAATCCTGGCCTTGACGAAACATATATTTTTAATAACAATAAACATTATGAGCGATAAAATTGAGTTTCTCTAAAGGACGTGTTAATAAATAATAATCTATATATATATGTTGAGTCAGTGAAACGTATATTACGAGTATATAATATAAAAAAACGTATATTATATAAAAAAATAACAATATAAATCAAGTTATTCAACATTTTGCATGACTGAACACTTATAATAATGGATAAAAATTTGGTGTAAACGCTTTTTTGAATGTGTAATTATATTTTCACAATGTCCGTGATTTGATAATGATGAGAAGGCATAAATAAATTCGTTGTTTCTCTATTAGATTTTTTCCATTTATAATATAAAATTGCTTCTCTCTATAGGTATTTTAAGGAAAGAAAAAAGATTATTAAAGAGTAAAGTGGAGAGATAACTTACCGGTTTCAAGGTCATTGCAGCTATAATTTTTGGTCTCAACTCAAACAAAAATGCTATTTCGCCTACTTTGGCAAACGTATACCAAACTTTAAGTTTACTTGCCTTGGAAATTGACGAATGCCAGAATTCGTCAGCTATGGTGGTCGAAACAGCACGCAAACAAATCCAGCAATCATAAGCCAAGGTTGTCAAAAGAACACAAGTACAAAATGAAACTGATGAAGACATGTGATGACATTAGATGAAAAACAGTTAACCATACTTTACAAAAGTAGTTCAGAAAATCGAAGAAATATTTGTTGTTTGACCTTAGAGTGGGACTTAAGATCACCAATGAGACCTCCGTGAAAAACAGTGTTATCAGTGGATTTGTTTAGTGCGCACCGACGCAAGATTAATAGTTTAATAATATGCAATAGAAATATGAGAATAATAAAGTTGACTTTTCTATAATAAGAGGGGGCCGCTCTATTGTGTTGTGAATTTGTGATATATGCGGCCATTTCCATAAAAGATTCCGAAAAGCTTAAATGGAACATTAGGTAACTCAGCGCCTCTTCTAAATCTAAAGTATGAACCTAACAGAATTTGCGAAACGATGAAACTACGTGTGTCCCTTAATAACAATAATACCTATCTATTTCTTATAGGTACTTTGTTTTATACATTATTAGTGTCTTACCAACTGAATTTTCATAATTGTGAAACAGCTAGTATTATTACAGCAACATTTTACCTACCAAGTGAATACTATATATTTTCATTTGAAATCTAAAACGCAAAATAATTAAAACATAGTATTACAAATTGTACGAACTATAATAAAATAAATCTTTTCTCTTTAAAAGAAAAGATTTATTTTTGTATGTTTGTTTGTAATAGATAAACTCAAAACCTAATCAACTATTTTAAAAATTACATAATTAAAATTAAAGTAATTATTTGGCGTGCCATGCGGAAACTATTGACGATACATAAAATAATTTTATTTATAATACCTTTTCATCATTACCAATATTGTTCAAATTGGTTAATCACTAATCCGCCAGAATTGAAAAGCGATGACTATCTATCATGATATTAGACGCAATACTTTTATATTCAATGATCATAAAGTACAGAGAACGCCTTGTCAACCTACTCTGAAACCTTAATATATCTGTTATCAGATGCATACATGCATGCTGCATTGACTGCACTTACAATGAGGTATGTGACCACCACTCTTGGACTTCACTTATTGCAATTGCAACATTAAAAATAAAATGAAGTATCCAAGCCATTCCAAGTATTTTTTCCAAATCCAAGTAGTTTAGAGTGGTAGAGCCATGCTTAGGCACGAATGGGCCGGCTCGACCGGTGCGATACCACGGCCTCACAGAAAACCGGTTGTGAAGTAACGCTTGCGTTGCATTTCCCCGAATTGAGTGAGGTTTCCGGAGGCCCAATTCCCCCGCCCCCCTTTTCTCTCTCCTCATCTCCTTTGTCCTTTTTCCATCTCCTCATCCCTCCTCTCTTCTTTCCGCTCCCTGCATCCCCTATCCCTCATCACCCTCAAAGGCGAGCAGCGCACTTGCGCTATTGTTGCACTATTGTTTCGACTATGTTAAAATGTTGAACTTCTGCGGCATTGAAATAGCCTAGCTAGTTAATGGCATTGCAGAAATTTTTTTTTTGCTTTCAAATGTCTTTACATCCAGGCCACCATGTAAATTTTTAAATAACATCATATTAAGACTACACTGTAATTTTGAACAAAATACATAGAAGAGTTTTGGAAATATTACCAAAACACACCGCTCGCTCGCCGAGTCACCGGCAATGGAATAAAATTAACGTGATCTTTCAAGGTGAGTCGGTGGTCAGTGGCAGTAAATGTGTTAATTATTTGAATAAATTCTTAAATTAAGGCTTGCAGAGTTTCGTGTCATCCTTCGTTTCGTAGTACACTGCAGTCAAGGTTGTTCATTAATTTATTCATATTATGGCATTCAGTTTAGTCATGTGTTTAAAGTAAGTAGTAGGTATGTAAATACTTAATCGGTTTCCTGAGCACAGAATAAACGGTGCCAAGAATACATAACATTAGTTTAATTATAGCACTTAATTTTACCTACATAGAGATTTGCCTGTCAGCAGCCGTTCCGGTCAAGATCGCAATGTTAGATAGATCTGACCACGTACACTCATGTTACAGTATACATACTTATATGTTACAATCTAGTAGCTATATATCTATTCTGCGCATTAATGCTGCTTACGAAGAAACTTTTCAGTAATCTGTGCTTAATGCCTTACTTAAATATAACTTACTATATGTATTATGTAACATAATATATATATTATATAACTTACTAACTTAAATATAAAAACAAAATTTATTGTTACAAATGAACAATTCAATATTACAAGTTACATTAGTATGGCTATAAATATTGTTACCATTAAAAAAAAAACAATATTACATTTGAATTTGGAATCTGTCATTCTTCTAGGAATACGAGTAGGTACTTTGTTCGGATTCTGTTAGTCTAAGTATGGATGTTGTTAGTTAAAGGTTTTCATAGTCTGATTGTAACATAAACACCGTTGATCGTTCGTAATCGATAAAACAATACGAGCCATTATCTATTTATTATGTATACTTTACGTTTACGTTTTCTTACGTAATAAATAAGTTTTAAAGTCAATCTGAACAAGGATGCAATTGAGTTAGTCTGAACAAGGAAACTGTGTCCGTGGTCAGATCAAGAGAACTCAGCAATCTGATGAATAATACAGGACTAGCAAAACCATACTGCATTATTTTTATGGACTCGGTTAGTTACAACTTATACGAGTCACTAGTACTTACGACCAGATAATGAGATAGTAGGTACTACTGACATTTCTGATCTGTACAGTAGTACTACGTGAGTGCTGAAAGCTTTATCGTATCTAGTCCTTTCAATATGATTGTAGCTAATTAAGTAATTAGTAATAATTGTAAACTTTTCTTTGTTTGCTGTTTTTTTCTGATTGAAGTTCAGTATCACATCGCATTTGACTTTTGCTTCTGTTTACTATCTCGAATAGAAATAATAGTAGATAAGAATAAACACTATTTACTTCCTTACTTACATTATAATAAATAGTACCCAACATTTATATTTTTTATTTTTTTAGGGAACTTTTTTTACTAGGCATCGGCTCACAAAGTCAACGTAAAACCAATACTTCCTACGTTCAACGCTGCTGTCAAACCCCCAGCTTATCATGTGACGGCAAACTGCTGCCACTTGTGTTGTCTCCTCAGAATTAAATTCTAGGAACCCCGTCCACAGTCCTTTTATTATGGGCTTTACAATTAAAGACTGAACTTAAATATAAAATAAAATTTATTGTTACAAATGTACAATTCAATCTTACAAGTCACAATAAATATACTTAGAATGGCCATATATACTGTTACAATGAAAAAAAAAAAACAATACCTTATTACATTTGAATTTGGAATGTGTCATTCGCATATTAATATTCATTTTCTCATTTTCACGCCAGTGTTAAATATTTTTGTGATATTAAAATGGAGTTGGGTGATAAAGAGACCCGAATTGCTGTGACGCATTACACAAAGTAAGTATGGAGCCAAACGCAATTTTTGAAACTGTCCATCCGCTTGGTATTAGTTGCTATTAGTCGAGTGTTTGTCTACCAGGCTATAGATAGGTACAATGAAACCTCCTCTATTTATGCCAGAAAAAAGATCTGGCCCCAGTATTCCTACGAAAAAGGTGATCAAAGCAATGAGGGAAAAAATCGAAGAAATCCTCTCCGAAAGCAAGATTTTATATGTCACGTATGTTAAAAGATGACTTAGCTCTTGCAGCCTGCTAGAGAAGCATAGGTTATCATTCAACTGATAATTTAAAAATCAGTAGGGTGTTAAAATCAAATCACACTGTTAAGCGCAAAGGGAGTTGTTGTTTTTTTTTTACGGACGAGAAATATTTTACTATTGAGCTATCAAGCAGAATGACCAAGTTTCTGCTCAAACGTAAAAAGTTAAAGAAGCTTGTCAAGGCGTGACTGGGCCATATTTTTGTAAAAGTATAAAAATATAGGCACAAGTCAAGATACTATTCTGGAAAAGGTTGATAAGCCTCTTAACGACACCATGTCATAAAACTCGATCCATCCAAGCATGGTTGGAACGAACGTTTCTGACTTCACCATAGCTGAAGACTGGCCGTCGGCCATCTAGTCCCGATCTTAATCTGCTGGATTATGATTAGAAATGATGGAGATAGTGCGTGTTTCTACTGATAACTGGCCTCAACTTTTAAAGGACTGTATTAAAGCCAATAGAGATCATTTTCATTGAGCTCCATATATTTTTAATGCTATTTTATTAATGTATAAACTAACATACATTACAATAATAAATGATTTAAGCTTTTGCAACCGAAAAAGAATAGATTTTTCCTTGTAACAATATTTATGGCAAGACTAAGTATATCATAATATTATTAATATGTATGTATTGCAATATATTCTTTAACAATAAATATAAAAGATAAAAATACTTCTCAGGCTTTTCATTAGCGCTAAATTGTATACAAAAGTTCATTGTTGAAATTTAACACTGGAGTGTTCACATTATTATCATGTTATATCTAATTGGTTGTGTAACCATGTCATAGAATATCTACTTTTACTAAAAAGATGTGCAATGCTCTATAAATGCCAAATCATTATTATTAATATTTACTTTCAGATTATCAATACAAGCATAAAGAGCTTTTGCCTAAAATTATAGTAGTTCTTGAACAAGACAATCATTTACTTTAAGTTATTCATGTCTTCCTATGAATTCGTAAATACAGTGTCGCTGTCAAAATAAATGTAAGAATTACTAAATATAATTAAATATTATATTATGTTAGTAAGTATGAGATTCTGGCATTTATAACATATTCTTTCAAAGGAGTTCCTAACCTAACTTAACATATCTTTTGGACGGTTTTTATTTATCGTGGATGGATACCCTTATTAATTACTTTATACATTAATATTTAGGTACAATTCAGGATGGAATCATAAATAAGAAACATTTATTTCTTAAAATCACATCAAGACTTCTCTTATTATAGAAATACGAACTTATATGGAAAGGCTTTTAAAAACGCTATGTAAAAATTTTTATACTCCCATACAAAGACATAGCCAATTGTCAGTTTTGTTTGGTGTTTTCAATGTACAATGAGGTACAATGAGGTTTCTATAAATAGTGTATTTAAATGAATACAAAACTTACAAACAAATATTACTCTGTTATACTGTAACCTTAATTCTTACAAATTTTAACTCTAATGGTAATGCAAGACAGCAATCCTGAAAACCATACAAGACAGTAACAGGCCAACCCTACCAATGAAACATGGAATATCAGTCTTGATATTATTCCTATAGTATCTTTAACAAATTCATTGTATGAGAGGTAGTCATACTAGTCATATAACACATCATTTATCAGCCTACCTCTTTACTGTATACCATAGACTGTAGAGTTTAATATTTTAATTGTTCAGTGATTCAAACCTTTAAAAAGTCTACAAAATTACAGCAATAAGATGTGATTTATACATTTATTCCTATAAAATTTGTGTTAAAACCATGTTTTGATATTATGAGGCACTGAAAGTAATTCAGTAAGTAGTAGTAAGTAGTCTGTAAAATATTACCACATAATTTTATACACTATAAATAAAAGTGGTATGGTGCAAATTATCATCTTCAATGATATTGTAACTGTTGTGGAACTGTTGCACTCATCAGAAGAACAATAACATTCCTCCCAATATACTCCATTCTCATATACTCCCCAGTTACAAACACCTGTTACACCAGTCTCGGCCACTGATGCACAACGTCTAATTACTTGCCGCCATCTTCCATCCCCTGTAAACATAAATATAGCAAGTTATTTCTTAATTATCTTTTTACACTGACCAATGTGTATACCTTAACTTATATTAATAATTATTTAAATGAGAAAGAAACAGAGTAACTACTACTAACTAAAACTTAAAAAGTATTTTTATTCTCCAAGTTCAAGTTATTTATTCTCCTTGCCTCATTTATCATCTATTACCACTACCTAATATTAATGTGTAAATTAGTGATTTAGTGTGACAAATGTTACCTACATACTTCTTTAGTCTCTGTTGTATACTTTGAAAATATTTCAGAAAAACACCTTTGCCACCGTTCATAAACAGTATTGATGATAGGCAAAATGTTCGCACTTATGCCACTATGGTATGGTTTGAGTAAGACCCACTAGTGAGGGTAATTGATAGCCTGCTACAATATTAAGCCTAATACATTAAAAAAATTTAATTGGCCTGTTGTAATTGCTTAATACACATATGTCTACAAGGATGAAGGCATGAGCATACATGTGTATGTATCAAGTAAGAAATATTGCTGACGAATTCTAAATAAATCTAAAGATTAATATAAACAAGGGTAACATAAATGTTACTGTTCTCTCTTAATTCCTGCCAAAAGTATGTACTATTATGCAAGTGTTAGTGCAAATAGGTACATACTATATAATTGAATACAGAAGCCAGATCAACATTAAGTAGATAATAAACTTTTAAATTGGATGTTTGAGTTCTGTAATTTATAACATACTTTCCTATGTGGGAGAGCCACACATGGGATAGCTTGAATAGAGTATTAGAAATCTGGTTGTTAATTAATATGTATATTGTATTTCACTAGGAAGAACAACCCTCTTTTTCCCTTTGCCACTTGTCCATCCTATTTTTCCCCACTACTCCAAGGCGGAACACGCACTTGCGACTCTTCAGTTGCATGTGTCCATGGGTGGAAGTAGTCACTTACCATCAGGTAACCCATCTACTTGTTTGCCCCTACAATAACATAAAAAAATAGTATCATTCTGTTAGTTATGTTTTTCTACTCTCAACTTACAAATAAATCCTTTTGGTCCTTGTTGAGTCAACTTCATGCAGAATGATCCTGGCATGTTGGATTCGTCACTAAAGCATTCAACGGCTATATGGCTTTCTTTGTCGAACTTTTGATACGCGCCACAGTTATCTTCACCTTTGATGCCTTGCGAGGAGGCACATTGGTAGCATCTTACACAAAATACTGAAACACACATTGAAAAACATAAACCAATACATATTAATGAAAAACAATACATAACAAAGTGGTTGTGATAATAAATTACCGGTTGGTAAAATGCAGACAACTGTAATTAATAAACATTTTACTATCATCTTGTTAATATTCATTCATAAAATACAAATGCACACTTTCTAACGCATTAAATTGAGCGTATACTTTAGAAGTTTAAATTATTATTATACTCTTTGGTACACACCCAAACCTGAGCACAGATTACTATACATTGTACAACCTGAGTATCTCAAAACACCCGTTTTAGAACTTAACTTTGTCTAGTGTTGTACTACACCGATTACTATTACTGAAATCGGCAAAGTCGGTAAGCATTTTATCAGAATTCTATTAGTTACTCAACAACTACACTTTTACACTTTGTATACTAAAATTATTACAATAAAGAGATACCATACTCAAATTACGATACTTACATTAATTAATTTAACCCAAGTATCTCAATACACTCTGTTTTTTAACTTAACTTTTTTAAGTGTTGTACTCCACTGATTACTATTACTAAAAACGGAAAAGGTGAATGTATCGGTATTCTATTAAGTACTCAGCCAGAAAACTCAAAAAAAAATACAGTGAAGAGATACAGTTTTAAAAGCACGATAAGTAAATAATTTAATTTTGAAAAGTATCCTATCTTATGTGATAAAGTAACAGATTTTAACATACAGTAATGTATAGCTCTGATCCAACAAATATTGCAGTATTAATTTTATCGTAAGTAATAAAATTCAATAAATTGAAAGGTTCATATTTGAATTATTTCCCTCATTTAATATACAATATTCTTTATTTGCAATTCCACAGTATAAATTAGTTAGAATACTTACAGTCATGTTTCATTGTTTTTAGTGGAGTCCAAGAGTGCTGGTCACCGTCCTTATTGCACGTCTAATGCAGCATGGTGAACCACACAATGGCGGCCTGGTGAGATGATTTTTCACGCCCCACTTAAAAGGCCCGGGATCAAAGTGGGAAGGAAACACGTGCACTGGTAGTGAATTCCAGGCTTTCACCGATCAGCACAGGAAAGAAGAGCCAAACCGTTTAGTTCAGGATGGTATATTTTCGACTTTCGACTAGAATAGTAACCTTGGTGCTTTCCATCCCCTCCCTTATATTGCCAATTACAAGGAGCACAGTAACGGTGCTATGGCCAGGTCTGAAGCCAAATTGTAGAGGACTTAAGAGATTATGTTGGAAGACAAAATGAGAGAGCTGTTTACATATACAAGCTTCGAGAACTTTGGAGAGAAAGGGAAAAATAGAGATTGGACGGAAATGTTCTGGACAAGTAGGATTGCTTTTTTTTGGTTACGGTATAATATAAGCTTTACGTCAAAAGAAAAGTTAATAATATGAGCTACTACTGGAAGAACATGATCGAGAATGTCATTCCAATCATTCCACGGCTTATGTCATCACAGTCCACAGCATTCGAACGAAGAGAAAGAATAATCTTTTGATGTCCCCAGAATATATCGGAGAATATTTGAAGCTGTCCAAATAGGGTCTGGTTACAGTAGCGAAATGGTCCAGGGTCCAACATTTGGTTTGACAATCGAGCTCAATGGAAGAGGAGAAATGACCTTTGATATCGTCAAACCAATTGTCTTCTGAAACTCAGTGTGTTGCTGGCTGCCAATACCCAATGTGCCAAGGAACTTCCAGATACTGGAAGGAGATGAAGCTTCTATATTTTGCAGAATGTGTCGGTGTTTGGCGTTACGTATAAACATGTTACACCCTTTTCTTGCCGCTTTAGAAGTGTTCCACTTGGCCTCACAGCGATCATGTTTGAATTTACGGAAAGTCCGATCTCTCCTTCTCATCGCCACCCTTACCTCCTCCGTCATCCACGATGCTGGCTGACGTTTCAATTTTACCTTCCGAATAGGAGCATGGATGAAATTAGTTATAGTGTTGTTAAAAACGTTGACTTTATCATCCATATTAGTAGCAACTGCCACATTCATCCAGTCTAGTTTGTAAGCATCTGTACAAAGTTTTTCTAAATCCATACGCCCATACGCCCGCATGTATCAGAACTTGTGAGGGGGTTTTTAGTCCTAAAATAAGAGTCAGAGAGAGAGAGAGAGAAAAATAAGGTCATGACGGGAAAAACCAGGAGCAGGATGTTGACCATGGGAAGACACAAGATTGGGAACAGAGGGGAGAATTAAGTCAAGCTACGTGTCCTGGCTGTCAACATTATGATGAGTGGCTTGAAGGGGTAGGACATGGAGGCAGGCTGAGTGGACGATGTTAAAAAGATTGCGAGTTTGGGGAGATTTTAGGGCTAAGAGATCTGTGTTGAAATCGCCCATAATGATGTGGTGTGAGTATTCCGACCCTAAATATTCCAGTGCTGTTTCTAGACTGGAGAAGTAATTAGTAATAAAAAATTAGTAACGAAAATTAGTAAAAATTAGAACGGGTGAGAGGCGCCTTCCCGTGGATGAAATACAAATCTTGAGATGGATGTGCTGTGTGACTAGGATGAACAAGTTGAGAAATTAATATATTAGAAGGAACCTAAAAGAAGCGCCAGTAGATGAAAAGTTGAATAGTAATAGATTATCGTGCTATGAACATGTGATGCGAAGTAATGTACAAAACGTGAAGATTACATTATATATGGAGTTTGATGGATACAGGAGTAGGGATCGACAAAAAAAAAAGATGGATGGTTTGCGACAAAGAGGATATGGCTAGAAAGGAAATAAGCAGTGAAATTACGAATAATAAAGTAGAATAAAAGAAGAGAACAGATTGCACCAACCTTAAATAAAATTGAGATAAGATTATGATGATTTTATCAGGCATGCTATTTTTATCACATTGTGAAATGTGTGTATCAATTAGTGAAATATATTGTTAACTAATACTTAAATTAGTAAATTTTCCAAATATTAATATCTATCACCGAGTGTGTTTGAAAGTATCGACATACACCATTTTTTTATTTGTTTTTTTTTGCAATTTACCAAAGTTTTGATATTTTACTTCTACCATTTAGATATACCAAAAATTACCGTAATATCTCATACTGTCACATTAGTGACATCTCATGACAAAAAATTATACAAAACAATAATGTTTAGTTTATCATGTCTTTTTCCACAAACGTAAATTACCACGAGTTAATAAAGATATAAGTATATTTTTTGCCGTCAGATTTTTATTTGCATTCTTTCTATAACTAGAAATTAGATTTAAAAATAGAAAATGAAAAAGGTATGTGAGAGAATGGTGAGTCTACTATATAGTACATATTTGTAATAAATAAATTAGTTCAAAAGCATGTAGCTGATAATATGTAAAAAATATATAAAACAATAATTATTAGAAGCTGCTTTTGTTCTTTGTTACGGTTTTAGGTTTAATTTTTATACGTCATCTTCCCACTCCCAAGGACGGGCTTAATTCCATTCAACTGTCATAAGTGTCATAAATAATCATACTTAAAAAACAAAACTTTCAGTCAAGCGTTTGTAAAGGTATCAACTGTGTTAAGGAATAGGGTATCAGGTATACGGTTTGTGTGCTGTAATTTGTATGGTTAGAAACAAAATAATGTATGGCAATATGAAAATAATTATATGCCTTTGTGTTGTTTTCAACATTGTGCCGTACGGTAAGTTATGAAATATATTTCTTAACAACGGTTACGCCAAATTGATATATTATTAATGGATTTATATATAGTTTTCAGCATAAAATGTTGGAATTGTCGGTCAAGTAACGACCCTAAATGTGCTGATCCTTTTGACAATAGTACAGTGCCCATAACCGATTGTAACCAAGAAAAAGGGTTATCGCATCTGCCTGGCGTGCGACCTTCCATGTGTCGGAAAATCAGACAAAAAGGTATGGTTTTATTCCATTTTCAATTAATGATATAAGTTAATAGGTACTTCATTTAAAATCGTATAAATGACTAGCTGCATGCCTTTATGAGTGGTCAACAGAACCGGTACCGAAGAAGGCACGCCCACTAGTTTATAATTTCGTGCTAATCTGGTAAACTCAGGAAATTAGAATAAAATCTATCGAGAAAATAAGATCACTGTTTTTTTATTATTATTATTTTATATTTTTTTTATTAGGGGGACAGATGAATAGACAAGTCACCTGATGGTAAGTGACAACCTTGGTTCATGGACACCTGTAATTCGAGAGTCGTAAGTGCGCTGCCCACCTTTGTGGGTGATGAGGGATGGAGGATATGCAAGGAGGGGATGAGGAGATGGGAAAAGGGATGGGGGTCAGAGGAGAGGAAGGAGAGGGGGAGTTGGTTGGGGGAGTTTGGGGAAATGCAATGCAAGTGTTACTTCAGAACTGGTTTTCTGTGAGGCTGTGGTATTGCACCGGTCGACCCTGCCCACTCGTGCCTAAGCATGGCTCTACTACGAAAGAAATGCAGAAGTGTATGTGTTTATATTCAGGAGAAGCATAGCTAGAAAGAAGGTATAGTGATGAAAATCAAAAAGGGTATGCTGTAATGGGCTGGGCATGTGGAAAAAATTAGTGTGCTATTAATGAAAAATCAGGTATCTCAGGTTGATGGGAATGCTGTTAGGGCCACTGAGGGCTGACTGAATGCTGTTATGGGCACTGTTACATAATATAACTATTTCAACATTTCTATATATATATATATATATATGTGATAGAAATATTAATAATGCCTACTTCTTATGTGATACAGGCAAGCATATGTAGGTATATACATATTAATAATCTTGCTGCTGAATATTCACATCAAAAGTTTCTTCAATTTACAAAAGCAAGTAAAATATGACAAGCAGAGGTACATATTGTTATTGCTCTTGTTATCATTGTGTGGCCTTTATCAGGACTTTTTCTCAACACTAGTGTAATGAGCTTACATAAAGTTCACATTAGTTTATCAGGGTATCTTGGTGGCCTTTTTTAGTAGCTTTTTATCAGTGGCATTAGTTTTATGAGTATTTCATAACAGATATAAATAACATTTTGTTATATATAGTTAGTTAGAGTGGTCATATTTAATACAGATTTTTAATAAATATCTTAATAGTTTGTTAGGATGTTAATGACATATTGACATAAACTAACAGAGGCAACCAAAAAATTGATTTATAATCCATATGTTATTCTAAAATTATAATTTTAGATGATGGTTAGATGGAGTAGTTTTTGTTTGTTTTACCCTTTCTCATGCAGAAATGGCTAAACACATTTGGATGAAATTTGGCTCAATGATTGTAGCATGTAGATGTGTATAATTAATTAAGAACCCTCTTTATGCTGTTTCAGTGAATGGAGAATGGCACTACTTTAGAGACTGTGCATATCTAGGTGAAGTTGGAATACAAGGTGATGAGAGATTCTGTCTCATGAGAACTGGTACTTACAATATTTTTATTGAATACTGTACATGTGATAGCAAAGATGGATGTAATTCATCATCTATGTTCAGTCCCTTGCCCATATTGTTCTTTGTACTGTCATTAATTCTTCTGAAATGGTTGTCATAATGATGATGAATCTTTAAACAATGTGAAATAAACTTTCAACAATATTATGAATATTTTATAATTCAAGATATGCCTATATTATGAAACATATTGTAAAAGTTTATCCATGGTTTCTCAGAAAAACATAAATAACTATGTTAACTATTTTTAACTCCCATACATTTAGAATGTAACATAAAATACACTGTATGAAAACATTCATAATTTAACAATTTCAGGGCAAATGCAAGAAGTGAGTTCATTAAAACAATATATACAAACTGTGTGCCTTTCTACTCTTAAATGATTAATTTTATAAATAGGAACTTGACATATAATTTAATTATATTTAGGTTATAGAAGCTATAAAACAACTAAAAGGCAGCTATGGTTCATTAACTAAGCATCAAAAAGGTATTTCTTATTAACTAAGTATGAATATATTTCATATTTTATAAAATTTGTTGTGTATCGCAAAAGCTCTATCAAATAGTTGTGTTCTTGTTATAGTTGTTACCAAACAACACAGTACTACCAAATGCTTCGTAAGAATTTACAACTAAAAGCAACTTACAGTTGCAAAATGTTTTTTTGAATTGAAATGGACCTTATAGGCGTCATGGCCTTGAATCTAGTTACAACACCATCAGAAGTCGTAAACAACTTTAAGATGGAATGTTATCTTTGTAAGTAGGTTAAGCAGTAATTTTTTTTTAATGTAATTTTAATATCTTTTGTCCATAGTATGTAAGTATGTAGTATGTATTTTATGTACATAGAATATGGTATTTTCACTTATATATCACGCCTAACCTGACTGAATGTTCTAACTACTAATTTGAATGAATCTAATATGTTTACGAGTTACGTCGGTATTCCTGTATACCGTCATGTATATTCTATAGGAAGTTAATTTATGCATGACTGCACATCAAGTTTGTGACTATAAATCACTACAAAGTAGATCTGGAAATATTGATATTTTATATATTATATTAGATTGTAATTAACAGATAAGCTTTATTTAACCAAGTGAATAGATTAAAAAAAATACACTCAGATGAAAGTGACAATATATCAGTTAATGGTAGTATGTAATTGATTTTTGGTGTAATGGGTACCTAGCTGTAGATTTTTATAACATTTTTGTTCAGAGTAATAATCACATAGTTTACAGTTAATAGTGTTTCCTACCAAGGCAACTAGTAATAAGCACAAGCTTTTAGATTTTTAAGACAATACCGTCCGTTTATTATATGTACTAAACGATATTTTTTTATAACGTTGACACAAAATTAAATACTTTTATAATAATTGTTGTTTTTCTACGTGATACGTAATATGATTTGTTTCTTTTTTCTTACGAATATCCCCGAAATGGTAAGAGGCGTCGTCGGGCACTGTATGACTGTATACTTAAATTCTGTCTAACAGATAACAGTACGATCTCTGAGTCAGCTTTTACGACACCCACGGAAAGAGATGGTTCTGTTAATTGCGCTATTCTACTCCACCGAGAGCCACGGCTATTAAAAAGAAACAATATATATATTTCAATTTTATAAACTTTTAATTGCAATGAACAATTTCATGCTGGCCGCAATCCTTAACAGACCTGTCGGTGTCCATTGCAATCAAAAGTTTAAGACTATGCCACTTTTGCGGCGTTTAGATTTAAGTTAATTTAGGCACCTACCTAGTAAAAAACAAATTATACTTGTTCCTATAGGTAATTAGGCCAGGCGCTTTATTATAAATTTGATGTCATGTAAGTCACTTGACTAAATTAGTTCATAGGGTTACATGTAATTAAAATACTGCCCAACCTGGTATTACTAAATATGCATAATTTTATCGTTAAAGAATATGCCCAAAGTGCCTCGCTGAAGACAATATTTTTTCCCTTTAGTTGGTAACACAGTGTTCCAGAAATTAAAAAAAAAAGTGACATCTACATTTTATTGTAGACAATTAATAATGGTTTGGACTTTGCAGGCTAATCGAGCTTAATATACTTTTTTCATTAGTACTGATTTCAGTTTATTTTTTGTGAATAGTTGGCGCTCCTTGGGGGAGGCCTTGGTTCAGCAGTGGACGGCGATAAACTGATGATGAACTGATGATGATCACTGCTATAGGAATAGATCTGTTTTTTATTATGTGTTTTATCCAGTCACCTTTATTGGCTTTCACTGATATCGAATGATTATTTGGTGGTATCGAAAGAAAATAGAATTTTAAGAGATTTTAGTATGTTTGTTTAGGTATACCTTAGGTATATATAATAATGTAATATAATAATCTCTGTGATTTTAGAGCTTGAGGAGCAGGTGCATTTTATATAGATTCAAGTACATAAATATAGGGACAAGGTGCATTTAATTCTAAAACAGCTCAACATAAGCCCAGCATTATGATTGGTAATCCCGAAGGGCTAAAAAAGACATTACACATATTAAAACCGACACGAATTAGTTAAAACTTAAATTATTTGGTTATTACTACACATTAATTTATTTCGCAGGTAGGTATATGGAATTTGTTTGTCAGTTTTCGCAGATGATTGCCGGAAATCAAAAAGAAAACATTTATTTCAATGAAACCAATCATAGATATTTTTTATTGACCAGAGAAAAATTCGGTCAGACTAAGTCAGTAGTGAAGCTAGTTGCCTGTTCCAATACTTAGATCCTATGGAGAAGACAACGCAAGTCACTCCAAAGACACTCTTTTTCAAATATTGTATACATTTTTTTTTTGTTACAGTTTAAAAGTGCTTAATAAAATAAAACGTGAAGACTGCAATACATTACACAGCTGTCACATGTACAACTCACAACATTTCTACATTAAACATATAATCATAAAATACCTACAATCTAAACCCATTTTTTATTTTTATTAATGTATGTCAATTTTGTATAAAGTGAAACAATGCCAGCAGTAATAATAATAATAATAACTGAAAACTTCAATAAATTAGTAAAGGTCAAAAAATATGGAAACAATATGAAACACTTATACATAGTCGTTTACAGTGTCTGTGGGGCAGGACCAGCAAGTAGCCAAGCATTATTGTCAGCCACATAACCAAATAATAATATGCTTGTTTACAAAGCGTGCGTTTGTAAGCATTTTTTAAATTTCTAATTTAGGCGAAGAACTACACTACGTACCCCATAAAAGATTTTTGAAATGTTGTTAATTTAAATTTTAGTTTGTTAAACTAATTTATTTCTATCTCGTAATATAATTATGTCTTTCATATCGTTTTGTAAATAGATGCAGATTTCTTATATCTTATATACATAATGTTTTCATAATTATACTGACAAGGCATCGTCAGGATGTTAATCTCCTTAAATAGTTCTATAAGGGATTCGGGATTACGTAGATTATAAATGGGGCTCTAATAGCTCTCTTTTGCATAATGAAAATTCATGCCATATTTGCAGCACGCCCCCACAATACAATACCGTAGGACATGATACTGTGGATGTAACTAAATTAAACTAGTCGTGCAGTATCTGTCTGTTAATGGGCGGACTTTCCTTACGTTATTCATTAGGATTTCACTTTTATTTTTTATATTAGCCTACTATAATGACTCCACTCTGCCTGATGGAAAGCAAAAAGTGGCCTTACTTACGTTTGGCAAATAATAACGTACAATTTTCGTTCTTTTTTATTTGATAACTACTAAATTATTGGCAGTAAACCGACCTCAACTTGATCGATAATATTATTTACAGTGTCAAAGTTGTTAACGTGTAATATAATATAAGCAAATAAAACTATTTTTTGTTGGCTATACGCGAACGGCAAACGAGATATACACAAGTATTCCTATGACAACATTATTGATAAAAAATGTTGCTTTTCATTTCCCTAAAAGTTGATAACGCAGAGCCTGAAGATGTTTTATGAACCTTAAGAACCCTAAATGACTAGGTTTTTGAATTTCGAATCTATGAATTTCTTTCATCTTCCCGTGTTGATGTTGTACAAGAATGAAAAAAAAAAATACTGTTTTTCAGCAAACTTCAAAAAGCAGGAGGTTCTCAATTCGATTTGTTACCTCAAAACTTTCGACTGCGTGCACCGATTTCGACGATTTTATTTGAAAGCTGGTGCTTCCCTTGTCCCATTTTAGATGTCTATACTTAACTAGTCATACAAGTCTAGAATTTGCATTAAGCATGTGCGCCACAAATGGACGAATTATTAAATATCACGACTACCGATTACGATGATTCTTATTTTATTGGAAAGGATGTACTTCAAGGGTTAGATGAAAGTTTGGTCCAGTTGTGACAATGACATCCGTGAAAAAAAAACATATTAGTTTTAAATTTTATGATAGACGCATTGAAGTCACTTGTCTACTTTTTTAAAGTCCGATTATTTCACTTAGCTAAAAGTATGACTTTTAAAGAAATTAGAAACCATGGTCATATAAATAATGTTTATATAATAATTAATCAACGACGATGTGCCTATCAGTGTGTATCTCGGTCTGTCTGAAGTGGCTTTAATGTCGTTAACGACCTGATAAACTTTAAAATAGTTTAGAGAGTTTAATTAAGTACCTACCTTAGGTACTTAATTACACATGTATAGGGTCACTTGGGGGCATCGGGTGCTTTTTAAATGTTATCTTGAAGTTTAATGTGTATAATGAATAAATAAATATCATACCATTTAACTGAACACCGAGGACAAAAAGAACGGCGTTATTTTATACATATTTTTTTACATGGTTCTGGAACACTGCATCAAAAGCAGCGAAATCGGTAAACTGTAAACTACTCCCATCTCTATTATAACACACTTGCGTACAATCAAACTCAGGGATATTTTATTGCGTACCTTTTTTTTCTATAAACCTCTCGTCTGTATTGTGAACATACCTTCTCAACTGTCGCTAGTATATTGAACCGTCAAATAATCCTCCTACCGTATTTATACATACATTTTGGTTATTACATATTTACCTACAAAATTAGTATAATAATCAAGATAGCAACACTAAGTATCAATTATATGTAAAAAATATTAGGTAGTCTATTGTACTAGTAAATATGAACCAATAAAATAGTCATAACCGCAGCACGATTATTTGGTATTATTTTACATCATATTCGTATTAAAATATTTACTGGGCACGGATTTTAAAAATTCACCCAAACAATTAAGTTTTATTATTTTTCATGAAATCCAATCAGTTAAACAGTTTAAAGAGCTCTAAACTAGAGAGAGAGAGAGAGAGAGACATTTTATCTGTAAAATATCAGAAAATATAAAAAGAAAAAACACTGATTTTAAAATATAATTTATTATTAACCAACACAGGCACTTACTGATATCATATTTAACATATTTAACAGATTCAAACAGTTTTTTTTAGATTGCTGATATGGTAATGTATTATATAGGAATATTCTTCTAGTCCTCGTAATTTAATAAAAACACGTTTCTGGTAGTCTGAACTGGATTAGTGCGTTAATAAAGCTTTAAAACAACATAATATTATGTCTTAACAATAACTTAACAAAATTACATAAGTATGTGTATGTATAGAAAAACTGAAAGTGACAGATAAAGTAACAAGGAATATCTACAGTTTAATAAATCTTCAACCAGCGAGTGATCACAAAAATAGTTTTATCCATCCTCTGTTGAAAAGAAGGATAAGTTAAGAAGGGCAGAAGGAATAAGATAAGGCGAAATATTTCAGAAATTAAATCAAGAAACATTTACAGTAATTACGTTACTTCAAAACATTACGAAACTAGACGATTTTTAATAATCATTCATTACAGTGATGTAGGTAACAGCGGTGGGAATATTTCAGGAAAAACTCGACATGGTCCCACGGTAAGCATGGAGTCTATAGACTATATATTTGTACTATGTTTATTTTTTTATCTTTATTTTAATGTGTTACTTGAAGAGGAGCAGAGTCAAGGGAGCGGCTAACAAAGCGATGGTTTTGCCTACTGCAGCGGCACCGTTGCAACCGTCGTAATCGCAGGTTTCACAGAACGAAGTGTATTCATTCTGTCCGTTGGAGGAGCTTGGGCATTGGTAACTGTAGTCATCTTGGCGTTTCCATGTGCAGCCACGGCTGACGATCATTTGACCGTTGACTGTAAAAAAATAGATAAATAATGTATAGCGATTTGTATAAAAATGTCTAAACCAGAAGTGTCAAACGTGGCTTGCAGATTTTATTTAAAGAACTCTCGCTCCTTTACTTGCTACTATCAATATAACACTTATGCGAAGTGGTGATATAGAGATCCTACTTATGCTTCTCCTACTGTAAGGAATACCCACACACCCACAGGTAATAAACAAGGGCGATAAATAAGGGGTCATATTAGCCAAATCGAGGAGTATATTTAAAAAGAACAACAGTTAAACTTGTTAACAACTTAAACTTGTATCGCCGAAGCGTTTTTAGAATTTAGTCTCTGTTTGACATTGTTGCAGTAACGTTACATTGATTACATTTCTTGTTCTTGCCTGCTATCGTATACGAACATTGTTTAATTTGAGTTTTTAGTGTACGATTATTGTTTGTGACTGAAAAAAATGCCACTGGATGCAACTGGTGCTGCTAGGGCAGTGACTTTAGCTGACGCTGGGTATAGCCAACGTCGCATTGCTCGTACGCTTGGTGTACCTCGAACTACAGTGCGGGATGCCATCAGACGCTTTCGGGAGACTGGTTCATACACGAGAAGGCCAGGTCAAGGCCGACATCGGTGCACCTCGCCTTGGATGACCGCTTTGTTGTCAGTAACGTGCTAAGAAATCGCTTTTGCATCGCTACTGAAGCGCGCACACGTCTGTTTGAGGTGAGAAATGTCACTGTAACTGAACGTACGATAAGAAGAAGACTGGCTGAAAGGAATCTGAGAGCTTTTCGTCCAGCTCGCGGTCCACAGCTGCTTGCACAGCATCGTAGAGCAAGACTTGCCTTTGCACGAGAATATGCTGACTGGACTACGGAACAATGGAAGAACGTACTGTTCTCAGATGAGAGCAGAATAGCCTTAAGGGGTCCATATGGACGTCAGCGTGTTTATAGGCGCCAAAATGAACAGTTTGCTCCATGTGCAATAATCGAAACCGTGGGTTATCAGGGAGGATCCATAATGGTTTGGGGAGGTATCTCTTACGAGGCTCGTACCGATCTAGTGGTGTTTGATATAGGCAGTGTGACTGCTCAAAGATACGTGGAGGAAGTCTTACAAGACCACGTCATACCTTTCGCACCATTTATTGGTGAAAACTTTAAATTAATGCACGACAATGCTCGATGCCATACCGCAAGATCCGTCACTCAATACCTCGATGAGGTCGGGATTCAAGTTTTGCCATGGCCGTCACGCACTCCCGATCTTAACCCAATTGAGCACATTTGGGACAACCTAAAAAGACGTATTCGAGCAAGAATATCAGCCCCTGCGACCTTACAAGAGCTCAAGACGGCTGCGATAGGTGAGTGGCATAATATCCCTCAGTCGGATATTCAAGACCTCGTAGATGGATTGCCAAACCTACTACAAGAAGTCATCAGGGCCCGAGGTAGTAATACTCATTATTAAAATTTAAATAAAAAGAAAGCGGACGATTTTTTTCAAAATTAAAGTCATCACATTTTCATGCAAATTTTTTGCATAATCGATTTTTGGCATATTTTTTTTTTACTAAACGGTTTTGTTTAAAGACTTATGTGATTTTATTTATCCTTAATGGCTGCTTTTAACATAACTTCCATCAAATGTGGTCAACATTTTCCGACTACTGAAAATTGAAAGAAATACAAGGTGGGCGGTTAATTGTGCCTATGAGTGTATAATATGAGCTTAAGCTACTATAAAGTAGATTTAGGAAGTGAATAATTAAAAGAAGTTTACGAGGTTCTTTTATGACAACCTTAAAGTTATTAGAGATTTTAATGAATTAATGAATTGCCCGCTGTAATTAATAAGGTGAGCATCTCCAGTGACCCAGTTAATTGAACTACTTGACAGGAATAATTGGTGTGATATAGACACGAATAAGAGTTGAAATTGGTAGATTTATGATAAACCCAGGTTTTTCCCTCACGTTATTGTGTTACGACTACTCCTTTACTGGAAACAATGGGGTCCTATCTTCCTTATTCGATGACTGATTAAAAATATGTCACTTCCTCCGCGAATGTGCAACATGCTCTCCATTTCATATAAGCTATAAGTTGGATATTAACTTAATTGTATGTATGTATAGTTAATAAGACATAATAGTTAAGAATATTATTTGTTATTTGATTCACAGCTTAATAGATACCTACATAAGATTTTCTTAGTGACAAATATATTTAACAAATATTTTAAATTTTCGTTAGATTTTTACATTAGTTCTAAAGGAGGCCGTCCAAATTAACCTTAAATATAATTACACATAAAAAATACATAATACATATAAAAATTAAAAAAATAGTGTCCCACCGAAATTTGGTACAGAGACCAAGCTACCGGTGGTTACGGCTCCAGAGACAGGAACCTCCTTACAATAAGTGCCATTTCAAGAAGAATTGCTTTCTGCATCAAGCCCTTCTAGCTAGCTTCATCCAGCTACCAATTGTGAGCCTTTAAAGATGTTGGTCCAGGCTCTTTTAGCAATGTGGCCGCGGGATGTCGGGACGGGTTTTCCCTCCACCCGCTATAGTGGCCAACCGCGAGGAGCCGACGTCCTGGTGTGCCTGGACGTTGCCTAATTTAGAGTTACCAGAAGGTGGTGCCCGCGCTTTTGCGAGCAAAAAGCGCTAGGAGGGATCCGCTTGTCTTACTAAAGCTGTTCCCGGATTCCTCCTATTTTAAGCGCAGCATGGCACACCGTGTGGTTTTATTCGGTCCGATTCCGACACACCGTTCCACCGAAAACCCCGGTGGGATGACAGCCCGAGGGGGTTTCCACACGATTAAAAAAAGGCTCTTTTAGCAATCAACCCATGGGCTGGTATTACAATCGGAACAAGACAACTAAATCAGGCTTATTGGTAACAATAGTTCTGTCAGTAATAATATATCGATCCCAGTATAATGTTGAACAACTATTTTCAAGAACTGCCACAACCACGAAGGTTACATCTAGGAGCAAGTTGCTGATGTACTATCTTGACCAAGTGGTCAAGATAGTACTTGCACAGGCATAACCAAGTGGTTATGCCTGTGCAAGTAGCAACCATTTGAAAAACGAGAACAACCGGAAATTATATGCCTGAAGGTTTCTCCGGAACGATGACATGCCCGACAAATGTCAATTGTGCCGTCCTTTAGGATATATCTATAATTGTTCGTCATTACAACTTAATCTGTAATTTTTCAGATAAAACCTTCCGTTTCCCCGAAAAGGTCACCGTAGTCAGACCTCAGAAGACAATAGATCTACATCGGGCCAGTTTAAGGTCCGATAAAAACGTCCATGCAGCTGTTTGCTATTCCATATCTCCTTACGATCTGTAATATTAGGTGCTGCAGGTATGCGCCAGTTTTCTTTCCCAAGACCAAGCGGAATGAGTCCGTTATCAACTACCACCACATCCCGGTGTACCTCCACGTTAATAGAGACAAAGTAATATCTAAGGTTGCATATCCTCTCGATTATGGAGGGCCCTGGCATTTAAGAACCTTCATCACTGATGAACGTGGATTGTGCATTCGATATGCGGTTAGAAGTGTACTGACTCTTCCATCCAGGGCAGCCAATTTCGTCTGAGTCCATCTAAGTATGCCATAGGAGTAAGTTAGGACTGGTATGACCCAACCGTTATGGGCCCGCACTTTATTATAGCCCTACAAAAGACTTTCACTACTTTTTTCAGGGCGGTCAAAGAAGCGTTCTTGTAATTCTTGATTGCTTTATACTCAATTCATTTATACCCAACGCCTGTGATATACCGGATAGATAGAAACTCGTACGTTTAATTTGCGGAGAGACGTCTGAGGTGTGTGGAATCTGAATGTTCAACTCCTTCAGATTCCACAATCCTGCCTTTTTTTCAACCGACTTCAAAAAGGAGGAGGTTCTCAATTCGACTTTTTTTTTGTTACCTCATAACTTTCGACTGCGTGAACTGATTTCGACGATTTTTATTTATTGTATAGTATTTGAAAGCTGGTGCTACCCGTGTGGTCCCATTTTAATTTGGTTCAGTTCTGACAATGGTATCCATGAGAATACCATCTAAGTTTTAAAATTCCATTAAGCATGTGCGCGACAAATGAACGAATAACTCATTATCCTCCAAGAAAGAAAGAAAGAGTTGTGTTAATCTTATAAAACTCCATCACCCTCAGGAGATCCGTCGGATGCGGCACAGAGTCGTAGGCTTTTTGTAATCTATCAAACATGTCGCCAAATCTTTTGGTTACGGTGAACTTATTGGTTAATAGTCATGCCAGTAATGAGGAACTCTTTACTGCCACGTGCCTTACTATTACATCCAAGAGTAGGCCATTGTATTGTTATTAGTTACATGTGTTGTTATTTTTACTTTCAGAAGGGGCGTAAATAATTTGTATGTCTATCGTCATAAAAGCTGGCAGCGAACCTGATTGTAAGTATGACTGGAATTGAGGTGCCATACATGCATGTGAGCTGTTATTTTAACCAAAAGTTATGCAGTCCGTCCTGATTTCCAGGTCCCGCTGATTTCCAGTTCGACAACAAACGAACCGCACAAGCTATATTGTATACTGGATATTGATACTGTGGGTACTAATTAACTCACATGAACGTTCAACATCTCACATTGACTCAACCTCATTATTGTCATTATTATTATGGAGCAGGACCACTTTATCTCTTCCCGTCGCAAAGGGCAACTAAGGGTTCGTTATTTATCAGACAGTACACTTGTATGCATATGTATCAGTAATCATACAATGAGCGGTTAACGGCAATAGGCTTGCCGCTCCGCTATACGTTAGTGGGACCAAATTCTAATTGTTAAAATGTTGATATTTAACAGAACTTTGCCTACCCCTTAAGGTATACAGGCCTGAGCGTATGTAGGAATGTACATATGTTAAAAAGAATATGTTTTTCGCATGATCATGATAACAATTGTACCTGTAACCACAAAAAAGCTTCAACTGCTAAGTTAATTTTATTTTAAATACAAAGCGAATTCAACTAATTTACGTAAAATTGTTAAACCTTCATCGACAAATATAATGGTTCTTAGCTAATTAAATCCTTCAGAATTAACCTTGTCATACCCAGAAGTGTTCCTATACGTTGGTAGTTAGTTTTAACTGAAGCAAATGGCGTTACAAATTAGCTGTGATTATCACGAACAATGGAACTTGTGTTCACACGAAGGAACTGTTACGTATGACATTGAAATAAATATGTGTATAAATGTCGTTAATCTAGATGTCAAAAATTGCATATGATTATGTAGTAAGTATCTACTTCGTCAGTATATACAAGTATAGGTCTAGATTTTAGATGAAGTGTAACGTGCCCTAAAAACTGTGAACAAAATGATACCAGAATTGTGTACAACTGGCTGTGTACTTGATATACCTACTTACTTGTTGTACTACATATCTACTTACTTGTTATCAAGCGAAATATAACAAGTACACAAAATATTTACTTCTAAATTTAAAGGAAACAGGACATACTATGTAATGAATAGCGAACACACTGAACGTATAAAACTCAAGGGAAAAACGCTTGTTGTACGCTTGGTGACATTTCTCCATTCAAAATCGGGATCTTTTTGGATAATGGCAACGCGACGTAAATAATCGAAACGGAGCATTGAGTATCTACGTAAACACGTAACGATATTAATTGTTTATTTTTTCTTCTTTTAAACACCGTCAACATCAGCATTATATCTTTGGAAGGACCATAGAAATATAAACAATGCGTTCAGTCAACCATATTTTTTTGAATAGATTACATGAATGCCAACCTGGAAGTTAAACGCAAGCAGAACTTGACTCGATACTTCTTGAATTGATCTACAAAACAGCTTGTAGGTATGTATGTAGGTATTTAGTTTTCACTACAGACCGACGAACGGCTCTTTATCTATCTATATAATCTCTATCTATCTATATCGATCTATCTATATCGATCTATCTATATCGATCTATCTATATAAATAAGCCTTACGCAAGTAGTCAACGATAGCATTTAGGTCAACAAAATGAACAAACAATGTTTTATGGAGCTTTTGCATTGATATTCTCAACCGCGGTATTTAGGGCACCAAAATAACGGTTATAACGGTTCCACAAGTTGGTCGTGGCTTAGGGGGTCACATTTAAACTCAACTTAACATATATTCCCCTTAAATATGACAAATTATTAGGCCTTATATTATACAATCTATTTAAATATTTACACTTTGAAATGTACCGAATTGTTTTTAAAAGCTAGGATACGCTAGGCTTTGTACGTAATAAAATATTCAGAAATCAAAATTGTTCGCTATGGTCAGAACGAGAGGATCGCATTACAGTAAACGAGTTTTTATTATTATATTAAAGAACAGTAGTACAGAATATGTACAGTAAAGCTGTTCTTATTTTTTATGATTCAGGATAGCCGTACCGCTACCAACCTCGATGCAGTCCAAAAACAATAAAGATTGACTTATCCTTAAAGATGCTAGTAAAATTTAATGGCACAGCATGGTTCCAATTAGTCAAATCTTTCTATTCGTAGGCTTTTTAGTTAAGAACTTTAAGACTGTACTTACTGTATTTCTTCTGCTTCTTGCAAACAGACTTCGATGACGTCAGGTAAGGGTATGTGGCTCCGCTGTTGGCGTCACAGTTTTCTAGGCGAAAGACATATTGGTAATCAGCTCTGCCAGGGATGAAGGGGTCATTGCACGCGGGATTCAGGTCCGAAGAACATGTCCAACAGCGTACTGGCTCGCCTGAAATTAAATGAAATCAAGTAAGTCCAAAGATCAATAGAGAAAAAAATAAGAAGAAGAGTGTTCCAAATATGACTGATATATCCACTTTCACGTAGAACCCGTAGCGTAAGTCGTCGCGGACGTATTGGGTTTTTCTGTCTAAGAAATTGTAAGTATTTAATACTGAATGAACTTTAGTCATCAAAATAATAATTATCGTCACATAATCCTTTCGGCTATGGGACTCTTCATGAACATAAGTCTTTTCAAAAGTTGGGTAAAGAGAGATTTGTTTGTACTTTTTACTAATATTTATTCTAGTTTAATATCCCCAAGCAACCATGAGTTAAATTTTAAAAACCGTTTTCACGTCTAAAATATATAACTCATTGAAATGATCTCATTCCGACACTACAAAACAATGGCTCAGTGGATATTCTCCCATTATTATCATAATTACACGTTATTTTTCCTATAGCTGCGACATATACACAGTTCACTTAATACGCAGCACTTTTTATAAAAGTACTATTCACTGAAAACAACGTTGTTAAGAAAAACAAAATGATCCTTCGTATAACTTATGAAATGTTTTAGAAAAAATTTACAACCTTTCAACTGTTTTTTTTAGATTGGCAGTTGCTATATTGCTATCTTAAGCCCCCTTGTTATTTAAAGATTTTTTAATTGCGAAACTGTAAGTAAGAAATATCCTATAATGAATATTTAACTCCTCAGGCAGTTGTGAAGTACACACTGGGAAATTTTAATATTTTTTATATTTAATTGATTACCTATATAAATATGTGCTGAGGTCTCACGGTAAAAGAAAGTTGTGGTTCTTATTCACAAGTGTTGAAATAAAACCAAAGCTTTTAAAATAATACTTATTCTCAATTTGTCTATCCATGTTGTTTTCTTATCTGCCATTTTTATAATATTCATGACGATATGTTTTATTAGCATAACCGGTAACTTTAAATGGTAACCAAATATTCGAAACTCAAATTTATACCTAAACATACTACACAATTTATACCTGAACATAAACAGGAAATTATGGAAAACATATTTCGATTAGGTACGTGTCGTTCTGTTTACAATTTCGAACCATGAAAACGCAAGGCTACACAAGAATCATTTGAAAAAACCAATGAAAATTCTAACCGTACTACAAAATTAAGCAAAAACTAGTAAATATTGAACTAGTATTGATTATTTTTTTTTGTTTATTTGAAAAGTACCGCTACGATTTTTATTATGTTTGTTCGTTTTTATAACAAAAGCCGTAACAAATTAGATCTTGCTTGCGTCAACCTTGGGGAATGGATATCAATAAAGACATAATAGTACCCTCTCAAGGCTCTCTCGGTCCATGAATCAGCATTTTTATACTTTTTATTATGTAACGCTTATCATTACAGACGTGGTTAACGCAATATTATATTTTGTTATGATTTGTAAAGATTACCCTTCATATTTAAAATTTAAATTTGTAAATAAATTGAATATTGGAACCATATACACACCATTAATTCATAAACTACGAGATATAAAAGCAGGCGTTATAAATACCTCTTATCGAAATTATAAAAGAACTTATTAAATAATTTCAGAGATACACACTTAAACAACATACCCATAGACCTGTTATTATAACTTTTTAAGGCTCAGTGAATTTTATAGGGATTATATATGTTTAGATTAACTAGCTGTGACCCGCGGTTTCATCCGCGTAGTTCCTTGTAAGATCTTAATTGAAATTAACTGATTTGATGATTTCAAGGACAATTTTGTTCACAATGAAATACTCTTAATCAACAACACATTTATTTCCATAAAGATTAATATTATTATGTTGATAAAACTCTTTGGCAAATAACTCATTATTAGGTACCAATTCTTTGCGTTTTTATACTCGTGATAATTTCTCAACGAAATGTCCGATTGGAATAAAACAATAAGTTTTTTTCTTCTATATAATATCTATGTATAACCTGACAGTGTTACTTGTAACTGCTATCAAAAATTACTTGGATACCTACATAAAAGTTATTCTGCGGTGCTGTAATTAAAAAAGATCTCTTATCTGTTGCATAACATACATATCAATTTTCTAAATTATTGATACATATGTGTAGAGATACATAAAACTTAGAAACACCTGTGCAAGACACCCAAACAGACAGTGCTGCTCTAGAGCTATGTATTTTAAATAAACCACGTTGGGGTAAGTTTCCATCAATAAAATATGGGAGGTGCGGTTCCTTTCGTCATGCACATTCAATGGTAGCTTCTCCTTTTCCGATATTATGTACACGCAGTAGGTGATTAATCTGACTGTGACTACTGTGTTTGTGCGCCTCACACACCACAGACAAGCATACCCTATAAACCAGTTAAACATTACTAGCTGCGCTGTTCAACAGTATTTTATTAAGGTCGAGTACGTGCTTTAAATTGTTTACACCGACAAAGTCGACACGACACGGTAGGGTAACATTACGTATTTCTGCTTTGTATTGTATATCAGTAATTACTGTTACTATAACACAATGGTTTTGATTATTCTAGGAGTTATCTTACAATGTTATAATAACAACACATTTAAAAGATCAAAGAACTACTTGAAAAACAATCGCCTCATGTTTTAAAGCTGGCAACTATAATTTTGAACTAAGTATAAGATGACCTTATAAACAAAAATACAGGAAACATAAGAGCAACTCATACGAAACGTTTTTGTCACTTACACAAACATTAAACCTATAGTAAAGAGGTACAGGTGTTGTTGTTGTATAGTAATTATATGACAGAGATCAATTGCTCTTTTAATTCGGACCTCTTGACCAGTGAAAATTGCATAACAGAGATTGGAGAAAAAGGTTACACAAGTATATACTCACAGATTTCTCTACATTCTTTACAACTAAGCACACAAGGTTTCTAATATTTATAATATAAATAAAATACATAGCTACATAAAGTTTATAAATAAATAGATGATATATCTAAACATTATTATGCACCTTATGTAGTGTAGAACAGATACTTCCTAGGTAATACAATCTAATGCAGTTAGAATATCAAGCTGTAATTAAAATGGATATAGACATGAAAAAAACAGTTGCATATAAAACAAAACGTCTGCCTTTGCTACATGCATACCACCTTCATGCGGTTCTTGATAGATTTGAAATTCTTCTTTGTTCCAAATGCTCAATTGTATTTTAAAAATTGTGTACCAACTATTTATGTTCAAGGTAATTTTAAAACAATAAAACAAAAAACTATAAAGAATTTGGCGCATTGTGTGTGTTAAGACACCACTATCTGTCTACTCTTTAGGAATAGAAGAGGCACGCCTTTGCGTCTCTTCTACTCTTTTATTCTTGGAAGTTGAGAAAAGAAAAAGTTGATGTGTTACCTAAGTCGGCTACCTTATTTTATATTTTGCAATTGATGTGGGTAGTGGGTAATGGTAAATGAAATAAAAATATATATCATTTTGTCAAATGTTACATCATTTGAATTTTCTATTTCTAAACTTTTCATTTCCTACACATTGATCATTACAAACATGTTTATTACAGGCCATAGATATTGAAATATTGTACCTACATAAACCGTGCATTGTCTTGCATGCTACTGCGCATGTATAAAAATACATCGTGTGACAATCAACATCCTATCTACAACAATGATTATGTTATTTGTATAAGTAATATAATGGCAGTAGTGAGTACCCGTATAGCAAAAAACTACAATATAATCAGTGTGCATATAACTCCAGAAACTTGTTTTACTCTGATCTTTAGGTTAAAATGTTTATAAGAGACAAATTGATAAGGACCGTTAAGACTTGTGTTTTCTGTTACTCAGATCTATTTAAAGCCCTTTGTGTCTGGATGTTTCTATCGATAGAGGTGGTAGGTACACTCATTAATATAGTCACTAAAACCACAGAATACGTTTACGTTGTACGTTGTACGGGTAATAACCCTTGAAGGTTCCGTCGTGAGGTTAGCCATATTCATACCTACCTGTGACAATTGTAAACAGGCCACGTGTCAACAACTTTTATTTATGTTACTTATCTTGTTCGTATCATATCTTGAATAAATACTATAAATTGATCGTAATAAATGAAATAAAATAATTAATTAAATACACATAACATGGGTAGAGGTTAAGGAAATGGCTGTTTAAGTTATTCTTAATACACTAAAGGCACGAGAAACTTGTTGCTTGTTCGAGTAGGTACATACATGTTAGGTAAGAGCTACTCGATTTCGTAATTTTAAAAACTAATTTCGCAGTATAAGTGGTGTTAGTAATTTTTTGCACACATTGAGTAACCTATCACCTTTTAGAAGAAGTATGTATGTGCCTACATATAACAGTTGTTATTACTGAATAGTACAATTTCATCGCTGTAAACAAGTCCACGTCAAGAAACTGACAACATATTTATCTATCAATATACCTAAAATCACAATACCCACAAGCGGCCTTCATATCAAACTTCATAAATGGCCTTACTCATTAGCACACCTAAAAAATGTTAACATGTTTCAAACTATATCTCTTAAGGTACCTATGTAGGTATGGTGCCCTTCCAATGTAATTCCCTTGACTTAAATATTAAAATTACCTACGTTTAAGTAAGCGGCTTATGCTCCATCTTTGTCAGTCTCACAGTTAAAGATGAGATGGAACGATGTATCGAAGACAAACAAGAGTTTGGCAATAACATGTTTTCTGTTGCGTCGTCATCAGGAGCGGACTTCATTATTTAGTAAAATTGTAAAATAGAAAGCGTTCTTTTGATATAATATGAATTTAAAGTTGGTAATTGATTTGTATGAAACTTTCACTCTTAAGTAGCTTACAATCTCCGACTTTATGTAAGTCACTACTTATGTATACGACGTGATCAAGTCAGTAAATGATGCCAGTAGTCTCGCTCCTGGTTTCCTGCCTGGGTATCTGTTCCAAGACCAAATTAGGCCTACCAGAATAACTTAAATATGTAAACATAAACATACCTATAGAATATCCATATATAGATAGAAAGTTTTAAAAAGTATATTTTACTCCGACAGATACTTATAAATTAATATTAATTGCACTAAGTTTTCTCAATAATAAACTTTAAGCGTATGATGAAGTAAAATCCGTATTATTTAGCAGATTCTTCAATACCAATTATTTAAATAAAAATAAACTGAATGACTCCACAGACAACCAGAAAGACAGAGTTAAATTTGTTAATCGTGTCAGTTAAGCAAAATAGAGATACGAGTGTGTGGACAAAGAAAATCTAATTTATCCAAGCAATTTTGGTCAAGTCATTTTTAGGTAAACTAAATTTAAGTTTTTGTTCCAAGGTAGTTTCAACATACGAGTATACTCGTAGTTTGATCAGACTCGAATTCAGTTGATATAATATACTTGTTATAGTTTTGAGTAATTAGCAACTATAGATATTTTTACTCATTCAGTCCCTCGATTGTATGTCCGAGGTGTGCCATGTTGGTACGTTGTCCCTATTGCTAGAATAACAAATAAATCCCGTCAGACCAATTGTAAGTATCCTCAGATAGTATAACACGCCTTTGATAATATACAACTACCTGTTTCAATTGCAGCCACAATAATTGATGTTCGGACATAAAGGTTGCTTGCTTTTTATACCATATTTTACGTTTTTGTAACTCGATAATCTTTGTACTTATTGTTAGTTTAGCCTCTTGTTCTTCTATTTTCATTATCAAATTCTAATTAAATTCTGCAAACTGAAATACTACGAAATAAATGATACTACTCGTCATTACTACGTTGACTGAATTGGATTAGATTGTTAGCAAAATTTGAATTATATTACCTGTTTTCTAGAAATTCTACTGATTTGTGTTAAGCTTTGGATGAATTGTGTTCGAAGGCTTGTCTTTAAGGACGATGCAGTTATCAATCTTAATATTGTATTAGAAAATAGATGACTAGTTAATCTTTAAATTTTACATCAGAATTTTAGCCTGCTATTTTTACAACACTGACCCAAATTTATTAGTATTTTGTACCTATTTGTAACTTGGGAAGTGTTGTCATGGACATAATGTTTTATTGCATTGTAGATTGCACCTAAGATAGATGTCTAGTTATTAAAATTTTATGTGTATCCCTAAAAACTGTTTTATATACAAAATCGAAAATACCTTTCCTTATTAAATAAAATGTCACGTTCAGTATGGCAGTAACCCAATCATGTGCTTGATGAATAATATTATTAACATCGTCATCGTCTACCTACAAAAATAATGAAAAATAAAAAATAAAATGCCTGATTGCTTTGGCTATCTAGTCATTTATTCATCATTATTATACACCAAAATCAACCCTGCAGCAAGACCATTTTCCACTATCTACTGGGATAATCTTTTATATTCTAAAAGTGACCTTATCTTAAAAGTGAGCCTATGTATGATGAAAATTTATTGTATAAACTTTTTTCGACTTACAGAGTCAATTTTTAAATATTAATAGTTATGATATGATTTATAAGAACTACGTATATATGATATCGCAAAGATGAGGCACTCCTTATTCTATACGTATATATTTATGTACCATCTTTCATATTGATCATAATAAGGTTACCAGGTCATACGGCGAAACGAAACTTAAAAGGAAAACTAATGGTTTTCTGTCAAGAAAGTAATATTTATTGATACTAGCCTGACTAGCCTCCTGGTTTCGACAACAGAAATTTGTAAAATCTGTTTTCACGTTAAAACGGCAAATTTTCATAAGGTATTTGTCCAACGAGACAAAAATAATCCAAAAAACAATTTCACTCCTTCATTCAACTCCGTACCGAGAGGCTTATTTTCTTTGAGAGCATATCCAGCACTGGACTGAAAAAGGCTGAGTGATGATGACGATGATTTAACTCCGTTGTCAGCTGAATTAAAAATGAAATTGATATAATAGTGTTTTATTAACAAGAAATAGAACAAAGGATAATGTAACTACGTAGCATATACTACAGTGTAACAAACGCAATGGTTTAGGTGACAGACTTGAATTATGAGTTACTTTAGTGTAACGAAAAAAACAGAAAACGATTCCTGTGACTCCCGCGTGCCTTACTTAATATATGTATATACTTATCTTGATTCTTAAACCAGCCATCGGTGAATATAGGTTAAATGTTTAATTGATCTTACTCTAAAGCCAAAAGAAAAAAAGATGAGATCAGTAAAATATTTTAAAATTTACATTACGTCTGGTAGATTGATTGATAGGTAACGAGGTTACGGCTAATAACATATATAATATCTATAATAATATCTAAGCTAGATATGACTAAATATATATATTTTTAATTTATATTATTAATCCCAGAGAAATACAGAAAGGTTATTAGCGGGAATAGTCTTGCAAATAACATTCAGATACAACATATACTGTGACTAAATCTGATGAAAATTCTCTACGTATTTGTCTATTTATTTCCCTATATATCCTTAATCTCTGAGCCATTGACAAAATAACTTGGCACTGTTGTTATTATGATATAGCTTTTTACCTTGAATGTTTTACTAATTAACAATTATAGATTCTTAAAAATACTTTCTTCTTTTTAAAAGAAAAGCAACATTAAAAAGATTACTCGTTTTTAAGATGTCCATTACCAGTTGGGATTATTTTTGTGTTAAATACAAATCAAAAACAATAAATGTCTAGAATTTAATAAAGAATATATTATGCTATGTATCTCATACTGCTCAAAAGTCTATCCAACGATAACGAAGATGAACAAACGTTATATTAGGCGTGAAGAGTCTAATACTACACCTGGCTCGTTCTTCGTTACAAGTGCTTAACTCGGAATATACATATTAAAAGCCTTCCATGTTTTATATACATTGTTCACAACACATGTTCCATTAATAATCCCGTTCTCATCAAAATAATAATGGGAACAATCAGTGTTCCATCGGTACCACATGTAAAGAAATTTTATTAAGAAACTATTCACGAAGGTTTTGCTATACGAGTACGGTTCTGCTAATGCCTTTTATATTTCGTGAATTATTATTTTGTTTTAAACAGAACTCTTTTGAATTACTTAGAATTTATCGATGGTTATTAATTATTTGTTGGGATTCGACGAATTCTATATATTTTTTTGCTGTATATGTATTACTTTCCTTTTAAGAAATTGAACCAAAGATATCAGAGTTGGCACCGGTTTTAACGCGCCTTTATCGGCTTTCCTACTCTCTTGGCGTAGTCCCGAACTCATGGAAGACAGCTCTAGTGCACCCAATCCCTAAAAAAGGAGATCACTCGGATCCGTCCAACTACAGACCCATAGCCATCACCTCCTTGTTCTCCAAGATAATGGAATCCATTGTTAACTGCCAGCTCCTCCGGTACTTAGAAGACCACCAGCTCCTCAATGATCGACAATACGGCTTCCGTCGGGGTCGTTCAGCTGGTGATATTCTTGTTTACTTGACTCACCGGTGGGCACAGGCGATCGAGACTCTCTTCTCTTCTCACTTCGATCGGGTCTGGCACAAAGCGCTCCTTGCGAAGCTTCCTTCTATGGGCTTCCCGAGAAACTGTGCAATTGGCTCACCAGTTTTCTTACAGACAGAAGCATCAAGGTCGTTGTTAACGGTGCATGCTCCGACTCCAAGTCTGTTAATTCTGGTGTTCAACAAGGCTGTGTGCTATCACCCACGCTGTTTCTTCTGGATATCAATGATATGCTGCAGATTAGCAACATCCAGTGCTATGCAGACGATAGCACGAGTGATGCCCTTTACACCGGCCGCGCTAACATTTCTCGGGTAAACGTCATCGAAAGCCGATCCAAACCTGTGTCTGAAATCGAAACTTCTCTATCAAAAGTTTCAGATTGGGTTCGTCTTAACCTAGTCCAGTTTAACCCCACGAAGACACAGGTTTGCGCGTTCACCGCTAAAAAGATGCCATTGGTCGTATCACCTCAATTTGAGAGCACTTCCCTAACTGCATCAGCCAGTATCGGAATCATTGGCGTCGATATAGCAAGCGAAGTACAGTTTCGCGCTCACTTAGAGGGTAAGGCCATATTAGCCTCGAAGAAGCTTGGTGTGCTAAACCGATCGAGACAGTATTTTACTCCGGCCCACCGCCTGCAACTGTATAAGGCGCAGGTTCGGCCGCACATGGAATACTGTTTTCATCTCTATGCAGGTGCACCCCAGTACCAACTTCTCCCTCTTGACCGCATTCAACGGAGAGCGACTCGCATCATCGACTGCCAAGATATTTCTGATCGACTTGACACCTTAACGTTGCGTAGAGATGTAGCTTCACTCTGCATCCCTTATCGCTTGTATCATGGGGAGTGTTCAGACGAATTGTTTGGACTTATACCGGCTGCTGGTTTCCGCCATCGTCCTCCGCGACAAAATATCCATCCCCATCACCTGGACGATTGGCACTCCGCCACTGTGCGCTTCTCCAGAAGCTTTTTGCCTCGCACAACCAGCTTATGGAACAAATTGTCGCCTGCCGTATTTCCGAACCGATACGACCTTCAAACCTCCAAGAAAAGAGCGTACTCCTACTTAAAGGGCCGGCAACGCACTTGTGACCCTTGAGTTGCAGGTGTCCATGGGCGGCGGTAGTCACTTACCATCAGGTGACCCGTCTGAGATCAACCGAATTGCTGTAACAGCTTTACACAAAGTAGGTATGGAGCCAAATACAATTTTTGAAATTCCATCGGCTTAGTCTTAGTCGAATTTTTGTATACCAGGGTATTGATAGATACAATGAAACCTCTGTTTATGCCAGAATAAGATCTGGCTGTAGAACGAAAAAGACGATCAAAGCTGTGAAGGAAAGCAATCGAAAAAGTCCTATCCGAAAGCAAATGATTTTATCTCGCTGAATGAATATATCATCTAAAACCATGTGACACAAATAGTCAGCAAAGTACAACGTGGGCATTATCCGACAACAGTGATGGTATCAGCTGTCAAGGAGTGACTGAGCCATATTGTTCTAAATTAAGGTATCAAAACATCGGCACAACTGTATCAAGATACGATTCTTGAGAAGGTGGTTAAGCCTCTTAACAACTTGTTCCACAACCAAGAATGTTCCTTTCAGAAAGACTCAGCAACGATTCGTAAAGCTCCATCTACCCAAGCGTGGTTGACCCACCCAAACGAACCTTTTTGCCTTTACCAGAGCTGAAGACTTGCAGTCTTTTAGTCCCGATCTTTGTCTGCTGGATTATAACTTATGGTCAGTTTTAGAGAGTATGCCATGATATATAATATGGAAAGCGATCCATAAGATTGTCAATCAAGAACTTTCTATGGAGAGAGTGCGTGTTTCTATTGATAAATGGCGTCAACGTTTAAAGGACTGTAAAAGCCGATAAATATCATTTCGAATCAGCTTCATATATTTTTAATGCTATTATATTCATGTATAAAATAACAAACATTACAGAAATAAATATTAAATAAAGTTAGAGACTGACTGAATTGTGAATAGCTTGAGCTATTGCTTATATTCCCCCGTACATCTGTATTAGCAATATGCCTTTCCATTCCTTTCTGGCCTCCCTTTCGTGTCAACATACTCCAAAACTTCCCATCTCATTCCCAAAAGTGCCCGGATGAGGGCAATATGACTGCCTCCTATTACGTATATGGAACGTTACAATCAGCAAAATGTTTGCGATAATTACGGCTCTGTATACCCCTTCGGGGATACCACATTACGGGATTACGGGGATTACATTTCACACTGATGATTAAAACAGTTACGATTCATTTATATGTTCTTACTCAACTACCTATTCATCTCCTAACACTATAAAAGTATTCAACATTCTCGTATTGTCTAACACTGAAATGGTAATAAATCTTGAAATCTGCACAATTAGGAGTATATAGTAAAATAAAATAACCTTGCTTGATATGTATATAGACTGTAAAAGAAGAATAATGAAGATGAACATTTATCACTTATTCTTAAGAGATCAAAGGCGCAGGTAACTCATAACTCCATTTAAGCCTCATCCTCATCAAAACAGTCATTACATCCTGCCTTGTACAACGCGGCTCTAATTAAAATGTTAAAAGAAAAATACAAATAACATCAAGAGTATAAAAAATAGGGTAATTCATTGGAATATCATTCTTTTTCAATGCTTCGTAGCCGAGCAAGTGTTTCTAAAGAAATAAAATAAAAGGAATGTAAGGTAAGGTTGCCCCCAGCCAGGTGGGTGGCCGACTTAAAGAAGGTAGCAGGATAAACTGGATGCGGAAGGCCGAGGACCGTGTGATATGGCACACATTGAGGGTGGCCTATGTCCTAGTGTGGACTGAGGTAGCCTAAATGATTGAAATATATATAACTGCAAAAGAAAACAAACAAGATATTTCATAATCAATTATGTAGAATATATTACAATAGGATTCTTCTCTATGTTATAAGGGCTAAACGATCAGACGGGTCACCTGATTGCAAGTGACTACTGCCGTCCACCACCACAGAAATCTAAATAATCTTCTCCTATTTAGATTTCTGTCTGCAACTCAGGAATACATATACTGGAATTCCCACAATAATTATAACCATTTGTGTATCCCTTAACCTTATGACCGGACTTAATTGGTGTAGCATGATACATTCATAAATAGGAAGGTCATAGCTTATGACATCAGGAGACACCTATTTGTGCTCATTAATTTCGACCCGGTTACACATTAAAACTATCACAACTGGTATTATTAATCAAATTAGAAGTGAGTAACCAGCTTCCAGATGACTACAACTGAATAGTGCTGATTTAATTCAACTTATGTTGAGCTATACCTAAACTAATAACAGACCTGAAGGGCTACTTTTTTCCGGAAACAGGTGTCGGATTCAAAAAATCTTTTGGCAAAAAACTTTGATAGTATGATTCTTAAAAACACCCGATAACAAAAACGGAGCAGTGATAACGTTTCGGAACGTCTAGTTCATTGTAATAAGCTAAGTGGGTCACAAACCGGCTGGCGACTGTCATAAGAAAAACAAAAATATTCCTCAAAACATGATACATATGACATAAAACATATTTTAACTAAATTAAGTTCTTTTTATTATTTGCATAAATATACATCGATTTGGGGATAAAATTATCATTCATTTAAAACCAAAAAACTTCACCAATCCTGTTTTACACATGTAATAAATTGTCTAATTTGTAATAAAAATAAGCAGGGCATTAAAAAAAAAACAATTTCAAACTACGATAAAGTCTTTGTGTATTGAGAATTGAAAATTAATTATCAATACCATCTATAATGCATTGATGGTGTGATTTGGCTCTATTGGGGTCATCACAATGGTCCTGGTCACGCTTCATGGTAAGGTTACGATTTTTTTATTGAATCTCATTTGGGATTATGCGGGCATAGATATAAATTCTTCGGTCATTATTCTCTAAGCAGCAGTTTGCCGTTAAATCAATGTAATGTATTTTTTAATCATGAAATATGTACGTAGTTTTAATATATGTATTTTATGAAGATAAACCTAAAGGCTGACCTGGACAACAAGTAGGTTTGTAAATGTAAAAAAAAATATTCTCGTTACTATTTATTAATAGATACTTTTCTAACGAATACTTCTTTCATTTAGAATCGCATCTACCTAACGTTTGAGAGCCACGGTTCGGCACGTATGGGCCAGCTCCACCGGAGTATTACCACGGTCTCACAAAAAACCGTTTGTTAAACATGCTTCCATTGTGTGACCGAGTAAGTGAGGTTGCCAAAGGCCCAACCCCCTTTCACTTTCACAGCACTCTCGTGACTAATGTCTTTTCTTAAAGATGGTTTAGAATGTTCTTACATATTTATTTATTAACATCGCATAAATGCCATTGTTTATGTTTACTAATATTCTGGTGTATCTTGCGACATGACTGTGCGTCATTAAAATAATTTTATGGCAGGAAATTGATCACGTTGGGTACGTATGTATATTGTATATACAGTGCTGGCGATTCTGCTGTTGCTAAACTCACTAAACTAAACTAAAAATCTCTAAATTTTAGTTTAGTCCTGTCTAACGACGTTTCGTATTCTGAAAACGTAAGACTAAACTAATTATGGTTTGACAGAACCAAAATTCGCTAAGTTACTCAACTTAGTCCATATTTAGTCATTCGCTATTCTCCCGCACGTTTTAAATGTCAAAAACTATCTAAAATTAAAAACGTCACTCTAATATTAGACATCACTTAAATGCATAGCGACTAATTTTAGTGATAGAAACTTGAAGTTCTTTTTTTGGGAAAATCTACCAAATAACTTCGTCAAATTAGTATAATTGAACAACGAATTCTTGATATGAACTGTGGCTGCTTCAGGGGAAAGGTATGTATACTGTTTATGTTACAATTAAATATAATCATGGCATTCTTCTCTGAAGTAATAAATACATTGTTTTCAGAAAATTTCAAGATTGATTGAGATTGGAAAACTTAAAGAGATAATTCCAGAAATAAGGAGGAAAAGTTTCGCAAACTTTTAAGCCCTAATGATCTTGGATTAAGGCTACATCCCAAAGCACTCAACGGTGTGCTTGAATTTCCATGGCAAATGTCATTTTCTTCATAAAACATGATGGTATAGTACAGTACAATAAAAAATATGTATGTATGTGATACTTCTCATGTAATAGAAGTGCACAAATAAAGTATTCTCTATCTAGTGCTTCTCTATATTAGGTAGAGGTGTAATTTGGTTTATCTATGTGCTATTTTAACAGGTTTTATCTTTACTTTAATTTTTGCTAACTAATTAACTATCAGGCTGCTGTAGAACAAGGTAATTTTATTGCACTCAGCCAAACTTCTATCATGTTTGGTGCGTGTTCAATTCCCACACAGCATAAATGTGTGTGAGATGAGTACTATTATAATTTGGTTCAGAGCCTGTATGTTTTTAGAAATATATAAATGTATGATGTTTTATTGAAATTAGGATTTAAAAAACTCTCATCAATACCAAATTGTAATGTTTATATCTCAAATTATATCTACTGTATCTTTCCAGGTTATGATGAATATAATGTGTATACTGAGGAGAATGTAAATCCTGATTTCATCGAGGAAGAGTACTATGATTTACTGACAGAGGCCAGGCAGGCATATTAGAGAAGAAATAATACAAACACACTTTAATTTAACTGCTAATAAACATTGATTTTAATTAGAACATTAGTTTTACTGTTACTACAATAAAAAATCACATAATTTATTTTCTCAACATAAAAATATTCTTTTAATGAACTGAAAATGTCAAATAAAACAAAATGGTTTGGGCAAGATAACAGACAAGCTTTAGGAAGTGCTCACAAGAAACAGCAGTAGTTTTCAAGATATAGAAATAATGTTAATCTAAGTTATGAATTTTATTATTGATTTATATATCTATGGCTTAAGATAGCTGTTGCTATATCCTGAGCATTGTGATCAAGTGTGTCTTGTAACCTACAATTGCTTTCTTGTAGAGTAATCAATAAATTATTATAAGTAGGTGGCAGAGGTGGTCTAGGCATGACAGATGGTTGGGTGTGGGTTCAATTCCCACCCAACAAATGTGTGTGAGATCAGCACCGTCATAATTTTGTTCCGAGTCTGTATGTGTATTTAGAAATATATAAGTGTATGTTTTATTGAAATTAGGATTTAAGTCTCATTAATACCAAATTATAATGTTTATATCTCAAATTATATCTACTGTATCTATATAATGTAGATTATGATGAATATAATTTGTATACTGAGGAGAATGTAAATCCTGACTTCATCAATGAAGAGTGCCATGTTTTTCTATCAGAGGTCAGGCAGGAATATTAGAGAAGAAATAATACAAACACACTTTAATTAAACTGCTAGTAAACAAATTTATTTTAATTAAAACATTAGTTTATAATCAACAATCACATAATTTAAATTCACAAAAATATTTCCATATCCATGTTCTGCCAAGATATCTGTAGATTACTGTGACTCCTGTACCTCTTGAGGCTTCCAAGGAGACTGTACAGGGAGCAGCGATTCACATGCAGGTTTCTTTCTATATTAGTTAGGTCATACTCCTGTTGCCCTTACTGATTCACACACTTACGAGCTTTGGTTTTCACTTTAGACACATACACTCCAAACCTAAAAAGTAAAAATAAATTATTTATTAATCATAATGCTTAAGAATGTATGGCTTAATGCTGTTAACTGTAGAGACTTATAAGCTGCCGCTGCTGTATAGTCTGCCTGATTACCTAATAAAAAAATACTTGAAACACTTGGGAAACACAAATATTTCATTTTATATTGGAGCTTTAACAAAATTGAGTTATAAATAATATCACTCAGCAAATGAATGTTTTCTTACCTCTCGCAATTTCCATATTAATGTGAAGGCGTTCCACATGTAGTTTTATATTTTAGGGGTTACAAATAAACTAATGTAGGCACTGGGTACGTATTTATTTATTCCGGACCGATTTATATCAGATCTTAATAGATTTGTACATCTTCGATATAGACAGCTAGTTACATAGATAACAAAAATATTAAATGGTGGGTTGCTAGTATTTGAACCGTAACTCTGTATTTTCTCAGCTTTGAGCTACAAAACTAACACTCTTTCTGCTACAAGTGTTATATTATGCGTAAACAAACATTCACCGGCATGCAAGAAAATTTAAAATGTATTTTAAGGAGAATTCGTTATAAAACTCTTTATCATTCATTCTTTATTTTAAAGTAGTGGTAACATCTTCGTACTCAACTTTTAGTGATGTCAATTTCAAATTAAGAGCTGTCATGTTGAAACCTAAATTTAATTCGACGTAAAAGCAGAATAGCATATTTGTAATCTGTTCACTAAAATAAGAGATTTTTAGTGAAATTTTAGTTTAGTGATGTTAACGGCAGAATTGCTACCAGTATGAGTTATTTTACTATCTGAGAATTATAGTAAGTTATTGTAAAATACATCAAGTTTATTATTAAAAAAAAATATCAAGGAAAGTGTGATAAAAGATTTATTGGAAATTCGTTTTGTGACAAAACTTCCTTCAATCTAAGGAAAGAACAGCTCAAATTAATAAACCAAATTCTGTGCTCAACTTAGGTATCCAATAGGTGTTCCTGCATTAGGTGTAGTTTCCAAAACATAGTTTAAGCATGCTCTTTTCTTAATTACAACTTACTCTACCGTATAAATTATGGCATGCATCGCTGTAACTAATATTCTTTTTCATATATTTACACGTTTATTACCTCGAGTGACTTACTACATCGGAACGTAACGAGATAACGACGATTACGAACTTTACTTGGGGTAAATAATGTTTTATTTCAAGTGGTCTGTGTGCTATGCATCGAATTCTAACCGAAGGAACATATTATATTGTATATCGTAATATATATATAAGACAATAAGCCTATTTGTTATCTAGTTTTTGGTGATGACAAATTAAACTATATGTGTTAATCTGTAAAACAAATTTTATTTTCATTTTCATATTCAGAAATAAAACACTAGTTACATTATCATAAAGTTATAAACATTAAATGTAAAATAAATAAACGACATTTAAAGTCTATTTGTTGATTTTTCTTAAAAGACCAAACTAAATTATTTTTCTAATATTTTTACTACTTAAGAGACAGCCGTTACGTCCAAAACTATAATTCTGTTTTACTGTTTTTATTTTATAGAAGATTTCTATAGCTGAGCTGAGCTGACACCTAATTACTGAGCCAAGTCAACACAAAAGGACAATTGAAAAACGCTCCATAATTCAAACGTAAAGGAATCCTAGACATTATTTCTAGGTATTTCTTTACATATGTAAAAGTGTCATCAAAGTCAATTTATTTGGCCTTGACAAAATCCGTTTTCTGTCAAAAAACTAGTATTATTTCTTTACTTTAACAAACATCTCAATTTATGTATATTAAGTTGGATATATGTTTTTATAGGTAATGTTGTGGTATGGTATTCTTTTACCTTAAACACATCATCAATGATTAGTTTGTTGGTTTGTACACCTTACAGTACATTTGAATATATTTTATATTTAAATATAAATTGTTCATATATTATTGTATAAAATAAAACAAAACCAGACGTGCCCCGCATTTAATTTGATTATACGAGTACATATGTATAAGTTAATGTATGGAAGTCTGCACTATTTGTGGCCATTTATGATGACTGCCCGCCCTCCTTGTGTAGTATCATGATTATATATACATATATAGTACCTTGTGAAATAAACATGCTATCTAATGCCATATAATTTTTTTTAAATCATATCAATAGTTCCTTAGATAGGCGCGTCCAAACAAACAAACAAACAAACCTGCCTTTTTATAATATCATTATACATGTTGTTGTGGTTTATGCAGGCTTATGCAGAGTGATTATTAAATCCAATTTTATACCAGATGAGACGATTAAATATGGATGATTAGGTTTCATTATCCGATACAAGAACTATGATAGCCGAATGACTACACTCACAGGCACAATTAACCGCCCACCTATATTTTTCGTCACCCTGTTTGTTTATGTTAACTGTGGCTTATCTATTGTTTTGTTTTTAGTGAAGTGGGTAGTTTAGCAATAAACTAAACACTTAAGAACCCTTATTTCGACCCTTAAGCTTGTATCGCCGAAGCGTTTTTAGAATTTAGTCTCTGTTTGACATTGTTGCAGTAACGTTACATTGATTACATTTCTTGTTATTGTCTGCTATCGTGTACGAACATTGTTTAATTTGAGTTTTTAGTGTACGATTGTTGTTTGTGACTGAAAAAAATGCCACTGGATGCAACTGGTGCTGCTAGGGCAGTGACTTTAGCTGACGCTGGGTATAGCCAACGTCGCATCGCTCGTACGCTTGGTGTACCTCGAACTACAGTGCGGGATGCCATCAGACGCTTTCGGGAGACTGGTTCATACACGAGAAGGCCAGGTCAAGGCCGACATCGGTGCACCGCGGCTCTGGATGACCGCTTTGTTGTCAGTAACGTGCTAAGAAATCGCTTTTGCACCGCTACTGAAGCGCGCACACGTCTGTTTGAGGTGAGAAATGTCACTGTAAGTGAACGTACGATAAGAAGAAGACTGGCTGAAAGGAATCTGAGAGCTTTTCGTCCAGCTCGCGGTCCACAGCTGCTTGCACAGCATCGTAGAGCAAGACTTGCCTTTGCACGAGAATATGCTGACTGGACTACGGAACAATGGAAGAACGTACTGTTCTCAGATGAGAGCAGAATAGCCTTAAGGGATCCAGATGGACGTCAGCGTGTTTATAGGCGCCAAAATGAACGGTTTGCTCCATGTGCAATAATCGAAACCGTGGGTTATCAGGGAGGATCCATAATGGTTTGGGGAGGTATCTCTTACGAGGCTCGTACCGATCTAGTGGTGTTTGATAGAGGCAGTGTGACTGCTCAAAGATACGTGGAGGAAGTCTTACAAGACCACGTCATACCTTTCGCACCATTTTTTGGTGAAAACTTTAAATTAATGCACGACAATGCTCGATGCCATACCGCAAGATCCGTCACTCAATACCTCGATGAGGTCGGGATTCAAGTTTTGCCATGGCCGTCACGCAGTCCCGATCTTAACCCAATTGAGCACATTTGGGACAACCTAAAAAGACTTTTGTGATTTTATTTATCCTTAATGGCTGCTTTTAACATAACTTCCATCAAATGTGGTCAACATTTTCCGACTACTGAAAATTGAAAGAAATACAAGGTGGGCGGTTAATTGTGCCTGTGAGTGTATATTGCTTAAAATACAATTGTATTAAAGAAGATAACAGTATCTTTTTCGATTTTGGTGTATTTACGTTCTGCGCTGAACATCGATATTGGGCAGTCAGTGCCCTCAAATATCCTGACAACTAGTCCAAATGTCGAATTCAGTTAGCCCTCAGTGTTGTCAGGTGCCAGTCGCGCCGTAGAAAAAGTGATATTCAGGCAATAACTGAATAGAAGCCAACCCAAATGGACATGGGAATAATAAGGCTTGGATGGGAGTATTTTAGGATTTAGCCTACATTTCACATTACACTATTTTTTTGGCAGTCTTAGTTCCTCTGTTTGTACGAAACAAAAGTGTACTAAGATTATTCACTCATATAAAATTACTACTACGTAACTATTAACTGTATATAAATATCGTTTAACTCTTTTCTGATGACTTTGCTTAATATGATCAAGAAGTAGCAAAATTTGATATCGATAGTGTGCTAAAAGCGCAGCTATAATAAATGTATTTAAATCGTAAACAACACAAAGGTTTTATGTTTTGAAGGTCAATTTAATTTCAGATATTTTACGTTAGATGCTCTTGGTGTAGTCAGACAAATAAATACGAAGTGCAGGTTATACCTAAAATGGGCATCAATGGGTACTGATTATATACATAAAAAACAAATGTACGTCAGTGCCGGGTTATTGGTACCGTCTGGTATAAATTTGTATATAAATAATACAAAATAAACTTATGGAAAAGAGAAAGAGGCCTTATTTGATCTGATTATTATCCTTAAGTCGCGGCTACTAGATTATGTTGTATCTTACTACAACATCTAAACTACTGACGTTTACGTGCTTTTCTAATCCTTGGGAAAACTATAAATTAAAATATTTCACATTGTGTTGTATTGCCATTAAAGAGAGATAGAGACAATAATGTGTAAACCGTAACATAGACTTTTTCTTTTCTAAAAAAGAGAACATTAAAATTATTAGATACTTTCAAAGCTTATTCAACTCATTAAATCTATAGGCAATAGAAAGTGGTCCCTTCGCCACACATATTATGTACACAGCCGTAGTACGCAAAGGGCTTAAGTATGTCAGGCCGATAACAGAAGTGAAAGTGAGCAGTCGTTGGCGGTTTTTTAATGTATGGTGTTGTAACGTTGATGTTAAGAAATATTTTTTCATCTATATATGTATACTAGTAGAGTACGAATATACGGCGCAATATATTACCATCTTATTTTCTTATCGATATGTTAAGCTCGATATATTATATATTATATTTAAAGTCAAGTTCATATTACAAATAAATACGTGCAAGGTTTTTTAAATAGTAAAGAAGAATATTTGGTATAATTTATTAAGTGAAGGGGTCTAACAGTAATTGCTGACAGCAACATACACTGATCTACTTGGTGATGTACTGAGGAAAGGGCAGATGAAAAGTACCTGAAACCATAGGTCTTAGGAAGGAAGTATGAAAGCTGTGATGACAGAAGCTCGTGAGGAAAGGATAGAAGCAAGTGGTGGGTTGTTGTCTTTGAATACCCCGAAGGGGGAAAGGCTTGAGCTTACCTAAGAATATATTAATTATTGAATGAAGTTAGTGGATGAATGATTTTGATCATTATATTTTTTAAAAGACATCCTACATTAGGTATAATTCCTGCGTCGCGGAGGGTTTGCAAACATTCACTCAACGGACCACAAAGAACACCCAGAATCGGGACAACTATTTGTGACACAAATTTTTGTCCCGTGTGGCCATTAAACCCACGACCTCCGGTTCAGCAGTAATGATCACTAACCACTAGAATAACAGGCCCGTCGTTATAAAAAAATAATGCTTGCAAATATTTTGCTTTTAACTGATTTACGAACTGAAAGTAAATTTAAATTGAAGGTTAATATTATATTTCATTTTTTTTTTTTATTTTAAATAACAGAAAGGGAAACGTATAAACCTCCTGAAAAAGATCCATATTTTAACACTTATTTAACACATCCTCGCAATACTGGTATTTGTGTTAACCAGTATCAATTGAGTTTTTATCAAGCAGACAATTAGATAAAAAGCAACATGTTATTTTACTTATTGACTCTTCACATTAGATTTTTTTGTGTTATATATTTTCTTCTTCTTCTTCTTCGCAAGATAAGATTTTTTTCAAACAAAAATGTGATCATCATTTTAGGATTACATTTTTAACATTGTTTGTGTAAGACATATCAATACAAATAACGAAAGTAATATTAGGAATGCAAATTATAACTCATGAATTATATGCATCAGCCGTATTGCCATCGACTAACCTTCAGCTTCCTTCTTTTATAGTCAAAGTTCACGCAGATTAGCAATTCAGAGTCTTGACGGAAATGCAAAATGTTTCATAAAGTATAGATAATATTGCTGACAATGCCATTAAAATAAACAAACAGGCCATGACATTGTTTGTCTGTATACAGATATCTTTGTAGTGATTTAAGTACAATAAATAGGAAAAGGTTTTTTTTTTTTCAGGGTAAAGAAAGGGATGAAAAGATAAGAACGCTCTATTTTCTATATATCCATACGTCATATGGATTTATTTGTTCAATTGTTTTTTTTTTTCAATGTTAGAATGTTTTAAGAACATCCAAGTACGTATACATGTGTATAGATCACGATCACTGGTATGAGATCACGATTACATTGGATACAAAGTGTCTAGGTAGTTAGTTGCTTTAGTACTAAAATAACTTCAGTGTGGGCATCAGGTGAATTACTAAATAGTTCTTATGTATATCAGGTTGCTTTAAGTAGCCTCTACAAGTTGTTAAGGATAGTAATACCAGTCATAAAATTTATCATATGGAATATTTACCGAGCTCATCCCTCAGTAAATATTCCATATATTGATTGACTGGCTTCTTGTTTCTCTTGTGGTTAGTGACCCTGACTGCTGAACCAAAGTTCTTGGGTCTTGTGTGATCCACTAATAAATGTCCCGAGTGTGAGTGTTCTTTGTGACCGTCTAATATTTGTGTATCACGCGACACAGGAATAACTTTAATTTCTAGTGCGGGAGTTGCTATTTGAAAAAAAAAAAAACTTAAACTTATCGTACAAATCAATTGGGAGTCGATTGAACGAGTAAAACATGAGATCTAATCTAATAATAATTAACGGAGGACTAAGTTAAATAAAATGATGACTGCCCCGATGTCTAAATTAAAACGTTAATAGTAAAAGTAATGTAATGAACGACGTCTTTACTCCTAGAATGCGGAGGGCATATTTATGTAATCGAAGGGTATCGAACAGAATAACATACTGCATTTCTTTTTATGAAAGTTTTTTGTGACAACTATAAGTCTTATTCTAATACAAAGTTCCACAAAACTGTTTCAAACAGTTTGTCTGTGGACTCAGTCGTCTGTTTATGTATATACCATGTCCATGGACACAAAGAAGAGAGGGGGATGAGGGGAGAAAAAGAGGAGAGGAGCAGTTGGGCCTCCGGAAACCTAACAAATTTCAGGGAAATGCAACGCAAGCGCAAAGCAAGCAATTGCTTCACAATCGGTTTTTGCGAGGCCGTGGTATCGCGCCGGTTGAGCCGGCCCAATCGTACCTAAGCATTGCTATACCACTGTTAAAAATAGCTAAATAAAAATTTGGACCATCCCAAGGCCTACGTCATCATTAATTTAAGGAATTTATGGATCTTAAATAAATTATATATGTTTTACGGCACAGTGTTATTATAACTAGTTACTTTCAGAGATAAATAATTTTTGCAAAAAAATATATGTTATTTCATGAAATTGCAAATCAAGAAATATTTTTAATTTTATTTTAATCTTAGAGGCGTAACATTTTCTTTAAATTTAAATGGGACAAAACTGGAAGCATACCCTTTCAGAATTTTCCCAATCTGATCATAACATGAGATTGTGTATATGTCATATTTTTTAAACAATGTCAAGGGTCAGTAAATCTTAGGTTTTGCAAAGTCTTACTAGGTTTATACAATGCTAAAGTTTTCCACCTAGAACCATTATCAGATATCAGCATACAAACTACAGTAAAAAAAAATAGTAATAAACTCACTTTCTATCTTAAAAGAGTTGTAGAAATTACGTTTCGTTGAAATACAAGTTATACCGGTTGGATTGATGCACCCACGCTTGTTTCGTAACGTGTAGTTACGTAGGCGTGTACTTGAACATTTTTTGCATGCCTGTATAGAAAGAGTTGAGAGAAATTTAAAGCCCCACTCTGTTAAAAATACTTTGGAATTCAACTTTAGATGCCAGTTACAAGCAAGAACCTCTTAAAGTAAGAAGTATTTTCTTATTTCCTGGTGGGCTAGCTATTCTTACATATCTTGATCTTGGCATGATTCGTTATGGAAAGAGACAGTCCGAGAATTAGCCCATCATTTTTTTTAATTTGAATTACATATTAATATCTTTGATCTTATTTTAAAAAGTACTTGACAATAAAAAAGACGATTAAATTAAGTATATGAGAACTACCGCAAGTTTGTCTACCGTCTTACTTAGGACATTGTGGTATTGTACAAGTCAATGAAACCATTTAGAATGTTACGATACTAGAAACTAGAACTTTACTGATATGAAATTAGCTTCACCGTTGCCGTTGGTTTGACCTGTGTAATAAATATTATCAATATGTTTAGTTATATAACCATACAAATAATTATACTATAGTATAAATATGTATATAAACGAAAGAACGATTATTAATTATTACTATAAAACTTTAAGCATTTTTTTATTATATTTAGCTTATGCGATTATCCACATGTATAATCATCACTTAAAATAAAAAACATAATAAAAAAAATTATAAACATTTAATTAACCTTGGCTCTTCGTTATTTTTTAAAAGTTATGCTACAAAAGGCTGTAGAAAACACCTAACGTTATTCCAGTTAGCTTCCTTTCTTGGCATTGTTAATTAAAATTCTTATAAATTGGAATGAAGTGCGTGTAAGAGTGTTATATTGTTCACCTTGCCCCACTGCTATCTATGTCATCGGTGAGGTCTACTACTAACAAAAGTGTAAGTAGCTTAACCTACACTACTAAAAACTAAACCTTTGCAACAAAATACCTACTGTAGTTGACTCTCAAATGTATGAAAATAACAATTAAAAACTATTTTTTCGTCTGACTTAGCTGTCATTATATTATTTTATTTTGATATAAGAACTGATTTCACAGAGACTATGAAATAATTTATTTTAAACAAGCAACTACCAAATCGTCGTAAAGCTCGGTAAATTCAAATACTTAGTCACCAGCAGATTATGGAGCAGCCGCTACGATGAATGATCAGAGGAAGACATTAAGGAATCAAGGGTGACATACAATACATTAGTTGACCCCTCACGACACACAGGATGTGGTAAAGTAATATTGATCTTTTGTTAAAGAGCGACACTGAATTACAATTTCGTTTTAATAAACTCCGGCATTTCTTTTACCTCCCCTAGTAAAAATTTTATGAAATGTTTCTAGACTCCAAGCTTTGCTATGTTTGCGTTCTTAAAAACCCTAGTTTTGAACGATACAATAGTAAGTGCGTTTTATTTAATAACTATGCAATGCACATACGCAGTAGCACAGCGACTCACACTTTGGGTAAACAGTAACAATACAGAGCTTTTTCCCATAATAATATTGGGTATCACCTATGTACCGTGGAACTAAATCTACGACTAGTTGCTGGTACGTTGGTTGGTGTGTTTTTGCAGGCAATAACTACACGACGTAGACAGCAACACGTCATACTAGTTACGGACATACCTGTTTATAAATAGCATGTGCTGTAATATTGTTGTGTCTTATCTTAGATAAACAGCGTGTTTCGCTAATTTGTATCGTGCATCACACATTTACATCAGACTGCATATTTTGCTTTAAAATAAATAGGAACATGTGCCAAGTCGAGCTTGCGATGACAATAAAATTAAAGTACCTGTCTTTTTTATTTATTCGAAATCATAGCAAGTCGCCTTATATTTTAATCTAGTTTTTTTGTGCTTTAAATCAAGACTGTTTAGTATCATACAACAATAAATAATACTCTTAAAAATAAATTAATTATTATCATTCATAGTATGTGTGGTGTCCTAAAAACAAGATGGAAACTAACTAGGAATTATCCAATACGGTTTACGACGGTAATATGTACATATATAAAATCTACAATAACACCTTGCAAAAAAAGGCCAAGAAGGCATAAACGCCCATAAAGCGCGATTAATACCTACAACAACAACAATCACGAAATTTTGAACCCAGATTAATAGAATAGGTACATATAATATGTTAGCGGGTATATTTATATAGACTTTGTTCGGCGTTATCTGCCTGTCCTTTGGAACTACATGTTATCTATCCAATCTTTGAAAGACAGCTTAATATACTGTCTTTAAGAAAACCTTTTAGACTTCGATTTTGCGACTTCTTGTACTTAATAACTTTTTACTAACATAACTTATCTAAGATATAGTTATCTTTTCTGTAATGCAGAAGGAGTAGGCTATAGTCTATTATAATAGGTACCGAAGTACTTATGGTACATTTCGACTTTTTTTTTAAAAAATCGTTTCAGAGTCTTACACTTTTCAAAAGTATAACATTGAAGACAAGCCAATTTGCCGCCATTTCTGCGAGTCACAGATAAAAAAATACACTTAGTAAATTTAACTTTAGACATTCAAGTTACTTATTGTGTAACAATTAATAATATACAAATTCAGAGACAAACGTGCACTTTTAATGAAATCCATATCTTATTACTATATTATACTTGGATATTATATTACGATGCTGCGTAATTATTTAATAAATAATAGCATAATAAAAATATTGTTCAAACTCTTGTTTACTTTTTACTTAAAATTTCCATCATAATTTGTATTTCTTCTACCATCAATTAAAATATTTTTTATTATGTCAAAGAATATTTATATTGGTTCAATAAAATAAACAATATTCTAAAAAAAAACAAGTTAAAATAAAACGGCACTCACCTTCTTTTATAAACACAGCAAGAAGTAGCACAGGGACAAAAATGCTGAGGTTGGCCATTGTTAGATAGAAAGTACAACACAACACGAATTACGAAATTATTACACAATTCGACAATGAACGTACGTTTCTCTTCGCATTCGGCGAACGAATGACTCGTCCGTGCAAGCGAACAGTTGCAGTCATCCGTTATTTAAACCTTCAAACCTGCGTCTGAAACGCTTTAGTAAGCGTTTGACTGATCTGCGAATTCTGTCACCGAGTGACAAACAAATACAAAAATATACTATTTTTTTTTGCAATGCAGAGAAAAAAGTACACATTTATTTTTAATCATCATGTGTATCCGTTGTATTTGAGATTTTAGATAAACTTTTAGATTTTAGACAGAATATTTCTGAATACAAAATAGCACCCATATTAACATTAATGTTTAATTTAAGAACTAAATTCAAAGCCAATTATGGCCTCAAGTTACTTAAATTCTTTTCACGTTTAAATTTAGGAACTCGTTGTGAATTATAGTGAATTATAGTGGGCAGAGAAATATGTAAGTAATATTGACGCGCAGTTAATCTTAGGCTTAAAGTCACTGAAAGGCATCCTGAATCTTCTAGAATAAGAGTTTTACTAATAAAAACGAATGACGTTTAGTTGTTTAAGAATTATGCAATGTCATATCCTGGCCGATAGCGTTTTCAACGTTTCAAGTTTAAAATAAAAAACAGAAATTCCAAACTGAATCTATAAAGAAATCTTTAACTTTTGTTAAATTGATATATTTCGGGTTCCTAGACCGAATGCTGTAGGATACAACCAGTTGTTGCATAATATTTAATATAAGTCAAGTAGCCTATTAATTAATAAAACATAGTATTTTTCATAATATATTATTCCAACTTCCTACCTTACGTCCGTATCGAACACCGGATCAAGCAGGGGGCAGACACGCGTACTGATAAAACTTACGTGGCTAACGAGGTAAAGGTTACCCATTCAACATGGAGAATTTAAATAATGGAATACGTATAGGGCCGCTGCCCGGGGACAATCGCCGGGGCACGCCTGGAGCTGGTGCTGGACGTGACAGCATACGAACCACCAGTGGCTCTTTGCTGAACAGGCGGGCGAGAGTCGGGGATCTCGAAAATGTCACAGCCGATCAACGGGGAGGGGAGAGAATGGATGATGCTTTGCAGGGTAGGGTTATGCCCACAGACTCTGTCGGCTCATCTACAACGACCACAAATAATGTAATAAGCGATGATAGAAGAAGAAAGTAGTCAACAGCAGAATTAAAGGAATTAATGTTTTGCTATTTATAGCACGATCAGAAGGAGCAGGATACATAGGACGATTGCAGACACTTTTTATAGAGAGGAACCCTAATAACGATAAAATTCATAAGTTTAATGGTAACACTTTGTCCAATCAAGCTCGCAGGGTAATAAAACAGAATGTCATATCACAAGAGTTACTAGATCTTATACAAAAACATACAGAAGGAATTATTTCTACTGAGAACTTTGAACATATTTCACATGCAACCTAAGAACGACATGAAACACCATCACCGATACAGAATACACATGAAAACATGCTACATGCACAATACTCTTCAGAACAAGCAGAAACAATAGACCAGTTGACAAACAACATAGATGTAAACGATGATCAGGACCCATTAGTATTAAATTTATTGCTTACCATCAGGCAAAGTGGAGTCATTGTGGTAAGCTTACAAATAAAAAAAGAAAAAAACACTAGGAGGATGCAGAGTGAAGCTACATATCTACGTAACGCCTAGGTGTCAAGTCGATCAGAAATATCTTGGCAGTCGATGATGCGAGTCGCTCTCCGTTGAATGCGGTCAAGAGGGAGAAGTTGGTACTGGGGTGCAACTGCATAGAGATGAGAACAGTATTCCATGAACGGCCGAACCTGTGCCTTATAAAGTTGCAGGTGGTGGGACGGAGTAAAATACTGTCTCGATCTGTTTAGCACACCAAGCTTCTTCGAGGCTAATATGGCCTTACTCTCTAAGTGACTGCGAAACTGGACTTCGCTTGATATATCGACGCCAAGGATTCCGATACTGGTTGATACAGTTAGAAAAGTGCTCTTAAATTGAGGTGATATGACCAATGGCATCTTTTTAGCGGTGAACACGCAAACCTGTGTCTTTGTGGGATTAAACTGGACTAGGTTAAGTCGACCCCAATCTGAAGCTTTTGATAAAGAAGTTTTGATTTCAGACTCCACTCACAGAACGCTTACTGCTCCCAAAAGCTAAAATAAATAAAGAATTCATCCTAAATCTACACACTCTTGACAGCTATCTACCTAACCTATTAGTTATTGACACTAGTCTACGCGAAATAAATAATATAATTTATGCATCGGCTAAAACTCAATAATCAAACACCATACAAACACCCACACACTTCAAAACCAAAGTGCGATCCACCGTGGAAAAAGAGAGTAAAAATTAAAATTGAAAATTTAAAAAAGAATTAGGTCAGTTAATAGAAATAGAAAGAGGGATTTCTACACAAAGAATGAGAAATATCAAAGAAAGGGTAAATAGTAAATATATCATACTAAATGAAAATGATCAACGAAATACAGCAGAAACACTTAAAAAAAAGCACTGGCAGGTAGAATCAAACGAAATTATGATATTAATACTAGAAAAGAACAAAATAGTTTATTTAAGGAAAACCAACATAGATTTTACAAAACTAGCAAAGATATTAAAATACCAAGTAGAGAAGGAGTGGAAGAATTTTGGTCTTCAATATTATTAATCTCTATAGCATACAACACTGAAGCTAAGTGGATTAAGGAGGTAGAAATGGCGTCAGGAGAGGTAAATACAATTGATACAGAAGAAATTACAGAACGTCAAGTTAAAACTGCCATAAGAAAACTGCAAAATTGGAAAGCACCAGGAACAGATAAAATACAAAATTATTACTTGAAATATTTAACCAGTGTCCACCCATATCTAAGTTCATTATTTACAAATATAGTTGCAGGTACAGAACCATTAAAAGAATGGTTTACTACAGGCAAGGTCATAGTAATTCCTAAAAATAAAAATACAGAAGAACCGAGAAACTGGAGACCGATAGCAGGCTTGCCAAGTATTTACAAATTATTAACGTCCGTATTAGCCAACTTACTGTATAGCCACAACAGCGGGGATGTCGCCGTGGTGCCAGGGGATGTAAGGATCACCTTATGGTTAACAAAGCTATATTAGAGAATGCACACCAATTCCAAAAGAAACTAAGCATGGCGTGGATAGACTATCAAAAAGCCTTCGACAGCATATCGCATAAATGGGTTCAAAAACTACTTGATGTAAAACTATCATAAAAAGTTTCCTTCAGCTGGTTATCCCTTCGTGAGGGGTGATCAGGACAGCCCGTGGCTCCCAAACTTTAATAACTACAGAACGGATTTCTGTTAAACGCGGCATTTTCCAGGGTGACTCCCTATGGCCCTTATTGTTTTGTTTAGCTATTAACCCTATATAATTTGTACTGAATAAATACGAAATGAAAGCATATAAACTTAAAAATAGTTTCTAGCAAAATCATTTAGTTTACATGGATGACCTTAAAGTCTATGCAAACAATAGAAGTAACTTGAAAATATTATTAGATAGTGTAGAAATATTTCCAGAAGACAGGGATGAGATTCGGGTTAGATGAATGTAATGTAATACATATTAGCTCAGGGCATAGGAGTGGTGCAATAGGAGAAGGCCATATTCTATTAAGCGGAGAGATGTTTCAACAACTGGCAATAGGAGATCAATATAAATATTTAGGAGTACATGAATCAGGAATGATCGCACACAGTATAATTAGGGATCAAATAACAAATTAATACCTCAAAAGGATTAAAAAGCTGCTAAATACACATCTCAATTTACGTTCAATACTAAAAGGTATAAATACATATGCTATTCCGGTACTACTCTATTCATTTGGTGTTATTAATTACAAAATCAGTGATCTTAAGAAAATAAATGTCAAAACAAGAAAACTTTTAGCAATAAATGAGGCACATCAGCAAAAAGCAGAAATAAAGCGACTATACTTACCGTAGACAGAAGAAGAAAGGGGTCTTATAAAGGTAGAGTATATGTATAAAACACAGATAGTTAAATATAAGCAATACTTAAAAGCAGAAAGCGATCATCTTATTCGAGCAATAGTACAAAACGACTCACATAAAGATAAATACTCCATAATTAAGGAAGCACAAGAAATAGAGGACGAACTATATTTACCAGTGGATAACACACACACACAGATAAAGAAATTAAGAAATCGATAACTAAAACATAAAATGAAGTGTGGAGAACAATGAAATCAAGCCAACGTTTGGTTTAAATGGATTAAGAAACAGCCTATATCTCCCAAATTAGAATCATCAGTATTTGCCATACAAGACCAAGCCATCATGACTCGACCGCATCAGCGCGATATATTGAAAGAACCAGTAGACGGAAAATATCGCCTTAATGCCTGCAAGGATGAAACCACGCAGCATATCATATCGTGATGCGAAAAACTGGCAGGGACCTATTATTTTAAACAGTATAATAACCTTGTCTAATACGTCTACTGGTGTCTGGCCAAAAAAACACAAATTAGAAGTCTCTGACGTTTGGTGAAAAGTAACACTTACACAACCATAAGTTAAAGAAAATGAATCCACTAAAATCCTTTGGGAAATTCTTGTACAAACAGATATCACCGTAACGCACAATAGACCTGACCTTATATATATCGACAAAACCAGCAATAAAACATTTTTAATAGACATCACCGTACCATCCGACTACAATATAGGCGCTAAAGAAATTGAGAAATTGAGCAAATACCACCTGCTGAAAACTGAAGTCACCCGTCTGTGGAATACACAAACGACTGTCATTCCAATAGTTATAGGCGCAACGGGAATAGTTTCCAAAACATTAAGAAATACATAGATAAATTAGAAACCACCATTGACATTACCATTCTTCAAAAACAAGCAGCCATACACACAGTAACCATACTCTGTAAAGTTTTGGGAGATACGGTATTCATACACAACATGCAGGACCAGCACTCACAAAACACCCAGTAATCGCAAAACATGCATCATTTACAGGACTCACAGGACCGCAAGAATCGCCAAACATATCGCAATCATCAGACATACCAGACCTTCTGAACATATCTCATACACTGGACAGACAACAGACATTAAACACTCTACGGGTAAGAGGAAGGGGAAGAGGACGAGGACGAGGAAGGAGAAGGGCCACGACTGACATACACCATACGACAAATACATACTAGTTAGGTTCCTCTTATACAATGAAACTACACATTCAATTTTTATATATTTATTCATACATACAGTTTATAATTAACTTCATTAATTTTTATATAATAGGGACATAAATATCCTTTTTCCCGTAGGTTACGGGACGGGGTATCTATAAAACCGACAAAAGTCGAGATGTTGAAACAAAACAAATATACAAATATATGCAAATATACATAATATAAACAATTGACTGAAATATAGTACGATACTATATATTATTGTACGGGTGGCCACCCAAAGTGGAAGTCAACTGGTAACTGCAAGGAATAGGTTTAAACACAAATACGAATGCTTTATTTGCTTTTCAGATGCAAAACGCCCCCACATTCTAGATTATATTTTCCCTTCCTCTCCTGCCGTAGTAGTAGACTTTACACAATCAATAAGTCTCGTTCCCTTAAATCATCATTTCACCACCTCTCTCACGTTGGACAATCTATCTGAAGAAAATACTTTAAATTACATCAACAGTCAACCGCACTCTAATTTATGCCATTTTCACTTCGGCCCAGTTGCATAAGGAGAGGTCAAAAAAAATAATATCCTGTCTATCAAATCCCTTCAATCAAATTTTGGTAGTATTCTAGTGTAGTACAGACTCTAGTATTCCTCATAATCGACTATGGAAATGTGTACGATTTTGACGTGAATGCAGATCTGCTCTATAAACATGACCATATTTTAATAATTGCATTCTATTCGTTTTTAATTTACGGAAATATGATAACGTGTCTCAGCCCCGCAACGTAGCCAGACACTCTTTCTCTTTTCTCTACAAGTCCTCCGTCCTACCTAACTTCACAATTTAACAACAATACTATAAATCTTCATACAAACATTATACCTTTTTTGTTTAATCTGTCCTCTTATGGTCAGCGCTCCCACACGAGATTAGGATGGCAACAAATTTTGGCAACGATTCTCTTTAATCTTAAACTCTCTTATCCACGAATTTATAGTAGGTATATATTATTGTGTACTATGTTTATATTTATGGATTATTTGTAATAATATAATTATTATTTATTATAGATATGCAGGCGTACGTTTTATATTAGCATGTAGATAATAAAGGTACTAATATAATATTTTATTTGACTTCAAATATATGTATATACTTCTAATCTCTGTAAATCTACCTTCTTTTGTCTCTGTATAGCTCAAAGAACGACTGGGAGAAGAAAAGTTTTCTTTTGACACATTTTGTGTTTAAAGTATATATAACTAAATATAACTTCTGAATATTAACAGCACAGTAGCTGCACACGGTACCTAAAGTACTTCTTACAATAGAGAACACTAACAAACACCATCTTTCCTCTGTGAGGTTATGAAAATCAAATGTGCTCCTCCTGAGTTTTCTGGAAGACTTCTTTTAGATTAGTCGTGTGTCTCGAGTACACAATATGACTTTATTCGCAATCCGTAACAACTTGTAGTCTGGGTGGTTTTAAGGATGGATTATCTGCTGATTATTTTCCGCAATACGGAAGTCTTTAACTAAACACTCGCCTCAAAATTTCCAAGTGAAAAGTCCGTACTTCTATTCTATTCTTTAGAATGGCAAGGGATGCCGATGTCGACAATTCTGCCAATGTCAAACGTTAGCTGAGATGTGAGTTCTGATGAGTCAGTACTTAACAAATATGAATTCGAATATGACATATGACACAAACCTACAAATAATTTTAAAGACATTTTCCAACGTCCATCAGTTTTTTTTTTCCTCTTAAAATCTTTAATATTTTTATTATAGTACTTTTTACATTTTCTGACGTATTTGAATAAACTTAAACTTTAATTTCGTTTTATAGTGCAGAGACTCTCGTGTTATAAAAACCGCGGCGTTTTAAACGTCAGGTATAAATCAAGATTAAAACGAGTTATAGAAACATTGATTTTGCGTATCTTGGTGCGAATGCGATTGGTGCCTAAAAGCGCATAAACTGTGTGACAGCCTAACAAGCAGACAGTTCATTATATTTTTAAGTTATTGAACAGAGAATAAGAAGAGTTTTGTTTATGTGGAACGAAAAAAATGGCTTTCTTTAAACAGTTATCTCTTTTAAACCTTTACAAGACTATCACTCTAAAAAAAATTGCTAAAACGAATATAGGTACATTACATTCAAATAATTGGTAACGTCGTGAAAGCATAGTAAAATTCTGTAATATTATCATTTAAGGATTCACATCACTATTCCCAGAGGCTTCTTTCTTAGGATATTTATGACGCAACACCGTGTGGTTTCAATCCGTTAGATTCTGACAGAGCACCTCACCGTTAGCTCCGGCGAAGTAGCAAACAAACATATTATGTATATTTAAAAATATTAAAAATAGTGTCTCTACAATATCGGGTACAGGTACTAGAGACAGGAACCTGCTCACAAAACGTGTTGAATTATTATTGTTAAAAACGGACGAGAGACGCCTGCGTGTAGCTGAAATGCGACTGTTTATGTGGATGTGCGGTGTGACTAGGATGGACAATGTGAGAATGAGTATATTAGAGGGAGCTTGAAAGTAGCGCCAGTGAATGAAAAGTTTAGGAGGAACAAAATGTCGTGACGAAAGTTTTATGTACAGGAGTAGGGGTCGACCAGAGAAAATATGGATGCGTAAAAGAGGATATGGCTAAAAGGGAATAAGCAGTGAAATGATGAATGATAGAAGCGAATGAAAGCAGAGAACACATTACACCGACCTAAAATAAAATTGGGATAAGGGTAAGAAGATGATGATGATGATTGAAAACAGTTTTATATTTTTGTCGATTAAAATGATTTATAGTAATTACCATGTTTCGTGTAAACACAATTTTATTGTAATTTTCGTTAATCGGTTACGTAATAGTTTGTGTTTTATTGGAATCCGAGACTTGATTTCAAATCCAACGCCTTAGCCTTATCCGTAAGCTTCCGTTACTAAAACTGGTTTGCATTTAAGCTAAATATACATATGTAGGTACATACCGGTAAAACAAGTATTTAATTTCTGCATCGAGGTGTGTTGGGTGATGTTGTTGGGTTCGAACTTTAAGATATGTAAGTTTTTAATTTTTGTCAAATTCAATGTCTGATCGTGAGAAGAAAGCCTTCTTTAAAGATTTTTTTTTTCGAGGAATGAATTCGGGAAACGGGGTACAGTGGTTTTCCCATATGTGTTCCACTTACTTTGTTTTTAATGTAACTGCCGACGCAGAACGGCACGTTTGTTGCGCCTATTATTAATACAAGTCTATTCTGCATTGGTTTGTTGTCTTAAAAGGAGTTGTAGTTACTGTAATTGTTAAATCATTTGCTTTTATTAGGGACATGATGTAAATAACGAAACTGCATATTTTTGTAGATGAAGTTAAACCCGCCGATAAATGCATTTTCAACTGACACGGGCCTTTCTTCAATAGGAGTCTAAAAATTAGTATATATACATACATACATATATAGTAGTATTAATAATAAAATAGTAGTAGTAAAATATTAGCAGAGAAGCTTTGTTCGTCAATGTTCAAATAATAGTTCTAAGGAACACACTACTAGGGCTCGCCCTTCCGTTTGACACAGGTGCTCATCGAACACGGTTGGCTCGGTAAGTTCCTGTGTTGGTTACACTGCTCTCCACACTCTAGGGGAGTGCTCAACATGGACGCAACAGCGCTATGACCTCGTGACGGCTCTTGGTGTGCTAAGCCTCTGGCCATGACCATGGGTTGGGACCATTATCCAAAATGAGGTATGATGATGATGAGTACAAAATACCTTTCTGCTAAGTTTAACAGTGTATATTGTAGTCGAAAAACTTTGTTTTACTTAGTAATGGAGGTGTTTCTTGCCATCCCTTTGTACATATTCATATATTTTTCGTTAAAATCTGAAAATTTCATTATACCTTATTCCAATTATCATATCAGTTATCAACGTTATTGTCGAATGATCTATACTACTCGATTATTGATATAGTTCGATGTTGTCTTTTATCGATATGCATATTTTTAAACGTGTTGCATATACATGCTAAAGAAATTTAATATTTGTAATATAATTCATATGAAATCTGTTTCTTTGTTATCGTATCCTTGAAAATGGAATACTTATTTGAACCACTGAAAATATGTATCTGTCTAGTCTAGTTCCAGATGAATGGTATGTTCGTCACACCGTCATATGTGCTGGGTAGGAATGAAACCCACGAACTCTGACTCAGCTGTTAGGATCACTCAACACTAAGCAACGGGTCGTCAATTAGGCAGTCTATTTAAATAAATATGTACATAGACAATAATAACAGTTTATACACTATTCATTATTATAACTACCACTAGAAATGCAAATTATGGCAAATATAAATTATGTAAACTTTTTTTTTATGTAATACGCGGACAGACGAACAGACGGTTCACCTGATTGTAATTGACAACTCCCGCCCATGGACATCTGCAACTCAAGAGTCGTAAGTGCGTTGCCCTCCTTTGAATGATGAGATGTGAGAGGGGAGGAGGGATGAGGGGAAAGAGGAGAGGGGGGATAAAGTAAAAGAGGAGAGGGGTGTTGGGCATTCGGTACCCTCAGTCAATCGGTAAAACAATACGCGGTAATAATCTGGTCGAGCCGGCCCATTTGTGACTCAGTATAGCTCTCCCACAGTTAAACCCTGCATTTGAAGTTGAATTGAACTTTGTTAAGTGTCTAATACAGTCTTTATTAAATATAATATGATTTATATTACAAGTTCTTAGAATAAAAAAAAAACATTATTATGAAAATCCTTATTTAAATTCAAGTCGTTCATTCTGATTCGTAAAAAACTGAAGTTAGGTATCGAAAATGTTGATAATGTTTTAAAATGCGCTACAACACTTAGTGAGTAGCGATATATAACCGAAGTATGACACAAATATCGATCTTATTTCTAAAGCGGCTAATATTATAATTGCATGCATTTAGAATAACGCAATCTGTTGTCGAGTTTCAAGATTACGAAATTGATTGACGCTGGCTATAACAAAAGAAAGCAATATGACAGCTACAGAGCTTTTAGAAAGTTTTAAATGTTTTGTGATTTTTTAAATAATAAACTTTATTCAAGTTACTTTACGTTATCGTGCTATAGATAGGCCCGGAGGCAACACTCTCGGAGTTTGAAACAACTCTAGATTTTACATTTTTCACGGAACTTTTACTATCAGTTTCACAGGACTTTTACTTTTACTTATTAATAGATATTCTACTGTTAACTGATAATCATTGTTCCTATTAAGAAAACTCAGCTATGTACCTGTATCTAAATAGTTATTTGATTTTTATGTTATTACTAGCTTTTAAACTGTACTATGTAAGGGTATATGACATCTAAGTATTAGTTATATGAATTGTATAAATATAATATAATAAAATTAGATTTTGCGTGATTTTCGATTGCTTTGCACAAGAAGATAATATATATTTTTATTGCATTTTTTCAATCACTAAGTACATGAAATTGAGTCATAATAACATTAACAACAGATAAAAAACCGGTAAAGTGCGAGTCGCGCTCCGAGGGTTCCGTATGCAAACCAACGTCTATGTATTATATCTAATGACAGGTACACTTGACTTTAAAAGTATAAGTATATAACAGACTTCACCGCTCTTATCATGTTAAATAAAAATTAAATTACTTTTTCATACCTTAATTTTACACTTTAGAGGTAGAATACATCCTTCTAATTTAAACCGGACTCATCTTCACTATAACCAATCAATTTAAAAAGTATAGAAGTTGATTTTCCATACTAGAGTTGGTCTTTAAATATAAACCGGACTAACCTTGAGGACAACGAATTAATTAAAAAAAAAGACTAATTGATTTCGATTACCTAGCGAATGAGTTATCGCGAATTACGTTTTATTCACTCCTTAGTTTACTATCATGGAGCTTAGACGTGGAGTATTGTCTTCGAATTCAAACGGGAACAACCTTGAGTAGAAACATTTCATGAAAAAAAAAATATTCACAGACAAAAATAGAAATCGTTTTACAAATAGTAAAGATGCAAATACAAGATACGAGTAACATACCCACAAAAAAAATGTTATAGAGAGAACCTCTCCCTTCTTTGAAATAATTTAAAAATTATATGAGACCCGACTGTGTTACATTAATATTGTCACTCTATTATTTTCTTATATCCTATGCCACTAACACTATTAAGTCAATTTATGACACTTTACTGGTCGAAATCCATCCGAGGGTGTGTGATAAACAAACATTATATATACATACATGCTATTCTATACTATACACCCAAAAAAAAAACCCTCTTGCGCGGTCGGGTATGCCTATTTCTTGAGACGATGTTTGATAATTTTTATTCCTTGTTATTTCCCAAAACCAACCTAGCTTTGTATTTCTATCCCATGCATTGACATCGTGTTTGATCGCAAAATATAAGTTTGCAGTCACAAAAAGTATTAATTTTATATGTTAAAACAAATATTTTTCCTTTTACTTTTATTGTGAGATCTTGTTTTTTTAAACATTTATTGAATCTAGGGAAATGGGAAGTACCCAGTAGTTGTACCCAAATATATTGAAAGGGAGGTTCATGTCCGACTGTGAGTATGTAGTATGTGTGTTTGTAGTAGTACTACCACCGCCAGTACGGTTAACATGTAGTTGAAACCCTAGGGAAATCTAGGAAAACCCACTAATTTTATAAGTACTGACAAGGTTATTCCTATTCTTTTTAAAGATATTAAGATGTTTTATGTTGCTGAGCTGATGGTGGAAGGTGCAATTCCTTAACGGTTAGGAGTTAAATGATATTTCTTTAAAATACACGTTTTTAAGGAATTGCACAAAGGAGCTCTGAAGACGTTTATATACTTTTTTAAAGTCAATTATGTTGTGAAGTATGTACTCTCCGAAATTTTTAATGTTATAAAACTTACTATATTTAAATTCAAAGTAATTTTTAACAATAGGCAACTATCAAATTTGGTTAACTGAAAGTAACCTATTGTAACTCTCCAATAATGAACACATACTTGCCTCTACTTCTACTAGCTAAAATATATTTCTAACAGTGACATCTATGTGTCTGTACACTTACTAATCTTGAGAACAATGCAATTGCTAGATGGCTCAACAGATATCGTTAGTAGTCACAAGTTTTAAATTGTCCAGCAGTCGTTACTTGCAATTGATAAAATATTTGATATATTACCTAACATAATTGATATATTACGTTTTATAGGGTGTGCTATTATTATTATTACTATTTTACATTATGTATGTAATTATTACTTGTATGGTCAGCTATGATACACATGCTGTAGGAAATGTACTTAGTTCTGGTTTGTGCTCCGTTTGCACCTTTTTGTAAGTTAATTTTCTATTATAAATATATATATACATATATATACAAGTATATATAATAATATTATATATAAATGTAAATATACTGCTACTGTGATTTAGTCTTTCTTACGTTGTAGCGGGTAAGCCTAACGCAGTCTAACAAGTACTTTGGAATTAAAGAGATTACTGGGAATATATTGAAAGAAAAAAGGTCGATAGAAAAGAGTAGTAATGATATTGTTTATTCGGATCTCTTTCTCAAGCTATTATTACGTGCTATGACTCTGCTCGCATACCATGTAACTATGGTTAACGGTAATTGGTTGATGCAAGAAAGGTATAAAGTTACTTATCATGTAAACATTCCGAGCCCTCTAACTACGTGTAACAATTGTGTTAAACAATAAATTTGTAATTCATCAATTCTTTATTTCCATAAAACATAATTATTGTATGAACCGATGAGATGCATGCCTTATAATAAGTTTTATATTTGTGTCAGTAGGTAGTACTCGATTGCAAAACTTGAACAATTTAAATATTTCATATTGCTAATATTTATTTGCCCGTACAGCTACTTGAAGTACTATGATACTTATTTACAGATATAAAGTTGACATTATTATATTGATATCAGGTATTTACCTTTTTCCCTCACATTGAACGACGACAATTTTTGACCATTATAGGTTCCAATTTCTATCCCAAATATATATAAAATGTACAGGCGATGGATTGTTGTAATTTCATAGTATCTATAGATATACTTGGTGCGTTTTTATGTAACTGTATATTTACCAAAAATAGGACACAAAACCAAAACAAGCAAAGCAATAGCAAAGTCGAAGGTCGTACGGGAAACGCCGTTAGTATTGCACCGATCTCCGTCACATTCGACACAGAAGGACAATTTTACTGATGGAGAATTATCATGACCTCTCTTGATGTCAGCGCATGAGCCTCTCTCCGAAGCGCACCCTCGTATGTACCATAACTTCTTCATTTCTAAAAAAAAAACTTTATTACTAAAACTTTAATATTTTTTTCTGATTGTAAATTTTTTTTCTGATTGAAAAGTAACTGTACGAATCGTTAATATATAATCAATATTTAAATAAAAACGCGTAACCAAATGAATTGCTAATTTCAAAACTAGACTGCCTGACTGCTACAGTTAAATAGCAACAGACAGAACGAGTGACGTCTGCGAGTCAGCTACAAATGAATAATAAAATAATAATAAAATCAGTTTTCAATAACTCGTAAAAAGACAAAAATTTTGAAAAAATATTAAATATCGGATGCTGGTTTCATCCGAGGTTTTCGGTGGAACGGTGTGTCGGAATCGAACCGACTAAAACCACACTGTGTGCCACGCTGCCCATCCAGACCCCTCCTAGCGCCTGCGCCTATCAATAAGGTGGCGTCCAGACACACGCTGACGTCACCCCCTCACGGTTGGCCACTAAATCCGGTGAAGGGGAAAACCCGTTCCGATCACCCGCGGCGCTGGTAGGCGCGTCTCCGTCGCCCGGTTCCCCGGAAACGGCTGCTTCGGTAAACACTGCTGCGTATGCTGCAAGCTAGCGACTGCGTGCCAAAATTTTGAGGCTGACTCGAGTACACTGTGCTCCTCGTTCTAGTGGAGTACTCAGTGTGGTCGCAACAGAACACGATCTCGTGAATCTTCCTATTAGTTTAAGAAACCCCTCGCTGGAGACCAAGTTTCTGCACATTGTTCCAAGTACGCGAGATTTTAATCCGTCGTTTTGCGAGTAGGTGATGTTGGCCTGGCTGACTTTTGTTACTGTAGCAGAATCAAGAAGATTTTTAGTGATGCCTATCAAAATGACTGTCTGATGGAAAGCAATAAGTGGAGTCACAGAGTTGTGGTCACCATCCTCATAGCAGTGCAGGCAATGCAGCATGGGAATCCGAAGTATGGCGGCCTAGTGAGATGCTTTTTCACACACTTGCGCTGGTGAGTAGTGAATCCAGGCTTTAGCTGATCGGCACAGGAAGAAGGAGCCGAACCGTTTAGCTCGAGATCTTATGTTATGTACGCCAGCACGTGTCGTCGAAGAAGGTGGGACCAATTGGAAGAGCTCGTCAGAACACTCTCAATGATGTTAGCGATAGAGGACTGTCATAGAGGCGACATTTTTTCGAAACTGCGAACATCTTTGCGTCAACAAACATCCGCTCTAACGAAAACATAAAGGCCGCCTTGGCGACGTAGCACTCCCCTGGCACGTAGCTGAGCTAGTGGACATATGTCTTGTTGGCAGGGCGGCGTATTGTTTGTCGTATGTCTTTGTGCCACGTGTACCAGCCACTTCATGGCCAAGCCGCTCCACACAAACACACCGTTCCAAAATTGCAAATCAGATGAAAAAGATCTACTGATTTAGTCGGAGTCTCTCTTCTTAGGGTAAGGCGGACTTCCTGCAATAGACCTAGTTTTTTTGTTCGGCTCGAGTCCGACATACCACTTAACCCTGGGTTCCATTTATCATGTATATGTATGTGTATGTATGTATATATCGTTTGCCATTCCACATCTCATTATTACACGGCGAAGGGACTAAACCTTATACTTTATCCATTTCGTCAATCCAAGACAAAACAGCTATAAAAATACTTCAGTCATTACGTAATGTGAATGGATTGAATACTCGGGAATCCCCTCTTTAAAGATCAATCAAATATGATCAACAACAAATAATTTAAATGATAAGATTAAACACTTACAGCAAAGATAAAGGGTGATAAGCGAGCAAGTATTCAAGTATTCTAGTTATATTATTAGTCACATTCAAAAGTCTTATCTGTCTACGTTTGTAGGGTTTGGCCTAATTTCCAGTTCAGTCTAGTTCCGACAGTTCATCGGTTTCTGGAATTGCAACTATTTCATTATATAATATACATTATTGTTATGATGACCCCAAGAATTGGCTTGCGTGAGGTTGTAAGAGCTTGTGGCCGATCCGGGCTAGTGTCGGTTCTGGGTTCCAACCCTAGCCAATGGGAGCCTTTTTTTTTACGTGTGGAAACCCCCACGGGCCGTCATCCCACCGGGGTTTTCGAAGAAACGGTGTGTCGGAATCGGACCGACTAAAACAACACGGTGTGCCATACTACGCCTAAAATAGGAGATATCCGGGAAACGCTTCATTAAGACATCCGGATCAACTCTCAATTAGGCGGCGTCCAGGCACATCAGGACGTCGTTTCCTCGCGGCTGGTCACTATAGCGGGTGCTGGTAAGCGCGTCTACGCCTCCCAGTTCGCCGGCGGCGAATTGGGTCCGAGTGGAGATCGTTCCGCCGCCTGCTTCTGCGAGATGACCTCCTCACAGAAGATTGCAATCGCGGAAAAATTCCTGTCACTACTAGCCATGGAGCGTATGACGGCCGGTAGAGACAGATCCTCTCCAGTTACTGCAGTGAGGGCCCGACGCTGCGCCGCCCAAGACGAACAATCCGCAAGCGTTTGCTGGGCCGAGTCCTCACTGCAGTCGCAGTGGTGGTAGACGGGACTCAATTCCCTCCTAGCGACCGAGCGCAAGTACTTTCCGAAGCAGCCGTGCCCTGAGAGAACCTGCGTCAGTCGGAAGAAAAGGGTCCCGTGCTGCCGCCCTGCCCACTCGAAGATGACCGGCTGGAGCGCCTCCACGGTGGATAAGCCAGCACGTGGAGCCTCCAGCCGGGACGACCAATGAGGCTCGGCGAGCGGTCTCACGCCACTCGCGTACCTCTTCTGGCGGGGGCCGATTGCCGCTACCCGACCGGAAATCAGTCGTCTGCCGATAAACTTCGGCGAGCACTTCCGCCTCCAAGTCCCACGGGGAAGTTCCGGCCAATGCGCACGCCGCCTCCGTCGACACGGTGCGGTAGCCACGTATGGCTCTAACCGCCATGATCCTCTGAGGGCGCCAGAGGCGTGCCCTATTCTGGGCGGTCAGAGCCTCGTATATATGCCATTACCTCGATATATGATAGCTCGATAGTGCCATTGACCGGACAACCCCCGTGTACAGCCGTCTTGTGGCGATGCTGGGCCCACCCAAGTTAGGCAAGAGTCGCCCAAGGGCGGACGCAGCGCCGAGTAACTTTGGAGCCAGCTGCAGAAAGTGCTTGTCGAAGCGCCATCTTCCGTCGAGGATCAGGCCCAGATATCGTATGTGGGCCCGAACCGTTACGAGGATCGAGTTGACCATTATGGAGGCGTCAGGGGGTGGACCTCGACGGGGCCCATGAAATAGAAGAGCTTCCGTCTTATACAGGGCCACCCGCAAGCCTAGCAAGTTCTTGCAAGTTTGACCCCCGGGCTGTGACCAGAGTGTCATCGGCGTAACAGATTACGCCCAGCCCAGGGGGGAAGTCACCTCGAAGGGCCCAGTCGTACACCATGTTGCACAGGAGTGGTCCAAGGACAGACCCCTCCGGAACACCGCACGACATGGGTCGACGACTCCAATTTCCCTCTCGATCCTCGTACACGACGGTACGCTCCTCCAAATAGTCCAGTGCCACCAGCTGCCTCAGGTACTTGGGCGTCCGAAAAATCAGGGCAACCTCGCCCAGATGCCGGACGATGCGGGCAGAGAGGACCCTCTCAAACAATTTACCCGCCTCGCAATACGATGGGCCTGTAGGCCGCGACCGACTCCGTAGGTCGTCCCGGCTTCTTTAAAAGAACCAGCTTCCCGCTCTTCCAGCAGTCAGGGAAGCATCCAGACGCCAAGCATGCGTCGAACACTCCCCTGAGGTGGTCCAACACGTGGTTGAGGGCTAGGGCCAATATTCGGGCAGGAATCCCATCCAGTTCTGGGGCGGTGTTCTTAGAACGGATTCGAAGGACAGCCGCCCCTACAGTCAATGGGAACCTGCCGCAAGCGCTTGCGACGTACGATGTTCGGGCGTGTTTAGTATCGCTCGCTATCATTTATTTTATATTACATTTATACACTTACTGAGTTTTGGCAAGCCTCTACAATCTCCAAGCATTTACCGGCTTACAGATTTTGTTCGGGACACAGAAAACTATTGTTTACTTGCAAGTATGTAAATGGCATCCAAGGGTTGGCAAAGGCTTGGAGGTCGTGGAGGCTTGTAAAGCCTCACCAATTGTGTAAATGTAGCATAAGAAAAACTTATACATGTATACTGTACGAGCTCAGTATTGGTGAAGTAAAAATTAAATTATATTAACAATACTTACGTATATATTTCTCCGCATAAACAACACACTTGTTGTTTTTAGATGGATCATTAGTGTATGGGCAGTATTTCGAGGTTGTGTTTGCCACGGCTTTTGGACAATCTACACAGGTTAAGCAGTTGACAAATTTAATCTGTGGTCCCGTTCCCGGCGCTGGTCTTATTACTCGAGTAACTGAGGCGGAAGCCTTTGCCTGCGCTGAGCCTGAGCGATCGCTGTCTTCTGTGTCCGGGATTTCGTTATCATCTCTTTGGTTTTGCAAAGACTCAAGCTCATCTGATAAATAAAAGAAAACTTAAGTTTATTTTGTAGTGACAAATCAGAATAAAAACTTTCGCGAGTTACATTCATATTTATTTAATTATACGGCTTTACTCACGTGTGAATTTCGGTGAGTAAAACCTTGTACCGAAATAAAGTGTAAAATCAATTCAATCATCGAGCATTGTCGTGCATTAATTTAAAGTTTTCACCAATAAATGGTGCGAAAGGTATGACGTGGTCTTATAAGACTTCCTCCACGTATCTTTGAGGAGTCACACTGCCTCTATCAAACACCACTAGATCGGTACGAGCCTCGTAAGAGATACCTCCCCAAACCATTATGGATCCTCCCTGATAACCCACGGTTTCGATTATTGCACATGGAGCAAACCGTTCATTTTGGCGCCTATAAACACGCTGATGTCCATCTGGACCCCTTAAGGCTATTCTGCTCTCATCTGAGAACAGTACGTTCTTCCATTGTTCCGTAGTCCAGTCAGCATATTCTCGTGCAAAGGCAAGTCTTGCTCTACGATGCTGTGCAAGCAGCTGTGGACCGCGAGCTGGACGAAAAACTCTCAGATTCTTTTCAGCCAGTCTTCTTCTTATCGTACGTTCACTTACAGTGACATTTCTCACCTCAAACAGACGTGTGCGCGCTTCAGTAGCGGTGCAAAAGCGATTTCTTAGCACGTTGCTGACAACAAAGCGGTCATCCAGAGCCGAGGTGCACCGATGTCGGCCTTGACCTGGCCTTCTCGTGTATGAACCAGTCTCCCGAAAGCGTCTGATGGCATCCCGCACTGTAGTTCGAGGTACACTAACCGTACGAGCGATGCGACGTTGGCTATACCCAGCGTCAGCTAAAGTCACTGCCCTAGCAGCACCAGTTGCATCCAGTGGCATTTTTTTCAGTCAGAAACAATAATTGTGCACTAAAAACTCAAATTAAACAATGTTCGTACACGATAGCAGACAAGAACAAGAAATGTAATCAATGTAACGTTACTGCAACAATGTCAAACAGAGACTAAATTCTAAAAACGCTTCGGCGATACAAGTTTAAGGGTTATATACTTTTTTTTTATACTATAGAGGTACAGACGAACAGACGGGTCACCTGATGGTAAGTGACATCGTCGTCCATGGACACTTGCAACTCAAGAGTCGCAAGTGCGCTGCCTGCCTTTGGGGGTGCTGAGGGATGGGGGATGCAGGGAGCGGAAAGAAGAGTGGAGGGATGAGGATATGGGAAAGAGGAGAAAGGAGATGAGGGGAGAGAAAAGGGGGGAGGGGGAATTGGGCCTCCGGAAACCAATCCGGGGAAATGCAACGCAAGCGTTACTTCACAACCGGTTTTCTGTGAGGCCGTAGTATCGCACCGCTCGAGCCGGCCAATTCGTGCCTAAGCATGGCTCTACCGCTGAAGAATTATATAGGTTAAGGTAACTATTTTAGTGGTCACATTGTGTTTGTGGTAACATTGTTAAAAAGTCGGTTTTCTGTGAGGCCGTAGTAATACTCCGGTCGAGTCGGCCCATACGTGCCGCAGCATTGCTCTCCCACGTAAAAAAGATCCCTTTATAGCATGAAATCTACATCTCTAATAAAATAAAACTTAAATATATAAGAACTTAAAATATTACTAGCCTGAAGGGTCTTTCAGGCTAAGAAACTAGTGTTCTAAGGCTCTATCAAATAAAAAAAAAACAGTGAATACCTGAAGATTCTGCTAGACATTCTACTGCAACACAGATAATTAACGCTACATAGAGTCTAGTCATTTTCCAAACTGTTAGTGTCAGACGTCTGTCTGTATGAGAGCGTGGTCATTTATAAGTCGACTTATCATTTCACCTTACGCTTTTAAATTCTACACGCTTAGATGAGCCTGAATGTACGCATTCAATGGAGTATGTCCGCTTTGTTTGTTAATCAAATCTACATATATTATGCCCAGTACATAGAAATCATCTGCTTTCTGTGACTGGAGTAGAGAATTTAATTATTTTAAAATTTTGGGTCAAATGCTTTCCGTTAATACCTTACCCCCTACCAGCCCAAAAAGTAGGGTTATGTTTTTCGAGTGTATGCATGTATATATGTATGTATGTATGTTTCTTGTTCTCCCCTAAAGACCAGAGGGCTTGATGGAATTTAAACATGTAAATGTGAATCGTGTTAATAGCGAGAGAGAGAAAAAAAGAGAAGAAGTTGGGAGCAGTCGTGTATAGGGTCCACTTGACGACAAAAGACTTGCCCCTTATTCCGTAACTGTGACAAAATTATTGTTAACAAAAAGTGGGCGTTTAAGTGTCCTTTAACTCTAAATACAGTACTACAATTATTTGTTTGCAAGTAACTCTGTCTGTTACGGGCTTGAGCCTTAGTAAAAGCTGAACAACACCAAATTAATGATTGCGACATGCTACTGAGATACGCACTTTCCCCGATTTGGCGAAAAGCGTCGACACTTCAAATTAAACTGACATATTCAATATTAATAATAATTAAATTAAAAAAGTAGATAACCCACTTAAATGCGCTTATCATGATAACATGTAAAACGTGCAATTTAAAGACTCATTCGCAACATAAAGTAATTAAAAGTATTTTCTTTTTTTTTAACCCCTGACCATTAACGAATAGTACTTTCACGATCATCTCAGCTGTCAGCAACTAGAGAGGCAAAAAGAGACTAGAAGAAAAAACAAAGCATTGTTCGACAATGTTCGACAATCAAAGATGCAATAAATATTTAGTTCAGACTGTACACAAACGTCATACAACGTATTGCACCTCGAGGCCTTTGTGTGATGATCCAATGCTACTAATAACGCTACCCTCTCATGCACTGGCAGGATTTTACACTCGGCAAACAGTTCCTCACAATTGGTCGTTTTACAGAGTAGTTTTGTTAAATTGTCTCAATTTTTTTACATAACCTTTAACCTTGTCCAAGTATGTTTGCATCCATAACATGCCAGTCCATAGCAAAACAGCGAATATACCAGAGCAACAAACAAAGTAGCCCTTTTCAGTACGACATCTGAGGTAGTTGAATTTTACAGACAGATCGAATTTGTCACAAAGTTTTATAATGTGCGTTTTCCAAGAAAAATTGTTGTCTATTACTAGGCCCAAGTACTTGTACTCCCACATCACCTCTATATCCGCACAGTCACACTGTGATACGGTACCGTCGTGCTGGCTATACGGACATTCATAGTTGTGGCCCAGTGCCGGATAAGCCAGCGCGGGGACTGTAGCAAATTCGGCCCAGGGGCCCTTGGTTTCCTTAAGGTTCTCAAGTTTATGGTATTATTAAACTCAGATTAGAGAATTATTACAGTTACAACCCGGAGCGGCTATGTAGGAATACGTATATCTGTATGCGTGTAATGATACCAGTTTTTGAAATAAACTTCCTTATATACATATGTATGTATTTTTTATTAGTTTTACAAATCAAATTGGTTGGCTTTTTTTAAACTTTGGGTTTGGGTTCAAACCTATATTATTTTTTATACTTATTAGGTTCAAAGTTACATACGAATAAGCAAATTGAAAATTTATATTCATGTAAGTAAATAACATCCTTGTCAAAGACAACCTACTTGTGAAAGAGCTATTTGAGACAGTTAGCTTTTTGGGACATGAGAACCGACAAGAAACTTTGGCCACTCTTTTTCATTCGCCAGTTCCAGGATTCCGTTCCACGTTATTGTCATTATTCCCGTTTCTAAGTTATTCATCATTGAAACTAGTCCGTAAGCTTTATTACGACACTGCTTTTTTATCCACGTTAGTGAAAATATCTTCATAAACTTGCTTAATAGTACAATCCGCATAAAAGTGCCTTCTTAGCATCAGCTCAGGCTGACCACTTAGTGTCCAATAACCTCTTTAAAATGGGATTTTTTGAGTAGAATCTTTAAATGCGTTCGTAACATGACGACCCCATCGATAGGTAGAAGAGAAAAAAAACTATATAGAACGAAATAGAAGAAAAGTAATGCTTCTGAACAGCAGTTTGCAGCGCACTTAGCAACCAAATTTAATGAATGTGCAAGACAGAGAATGTATTCTGCGTACTTATTTATTTCGTTAATTCGGGCTTGTAAGCCAGTGTATTTCCCACTCATGTTGCTGGCATTATTGTAGCTTATTAAGAGTAGCTTCCAATACTTTAGCTCAGTCTCAATTTGGCTGACAAGTTGAGAATCAACACGCGTATTCTTGTTCTTGAGGATGAACAGTAAAATTATGGCTTGTCTATGCGGAGTGCTTTCCTCATGTCTTTTCAACAAATTGTGCGCATTCTTCCAGTCATTTAATCCGTCCTTCGTCGACCGTAGTGACGAACTATCTGAATTCGTAACTTAGCAAACAAAACAGAAAAGTCGTCCTTTGGTTTCCGAATAACACAACCAATTTCTAACATTAATTTTATTCGTTAGTTTATGTTTATAGAGGAAAAGTGACTTTTGACATAATCGTGGCTTATTTTCGTTTTCGTAAATTTACTTTGAAAACAAAAAATCACTATTCATATGCTGCAGTTAGCTGCTTCCTTTTCCAATCCAATAATCTCTATCAAAGTTGTTTGACCATTCACCTATATTTTTGGAGTATATTTTACTTTCGTTAAATTTTTGACTTGAAACTGTAGTGACATTAGAATCATGTAATAATATGCCATCGATTACTTTTTGGTTAGAACATGATATAACTGAATTAGGAGAAATTGCTGTCTCTTCAACTACAGCATTGCTTATAGAAAATCTAGCTTCATGAGAAACAGTAGTAGTACCACTATTATATATACAATGAGATACAAATCCTGTATTTTCTGATTTACTTTCTGTAGATTCAGCAACATTACTCTGAACAATAAAAAACTCAAACAGCTTACGTGTTTTTGACAGACCAACCTTGTTCTTTTTTTTCCTTTTCATCTTTTGCTTTACGTTTAGCATAGTACTGACCCGTATCTCTGGATCTGTCGCTCATATTACCTACGATTAGACAATTTTATTTTAGGAATTTATGTATATGTATGGATGTATGAATATGCAAAACATATAATGTAATAAAATATCTTACCTATGTGAAGTTATTCTCGTTTATATATTTTCTGCCTTTGTACATATAAAAACTCTTCTATTGTATTTAAAAAAATATGTTGAATGAGTTACTTGCAGCGAACGCCTACGTCAGCAAAAAACAGTACCTACTCGAAGCTTATTCAAACACTCGAACACCTCGAAAGACTCGAACTCAAAACAATTTTTCTCAAGAATGGCTTACATCTATAGAGCATTTAACAGTTTTTTACGTTGTGCTAAATATAAATGTACATCAATTTCTAATAGTTTGTGAGTCAATAGAATCCTATTTTATTTGTTCGGGTTTTACGACTAACTCGATCGATAACAGTATAAGGGAATTCCCCTGTTAGTTTTGCAGTGCTACCAACTTGCGTTTAGTGCAGTGCAAGTATTACAGATATATAACTTGTGCGGACAGCAACGTGGCTTAACTACATAGATATAGATTTTGATACCAACGTTTCTCGTGCTAGGTATTATACAACCTATACCTACGATTTAAATCGTAGTTCGTAGCTTCGCGATCAAGGCATGCGTTAGACTGTTAGGCTTGACACCAGGCTCCATCAGGCCATCTTTTCACTGGCTTTCGATGATTAGGTAAAATCAATAACAAACCGCGATAAGAAAAGTTCCAAACTTTAACTTGTAGAATATAATTATTTACTTCCCCATGGATCTATTTTAACATCCATTCTATCGCATATTTGAACGGTTACGATCTCAGTTTACCACATCAACACTAGCAAGTGAGTGGAATTAAGGCCCCGACCTATCGTCTCATCATGGATGTAATATTGACTATACGGCAGGCACTCATTACCAGCGAGAGATTTCAACCCCCGCTCTCCACGCGAGTTTTAAGGGTTGTATTAGCAGTATACGACTGCACGCTAAGGTTTCAGTGCACTAAACTGCTCCGTATCAAATCGTACGTTTCTCATATCGCTAGTTACGCCATAGCTACCCCCAAATATTGGATTACCTGAGATCTAACTTAAACAGTAAATGACAGCAGCCCGTTGCCCACCCAGGTGTCTCGACCCTAAATCAGACCTCGAATTCCATAATTAGGAACTTCACAGGGTGACTAATAAGAATACATCTCTTTTTAAGGTACCTAACCCAATAAGAAAAGTAATAGTAATAATAAAACGCTTCGATATTGATATTTACATATAGCTACTTCACTTATTTTGTAGTGTTGTTGTCCCCTTATAACATAAAAAAACACCTGCTCAACTAATAGATACAGACGTATCTTAATGACAAACACCTAGCAAGGTACACTTTTTGTTTCGATCCTCAATTCTGAGAACTTCATATTTAAGATAATAAAATATAAGACTTTATGGGGTAAAAGTTTCCCTTTTTTGTACGACCATTAGTTTTGACTAGTTTATGACCCCTTTGCATCAGTATGGGAAACGAAGCTAAAATATTTAATTATTTAAACATAATATTAGTTTAAATATAATATAAGTTACAATTACATGAGTTTGATATTTCTCAGAATTTAGTTTAGTAATTGTCTGATAGTAATACTACCACACATGGAAAGCCTGCGACTATACCCACCATAAAACACTTTTTTTTTGTTTTGGCACCCTCTAAAATGTCTTCTTTGATATATTATAGAAATATCTACTACGCTTTAAGAATTATTTAGGAACAATGTAAGTCAATCAGTAAGACAATTTATCGTCAACCTAGACTATCTGATAATAAGTTTAGCAATGTTTATTGAAGTAATCATTGCCAAGTGATAAGGATATGCCATTTTGATTACATTTGTATGATTAACTGGCTTTAGACAGTGGCTTCTCTCGTATAAAACCGCAGATAATAATTAAACAGATATATAGTAAAGTTTGAGTAACCGAAAGCGGCGCTTTTCATTTTTTTTATATATGTAAATATTTAGCATATTAACGTAAGTATGCTAAAATAGACGGAATGTTGACCATAATTTATTTGGTTTAAAAATAAATAAATATATTTAGAAATATACCACATACTTCATGACACAAAATATTTTTAATGATCTCGAAGGAGTGTATTAAAGTTAAACTTTTATTAAAATAAGTTTTTTTAAAGAAACACTGAACTGAAAACAAAAATGCCATGCATTAAGGGAAGCCATACATAAATGTAACTTATAAATAAATCGGTCACAGTTTGACCGATATAGAATTTTACATAAAGACCAATTAAGCCTTCTATGTTTTTAACTTAATTGAACTTGTTTTGTTGTAACTAACTTGTAATTATGTCATAATATTTATTGTACATATTTACAGTATGTAACAATACAAACATGATTACATGTAGGCACATCAATTGGCGGTTTTATCACTCTTGGTTTCTTCTAGATAGCCTTTCCTAGTATCTATCAGATCAAAAAGGGTAGTCTATGATGTACTATTGTAGTACTATAAATAAGTAAAGTATATTCTACTTCTATGTAAAATACGTGACCTTTCTTCAGGATGGCTATTGTAGTTGTAACATTTTTACACAGTCTTGTCTTAATAATTTTTATTTACTCTGAAGAGTAAGTATCAACGACTAGAACTTTGTATTGGAATAGATACATCGTCTTTATATATCTATATTTAAAACCGCCTGACAAGTGATTCTAACTTTTGGAAGTAATTGATGAGTAATTAATAAGTAAATTAATTTAAAAAAAGTTAATGATTGGTCTATGGACGACTAACATGTACGAAATCCAAATAAGTGTTCTTATTACTGTACAGTTGTAAGCAGTGAAATGCAGACTATTTCTAACAAATAATAAATTTAGAATAGAAACTTTCTTGAGTGGTATTCATATTTATTAAAGTATACGGGTTTACTCACGTTCGGGGGTGCTCGACTAGTTTCGAGCTCGGTGGGGGCCTTTACAAGCAGTAGTGGTATAAGCAATAGGAAACCGAATGTCGGAACCGAAACTGCATCCTCGAAATACACACGTGAATAAAACCGTATACTAAATAATAATTAGTAAAACATTTGTTTATGTGATAGAACAACGACACAGGATTACGTTCAGGTTTTAAAAAATAATTTAAATGATACACAAAGCGTTCGTCACCGTATGCATATGTAGTATGCTTAGCGAAAATATCAATATGATGATTGAAAATTGTGCGCTAAATGCGGAGTTACATCCGTCTGTGTCACAATATTCGCACTCGCCCGCGCCATTTAGTACCGAACATGCTGTTTCATTTTGAGGAACTGCTTTGCATCCTCGATCTATCACTTGAAAACCATCAACTGAAAAAAAAAAATATCACAGATTAAAAGTCTGCAACGTAGGTGCCGTTGCCGTTTTTCCCGGACGGAAGGTAAGCAAAGATAGATCATTTAAATATGTATTTATTATGTGCAGGCGCAAAATGATTTAAACATTTTCTCTAATTTTGCGAAGTCTGAATTAATGGCTTACCTTTTCTTGAGAAACATTTTTGATTTTACAAAAGTTAACCTTTTTTCTAAAAACATTAAAAGCGTCACTCTAAATAAATCTTTGTAGTTACCTGTTTGTGCATGTGTGTAACATTGATAAATTACAGCCGTTGGTGCGACAGTTTCCTCAAAATGTATTGATGCGTATTTGCCGTTGCAGTCACATTTTCCCTAAAAATATGACAGTTATAATTCTTATAACGAATATAATAGAGCAGATATCATTACAGTATTAATCTTGCGGTTGAATTCAACCAGTATTTGAATTTATGATTACCCCAGAAAATGGTAAATAAATCGAGTTGTTGCTAAAAATTTACTGCAATTGAACTGTATTATCACAATATGACAATTAATGGGACATGCAAATCAACGGAGACTCTTGAAAGATCCTATTATTAATAGTTGGCATTTTACTTAGGCTAACCTATTTATTAAATATATTCGTCGTATCGTCATAAAGATCGTTTTATCACAAAATGTTATTAATGTATAAAAAAATTCTACTATAATCGGAGTAAATCGTTAACAAACGGTTATCGTAAACGTTTTGTTATCCATTAGGGCAAAACTCAATACCTTTTTTTTGGGATAGGGAGCAAACGGGCAGGCGGGTTACCTAATAGCAAGCAACTACCGCCGCTAATTGTCAACTGTAATTGAAGTGTCGCAATTCAATTCGTTAAATTTTTTTTTTTTACTTTGATTAAACACAATTTTCGATTTCTACTTTTAATATTTTTTTAAAGGAGAACGGCAGAATCTCGAATGATCGTTTTAGGAACTTACATTGATACAGATACATCCTTTGTTGAAAGGTGAATAAACTTCAACGCTTCGACGATATTTGTTTACTTTGAGTTCTATAGATGGTCCAGTTGATAGTTCTGTGGATGCCTCAGTTGATGGTTCAGCAGAAGGCTCAGTAGATGGCTCAGTTGATGGTTCGGTAGAAGGCTCAGTAGATGGCTCAGTTGACGGCTCTATAGAAGATTTAGTTGATGGTACAGTTGACGGTTCTGCGGATTGTTCTGTTGATGGGTCAGTAGAAGGCTCAGTAGATGGCTCAGTAGATGGCTCAGTAGATGGCTCAGTTGACGTGTCTGTAGAAGGTTCATTTGACGGTTCTGTTGATGTTTCTGTTGATGGGCCAGTGGAATACTCAGTAGATGGCTCAGTTGACGTCTCTGTAGATGGTTCTGTAGATGATTCTGTAGATGGTTCAGTCGAAGGTTCTGTAGATGTTTCGGTTGATGGTTCAGTTGACGGTTCTGTTGATGGTTCTGTTGATGGGCCAGTGGAATACTCAGTAGATGTCTCAGTTGACGTCTCTGTAGATGGTTCTGTAGATGATTCTGTAGATGGTTCAGGCGAAAGTTCTGTAGATATTTCGGTTGACGGTTCTGTTGATTGTTCTGTTGATGGGTCAGTAGAAGGCTCAGAAGATGGCTCAGTTGACGTCTCTGTAGATGGTTCTGTAGATGATTCTGTAGATGTTTCAGTCGAAGATTCTGTAGATGGTTCGGTTGATGGTTCAGTTGAAAGCGCTGTAGACGGTGCAGGTGACGGTTCTGTAGATGATTCTGTAGATGATTCTGTAGATGATTCTGTAGATGGTTCTGTAGATATTTCTGTAGATAGTTCAGTCGTAGGTTCTGTAGATGGTTCAGTTGACGGTTCTGTTAATGGTTCTGTAGATGGTTCGGTTGATGGTTCAGTTGACGGTTCTGTTGATGGCTCAGTTGACGGTTCTGTAGATGATTCCGTAGATGGTTCGGTTGATGGTTCAGTTGACGGTTCTGTTGATGGCTCAGTTGACGGTTCTGTAGATGATTCCGTAGATGGTTCGGTTGATGGTTCAGTTGACGGTTCTGTTGATTGTTCTGTTGATGGGTCAGTAGAAGGCTCTGTAGATGGCTTAGTTGACGGCTCTATAGAAGGTTCAGTTGAAGGTTCTGTAGAAGGCTCAGTAGACGGTTCAGTTAGTGGTTTAGTTGAAGGTTCTGTGGACGATTCAGTAGACTGTTCTGTGGACGATTCAGTTGCTGGTGCATTTGAAGGTTCTGTTGATAGTTCAGTTGACAGTTCTGTTAAAGGCTCAGTAGATGGCTCAGTTGACGTTTCTGTAGAAGGTTGAGTTATCGGATCCGTAGGCGGAATTATCGTCGATACAGTTGTGATTGTAGTAGGCCCACATGTTTGTAAATCGTTTGAGCTGGGTAGTGGGCAGTTTGTACAGACATAGCACTGCAATTCTGTATGAACTGTAACACGAGTAAAAAAATTGCATCTTATATTGTATGTCGTTTAACTTTCGTAATGTAATATGGATTAGATGTTCACATTTACAGAAGTGTTGAATGTTTTATTTCATTTTATTATCCAGTATCATTTGACCTGTCTTTCTTGCGCTTTTTATATGCTGAATGCCTACATACTATTATACATACATACTTTATATATAGTAGTATACATACATACTACTATATATAAAGAAAAAGTCTGTAGGTTCATTAAAAAAATGATTTCAAAAATGTTACTCCTAATGATTATCAATAGCAGTATATAGAGTTAAATTATAAAAAATAAAACCCCAGTCTGTAAGTCAGTTCTCCAAACATCATAATATACATATATATACCCTATGACACTCCGGCTATTGAGACGATTTAAGTGCCTCACATGTCGAAATCGATTTAGCTGTCTATGCTCAAGAAAAAAAAGGAATCAGTAGGAACTGCATTGTTTAGCCTTCACCTAATGAAATAAAAAAAGAGGTCTAGAAAGTATTGATAATTTTAACATTTGAATTTGGAATAGAAAACTGTAACTTGAACTGCCGTGGTATGGACTTTCCGTACATGTATTATCAAAGTATATTATGGATGTCTTTAGATTTTTGTAGTTCTTTCTATATATATAATTTAAATAGGTAAAATTATTGTAAATAAGTTTTTTTTTATGAGGACACTTAAACTCGTAAATAACTACAAAACGAAACCAAAATAAAAAAAAAAGTTCCTAAAGGATTACTGCTTCGATTGCGTAGCGGTTTAAGTGGTCACCTCGCTTATTTAACACTCTGTATAATGAACATTTGTAGCGAAATGAACTGATTACCTTCCTTGAACTAGAGAATTGCATTACGTCACCTGATCATGATAACATATAATTAATTATTAAAGACCTACCTACCTGCCAGTGGGAACGTTATACATTCCACATCTTGGCGATTTGTGCATTCTAATAGTGTTTTCGATTTGTATTTTATACAACTTGTAATTTAATTGCGCGTACTCTTAATGACTCTAAATCGGGCAAAAAAAAGGTTAATCTCTGAAATGGCTGGACCAATTTTGATGGGACTTTCACTGGCAGATAGCTGATGTAACAAGGAGTAACTAGGCTACTTTTATTTTAGAAAAAAAAATAGGACCTCACAAAAAAAAATTAAAACCAACCAACCAATTAAACCAAATTGAAAACTGCGAACTGAACAATAACTTTTTTGTTAAATACCACGAGGACGAAGTCGCGGGCAACAGCTAGTTAAGATATATAATATTATCATATTGCCGTGCGGTTAACCGTATAGTTGAAAAGAGGATCTTCCCATGGATGTCATAAAAGGTGATCAAGAAACCACTAATATTACGTTAGTGGGACCAAATTCTTATTATAAAAATGTTCGTACTGTAAGCCCATTCTTTATTAATAAGCCTTCAATCAGGCACTTTATAACTTTATTCATTGTATTATATTGTTATAGAATATTCCTTATACAGATGGATTGGAGAGTGTAAGCAATAGCTGAAGCAAGTCAGAGTCGCATATCTATAATTCGATTTGGTTGGTGCCGGAAAGTCCGAGTCCCTAAGGATTTTCAAATAATAATTTACTAAGACATTATGCCGTTTGTCAATCAAAATAACCATGGCAATAGTATTTTAACCTATAGGATGCTAACCACCCCACCAGGTGGTAGGCGACTACCGCTGCTCATAGACACTTACAACGCAAACACGAATTTCGCTACGACACGATATGGGTCATCATAGTACTTAATGGAATTTTTAAAACACAGTTAATTAACAACATTGAGACACACCCTTTTTTATCTTGTTACAATATTTATTAACCGTCACGACGTTGACGTGACGGTTAATGACGTTAAAACATTTTGTAAAGGAGGCTGACCGAAATAAATAAATCACAGTAATATTATAGCAGATTGGTACATAAATCAAATTGTAAAAATTATATTTTTTCTAGAGAATAAATGGTTTTCTAAAAATACGGGTTAATTGCATTTAAAAAATATATATATTGAATACGACGTAAATTTTTTACAATCTGCACTGTAAAGCTTGTTTTGGACTATTAATTTTAAATATTTACTATAATTTATTTACTGTTTACACTTTAACATGTGGATAGTAAGTCATTTGTTGCCGAGCTGTTCACTCCCAATATATTGAAAGAAATAGTAAACGTTTAGATAATGTTCTTATAAATATATTGCGTTTATTAATTAAACAACGTCGTATTATGCATAAGAAGTATTTAGGTTCATCATTGGATTAAAGAAAGACCAGACTTAGTAGTTTACAAACAGTAGCTTGGAGAAGATCCAAATCTTATGACAACTACTTTCATTGTAAATATTAATTTAAATAAATGACTCTGAATTACAAAACTAATACGCTAATGAGATCTTCATTCCACTACTAGCTTTTTCTTAGTCCTCTTGTTTCAAGTATAATTCGTTGTATAGGGCGATTTTGGAGTGTACCTATGAAAATAACATGTTTAGAACATGTTCGAAAACTTGTCAACTATGAGAAACACTTAGGCGTAACGTGTTTTGACATTCGGTAAGGTGTATAGTGACATACTCTTAACGTAGTTTAGGCTTTAAAAAAAGATGAAAAAAATAAGATCACTAATGAATATAATAATAATTGAATTAATTGTTTGAGTAATAATACAAATAAATAAAAGATTTTGATAATGAATCATCACTATACCCCATTTTAAACGTTGACCCTAAAAAGTTTTTGCTTTTAAATACAAGATTACTTGATGCGAGTAGTAAGTTATTTTTAGTTTCAACTTAGGTAGGTATTTAAGTAATATATATATAACTATATAGGCACATACTAATTTTACTATTTCTTTCTACGTAGATTCAGAGGCTACACTCATTCTTTTTCTTTTTTTGTAATAAAAGACAACTCTAGCAGTACATACTATTATTGCTAATGCAATAAAAAAATTCATGCGTGAGCCGAAGTCCTACATACAGCTGTCAGTCAGCCATTAGCCTATAGGATGCTAACCACCCCACCAGGTGGTAGGCGACTACCGCTGCTCATAGACACTTACAACGCAAACACGAATTTCGCTACGACACGATATGGGTCATCATAGGATATGCGTGAGAGAGTGAAGTGAAAATACAAAAATCTTACCTTTATTGATTGCACAAAATGACACAAAGGTCAAAAAATATAATAATTTCTCCATTACTTTGTTTCCCTTTGCGTGCAAATGCCACAACTGTGCAATCTTTTACATTCGTTGTTTATAAAGATATGATTTAACAATGTACTTTCATATACATGGTGCTCATAAAAGTAACAGTTCCAACCACATCTCTTCTCCCCTTTATATTTGTTGTCTTTATAAAGAGATAATTTAAATAAGGCTTTACATAAATGGCAATCCCAAAAAGTTCTTCATTACTCGTTAAAATAAAATAAAAATAAAATCGGTCTATTCCCTCAGAAACTAAGATGCTCAGGACAGATACAAACGTAAAACATATAACAATTTAAGCCTCCTTTGTGTGTGGGGTATTGAAGAAACGCTAACTGTTATATAAGCATCTAGACTTTTGACATTGTCCGATTTTTTTTATTGATTTTATTAATTTATTTCGTCCATTTGAAAAGATCTTTGGAACAATAAGTCCGATTTTAAATTCCTTTTTATTGTCACACTTTTAGGGTAGTTACTCTACTAGTCTCGTATCATGAGTTTTCGTTTAACCACGTCGTGCTCTCTACACATTTTTAGTGAAGGGACAATTTTTTTCTGAACTTCAACCGCTCCGAACTTTATTGACGTTTGATGACGACGACATTGACGTAAATAATGGTTTATGACAGAGATCGGTTGAACTTCAGAAAAAACTTTAAAAAAAGAAAAACACGTTTTTCATCAGATCAAAAGAAAACAAATATCAAATACCTATTGTAGTTTGTACTTTAAAAGTAAGGCAAAATAAGAATATTTTTTATTGTACACCAAAGACTTGTTGCTTAATATAAAATATACAAATTGGATATGCACTATGGGCGGCTAAATATGTATTATATTAGTTTTTTTGGCTCTTCGGAGGCTCCTGTTTTGGTCTACGCATCCACCACCAAAAGTCAAGGCAAGGCACCCAAGACATGCCTTAAATCACTGAACAAGATGTTTACTAAAAATGTTTTCTCCATTCATCCATCATTTATTGATATTGATGTTGTAACTAATAAATATTTTTTTTTGTTAAGGCGAAAATACATACTGTATTTTTAGGCGTCACAGATAAGGATATAAATATAAAAGATAATTTTATATTGTAAATCAATTAAGATAATTTTATGATATTAGATAGATACAACGCTGGCCGCCGTGCATCGTCATTTTCAACCGACTTCAAAAAAGGATGGATTTTTTTTACGTTTGTTTTCTCAGAACTTTCGACTGGGTGAACCGATTTTGATGAATTTTGATTTTTTATTTGAAAGCTGGTGATTTACGTGTGGTCCCATTTCAATTTGGTCCAGTTCTGACAATAGCATCCATGAGAAAACGATATAAGTCTTAAATTTTATGATAGACGCACTGAAATAGGTTGTCTACTTTTTTAAAGTGAATTATAACTACACAGGGTCCTTAAAATATTTTACGCCCTTTAGGGACTTGGGGCAGTGATTAACCCAGAACTTATGAATATCAATTTCATCGTGTTGTATGTGTTTATGTTTTTCAAAAACCTTAATATATAACATAATATTCTGAGATATAACTCCAGTCTAACTAAAGTTTTACTAATCGACATCTAACATTTATAATAAGTTCTATAATTACTTTTCGTGTCGTAGTCATAAATAATGCGTATCTAGTTTTACTTACTTCAAAACTTTCGCTTTTCATTATATAAAATTATGAACGTATATGAGACTGACCTGCTCAACGACGCGACGTAAGGCTCGGACTGCTGAACTAGTCTGCCTATGATCAAAGTTAGTGCAACCTTATTGAAACTTCTGGCAAGTCAAAAGCTGACAAAGTTTGTTTGGGACGCTTTATGTTATCCGGATGTTAGTGATATTAAAAACCTTTGTATTCATTAATATTCAAAAATATGTTGTAATACGTATTGATCGCGATTTTTTGAACCTTTATAAAAACCTTTGCCTGGTGTGTATATTTTAGAAATGGAGTATTTTTTTAACGTGTCACCGAACATATCCATTACTGCTTTATAATAAGGCTTGAGGCAAATTAACAGTTATTTAATACCTAAATATCGCATTAATTCTCATTGTCGCAATTTTATTGCAAATTTAGTTTAGTAAGTCTGTCTAATGTTTCAAAATAACCTTTCTACCTACTACACCTTACAATCACGCATGAGGTTCCAAGTTCATATTCGTTCATTCTTTTCATTCCTTTTAGAGAAGCTAGTACTTATAGTACTGTATAACTAACTCGAATTCGAAAAAACCCCATCCAATGACGTTACAAACGTGACGTTACGTGGCTAAACTGAAAGACATGAATTATTTTTTTAACTATAGGTACAGTAGGTACTATCACATATTAATTTCTGTGTGCTATTATTTATTTCTTCTTTAAAAAAAACAACTCCCACATCAGGATTAAAGCCTGTTTTGCGGGAACTTTACAAATATTAAAATAACGGGCACAGAGAACACGTAGACTCAGATTAACAGTGTGGCGATCGAATTCACAACACTCGGCATGGCAGCGAGGTGACCACTTAAACGCTCCTCCCGCACTTTGCAGTCATTTAGGGAATCATCATCATCATCATCATCATCATTATCATCTGCTGTATAAATAATAAATCTGTTCACTTGAATACATCTTGATACATCACGGTAGAGCCATGCTTAGGCCCGACTTAGTGTGACTGACTCCTCCTCATTTCACATCGGTTTCTATTGGTCCGAATTTCAACTTATTTACTTCAAATAATGATCAGAAAAATTGCACCTACAGATGTATTTAAGTAATTTATAAGTAATTTGTTCTGTCTCTACCTTTACAGTACTAAAATATTCAACATTTAGTGTTTTCTAATGGCGTGTTTTAAATATACTTACTCGTAAGTAGTTTTCCGCCCATTTGTAAATCGGGTTTACACCCCTATACATAATATGAAGTTTAGGGCTCTTAATATCAAATTTAAAAGTATATATCGAGAGAGTTGGATATGTTATTATTTTATATTGCCCTATAGACACAATCAAAACTCCAAAAAGTTGCATTGGCTGCAACACTTGCACCAGGAAATTTAAAAAAAAGGAAAATAAAAAAGCGAGCTACGAGAAAAACTACTTTAAATCCTTTTCTTTTATTGGTACACTATTTCAAAAGAATCTGAACCTTTCAGTGACCAGTACAAAAGAAGAAGAATCATGGGATGTCAACGCATTGAGTGGCAGCCGAAATATTGGCTCGATTTTCCGGACGTCAGAACATTGCTTCAGTGATTAAAGAAGCAAGGCACAGTCCTGTAAATGCCCAGTAATGAAAAGAAGTGTGGGTGTTCATAAAGAACAAAATGAATATACAAAATGAATAAACTACAGGCGGTTTTTCAAAAAAAGTAAAAAGTTTCTAAATTTCTCGGATTATGCAGTTATTTTAGAAAATACATAAATTAATTTGCTCTAATAGCCAAACCGTTAACTGACTTGACCAAGAAAACATCAGAGTGAATATGGCTAGATGAACACGACAATTGCTTCAATTAATTAAAACAAAAGTTATGTTCGCGGCCGGTTCTCGCTTTGTACGATCCCTTGTTACGTTGTGAAATTAGTAAAATCGGCTTGGCGGGTATCTTACTTCAAACGTAACACAGCAATGAATTGAAACCAGTGTTTTATTTTAGTAGTTACATCCCGTGAAGAGTCTGTATATCATAGTTACGAGCTAGAGACGTTAGCCGTTGCTGAATCGTTGAAGCTTTCCGTGTGTACGTTTACGGGCATTCAATCAAATGCCCGTAAGATTGTTCAGACGTTAGGTACACGGCATAACCGTGAACGGTGATAGACTAGTTGTACCCACATTTGCTAGGTGGAAATTCATGCAGAAGTTTCATGACCAGATAGGTGTCGGTCGTTGTGAAGAAATTATTAAGGCTGAGTATTGGTTTCCAAAAATGACTAGATTCATTAAGAAATATGTAGTCTTGTTTGGAATGTGCATATGCAAAAGGAAATTATGGAAAACAGATCGGCGTATTACATCCAAAACAAAAACCTACCTTTCCAATGGAAGTAGTTTATATTGATCACCTTGGCCCATTTTCTAAAACAAAAAAAGGTTATCAATATATACTTATGATTGTAGATGCATTTTCCAAGTTCCTTTTAGCACGTATAACTAGGACTATAAATTCCGTAGAAACAGTGGCTGTTCTAAAGGATGTCTTTAGTTTATTTGGCTATCCTAAGAAGTTTATATCTGATAGAAATTTAGCTTTTACAAGTAGAGCATTCAAGGAGTTTACAACGCGATACCAAATCCATCACGCCCTTAATGCGGTGGCGTGTCCTCGTGCTAACGGTCAGGTATTGTTAGACGCCATGCGCACTCGTAACGTAGATCCAAACATGTGGACTGAATGTATACCAGATGTAGTTGGGGACATAAACAACACATTTAATGAAAGCCTAGGTTATCATCCGTATGAAGTTATGTTTACCTGTAGAGGTAGATTAATGCCTAATTTAGTAGGTAACGATGATTCAGTTTCAGTACTTGAAAAACGTAAAAATGCATCTAAACGTCTAGAGCACAGATCTCAAGTTATGAAGCGAAACTATGATAAACGTCATAAGCCTGAGAAATCGTTCAAACGAGGAGGCTTGGTACTTTGGAAACAAGCGCCATCTGGTGGCGAACTTAAAGGTGTAAATAATAAGTTGCAGGTTTTGTATTCGGGCCCATACGTTGTCCAAAAGGTTCTCAACAATGACCGTTACGAAATAAGAAGTGTAAAGGGTATGCGTGGTTACAAGAAATTTACGGGGGTAGTAGCCGAAGATGTCCTTCGTGCTTATAGGAGTGCCCCTGATTGTAGTGATACTAGCAGTGATGATGATATAGTTACCAGGGATGGATGACCTGATTGATTTATTAGAAAGCTGATTCAGCGTGTGCACCAATTGCGGTGCAATTGTTTCAGGATGGCCGACTGTAACAATAAAACTGACATGGGAGAGTGGCGAGGTGCATATGATAACACTGTGGAGCGGAGAGGTGCAATTGACAACACAGAGGAGCGAAGAGGTGCGACTGGCAACATTGAGATGTGGAAGGGCGAGTCGTGGAGAGGAGGGATGAAGTCTATAAAAGCGATGTGAAGTGGTTATGTGGGTCTTTTTAAGTTTAGAAGTCGAATTGTGATAGTAAAATAAAGTAAGTATTTTTTTCATTGCATTTAGTTTTTTATTTGTTACTCTTCTGCTCTTGTTATATAAGTTCCTAATTCGTTATGGGGATCTAGAAGGATCCATATCTCCTAAGGAAATTTCAAATTAATTAAATATATTATGTATCTCACACCTGTCCTAAGATATTAAAAAAATAAAACAATTAATAACGAATATTGTTTTATTTACCCAACTGAAGTCTATTCGTCCATAGAAGATAAAACTCACTTTTAAATATTTGGAATATACTTCCAGCAAATTTGAAAGCATTAATGAGAATGAGAATCATCGAATGCGAACTATATTTTTTATACGTATAAGAGTAGAATCGATATAAAAACAAGAGGAGAAGACTAAGGCTCTCGCTATAAATTTATATAGCCTTTTGTAATTAATGCTTATTTTAGGAACTTACGTTGAAACAAATACATCTTTTTCTAATATCTGTTGACTTGATTGTTGTAGAGTCTGTTATCAGTTGATTCATCTTTGGTATTTTGAGAAGACATATCTATGGTCTCAGCTGTTGGCGTTGTGGTTGTTACAGTCGAGGGATCAGTGGTTTTGGCTGTTGACGAGATACTTATAGGATCAGACTCTGTTACGGTAGATATACTTTTGCTATTTTCGGTAGACTGTTCTATAGTAGTCACAGTTTCTGACGTAGTGGTTATTACAGCTGTTGGAACAACTGTTCTAGCTATTGACTGGATACTTTTAGGATCAGACTTTTTTACGGTTGATGTACTTGCGCTATTTTCAGTGGACTGATCTTTTGTTGGACCGATTGCTGGCGTTGTGGTAGTTACAGCTGTTGGATCAGCTGTTGGCGATGTTGACATAATTGTTTTAGGAACCGATTCTGTTACCATTGACGTATGTGTAATATTTAGTGCTTGGTTCAAAAAACAGTTTCGATGTGGCTGTTGTTTCTGGCGTGATAGTTGGCTTATTTGTCGAGGCTGGTGTTACAACAGTTGCTAGGGCTGTTTAGATGATTGTTGTAAGAGTACTTTCTGTAATTATAGTTGTCGTTGCGCCACAGGTTGTTAGTCGTCTGAGCTTGGTTATTGCAGACATAACACTGCAATTCTGATTTACCTGAAAGAAATTAAGACTATTCTGTCCAGACCCTTTTTCAAGACATTAATAATAGGTACAGTTATCGTGTTAGCCTCTTGCATTAAGGTTAAAGTTTCAAATAATATTGTTTACATTGATAGCATAAATTATCGAGCTTAAAATAATTTGATCACAAGCCCGCTGCGCGCCGGGTTTGCACCGTATTAAAAGGCTACAGTATAGGTGAAATATACCATACGTTGAGTCCGCGTCCCCTTAAGTTGTAATTTTCCATTTGAATAAGAATCCATTTTACAATATTCTATATGTAATAATAAAGAATACTGAGAAAAATACAAACATTGTTTTCTATTTGGTAAGGAAAGTATATAACATTTATCAACAACATCTAGGTCTACGTTAGATGTTGTTGATACATTAAATATAGTATTACATAATACATTCACACGTTTATATTTGAGTTTTTGTACTCATTGCATACATGAGTATGAGATTAGTTTAAGTTTTATCGTGATTTACTATTTTTACATGCATGTACTATTCCTACAATGCCCGAAATGGGTTAACTCTTGATGTAACATTATAAACATTTTAATCTGTAGATAGTAATCGCTGTCCACAGATTAAAATGTTTGCATACTTAGTAGGTATTATCTAACAATTATTAAACAGTTGTATTAGACCACTTAAATTGAAACAATAAAACTGCGATTACGAAATAAGTGTTACATATAAAACTTATCATAGATACATTTTTTTTCAAAATATCAGACTGGGGCGGCTGATTAGATAAATAAATTAAAAAGGATGTCAAAGCAATTTATGATAAGGACTTAAATAATACCACCTACTGCACCTACCTCTTTCTATTTTTGGAACACCCCTAGGTTGACTGGCAGAGAATGCCTTAAGCATTAAGTCCGAAGTAGTGTAGTAATTTCATAAATAAATAAATAAGTATCTAAATCAAATGATTCGTAGTGCAGTACGAGTATACCCTTACTTGTATATAAATTACATTACTACTATTGTGAATCATATCAAATGTATGTATTTACGTATATTCATGCCAGTATTTTCAAAGTCATCTATAATTTTGTTCTACAATGAAAGAAATTGAAGAATGAAAAATTGTAGGCAATTCAAGGAACTCATATGCATAGAGGTATATAGGCATAGAGTATATATAGGTTCGAGTAACCTAAGTCTGTGTTCCCTAAGGGTTATGTAGATAAGTCTCACAGACTTTTTGCCTACTACAAATTAGTCCCATTTACGTAAAAGGCAACCAGGCTATTCTCATCCGAGTACTATATGACTGTGTATATTGTCTGATAAGATGTCTGAGACCCACACGATTAATAAACGAAATTAGTTTTGATTCTAATGTGGAAAATGTATCGACATAATCACACAGTTTTACTGAATAGGTTGATTGGTAAATAATACCATGAAATGCAAATGTATATAAGGACTAAATAAAAATGGAAAAATGGATGTACGATAAAAATTAAAATAGTTAAAAGTTTTTTTTTTTATCTATTAAGTAATTATTTTTAACAAGATCCTTAAATTTAATGTGACTAATATATATCAATTTCTTTCAAACATAAACACGCAAGACTACACAAGATACATTTAGCATGTGTATTGTAGTATCCCCGATTTACTAACTGATCAAATTGATGGTCCGTCAAGTTGCTCGGATGGCCACACTATGTGCTCTACCTGGTAAATTTTTTATATGTATGAGTTTTGTGTGTTCAGATTTCTTCTATTTCTCAGCACCCATTTTTTCTCAGATAAATGTTTTTTATATTATATTTTATATAAATACCTTTTTGGTGAAATGCAATCATCACATATCGGTTTACTATTTTAAAGAAAACAATTCGGTTATTTATAAACTGTAGGAAGTAATTTAATTAGTTTTCGAGTTCTACATTTCTAATAGTTCAAGTTTTAGTTCTAATGTTTAGATGGTATAGTTATGACAACATAACCGGATTGATTGCATGAAGTGACACAATAGCAATAATACTTAACGAACCGTTCTGATCACCAGTACGACTAATGTGTAATCACTTAATTGAGATATCAATTAAGTGATTACTTTTATACGAACAGGTCCTAAATAAATTATTTAGATAAAAAAAAAACAGATATCAGACTTTTGCTAAGAGAACTTCTTACACCCATGAGAACCTGATTACAGGCTTTAAATGGAATAAGGGAGATATACAAATAACAGCGTTTATGACATACTTTACTGTTTATATCAGTGTATATATGTATATTGTTATATTTATATATTTCCGAAGGGTCAGGCCGACCTCGTTTTGCCCATTGTTCACTTATTCCCACATTTGGGAATTTCATTTTGATTCAGGGATTATATTGAAAGGAAGAAAGTAGGTAAGAAATACAATCGTGGGAAAGCTATGCAAGCAAGCATGGACCTGCTCGATTAATACCACAGCCGGCCTCATGGACAACGAGTTGTGGAGCAATTCTTGTGTTGTTTCGCTGAGTGAATTAGGTTACGGGAGGAGCTCATGTAGTCACCTTTAAAGGGCAGCATCACATTTGCGACTTTTGAGTACAGTGTGTCCATGGTCGGTGGTAGTCAACATTAGACCATTAGGTGACCCTCTGCTCACTATGTATAATACCTTAATAATACCTGATATCCTTAGTTCTAGGCCCTAATAATGTTAGCAAAAAGTGGCCGAAGATTTATAATGAAGCTCTTCAGCTTAGGTAAGAGTAGAGAGTGGAGCTGTGACATAGCAGCCAACCACCAGAGCCCTTCATACGAAAATTGTTGAAAGTGGACTTTTCCGTTTGTTCAGTTACCTTTTCCGTATGTTAAGTTACCTTGGAAGCAATTTCTTAATATGTATTCAACGTTCTTGACGTTCAATATTTTAAGTTAATTAATCCTGTATCACGAGGGATTTTACATACAAATAAGGGACACAATAACACACAGTCATGGAACAAGCAACCATTTGTAGATCACACTTTTTTCCGTATGGGATTCGACCTTACCACGGCTCGGGTCTCTATTCAGGGTTACTAAGTAGATACATCTATTTTCATAATAATAATTATAAAGCAGTACAAGGCTTCCAATGCTATTATATATTTTTATAGTTTCATTTATTTTTGTTCTAAATGATTGTAGCTTCTGGTACGGATCTAGACTTATAGCCTGTATTTCAGTACACATTGGTTCCCACCCTTAATACATAGTATATAACAAGATGTACATACAAGGTAATATTCAATGTAACAAATACTTATGTATTTGTTACATTGAATTTACGTATTCATGTTATTTTTCAATTTGTAACAAATACATATTTCTCAAAAGTTTAGCTTTTCTGCACTTAATTTATAAATAAACTATAAATATATGTATAAATTCTAAATTTCAGGTTACTGCATTCCCTAAACATACCTACATACCCTAACGCCTATATCCTCGAAGGTCCTATAATAATATTATTCTTTTTACCATAGGAGAACCGTTCTTAGGTACAAATAGGCCGGCTTGACCAGAGTATTACCACGGCCTCACAGAAATAAGATAGACAAACAATGAATGAATCTTGCATTGTATTGTCGAGTGAGTGAGGGTACTGGAGGCCCAAACTCCCCTCTCCTCTTTCCCATCCTTTGTACCCCTCGCCTAATCACAATCGCCACCTATCACTCTATAAGGATGACAGACAGGTTTTTCTCCATATCTAATTAAAACATTTAACAAATACGGAAACTAGTAAAACCTAAACTAACCAAATTCATAAAAAACTAAAACTTTACTTACAAAAAAAAAAGAACACTTCTTGCAAAGTGCTAATTACTTCAGACTATCTTCGCTAGATGGTGTTGATGTATTATTTGACCTTTATTATTGTAATCAGAATGTTAATATCAATAATACATTTGCAATCAATGTCAAATATTATTGTTCCTGCCATTAGGGTTACCGTAATATTTAGAGGTGCAAGTGCAACAGATTTCTATTCAATTTGAGTTTTCTGAAGTCCTCTTAACTGTATTATAATATCGAAAGAATTATGTATAAAGCACAATATATGGTCTTATCACAAAACTATTATTTTCCAGGCATAACACTTTATTAATTTACTAAGCCTGTCCATGGACACCTGCAACTCAAGAGTCGCAAATGCGCTGTCCGCCTTAGAACGTGAGGGTGGTGTGATGCAGGGAGGGGAAACAGAGGAGGGACTGGACAAGATAAAGATTATAGTCGGAGTTGGGCCTCCAGAAACCTCACTAATTTCGGGGAAATGTATTTCTTCACAACCGATTTAACGCGACTGCTGAGCCTTAAAACGTTGTCTGGATACAGCAAAGGACAAAAGGCGCATTTCAATAAAAATAATAGAACCGTTCAAGAGCGATACCTGAATTTATTGATAATATTTATATTAACTACAGCTACGGTAAACTGACTTATAAATTTAAAATCTTGTTTAAGAGGTGTAATGACTTATAAATTGGCTACGACAAGATTCCGTTTTAAAGTATAATTTTGAACGAATTCCTACACCTTTGTAGTTTACAAATTCGTTCTATTCTAATCAAAATGTCGGTCCCTGGAATGGGTTAAACGATAGCATGTCTTCCCTTTTTAAGTTTGGTTACTAACAGCTTCCATTTCTGGATTTTATGTATAACATGTTTGATTCCCCGCGCAGACACTGCATTAAACATATTTGTACCTTCACTATCAAGAGTAGGGGAAATCTATTCATTCGCGCTTTGGACTATGACAACAGTACAGCCTCCCACTAAACTAACTGAGAATGGACGTAAGATCACACAGCTCTTTAGCTATCTATTATGACGGTTACTACTGTTTCAAATGTTAAACATAAAACATGATAGAGTACTACAATTATCCAATGAAAAGTTCATTTTGTTTCTGGTAAAAGAGTAACAATTATAAAATCTTTTTATATTTTTTTAACCATTTAAGAATGGTTTAAAAATTAATCTTCTTTAAAAAAGTTTTGTGAAGTAGCATACCAAGTTCGAAGCTAAGGCTGTTTGAAAGTTATCTTCTTATTTGAAAACCATAGTAGTCATTTAGTTAGGAAATGATTTAGTTTTGTTATTGGGAGTGCTAGCAAAACTAAGTCAGCGGTTACAATGTATTACTATTTTACGTATTCCGCATTGGACTACTCATCTACGAAGCAAGAAATAGTCATACTATGACAATAGAGAAAAATGTCATTCCTGGTCTATTCATATTTCTATTGAGTCACTGGAAGGGTGCCTGCCGATAATAAAATAATTATGATCGATAAATTCAGAGCACTTTGATAACTCAATCCTTAACAAATAAATAGTATATACAATTTTATATTTTTTTTTTTCTCACCTGAACCAAACAATTGATATCTGCGCGTACACTGCTCCCTGGACTAATAATGTTTTAAACCACGCTTTTATTAGAATTAATAACGAAATTGTGAAGTCAGTTATAACACAGCCCCAATTATTGTCTGAGATGAAACTTGTGCAGAGTTTAACCGTATATTATCTATATAACATATATACAAATGTATTTATGTTATATAGATTTTTTTAATAGAAACCAGGAAAATAAAGGTTTACCCTCAAATTTTACTAAGTTTGTTTTTTATTTTTCATATATTTTCTAAAGCTCTTAAGATATTGGTGAGGTGATGATGGAAGATACAACTTCTTAACGGTTAAATGAATTGTTTGATGAGTTTAATAAATTGGAACTTGTTATTGAGGTTCTGATGATGGAGCCAGGTCTTGGGTAGTGGAACATTTCTCCTATTTAATTCGGTTCGTTATTGTAGCGTGCTTTTCCAGGTATTTAGAGTAAAATTTAGTTCACATTGGCAGAACACAGCCTTAGTGCAAAACATTTTGGTTGTTAATAAGTTCGTTTGACTTTCAATACTAATTGGTAGTGGGTTATAATTGTTTTGTCCTTCATATATTTAGTCATTAAATTTCTCAAGCGCACTTATATTTTACTATACTTATACTTCAAGTAAAATTCTGCAGTCGGCGTAATGTGTAAAATTATTGTTTTTATATTAGGTACCTCCTCAGTTGATGTAAAATTACTCATCAAAGCGTTATGAAACTATAAAATTTACTTATCCATTTTATATATTTTATTATAAATAAATACATTCACCTTATAAAGTACGGGTTTTAACTATTAGGTAAATACAAATACATAAATGCCTATTTTAATATCTTCGAACAGTTAACAATATGTTATTTATTATTTATGTAAAAGCTATTACATATAAATTACTTTGTGGTTAAAAGTCCTTAAACATTATATTTTGTATGGAAAGATGAATTAGATATCACATCAGTGTTAGTTACATAATACATAACAATCAGGTGACAACCAACAATATATACTGTTAACAGATTATTATCTTTACATGTACCTTATGTGGTAGTTATTTATTTGTCATACAATCTATATAACAACAGTTAAGCTTATTGATTATAAGGCGCCTGAACACGACATCGGGCTAATTAGTCATTTTTCAAGAGTTTGTTTTAATGCATCCTACCATCCATTTACCTACTTCACCGCCTCGGTGTGCGATGGGAAATTGTATTTTTATATTGACAATAAAAGTAAATGTATAGTTACGGTTCTTGCAACAAAATTCCAGCTTATGGATTATACTGTTCACGTGTTGTTCACTTGTAAATTCTTATCATAATTAACTATAAAAGAAAACATACAAAGCAAATAAACAATCGATTGGGCGGTCCGCGTTTGACGTCAAAGGCATAATGAACTAATGAACTGCTAAATAATTGTTAAGAATTTTAACTCTTGATTTTTTGGCACCATCGGTATTATATTAGCAAGCAGAACGCATTATGTGTATGCCTAAGCTGGACCAACAATTGTTCACTTTCTTTGATACTTGAATCATATTATTGCTTGCATAACAAGTATGTAGCCACGAGGGCTAGAGTAGCGAGCGGCACTGAGAAAGTTGCTGAAGAAGCCCCGTTGCAATTGTCTTTGTCACAAACGCTGCAGTGCTTGATTTTGAAACTAGAACCAATGGACTGCACAGTTTTGGAGGCTGTGTTCTCCAGGGAGCGGCAGGTATGGTTAATTTCACTTGGGTTACTGTCCAGACAGGTGCGAATGGTGGTACCAGTCTCTGCAATAAAATATATATACGTAGATAGATCTTCTTAAAATGTCTATTACAAACTCTTGAAATTGCCATTTTGTTTAAAAAGCCAAAGGCTTAAGAGAGAAATTTTATAAACTTACGCAGAACAATCTTGTAGCAGTATCTTGTAGCACCGGTTATGCTGTTAGTGAATTCGGGAGGAAGAATGGCGCGCAAGAACTGGGTGTTGTAGTTAACGCTGTCTTGGGTTGTGCAATCCTAGGAAAAAAATAACAACCTTATTAACTCACAATACCACAAGTGGAACTTTACAGCCCCTTTTTAATTCATAGCCAAGGTTTGGAATTAAATGCCTGTGTGTATTTTTCGCGAGAACTGTAATCCTGAGAACCTTCAATACGAGAGCGAATAAGTTTTTCTTGTATAGGCGTGAAACCACCTTCATCTTCATAGTCACTTCTCATCATTTGAGTCGGAAGACAAATGGCTGCTCCGATAAACTGTTCTCTAATATACTTTTATCATGTAACACTTTTATTCTTGACTCTAGTGTCTTTATTAGTTCACTCAACTCTATAAGATGAAGGATGTATCTGATTCATCTCCAGCGTTTCAACAAAGAGACGGTTTTGTCTAGTCTGATTGTAACCGGGTAACCGTAGGGGTCTTTTTCTTTACAAATCTTATTAACTCGGCTAACTCATATTCGTAATATGACTTACTAAATTATTGTGTTAGAAATGTACTTACCACGAGGTGCTTGTTAGCTACAGGCTTGTAGGGGTCTGCGCATGATGCGTCCGCCTGCGAATTGCATTGGTAACAACGTAAGCAGGACCCTGGAAACAAAGGAGCAATATGAGTTATATTATACATAATATACATTGTTTTAAATACACACTAAAATATTTTCTAGATATAGTGTAATAGAGTATCCATTGAAAAAACGTAGTAAGATATTTCTTTAGGGGTTGTTAAATACATTTGTTTGTAAAACATATTGTTACCGACACCAATACTTCTTTGTTAAAATACTAGCCATTTTCCGCAGTTTAACTAGCGTTTGCGTTCACTGCTTTTATGTACACTTCTTCTCTCCTTAGGATCGTAGAGTGATGCTTTATAGCCTATATTGTTTTTTAATATATAAACGAACAACAAAAAACTTTTTAAATTCAAGTACAGCTTTACTATATTAGTATATGTAGATGAAGTATAAGTATGTTAGGTAAAAAATCTTGTACTAGAAGTTGCTAATTATGCACCTTGTCACGCAACTCACCCACTACAATATAAACCTTCTCAGCGTTCAAGGTAATGCATGCAGCGCACTTATGACTTGAGTTGCAGGTGTCCATGGACGATGGTTGTCACTTACCATCAGGTGACCCGTCTGTTCGTCGGTCTCCCTATAGCATAAAAAAGTAATTATCAGTTCTCGTGTCCATCAAGCTGTCTGGTTCTCAGTGGAGTAGTAAGGGGTTGCCCTATCTCTTGCCGTTCTATCTTAAAGGTTACTAAGGCGTCGGGCCTGTTGGTCTAGCGATTAGCGAACCTGACTGCTAAGTTGAGGTCGTTGGTTCGATTCCCACCCAGGACAAATATTTGTGTGTTGAGCACGATCGTTTGTTCTGTGTAGAAATATATAAGTATATTTATCAGCAGTCATAGTACAAGCTCTGCTTAGTTTGGGATCAGACGGTTGTGTGTGAGATATTTGGATTATTTATTTATTATTTTTTTATCTTTCAAGCAGTATATGACAAATATCTAAGGTCATCGGAAAATTTGAGGCTGGAGATGCCATTGCATTCCACAAGGTTGTATGACAAATCTTCACTGTTGAAGCTGTACGCTTGTGGAATGCGTTGCCAAAGAACATTAGGCTAGCGGAATCATTAAATATTTTTAAGAAAATGGTTCATTACTATTATGTATCAATTAAGTTCTGTTATCTAGTATCTATTATTTCCATAATGGTATGTATGTATGTATTGTTGTATATATTTATATGTGTATGTATGTATTTTTATCTGTATGTGTGTTAGTATGTATGTATGTTTATCTGTATTTGTATTAGTATGTATGTTATATGTTGTACATAAATATGTTTAGGTTTTTAATACAAGTTTTATATTTGAACATAAGTTAGTATAGTTTTCATTAAAATATTGAAGTGATCCTCCAACTATCACTGTCTCTCCGAATGATTTTAATCCATTCTAAGGTTGCCTGGAAGAGATTGCATATAGCAATAAGGCCGCCATTTGTACATTATATAGTTGACACTTGTACTGTATCTATTGTATTTAACTGTAAGAATGGTGTACAAATAAAGTGTATTCTATCTATCTATCTATCTATATATAGACTCATACAGTGCCTGAACCGAAAATAGACTTGCCCCCTATTACGTTTGTGGGACTAAGTATGTGATGTCTTCAAATATATTTAGCAATAAATATTTCATATAAAATGCTTTCCTATTTAATATTATCACTGATAGTTGTTGTTTCTGTTGAAGATTACTTATTTTCTTTGCTAGAATCATAGACGCATATCGTGTGTGTAATTGTCAAGGATAACTTTGGTACTTATCGAGAGGAAAACTTTGTACAACTAACTACCTAACTACATGGGAAGACTTACTAATAATATCCGAGATAAACAGATCGATAGACAATGCTCTCGTACTTTATCATGATATGAGCATAACACATATAATTTTATTGGGACGCCGACTAGGAGCTGCTGAGTATGCGTAAATATTATAAGATCAGTTCTTATTGGCTGGACGGCTCAAGGGCATACTTATTCTTTACGCAATCAAGATACAGTATCTTGAAAAGAAGGTGCAGATATAGCATTAAAATAGCTAACAAACCTTTTTAAAGTTTGATGTAAGTAATGTTTTCTTGAAGTGTTGCCAGCAAAACTTTTAGGTCAGTGTAATGGAGTTAGCCTCTTTATTGTTATAGTGAATGCAGGATTCTTATTTACGTGTCCAAATAGACTTCTAAAATTTACAAAATAACTGTTGACTAGCAGATACATTCTTGGATTCACGTAAAAGCTAAATAGCTAGTGAATTTTTTAATCCCTGTAAAATGCATATAGGTACCTATTATTCTCAGTTTAAGAAATACGTAGAAATAAAGCTAACCCCCATTTCTTAGGAAAACATGGCTATATAGAAAGACTAAAGAAACATAACTGACTAGTGGATAAAATGCTAAAATCTGTTTTATTGGTAGCTAGAAATAACTTTATTATTTGCCTGCCACAATCGCCAAGGTGCAGATTATGTACCTACCAATAAATATTGTTTTAATTCTGTCAAGAAAGCCGACCACTTTGATTTTTGTTGTACCTACAAGATTTACGATAGTCGAAATCTTATCTAGATTTTGTCTTTTGGCTACTAAGAATTTTAAAAGTCGACATTGCTGTATATCAGTAGCTAAATTAAATATCAGATACCAAATATTTAAAACTTAGAATAGATAATAACAATTCTAAGATTTTGAAAAAATATAAAGAATATATAATAAATAAATATATGAGTGAGACTACCAAAAACCTAATTATATGTGGGATAGTAAACTTGTACGCAATCGAGATTACGAAAATACATTTGTAACTAACTTCCGCTCACGGCTTCGCCTATGTGGTATATAAAATATACCTACGATCTCGAACTAAACGGCTCGGCTCTTCCTTTCTGAGCCGATCGGTTAAAGCCTGGAACTCACTACCAGCGCACGTGTTTCTCTCCCACTTTGATCTCGTGTCCTTTAAACGGGGCGTAAAAAAGCATCTCATCAAGCCGCCATAGTGTGGGTCACCATCCTGCATGGACCACACTTGCTATGAGGATAGTGACCACCATACTTAGATTCCACTTGTTGCTTTCCATCAGGCAGATTAAGGTAGGCTAATATAAAAAAAGTACCCTATGTCCTTCTTTAGGGTTCAAGTATTACTATACCAAATTTCATCAAAATCGGTTTAGACAGATAGTAGATGACGTTACTTTTACATTTATAATATTAGAATAGTGAAACGTATATTTTTTTTAAGAATTTAGGTATACCTTTTGTTATTTTTGGTGTTAAACTATAAAAATATATAAAAATCGTTATTGAGCTTAGCTTAACAAGCGGACTAGCAGTGCTAACGTGAATAATTCGGTCGTAGTTCTTATAATAGCCGTTCTATATAACAACCGGAGAGCAACTCCTATTTTAAGCACACTGTAACCAATGGCTAAGTCTGTTTAGAAATTTAATTATTGTTCATTGTGTACCAAGGTTCCAGATATTAGTATAAATTATAGCATTATACCAGATATCGCTGAAACACACTCTTCACAATTGTGGTCAAAAATGTGTGTAGTGGCAATTTGAAAAGTGTCTGTCATGCATCGAAATGGATTTGGAGAAAATTGATTTATTATGCTTCTTTATGGTCTTATTCAACAACAATGTTACGATAGACTTAGATTGGCATTTTATTAGCCCCATCTCGTGCCACGGCTTACAACTGGTTTTAATGAGTTGTCGAAGCAAACACACTGATGGTTCTCGAGAAGGACGTGCTGTGCGGCTTGTGATAGAAGCTGATAGAAGAGTGACATATCAACAGATTCCAGCAGCTTTAGGCATTAGAATGAGTCAAGTACAAAAAGTGTTACATTAACATTTAGGAGTCAGAAAGCATTGTACTAGATGGATAACTCATAATTTGCCGTGGCGCTCAATGCCCGAAATATGTATATGACGGAGGTGACTCGAATGCTGTATATGACATCATCACAGGTGATGAACACAGACAATCTCTACAATAAATATTTCTATTCGAAGATTTGAAGACTACAGTAAAGGACAAAAGTCAAGGGAAAAATAATTGCTTCATTCTTTGGAAGGACGGGTCATTTGGCAACAACCATTTGTGAAATATAATAAGAGTGTTACTGCAGATTGGTTTGTCAGTTGTTGCTTACCAGTTATCTTGAAAATGTTAGACAACAGCGCCCAAGAAGCAGAATCATGCTCCACCCCGATAACGCTCCAGTTCACTCCGCTGGACTATCAAATAATTGTCTATTGAAGGTGTGGATTAAGCGACCTGACAGCTAGTTACTTTTATTGAATTCCAAAAATGTGGAGATAAAAAAAAGAATTCAAGATTTTTTTAAACTTTTCATGATTTAATTTATGGGAAATGTTGTTTTATATACAGTAAAAGCTCCTTATTCGCGCTTCCTTCATTCGCGTTTTCACTATTCGCGAATTAAAAAAATGCGACCTAATTCCTTTATTCGCGGCTAAAAATTTCTTTATTCGCGGATTTATTAAGTACATATGTACATAATAATAAAAAGATTTCAATAGGTATCCAACCCAATATTCTTTGTAAATGCCGTCAAATGGACTAATAAAAAAAGTAAAATAGATCTTATTACAACTAAGCCTAAAGTATGTTGTTGAATGATATCGCCGAGGACTTTGACATAAGCCGCCTTCGCCACGGTTAGTTTTTGAGAATGTAAACAAACGGAATGAAAGCAACTTAATTACTCAATGAATAAAGTATATTGTTAAATGTTGCTGTTCCGGTCTATGATAAAAGCCGCTTTGCGTGTTTTATTGTTTCGTCTTTCACATTCGGTACAAAAATTGTGATCGTGTAACACGTCTCTACCGCTCTCTTCCTAATTTATAATGTCAACTAAAAAAAATGAGAAACGAGTTTCGACACGAAAAAAATCTGTGTTACCGCTTAAGGTGAAAATAGAACTGCTTGATCGTTTACGTTTTGGAGAGTCATTTGCATCCATATCACGCTCATTCAATGTCAACGAATCAACTGTTCGATCGACAAAAAAATCCGAAGATAAAATAAGGTCGTCTGTAGGTTTAACTTCACAGTCATCGAAAATTGTTCGTGATCCAGCAATAGAAAAAATGGAAGTGGCGTTATCATTATGGATCGAAGACCGCAACCAAAAAAGGGTGCCCCTGAGTGGTCCAATGGTCCGGGAGAAGGCAAAGCGTCTTTACGCTCATTTTAAAGAACCTGATGGTAGTTGTAGTGGTGAATGTACAGATGGAGGATTTCAAGCATCAGAAGGTTGGTTCAATAAATTTAAGGTGAGACAATCATTGCATAATATTAAAATCGTTGGAGAAGCAGCATCTGCAGACACTGCAGCAGCAGAACGATATCCAGATTTTGCAAACCTTTTGCAAGAATTTGCAAACCTAGTAGCTGATGGAAGATACAAACCTGAGCAAGTATTTAATGCTGGCGATACAGCACTGTTTTGGAAGAGAATGCCAAACAAAACATTCATTTCTAAAAGCGAAAAGTCTGCTCCTGGATTTAAGGCAGCAAAGGATAGAGTTACACTGCTGCTATGTTCTAATGCATCTGGAGATTGTGACATTAAGCCCGTGATGCTTTACAGATCGTTTAATCCTCGGGCTTTAAAAATCAAAACAAGGGCAACCTGCCAGTGTTTTGGCGTGCTAATAAGAAAGCGTGGGTTACAAGCGCTATTTTTTGTGACTGGTTCCGGAAATGTTTTGTTTCTGACGTTGAAACTTATTTAAAAAAACAGAATTTAGACTTTAAAGCACTTCTAGTTTTGGACAATGCACCAGGTCATCCTCGCGAACTTGAAACGATGCATCCAAATATAAAAGTAAAATTTTTACCTCCCAACACGACGGCTTTGCTTCAACCTATGGACCAAGGAATTATCCAGGCCTTTAAGCTCTACTACATCAGATAATATGTAATGTAATCCTGATATGGATGTTATGGACTGCTGGAAGAAATTTGACATAGCAAGATGCATCGTTAACATAAAAGAATCAATGGAAGAATTGAAGCCACACACATTGAAGTCATGCTGGAAAAAACTGTGGCCTGCTCTGACTGCGGAAAATGACGAAGAATCTGTGCAAGTTCAAACTTTGACTGCAAACATAGCCTATATCGCGAATGGAATAGGACGAGATGGGTTCGAACACATAGAATCAAGTGACATTCAGGAATTGCTTGAATCGCAACATGAAGATTTGACTGAAACCGACTTGGAGGAAATGCTAAATTCACCATCCATTGAAGAAGAGCCTTCAACAAGCACTGGAAACGTCACATTAAATTTGAAAAACCTTAGTGAAGGTTTAAGAATGGCAAATGAGCTTTGCGATTTCTTTATGAACATTGATCCGTCTATGGAACGAAGTCTTATTTTTAAGAGGCAAATTTCTAATGCGACTGCTGCGTATCAGTCTGAATTGAAGGAGCTTTTAAAAACTGCCAAGCAAGAGAAAATTACAAAATTCTTCAAACCATTGCCTAAGCCTAAAGATAATTAATCAAAATGTTCAAAAACTTCAATTAAATTAACTTTTTTAAATATTTGTTTTTTTATTTTGTCACCTAGGAACGTATCCCCTATAATCCCATACCATTCCGTATTCACGGTTTCTTTATTCGCGGCATATTCATGGAACATATACCCCGCGAATAAAGAGCCTTTACTGTATTTGTAAGTAATAAATCAATAAAATTAAGAGCACTATTAGGATGAAATCAGTAGCTGTGTTGTTCCCTAAAAAAAACATTTTATCTACATAAACTAAAGTAGTTGAAACGTATTTTTAGGGCTCGAATATCCGGGTAACAGCCAGTTCGGTTTCTCGAGAGTCGAGCTTACACCATCCATTCGTATAACCCATGACCCCTTTCTTCCATTGCCTTCCATTCTTGCTTATTTTTCAATTTCAATATATGTAATAAAAAATTTCATATCTAATTCACAAAGTGCTCAGATATATCATTAGACTTGCCCCTATTACATAATATAATTTTTGTAATTACATAAATTGAACTAAACAGTTGATACTAAATCAGGTCATTGTCTGTTAGGTTGGCAGCCATTGCCAACATTAAAGTAAATGGTCAAGAGGGCATGGTTTAGTCACGAGTCATGTGCTACTACTCTCTTAAGGAGTGAATTGAATTAATCATACCTATCTATTACAGTTATAGGCCAAGTGAGACAAGTACTTAGGTCGTTTGTTTATGGAATATTAAGATCTATAATATGTGAACCGTCGAAGCAGTGAGTCGGCAGTGAGGTTAATGTAAATATCAGAATCGGGACATAGACGACCAAGTATTTTAACAAATTTTCATAAAGTTTGGAGTCAAAAAAGAATTAAAGATTTAGTTTCTGTGCTTAATTATATACCATACCAATAATGCAATAATTTAGCTTTATGATTGTTTTTGTTTTTTGTTGTTTCTATTCGACAGTGAGAATACATATATTAAAATATGACTTTAACATATAAAATGTATGAGACAGTTGGATCAAATATTCGTTTGTAAACTAGGTCACCATTCATAAGCGAATAAGTGATGTCATACAGCCATTTATATATTTAGGCCATGAGCATACGGCTCACTCGCCTTGAGTATTGAGAAAAACGAATTTCTTATACCAGACAGACAACAAAGAAGACGACAATTTTGTTGTGACAGTGAATTACTATTCTTTTTACTTTATGGAAAACACAACGGGAAATATTTTGCATTTAATAGTATTATCATACAGGGAGACGGGCGTGAGCTTATGCTCTCCTGTCTCCCTCCGGGATGAGCAGTGATAACTGTCCAAAATTTGATTCTATCCTTACATAATTCACCACAAGCTCTACTATCATCAAACCTTTTATACAAGCACGCAGAACATACAAGGCCATATCTTCTGCATGTTTCACCCGTTCTGGCGTAATAGTGATATTGAACTGATTGAGCAGAAAATTGTTTGTCAAACACTTATCGAATATTTACTTTTTAAACTGCTACGTTACTAACCTACACTATCATAGATATGATATGATATATGTAATTACTGTTATAAAGTTATAGTAGTACTACTATATAATATTTGCAATATAACTTTGTATTAGCTTTGCTTTTAAATTGTTGTTGTTGTTGTCTTGTTTCTATAGAGCAAATAAATTTAATAATATGTATATACTAATAATCAATACACTAGATAAATGACAATCTAACTGACTGAATAGCCACGCTTCAGTAAATTTCAATTCAGCTTTTCAAGGACTATACCATTAAGTCAATTAATTGTGCGGAACAAAAAAAAACTACCAAGTGTATTCTGTGACAAGAAAATGCCTAAATAATCATAACAATACTTGATATACTTGTGTTGTTTATGTTACATTATATAGTTAGTGTTGTCATATATGTATGTATAATTGTAAATGTACTTTTGGCGTAAATTGTAAGCGGTATTGTTATTACAAATATTCAAACACAAAGAACACAACTTGGGACAAATATTTATGGATCATACAAGTTTTCGTGCCCTGTAGGAATCGAACCACGTTGTCTTGCTCAGCAATCCAAAAAAAGTAACCGCTAAACTAACATCCCAATCAAGTTATAATACATCTTTCCAATATACAATAGACTGTGTTGGAGTGGTAGTACCATTCTGGAATTATATATGCTAGAACTGAATCTAGACTTCAAAACTTATTGTAAAGATTCGAAGTTCCTATAAAATTATTCTACAATAATCGTATTAAATACCAACTTAATTACTTATAATTTTGCCTAACCGGTTGTTGCTGACTGTAGCAAATAATTTCATGGAGCCGTTGGGAAAGAAAATAATAAATATCTAAAAATCTATTAGAGCTGTTGAGAATTTATACCCCTTTAGAACCCTCTCGAGTATCTTTTCACGCTCTTCATTTTTGAAAACCCATGCGTTTCTTGTTGGTGATATGGAATTTTGAATTTTAAATAATATGACAATGTTTATAAACTAAAGGCAACTTAAAAATAATTAACCGATAATAAGATGGGTGATAATGAGATAATCAACTCAGATTTATTCACACTTGCCGTTCCAAGCAGTTTCATATACTATTATCAGAACTGCTCTGCTCTTTAGCCTATATTGTTCCTATTTATTTAAATATAAGGTTTTACTAACGTGTGTATTTTATGCCCGAATAGTTTCTATTCTATATTGTTCCTCAATAAATATACTTTTTTTTGGATTTTGTTAGGTTTTTATCCTCTGATTTTACAATGTATTAATACGCCATTTAATGTGTACCAGTATATTATTATTGAATTGAACCTATTCGCCATTTTTAAAGCAGAGCTCCTAAATGAAGAATATCATTGCATTTGGCAGGAAACTAAAACGTTTAGTGGTAAATATATTATTATATATTTTATACTCTTTTGCACTGAATACAAAAGGTTATGAATTTTCTACTGTAAGATGTGTCAATCGGCACTTAAAATATTCAAAACGAGTCCGAGGTTTCAAGTTTCCATCGTATTTAACGACCGTGATCATAGTTGGACTCGACTTTAAAAATAATTATTTTCTATGCACAGTATTATTATTTATACATAAATAATTTCTGATACAACAAAAAATTCAAAATTATTCCAGACAGCAAAATTGAAAATAACGTACAAATGTACATTACACTTGATTATCTCATGTGGTATGGCTTTGAACATCCGGACACAAGCGTGTTAATTACATGTGCCTACTACTACTACATTACATCTTGATTTCCTGATAATAAATCAGCAAATCAAGATGTTATTGAACGTTACCCTCAATCATATGACACATTTAGACATTGTGAATCTGTAAATTTGCACATGTGTCTCATAAGAGCCATATGACGCAAAAAAAAAAGAAGAGAATAAAAGATAGAGGTATTACATTTCTTTAGGACGAAGAAATCACATTTATTTGGAATAATTTGTAATGTATTGAAGAGCTTTTAAATTATTTAACTTTCTTTAACATTTAACATCACTATTTAACAAAATAGATAAGGAATTAAATGTAATTAAAAGTTTGACGGATACAAAATACTATTTTTTCATAGCTAAGGAAGTAAATGTTTGCAACCGTATGATGTAATATGGCCGTCATCGTCGTAGTACGTAGGTAGGTACTACGACGATGACGGCATTCAAACATACCTTGTTCATATGAGTACCTGTGTGCCATAAGTATATCTCAAACAAAATCAAACCTTATTACCCCTATACAAGTTTCATCACAACTTTTGTATTTACGAGTATAACATTACTGACTATTCATACTTTATATATAAGCCCTCTGAATCGTTGGATCACTGTGTTTCAAGGTCAACAAGGTATACAATCGGTAGTAAATCTACGTTTGAGTATCTGTAGCATAAACCGGTATGGTAACAAAAAAATTAAATATTTCTTGCGACTACCATTACATCACAATAAAAATAGCACGTAGTACACGCGATTTTCGCCTTTATAGAAGAAGCAGTGACCCGAATAGGATCAACAAGGCCAAACCATTGTTATTTCTGAAAATGGGCCTCTTTCCGCTCGCTAGGTCGACATTAGTAAGGTATTCTGTGTTATAATTGCTTCACCTCGAATAGTACTAACTGAACGGACTTATTTGTTTTGACTGTAATTCCCAATTAATGTGCCAAACGTAATAAAACATCTTTATTTGATCTAAAACTTCACTCACTATCCACTACACCAACAGGCCAGTCGTTTTTATCTAATGTTTTCAACTTACTATGTATAAACAAATAACTATAAAATATGTAGAAGTATGTTTTATAGTTCCTAATAGGACATTTATTCAATGTCGAAGCCCGCAAACCAAGCAGCAACCGACTTTTCTAATAATAGCTATGATGTAATGTATGGCGTTATCGGCCAATTTGAAGTTAACATTTTTATTTTCCTATTTTTAATAGTTTTCTATTTCTAAAAATCCCTTTGAAGACATCGTCGTGTATTTTTTCTTCTCTCCTTAAATTTTTTCAAGGCCGCCGCCGTCATCCAGCAAACAGATCTTTAATTCTTGGTTTATTTAATTAAAAAGACAGTGATTGTAGTGAGTGTATTTTTAAAATATGGTCATTTAAATATATTACATATTTTAAATTCATAGAACTGTAACCGTGTATACTATGAACAATCAATGAAAATGAGTATAAATAAAGTTTATTTTGGCCAGCAAAGTCGCAAAGAACGCGAATGGAACGGCACTGTTTTGGAAAATAACCGCGCCATTTAATACTAAATGACCTCGCATCAAAACTAGAATACTGTGTTTTCCTTCATCTTATTTGACGTATTCTTTATAGCAAACAAATGTAGTGTATAAAGTGTTATTTATTTTTTATCGACTATCTAATTTATTACAGATTGTTATATGATGAAATAAAAATATGTATTTAACAAACGTGTAATTAACGTGTTAAGAACATGGTAGTTAACTAAGAATTATTATGAATCTAATAAAAGCACTTATTCAAATTCCAGACCATAACGCTTATCATGGTCAGTTTTAATTGGATGAACGGTAGCAGTATACTTTTCTATTTTTAGACAATATTGTCAGGCTGTTAGTAGCTACATTGCGAAAAATCGTAAAAGAACCGTACACAACAACTTAATTCCAAATTTTCATCTATAAACAATATCAACACTTATTTAAAACAACCCTTTTTATTTAAATTATTATATTAATATTCATATAACATGATAATTATTAATGTTCTGTCTGAAAATGTTGGTGCGACGTTCGTCAAAAGTAGTAATCGAGAAATAAATAACATATATATCGGTAATAGTAATTAGTTTTAAGTTTAAAAGTTGATAGTGAAGGGTTTAAATAAATATTACATTTAAGGGGATAAATAAGTATTTTAATAACAGATACTGCACGCAATGGCTATACTAGTCTATAGAAAGAGATTTTATTACAGAATCTTCTAGATTAATCGATGTACAGATTTGCCAAGTATTTTTCATTATATTAAAAAATAGTTACATGTACCGCTCTATTTAAATATAGGTACACTTCATTAGTTATATAAGATACAGAACAAATAAAATAACTTTATGTTGTACAGTTAACTAATTACGTATAACTAAGTCGGTTCGTTTGCTCTTTTATTATCGACCATCAAAAAATTGCATATTTACAAGGTACCTAAAGAGCATAAGGATTTTTCATGCTAAAAAAGTAATGTTACAAACGTAAACAATGTCCCAGTTTAAAGCTAAATGACCAAAGCAAAGCTAGTACTCAGTCCTATTATATATAACCGTCAATATAAATTGTGGCTATTTACAATTATGAGTACAAACTTACAAGTAAGACTGGTATTTAGCCTTGAAAAAGCATCGTTATATATACCATAGAGTGCCAAGAACATTATTAATTCATAACGTATTCATGACTTGTTTAGAGATACACATTCTGTTTTGATAACTTAAATTATATTTTATAAACACTCGAGTATTATAGAGTATGTAATCTGAAAAGATTACCATCGTTAAGATATTCACTGAGATTAAGTTACTTACCGAATTCAAATATGTGTGTATAGTATTAAATGATTGAAATTATTGGAACAAAGTTAGCAGCCGCCCTATTCTATATTTTATTAGTAAATAAAATAATAAAATTAACTTTTAGGTCAATAGGCAGTTTTGTTTAACAACAACAATGTTATAAAAAATATGGGTATGGCTCCCTAAGTCGAAAATAAACATTTACAGAGGGAAAGTCATTGCAATTTTAAACGTCATTACGGTTTATTTATGTTATTTTGGACAATAATATTTCTACTTTTATTAAATCAGTAAAATAACATAAAAATACATTTCACTTACGTAACTATGTACACTTTCAAAGGCGGGAGAACTAATAAATGTATGTATTATGTTAAAAATAAGTGCAAATTTACATGCCAATATGTTTATTTCCATATTAGTAGTTAATAGACTTAAACTGGTTCAGATAATTGTATTAGCATGGAGAGTATAAACGTTTCATTGGGTATCCGGAATTCATAAAAATAGTTACCAATTTATGTATTTACAAATACATAGATTGGTACGAATGACAAGTTTTGTGGGGATAATAACAGTTAACGTCTCTTAAGTTGTCACATTTTATGGAACAAACAAAAATGTAAATAGTGTCCTCTTCTAAGTCAGATATTCGAAAGTTAAAAAATTACTCAATGCCCTTCGACTGTTATGGCACACAAACCTAACAGAAAAGGCATCAGTCGCAAGTTAATACGCCCGTGTCGTCTTAAGTCGACTGACCAATTTGATTCCAAATTTTGTATTTATAATGATGACATTGCTCTGCTCATTCTAAAATGGATCGGATTCCTCTGTACATGTTATTTATAACAATTGTGCAACATCTCGTTATGTTAAAATCATTGCAATCCTATCATATCCATAATAAAGTACAAAATATTTTAGAGTTACATTTGCTTCATTATTAAATATAATAATTTATTCCAATTACTATACATTTTAAGGGCATGCATATATATTGTATACCTTTGTAAACCTGGCCACACTACAAACGATGCACCGAAACAATCGCTCTACCGTAGTGGCACGACACAGCAGCACCCGTTTCGTTTTTTATTTCGAATGGCCTTCTGTCTGCATTTATCTACTGCGCAGTTTAATATAAGTTTAACGTTCCTAACTTACTATAATATTTTGAGTTTGATTGTTTGTTTGTTTCGCTTTAACACTTACGTAACAGATTATCATATTTGCACAAAAACTTACTAGTTACTTATTGTACTGTGGTACTTTTGATCCAATCAGAGAAGTACTCTTGCGGCAGGTAGCCTTAATTGTTTGACTAAATTTAAGCTTGTATAGCATGGAAGTAAGGTTTATGATATGAATAAAAAAGAAAATCATGATCCTTTTAGTGTGTAAGGCATCTCAACACCGAGAACATTTCAAATCATGAAAATAATTATCGGTGGAAAGAAATGCCGTGTGCCCGCGTATGGCATATAATAAAGTACGATTTTATTAATGTCACTGAGTTCTAGATACGGTAACTTCCCGGCACAAGACAAAAAAATCCGCAATAATATTAATCCATAAAATCGTTTTAAAATAATTATCTAATCTAAACACCGAATGAATTGATTTACATACCTCCATAAAATAAACAAAAATGACTATTATAAAATATTTTTATCGATTACTATTATAAAACGATTACAGTTACTTTTATTCTCTCAACTATATCGCAATATGACCTCAAAAACTAGAATGACATTTGAATAAAGAAAATGAAACAAAACTGTTTAAACGTTGACTATTTTCAAAACAGTTAACTATAGTTTTAAAAATAGCAATAGAAAAATAAAAATACAAGAAGTCGCATATAGTAAATAATTTTTGTGATAAGCTTATGTCGTCTTATCCATAATAAATAATTTAAAATTAGACAAAAAACACTATACTAAATTAGAAATAATAATTGAAAATAAATGACTTTTTTTATTAAATGACTACACATCTTATTAAATCTAAAATCAGTACCCTGTCTAAGGCACGTTATCAGTATAGTAGGTTCTTCAAAAACTTAACAATAAAATATAATCTCAATCACTGACAAGTGCATAGCATTGATAAAGTACAGTTGCGTTCAAAAGTGTTACACTTATAATGAATTTAAATATACGCACCAATATCAAATACAGCTAGTAAGACAACGAAGCTTAATGCGATGAATCCTTGACGAGCCATTTTTAAATATTGTGATTTGACCACAGTTCGTACGTCTGAACTCCGGCCACGGATGAGCGATACTGAGGCGTCGTACGCCGCACTCCCGCCAGCACGACGCCGACCAACGCATTTACACGTAATGTAGGGAATACAACTTTTTGATGAAACTGGGATATTCCTCCGTACCTCTTAATGTCTTTTTTTTTTAAATTAACCTTTTTTAATTTTTATTCACGAACTTTTCTGCAATATACAGAGCCTGTTACAATAGAAGGAACACTCATAACATTATCAATCGCTGATGTCTATTACTTTATTTTATACTGGTTATTTCCCGCACTTCTACGTGCATTTGCAGTCACTGTACCGCTCCTAAGGGTCGCAGCGTGATGTTTTATGGCCTATATTATTCTGTAATAAATACTCTATATAACACAAAAATAATTTAACACTTTTATGACTTTTAATTCCTGAGATTAGCTCCTTAAAAAAAAACTAATAAAAATCTTCTAAAAAAGCGACTCCGCTTGCGTAAATGTTATTTTTTCTATCCCTCGAGAACGGATTTTATATCTGGATGAAAGGTAATCTTTGCCCATTTCTGTACTCCTGGTAACGGTTTAATGGTGATCAGTTTAGTAGTTAAGATGTAAAAGCAGTAAGATTAGATAATTACTGCTTCTAAGTGATACATAGCTGACTAAAAAAACTATAGTTTGCGTCACCGGAGCGATACCATGTCGATGTTCTTGATTGAATCCTGTTTTTAGTTTCTATTTACCTCGACAATATATTTTTTTAGAAGGCTTCCTTAAAAGTTCATCTACTGCATGCGACTATTCTCAAAAATAAAGATTTGTGTAATTTTCTTTTATGTATTGCCTGGATGAGGTCGCTTTTTTTTTGAATTTGGTATTATGAGTATTTTGTCGGAAATTACTAAGGTGTATCTCACAGGTTCGTGTTTTACACAATACTCAGCAATTACTAACAGGATCTCTATGTATGCTACAGTTATTGCCACTAAAGCTGATATTCCTTAATTTTAAATTCCTTAAATTCATCTTTGCGTAAGTTCTCCAAAAGCTTGTGCAGTAGTCAGAATTTTTAGGGCATGTTTATACTCGTATTATTAGAATAAAAGCTTTCGTGAATTATATTCATTGTTATATAAATATACGGTTTTACTCACGTGTGTATTTCGGAGATGCCCGACTAGTTTCAGTCTCGACAGGAGGCCTTTTCAAGGAGTTAGTCGTCCAGCCGCAACGTACGCTCGGTAGAGTGCATCGTCCGGTGCCGTCACGGCTCAACGACTAAGTTAGCTGAACGACTAGTAGTACTAAAAAATATAAACATGTTTATTAAACATGCTTATATTTTCTTAGTACTTTGCTGTCTAACTCCAAGAACCCTGTTGGAGGGGGAAGACGGTTTCTTCCCAACAATAGTATCAAACTAACAGAAAAAAAAAAATGAATATTTGTTTTTCTCTTGACTCAAAATATTTACGTTTATAGTCTTCATTGTTATTAAACCAAAACAGCCTCATTTACAGCTAAAAATGACTACGTTATGGACAAACTTTGAAAAAAATAACATTGCTTTTTTATCTTGACTCGTCTAGATGGTGTAAAAAATAAACATTTTTTTTGTTTATTGTTTAAAAAAATATACTATTGCCCCCCATGGACACTTGCAACTCAAGAGTCACGTTTGGGAGAGGTGGTCAAGGGAGGAGTAGAAGGAGAGGGCATTGGAACTCCGTAAACCTCACTTACTCGGTGAAATACAATGCAAACATTACTAAACAAACGGTTTTCTGTCATAATTGAGGCCATGCTCCACGATGGATGCACCCCTCAATTTCAATTTTGGTGGCTCCCCTGTGCGTCTCGTTAATACAAATACTATTCATAGAAAGTTTTTTAGGCCAATATAAATTAAACAAGTTCACAAGGTCACAAAAAACCGCCCTTATGTACATCCTGATGATTATTTAAAATTTTGTATTTTTAATTAATTATGTACTTTACGTATTCGTACGCACACATTAATGAACAAAAGATAGTATTACTACATAATATTGCAGCCACTAGATTGCTTAACTTAATTATTTATTAAAAACAAACAACAACGAATAATTATATATATTCTATACTTTTTAATCGAAAATATAGAATATGACTATAATATCAATATTTATGACTTATTTAAATTATATTAGTAAAGTAGTTCAATTTTTTTAATAAATCTGTGTACGTCTGTATTAAATACTGATGATGATATAAATACTACAAATATTCTAAGGCGTATGTGTAAATGGAATAACTATTTAGTGGCATAAATCTCTTTTGTGGGCATTTTGACCCGGAGAGCTTTTATATAATTGCGCTTCTTGCTAGTTATTTTTACAAATTCTGTTTAGCTAAAGAGTGTATCGAAGTCAAAATGCTGTTTATTGCAATTTAACTGTACTAACAAACTAATCTGTCTGACAACGCATTAATACTTACGGGTGCTTATCCTGGGGCCCACGAATAGGAGAAGTTAGACTTCAATTATTTGCAATAACGGCATCTCGGTAAAGATCTTATCAAAGATAAGATAAGGTAAGATGGATTCATATTTGAATTAAACAAATATGAATTTGGTACCTCACTAATCGTATGCAGTATGCTACAGTGGTAGAGTCATGTACATAAATTTCCATCCTCATCACCTGGATGATTTGCATTCCACTACTGTGTGCTTGCAGCCTGTGGAGCAAATTGCCGCCTACCATATTTCCTGACCGATACGACCTTCAAACCTTCAAGAAAAAAGCGTACAGGAGTACTAAAAGGCCGGCAACGTACTTGTAACTCTTGAGTTGCGGGTCTCCATTCGAGTTCTTACACAATACACACTTCTGGGACCTAATCTGAGTTAAATATGCTCAGCCATTCCAAACAACTTAAGGACAAGTCCTTTTCAGTACGTGTGTGTTGTTCAGACCTGTGGCATTTCGACAAGCCAAAACCTTGCAAGAATCTAAAAAAAATATGAAGGATTTAGCTTATTTTATACGTATGTAGATATATATTCATCCAGCTTATTATTATATATTTTTAATCTTAATTAACGCCCACATTTTGCTGATAGTCATTTAGTCTATTTACATAATGAGGGGCAAACCTGCTGCCGACATCCGGGCACTTTTGGGAATTAGATGAGAAAATTTGGAGTACACCTATTAATAGGAAAGGCAGGATATGTTATATATATAGATAATTATTTAAGAAAATATCAGTTTCAAGATTGTCTGTAAGAAATCGCCGTTTATGATAAGACCGCCGATTGTAATTCTTAAATATTTAGTATATCACTGTATTTTATCCCACTTAAACGTGTACACTAAAGAGATAAATAAATAAATAAAACACAGCCAATTACATTATAAAAACATTAAGCTGTCGAGTCGTACCATATTTTGCCAAAATACATCAATGATTCGTAATAGCTTAACTGTTAAAGGTAAACCTTTACAACCAATATTTTTTCACATTTGCAAGACTAGAACTTAATCAGCTTTTTTATTGTTGACTTAAGCGTAAAATAAGAACGTGTCTGCTTAGAAACATAATTCGATATCAAAATAATGAAAACACATAAAAGTTTTTACGAATGCACCAATGAATTCCTACCATGTGTACACAACAATTTTTGCTCGTTATATTCGTGTATATATGAGCTAATAATCTATTGATTAAACTTTAACAAAGTTGCACACAAAGCTTAACAACATTTAGCATTAAAAGTGTAGAGACTATAGAGTATTACACTTTATTGTTATACTTGTACCTCTTGTACTCCTCCAGTACCTATAAAATGATTGGATGTCCAGGAAAAAAAATTTTTACTGAGAACCTTATCCTTTGGTTTAAGTGACTAACAGTGTTTACCTTTACTTTTGTGTGATTCAGAATAGTTTATACTCCTATTGTTTAATCCTGCTTATGCGTAATAGGATCACGTGTCAAATCCTTGTTGTAATAGGTACATACATTATAATATAATGTCAATAATTTACTTTAATATCTACATAAATCTAAGTTTTTATTTTCTATGACAAAATTTCAGTCCAAATTTTTTACTTCTTAGTGATCAATTTAAGTATATCCTTCACCCTGGGGGAAACGTGTATTTTCTTTGGGAAAGACGGTGCCATTGCTGTATTTTGGTTCATATTTTGAGGAAGAGAAAAAGTGCAGAATAGAAGATAAGGTAGTAATCGATTTCTCTAACGGGTTCAATACAGTTAACCATGATATCCTAGTATCAATCCTCACTCTTTATATGGTGTCCTCTGGATAGTTTTTTCTCTTATATTCGTTTACGTCAAGCTTTGTCCGTCGACCTATGTGCGTATAACTTGTATGCAGACGACCTTAAAATTTATTCTCAGGCTAAACTAGATAATTTACCTAAAGTGATTAATAATGTGTCCCAACTACTAACAAATAATCTGTTACTCCTCTTGCATTCTTCAACTTTAATCATTTTAAATCCATGCGCTCCATCCTGGATGGTCATTAACCGTGACTCATTTAAATCTAAAGTCCGTGCATTAGGTTTTTGAAAAAAAATCTTTATAATTAGTCATATCGATATTCAATGCGAAAAATTAAAAAACATTTTTTTTTACTAATTATTTTAATTTACAACGAAAAATTGATAAAATTAAAAAAAAAATTGGATGTAGAATATATTTCTTTATATACATATATAATAAATATATTTATTTCTAAGTATATATGAAGATTTGGAGTGTTTAATATATTATAAAAAACTCAGTTAGATATATTAATAATATAATAATAGACGAAGGAATAGAAATTGAATAGCGGAACATGATTAACAGTAGCTACAAAATATTAGGTTGGCAACTGATAAACCTGAGATAATAAGAATAAACCTAAGATCTTTGTACACAAATTTATTTATTTTTTTAAGTATACAAAATCAAATTATTTCTCAATTATATAAGCACCGTCGTTTTCTATCACCTATCGCCAACGCGCTGGCAGAGACGTAATGCCTTCCCCGTATATGTTTTTAGGCTTTTGATAAAAAAGGTGGTACGGTCACTTTTAAGCTGGTCTTCATTTTTAATTTTTTTTATCTACTAAGTAGTGGGCTAGAGAAAGAAATAGATGATAATCTGAGGGCATAATGTCTGGAGAGTACGTGAGTGATTCCTTACCCACCGTACTCTCCAGATATTGGCGAGAAACGTGAAAAATTACTTTCGCTTGACAGCCCAGCCAAGTGAAAGTAATTTTTCACGAGTATCTTTTGCTATCATCATCATATAGGTAATAATTTCCATCCTTAAATCTTGTGAATCAATAATTAGTGGTATCTTAACAGAGCACGCCTTAGCCCATCGTTACACTTATATTGCGCACTGCTACGGTCGCTTTTCGACCCAAGCGAAATTCGTGAAGTAAAAGCAGCCAAAGTTCTCTACAAGAAATATCCATAATTTACTGTAGTTTTACTATTCGAGATCCAGTTGTCAACTGATCTGACATACAACTCTTGCTTTATTTATATATTACTCCAAGAAGTTCCAGATAGTTCTATAACGTTTTAGAAACTGATTGAAAAAAGTGGCGGGTTTATTAGTAGCCACCCTAATAATAGTCGGCTGCAATGATGATGTATTTTATATTATAATTACGTCTTACGTCTACTACTACCTTAGTTGGTTGGTTGTTGGTTTACCTGGTTGGTTTTTTATTTTTAAAGGTATTAAAATCTTAATACTTCTGAACGCCTGGTCACAGTAATGTCCAACTTGTTAGAAATATATATTTCTACTAAATCTTTGGCCAGGATATCAAACCAAATATTCAAGGTTAGCTGTGTAAGTATAATGTTATTAGTTTCTATGGTCTCTTCGCAAATAAAACTTCTTTATATCCTAGGGACTTCGTAATAGATGAATTTTATAATACTCTGAATAATTAGAAATTCTTTTTTTAAATTAAAAAGGTCTCGCTCTATATTGTATATGTATTACACATACATAGGGCATTGGCCCTATTAATGACATTCTAATCAACATATACATCTAATAACAAAGATATATGGAGGCAAGACAACTCTAAAAAAAAAAAAACAAGACATCTCTACTATATTTATCAATCGTCAATTTTCTTTATTTATTTTTTTATTAATATTATGCACAAATATTAATTAAAAGCTAAAGGTGTCCAGTATATACCTTGTCCTATCATGTACGGAGTCGTTACTATTACAGTTCAATTTAAAGATCATTAAATACTGTACGTTTTAAAAAAGAGAAATTACAACTAGTGGATACACAAAACTGTTAAGCACTCTTGATTCATAGCTTCAATAGGGCCCACATATTGATAAATTGTTGAATAGACTCAGTTCAGGCATATGCAGTTAGCAATATTAGTGATGTGTCCGAGTTTAAAGCAGCCAGATTAGTCTACTTATATTATTTTCGTAGCATAACGTAAAAGCCGTTGATATTCAATCTGTATTTATCTTGCAGGCGAGGGCTATCCGAGAAATTTATAATTTAGATATGATTATTCACTGAGGCAGGAATTCAAAGAAATTAACATAATGGCGGTGTCATGTCGTAACATTTATGAATACATGATTTACTTTCATAAAATTAAAATATCAGTTTATTAAAAAACTGATAAATGAAATACACTCTTTTAACACACTGAATAAACATAAATTTATTGTTCCTGTCTCCAGTTTATAATAAAAACGAACAATAATAATAAGCAAGAAATATATGCAAATTACCATAAGAAATTTAAGGCCACAGTAAAAAAAAATACCTTAAGGCTTATTAACGGTTATATATACATATATGTATGTATATGGGGTTGGAAGCGCTTGGGATTGAAATACTGAATAAAGGATATTTTGTAAATACTCAACACAATTTAATGTGAGCTAATTTGTTTCTCATTATCCGTCATTTATGTTTCTTGCTTCTGCTATATAGTTATTTTTTTGATGATTTTAGTGTCCTTATTTTAATGAGCTAACTATTTTAAAGAGCCCAAGACAAAATATATGTAATTTGAATCTAAATTTTAAATGAGTGGCTGAGAGTTTGTTTTCCCGATTACTTCACACAGGGCTTAACCATGGATACGGTTGAAAACTTGCAGTTACGGATCAACAGAGGCAGGGACATGATTATCTAATATTTCTAATATTTATTTTACATTTGATAAAGCTACCGGCAATTGCAGTGACAGTATGAGTGTTGATCTATAACAATACTTTTTTATGCAATAGGGGGCAAACGAGCAGACGGGTCACCTGATGGTAAGTGACTACCGCCGCCCATGGACACCCGCAACTCAAGAGTCACAAGTGCGTTGCCGGCCTTTTAAGTAGGAGTACGCTCTTTTCTTGAACTTAACGATATAAAGCCATAAGTTTTTTAGTTCATAAACAAATATACTTTGTATTGAAACATACATAAAAATGAGGATAATTACTTAGTAGCACAATAAACAAAAATAATATCATATATATCATTCATTATTCATTATCATATCACATTTCAATAAAATCATATAATAATCGCTCAATAAAATAATAGCATGCTAATAACAATAGAAAAAAAATTAAGGCTGGAATGTCGACAGTCGAAATCACACATAATTAACAATAACAATGTAAAAAATAAAACAGAGAAAATAACTAAAATATGTCAATTCATTTAACATTTTTTTATTTTTAATTACATTGTTTTATTTTGAAGACGTAGTTGAATAGTGATATTAATATATTTTTTAAATTCATTGAATTTAACCATTTAACGGCCTTGCCCCTTGAGCTATATTCAACAACTTTTAACTCAATATGCCCAAAACTATTCAAGTCTGATAAGCGAGTCCTTGCCCTGACAACTCTTTCCTCATTTGTCTCAAATGTACTTGTATTTTTAACTAAATTTGTCGAAGAACTAAAATATAGCGGCCGCGAAAATGCCTAACTCTTTAAAATAATTTCTACATGAATCGATTTGCTCTATTAGTTGTATTGTTCTTATCGCTCTTTTGTTGCTAATAAACACAGTAGTAACGGTATATTTGTAACTATTACCCTAGACTAAGATGCTGTATCTTAGTCTTTAGTCTACTATAAAAATAAATTTTAATTGTTGCACAGATAATTCATCGCTTAGATTCCTGCTTTCATAGCAGGTAGAACTTAAGGAATCAACTACTGCTGATAATTCGGATTTTCAGTTCAGTAAAGAATCAATATGTAAAAATTTTATATTTTCTACCACGTCAATTTTACCGCTTCTTGATATATTAGCGGATTTTTACCTCTTCCGCCAGATTGCTTATGTTTGTGTAGCTGAGATTATTGCATTAATCGTCAGCAAAGATTACAAGTTGCGCATCACCAGGTCTTTAAGAAATAAAATAAAAAAAGTAGGACCAAGTACCTACGGTTACTCACGTCAAAGAAGAATTTTCTAGACTAGAGAAATTTCTTTAACATCTACTACAGTTTTTACTTTAACATATTGTTGTCTGTTATTTAAATAGGATTGAAATAACTTCAAGATATTATCTAGAACTTTTGGAATTAGCACTGAGATCGTTCTCGATATCAGCGTTCCTATTGACCGGTCGATCAATCAGTCGATAGCAAGTTTGTTTCTACAAACCTTTTACTTTCTTTTTAATTTTTATATTGCTAAATATCTCTCTAACTAATGTGTCATCAGCATCAACACATTCTAGGTATGGTTTTTTGATACCCAAATTGTCGCCGGTTCAAGATGTTCTATTAGGTTCTATTAGGTTGGCAACTAATAAACCCGCCACTTTTTTCGATCAGTTTCTAGAACGTTATAAAACTATCTCGAATTTCTTGGAGTAGTATATAAATAAAGCAAGAGTTGTATGTCAGATCAGTTAACAACCGGATCTCAAATAGTAAAACTACAGTAAATTATGGATATTTCTCGTAGAGAACTTTGGCTGCTTTTACTTCACGAATTTCGCTTAGGTCGAAAAGCGACTGAAGCAGTGCGCAATATAAGTGCAACGATGGGCTAAGGCGTGCTCTGTTAAGATACCACTAATAATTGGTTCAGAAGATTTAAAGATAGAAATTATAACCTATCTGATGAATCTCATCCAGGACGACCTCCTAAAATAAATGTAGATGAGTTAAAAAAACTTATAGAAATGGATCCCAGGTTCACATCACATTGCCTGGCAGAGCAGCTTCAGTGTTCTCATACTGCAGTAGAATTACAACTCCACGCTTTAGAAAAGACCTGGAAATATTCAGTTTGGTTGCTACATGAGTTGACGCCGTTTCAACTTCAGAGGAGAGCTAACGTGTGCAAGTAACTACTTAGTTATCATCGTACCAATGAGTTGCTGAGGGATGAAATTACGGGGGATAAAAAGTGGGTTATGTACATAAATTTTTCGCATAAGCGCCGTGGCTTGAACCTGGAGAAGCAGGAGTACCGACGCCAAAATGTGACACGAGTAAAAAAGTTATTTTAAGTGTGTGGTGGGTAATAAACAGAATTATATACTTGGAGCTGTTGCCATCTAACACTACAATCACGGCCAATATTAATTGTGACGAACTGGATAAAGTAGCAGCGAGATTACCGAAAACCAAAATAAAGTATACTTTTTGCACGATAATGCTCGACCACATGTAGCTTAAGCGACTCGTGAAAAATTACTTTCGTCTCGAGAAAACGACGGTGCTTATATAGTTGAGAAATAATTTGATGTTGTATACTTAAAAAAATTAATAAATTTGTAAAGAAAGGTGGCGGGTTTATTAGTTGCCAACCTAATATTGACGTAAGTCTTTCGTTGTCTTTTTCAAATATTTAAGAGAATACAACTTAACAGGTTACTAGACCTTTCTTGAACCTTTCATTAATACACCACAGGCTACCCCAATACTTTACAACAATATCTTTTTTTTTTTTTTTTCGTGTGGAAACCCCCTCGGGCCGTCATTCCACCCGGGTTTTCGGTGGAACGGTGTGTCGGAATCGAACCGACTAAAACCACACGGTGTGCCTTACTGCGCTTAAAATAGGAGGAATCCGGAAACAGCTTTATTAAGACATCCGGACCCCTCCTAGTGCCTGCCCGCACTATGCGGGCACCACCTGCGGGTAACCTATCAATAAGGCGGCGTCCAGACACACGCGGACGTCACCCCCTCGCGGCTAGCTATATGGCGGATGGAGGGGAAAACCCGTCCCGACCGGGTGGTCGTGGTGGCAGCCACACTCAGGGCGGCATGAGGCGCTGGTAAGCGCGTCTCCGCTGCCCGGTTCGCCGGCGGCGAATTGGGTCCGAGTGGAGATTATCCTCCCGGGCCCGCTCCGCCGCCTCCTTCTGTGAGATGACCTCCTCACAGAAGGCTGCGACCGCGGTAAAATTCCTGTCACTGCCGACCATGGAGCGTATGATGGCCGGCAGTGACAGATCCTCTCCAATGACTGCAGTGAGGGCCCGACGCTGCGTCGCCCAAGCGGGGCAATCCGCGAGCGTATGCTGGGCCGTCACTACAGTCGCAGTGGTGACAGACGGGACTCGATTCTCTCCTAGCGACCGAGTGCAGGTACTTTCCGAAGCAACCGTGCCCGGAAAGAACCTGCATTAGTCGGAAAGAAAGGGTCCCGTGCTGCCGCCCTGCCCACTCGACGATGACCGGCTGGAGCGCCTCCACGGTGGCTAAGCCAGCACGTGGAGTCTCCAGCCGGGACGACCAACGAGCCATAGTGACTCGGCGAGCGGCCTCACGCCACTCGCGTACCTCTTCGGGCGGGGGTCGATTGCCACTACCCGCCCGGAAATCAGTCGTCCGCCGATATACTTCGGCGAGCACTTCCGCCTCCAAGTCCCACGGGGGAGTTCCGGCCAACGCGCACGCCGCCTCCGTCGACACGGTGCGGTAACCGCGTATAGCTCTAACCGCCATGACCCTCTGAGGGCGCCAGAGGCGTGTCCTATTCTGGGCGGTCAGAGCTTCCGCCCACACCGGTGCACCGTATAGTGCCATTGACCGGACAACCCCCGTGTACAGCCGTTTTGTTGCGACACTGGGTCCACCCAAGTTGGGCAAAAGTCGCCAAAGGGCGGACGCAGCGGCGACCAGCTTTGGAGCAAGCTGCCGGAAGTGCTCGTCGAAGAGCCACCTCCCGTCAAGGATCAGGCCCAGATATTTAATGTGGGCCCGAACCGGTACGAGGACCGAGTTGACCATGATGGCAGCGCCAGCGGGTGGACCACGACGGGGACCATGAAATAAAAGGGCCTCTACAGATACAGCAGACTATTGAATGCGTTGGCGATGTCCAACGACACCGCCACAGCTCACAGCCTCCTCGGTCACGGCTCTCAGACGCATTACAGTTCCGATCGTCGAACGACCCGCTCGGAAACCGAATTGGGCGTCCGACATATCGGGGCCAACCTCATCCAGGTGCCGGACGATGCGGGCAGAGAGTACCCTCTCAAACAGTTTACCCGCCTCGTCCAGCAGCACAATGGGTCTGTAGGCCGCGACCGAGTCGGCAGGCCGTCCCGGCTTCCTTAAAAGCACCAGCTTCCCGCTTTTCCAGCAATCAGGGAAGCGCCCGGACACTAAGCTAGCGTCGAACACCTCCCTGAGGCGGTCTGCCATGTGATCAAGGGCCAGGGCCAACACTCGGGCAGGAATCCCGTCTGGCCCGGGGGCGGTGTTCTTGGAGCGGATCCGTAGAACAGCCACCCCTATCTCCGCCTCCGTGATGGGTAGAGCATCCTCCACCCCGAACTCCCCGTTGTCTCCAGCCAAAGGGGCCATCGATGGGGGTGAGTGCTCCACTCGTCGCGGAAAAAGACCCTCAACCACTTCCTGCAGGAAGCTGGGCTGGAGAGTCTCCGTAAGGGGGGGGCCCAGCGCGCGGAGCTTTTGTTGCGCCGCACGATATGGGCGACCCCAGGGGTCACGATTGAGACCCTCCAGCATCTCCTTTCTTTTCTCTTCTTTGGCGCGGCAAATGGCCAGCTTTAGAGTTTTCCGGGCCTCTCGGTACTCCTCCCCGGTTGGAGGCTGCAGAGACAGCCAAGAGTGAATTATGGCTGCCTCCTCCAGTAGATCCCGGTCTAGCTTCGGAATAGACCACCGCGGAAAGCGGGAAGAACGCCGCGCCATGTGACCCCTTCTGGGGTCCTGGGTACGGGAGAGCTCAAATCGGATATAAAGGTGATCCGAGAGCGTCTCAACCTCTTCCAGGACACGCCAGTCCCTTACTCGTGCGGCAAGAGCAGGGGTAGCGAACGAAAGGTCCACTATCGACCCCCCCTGCTGTCGCACGCACGTGTTGGTGGTGCCCCTGTTTAGGAGACAGAGACCCACCGATGTTGCCCACTCTTGTACAGCGTCGCCCCGTGCGTCCGTCCTGGGGGAACCCCACGCAACGGACTTAGCGTTGAAGTCCCCCAGCACTAAAACGTGCCCAGACGCTAGTCGCCGTATCGAGGTCTCCAGGTTATTGAGAAAAACCTCGAAATCGCTCAGACTCCGGTTAGGGGAGAAGTAGATACCATATATGGTGATCCCCCCCCACTCAGCGGCAACATATCCAGTACCCTTGTCTCTTAGCGACAAGGGCGGGGAATGAGCCGCTGTGGAGCCGACGACTGCCACGGAGCCGTCCCGGTCACCCAGCCAGTTTGGACGGGGAGGAACGTAATAAGGCTCCGCAGCTACGGCGACACCAATCGACCACTCCGCCATGGTTTGCAGGAAGAGGTCCTGCGCACCGGCACAGTGGTTTAGGTTCGTCTGGACAAGGAGGCTGGAGACTTGGTCCATTATTGGATCGTCTCTACAGCCTCCTCCATGGGCGACGGCAACGAAGCACGATTAGCATCGGAGGCGGCCTGGGCCGATTGGCCACCGATGCTTGCGAAAAAGTGCGGGGAGGTTTGCAGCCCCCCTGCCCCATCTGGTGATTGGCGGGCAGATTACCCGCCGCACATGCCGGACAGTGAGGGGCGGCGGAACATTCTGCCGCCCTGTGCCCCGGTTGACCGCAGCGGAAGCAGAGTCCGCTGCAGTCAAAGCAACTTTCGCACTTGACGCGGGTGTGTCCCGACCCGAGGCATTTGAAACACCTCATCGGTCTCGCCGCCAGGATTGTGACTCTGGCATTCACGGAACCGATGAGGATCTTGCCGGCATCACCCAAAATTTTGGCTGATGAAACGGGACAACTGGCCCACACCGCGCCAAGACAACCCGGACCGGGGCGGATGGTACCGACTCTGATGATGTCCGCGTTGCACTCCGTATTCTCCTGAATAGCAACACGAACATCCTCCACCGTCACAGAGTCGTCCAGGCCTGAAATGCGCAGCTCAGCGCACTTGGTAGGCCTAACGACTTTGACACCATCCGACGCTGCAAAAACTCCCCGCAGCTTCTCCGCAACGACGTCCGCCGTCTTTGGTCCTTCAGCACCTGGAAACTCCAAAACTCGAGCCCCCGTCTGGGCAAGGCGCAGCCTCACACCTGAGGCCCTGAATTCGCCACCGAGGCTATCCCGGACCTTCTTAAAAACCGCCGCGTAGGATAGCCCAGTGGTCGCCACCTCCGGCAACACGGTGACAACCACAGCCGCCGTTTTTGCGCCTGCAATTTCCTTGCCTTCTTTGTGGCAGTGACTGCCACCGACGTATTCTGAGGCGCAGAGGCTGCACTGGTGGTGGCCTTCTTGTAACTCTTTCGGGACCTCTTCTTCTTACCCCCCTCAACTTTCTGCCATCCATCACTGGAGGGGGAAGACGTTGAGGGAACAGGGACAGACTTAGCATCAGTGGTAGCGCTAGGGACGCTTTTACCTCGTCCTGGACACCGTTGTGTCTGGCTGCCTGGTCCAGGTCTTGGAGAGGTGAGCGGAGGGAACTCTGACCTTGACCCCGTACCAGTCCTAGCCGCGTTTCGAGTCCTCGGTGCGGTGGCAGGCGCTGACGCAGACGCAGCTGCCGCGTAGGAAATTGCGACGCTGCCACCTGAGACCGGGAGCGGCTTCAGACACCTCGGAGGGCGCTGGAGTGGAGGTTGGTTGCTGCGAAACCTGGCTCCGACGCCCAGAGCTATCTGACTGAGCCCGGAATTGGGCAAACTGTGCACTCAGTTCGGCCACCTGTTCCGTGAGACGGTCATTTGCCGCCTGGAGACGCGCCACATCCCCAATGAGTGTTTCAACGACCACCGAGACGGCGGAGGAAGAGTCCTTCAGGGTTTTTACAAAGGTGCCCTTTAGTTTGGTGGACTTGGTGGCCACCTTGTTTATAATAGCCACTGCCACCGTCGCCGTTTCCTTCAAAGCCACGGGTGTTAGAGGGACGGAACCTATTTCTACCGGTGGACGGATTTTAAGTAGAAGATCGGCGATCTCCTCCTCGGCGACGATTTCTCCTTCTGCACGTACTCGCGCGTACTCACCCGCCCTGGAGAAGGCAGAACTTGCCAAAGACGGTATAGGGGTACGCGACCTCGACCTTCCTCTTTTGCTGCTAGTCACTTTGGGAGGAAGCATTTCTGTGGATGTTTCAGGTTCCTCGTCCATCGAGCGACCACGCTTCCTGGTCTCGATATCGCGAGGCTTAAGCATCATCTCCGAGTCGGCATTCGAGCGTAGTCTTTCCAACCTGCGACTGCTCCCAGAAGCCAGAGTTACTTCTGGGAGCTCCACTGACATAGGCATCTCCAATAAGACTTCTTCGTCGTTTGACGAGGTGTCGTCCGCTTTCTTCTTCCTTATATTTTCCCTCTTCTTCACATTCTCCTTCTTTTTTTCTTCAGTTGTTTTTTTGTTTTGGTTGTTTATTGTTTCCATAATAAGACCCACGAGAGGGGGAGAACTATAGGTCGACCCGGGCAGAGATCCCCCATTACCCGGGTAAGCGTAAATTTATACCCAACCGAGGGGTCCGCAGTTACCCCGGCTGGGAGTGCGCTTGCGACTGAACCACCCATCAGCCATGCATCCCATGGTCACGCACCAGAACACAGGATTCGGGGTAATTTTTTATAGAGGTTTTCTACCTCGCAGTCCAGGCGGCTAAGCCAAGACCCTCGCCCCCGATCAAAGCCACAAGACTCCTTTCGGGATTACGATATGCCGACGGTGGCATCGAGATAAAATCACCAGATGCCTGCTCGGTGGCAGTGTGAGTGCACGCCGAGCCCGTACTCGTTCCTCCGCTGTGGACAGCGGAGCAACTCTGAGTGACCCTTGGAAGGGTCCCACAGGGTATCCTGTTTCGTCTGGAGTCTCCCCCTAGGCCAATCCAGCATGAGTAACTCTACCGGCACAGCCCCAGGGATCATTGACCCGCGCAAGCCCCTCCACGACGACAACGTAAGGATACAGTTGGGGGGGTTACAACAATATCTTTTTTTTTTTTTTTTTTTTAACGTGTGGAATCCGGGAACAGCTTTAGTAAGACATCCGGACCCCTCCTAGCGCTTCTGCCCGCAAAAGCGCGGGCACCACCATCTGGTAACTCTCAATTAGGCAACGTCTAGGCACACCAGGACGTCGCCTCCTCGCGGCTGGCCTTTATAGCGGGTGGAGGGGAAAACCCGTCCCAACCACCCACAGCCACACTCAGGGCGACAATATCTGCACTAAGGTTGTCTGGAAGAGGTCGCGGTGTGTGTTAAGACCACCTTTTGTTATACCTAACTAATTAACAATCATCATCTAACATGTTTTGTATATATATATACAGTCGTGGTCAACTAATTAAGGACATTCGAGATAGTGGACAGCAATAACCGGCTATGTACATATAAATATAAAACCCTGTTGATTTCTCAGTAACTATTATTTGCATAATTTGATCCGATTATTATACTATAAATGGCTGTAAATAAAAGATTAAATAAATATAAAAAAGTGTTTAATATCAAAGGTTAACCATGTATTCAATTTAAGGTACAATTCTGTAGCTGGACATTTAATTAAGAACAGTAAAGTAAAATGAAAAATAGAGTTAAACAGAACTAATAATCTGCAGTATTTTAATTTCTTTAACAACTTCATTTTATTACGGGTAAAATCAGTACCCAGTAGCAAAACCTTTGTTAGTAATTACCGCTTGACACCGATGTGGCATAGACATTATCAGTTTCTGACATATTTCAACAGGAATGTTTGCCCATGCCTCACAAAAAGCTTCATTAAGTTCATCTAAAGTTGTGGTACGATAAATGGCAACTTTTTTCTTAATTTCGTGCCAAAGGTGCTCGATTGGGTTGAGGTCGGGGCTATTTGCTGGCCAATCTAGCACTGATACCGACTGTCTGTTAAGAAACGACTTGACTGAACGGGCTGTATGTTTTGGGTCGTTATCATGCTGAAAAGTCCATATAATAGGAAGATGTTCCTCAGCATAGGGAAGCATAGTTTCTTCTAATATTGCCTTGTATTGATGTTGGTCTAAGTTACCCTGAACTTTCCTCACAGGTCCCACTCCACGTCCAGAAAATGATCCCCACATTTTAATGTTTCCTCCGCCATGTTTCACCTGCTTTTTTGTGAATCTTGGATTCATTTCCGCTTTTACAGGACGCCGTACGTATTGCCTTCCATCTGAAGAAATCAAATTAACCTTGGTCTCGCAGAGAATAATACATGTTGCCATTGGTCGTAGGTCCAATGTCCATATTTACGTGCAAACGCCAAACGTGCATTTCTATGCTCTTTCTTTAACAACGGTACTTTGCGAGCCACTCTTCCGAACAACCCTGCTTCTACCAGACGTCGTCGAACTGTCCTCGCTAATACACTGACTCTTTCGTCTGCCCCAAACACTTCATGTTTAATTAAAATAGAGCCTAGAAACGGATCTTTCTTAGCTAACCTGGATATCATTCTATCTTCTTGCGGAGTTGTTTTTCTCGATCTTTTTTTTCTGGGCACATTTAAAGTTGTGTTATTGCGCCTGAAATGTTGCACTGCATTGCATACCATAGTTTTTGAACAATTTAAATATCCTGCTATCCTTCGGTATGACCAACCACGCTCGACAAACTTCATGATAATTTTTCGTAGTGTTGCATCGCAACTTTTATTTTTGCCCATTGTTCTTCAAAATAACTCTCAAAACTTGAAATTACAAATCTAGATTGCCGCCAAAACTACCACAAAGAATAGGAGAAGAAAGAAAATAATAATTGAGATTCAGATTTTGAAACTAGAACGCAATATCTCAGTGTCCCTAATTAAATGGCCAGCCAGCATTCTTTGAACAAATAGCACTGTGATCATCTATCAGCTATACTGTAAAGAGGTTTAATGTTTAAGAAGTTGTTATTGTTTGTATAATTAGGCACATAAATGACTAATTATACTTACATGTAAAAGATGTGGAATATTGTTTAGACTCGTTGGAAAATAAAAAATAAATTCACAATTTGGATTAACTAGAGAGTGTTCCTAATTAGTTGACCACGACTGTATATATATATATATATATATATATATATATATATATATATATATATATATATATATATATATATATATATATATATGTATATATATATATATATACAAAACATGTATATATATATATATACATATACAAACATATATATATATATATATATATATATATATATATATGTCGCATCCGGAAATGATAACGCCTAAAATAAATTTTCGCACGATTACCCCCTACACGTCCACGAGATGTCTGGCAAAGACAATGGAGGCCAAAAATCAGTACCTCCGACATATACATATATAATAATACTGGGTAGCACTATAACAGCAAGCGGTGATCTCGACTCTGAAATTAACAGCAGGCTCGGTGCTGCTCTGGCGGCCTGTGGTAGACTCTGAGACAGAGTTTTTTTGCTCCCATTTCCGACTGGAACCAAGATTAAAGTGTACATGACCATTAGCTTGCCTAACATTTTATATTCCAACGAGACATGGTGTTTATATCGAAGACATACGCGTTCTTGACAGGTTCCATCTAAAATGTCTACCAGACATTATGAACATAAAGTGGTCAGACCTTGTACGGAACACGAGGCAAAGTTGATGGCATAGAGGCTTATTTGAAGCGCCGTCAGTTGACGGAATGTCAGAAGACAGGAAAGCAAAGCGTGTGTTCTTTTCTGAACTGGAACATGGTAAGTGGAAACGGGGTGGTGGTTCTTCGTTTCAACGATGTTCAGAAGAGACATATGAAGAAATAAAAGATAGATCTCTCTCATTGGGAGATTCACGCTGCCAATCTTCCAGAATGGCGACCTAATGTGCAAAATAAATTACACGTATTCGAGGAAGAAAGGACGTGTGAGCTAGATGCTAAACGAAACCAACTGAAAACACGACCACCTTCTAACATTACGTTTAATTATGTCAATGATGCCCTCACGTGTCCTCAGTGTTCACGTGTATTTACCGCAAAAACAACCTGATAATAAGCAGTTACTTTGGTCTGCAAACACCATTAATGTCACTTTTGCCTTACCAATCCTGTAGTGGAATTCTGTAGACTCTACTCAACATCAGAAACAGCGTGAACTACGTAGTCGTATTGTTGTTGGACTTGGTCTTCTGTAGCGTGTATAAGTGGCTTCATGATTAGAAATGTACTACGTACTAATATTTTTATTGTGAATCTTCCCAACGTCATTTTTAAGAACTAAGGTTACAAAGCGACTTTAGGGGAGAAGGAGGCACATGAGCACATTTTTCATATTTGTCAAAATCAATTGTAAAGAGAAATTGAAGACATATTTTTCTTAGCTTACTTACTCCTTTGTTAATAAAAAAATGATGAAATGCTTGAATTTGTTGAAAACGTTAAAAAGAAAAATGTGTTTTTTTTAATCAAATTTGTTCAAATCTGCCTCCCCTTGGGGGCACATTTGAATCGACATGGGGCAGTTTTGAAAAATGGGTTTAAAACCAGAAAAAAAGAGAGGATAGAGTAATAATTTGTCTTTATTATAATGATATTTATTGTTATTAAAATATAAAATAAACTAATAAGAAACTTCTAAAGTTAAATCTTGCATTACAGTAACAAAAATAAAAGTTATAGTTTTTTATTGTGCCTGACTTCTCCTTGTAAACAAAAATAATCATATTGCACAATAGTATTAGTTTATTGTTATTATAATTATATAATACTGCCTTAGACGCAAATTAAACATAAAATAAACTTAGTATCAAATTTCTAAACTTAATAATAGTTTTTAATTTAGTCAGACTTCCACTTTGGTAACAAAAATAATCATGTTAACAGAGTGCACCTTCTAGATAAAGGAACAGAGGAAGACCGACGGCGATACGGTTAGATGGCTGGCACAGACTTGAGTTAAAAAGCCAATGATAGAGTGACCTGGAGGAAATTGAAAGACCTGCCTTCAGTTGTTGCGAGTTCCATAATAATTATATAAACAAACCTCTTGAATAATAATATAAATTTTAATTACAAAAGTAGTGTTTATAAATAAGATATAGAAGTTACAAATCTGACATTTGTTCAAGGCTTATGGGTTCAATGATAGACCGTCTCCAACCTGTTATAGACAAAATATGAATATGATGTTTGTACCGCTACTTGTTTCAGTTTCATTGAAAGATGACATTTTCCTTCTTTTCAATTACTGTTATAACTACATCATTATTTTATAACTGCAAAAGAATTAAATGAAATACTTATTATCTTTTTACTAATTTTACAAAAATAAACATTATTTGAGTACATAAACATAGAATATTAATATTTCCATTTCTATTTTTTTTTTTTGGATAAAAAATTGTATATTTCAATCTGCACTCATCGAGGAGTTTAAAACAGTAATTGTGTAAATTTTTGTGTAAATGATATAATTATGAGTCTCGTCGACGTCAACGCTGTCGTGTTTCTAGTTTAAACTGTCGCAATTTAAACTAGGAACACGACAGCGATGACATTACATATCACAAAATAATAAATGATAAAGCCAGCATTAAGAACTGTCAGAATATTATTGGACGGGATAAACATACACGATACACGCCAGACAGCGAGAGAACTTTTAATTTGATGAAATTGGGTTTAGTACTTTTCATATTATTTATATTTACCATTATCCTAATACATTCTTTTTTGCAGAATAAATAGTTCTTCTACGTCTACACTATTACCCCACAGAATAATGTCGCAACTTAGCCAGGAGTGCGAATATGCATAATAAGCTGTCATGGCGGTTTTTACGTCTATTCCTTTTTAAGCTCATACAATGCATATGAAAACCTTGCTAGTTTATTTGAAGTGCTTTGTATGTATGCCTTCCATTTTTTAAGGTGTATACAGTTAATCCTAATTATGAAAATTCGTTTTAATTTCCAGATATTATAACCCCCTTTTCTCATAAATGCAGTTGGAGTGTGTAAAGTTTAAGATTTTTAAATTTTTGTTCAAAAATTGTTCGATCCGTTATTGAGAAAATCCATAAAATATAAATTTAATGTATAAAAACTTTTTTAAATTGCACGAGTGCGACCCTAAAGAGCTGAGCAATGACCATAAACGCTGGTACAACTGCGGGGAACGACTAGTATTTATATAACATAATTGGTTAATTCCAGAAGTCTTTAGAGATGATTTACCAAATAGTGGGAAAACTAAATCAGTAGTTTAAAGTAAATAGAGCATCAAGAATTTTCTTAGCTGTCCCAACTTCGTTCATTCAATTATATTGATGATCTAACGTTCGCTATTGAACAATTGAATAGCTGACCTAGGGCATTATAAATTCAAACCGATACTCTTAGTACATATTTAGTATTGCTACGTGATCTGTCTTTACTTGTAGTGGTGGGCTAACTGTTTGCGGATTCTAAATGCATATTGATGTTCTATTGTGTATACGTCAGGCTTCACTTGTTTGTGTAATCGTACAGATCAACCTGAGCATAACAGTGGAAAGTTGTTGAGGATAAGAAATATGACTTCATACTTTTGCTTACAGTATTAGAACCATTAAAGTTCTCGAAAGAGACTGGATACACGTCTCTGATATTTTAACTAATTTAATACAGTCTATCTGTCAAGACCTTTTTCTCGGGAACGAGATGAGGAATTAAGTTGAAATTAAATCAAGGACTGGAAGTGGAAGAAATCTGCTGACCCTTGAAGCTGTAAGATAATAATGTCATCGCAATCAAAAGGTTCGGCACTTTAAGCACTTAATTTTATAGATTTTGAGCATTTGAGCATTTCGGTATTACTTACGTAATAGCCCCCCCCCCCCCTATTACGTAAGTAATACCGTCTGATACGTATACGATACGTAATACTGTCTGATAGATAACAGTCCGATCCCTTAGATATAGGGTAGCACTATTCTACGCCACCCACAGGGCGAGTGACTGTAATATTGGACCATATCAAATCACACAGTACTGTTTCCAAATTCACTAGTAGCTAAAGCAAGATCACTTTGTAGGCCAAAAATATGTGAGTAGAAAATACCGTAACGTTCAATCAGATCCATAGGCAATTCATGCAGTATACTTCTGCGAGGTAATTAACACGTGCGGTTTAAGGGCAGCAAAGCTACACCCATCACTCACCTAAAAAAGAGCCCTAGTGCTTTTGTTATAAAAAGGTGCAAATGCAATTGGCCAAATGCAATCGGTACAAAAGCAGATGTCCTTTCAAAAAGCATACTAAGTCGGATTTTGCTAATCGAAAACGAAGATCATAGGTTACCTCTGGTTATGCTGGAACAAGAGGTCACGATCGCTGTAGTGTCAAGTCACATGAATGCTTTTCAGTTGTACAATATACAAAAATGTGACGTAATTCTGAGTTTACAATAATCTTAAGTGCTATTATGCACTATGAACGATGATCTCCGTAAGCGATAAAGTTCTCACGTTAGTACTCTGTATGTATTAATAGTTCCAATTTTGATTGTATTATTCATTTGCATTATATACGCACCGAGTCAAAGGATCAAGAATGTATATACAAACCTTCATTAGTCCAATATCAGCACAGAAGAACCCGGGCCCTTTAATGTGAGTTCCATTCTCGACTTATTTGCATCTAGTCGTGAGTAGTATACATATTGATAAATGTTAAGATAAATCTTTAACTTTGAAAACACTGTCATAATTCAATGCATACTATAAATTTTCACAACTTTACTGTTAATCATTGATGAGTTTCTCAACTACAGTCTGGAGTCAATTCGGGGCTCAAAAATCATAATTCAATGCGTACATTATATACATAAATACTCGTGTTTATTTCTATTTTGATTTGAAGAAAAGAAAAGTAAAAAATTTACACAAAACGTTAGAAGTTAAATAAAACTTTGATAAAAAAACAGTTTTTGATTTGTCGCATATTATATGCATTTTAATTGAGTTATTTCATACGATGATTCACAACATAGTAATTTATGACAACTAATTTCCACTCAGAGATAAAACAATGAGAAAGCAGTGTAGATTTTATTCACTTTAAAATTACAATCGTAAAATTTCTAGTGTATATACTACATGTCTAACAAGTTTTAATATTAATATGACTAGGTTTAAGATTTATGTAGGACCCAAGAATAATTTATGATTGTGTTGTTCGTTTTTTCCATCCATGCCCAGACAGTGTGACGTCATGAAGCTACGGAACTTTGACCTCACTTTTGGTGGATAAAAATAGCAAAATGATTATTCGGTTACCTGAAATATGAAGGTCATATATTTGAAGGAGATTTTGTCCAGTCTCCAAAAACCAAATCCTCCAGTCTTCAGTCAGTTTCGTCCCATTTCCGTACTATCCTTTTTATCAAAAGTTCTGGAATGCCTCGTACATATACTTTATTAATGTCATTCCTAACTAAAGACCATCTAGTACATCTACTAAATCCTTTTCAGTCAGGCTCTGGTCACAGCACGGGCAGCGCGTTGATCATTGTTTCTGCAAAAGTTGGAGTTGGTATGGAACATTGAAAACTTACAGTACTCTCCTTTCTTGACTTCAGCCATGCTTTTAATACTTCCACATCCTGTGATTGATTGGTTTCATTGTTACCTGTTTGGTTGAAGGCAGCGTATGAGCGTCGAAAGATCTTTATCTTCCATGTTGTAATACATCTAATCCCTAATAATAATCGCTTTACCCCTGCTTATTTAAAGAAACGTTTTGGGTTCCTCAATGACACACATCAAAGATTCTTAAGGTCGTCAAAATCGCTAGAGCTAACAGTGCCAACTCACACTACTACATTCTGTGATAAATGTTTTACATTGCAGCCTGTCCAATTATGGAATGCCTTGCCGTTAACTAAACAGCTTTTTAAAGATGCTCAAGGATCACTATTTATATTCCTAATATTCATTGCTTTCTTTAACCGTATTTATGTTTTATTTCTTTGTATAGTTATTAATATTTATTGTATTACTATGAATACATCTGTTTACGTTTATTCAAACACTACCCTTTATACCAAAACTATCCATTATTTCTTATAAATTTACTATCATCTATGTCCATCAAAAGGTTGAATGCAAGAAATTGATTTTAGCAATAAGGCCGCCCATTGTACGTATTGTGTTTGTGATATTCTTTATAACATAATTGTGATTTTTATACAAAAAAGTGTATTCTATTCTATTTTATGTAGAGTGATACAAACGTACACAGGAATATACTTCTTTCTTAAAAACAGACATTATTGAGTTCATAAACTACACTATGACCGCCATTTTAACAGTTTAACAGGAAGGAAGGCGCCTTGGATCCTATCTAAGTAGGTCATTGGCTCGTTTATTAAATAAAACCTTCGTTTGACCCTGTTTATAAAATACGTCACGATAAAGAACATGCAAACTGTAACTCGTAAAGATTATTATCCTTTAACAGTAAGTTGTGACTAATAAAGGAAAATACTGTTACGAGTACTAACACTATATCCCCTAGAGGGTAGGCAGAAGTGTATTAAACACCCCCATTTTGCCAATTATAATTTCGTAACGCTAACGTAATAGAGGGCAAGTCTATAGCCGTCACCCGGGCTCTGTATGCCCGCCGGTCGTATACTATATGCATATTCAAACATTACACAAACTCACGTCTGTATCAGTACAGTACAGTATTTATTAATAAAGAAAATTGAAATTGTCAAACAAATTTATTGATTTGTAGGTTTTCATTATTAATTCTTGTGTAATTCTTAATTAGGTTTTCAATTCTTGAAATAAAACTTTAACTATTATAGTATAAAAACAAAATCCTGTTAACATATTAATAAACGTTTAAACAAAAATATACGTGTTGGTGAATGCAGCGAGACTGTAGATTGCGGCGCGTCGCTAGAGTCGCTCTGTCTTGAAAATTTTAAACCCGGACAACAAATCAAAAACCGCCCCGACGCTTCCCGGACGCAATCTAATTTAAGCCGAATCCAGAGAAGCCATACACTTGAAGATATTCTGAGTATATAGGGATACCTTTTCTGTATGTAATAAATTACATACAAATGCGTAGTTAAGTATCTTTACTATATATACATATATATATATTTTTTATGCGATAGGGGGCAAACGAGCAGACGGGTCACCTGATGGTAAATGACTACCGCCGCCCATGGACACCCGCAACTCAAGAGTCACAAATGCGTTGCCGGCCTTCTTTTCTTAAGGTTTGAAAGGTCGTATCGGTTCGAAAATACGGCAGGCGACATTTGTTCCATAAGCTGGTTGTGCGAGGCAAAAAGCTTCTGGAGAAGCGCACAGTGGTGGAGTGCCAATCGTCCAGGTGATGGGATGGATATTTTGTCGCGTACGACGATGGCGGAAACCAGCAGCCGGTATAAGTCCAAACAATTCCTCTGAACACTCCCCGTGATACAAGCGATAGAGGATGCAGAGTGAAGCTACATCTCTACGCAACGCCAAGGTGTCAAGTCGATCAGAAATATCTTGGCAGTCGATGATGCGAGTCGCTCTCCGTTGAATGCGGTCAAGAGGGAGAAGTTGGTACTGGGGTGCACCTGCATAGAGATGAGAACAGTATTCCATGTGCGGCCGAACCTGCGCCTTATAAAGTTGCAGGCGGTGGGCCGGAGTAAAATACTGTCTCGATCTGTTTAGCACACCAAGCTTCTTCGAGGCTAATATGGCCTTACTCTCTAAGTGACCGGGAAACTGGACTTCGCTTGATATATCGACGCCAAGGATTCCGATACTGGTCGATGCAGTTAGGGAAGTGCTCTCAAATTGAGGTGATACGACCAATGGCATCTTTGTAGCGGTGAATGCGCAAACCTGTGTCTTCGTGGGGTTAAACTGGACTAGGTTAAGTCGACCCCAATCTAAAACTTTTGATAAAGAAGTTTCGATTTCAGACACAAGTTTGGATCGGCTTTCGATGACGTTTACCCGAGAAATGTTAGCGCGGCCGGTGTAAAGGGCATCACTCGTGCTGTCGTCTGCATAGCAATGGATGCTGCTAATCTGCAGCATGTCATTGATATGCAGAAGAAACAGCGTGGGTGATAGCACACAGCCTTGTGGGACACCAGAATTAACAGACTTGGAGTCGGAGCATGCACAGTCAACAACGACCTTGATGCTTCTGTCTGTAAGAAAACTGGTGAGCCCATTGCACAGTTTCTCGGGAAGCCCATAGGAAGGAAGCTTCGTAAGGAGCGCTTTGTGCCAGACCCGATCGAAGGCCTTCGCCACGTCCAAACTAACGGCCAACGCTTCCCCCTTGGTCTCGATCGCCTGTGCCCACCGTTGAGTCAAGTAAACAAGAAGATCACCAGCTGAACGACCCCGACGGAAGCCGTATTGTCGATCATTGAGGAGCTGGTGGTCTTCTAAGTACCGGAGGAGTTGGCAGTCAATAATGGATTCCATTATCTTGGAAAACAAGGTGGTGATGGCTATGGGTCTGTAGTTGGACGGATCCGAGTGATCTCCTTTTTTAGGGATTGGGTGCACTAGAGCTGTCTTCCATGAGTTCGGGACTACACCAAGAGAATAGGAAAGCCGATAAAGGCGCGTTAAAACCGGTGCCAACTCAGGCGCACACGTCTTCAGCACGATAGGAGAGATTTTATCGGGCCCCCTTGACTTAAGAACGTCGAGGGAAAGAAGCGCTTTACGCACTGCCCTTTGTGTAAACCGGATTTCCGGCATGTGGCTCTCGCACTGCGGTATGGTCGGCGGTGCGTTTCCCCCGTCGTCCAGAGTCGAGTTGGACGCAAAGAGTTTGCCCAGAAGATCGGCTTTTTCTTTAGCGTCGTGGGCCAACGAATTATCTCCTATGTGCAGAGGTGGAAGGGATGGCTTACAAAAGTTCCCCTGGACAGCTTTGACAAGAGACCAGAATGCACGAGTTCCGGAAGGGAGACTCACTAGTCTCTCGCCAATTCTACCGATGTGAGTCGACTTCGTCGACGACAGCAATTACTCTTTTAAGGGACCTGGAGTCAAAGTTAAATTGCTTCTTTAATGTGCTGGTCTTTACATCCTGTGCTGTCGCTTCATTAGCCCATGCTTGGTAACATTCCTGCTTTCGGCGGGACGCCGCTTTGCAGGTTCGACCAAACCAGGGCTGGGACTTGCCACCTGTGGGAATCAGGGAGAATGGAATGAAAAGTTCCATACCCTGAAGCACAACATCCGGTGTCGGATGTACAGAGTCGGCAATGACATTGGGATCATCCGGCGAGAAGCAAACCTGCCTCCATGGGTAGGATGCAAAGAATGTTCGCATTCCATCCCAGTCTGCTGACCTATAGTGCCATACGCGGCGACTGCCTGTAACTCGCGGCCGCAGCGAGTGAACGAGTGGCACCATACTCCTAATCAGGCAATGATCCGAACAGCCAAGAGGGGCCTCAACGGATACTTTGTAGCCGTCAGGATGTGAGGTCAGCAGAAGATCCAACAGTGAAGGCACGTGGCTTTCTGCATCTGGGATTCGCGTAGGCGTTGCTACCAGCTGCGTCAAGCCATATGCCAAGGCGAAATCGTGAACAGATCTTCCCGCATGATCGGTTTTGCGCAAACCAAGCCATTCGGCGTGATGGGCGTTAAAATCGCCAAGAATCACGATCTCTGCGGATGAGACCTGCTGGAGCACTGAATCTGTAGCCATTTGGACGTGGTTGATGAGTCGGTCCGTTTCGGCATCAGCGCTACGGGACCTGTAGAGGCAAACGTAGATGCGGGGATGGTCGTCGCAGTCTACACGTAGCCATAAGATGGAGAGGTCCCTACCTTCAAGATTGCCGAGGCGGCGAGAGGTGATATCATCTCTAACGTACACGCATACACCAGCCTTAGGCATAAAGGAGGGTTCCAGTCCGTACCCAGGGTAGCAGATGTAGGATGTGTCCGCTGGAGATGATATCTGCGTCTCGGTTAAAAGAGCAAGGCCGGCTTTGCTGTCTCAAGGTGGTGGTGGACAGTGTCGAGGTTCGAATGTAAGCCCCTGATGTTACAAAAATCCACGGTAAACGTGACAGGGGGTGCCATGGTATGCCTTCTCTTGCCCCGCGCAGATTTTGAGAGCGCAGTTGAGCCCCCCCCAGCGTACGAGGGGCAGCCTGGGCGTCCACGCTCAGGTATAATCCGTACTGAGGGTGGACGTCCAGGGGGGGATTCTCCAACGCTAGCGCTGGTACCCCCCTGGGGTATCCTTTTTGTTAACAGCGCTATCATTAGGGGGGGGGGGGATTTTGGGCCTCCGGAGACCTCACTCATTTCGGGGAAATGCAACGCAAGCGTTACTTCACAACCGGTTTTCTGTGAGGCCGTGGTATCGCACCGGTCGAGCCGGCCCATTCGTGCCTAAGCATGGCTCTACCACGTAAAAATATAGTATAAAAATAATTATAGTAATGTCATTGTGTCATGTAAAATTATTTTTTGAAAAAGATGGTAATAAAGGGATTTCATAAATTTAAATATACCATTGCTATTCTGTAATAAGTAGCTTAAGTAGTTTAGTAGTAGCTAAGAGTTTATCACGTAGTATTTACATCTTACAAAAGGTAGTACCTCGACCGATACGGTCGAGCCGGCGCATACGTGCCAAAACATTGCTCTCCCACGTTATCTTTAATGTTCCACGTATCTTTTTTCCCTCACGAGCTACCAATGCTGTGTGGTTTACGGTGGAGTATAATAGGACCAGCCCATCTTTTCCCGGTAGTGTCGGGCAAGGCGAATAAAGGATCGGAAGTTATTTATCAGACACTATGTATACAGGCATACAGTACCCGGTACACGCCAATAAGCTTGCCCCTATTACGTTAGTGGCACAAAATTCTAATTCGTAAAATGTGGGTTTTTTTTAATACACCTCTGTTACAGGGGTGAGCTTATGTATGTGTGTACATATGTATGCATATTTTTTTTTATAAATCAAGAATACGTGAGTACAGTTATGAAATAGCATATGATCTAAGCACGTATGCAACAAACTAGATTCGGCGAACCATATTCTACTCGTTGACATATTACACTAGAAGTACTTAATATTTAACGAAGATTCGGGTCACTCTTAAATTTCAATGTGCAAACTTGTACCTACTGAAATGGTTCAAAAAATCTAGATTAAAGTGACACATGGATGCAGCATCCAGGTGTTGATTTGAGGGCGATACGGTAATACTTTCTAAATCTCTGAAAATACTATTTTGCATTCCTTACGCGACTGGCAGAAAGATGTGTAATGTTGGGTTTATGTATCTGTAAATGTGAGTTTTTTTATTCTACTATAAGTTATCGGGTAGCGTTAAAATCCTTATATAATTTATTTAATGACACTTCATGCATACATGTACAAAGGCGGACTTAATGCTTGGGTATTCTCTCCCAGCCAACCTTGTTTTTTTATATTATAGAGGGACAGACGAACAGACGGGTCACCTAATCGTAAGTGACAACCGCCGTCCATGGACACCTGCAACTCGATAGTCGTAAGTACGCTGCCTGCCTTTGCGGGTAATGAGGGATGAGAGGATGCGGGGAGGTGAAAGAAGAGAGGGATATGAGGAGATGGGAAAAGAGGAGGGGGACAGGGGAGAGGAAAAATTAGATTGGGAGTCAGCCCATTCGTGCCTAAGCATGGCTCTACCACTGTCAGAAAGAAATAATAGTAGGTGCAGAGACAATGTGAAGCGAGGTGCAAGTTTTACACATAATCTATTACATAATTATAGACTTATAGAATGATGTTTAAACGTATATTTATAAAGATATACATATATATCATATCACATACATAATATTGAGTGCCATTTACAAAATAGAATATGAAATGTATTTGGTACTGTATCTCGTTTTATGGCAGGGTAGCTGTATCATATTTACTCTTGATTTTCATTAAATTAGTGGCTTGATATTTTTTTATGGTAAACTTAAGTAAACTTAATGATCTATTAAAATACCATGTGCTTGATGAAAGATGATGTGATGTGTTACTGTACCAATACTGCACAAAACCTATTCTACTCAGTTTAAGGTAATTGATTTCTATTGTGTACTTTATTTAGATTTACACGTAAAATATACAATAGAAACGTTAATACAATAAAAATGTATCTTATGCAGGGACGAGAGCTATCAATTTTATAATACACCCGTTTTAGTAATACAGACATGTTACAAAGACAACAAGAATAGAATGGAAATTTGACGAAGAGACCGTTGTTCCTCCGTTACAAAGGTCCCCATCGCAACTACTGCAGAACTTTACTTTTTCATCGGTAGAATGTTTATTTGTCATAATATCTATCGTCTCACAGTTGACGAGAGGATCGAAACATTGACGGGCGACTACATCGCCATCAGGAGTCCCTGGAATAAAAATATATAGTATATGTATTTTTTGTTTTACACATATACGTATATTTCAATTTATATTTAATGGCATTAAAAATATTAATGGCATATATTTAATGGCATTAAAATATTAGAAACGGTTTTAAGACAGCATATTGAAGTTTGGGAAGTTGATACGTTTATTACTAAATATTTTCTGTTTTGCATTTTTCAAACTACAATAGAATCGAGTTAGACAAAAAAAAACTAGATTTAACTGAATAAAAGTTGTGCTACCAACATCGAAAACATGGCATGTGAGACAGAAATATTTGGTGACCTCTGGTTTAAAACAACTAGACGAGATCGCTCTGGATTACTTATCAACATCGAAGAGTTCTACTATCCACCATCTCATTAGACCATAAATATCACCGTCAGATCAATTCTCTGTAACCTAATTTCTATATAGTACCGGTGTTACCTAATTTCTATATAGTACGGGTGTTACAAATATTTGTAAGGTTACACATACAATTGAAAGCTATTGTTAATTAGCAAGCTCTTGTTTGCTACCTAGTTATTAAGCAACCTTCATTTTAATATTAAACCACTTACTTAGTTTAGTTTTAAATTAAACGTAGCACGGTTTTCAGTTTCTCTTTATTTGCTTAAACTCTTAGAACGCATAGCTATAAAATAAATATCGAGAAAATTGTTAGCTACAGAATAAATACAACCTCTTTTTTCTTGAAACTATTTTGAATTGAAGGCTAATTTTTGGTACTAATCTCTTACTTTCAATTCTCTCTCTGTGGTAAATATAATTTCTTAAAAGTAAATCTGTTTAACCCTTTTGTTTGTAATAAAAGACGTCTCGATGACGCTAAAATGCTAAGTGGACTAAATTAAACACTGCAGCAGATGCCGTCAAAGAATATCGGTGGTTACTTTTCAACCCCTGGCAAGATACATTTTTTAAATGTTTCGAAAGCTGGTTCAAACGAATTCCAACAATTTTTCGTTTTACTAACATTTTTTGTAACGCAACTGGATAATGAAATTAATGAACAATTTGGGGAAACAGCTGGCTGAAAGAGTAGTTAAATAAATTAAACTTTGAAACTCACCTACAATAGATTTTCCACATAGGCCGTCTAGGATACACATCTAGAAAAAACGTAGATTTAAGACACCATTATTTAAACTTGACCAACTTTACATTATAGGTATTTTATGAATGTGTTTTTTTTTTATATTTGCACATATGAACTGCAACAAGAAAATGATTTGAAATATTTGAAAAATAGAGTCCTAGGAATTTCTAGTCTGTTCTTCTCCGTCGTATTTAAGTATTGGAACTATCAACTAGCTTCACTGTTTTCCTCTCTTGACAATTTAAAATACAATTTAAAATGATTTGAATCAGGGGTAACCTCAACGCTCAGATTTATGAGGAGAGGATTGTTTTAGACGTCTCATACGGATAAAGACGATGCCATTTTTGATAAAGTGGATCAAGATCGGCCTATTATTTATTTATTTAAAACTTAATGCACCAAATGCACACAAGCGGTCTTAATGCCAAAAGCATTCTCTGCTAGTTTACCTTAGGTTGATGTACAAATGACTGAAGTTACGATATAGTCGAGGAACAGAGCATTGTCCACAAAACAGTTTTAACTCATTTGAAAAAGTCTGGGTATACAAAAAAACTCGATATTTGGGTGCCACACGAGCTTACTGAAAGAAACTTAATGAATCGTGTCGTCAATTGCGATTCTCTATAAAAACATAATGAAACCGAAGCATTTTTCAAATGATTGATCATTGATGATGAAAGGTGAAGGTGATGCAACGTGTATGGTGCCATTGGAAGAGCATCGTTCATTATGAGCTTGTACCCCCAGGCCAAACTATCGGATTCTGATCTCTACTGCCAACACTTAATTAGACTCAAAGAAGAAATTGAGAGCAAAGGACCGAAATTGATCAACGGAAATGGAGTGGTCTTTTATCATGATAACGCCAGATATCAACATCAAGCAGATCAAACATACCTTTGGCCACTCAGCATAAATTGAGACAGCTTGGTTGGGAAATGATTCTTTCGGATTTGCACCTATTTCGGTTCCTTCAGAATTCTTTTTGGACTATTAGGTTAAATTCGAAAGAGGACTGTCAAAACTACTTGTTGCATTTTGTTTATCAAAATCCCAAGATGGGATTACGCAATTAGCAATTTTAATAAACAATCGGCCTTTAAAAAAGTAGACAATAGACTTCAATGCGTCTATCATAAAATTTAAGACTAATATGGTTTTCTCATGGATGCCATTGTCACAACTGGACCAAACTCTCATCTAACTACCCTTGAAGTACATCCTTTCCAATAAGCAAAAAAAAATTATAGGAATCGAAAACCGTGATATTGAGTTATTCGTCCATTAGTCGTGCACGTGCTTAATGCAAATTTAAGACTAATATGGTTTTCTCATGGATGCCATTATCAAAACTGGCTCAAATTAAATTGGAACTCACACGGGAAGAGATACTCCCGCATTGGCTATAATTCCTGTGTTCCAATCAACGGACACAAAGAACACCCAGACTCGGGACAACTATTTGTGGATCAAAGAAAAAAATTTTTGTCCCATGTGAGAATCGAACCACGACTTCCGGAATGCACGACTACTGACTGATAAAATGACAGCACCTTATCGAAGAAAATGGCACATAAATTAAATGTGATTAAACTTTGAAAACAAAAATGTCTGTTTTTAACTGTCAATGCCAACTATTCACCAATTTTCAATCTTTGTTATATAAGTATACTGCTGCGGTGGTGATATTGGAACCGAGTCAGATTTCATAGGCATTAAAATTTAATTGTCTCTAACAATGACAAAAACAATTTTTGAAGTCAATTACATAGTTTATTATCTTTTTGAACCATTAAAATTTTATACACTTACTTGTGAATGTTTATCAGATTTTTTGTATGGATCTGCACAGCTTATGTCACGTGCGGAAGTGCATTCGTAGCAACGGTGACAAGAACCTTGAAGTCAAGAAAAAAATATATCATAATATTATTATTATAGCGACACTTAATACAGCAAATATTACTATAGTGTACTCTTTATTACTATTTAAAGCTACAGCTTTAAAGGAACATAAAGGACTGGGTGCTATGGTGTACATTAGGAGAGGTTGGTGCTATGTAGAGAACTGGTCAACAGTGAGTTTTGCTTGATTGATTACTTTTTTAGCAAACTAAACGTTAATGTAAATGTGTGTGAACGTGAACAGTCCCATATATAAATGAATTTGCAACTAATGTTCATATCTACTGGGTTTACTTAAAATCTTTCAATTAGATTTATGTAGTATTATTTAGTAAAATTTCTGACTGGAACTGGAACAGGACTGATGCTGCTACTGATGGTTAAGTATTACATTCAGCGTAACTGATAGCATAGTTATTGGAATTATAAGTTGTTTAATTAAATGTATTTGAAGCCATAGACTGCTTAGATAGAAAACATACTTTTGTTTGCACTGGAAGAGGGAAGCGGAGACTACCACCTCTCCCGAGCTATGAATCAGGGGACGAAATCATTTTACCCCGGTACATAATACCCATAACACAATCTTCAATCATAATAGTTACAAAAATAATAATTACAATACAATTTAATGCGGGCGACAGATTATAATAATACTTGTACATATTATTAACAAAATGTGGCAGATAGAAAAAAAGCTTAGACCCAAAATCGACACGAAAAATATTTACAAGAATTGAAATAAATACGTAACATAGGTAATATAAGTATTTATTTAAAGTGGTACGCACCAATTTCTAATAAAGCCAGTAGAACACCGACGCCTAATGTGGTAAATCCGTTTGTAGCCATTTTTTTACTATTTATTTAAACAAAATTATTTAGTTCGTTTGAGCTCTATGAAACTGGTTAGTGAACAGGACAGATGTATTTAAGTTAACTGTCGGCTTTACATTGCACATTTGTTATTTTCCTTGATTCCTATTTTCCTGTTTTATTCCTTTTAGAAATATACCATTGTTCATAATAGTGGTGATAGTGGTAGGTAAAATGGGTATTACACTATTTCAATTTTAATTTTTTTGGTTTTTAGGTACGTCTGGGCTTTGGTATTATATTCCGGGACAAAAAAGTAATTTTACATGTAACTTACTAAGCGAACTGCGCAATGTGGCATGATCCACTCATGGTTGTGTCAGACTAATGCCATCTCTCCTACAAAGCTCGTAACTTAAATTATCGTGCTACTAACAAGGATCGCAAAACATTATGATTGTAATAGTGAAGTTCATGGTATGTGGCCCAGATGGCGTTACATGTGTAAAAGCATCTTATAACTTTAAACAAGTAATGGCCCAAATTAACGATATGTTACGATACAATAGCTATTGTATAAAGATTGGTAACGATTTGAATAAAATTTTAAATTATGTTATGTAAGGTTTTCGTTTTAAAATTTATCTGCGTAGGTGAATATCAAGAAAAAAAGTTAACAACATAAGTAGTACAAATACTCAATTTAAGTATTTTAATCAATGCAATAATTGTGGTTTTTACTTCTAGTGTCCTAAATAAACTTGTACATATTAATTTTAAAAAATCATGGTTGTTATAGATGGTCTATTTTTGTTTAAATCATTTATATTATTTATATATGTATTTTATTTGGCTTGTCATTATAGCTATCGATCTTATTGATCGTGTCGTGTTATATAGTTTATATATAATTATATAACACAGTTAGACTGCACTAACGCAATACAAACAACAGATCAACTCTTATTTCTACAGTATTAATTGTAAGATTGTGGCACAGCCACAGACTTAGGGTGCCGTCTTCTGGGTGATTATCATACTCCTCATCTTTTTAAATTTATCTGTTTTGTTTGTCTTTAAATTGTACTCAAAACGATTCACAGAATAGTATCCATTTATTTTTATTGCGTTACATTGCCGACTAAATATGAGATAGGTACTCAACAGTTCAACACCAAGTTCAACACAACAGTAACAGAAGTATTTACTAGTGGCTAATAAAAAAGTTCAATATTTAGTTCACTTCTTACCTTTGTCCTTGATAATGATGATAAAAACCTTACATTATACTACAACATATTCTTGCAAGGTTTCAAAATTCTCATTAACCGTACAATCAAATCGACTGAAAACTTTTAGAACTTACTTTTTTATTACATTAAATAACGCTCCCATTCTGCCGATAGCAGCAGGTATATATATATATACCTGCCTAATGTCTAATGTATATTCGTATGCCTATAACTCGAACTGGCTGGTGCTAAGAAGTCTAGAAAGGTGATGAGTGTGATAACCCTTGGGAGATTTCACACTATAAAAATAAATAAGTACGAGCTTTCCAACGAACTTTTTAAGATATAAGTGTTTTCTTTTTAAACAGACCTTCTGTTATTTAAATGTCCCTCTCTGATAAAAGTCTGTACCACAACATTAACAGATAAACACAGTACTTTTCTTGCGTTTAAGAAATGTCAACATGCTGCATGGCTATGTTGCCACACATGCTGTAAACATTTGAATGATTTAATTTACTGTTTCGGTAAATGTCACCAGTGACTAAGGTGTCCTAAAATTTTTTTTGATAATATGCATGGTGTCTATAAACATCAATGGTGTACTGCTATTATCTACTGACACAAGATGATTGCTTATGAAGATGAATGATTGATTATACTGACTATTACTCATTTTTTCTTTTAAGATCGTGATGTGACTATTTCTGGGTAATATTTAAAAAGGTCCGATATCTCGGTGGTACCTACTAAATACTCACATTTGAATACTGCTAGAGTCCGCTGCAGTCAAAACAACTTTCACACTTGATGCGGGTGTGACCTGTTGCCAGGCATTTATAGCATCTCGTCGGTCTCGCAGCCAGAATAGTTACTCTAGCGTTCACGAAACCGACGAGGATACTGCCGGCATCGCCTAGAATTTTGGCGGTTGCCACAGGGCAACTGACCCACACCGCACCAAGACCACCTTGACCGGGGCGGATGGTGCCGATCCTAATATTATCCGAGGTGCAACCCGTCTTTTGTTGGATTGCTACTCGGATATCGTCGACAGTGACGGAGGGGGTAGAAGCAGGTAGCTGTGCTGAACGACTCGTCGACTGTACGGGACCATCAGAGCGCGCTCCTGCCCGAAATTGGGCGAATTGAGCACTCAACTCTGCAACCTGCTCCGTCAAGCGTTGGTTTGCCGCGGTAAACCAACGGTGGTGCGGTAAACCAACGCGGGCGGTGGTGCCTTCTGGTAACTCTCAATTAGGCAACGTCCAGGCACACCAGGACGTCGCCTCCTCGCGGCTGGCCTTTATAGCGGGGGGAGGGGAAAACCCGTCCCGACCACCCACAGCCACACTCAGGGCGGCATGAGACGCAAGTAAGCGCGCCTCCGCCGCCCGGTACGCCGGCGGCGAATTAGGTCTGAGTGGAGATCGTCCTCCCGGGCCCGTTCCGCCGCCTCCTTCTGTGAGATGACCTCCTCGCAGAAGGTTGCGACCGCGGTAAAATTCCTGTCGCTACCGGCCATGGAGCGTATGACGGCCGGTAGCGAGAGATCCTCTCCGATGACTGCAGTGAGGACCCGACGCTGCGCCGCCCAAGCCGGGCAATCCGCAAGCGTATGTTGGGCCGAGTCCTCACTGCAGTCGCAGTGGTGGCAGACGGGACTCAATTCCCTCCTAGCGACTGAATGCAGGTACCTTCCGAAGCAGCCGTGCCCGGAAGGAACCTGCGTTAGTCGAAAGGAAAGGGTCCCGTGCTGCCGCCCTGCCCACTCGACGATGACCGGCTGGAGCGCCTCCACGGTGGCTAAGCCAGCACGTGGAGCCTCCAGCCGGGACGACCAACGAGCCATAGTATCTCGACGAGCGGCCTCACGCCACTCGCGTACGTCTTCGGGCGGGGGCCGATTGCCGCTACCCGCCCTGAAATCGTCGAATCGCCATCTTCCGTCTAGGATCCGGCCCAGATATCGTATGTGGGCCTGAACCGGTACGAGGATCGAGTTGACCATTATGGACGGACCTCGACGGGGCCCATGGAATAAAAGGGCCTCCGTCTTATCTAAGGCCACCCGCAACCCTAGCGCCTCGATGCGCCCGACCACCAGTGAGGCTCCTCCGGTGGCCAGGCGTGCCGCCTCTTCAAAGTTCACCCCCTGGGCTGTGACCAGTGTGTCATCGGCGTAACAGATTACGCCCAGCCTAGGGGGGAAGTCACCTCGAAGGGCCCAGTCGTAGCCCATGTTCCACAGGAGTGGTCCAAGGACAGAGCCCTGCGGAACACCGCACGACATGGGACGACGACTCAAATTTCCCTCTCGATCCTCGTACACGACGGTACGCTCCTCCGAATAGTCTGCCATCAGCCACTTCAGGTACTGTGGCACCCCGTGATAGCGGAGCGCTTCCCTGATGCAGCTGAATGGCAGACTATTAAAAGCGTTGGCAATGTCCAAAGACACTGCCAACAACACGCCGCCACAGCTCACTACCTGTTCGGTCAGGGCCCTTAGGCGCATTACAGCACCGATCGTCGAACGCCCCGCTCGGAAACCGAATTGGGCGTCCGACAAATCGGGGCCGACCTCGCTCAGGTGCCGGACGATGCGGGCAGAGAGGATCCTCTCAAACAATTTACCCGCCTCGTCCAACAGCACGATGGGCCTATAGGCCGCGACCAAATCCGTAGGCCGTCCCGGCTTTCTTAAAAGAACCAGCTTCCCGCTCTTCCAGCAATCAGGGAAGCGTCCAGACGCCAAGCATGCATTGTACACCTCCCTGAGGCGGTCCGACATGTGGTTGAGGGCTAGGGCCAATATTCGGGTAGGGATCCCGTCCAGTCCGGGGGCGGTGTTCTTAGAACGGATTCGAAGGACAGCCGCCCCTATCTCTGCCTCATTGAGAGGTGGAACCTCCTCCTCCTCGAAGTCCCCGTCGTCTCCGGCCAAGGGGGCCATCGACGGGGATGAGTGCTCCACCCGTTGCGGGAAAAGGCCCTCAACCACTTCCTGCAGGAAGCTGGGCTGGAGAGTCTCAGTAAGGGGGGGGGGCCAGCGTGCGTAGCTTTTGTTGCGCCGCACGATAAGGGCGACCCCAGGGGTCACGATCGAGACCCTCCAGCATCTCTTTTCTCTTCTCCTCTTTGGCGCGGCAAATGGCCAGCTTCAGAGTTTTCCGTGCCTCTCGGTATTCCTCATGAAGCCGGTCCTCTTCCCCTTCATCGCGGTGACGCCGACGGCTGTGGGTGTAGGACCTCCGGGCACGAATGCAGGCCACACGGATATCCAACAACTCCTGGGACCACCAGTAGACCTCCTTCCTTGGAGGCCGACTTCCTCGAATCCTGGGCATGGCCGCATCGCAGATATGCATTATTATATATATAATGCATATCTGCGATGCGGCCTATATGCATTCGTCCTTTCTCTCAACGCTACCGGTGTCAGAGAGACGGAACCTCCTTCAACCGGTGAACGGATTTTGATTAGGAGATCCGCGATCTCCTCCTCCGCGATGATTTCGCCTTCCGCTCGAGCCCGTGCGTACTCTCCCGCCCTGGAAAAGGCGGAACTTGCCAAAGGCGCAACAGGTGTAAGTGACCTCGGTCTTCCCCTTTGGCTGCTTGCCAATTTAGGAGGAAGCATGGATGGTTCAGGACCGTCATCCCTCGAGCGACTGCGCTTTCGATTTCCAAGATCTTGGAACTCAAGTCTGTCTTCATTTTGCTTTTCTCTTTCTTCTTCAAATTCTCCTTCTTTCTTTCTTCATTTATTTCTTTAATGTTTTTCAAAGTTGATGAATCCATAATTATTCCCACGAGTGGGGGAGAACTAAAGGTCCACCCGGGCAGAGATCCCCCAATACCCGGGTAAGCGTAGATTTATGCCCAACCGATGGGTCCGCAGGTGCCTCGGCTGGGAGTGCGCTTGCGACTGAACCACCCATCAGCCATGCATCCCATGGTCACGCACCAGAACACAGGATTCGGGGTAATTTTTTATAGAGGTATTCTTCCTCGCAGTCGCCTCGCCCCCGATCAGAGCCGTGAGACTTAACCACTACACTCCTTTCGGGATTACGATATGCCAACGGTGACATCGAGATGAATATCTAAATGCCTGCTCGGTGGCAGTGCGAGTGCACGCCGAGCCCGTCCTCTTTCTCCACTGTTGACAGTGGAGAAACTGCTACCCATAAAGGGGTCCCACTTGTGGCCGATGTAAAGGCCACCTCTTCTCGCCAGAAGATTAGCCGTTGGCGACGACGCCCTCCTGAAAAGTAAAGGAGGAGAAGGCTGCGTCGTCGCCAACGTTGCCCAGGGTGCACCACGTGGAGGTTTTCTAGCCGGCACCCCAGGGTGCGTGTGACCTAATCCAACCCACGATCTCTGGTCCAACAATCCTGATCACTAACCACAAGACTAGTCTTAACCTTATGTCATGTAAGTTTTTTATAAAATTAAAAATAAGTTCGCTGTATGATTTAATACTTTCTTTATATTATTATTGTTGGAATGGGTACATTATATATACATATATTCAAAATATCCTGCTAAGTTTACACGTATCATGGTGATCACACTGTTAAGTAGGTATGACATTTAATGAGTCCAAACACTCCGTAAGGAAATGGTGTTTTAAGGTCAAGAGGGACAAGTCTGATTGATCATTTCTCTGACTTCCTGCTCGGCGAGGTCATCCACAATTGTTGAACGAGAAAAACCGAAAACTAATTAACCACAATTGTTTGATGCTATAGAGTTCATTGCTGTTCATGTGTTTCTGTATGAATGGTTACATTAAGAAGCTTTTTCTCTGAATATAATGGTCAGACGTATTAAAAAGAAATATTTCAAATTTCTAAGTACATATTTCTGAAACACATTTTTACAAATAAATTTAATAAAATAATTCTGAATTCCGGTTCCGGTTAAAACACGGGTTTTTTGTTACGTGTCACGCCATGAAGAATTATTTGTTGCATCAGTGACGACTGTCTGGTAACAACAGACAAAGTCGTCAAGGTTATATCAAACCATTGACTATATTTACATTATATATCAGAGCAGATTACAATTTTCTGATATGTTATTTATATTCTTTATTAATCACAAAAACAAAAAAAGAAATGTTTTTGACCAGGTTTGCGATATTTTTCTGCATCCAATGCAGTAGAAAGTCTAAATATGATTGTTCTAAACTTTATGAAATAATTCCTATCCTTTGCAATAACTCACTCCTTGTACATCGATATCTTTCAATCTGCATGGAAAGATGCTCAAATTATTCCTCTACCTCAAAAAACAACAAACTCTCTACATTTTCTTATTTTTGTAAAATATCCATCTAATCTTTACAAGGTTCTTGAATGCCTTATCCATACACAACTAAGCTTCTTCCTCTCTAAGTATCCCTTCCAAACCCCATTCTCACCTCGTTTTTGACCTGGTAACAGCACGACTCCAGTCCTGGTTCACATTACGACCGATATCAGGCCATTCCGGTCCGATCAGATGTGATGACGGCCCGAGGGTGCTTCCACAGGTAAAATTAAAAATAGGCATGTGTAGTGGAAATATTACAGTCTTCCTCGATTTTAGCAACGTATTTAATACTGTAGATTTTCATACTCTGTTTGGTATACTGCAATCTCTTAACATATCTTTGGCAAGAAAAGGTTGATTGGATTCATAGTTACCTGGCTTATAACCGACAGTGTATACGCAACGAATACTCTGACTTCATGGTACAGTGTTTTGGCAGGCCCCCTTACTTTTCACTTATAAAACAAAAACGTTTATCGTTTATGGTTTCTATTTATACCATCTACCTATGGTAGTGCCACCTAAATATACACATTTTTGAAGAATTATTTTCATATATAGATATGGTTTTTCTTGCCTCTTCCCTGAATATGTAATATGATTATTACATTGGATTCACATTTTATAATATTTGAATGTCTTACAATAAATAGAGCTTGTTTCTTTAAGAGATTACGAACTTCAAACCGTGGACGAGAAGGGCTTCTCTGTCAATAAATAAAGAAATAGGCCCTAGAGCCGATTAGCTACCGGATCCAAATAGTTTTCTATTGATATAAATATTAAATTACTTACATTTGTTATTCATGAGTCGAGACGGAACAATGTCCCTGTTGTGCATTTGTCCATTGTCCGGACCAAATGCATAATATTACGATTGAAATCTATATTATTGAACGTAGCGGATCATTTAACGAGTTTGGGATACCAAATACATTATATTAAGCTTGACCCGCTAATTACTTAATAGTTTAAGGGTTACTAATTATAATAAAAGACATATTAACATTAAGACAGATTTCGCTCGTTGGGAAATACAAAAGTGAACATAAATTTAATCTACGTTGCATTTTTACGTAAGTAACGACAATCTTAGGGATGCTAACAGATAAATTACATTTCGTATCTGTGACTCACTTTAAGGTTACTAAAACATTTAACTTAGTAAAACAAATACAAGGACTGCATGGATGGCGCAGTGGTTTAAATGGTCACCTCGCCACTACTGTGCCGCGCCGAGTGTTGTGGGTTGGATCTCATCACAGGACAATGTGTAATCCTCGAATTGTTGTTTTGTTTGGGTGTTCTTTGGGTCCGTTATTTTAATCTTTGTAAAGCCCCTCGCAAGACAGGAATTAATACGGATAGGAAATAATAAGTGCCAGAGTTGTCTTTAAAAAAAAGGATATAATGCAATGGAGAAACGTATATATATAAATACACTATACGTTTATTAGGTATGCATAATATACATACCTAATAAACGTATAGTGTACGAGACATATACAACAATGTTATAAACAATCAATAATAATGATTACTACGTCAATAACTCACCTCAATAAGTGACAATTTTCAGATACAGTATTGATGGTTTAATTCGACTTTAAAGTCTTTCTGTATAATCTTTATCCTATATATTTATTTTATTTCATTTTATAATTCTGTAATCTTATATTTCTTAAATTGTGTAAAAAAATACGTATTACATGAAAGTCGAATTGTAGAATTTCTAATATCATGGGGACGAGGAATGATTATTATCCTCGTCCTCCAATCATCCTTATGGGTCATCCCTTGTCATTTACTGCCCAGAAATTATCGTCAAAATGTTAACACATTTCATACAATATTATATATCAGTAAGTGCTGAATTCCTTTAAGTTCGTGGCAACTTTCAAATTGAGTGTCACACAGCAGGTGATGAAAATAAATTGTAATTGTTATTTAATCTCGATTGGTTCGTAATTTATTAGTACCTTTAACACTTCGAAGTAAACCAGGGTTGACAAACATTATTCTTTACGTCTATCATAAAATAATCTGTTGTTATTTTGTCAGTCCGTCGATGAAAAACCGATATGAATAATTGAAACATCATACAATTAAGTTTCATCACACGTTGGTCTTCTCTTCATTCTTCATGCAGATTTCATATAAATTGCATCATAGATAAATGCACAATTAAAAACTACAGATATAAAAGATTTTAAGTTAGTAAAATTGGAAAGCAGAGCTAAATGAAATCATCTTTAATTTGAAGAAGATGTTTCGTGCTTCTTCAAAACAACCTCTTCAGGCGTTGAAGATAAAATAAAAATAATAAGTTAAATAAGTTTATTGGAGATTACGTTCACGTTATCAATTAAATAATAGATGCTAACTATATATATATATATATGTATATATATATGTACAATCAGCGGTATCCGCAATACCACCCTTGTTTATGGTGACTAAACTTTTTTTGTTACACTTTATTCCGATAGTAATATTCCAGACACCAAATCTGTTGAACTGTTAAAATTAAATATTTTTCTATATAGCATTTGTCTATCTTCGTCTAAAATTATATTATGAACTTACGTGATTATGGATATGTAAGTTATTAAGTAGGCAGGTAGGTAGCCAATAGCCATTCTCTTTCGAAACAACACAAAATAAAAACATTATAATTTGGTACTATGAGTTTTAGGTACTTCTTACTTTGACAGCCCTTATGATAAGCCGTGGTCAGTAACACAACAGTCATGATCTCACGACAATTAAACGAGATAATTCCGTTTCAAATTAAATTATCATATTTCATGATAATTGATTGCCTATAAAAATTAAAGTAAGTAGGTACAAATGAAATGTTAAAAGTAAAGATTAATTTTGTACAAAATGTTTGCTGCATAAGCTTTTAAGAGAAAACCGTGCAAAATATACAATACTGGTTCCAAATTGAATTAGTAACTGTTCCCTAAGATCTCTCTAAGATCCTCTTTTTTTACGGTCATAATACGAAGGAGATAACAAAGTAACAAAGTTTAAAAACAGAAAAACTTTAGAAGATCACACTTTCCTATACTGAATGAGTATACCATGTAAATACATACAATAAATACATTTACAATTTTAATTAAAACACATGGCATAGGTCCCATTTTACTAGTGTTTTTGTTAGTTATCTCTCTAAAAACTGGGAAGGTTTCATTTAAATGAAGTTCAGACAATGGACGACCATAAACACAGACAAATATTTCAAGAACCCTAATAAAATAAATAATTTTAAGAACAAAAAACGTGGAACAAGATTAAAATGAAAACATTGAAACAAGATTAAGAATAGGAAACAAAAACTAAAAACAAAGTAAAGTACACTTCGATTTTACCAAATTTATTGCGGCTATTTAAATTAGGCTTTAATTTATAGCTTATTTTTTTTTATAAACGACTTACAATATAATGCATAAAATCTGCCAGTTTTTTTAAATAAGTGTCCCCTTTCGGCACCTTCCCGATCGTTACGGTATCGTTAGCGATACCGTAACGGTCGAAATCCATCCAGCTGCTGTTCACATATTCATAAGTCAAGTAAATCAGACGTAACTACATAACTACTAACTACACGAAAGTATATAATAAATAATAATATGCTCACTCAATAAGTGCTGTAATAGAATTTTGCACAAAGTAAATATTTCCCTATTTTCAGTTGTTTTTACGTAGTATATCTTTTTGTGGTTACATTTTCCTAAGTATGTGTGTTTTTGTTCATACAAAAACAAATGCAAATAGAATATATACAAAGGTAGAAGAGAAAATAGTCTCTTTACATCATTCCTTAGAAAATTAGATACACTCACACCTACATATATCCCTTTATAAAAAGGCGTAATTATTTAACGCCCACATTTTGAAAACTATAATTTAGTCTTACTCAGGTATTAGTTAGTCTGAAAGCAATCCCTTATTCTCCATTATGAGACACACGGGAAGAGATGGGGTGGCCCATACAGTACCTCCAAAGGACCACTGGGCTAAGGAAACTAAAAAATTACCTTATCTGCTTATTACTTTATTAGTTCACAGTGAAAGTAATATAAAACAATCTGTTCTATATTGCGTCTGAAACATCTGCAGACTTCTGTGCAAACCATTTAGGTATAAGGAAAATCAAGATATACTAATTAGTACACAAATGCCAGCAGAAACTGGTACGTACTGAATGTAGTGAACGTGTCGCCCCGCCCTCAGAGTAAGGCGCTACCGATCTGTTAAGGTACAGTCTCATCTCACAATAAAGATAACGATTCAAGATTTTTTCTCAAATATTATCGAAATATTTCAATTGAAATAAAACGTTAGGAATCACATTTAAAATACATGGGTTTAAGCAAATCTTTACTACAAAAATAATACTTTCCATTTAAGGATTTCAGACCTTTACTGTAAATTATAAACATAATATTATTAAATGTAATATAATATTATTATAATAAATTTAATTATATTTATAATAACATACATGTTTATTATTAAAGTAATATTTTTTTTTATTATATGTTTTATACAATAGAAAAAAAAGTTTTTTCTTTGTAATAATATTTATCGCAAGAATGTGAGGTATACATTAAATATACATTACATCGATACTTTAATACTGAGTTATCATTTCTGTGACCATGTCAGCTTATAAACTTTACCAAGTTCAAGAGCCTTAAATCCAGCCGTATGCCACAACCATGACATATAGCTGTTGTAAAGTTTAAAAGCCTTTATTGTAAAACCAATAACAATTATCATAATCCCAGCCATATCCGCTAGACGCTGTGGACTGGAGATTAAAGTACATAAAAATAAATTTTCAAATATTAGTTTCACAAAATAATTGGCAAAAACCCCTATATTTTTTTAAGTTTAAGAATGCTATGATAAACTTAGTATATCAATCAAATTACTTTAATTTATATAATATAGATAAGCTATTTAGTATGCTATTGCACGCTTACGTCACCGGGCAGTCACAAGTCACGGTAACTAAGTGGTAGTAGCTACGGCTCGCGCCGAATGCCGTGAGTTCAAGCCCCGGCGGGGCGGTCTTTATGGGTTTTTGTTTGTGATTTCGGTGATTTATAGAAAATTTAAGTGGAGTGGTTTTTTTAGAAAATTCGAATGCAATGGAAAGTACTAAATCAAGCATAATTAATAAATAAATAAAGTTTTAGAGGACTATAAAAAATCAACAAATTACAATCGAAAGAGCTCCAGGAGCGTTTACAGGGCAGTTCAGTGGAAAGTGATCTCAAGTGAAGAACAAGAAGAAGAAGTAAAAATGTAGTCATAGTCAAGTGAAGTGAACAGTGAAAGCGACTGACTGAAAGGAAACTAATGTCTCTGAACATTAGTTTCCTTCCAATCGCTGTACCCACTTCTGTAACAGTATCAAGTTTCAATTATTCAGAGAAAGACGTTTCCTTTATGCAGAAGTTCGATTTTAAGTGCCAGGCTTTTTAAGATGATGATATTTTTTCAGTCTGATTGAAACTGGAATTATAAAGTATTTATTGTACACCAGAAAAGTAGAACATACAACAGCTGTAATAGAAGAACTCATTACAATAGATGTTTTCATTATATATGTTTCACTTACTATCAAGTCACTTGATAGTACAGTAGAATCCCAATTATCTGGATCAAATAAAACCAGGGTATTCCGTATAATCGAACGAGCTATAACAATAGATAATTAATTACAAAATACCTATGTAATTAAAAATTTTGGTTGTAAATAACTTCTTATATAAATCTTTGACGTAATTAATCACATCTTTTCATTGCGGCCAAGTCCCTGATGCGCTTTAGTTGTAACAACTGTATAGGATCCGATTTGTCCTGTCTTTCAAACCACTTAAAAGCAACGTCTAGAGCTTCAAAAGCTTCTGCATGAGATGTTACTTGACATATATCTCCAGTTTCAGTCTCTACTTCAGCTTCTCTCTCGTTTAAATCCTGAATGATTTCTTCATCAGTCAATATTTGGAATCCAGGGTCTTCACTATGGCAGTTCGGCACACTCCTTAATGTTCTCTTGATCGCACCCTTTAACCAATGCTAAGAATTTTCATTGCTTCTGTTATTTCTTTAAAATCTTCGTGCGATTTAATTGAAGAATTAGGCAGAGTTAATGATGCTAATAATGATGAAATGTTTGCAATTGCACAGAGTTCTACGCTTCTACCATCATATAACAACAATCTTATAAACTTGGATTAAACTTGCCGTAACATGTCTCGTTGCGCCGTCAGGCGCTCAGATCACCAGGCACTCACCCTTCTTCTTTTATACATATACCATAACATAGCGTTGCTATAATTAAATTATGAATGCAATTAAAAAAGACACAGCATCGTTTGTCGGATTACTGCTCCTGCTGTTCTTAAAAAAAGCAAGGAGAATAAAGAATCATGCCAGATACCCCAAAATATGTTTTGCACATGTGTTAATATGTTTGTGGATGTTTGAATGAGTCAGTGATAATATGTTTGTGTAATTTTGTTTGTAAGTGGATTACTTCAATTTAATATAGTAGACACTTAAAATCTTATTTTTCTTAATTAATCGTTAATATTATTAGCTATATAGTCAACTCTCAATAGTAGGATAGTTCAATACTTTTAACCATTTTGTTATCACAGGTTTGCTTGCGGACGTAGTATGGTCGTATAGTGAGAGCATGCGATTTATTTCATTGTAGCGGGAGGCCCCATATAACAAACAAAGTGATGTGAGAAGGTAGTATTAAATTTATCAATGTTATAGACTCTATCCTTTCTACGCCTTTGGTATTGTAGTTCGGATAAATGGCACCATTGAGTTATGTAAAATAGCAGTGTGCAGGACGAACAGCTGTGAACTGTTAGGACATCACTTCGTAAATAGACATCAGTAGTAGGATGGAAGAAAGTTGAAAATGAAATGACTTTAAGTATGACTCGTTGTGATCTTTCAATGTTGAGAAGATCTTTTTGGGCTTTTTGTGACTTTCTGTCACTCACCACACCAAGAGACATTTTCCCTCACATTTTCACAGAAGATACCAGGACAAGAACAAGCTGACGGGCTAATCAGACAAAGACTGAAATCTACAAGTTAAATCGCTTTGTGGAATTGGAGAGCAACTAAACGGTCAATAAATTCTAGACGGCTTTTGTATATTATGTCTGAAATTCGGAAAAAAACCATTTAAAAATTGAGTAAGTAGCAAAAAGTCGATTATACAGCCATGATGAGATGAGGCAACAACATTATATTAATGTAATAATTACAATAATTAGAGAGATAAGATAATATAAAAAAATAAACATATGTACAGCCAACTATTGGGTATTACTAGAAACTAAACTGGGATTTCTAGGAGTTTTAATAGTTGGTGATTTTATACAATTTGATACGCTCTTACCGAATTTATACTTTGCAACTTCGTATCTTTCGCAAGTTCGTATGAATAGCAAACACTAAATTATTGTGGTGTGGAATACTGCAGAGCGTCTAAACAAGAGCAAGCTTACTGGGGATACCACGTCAATTTTCTATGGTATGTAAAATGTAAGTAATTTAGGGAGATCTAAAATCTAGTACAAAAGATTAATATTAGGAATGTTATATTCGGTTCAACAAAACGGATTTATAAAAAAATCCCTTTGACAGACCCAGACCCTAGTTGGGTTTTCCATCTATAATTTAATACGTAACAAATAATTATATCACAATGGTAGCAGTTATCGTACAAAAAATACGTCGACCTATGTCGCTTAACTGAATTAATAATACAAACTAGTTCGATACTTGTTGTCAATTGTTGATCGATATACAAGTCGCCCGCTGGAGGTATTTCCAATATGAATGTTGTGAGTACTAATGTATTTGGCTAATTATTGTTCCGTGTCCCCACGGTACAAGACATCTATACTTTTTTAACGCGATATAGGTAGTATTTTATGTAACCAGATTTTAAGCTACATACATGTATAACTACTCCAAGGGATAGTTTATCTTTATTAACGATATGTCGCGGGAACAAGTCTTATATAGAATTATATTGACACAAATAACATGTAGATTCTTAGAAAGTCCAATGATATATGCATATCTAAAGAAACATCGAACGACTGCGACATCAATTTCGCTTAAAGGCATTCGCTACTGTCTCTGCTATCGTAAATTACAAAGCAATACCCGTGGTATTATTTTTTCTACATTACTGGTCCATTTTCATGATGATAGGTTGACTTGGGGAAGTGTGAAAATGTAACATTACTACTATTTTTACGTTGTCTGACTGTTCTATAAACTGTACCGAACCATTGTTAAGGTCATCAACAATTTAAAGTTTAGTGAGTCACTGGGTAGTTCTTTCGTTCACATTCATTGAACGTTAGAATATTCTATTAGACCTTGTTACACCTAGTCTATTCTGAGTCAGATTGCCTTACTCAACGACTTACTTTGAAAAGAAATTCAATGTTCAATGTTTACGAAGAATATGATTCATTTAACTTATGCTATACCTATTTATTAAGTACATTCAACCTTGAAAGAAAATTGTTTGCGTACACTAGACAAACATGAAACGTATTATATTAATTTTTTAATTTATTTATTTCTACAAAGGATTTCATTTAATGCGTTACGCAAATACAAGAAAACTACTACAAATATCGGTATAGGTATATACCTATACCGATATTTGTAGTAGTTTGTATATAATATTATATAAATACATTTAGTTACTATATGTACTATTATTTATTACTTAGAATCCTCAGTACATCTGTATGAGCAATATTTTTTCCTTCCTGTCCAACATTCCCCTTTAATATGAACCTACTCTCAATTCTGTCTGTCATCTTTGTACCGAAAGCTTGGCCTCTATTACGTGAGTGTTTAATCGTCTTTGTCTACCCTACCCTACCCTAGCGGGATACAGGCGTGAGAGTGTGTATCACATACATACACTCTCTCACGCCTGTGAGTACTTGGATAACAATATATATTTAATATATTTTTGTTAATTGTGCTAAGAAATGCAAGCGACAACACCTATCTACTACTATTACTATATTTCCCAAAATAACTTTCAATGTGTTTTGTTTTGATTATAAAATGTAAAAGAATCTGTTACTGTTTTTTGATAAAATTTTAATTATCCCTCTTAAAACACGCTATTTAAATTTGTGCACGCACTTGACACACCTTTTGAAGATAGAATTGGAAACTTTAGCCGAAATTGACGCACGACTAGTCATTGCCTCTAAAATAAGCAGTCAAGATACAGAAGTCTGTGAATTTTCTAACGGGCATCGTGAATAGTCAGGTTGCATATTTTTGCGGTTCATAATTGCGATTTACATACTTTGAAACGCCCCTGCCTATATGCCGATATAGACGTGAGTGAATGGACATTAATGTATTAAAATAAATGTAACCATCCCGCTTGGTGATGAAAATCAAAACCGAAGTTGTGTTATTAAACAATATTTTGTATATATATAAACCTATAGTTATGTGTACTATCAGTATCGAAAGCCACGAAGTATTAGCTTTTGATTATTTTAAATAGGCGAGATATTTTTTTGACGATAATTCAATATGATTGCATCGTCACTTAACATAATCACCTGATGTTAAGTGACGATGAAGAGAATGCTCTGCAAACAAATTAGTAAATAGGTCGACTTTTTCTTAAGCGTTATCTACAAGCGAACCTATCCCAGCTTAGCGAGCGAGGCTTTTGCTGTGGTGGGAGCGATGGGTGACAGAAGTTTAGCTTGATTCGGCAAGCGATCAGGAAGCTTTTCTCTCTGGTGAAAAAAAAACCACCTATCCCTATCTAAATAGTCAAAACAAGCTGTTCTGATCGCTTTCTTGCAAGACATGGCAGCAACGTTATACGCTTTCTTCTCGACAAGAAGATCCACCCCTTGGCATCTACAAGAGTCAGCCAATATAAAAAATGCTTCCCTTTTACGCTTCAGCAGCAAGGCAGACAGCGTCAAAGCTTCTTAAAGCTTTTAATATTTTTAATTTATCTTAAGGTAATAATATATCTGAAACTGTGCTAAACTCTATATATACATATGAAATCTAAGAAAATGGAATTTAAGTACTGCACGTACAGCAGTTTACAACTGCTACCTAACATTCATATTTACAAACAAAATTCATATATTAAATAACACTTGTACTTTTTACACCCGAAAGCCTCTAAGTATTGACATAAGTAATACATATATCGTTATAATCTTTTATCATCACGTGTTAGCTCACAATGATGACATAATAGACCGGTTTCTTTATTTTTGCGAGTGATGAAGATGATACATTTAACTTGTTTTGTCGTTGCAAACATGTGTGCCGTATCCATTGTGGCTCAGTAAATAGATCTAACATTACGTAGCCATTCTAAAATTATATGTAAGACATACCTTATTTATTTTTTTAAGCTATTCTTTTCTTTTCCATTTTCCAAAAATATAATACTTTTGAATTGAGACTGCGACGTAATTGGTTTTATCCCACTCTACAGCTTTTTTTTCTACGACTACCGCCGCCTAAAATCCGCAACCCAAGAGTCACAAGTGCGTTGCCGGCCTTTTAGGTAGGAGTACGCTCTTTTCTTGAAGGTTTGAAGGTCAGTTAGTATTGTTACTTCTTTTCATGATAGGATAAGATTTACAAGTGTCGTCATCGTCAGTGACAAGATGTTATCGAAGACTGAACTGCCCAGTGAGTGGTGTTCAAATAAATGTTTTTGCGTCTAATCGATGTCAAGAGGCTGGTCTCTGTGTTGTAGACACAATGCAGATTAAGTACTTTTATCAAAAGTTTAATTCATTATGATAGGAATGTGTATTATGTAAATAACAAAACAAGTATTGATACTCTTAGGGCATCTTTTATCTTTTAAAATATCTCTACATTTCACTAGTGTAGCGACATTACTCGCCACCAAACTCTCCTCTCGCTCACTCTCAGCCTATAACTATAACTATAATTTTGATAACACTTTTGTGGGTTTGAATTTTTCAAACGATGCGACGTCTCTGTTGTCGAAGTTTCAAGTGATGTTAAGAGAATACAAAAAAGAGTAAAATTTGACACTGATTTCGTTGATGTCTTTTACACGTTGATCCAAATGTTAATACAAAGTTTCACTGTTCGCTGCTTGCATGTACAAAATAGTAATTAGAATATAGTAGAAAATTCTATGAATATTAATAAATATTTATAATTGAGAAGTCATAAACCGCAAATTGTTAAATACTATACCAACAAACAAAGACGCGATATTTCATTAAAAAAACTGGAAAACCTATAAACTTTCCGCATCCTGTTGCAAGTGGTTCAGTCAAAACCAACCGGAACATGCATCATCGGAAGTTGAACAGATCTGTTCCAGTCATCAGTGACACTGCAGACAGAGGTCTTGCTAAATAAAATGAAAGGCGGTGTGATCAGTACCCGCGTGAACGGCTGCGCATACGCACGAGCGACTTTTGCGCGCACATACTTAACAACGCACGCCTATTTCTTATTTCAAAATAAAGTGAATTTAAAACGGCAAAGTTATGTAGAAGTGATAATAGTTAAGTACAGTTTTTTTTTTTTTGCAAGAAAGTATTGGACCGAAAGGTAATTTTTTTTATAATGTACCTTTTATCAGATAATATTTTGAAATATCCTTAACATATTATATTAAATATACAATGTATGAAATAATATTTCGCTATAACAAAATATTACCTTAAATTAATACTTTAAGTTTCAAGGAAACCTTCCAAAATAATATATCTTGTGTGCTTTAAGCCTACGTAACAAAGTTCAATATTGGTCATGTTTGTTTATGATTTTTTACTTCATTTCACAATAACAGACATTTGTTACTTGATATACATAATACATTACATTTGACTGTTGTATATTTGTTGCTAGGTGGCTTAAGACATTTTTACATACATGAATTAGTAAACTTTAAAGATACAAAAACCTATACTGACTGCCTTCGCCAATAGGCTTATCTAGAAAAATCGGAATTATTTCTTCACAGATCAGGTGTACTTGTGTCTGTTATTTTCTTTTCTGTTAAATCCCAGAGTGCGGGAGTAATCTAATATACTTTGACTATTGTCTTAATTAAAACAATTTAGTAAACATTTAATTAAAGTTGATAACTTTAAAGGTCATATCGACTGATTGAATTGATGAATTGAAATATCGTTCATTTTCATTCAACCAGGGGTCAGATTAATTAATGTAAGATGTGGTTAAGATTGGAGTCACCTATATCAGAGCTATCGCATTATTTTTTAATAAACGGACTTCAATCACCTACTTGACAGTATTAACTAACAAAAACTTATTTATTGATTACTTGGCAAAGGGATGTAAATATTATTTAGTAAGCAGACAATACAATTTTGATGAATTACGTACGTAAGTTACGTTAACTAATAATATATTTATATACCTATCTATATGCATGTGTATATGTATACATATATGTAGATAAGGTATGTATAGACATTTATACATATATATATATATATATATATATATATACATTGTTTTTTCCTTTTATAATCATATAATTTATTTCTTATCTAAAATTGTAGGTACACCTATTAACTGCACAATATAAGAATCCATAATAATCTTTCGATCTGAAGGTTGTAATCGCGACTAACGATAAGACCGCCGTTAGTGCCATTATATATTTGAAATACTGTAAGCTATCCTTAATGCTGGACACTAAAGTGTATTGTATTGTATATTCAAATTAGGAAAGATCTAATTGTGGGCTTTTAGACGCCAAGTTATCAAAGACTTTTACGATTTTCTTTGTCCATGCTTTAAAACTATCGTGTGAGCTATCAAAAAAATTATAATTTTCAAAGGACCGAAAACAGCAACAGAAATATTTTAAAAAACATAACTAACTTAAATTTAAGGAAAAATAAACATCAAAACACAAAAATAAATAATCTTAATCATATACATGAAAAAATAAATGCAACTTTTATGTTGTTAAATTATTTTTGGAATAATATTGTTTATAGTACTAACTTCATACAATACTTGTTAGGTTTTATGTTAGGCATAAAAGGAGGACTGGTCGTGATACGGACATGCAGTCAGGCATGCGTGGGTGAAGTCGGAAGTAGTGGGACGTACATCGCTTGGATTCAAAGTAATGTATTACTTCACATTAATTTAACAATCTTTCGTGGGGTGTGAGCACCGCTCATTTTTTCATTGGAGGCTTGTGACCTGAGAAGTAGTAGGAGACAGTATCAGCCAACTGGTTTTTTTTTTGTATTAGGTGTTCCGGTTAGTTTTGAGGGAACGTGTCAAGTAGACAGCTACTTGACCGAGGCGCTGGGTCTACGGGTGGCCCTGGACAAGACGGAGGCCCTTTTATTTCATGGGCCCCGTCGTGGTCCGCCCCCTGGCGCCTCCATCATGGTCAACTCGGTCCTTGTACCGGTTCAGGCCCACATTAAATATCTGGCCCTGATCCTTGACGGGAGGTGGCTCTTCGATGAGCCCTTTCGGCAGCTTGCTCCAAAGCTGGTCGGCGCTGCGTCCGCTCTTGTTCGCCTTTTACCCAACTTGGGTGGACCCAGCGTCGCTACAAGACGGCTGTACACGGGGGTTGTCCGGTCAATGGCACTTTACGGTGCACCGGTGTGGTTTTAGTTGGTTCGATTCTGACACACCGTTCCACCGAAAACCCCGGTGGAATGACGGCCCGAGGGGTTTTCCACGAGAAAAAAAAAAAACACCTAACTTATTGAACGTGTTAGTTCCAACCTTCTCAACGGCGTATATAGCACGTAATTCACAATACAATAATTATTTCTTATTTATTAATTGTTAATAACAAACCTCAATACGTCAAAACTACCAAAATCATTGCGGACTTAATAATAATTCGATCGCGTAAAATTTTGTATTCATGTTGGTCATAGATTAATTGAGACAACCTTGAGGTTTTGTTGCCAATATTTACGCAAACAAGTCGCTTGTCTCACTTAGCGTTAACTAATGAGCTATGACATAAAATAACTACACATTCCGTTACTTCGCTTTTTTTTTTTAAATACATACACCCACGCCTATTTCGTTGAGGAACACATAGAGCCCAAATTTAGGTGACTAACTTTTGGTCCCACTTACGTAATAAGGTTTAAGTCTATTTCGGTCGACAGAGAGCTTTGAGATTTTGATGAGAAAATGTGCAGTATATTGAAAGGGAGAACAAGAGAACGGAATTGTATATGATAGAGAGGTAATGGTTTATTATATAGGGCGACAGACGAACAGACGGGTCATCATCATCATCATCATCATCAGCCTATCGCAGTCCACTGCTGGACATAGGCCTCTCCCATTGCACGCCACTTCGATCTATTTTCGGCTTCTCGCATCCAGCTCCTGCCAGCCATCTTGCGCAAATCGTCACTCCACCTGGCCTGTGGGCGTCCTACGCTACGTTTGCCGAGACGCGGTCTCCACTCAAGAACTCGTTTTCCCCAACGGTCGTCGGTTCTCCGGCTAATATGGCCAGCCCATTGCCACTTCAGCCTGCTGATCCGGTGGGCTATGTCGATTACTCTGGTTTTCTGCCGGATCACCTCATTCCTGATGCGATCCCTTAAAGAAACACCGAGCATAGCCCTTTTCATAGCACGCTGAGCAACTTTAAGCTTGTGGACCAGCCATACCGTAAGTGTCCACGTTTCGGCTCCGTATGTCATGACGGGTAGGACACACTCATTGAAGACTTTCGTCTTAAGGCACTGTGGGATCGACGATGAGAAGACTCGGCGTAGCTTCCCAAAGGCTGCCCAACCCAGCTGAATTCTTCTGTTCACCTCGTCCTCAAAGTTGTTTCTACCTAACTGCAATGTCTGCCCGAGGTATACATATTTTTGAACAACTTCCAGAACGGCCCCGTGTACCGCAATCGGTTCCGGTAGTACATGCTTATTGAACATGATCTTGGTTTTATCCAAGTTCATCCGTAGGCCGATGCGCACAGAAGAGTCAGCTAGGTCATTCAGCATCTGCTGTAGGTCCTGCAGCGTCTCTGCCATGATGACGATATCGTCTGTAAATCGCAAATGAGAAATATATTCGCCGTTGATGTTGATGCCACGCCCTTTCCAGTGCAGCGTCTTGAACATGTCCTCCATTGCATTTGTGAACAATTTCGGGAGATAACATCCCCTTGTCTCACTCCTCGATGCAATGGTATTGGCCTTGTTTGCTGGCTCTGTACTTGGACGGACATGGTGGCGGCTTCGTAGAGACATCTCATCACTTGGATATATCGCCAATCTACTTGGCAACGCTGCAGGGACTCCATAACAGCCCAGATCTCGATCGAGTCAAAGGCCTTCTCATAGTCCACGAATGCTAGACACAGGGGCTAATTATATTCTTCGGTCTTCCGTATAATCTGCCGCACTGTGTGGATGTGGTCTATGGTGCCACATCCTCTCCGAAATCCAGCCTGCTGATTCTTGAAAACAGCTTGTAGACGTGGCTTAGAAGGGAAATTGGTCGATAGTTTTTCAACATTTTCAACAGACGGGTCATCTGGTAGTAATTAGCAACCTCCGCCCATGGACACCTGAAATTCAAGAGTCAGTGCGCTCAGTAAGTGCGCTACGCCTATGAGGATGTATGTAGGAAGAGGGGAGTCGAAAGAGGAGAAGGGTAGTTGGGCCTCCGTTATCCTCACTAACGCGGCAATAAAATGCAAGCATTGTTTATATACCGATTTTCTGTAAAGTCGTGGTATTACTCCGGTCGAGCCGACCCATTCGCGCCTTAGTATGGCTCTCCTACGATAGTTATGATATGGTCTGCTCTGGTCTTCTACCATTGCCAAGTTTATGACTTTTAATGGGTAACATCTCTACAAATTATAAGTACCTGAATCCTACTCGACCCTATTGAAATATTTTGGGTCCTAATCAATACCTAAAAGATAAATTCATATATTAAATTTTTTGTAGAAGGAAAACCGAAAAGATGACGTAATTACATCATCAGCTTCCAGTCTTTTTCCCAATTTTGTTTGGGATCGGCGATGGTGTGAAAGACATTGTTCTTTATTGAAGGATTTCGGCTGGTTTATTATATAGTTAGTATAAAACGCTTGGCGCTTTGGGAACGCAATCGTTATCAGAATGGAGAAATAAAGAAAGTAAACTGAAGGTCACAAAAACAGACATAGCGAAGGAACTAGAGTAAGGATATTTCAGTTATCGGGTTGGCAAACAAACTGAGACTGCAGTAGTTCAAAGGAGTCCCGTATCTCCGTTCTGTAACTGGAAAAGCCAACAGTAGGTACAATTAAATCACCAGACTGGCATGACGTAGACAACAAAGTCATATTTTAACCATTTGAACCGCCAAGTAAGTCTTAGCATAAATAAAGTGATTGATTAAACTCATTTAAATATACTGACCTAATATAACCTGTATAAGCTCAGAGATCATCCATTTTGCTTAAGTTTTTTGCATTGACCTCATTACATTACATGCTTTTTTAGTTGCTCAGTGGCTATTTTTTTTTTTTTTTTTTTTTTATATTAGCCTACCATAGTGACTCCACTTTGCCTGATGGAAAGCAATAGGTGGAGTCAAAGAGTGGTGGTCACCATCGTCATTGCATGTCTAGTCAATGCAGCATGGTGACCCACACTATGGCGGCCTGGTGAGATGCTTTTTCACGCCCCGCTTAAAAGACCCGGGATCATAGTGGGAAGGAAACACGTGCGCTGGTAGAGAATTCCAGGCTTTTACCGATCGGCACAAGAAAGAAGAGCCAAACCGTTTAGTTCGGGTACGTATATTTTCGACGCACAAACGGTGACTCCTCAGGCCAGCACGTGTAGTCCTGTAGAGGAAGGGAGAAGGTGGGACCAATTGGAAGAGCTCATCAGAACACTCCCCGTGATGTAGGCGATAGAGGACTGCCATAGAGGCGACATCTCTTCGCAACTGCAGAGGCTCAAGAGACTGGATGATCTCAGGACAGTCGATAATGCGGACTGCGCGCCGCTGCAACCGATCGAGAGCGTCAAGCAAATACTGCGCATAGCCGTCCCAGAGATGAGAGCAGTACTCCACGCAGGAGCGAACCTGGGTCTTGTACAAAAGACACAGTTGCTCGGGCGAGAAGAACCGTCTCACCTTGTTCAAAACCGAGCTTACGCGAGGCCGCCTTAGTGACACTCTCGATGTAATCGCGCGGATTGAGATCCCGGCAAATATCCATACCCAGAATACTAAGCCTATCCTGCAGTGGCAGTTGAGTGCTCTGAAGAGTAGGAAGGGGAAGGAATGGAGACTTTTTGTTAGAGAACACACACGCTTGTGTTTTCTTGCCGCTGAACTCGACCAGATTCTCACAGCCCCATTGGGAAATGCGGCTCAAGACCCGGTCGAGCTCAGCGACAAGCTCCTGTCGTTTTTCCTCAACGTCTGCCAGCTTGGCAGTAGGATGCCCGAAATATCGCCCGTGCACTGTACTGTCGTCTGCATAACAATGTATATTACCAAGGGTTAACATGTCATTGACATGCAGAAGAAACAGCGTAGGCGATAGGACGGAGCCCTGAGGTACACCAGCGCTTACCTCGTGGAAGTCTGAGGCCGCGCCGTCGCAGAGAACCCTAATGCGGCGCTTTTCGAGGAAGGCAGCAACCCAGTTGCAGAGTTTAGGTGGCAGACCAAATGCAGGAAGTTTGGAGAGAAGCGAGCGGTGCCACACCCTATCGAAGGCCTTGGCAATGTCGAGGCTGATGGCCAAGGACTCCCCATGCCTATCCATAGCCTCACCCCAAAGGTGTGTGACGTACGCTAGAAGATCACCCGTGGATCGATTCGGCCGAAAACCATATTGCCGATCATTTAACAAGGAGTGATCCTCTAGGTGGCGGATTAGTTGGGTGTTGATGATCCGCTCGAACACCTTACAGAGTATGGAAGTGACGGCTATAGGTCGGTAATTGGCTGGATCGGAGCGGTCGCCTTTTTTGGGAATGGGTTGAACATTCTCTTCTCTCCAGGCCTCCGGAACAATTCCTGAGGAATAGGACAGACGATACAAGCGCGTTAGTACGGGAGACAACTCAGGTGCACAGTTCTGAAGAACCACCGCCGGAATACCATCGGGTCCACTGGCTTTCCGGACATCGAGTGACCGAAGCTCCGCACGGACATCCCTCTGCCGGATGCGAATATCCCGCATTGCGGAGTCGCAGGACGCAATGGTGGGCGTGTGCGCGCAACGGTCATCGATTCGGGAGTTAGCCGCAAAGAGGTCAGCTAGTAGATTCGCTTTCTCTTGCGGCTCGTGGGCCAGTGATCCGTCACGGTAGTTCAACGGCGGCAGCGAAGGTTGGCAATAGTTGGACTGCACGGCTTTGGCCAATCGCCAAAACTTACGGCTACCCGTAGGGTACGCGACGAGTTCTTGACCAAACCGTGCAATGCGCTGGGCATCAGCTCTGATGTAAGCCCTCTTGCATTCCCTAGTGGCTCTGTTTAGTGCTGCTTTTAGGCGATCAATGTCTGGGTCACAATGTGCGCGGGCCCTGATCCATGCGCGGTAGGCCGACTGCTTTTGAGCAACGGCCCGGATGCACTCGCGATTGAACCAGGGATGGGTCTTCGTGCTGGCGACTTCACTGTAGGGGATATAATACTCCATACCGACAGTGATTTCGTCAGTCACGGCAGACACACTTTGCGACAGATCCCTATCTTTAAAGCAGCGTTGAGCCCACGGGATGGATGCAAAATATTCCCGCATTCCATCCCAGTCTGCTGACGAGTAGTGCCATAACCGCCGCCTTGTTACCACAGGTCGTGGAGGCGTAACAAGAGGCACTGAGGTCGATACCAGGCAGTGGTCGGAGGATCCCAGAGGGGCGAGAACCGATACGCTGTACTGCGCTGGGTGATTCGTCAGCAGTAGGTCCAGCAAAGAGGGCGCTTGACCCGTTATGTCTGGTATCCTGGTGGGCTGGAGTACCAGTTGGGTAAGGTCATGCGTGAGAGCAAATGCGTGGGCAGTTCGACCAGCGTGGTCAGTTTTGGAAGATCCCAGCCAGGACTCATGGTGGGCGTTAAAATCTCCCAAAAACACCAGTTCGGCGGTCGGAAACTGCTCCTGCGCTTTATCCGCTGCTTGACTCAGATGGTCAAAGAGTCGAGTTGTCTCGGAGTCTCCGGAATGGGAGCGATAGAGGCACACGTAAATCCGGCTCGTAGAGCCAAAATCCACGTGGAGCCAAAGGATGGAGAAGGATGAGTCTTCTAGGCAGTGCAGACGGCGACAACAAACATCCGCCCTGATGAAAAGGCACACTCCAGCCCTTGCGAGGAAGCACTCCTCGAGCACGTAGCCGGGATAGTGGAGATATGCCGTGTCGGCAGGGCGGCGTATTTGTGTCTCCGTAAGAAAGAGCATGGCCGGCCGAGCCGTCTCGAGGTGTTGGTGTACGGCGCTGAGGTTTGCATGGAGTCCACGTATGTTAGTGAACTCCACCTCAAAAAGCGGGTTGGTGGGAGAGGAGGATGCCGCTGTAGGACCACTTTTCTTTTTTTGTGCTGCCATGATAGAAGAGGAAGGGGGCGTAAAAGGCATGAAAGTCATCGTGGTAATGTAAACTGAGACTAAAAATGCTGTGTCATCATGTATCGGTGAAGCATGACGGTGACCGAACCGCCGGACGGAAGGGCCCCCGTACCCTCCCGGAAGTGGTCGCCGGGTCCCACCATCCGGTCACCAACCGGCACGACGAGCCACTCCGTGGATTATGCGCGACCTGACGGGGCAGCCTCCCAGGGTGGTTAGCCGTGGTTGGGCCCCTCTCTATGCCGCGGGCGGCCAGCGGCACCACCGTTTCTACGGGTCTCCCTGGCCGACGGTTCGATCCACGCCACCCTCACAATGACTCTACAGCAATCCACTGCTCACACACATACCACGATAACTGTCACCCCTGCATCGATGGGCCATTTGCATACCACACATTGCATACCATAAATTATGTAAATTACTGTAGCAAAAATATGTTTTGAAATAATTTTCACCGTAAACCACATAAGTGACAAATATGAAGAGCAGTTGCTAGAAAAAGATTTGAAAATTCCTGTGTAGAACTTGTAAAATAAAATATTATGCAAAGAATATACAAACCTACCTGATACAAAAATCCTTAAAGAGATCCACCTTGAAAATAAACTTAAACATATATGAAGTATTATATATTATTTCAAATTCTAGTTCAAATGACTGAAGGTGATCAGAGAATCAGTAATTTCGACGTAATTCAATATTTGAATTATTTAATCCAATAGTCCCAAAAAGTAGAAAAGAAAAATCTAAATAAACTTTTTAACATTGATAATGATAGTATTTTAGAGATAATTTAGTCATTGGTTATAATCTAATCAACGGGCAGTTTATTAGAACTAGTTAATCAGAACGCACATACTCGTACTACCGTGTCACACACGTGTAGACAGTTTTTTGTTACAACCAGGAAATATTACTATTTTATTCCTTATCTCTGACCTCAAATCGAAATTCCATAAGCAATAAAAACAGATATTTATATGTAAGAATAAAATACACGGCATTGTTTATTCCGGGTAGCCAGTTCGTTGACAGTTTTAGTGAAAATTCTTTCTTAAAATTCCAACAGTACAAGTGTAATTTTAGGGATAATGTGCGTGTTACACCAGCCCGGTACTGACTATATACCACTACCAGGAATATATACTCTCCATGACTTCAGCAATTTTATATTTCTTTGAAGTACCCTCAATGTGCGCCATATCATCCTTACACCTTTCAGAGTAATAAGTATTATTTGGCCATACGCCTACCAAACATTATAATTGACCTTATAATGTTTAAGAAATTTTCTTTTAAACTGTGCGTCGGTATCTTAGCTTAGTTTTAGGCAAGCAGGCAGGTTTATATCCAGATTGATTGAAACTAATACTAGAAAGTCCGAGGCCAAAAGTCAAAAAAACATAAACTTAATCATATATACTCGTACTCACAAGTACGGCATTCAGTTATCTTTCTTTACCTAGACAGCAATCACTTTCGAGAGATCAAAGGTAAACTATATATTTTTATTTATCATTAACAACCTAGTTTAAGCATAAAAGCATAACAAAATCACTTTTGTAATCATTCTTATTATTTATTCATATCTAATCTATAAAAATATACCATCATATCATATGTAATAATATCAAAAACCAGTAAGTGAAAGTTGTATAAAGAAGCTACTGGATTAAACCAGTTACACATTCATTAACAAATGTCGATCACAACCATAAATTACGCAACATGATGGATGGAATCAGGTCACCTTGTATGAACGACTTTATAACATTCGATTTGAATGTATGTTGTTACTTACTTTTAAAATGTTTTTCCAACTATGGAAAGTCTTATTGTTTGAATTATTTGGATTGACATACTAATGAAAAATTAATTAAACATATTTAACTTCCATGAATTACAGTTATTTTCTATATGACATTTACTCTTCTTGTGACAAGAGTTTCCATCCTCACGACTATTATGAAGTCCAAGACAGTGTGGCTTTTTTAAATATTTTCATTTAATATGTATATTTTAATTATATGGATGGAAATAGGAAGAAACCACTCAAAATCTTAATATTATAAAATTGAATAATATTAGAGAAATTAGCGTACCGCGACGCTAATAGTTAAATACACTAAACAGTTATTTTACAATCTCAGAGTAGAGATTATGTTATCTGATAAGGGATATTGAACAATGATTATGACATTAGTATAATATATGTTAAGGCCGTGACGTTTTACGTCAACAAAGTTGAATGCACACTTCAATGCACTCGGCCTTGGCCTTTCAGTCCTTTAACTTTTATGAAAAGATATCTTTGTAAGACAAATGGGTTTACTAACGACAGAGTTTTAATTTGTATTTGGTATGACATACGCAGACCATAGATGTTTGCTTTTTTTTATAAGGATCGCTTTCGTCTGACGCTTGAGTTCAGTAGTTGGGTCAACTTTGTTGAACAATGTTCCATTACACTTTTAGGTAGTTAAAACATTACCTAGATATTCTATTAACCAGAGAATAGAATACCTGAGATGTTACCAAAGAACGCAATAACATTTAAATCGAGGTGCTAATTGTGATTCTGCCTGTAATTGTGGCAAATAGACGGGACTCATTTAGGGGGTCGAGCATTACAACTGCTTAAAGGTTATCATCTATATTCCTAAAACAGCGCCAAACAGTCCCATTGGCTGAAGATTATATTTTTAGATCTCGCAAATGGAGCATACGAAAAGTATGTAGTTTTAGTATTGAAATTATGGAATTTTGCTCAATGAAATACTGACTTCAGTATAAGATAACCATGAAGAGAAAAAAAAGTAATTTTAACATTGACATCAGCCTACATAAGTCTCGAGACCCCATTCAATAAAGAAACAGCATACATAAATTTTCCTTATTTTGAAGTTGTTCAATAGATCTGTTTTCTATGAACTGTATGTTATAAGCCACTTATAATATCTAAGTCACAAACTTAAAAAAAAAAACAACAGTTTTGCACTTACTACAGTAATGACATTTCATTCGAAGGTCAATAAATCAATCATGGTTCGTTTAACTATGCAAGATTGCTTGTAATTAATTCAGATCCAAAGCAAAATAGAGAAGCTTAAATTCCAAGAAATCTTTAATTTATCTAAGCACTTATTACAACTGTGTAACTAACGTATGAATGTCTGCTCCACTTTAATACTAAATTAAATAAGATTAAGAGGAATTCAATCTAGAAATGCAATATGCCAACGTTATTACGTTTGGTATAACGAGTAAGCATGTGGGTGTAGACGCGGGTTTTTACTTAGAAATGATAAATATTACTTATTTGGTGCAAACTTTGTGTTCACTTTGTTCGCTTGTTGGTCGTTATTCGACCGTTATAAGGTTATACCACTTGAAAGTTATCGATAAAAGTGTTTTTATTGATAACCTTAAAGCTCTTCAAAAGCTTTATAACTTTTAGTTGATAAATAAAAAAGGATGTAGGACGACCAAAATTCAAAGTAATGAACTATTTTATCTTTAGATATCTAATCTAATTCAATTTCTTATTGACGGAACACAAAATCTCGCGTCGTTTAGTCTCTAATCCTATCCTATCTGTATTAAAAGTTATCTGAAAAAAAAAACACTAAAATACGAATTTTATATTTGATAATGTAACGTTTCTCGGTACAGTGTACAACTGTAGGAGTGTAAAAAATATATATTTTCTTCCTTAAATTTAAAATGTATGGACTAATATAACTAGAACTTTAATGGTATACATATTTCGTACAAACCAGCTCAAGATATATAATGGACTCCATTATGTTTTTTGTAAATATTTTCACAAAATTGAAATGGAAAACAGTATTAGTTATTTACTCTATTGATTCACTAAAACTCGCCAAAATGAAAATCGGTGGATAAATATAACTAGACGAAAATTGATCTCAATAAAATTTTAGATTTTAAAATAGGTTTTACCTACTTATACTTTTATAAATAATACAAAAACATATTTTGAAGCATTATTAAAGTGTTTTTACTTGTGCCTGCTTGTGTTAATTCACATTTGGAATCGTTGGCATAATACGATCAGACTTTTGGAATGCAAGTGACCTTGAATTTACAACAGTCAGACGATTTTTTCTGCCTATCTATTGATAGTAGGAAAATTATTCAGTAACATAGCATGGGGTATTTAATTGATTTACACAGTACATGGCTTTGAATAGACGTTGTACAATTGATGAATTAGATATTTTATTCTAGCTTTAAATTGATAGATGTTGCGAATAGACGTATAGATGTGTAATATCTTGTGAAATACAAATTCATTATTTAAGAAAAGAATACTACTTCCATTACCAAAAATTTCGTTTCGTTCCATTTAGCAGACAATTCTAAATAACGGAGAAATATTTTATATGAACCTTTAGGAGAGGCGACCGACTGGCGAGCAGTGTTCACCGCTACTATCAGAAATCATAGAATACATTTTCCCTAAAGAAGCAATTCTTAGCAGTATGTACAGGATATACTATAAACTAACTCACCGTTTCAAACACAACGCTATATCGATTCTGTCTAATTCGCTTTCCAAGGCTATCACCGCTTCCTCTTATTGTCATGACACGATTAAGTCTACAACTACGTACCTTGTTCACATAACTTATTCAATCAGGAAGTGCTCTATATTTTATTTAAATACCTAACTATTTGCGTCATGAAAAACATATTGTAGACTTTTACATTTACAATGACATATTAATTATGTCTGTTATCAATCATGTCAAAATCAATCAACGACGGATAGGGCGTGTCAGTAAATAACCAAAATATCGTTCTATAATATCAATATAAAATACAAGGGCATAGATTTGGAAATATTCAGTTTTAATTAAAAACTTGCAAACAACTGTTTTAATAGATAATCTCTTCCATATTAATTAACATTTATATTACTGCTTGAATTCCATATTTTAATTGATGCTTATATGGTCATAGGTATAATACAATTATTTTGACATACTGAATATTCTGAAGTGATGACATAACGAATAATAAAAATGACAAATGAAAATGGATAGACAAGTGTCTTAGTAAGAAAACCAAAAAGTCCTAATTCCGATTATTTGAAAAGTCATTCAGAGAGGCGAACACAGTTATTGTTAATAAGTTTTTAGTTAAGGGTTTTTTCGTCACGAAAATTATAGATCTGAACATAGAAAAGTACTAGGCTTAGGCGTGATTATAGATTTGGACAATTAATTCAGGCATCCTTCATTAACATAACTTTTATCTGTATCGTATCGTATATTTACCATACTTACTCCTGACTACATGTATGCAAAATTTCAGACGGATTATTGGAGTAATTAAGGCGTGAAAGCGTAACAAACTAATAAACTGACAATAAGCTAGATAGGTTTTGTAGGAGAATCAAATTTATCTTAATTTACAGTATTCTGAACGATTATATTCGTTAATAAATTAATACTGCCTACCTAACAAGTAATTTATACTTACCTGATTAGAATTTATCATGTCATATGATTTCAATTAAAATATTGAAATACATAAAAACAGATTACGGTCTATTAACTAAGATACAAAACCAATAAACCAATGAGGACATAATTGTACTGTTGCTCTAAAAATCAAAATTATCACTTCAAATATGTACTTAAAGATGATATAACTAGTCTTTCACATACTTAATTGGTTTCAGTTCTCATGGCATATTCTCACGGTTCGCTTGCGCCGTGATCTAGATGCTCTTCGACGATAGTCTTAGTGTCAAACGTGCTGCGAGTTGCGACTGTACAGGGCCATGCCAAATTTAAGTACATTCGAGTACCCTTCATATTTCTGCGAAATCGTTCAGCCTACTTTTGGAATATACCGGCACCTTACGCCTGGTTAAGTAAAATATGTTGTTATTGAAACTGAAATAGTTGATTTAAAAAACGATGCTGTCTATAACGATCGCCACTTTGGCAAACGTAATATGAATGTATTTTTATCATGCGACACCAATGATAAGTATAACTTAATACACTCATGACGGAAAGCCTATCCAATTAGGAGGCGAGTTGACAGTCACTCAATCATTCTGATCTGACCGGACTGCTTAAATAATTTATACAGGCTTAGGTGCATACCCTACTTAACATTTTCTTTATGTTGTCGCACGTGTATCTAGTGTGCCAAGGTTTCGCATCAATAACTTTTAAGAATATGGTCAAGAAGTAGATAATATTATACGCTCAATAAATCTGTGATATATAAATCTGTTCATAACGTTTTCTTTGTTTACCAAGAAGTGGTACACCATATATTTCAGATACTCAGAATACTACTTGTCTATGTTTATATAATACGGAATATATAGGGTTTTTGTTTTATAATATAGGGTGAAAGACGGGAGGGATGGGAGGATACAGGGAGGGGAAAGAGGAGAGGGGGTGTTGGGCCTCCGGAAACCTCACTAATTTTGGGGAAGTGCAACGCAATCGTTGCTTCACAACCGGTTTTCTGTGAGTATATGTACACATGTTTGACAGATTTCCAACAACTCAATTTTTTTATTACGATACTAAATAAGCGGTTACCCCTGCCTATGAACCAAAGCAACACTAGGGTGTCTTGCCAAGCTCACCTGCCCATTGAACTCTTATGAGTCTACTTATCATCAGAGTTGCCGAGGAAACAACTATGTGGATAATAGCTAACTCTACTACCGTCTACTTCTCTGCAATATTTCTTCTGTTACTTTAACTCTTCTAATGGTATCACTGACACTCTCACCTTTCAAATGATCAAAATGTAACAGTTATTAATTGTTCATTTTTTAAAAGTCATGTCATGATAACAGATCATCCCTAACAAGAAAAAAAAAACAAAATATCAACCTTGTTTTATTTAACTGATTTGTTAATGTATTGCGTAATGCGATAATTAATTCAAAATATGTTTAATTTCCAAATTAACAATTCTACAATGCACGCTCGTGAGTCACAAACCCCGCCTTATACGAACATTATTATAACAGCATTCTTTGATACTGACGGTGTACAATTTTATTACGCTTTTGTCTTTCGATGTTTATGGCGACTTTCACTTCCTAGCAATCGTATCACATTTCTCCCGTCAGGATACATTTTACATACTTTACGTACGTCCTTTTTATTTTTTTTTATATATTAAGTCCCTTCATTTAACACAATTCCTTAATAAGTCTATAGAATAGGATCAGGCGTTTTTTTTAAATAAGAGCAATACATCGTGTGACCTTAAAAATAGTAGACCTAGAATATATAACAGGAAATAAAAACACTTGTTTTAAAGTTAAAAAATTAAAATGAAACTTATAATATAATTTATGGATTTATAATATAAATATAGAATACATAACAAGTATATATTTAGGTAAGTGTGTAAAAGTAATCTTAACCTTAGGGGCTATCCATAAATTACGTCATACGAATTTCATGATTTTTTGACCCCTTGTCACAGCTCACATTTGTACGACTTTTTGCAATTTTACATTTAGAATTTTATGAAATTAAAACAGAAGTTTCGTTTATTATTTATTATTATAACTATTTTCATTTTCATTTAAATTCTTTTTCAATAAAAGCAACATTAAATCAAACATAAGCAGGAAAATTTAAAAAAAAGCAAAAAAATATATATTAAGTATTTTAATAAAAGATAAAAACTTAATCATTATGAGCCCCATGGACTTCAAACCCATTCCTTTAAATAATTTATAACTGTCATAATGGTCAAATCGTTCTCATTTGGACAGTTAACATCAGAAACATTTATTGTGTCAACATCGTTTTCGTCTAACTATAAAGCATCATTGTCATCATTCAAACAAAGAATTTCTCTGGCATGTCTAGCAGCAAATCTTTCTTCTTCTTGCGTTTTTTGTGATTTATTGTGGAGGTTAGTGGCCTTGTATGATGCAAGATATAGACCACAGATGCCACACGAACTCTTCAATAAGTATGTCTCGATACTGGGGCAATAGCTATCATACAGAACTTGCTTTAAATATAATGAAGCTCGGAGATCCAAAGATAGCTGAAGTAGCAGTGGAGTGAATTTTCATCTTCTTCTATGGTTACATACCCGTTAGACCTCTGTTTCATCAAAACCGATGGTAGTAAAAACTCCTCTCGTAATAGTTGCCAAAGGCTAGATCGTCGCACACCACAAAATAGAAAATCCTAGCATTTTACTATTTGTAATAAATATTGTTATTCGCATACAGGATGTGTGTACCAAATCGCATCATTTTTCAATACCTTAGCCTGTTCGATATCCAGTCTAGTACCTGTTGGCTCAATGAATTCGGCAACAATGGCTTCAAATATTACCTAGCACAATGCCTGCACTCTAAAAGTCACTTTTTCTAACTCCAAGTCAGTAGTTCCATTACTGGAATCAAGATGTGAACCGAAATTGTCATGCTTTAATACAACACAAGGAAGTTCACGACTAAGAGGCACCATTCGTCGTTCCACCCTGTTAAAATCACTTCTTCCTGGAGCATTTGTGGCAATGTAAATAGCATCCAAGTTGAAATCTTTAAAATGTTGTTAAGCTGAAACTATAACTCGCTCGTATCGTGAATTTTGGTAGGGACTAGCATCGGAAGTAAAAATAAATTTATAAAACCTCTAGTTTTCATAAAGTTTTTTGTAAGCAGGAGAAAGTGTATGTATGTTTGTGGCATGAATTTCTGCATTAAAAGATGAATGCTTTCCACTACCCATTGCTACGCATATAGACCCAGAGTGCATTACAGCGTCAGGTTTCCCTTCACCATCTTTCTTTATAACAATACCTGCATAAACAGAGGGAATAAGTTTATGTTTTTCAGCAACTACAAAATATGATCCGGTAATTTTGTAATACCCAATGGCACGCGTGCTTTGCCATCAGTGGATAAAAAGAAAACTTGATCAGGGCCAAAATTGAAGCTAACGATTCAAGGTTTGTTATCGTAGCAGTACAGAATGTGCCATCTTTATGTTTCAAATGTAGACTAGAATCTGGTTTGTATAGTTTTACAGGAACAGTTATGACTTGTCTTTTTCTTTCTTCTGTGTTGACTCGCCTGTATACATTTAGTATTCCGCGGAACGACCCAGTATACCAAGTCACTTTAGGTATCAAACTTACGTTCTCGGACTCTAGTTGTATTCGTAAAATTGACGATGGAGGACTTTACTTCCAATCATGTGGAAGGAAGTATGTTTTTTTTTATCGACACATACGCTGGCAAAATCGCGGGAGGAAGTTAGATGAGTTTGTTTATCTGATATGCTTAGACTACTGTCACTCCTCGTCATAGCTAATAAATCAATAAGCATAACATTTTGTATACACTTTTGCAAGGGATATAGAACTTAACTATAATAATTTTAATTTAACAATAATTCAGCAAAGAGTATGAACCTGAGGGATAGATCAAACCTTATACACGGGAGCAGCCTCAGGTGAAAGCTAGTCAATAATATTTTTATGTGATGATAACAACTTTCCATTTAATGCTCTTGAATGTTTACATGATACATATACATACTAAAAAATCTTTTTTTTTTGTTTTTCGCCTTTGTTTATTCCGGGAACCTTTGGAACTGGTACCTGTAACGGTAACGGTAACCTTCCAAAAACTTTCACTGGCAATTTGCTAATACGTCACAAGAATTACCTTATGCTGTTTTTATTTATGAAATATAATAATTAGGATTTCGCTCAAAAAATATAAATAGGTACATGCGCCTAAAACCGTTGTGGGCACAGCAACAAGTTTACCTAATAAAGTCAAATATTTGGTCGAATTGCTAAGGCAATGAAACATATTTTAAACATGTTACTTTTGTATTACATTTTTAAGATTAACGTAATAAATTATTGTAATAAATCATTTCATTACATTCAATATTTGTTAGTACAACTCTGTTACTAAGAAGATTATCATTTTGATAATCATCTATGATGCAATGGTGTGGTAAACAAAACCGTCTTAAAAGCATAAAACAGATTTACGAAGAAACTAAAGGCAGGCCTTACTAACCAATATACTCTAAACTTACTATTTGGTGTGCAATTAAGTACCTTTATATATCTCTACAATATTAGATTATTAGAATATAATCAATGTAACTATGAAAAATAATCTCTACATTATACACATCACAATTAACAATAGTATACACTAATCCTACTCGCGGCTATTGCCTGTATGGTGAGAGATTAAAAGTAGCTTATATTCTTCCCCAAGGTTTGAAGTATCACAAAAGTGCACCTAAATTAGTTTCACCATGAACAACTAATAGGCAGATAGAGTTATTTTTACGTTTATCCTATTAATATATATATATATATATATATAAATATAATAATACGACACTAGTTCGTGCTCTATCTTCAGTCAACGTTTCAAGGTAAAAGTTGTTTAAAGTTTGTTGAGAGTTATATTTAACTAGGCATAGATACATAATGTTTTTACGTATTTAATAATTTATTGTTTGATATTGGGTTTCCCATATTTCAATTCCAAAATCGTCTGCGACTAAATAGAATCACGATTCGCCTTTCAAATCGATGCCATTTATAAAGGGGCAAGGATATCAAGAAACTAAGGGGAAATCCAGACATAAGCGTTAAACGACACAACACGATGTATAACCCAGTTTTAACATACACTTAGTATCGTTCATCTTCAATAATTGTGTGATTTGTGAGCTATTTAAACGTCCTCATTATTTCCTAGCTCTTCTAAAGTGTAAACGTTTGTTTCAGGTACTACGGGGACGGAATAACTCGCAGTGTAGCGTTAGTGTATGTGCCCTTTCGGTATGAGAACACATTCTAACCACCTCCAATCATATTATGCAAGCGTGTCTGTAAAAGCGGAGCTATTGATTTAGTGAGTTGACATTTCACTTCAATGTCACGCGTGTAGGCAATGGCTGTGGCAAACTTCACGCTCGCAGGCGTCGGCGCGGCGACACCTGCATTCGCGGCCACCTCCTCGACGCCTTTACGAGTCGACCTTGATGATCTACTCTACTCCCCTGAAGAGTACCAGCCAGATTCACCACCTTCACCGCAACAGGGAATCAATCAACCTTTTGATCCACCTACAAATCAACAAAGAAGATCAAAAGTGAGAAAGCGCGCTGGCACTGCATATCTCCCTCCCGCCAACCAATATACACAATATCCTGGTAGCCAACCGCAAAACCCTTACCAATTACACTCACAGATTTACCAACAAAATACAAGACTTGACGTACAAATAGAAAATCAACGTGTACGTGAAGTGAATAAACAGTATGATAATACAGGACACTATGTGCACGATCCTACTGGTGACTATGATTATGAACAAAGAAGAATGAATCAAAATCCACAAAGTCCTGGTTACAACCCTGGTTACAACCCTGGTTACGCGGATACGCCTTATGACCCAGCATCAACTGGCACCCCTACTTCTAGTCAAAGATTCGATGGAAAATTGAATCAGAATGTGAATAACTTCAATTTCAATAGACCACCAAGTACAACAGAGCTGCCAAGGCCACCTAGTGAAAATGCGAAGACTAAAGGAGGTAGTGGGAGTGAACAGGCGCCTCCTGATAGACCACATGGTTTCACTAAGGTGGAATCAGGAGGCTCCGGTGGTAAAACGCAGTTGCACGCTGTGCTCGACTACGATGACGATGAATATTATGACGACTCTGAATCAGGTATGCTAATAAAATTTGACATATTTTGTTCTCACAAAACCGTAATTTGGCTAAACGCTAGTTATATTATGATTTTTTTATTATCATTACATACTCTGGATTGCAATACTGACGCCTTATAATTATAGTAATAATAGTGATCCTGAGGCATACTTTTCTTTTCACTCCAGTAACAGCCTTTAACACGATAAAACTTAACCTAACCTACAACTTTAGTACGTGAATGATCTAACTACGCCAAAAAATAAAGAAATATACACTATTACTTTATAAAATCCCAGAACAATTTATTTGACGACCCTAATACGAATAATATTGTAGTCATTTTATTTCTAGTAATCACTAAAGTTGCGATGCCTTTTATAATTTCTACTATAGCATAACATAAAAGAGATTGACTACTTTTATTTTCTCGTGCAGTCGTCGTGCAGCTGTAGTTATCACCTACACAATGTAGTTAAAACAATACTTACTGAAGCCAACGATTATGCCCTTAAGTATTTTTTTTAATAATATAAAATTACTGAGATCAAAGATAAATGAAATATTGTAGCACTGCTTTTACTATTAGGTCGATTTGTCATTGCCATTGTCACAAATTCCAGTAACATAGGATAGAACTGATGTCATTGAACTTCGTTTTCTATGGAAAGCATCCTTTGTTAATTGTTTATATTATGTTTTGGTCTACTCAGGGAATCTTATTGTATTGTGATTAGTGAAACAAATAGTAATATGTCATAGATTCTTTATGGCTACATTACATAGATTGTGCAATGCAAAAGATAAATAACTTTTTTTTTATTATTGAAATGTATCATGAATGGGACTGGATTCCTGACTAAATCATTTTGAATGGGTAATCCCAAGAAATGGTCGGCGAGCTAGAAGGTGCAAACTTAAGAACTATGATGCATATGGTACAGTTTAATTCGAGTTACGGAAATGCGACCCCGACGTCCTCGAGCTATTCACAGTCCATCCATATGAGCAATATCCCTTTTCCTCTCATTGCATTCCTTTATTCTTGTTTTTCCCTTTCAATATACTCCCAATTTTACGAACTCTATATTTCAGAGAGCTTAGTTGACAGCAATATGTTTACAGTATTACGGTAGTACGACCAAGTTCTAACTGTTAAAATGTAGGTGTTTAATAGACAACTAAACCTATTCTAACTATTTTCGAGATTACTGCGGTCGATTCACATATCTTCATAACGCATATTGGTCAACACTAGGACAGTTTAACTTACTTCATTTGGACTAAACTAAAATTATGTCACTAACGAACGATTAATCTAATGATATTTAAAGATATTGGATATTTTAACTATGTATGAAAAACCTCGCATACGGTTTATTAATACCGCGCCGCGCTAGATTGTAGGCTAATAAAAGCGACATGGAAAGACCTTAATACATATGTTTGTATGTATATACCACTGATAAATCTACAGTAGATGAATTGTCCGCTACTTCAATCAACCGTACCGTTTGACCGTAGTTACCTCGAAAATATGTAGTTAGTATAGATTTATTGTAATATGTAACCATTCCCTCTTATAAATAAGTCGTTACATTTAATACAAGTCAAAGGCCTTCAATAGTTCAACCAGACGCCAATGCCACAAATACAATGGCCAGTCGGCTGTAGCATATTGGCTATTGTTGATTTAGAAGGTTCATTTATTTCCTCCTTAGTAAAATTCCATCATTATTTTAATATAGACTACTTGAATGTCATACATTTCTTTTGTTAGCTATCAACTAAGACTTCAGCTATAACAGAATATGCTCATGCTCCAGAATTATAAAGATTTTAGTACTTCGTTCGTAGAACGTTTTGGATAATATTTATTTATTTGATTTTAGAAATACTTACACACTAAAAAAAAATATATAAAAACATGTTTTTTAAATAAATTGACACGAACATTTGGGGAATCTTAAATATTAACATTAAAAATAGAAACAATACAAATATAACATATAACAAAAAACATTAGCAACATATATAATAACTATAGCTGACGATCACTGCCAATGAAATCACTACGGAAAAGCGTTTAACCGACTTTAAAAAAGGAGAAGGTCTATATTGGGCTGAACGTATACTTTCTATGAATGTTAAGCGATTCCTTCGCAAATTGTCGATCATCTCAATTTTTTTATTCGAATGAGTCTCCTCGGATTCGCTTATGTGAAAAGTTATTTATCTGTTCAGTATTAACATTACTTTATGTTCACCTTACAACTTACATGCATCATTTTATGATCATCGGTTGATAGTTAATGCGTGTATGTAAGCTAATTAAACACGCTTACACGTTAAAGGAAACAGACGAAATATAGCTTAACATAATGAAATCGTATCGCCAAAAAACCAAAGACAAATTAATCATACTTTGTAAGACAATAGTAGAATATGTAAACAATTTCAACTATTTATTATTTATACTATACTGTAGTTTAGATTTTCTTCGGTCCCGAGTTTTGCATGCATTACAAGCGTTATTTTTTAACACACAATATTTTTTTTTTTCGTTTACAACACAATATGCTTATAAAAGGTAGATGTGTAAATTACAACAACAACATCAACAACAACAAACAATTGAAAGTCAAACCATCAAAAGATAAACATTAAAAAAATTTGAATGTTATGGTATGTTGTGAAAAAAGTTTCATTCTGGAATGCAGTTTCACACTATGCAGTTTTAAGATTAATTCAAAATGGCTTGTTAGTAAAACGACAAATACATATATATATATTTATATATACTGTAACTTTATAACTATTTTAGTTTCTAACTTGAGAGTGATATTTGTTTAGTGGTTTCTGGTCAATTACTTAACATGACATTATTGTATTTGCAATTTGGCAAAATAGTTTTATAAATTAAAAGTACTTATTTATGAAATCTACATATCTTGTGTAGTTATTCGGTAAATATACGAGTAATTCACATAACTTGAACAACATGAAACTAGTAACTATGGAGTTTGTAGACTCATATTTTTTATAAACTTTTATTAAAATAACTTAAAGTTAAAAATCGAATTTGTAGACTCATATTTTTTATAAACTTTTATGAAAGGAACTTAAAGAAAAGTTCTTGTAACATGTACAGGACAAGTGATAAATGTAGCTAGTACTTAAAAATTGTTTTTTTTTTTTAAGTATCAGAGCTTTTCTTCCTAAATTTCAAAATTATATAGGTATAATTTAAAAAAATATATATTGAAAATTTTGCACTAACTACAAAATAAATTGCCATTTTGTTTTGTCTCTGTCATAGTTCTTAATTGTCAATTTCACACTAACCTTGAATGAATATACTGACATAAAATCTAAACCCGAATACTTTACCGATTACTTTTACCGAAATAAATCTACTTATAGTTAGGTCAGTGTAATTTAAAAACCATAAAATTATTGCATTTTTATTAATCTCTCTCTCCAAAAACTATTCTCTTGTCTTAATATGTAATAATATATAATCCCGTGTGTGTAATAGTAATATGTTATATAAACCCATTTGATGTGACCCGTACATTTTGTTGGTGACTATTAGAAGTAACAGTTAACTTACCATATTAGTTTAATTTTATTTTATATACATACAATACTGCTGGGAAACTTCAAAAGATTATAATTATGATTTCAATATGTTACGACGCGACACCCTGAGATCCAACTACCGACTGAAATTGCGATATACTGATACATCGGCGGTCGTTTCGTTTCTCCCGAATTGATGAGGTTTGATATATTTGATTATTATGTCTTCGATTATTTGTACTCCATTTTATAAAATAGCTGCACTGTAACTACTAACTATGTAAGCAAATATCGGCGGTAAATTTGAATCTACTTCTGATGGTAGACAATAATTTGCACACATACTTTCTATTAACCTCTCAGTTAAGTTTATGTTTATAATATGTATAATAAACATATTCTTTTTAGTTTGCACCCAAATTAATATCGGTTAGGACTCCTGAAAGGTGTAAATTATAGTGCGGGTGAGCAATATATGTAATTATTCATACCCATTTAATGACTTACAAAAGTGATTCTGAATCTATCATATCAAAAGCTTAAAATGCAAGAGCAGTGACCCTAATGTAGAATCGGAGTTTAAGTAATAAAAAGGACCCTGATATGTACAGTAGTACATAGGGGTGACATTTATTTGTTTACGATTGTGACCTTTTTGAGCATTTCAAATAAAAATTAAATCAAATAAAAAAGAACGATTTATTTTTATTATAACTTATAAAGATATTTTGTACATTTATTTTATGACATTGATTTCTTTTGGTTTACTAGACCAAATTCCGTATTATTTAATTTGCAGTAATTTAATGTGTGTCTAGTGCCAAATAAGTAATCAATCATGAGTATCATCATGATCCATATTTTAACGACGTACCCATAAAGATTTTTCAAAACCATTTCTTATCGTAATTATAATAATTCAAAAATACAAAATCTCTAATTAAACATATTGAAAATACAGTTAATACATTTTTTATTGTGCTCAAATGTTCTAATAATAATGATGAAAGTTATGATATTGATTTTTTCTCAATATTCAATCACAATATTTGAACGGATTATAATTTCATAGATTTTTTATCGATAGATTTAGAGAATCGGTTACATGATTTAGATTAATAATTTTGTCAATGATTGATGAAATGAAGAATGAATTGATCTCATGTGTCAGAATGACCCTATTACTTTATGATGACTACTTACAGTTAACATTTCTGACTTCAAAAGCAGTTAATAAAACTCAACACATGTTCATACGCAATTGTTAAAATTTCGACACAGTTGTATTATTTAAAACTAGTTTTTTGCCAGTTAATTTATACGCGTGGAATTTAGAATAAGTATTTATATTTATGCAGAAACGCAAAAAATAAATCCATGCAGTCGTTTTTGATTGATACGTGTACAAACATACACATAGACAAACATGTATAAGCGTTTTGGCTTTTCTGGCTCTAATAAAGACAGATATTGGTTTTTCTTCACTATCTATAATGTACAGACATCGGGATACTACAATTTTATTATATGTATAGATATTAAGATACTGCGTAAACCTGTATATTTGTGTTGTAGTATAAACGTTAAGCCCTTTTAACAACGGTTAGTAAACGTAACATAACATAGTATTAGTACGGTTATGGTCCTAAACAACCAAACATCAAAAGTCTGAATATCCTAGAATACAGAACAAAGAAAGATACAAGAATATCAAGAGAATACAGTCAGTAATAATCAATTGTTTCATTTGATTCCGGGGGCTTAACAGAAGCTCACAAAACTTTGAAAGGAAACTGAAACAAGACAATATATATAGTGCACTATTGAAAATCAGAAACTACTACAGGTAAAGTAAAAACTATAGCAAAAAGTGTAATTGTAGATACGCTACGCTACGAAACATTTACGCGTATTTGTATAAAATACCAAAATATAATTTTGTCATACATCTCTATTTTTGACAAGTCAGGGCCCACCTTAACGACCACATATTATCCGTTTTCGTCTAGAACGTGATCTGATGAACGAATAAAGATAATCCTAGTTTATGATACGTGACGATGACAATTTTCAATGTCAAGGCGGAGGAGCTAGATTTGTAGTACCATAATATATTTATTTTGCATATGCATATATTTTTACATAACTTTACTGCATACAGCTTACCTCCTGGAACATGTGAGGTACATTTTAGTAACAAACAACAAATTCTTCGACGACGAAATTCGAAGTTCTCGATTTGACTGTTTTTTTTTTTGTTTGTGATTTTTTCTACTTTTTAAACGATTTTACTCATACATTTTTTAATTTAAAAGCTTATGAATTTAATTTAAAGAAAATATACTACCTACCTTTAGAATCTAAATAAGGGGTGACGCATTCAGATCTTACAATTTATTATGATAGACGCATTTGAAGCTAGTTATACACTTTTAAACCCTATTTCGCAAGAAGGAGAGTAACTTTTCTGGAGTGTATCTATGTAGGTATATATGTACGTATGATGTTTCTTTGTCAAAGCCTAGAGCATGAACTTGATGAATTTGGACATCTAATCTATCATATGAATCGCCTTATTAGTGGAAGTGACATAGGGTACACATTTCAAAATAACTTCAGCAAAAAAAGAATGTACCTTATATATAATGCAGTTCGGTTTCATATATGTATATTAACAATAAAAACGTTTTTGTTTAACGGTTAATTATACTCCATCCCCGTGTGTTTTGTTTATCCTCAGATACAATGTAAACACGCCGGGCGGGAATATAATTCTGTATAAATACTAACTTATAACACATGGATTTAAATTGACTAACTGATTATAAGATTTATGTAAGCTATGGTATGTTTTTGCTTCTATAGTTTCTCTACTCTGTATATAGACTATACTATATACATATATATAGAGTATATATATATATATATATATATATATATATATATATATATATATACATACAACATATATACATACACTCTATATATGTTGCATTAAAGGCAATTTTGTTTTGCTAAAAGCTAAACTAAAGGTAGTTACCGGCATTTACATTTCCCACACATCTGTTAAGTATATGTAAGGTTCTTACAGTTTGCAAATTCTTCAACATGTATATCATACTAAAACAGCACTCGGAACTACCATTCTAATCCTTTTTTTATAACTTGTTGAAATCTTGTAAGTAGTTACATAATCTTCGCTGTAGAAATCTTAGGATTTTTTAAATGGGAATTGTAGTTTTGACAGTCCTCTCATGATGCTAACCGAACAGTGCGAACTAAAAAGGTGAAAATCTGAGGGTTCAAGGTCAGGACTAAATGGTAGATGTATTAACAGTTCCCTACCAAGGTCTCTCAATTTTTGGTAAGTGTGAGGCCTGGCGTTATCATGATAAAAGACCACTTCTTTTCTGTTGATCAATTCCTGTCGTTTTATTCTCGATTTCTCGCTTGAGTTTAATTAGTTGCTTTTAGTAAAGATTTTAGAAAAGATTTTTAGTAAAGAGATGTATTGCCACCAACCAATTAAACTCAGATCTTTATTGCCACTTACTGTTTTAGTTCATGTAACAGCTATGAGCTTTTGAAGAACGATGCCCTTCCAATCCATGCATACACAGCATCACCTTATTGCGTGTTAATCCGGGTTTCCCAACAGTGTGTGGAGCTTGTCTATCCTTTGACCATAATCGTTTTCGCACGTTCTCAATCAAACAATCTTTTTAAAAATGGTTCGGTTTCATTACGTTTCAATAAAGAATCGCAAATGAGTACACGATTTATTAGGTTTTTTTAGTGAGCTCGTGTGGCACCTAAACTCTAACCATGACTTTTTTCAAATGGGTCAAAACTGTTTTGTGGTTCCATCCACAGTTCGTCAGCTAACTCGTAAATACTAATATACAAAACTTTCTCAACTTTGTCAAAAATGGCGTTTACTTTATCCGTATGATGGGCGAATAGAGACAGCTGAATTTTTACATCAAAATTCCTGGCTGAAAACGTTTGATCCAGCTTTGACTACTCTAACTGACACTGCATTAGGTAAATGAATGTCACAATTTTTTCGCAGCTTGAGTCGCATTTTACCCTTTCTTGTAATAAAACTTCAGAATGTATCGAATTTCTTCGTAGATTTACTCATTTTGGTGGACTGAAAACAATTGAAATATGCCGGGAAAGTGTATTTTCTTTTTATCTTTTTTTTAATGTTTTATATAGATATTAAAACCAGCCTAACACAAACATTACAACCAAACAGATTTTCTTCGATTTTATACATTCAAAATACGATAAGACTTTTCCCCGACCTATTACAATAAGTTCAATAAGATACAAAATATATATTGCGTAAGATACAAACATTATGTAAGACACAAACAAGTATGTTGACTGAATATTATACACACGGACACAGGATATACCTAGCTCAGCTCACATACACTGACAACATGACACTAAGTTGCATCACTCGTTTGTTAAACAAATAAAATACATAAATTAAGCCATTATAAACTACTAGTACTACTAGATCATCTAAGCATAATATCTAGGAAATAAAACCCTGAGGTATTTCCACCCACGTAACAATAGAATGATTGACGACATGCATCGAGTATTTAAAAACCACTCGAGATACCATCACTGCATCAAACTTGTACCGAGGAAAGAACTTGTTTTATACAATTGTTGTTCTTATACTACTACTTAGTGCAAGTAAAGAATACTTAAATATAACAAAACTACTTCGAACGAATAGTGATATGAAAAAAAAAACTAAATAGATAAATATCTTTTTATAATTTAATTTATTATATTTATGCATTTCTAATCCCTTTTAAACTTACAAAAACAACAATAAAATAATTATTGGATTGAAGAACGACATTCGTAAGCTGCACAACCACTATTCTTAGCTTATTTTTCTATCTTAAATTTGCAATTACCAAAAAAATAGTACTCTCTGCTCTACTGCTGTACCCTTGAATTAAACGTTCACGTTCCATAACATATACTAAAATTACTACACCGGCTATAAATGCGATATATATGTAGGTATTACATACTTTTTAATTTGCTTGACGTTTCAACTAGGCTGCACAAGCCGTAGTCACAAGCTGACTCCTGAGACTTATGTAACCACGGCCGGTGCAATCTGGTTGAGACGTCAACGTCGACTTTAATTCCCAGTGTAGTCAAAGCTCATTTTACACGATAACACAGAACGCACAACTTACATAGACATACAAGATGAAGAGTACTGCGCTCTACTGTTCCTTAAAATGGCGGGCAAATTAGCAATGTATAAAAAATGAAGAAGTGTAGACCAAAGAAAGTTTATATAATTGTGTACTACAAATAAATTTACACATTTGCAGTTACAGTTACTTAAGAAGATGATGTTAAGAAAACCTTTCTAATTAAATGGATGGCCTAAGAAAAACCTAAAGTAAAGTAAAGTAGTATTATATTGACATTCTGTAATAAACATTTGCATCTACACTAAAACGGGTCGAATTCCAGTTATAACTTTATAAATAACATACATATATGCATATGTACATATATGTATATGTATGTACCTACCATACATAGGTGTAAATATTTAACTCTCTTGATGATGGATATAAATATTATGAAAGTGACAATTAATTTATTAATTCCAATTTATTATGTATTTAAGTACATAAAGATAGTAAGGATAAGTAAAATTAAGAGATATTCAAGATATCCATTTCAAATTAGAACCAGAAATATTTAACAGTTAGTAATTAAACAAAGCGTCAAAGGCTTTGAAGTAATAGTTGATGACCCTAACAGCAACCGTATCGATTTAATACTGCATTTTGTATTTATGTTTGTTCGAGACGTAAGTTACACAAAAACACTGACCTTGGTTTCACTTTCGAGCTAGCAGAATCATCTCGAGAGGTCGAGGCACTCGCCACATCGGAATTAACCGAGTAACCTCACGCTATATTTTACACGTGCCATGATTACAGCGATACTTGTACGAATTATACTGTTAATCGTTTCTTATCTTGCGAAAATATAATACAGCAATTTCAATAAGATGAAACTTGCGTGCTTACAAAAAATAAAAACAAGTGGATACAGTTTAAGCATTTTGCTATAATTAATTGATGCAAAATAACAAAAACATATTCCTTTTATGTAAATTTATACTTAATTTGTGTCAACTCATATTTTATACATTCCATTATGGCATCACCCCTCTTATCTTTTATGTGAAGAAGTGGGGATACATCTCTTTCAGAGAAGACATTTTAGAAAGTTTAAAATAAACCATTATTAGAGTATTTCATCTCGTTGTAAACTGACAGCGATTCTTCGAGGTATAAATTTCTATATTTTAAAGAAACAGTGACAAAAGTAGTAAATATTGAAAGTATTGACAGATTACTAAACCTGAGTTGTTTGTCAATATACTTCATTATCTAGTTAGCGTCTCCGTTGACATTGTTTATGTAAGTATACGGGTTTCCATGTCGTAATGATGAGATGACCATCTTGCAACGTAACGACAAGTGCCAGTGTGCCGTCAACGTTTTTGCAGATATAATTCTACTATCCAAACGGAACCATTTTGTATAAATAGATTGTTAATTATAAAAACACTAGTATACGAAAAATGAAGCAGCGTGTTTAGTGAAACCTTCAGAAAGTAGGCAGTTCCGGATGACCTCTATAAGCTGCCCCTGTTGTAAGTATTTATTTTATTTTTAAATTATAAGATAATAGAACAAATGTTACGCAATGGCAATAATTTTTATGTAGCTAGTAATGTAGTTAAACTTCAAATTTAAGTTTTGAAACTTTGTTTTTAAATGTCAATCGGCTCTTTTAAATGTTGTAATCCTGTTAAAGAAACAATTTTAAGTTAGTTATAGTTAAACATGAGTTTGCTGGATTGTCGCAAAATCCACGGTGCTAACGAAAATTAAACTCATAAATATTACAAGACAGCCCTTTCAAATACCGACCTTACATTGGGTTAATACTGGACCAGTTTCTTTGTGTCGTATTTAACACTGACTTTATAGGTAATAAACGATTAGTTGAGGTTTAATATGTAAGTACTGAACTAGTTTAGTTGAATATAATAACTGTTATATAGATATATATAACTGTTATAGAGATAAGTTTTGATCTAGTTACCTAATTTAATTCAACTAATTCGCACGACTAAGTTACACCGATAAATAATATTAATTCAGTAGGGTGCACGTTCTTTAACGAGAACAGATATGACTATTAAGTATCATATATATACACTCACGCCTGTTTGCGGCAGGAGCAGGTTGAGACGTTATAAACGCCCACATTTTGCTAATAATCATTTGGTATAACTGACCTAATAAGGAACCGTGTATTTTGGGAATTCAAGATGATACAATTGGGAGTATATTGAATGTTGATAGGCTAAAGAGAAAGCGTTGGAAAAAAAGGTGTATTCAATAATATTTTATATAATATCATTGGGTGTATTGAATAAACGAGTGGGTTAGAGTCTATTAGCATGACCTTTCCACTGAATGCAACTTGCAGCACTCCATTAAACCATTAGTGGCATCATTGAAGCATAGGTTCGAAAAATATATTTTATTATAGTAAATCAATTAAAAAAATATATACGTCTAATAGAAATATAATAATAATATATATTTAATTATATATAATTAAGCCCAGTACCTATTCAGAACACGACGGTCATGGTTACACCAAAGTCCTACTGTTTTCATCATACATACAAAGATACGCCCACGCCTGTATCCCTGAAGGGTAGATAGAGGTGTAAAAAAGTCTGATGTTTTGCTAATTAGCCTATTGCAGTGAACCGGACACTTTAGGAATTAAAGATGTGAAAATTGGGAGTATATCTGAAAGGGAAAGGTAAGAACAAGGGAAGGCAATGAAAGGATTAACTTAACGGATGGATTGGGAAGTTCGAGGACGTCGTAATCATATACCCCTTTTTTTGTGTAGAAACACCGACGGGTCATCACCTCACCGGGGCTAATGGGTAAGGTGGTATGTCGGACTCGAACCTACTAAAACTACACAATGTTCCGTTAACGGGTGTTATGGCCGGGGCCTCAGGTGTACCCTAGAAAGGAAGTCCCTGTGTACCCTTTTGAGCAAGGCGATCCCAATATGATGTGTAGGGGTTTCGCCCACCCCCCTCATATCACCTTGTACTTATCACTCTATATTTTGTACTTATCTCTCCTCGCAGTGCGAAGCGGCGGATTCCCATGCACTCTCGCTCTGGACCATAGCAATTAAAATGGTCTCCAGCGAGAGGAATATCATCTCATCATATACCTGTCTCCAAATAGCAGTAGCACCTACAGGTCTGCGCCCTCTACCTAATTATCAGAACTACTCTATTAGCTATCCCAGTAAAACCGTGTATTTTATACAACAAAAATTATCGTATATTTTTTTTATTACTGCAAAGTGGTGTCAATTAGTCATATTTTAACATTATACACCCAGAGAAAATTAATGTTTTAATTCCGTACCGTGATTAAGTTAACAATTCGAAAAGGCGTACTTTTCAGGTCAGCCATTTTTTAAGTTTACGTTTTATCTGCAAATCCTGTATAGCTATTTTTAAGTTAGTTTGGTGTGTGCGGTAAACAATAACAGTACGGTAAAGTAAAACGACCAAGCAACCTATTCACGCCTGGTACGAATTTAAACTTTGTTTTTTTCTGTATCATACGCTAATATTGTTAAGTAAGATTTCAAAAATGTATTTAATGCGTTACTTCGGCTATAAACACAGCTGTATATTATACTATAGCGAAGAGAACGATTTAACAACATTAAAACATGTTGTATTTGATGGATACAGCAAATGTGAACTTGTTAATCATATCCGATCACGTGAATGCTGTTATACAAGTTAATATATAAATAGTGTGGCAGCTTACAGAAGGCATTGAGAAATTATTCTTTGATAGAGCAAGGCTAAGTAGATATCCGTTAGTTTAGTCGTTAGTCATAATGCTATATGCCTTATGTTGTGGTATGAAATATGTATAACAAGCAAAGATCGAACTGCTGTTTTCTTACTGACTTCAAAAAGTCTCCTTTTTGAAGTCGGTCGGTCGGTCGATTCTATGTTTGACTTTATATTATGTTATACAATTTCTCCGCCAATTGTGCACCGACTCATTTCTATTTATTCCAAAGAGTAACACTTCTGAAGTGGTCCCATTGTAAACAAGTCAAGATTTAATGGTGGGTTTCAGTAGAAATCGAGGGAAACCCTCAAATTAAGATATTATTGTATCATGTTGCTGAGCTGATGGTGGAAGATGCAACTCCTTAACGGTTAGGACTTTAGGGATAATTCCTTAAATTACGTTATGAATAAGTCCTTATCTCGCGCGATTTAAGATTTATAATGATTTTCTTTTTTAAAGTTAGTTATTCTGAGGCGAGTTTGTTTCATAAGACGGTGTTAAATTAAAGTGCTCATTGGGTTTCTTAATGATATCAAAAACCATATACATATGTGGTTCTTATAAAAACATTGTTTATCGTATCTTCCATGAATCATTTACCGCTCTTCAGTAATGTATATTATTAGCAAGGTGTACAATTGTCTCAAGGCTATTGTTCTTTAATTGTTCTACTATTAAGGGAAAGACAACGCAATACTACGGAGGTTAAGTGTAATACGTGTCATAAAGTGTGCCATGTCATAAATTCATTAAATTCATTCACATTTTGCTAACCGAGTAAAATTAAATGATTTTAAATGCGACATCAAGTATGTGAATATACCTGCAATTAGAGGAAGCAAAATCAACTAAATAAAGTATGGCCGTCTTGTTGTTGGCAGAAATATCAGTTTATAACAACAAGTGTGTCTAATTACTTAAACACTAGGGCATAATTTTAATGTTGAGAGATGTATTGCGTGAAACTGCAAGTTGCACGTGGAGCGACAATCACGCCAGCGGCACGGGCGACGCGGGCGCATTGGTAGTAAATAAGTTCAATGGCAATAAACATTCTAATGTCCTGTTCTTTATTCTCCGCCGGTAGATTGATACCTGTCCATAGGCAAGACTGGTTTTTAGTGCAGGAACTCAAAACTTTTATACTTTTGTTGCTGACTTGTACCCGTAACAGAAGTAGGTACTGACGTACATTACCGCCGGATCTATCCGTTTGTATTGTAAGTTCTATATCATATCTTAAAGGGAAGAGTTGAAAACCTATAGATTATATTTATGAACATAGACTCTCCAAATATTAATCAATCCGTTATTTAATTATTGTTAGTATTTTTCTAACGGCATATATTTCAGATTCTAACAAATTGTTATTTTCATATTTCTATTTTTTACGGCTGTCAAAAAGTTTAAAACGAATACCCCTTGGGGGATATATACGTGAGTGCATGTAGATATGTATATACATATATGATATTAACTAAATGTAAATATAAAATTATAGTATACTCTATCTGAAACATCATGGTATGAAACGATTGCTTATTTCTATTGCACAACACTTTTCCACAACAAATACTTTAAGAAGGGCTTAAGCATTTTCATATGGCATATTGTTTACGGGGATTAATGCATTCTTAAAGTATGTAGTATGTGATCGTTAGTCAATCAGTCAATAAGTGCAAACGAGTAGCAACACTCCGATGGACACCTGCTATTCAGTGTCATGAGTGCGCAACTCGCCTTTGAGGGTGAAGAGAGGGGGTGAGGGAATGGAATGAGTTGAGAGGAAAGAGCGAAAAGGGGGAGTTGTGCCTCCGGTAAATCTTACGCCAATTTCCAAATATCAAAGATATTGCTTTTAAGAATACGTATAAATTATTAAAATATGTTATTTGTTTAACGGGACGGCTCTCATAATCTAAGTAGAACCATTATTAATTTCATAATATTATGAAATATGATGTATATTGTTGGCAATCATACATTATTAATGCTGTTATCAAAGATCAAATATAACTATTGCAGTTGGTTATAAGTTTGCAGATCAGAAGCTTCTTCTGAAAATCGCATTCAATCATCATTTCATGTTTCATTTGTAAATACATATAATTTGTAAATATGGAAAAAAGAAGTTTCGTATTATGTCTCAAGTCAAGCAACGAACTAGGAATTATTGCCAAGTAATTTAGCACTTTATCACTAGCCTTTTTTTTTTTTTTTTTTTTTCGTGTGGAAACCCCCTCGGGCCGTCATTCCACCCGGGTTTTCGGTGGAACGGTGTGTCGGAATCGAACCGACTAAAACCACACGGTGTGCCTTACTGCGCTTAAAATAGGAGGAATCCGGGAACAGCTTTATTAAGACATCCGGACCCCTCCTAGCGCCTGCCCGCACTATGCGGGCACCACCTGCGGGTAACCTATCAATAAGGCGGCGTCCAGACACACGCGGACGTCACCCCCTCGCGGCTAGCTATATGGCGGATGGAGGGGAAAACCCGTCCCGACCACCCGCAGCCACACTCAGGGCGGCATGAGGCGCTGGTAAGCGCGTCTCCGCCGCCCGGTTCGCCGGCGGCGAATTGGGTCCGAGTGGAGATTATCCTCCCGGGCCCGCTCCGCCGCCTCCTTCTGTGAGATGACCTCCTCACAGAAGGCTGCGACCGCGGTAAAATTCCTGTCACTGACGACCATGGAGCGTATAATGGCCGGCAGTGACAGATCCTCTCCAATGACTGCATCACTAGCCTAAACCAACAATGCGATATGAGATGGATGATAGGCTAAAATTTATGTAAGAGAAAAACTTAGCTGGTATTAAAACAAGTATATTATTGTATTAAAACAAGCAAGCAATTTGCATCTTAACTATATTGTCATAAATGAATAATATACCTAATGGCAATTTTTAACGCATAGTAATAAACTGTGATTGCACTTATTGCCATTTAGCAAAAAAATATTCACCGCCAACCAAATCAAAGCTTAATAACCAAATAAGTTGGGTTAATTTATACATAATCTGATGTTAAGTGTTACGTAAGGATATTTTACTACCTGCACGCAAGCGAACCGTATGCTTTTCACCAACAAAATAAAGATGCTTAAAAAACATTAATTTCAAAAATAATTTAGACTGGAGATGTGGAGATAATATGCGTTCTATTTTCTATCCATATATACTTATAAAATATAAAATATATACTTATAATATAATAAAATGAATACAGTTTACCTAACCTACTTTGATTTTCTTTGAACGAAAAGCAACTATGGAATCATTATTCCTATTTTCATGGTACAAAAATTATACGACCCGTCAGGTCAATGAGACAATAGATTTCACAAGGAAACAGCTGTTTAAACTTTATGCTTACAATTCCTTTTATGACTTTTGCAACTACGATTAGGGACACTGCTTCAAACCAATTAAGTAACATAACTCAGAAAAAAAAACGATTTTATAGTCAGAATTAGGATACTCACAGCTTTTGCAAAAATGTAATCTGTAATAAAAAAATAAATAAATTCAATAGAACTGTAAAACATTACTTACCTTCCTTCTTGCCCCTACCCAGACATCATGACCTTACTCAGAAGATTAGTAGTTTCATAACCTGACCCGGTTGCTGTGACGCGCCTTCAACATATGTATGTGGGTATGCTGTGGTGAAATTGCTCACGTTGTTTTACAACTAATAGCTGATGCCATTTCGCCGTATTTTGTTTTACTAAGTCGTCTCTAATTTGTCTATGATTGATTTTTGTTTATAAAATTCGATTTGACTTATAATTAGACAACCATTTAGGTGTAAAATTATGATATAATAGACAGTAAATAAATTTTTGTTTCCCTTGCTCTATCCCCATCCATATACTCCCTTTGTTTTCTTTAATTCTTAAAGTTCCTGGTTGACGGCAATAGGCTTGTTCTCTACTGCGTTAGTGGGACCTAATTCTAATAGGCTAAATGCTGGTTAAAATTTACCTCTGGCGACCTCTTCAGGGATACAGGCTTGAGTGTATATCTAAATAAATTTATTTTCGAAGAAATCCCCGTATCTCTTTATCTCTCATCACCCTCAGAGGTGGACGCACTTACGACTCTTGAGTTGCAGGTGTCGCTAAGACGGCGGTTGTCACTTAGCATCAGGTGTACCGTCTGTTTGTCTGTCCCCCGTTGTTATAAAAAAAAACAAACGATTCAAGTTTCAAGTAAGGAGGGTAAGCCAACTTGCCTTAGACACAATTAATTTTATATGTTAAACACTCACTCAATTAATGTTATACTTGCAGGTTTGAAGGCAAGAGATCTCGAAGTACCCTGCTAACAATCAATTTAATTTAATGTCAATTAAATATATAAAACACCGTTATAATAACTTTCAACGGGCACAAGAGCACTTCTTTTAGTTCTCTCTCTAACTAATTATAGTTATATTATTATTTATATTATAAGGTGAACTGAACAAAATACTTGAATTTCTGTAAGGATGACTTTACAACTTTTGTTTTTATTTAATTGAGAAATTGCAAGTCGAGACCCCTCACAAGTTGTGTAAACGGCAGCGCTTTACTTTTAAAATTTAAATTAGTAGGTATCCATCCATATCTGTATACATTCAGAAATCGAGAATCATAAACTTGTGCACTCACTCGTTTGATGTACTATTTTTACTATTTTTAGACCGTTCTTGATCTAACTAAATTAAAGTCATAATAATTTAATATTTTACTTTCTCAGTCTTTGGTGTCCTTATATACAATTTTAAATGGTGTATAAAACAATTATTTTTAAATAAAAAAAGGAATACCAAATAAGTTCTCTTTTCACTTGATTCTCTTACGTTAGGAAAAAAAATGTAACCTGAATGTAATGTAATGTAAAATATATCAGAATAGTATTTTATTTTTTTCATTTCAGATTCAGGGCAACCACCAGTGACTCCGTTGCAAGGTCCAATACTCCTGCGCAACGGTTCAGTGCCTGTTGTGCCTCTCACTTCGTACCGGACGACAAACAACGGCTCCTACTACCAAATACCTGTAAGATCAACTATTAATAGGTAGTCTATATTTACTTATATGGTGATAGCATCACGGCGTAAATAGCACCTCCGTTTGTTCGTCATTATGATGTTTACAATTCCACCCACGTTCTGAATGTGAAAGAGAAATTAATGAGTTACATGCTTATATGCCTTTATTATCATTATTTGTATGTCGTGCAGAACGCAGTCTAGTGTTTATTTTATTTATTTATTTAAAATCTTTATGCACATTTCGTATACAGGCGGACTTAATGCCTAAGGCATTATCTGCCAGTCAACCTTGGGGTGTTGCAGAGATAAAACTGGTAGGTGCAAAAACGCATAACTAATTGAGGGAAATGGAGATATACATATATATATATAAACATACATATACATATTCTAAAGGTAATATTATAAATAAGTGTACATGTGATTGGATTGGATTACTCAAATATAATATACCAGTAAAATCACACACAGATATACAAACACATATATATAAACACACACACACACACATACAGATACAAATACAATAAAAGTTTTAACATTCATTCGTCGAATCATACGCTAACGCTGCGACAATTCTGCCAATTCGTTTTGAAGGAGATCGGGTACCCTTATTTTAAATATAAAGCGATTAGTGGACATCCTGATTTCGAGTGGGAGAGCACTCCAGAGAAGAACTGACTGCACGTAGAACGAAGAGTTCACGAAGTCTGAGTAATGAGGGGGACACAAGAGAAGTTTATTGTTTATGGAACGAAGGTTTCTATCATGATTAGAGCACAAGAAACGAAGGTAGGGAGTTAAATAGGAAGGGGGAGATGGGGAGTTAAGAAACGAGAAAAGATAAGTTAGTGCTCGCAGATTACGACGCTGGCGAATAGGAAGCCATTTTATTTCGGAAGGTAAAGCAGAACGTAGTGTTGTAGTGGTAATAATTATCCTAGTACTGCCAATATGTGTTATAGTTATATAGTTATAGTATATAGTTGCCTAAATAAGATATATGTTCTTTTGGTCTTGTTGTTTTATGTATACATACATACATATAATACCTTTTTGATGCCTTACCTCCGTCTATCCATCAGCAATTTTATAAGCACTCATATATACAGCAGGTTTGTGTGATCAAAGTGGCAAGTCGTTTACTGTGTTCCTCTTGATTTTCTTCAATATACTTTTTATCCGTTCAATCTTTGTGTAGGCAAGGCTTATTTTACGTTTCATAGTTTGCAATATTTTTATCGTAGGTATGTTAAAATGCATATTATTCTCCTTCTTTTTAAGTATTTGTTTATTTGCAAAACCCTGTCTGTTTGTGATAGTAATAGTCTAGATGTCACAAGAATCAATACTCTAGATTTAAATCTTCATTATTATTTTACGTTTCTTTATGTTTTACATCTTTATGACAAGATGATAATGATTATCTACTGACCTGAACTCTAACTACGAATTCACTATAATCATGATATAATATTATCTTTACAATCGAATAGATTTGGCAACAAGGGTTGAATAAACTTTTATTTTATTATTCTTTTACTACTATTAGTAGCAGTGAAAAATGTCAAGGAATAAGCAGCTTCGACTCCGACCTGGTAATAAGTAAACTGAATAGCAGCAGAGAGTTCAGCAAAGCTTTTGTGTGTATACATACCTAGACAAAAAATATTAACCCCAAAAGAATAGGTATAGGTCCATTAAACATTAATATTTTGCTAATTATAATCAGAATAACGTAATATTATTAAATATTGTATCAAACTTAAAGCAAAACAATTATTTATTAATCATTCAGATCATTAACGTGGCAAGTTTTACTTACATCAAAATGCTAAATTATGAACTTGACTTTGCCCAACTTAATAGCTGCTGTAGTAATCTTACGTCTATGACATTGTCAAGTAAGCTGTTAGTCTACGCTTTGGGTTGGCAAACGAAAATGTGTTAAAGCTGGGTTAAGTAAACGTGCATTATTTGAGCAAAGACAAGATAAGTGAGTGTGTGTCACGTTTCCGAAGGCTCAAGTCAAACAGTTCGTTGCTTAACGTCGAAACGTAGCTACAGCAAATGCTCCTAAAGCTTCATGAATTTACCTACAAGCTGAGCTATACTATCTCCTTAAATATATATAGAGTATAGTATATATATAGATAGAGTATTTCGTCTACTAATTGTTAAACTTTTCATATTCTATCCTCTTTTCAAGTTAACAAATATAACGGATACGTTTTGATTCTACTCCTTTGACTGGCCTTGGCCTGTTGGTCTAGTGGTTAGTGATTCTAACTGTTAGCCAAAGGCCGTGGGTTCGATTCCCAGGACCTACAATTGTGTGATGAGATCGTTTATTTTTATGTGTATCTGGGTGTAGTTTATTTATAATATGTATTTACGATTTTTCTTTTTTTTTAAAGACTAGGAATAGTTCCTGTGTCGCGGGGACTTTACAAACATATGCAAACTACACAAAGAACACCCAGATTCGTGACAACTATTTGTTGATCACACAAATCCCACAAGTCTCGTGTAGGAATCGAACGCGTCAACCTCTACAGTCAAAGTCACTAAAGGCCAGTCAATACGTAATTATATTAGTACGTTTATCAGCAGTCTGGTTACCATAATACAAGCCCTGCTTAATTGTATAAACTCTGATTTTATGCGCTGTCGCACTGCTTGGCATGGTTCGGGCCGGGCTCGTTGTGATGCCGTTGGCCCACTTAGATCTAAAGTAAATTGCCTTATTTTACAAACATTTGAAAACATTGTGGAGGACTCTTGTACATTTAGATTTCCACACAATACAATATTTATATTTACAGTTAAAACAATTGATGATTAATTTCTTATACGCATGTGAACTCTGAGGGGAAAAGGTGGGCGACTGTTCTTTAATAATGAAGATATACATCAATTTTTCATTTAAGAATTTCATTCCATTAAGTATTTATTTTGATATATTATCTATTTTTCCTCCAAAAGTAACGAATTTTTACAATTGTATACAACAGTTGCACCACGAAATGGTTAAAATTTGTCGTTAAAATTGTTAAAATCTTATTTCTTGATTAATGTTCTTATAACGGTGATATTAAATGTCCGCTGCACGTTACCCCGCTTATTTTTATGCGTTGTGAAATGTGATTCAGATTTTACAAAAATCCTTAACCATTTGCCAAATCTCTTGTCACTTCGATACAGACTTTTCTTGTTCTCTTTGACTTCTCGTGTTGTGCTGTTTTTTATAATTACAACTCCAGCATTGAAAATGATTCCTATGTCGTAAGGGACAAAAAACCTTTTTTTTTTATACTATAGGAGGACAGACGAACAGACGGGTCACCTGATGTTAAGTGACACCGCCATCCATGGACGCAGCGCACTTGCAACTCAAGAGTCGCAAGTGCGCTGCCCGCCTTTGAGGATGATGAGGGATGGGGGATGCAGGGAGCGGAAAGAAGAGAGGAGGGATGAGGAGAAAAAAAAAAGGAGAAAGGAGATGAGGGGAGAGAAAAGGGGGGAGGGGGAGTTGGGCCTCCGGAAACCTCACTCAATTCGGGGAAATGCAACGCAAGCGTTACTTCACAACCGGTTTTCTGTGAGGCCGTGGTATCGCACCGGTCGAGCCGGCCCATTCGTGCCTAAGCATGGCTCTACCACTTTGAGTTGACTACCTAGACAAAGTACAACTATTTGTGGATAAAAAAAAAAATTTTGGGAGTCGAACCCACGATCTCGAGCTCACCAGTCAGGTTCACTAACCACTAGACCATCAGGCCAGACAAAAGTTAGTCAGTTTTCTGTGATATGTATGTATAATACATTATAACAACTTATACGCAGGTTTATCTTTGATCGGGAATCCCAAATTACATTATAATGTTTAATCGCAGGTATGCTTGCAGGCATTTTCTTTGTTTTTCCCCTTATCCACAAGATCCAAACAATTTTACACTATACATATTTTCTATTTCAAATATTTTCTCTTCACTTCTATTTCCACATGATTAGCCAGTAAAGACCACCTTAAACTATATAATATCAATTTACATAATAGTTTAAATAAAGTATAAAACCGACTTAAGAACACGAAGTTGTTTTAAGAAACTGTACTTCAAGTTTAAATGGGATCAAACGGGAAGAACAAAGATCGATTAGTAAATAAAGTATATATGCAGTTACACACAAAATAACCATTAAACATACAACTGAACACATTTTTACATGTAATTTGAATTACTTAAAAATACTTTTGGATTTCTCCATTTCCACCACGTGAATTAGCCGTGTCGTATTCAGCCACTGCTCTGCTCGTTTGTTTTTATAACAACTTAAAAAATTTTCGTCTTCGTTCATGAGCTAAATAATTAAGATAGCAAAATAGCAGTAAATGTAAGTAAATATGCACTGAGCTATGTTTATGTCTTTATTTGCTGTAGTAAAGCAATTATGTATGTACATTTAACATTTTACAAATAATTATGTAGCTCAGGATAGAGCTGTTCATTACTTACAGCGGTGTGGCGACACACGGTGCTTGATAGTTTATTTGAAATAAATTTGTATTTATTGCTTTACCCTAAAACTCTTATAAAAACTTTTGAATAAAATGTTTATTCTGTGTTATATTATAAACTAGAATGATGTACTGAAATGTAACCAAATTACAATACGTGTGCAATAATTGACCATTATTGTCACCATGACCCCCAATCATAAGTAAACTATTGACTTAATTTTAACCCGATGGCGCAAGGAGGGTTATATGTTTTGAGTGTATGCGTGTATTGTTTCTTTGTTAAGCCCTAGACCCAAGACGGCTGATAATGTTGTGTGATGTTAATGTGTGCAGTGTCATTTAAATCGTCTTAATAGCAGGAGTGACATTGGGTATAACATTTCGAGATAACGTCAACAAAACAAATAGTGATGATTTAAATCGTCTTAATAGCAGGAGTGACATTGGGTATAACATTTCGAGATAACGTCAACAAAACAAATAGTGATGAAGTTTATAATGCACTCTTAATTATTTTTTTTAACTTTTCTTGTTTCTTTATTACTGCACCCACGGAGAGTCAAGAAAAGCAAGCGTCAACACAACACGTGAAGATCCTCCCATAAGAGTAAAATGTTTTAATAAAAGAAAATTGTTCAGAAACTATTTTGATAATATTAATGTGATATTTCATTGTATAACAGTTTGGAGGTTGATATTAAACTTTTCTTAGAACTGTTGGCTTTGTGGCATAAATTTTAATCAGATATGCATATTCATTAATAGTTACTAAATGGTGTCCATTGCCATTTTATAAATGCATACATACACTCGGGCCTGTACTCCAGAAGGTACGCTAACTAGGCAGAGGCGTACTTAACGCCCACATTTTGAAGATTAGTCCCATTTCGTAATAGCAAGCCTATTGCCGTCATCCTGTTACTTTTGGACATAGCTCAAGTTATCGGGGTCGCATACCTATAACTCGAAATGACTGGTGCCGGAAATGCCGAGCCCTCTAACGACAACGACTCATACCTACACAATATCTGTAAAACTAAAATATGAGACGGAATGGAATCAAAGATTGCTTGGTCTTATTTCAATAAATAAATGAATTTAAAAGTTGTTATTATACTTGCAAAATCTTGAATTATTCATACTCCGACCGCATCGATTTGCGCGAAAGCCTTCATTTTAATTATGCAATGTTAGGTTGGGATGTGCGATATTTATCGATATTAGTGAAATATCGAAATTCAAGTCAAAAATGCTTCGCTTACTCAGTGTGACATCCGGTACCGTCTGGGCTGGACGTCTTACTCCTTGAGAAAGGCCTCCTGTCGAGACCGAAGCTAGTTTAGTGGTAGAGCCATGCTTAGGCACGAATGGGCCGGCTCAACCGGTGCGATACCACGGCCTCACAGAAAACCGGTTGTGAAGTAACGCTTGCGTTGCATTTCCCCGAATTGAGTGAGGTTTCCGGAGGCCCAATTCCCCCTCCCCCCTTTTCTCTCCCCTCATCTCCTTCATCCTTTTTTCCATCTCCTCATCCCTCTCTTCTTTCCGCTCCCTGCATCCCCCATCCCTCATCACCATCAAAGGCGGGCAGCGCACTTGCGACTCTTGAGTTGCAAGTCTCCATGGACGGCGATGTCACTTACCATCAGGTGACCCGTCTGTTCGCCTGTCCCCCTATAGTATAAAAAAAAAAAAAAAAAAAAAAAAAAGTCGGGCATCCCCGAAATATACACGTGAGTAAAACCGTATATTTAAATAAACACTCATTCATTCTTTGAAAACTTCAACAAGTCAAAAGTCAGCTCAAAGCTCAAAGTTGCTCTTTGTAGTTACTTTTATTTTTAGCAAATTACTTACACTCTGTCATTTATTCTTAACCTATCTTAAATTGCACTAGTTTGCCTTAAAATTATAAAATATCGATATTTTATGGTCGATAATATTGTAATATCGATATAAAGTTATCGATTTGAATATCGATAGTTCATTAACATCACCCATAACTAATGTTAGGTTTGGCATTTCCTTAACTTCTTAAAAAAATAAAAGTTGTAAAGTAAATCTGGCACATATATTTGCATTTACATGATTAGGACGAATATAATATTGAATCGATCGATAATCCAGGTGGTATTTTTGTTATTTCTGGCTCTATTTCTAGGCAATAGATATGTTATACTAAATTACAATAGCATGCTCTTTAATAGTATAACTAAGTATTGAAAATCTATATAGGCATACATAAATGAAGACAATTTTATATGTAAAAATATATACATACATATAATGTTCCTCGCTTTGGCACTTCGGTTTCAAAGATAAAAATAGTAACTATTACTGTAGACACGATCTAATCAACTTGATACCTGCTATTCCACTTCACCTCAATGTTAGAAAATCCAAGGTGTTAACAGCCTGTAAACAATACTCAAATAAAATTATCACAAGCTTTTATTTAAAACACAAAATGCACTCTATTAAGGCGTTTTACTAAAAAATCATTTCTGCTTGTACGCAAAAAGTGAATTATAGATGTGCTTAAATTATATCTATGATAATATTTGTAACTACGTTAACAGACGCATCTTACATGAAAATAATAATCACAAAAGCCTTTTTCTCCAATCACTCTTGCAATACTCGGTAAAAATAATTCTCTTATCTCTCTATCTCTTCTAATCTTATAACAAACTAAACTAAAACTTAGATAGAGTGTCCTCATTATTACAAAATATTATATTTTAGCATTACGATAGTAAACGGACAATTATTTCTCTTCATTTACTATTTAAAGACAGATTGCCATCATGTAACGACTATTTCGTTTCATTAAATATATAAAATAAAAAATAGACTACATTGAACGGATTATATTCTGTATAGCACAAGTGGCTACCGATTCAAGCCACATTTACGATAATGCTATTATTTATTTGTCGCCTTATTAGAATTGCGGCAGCGTAGGCACATAGAAGCGTCCGATCTAAACGCACTGACTCATGGGCGTGGGTTCTCTTGATAAAATATAAAACGTGACAGATTTATATGATACACGACAATGTTGTTGCAATAATTTATAACCCTATTTGCCTTAAACAACAGCTGTAAGAGCATTCACCTTTGTTTCGCCATGGGTTGAAATGTAAATCTGATTTAAATCTGTCTAGACGAGACGGGTCTCTATTTTATGACAATAGGTATGCGATCTTTAAAAAATATCAAAATTACACAAATTTAGTACTAATAATAAAATCATAGAGTTTAAATCATAATGCATTACAAAATTACTTGCAGACTTGGCACTTCGGGGGTTCAGTGATATAACTTTTAATTGTTTTATACATTGATATAATGAGTGTGACATTATTGAGACAGGTACAGCCTGTCTCAATAATGTCACAGTTTTATTATTGCAAGTATCATCACATATGTAGATTACTAGTAAATCATTGTTATAGTTATAATAATCGCTCTGAAAGTGAATGTTCAATGAAACTGTACGTGTAGCTGTAGTACAGTACTAACAAAATATTTGAATATCTCTGAAACTTGCGTAATTTGTTTTAAATATAAATATAACGCAGTTACAACGAGTGATTCTTTTAAAGACATCTCCCTCTCTATGATCCCTCGCGACACAGGAATTACTGTTTCGCGAGGGACCATACAAACAGTCAACCGACGGTCACAAAGAACACAAAGGACAAAGAACAACAATTTGAGGATTACACAAAGTGTTGTCCCATGTGGGGATCGAACCCACAACACTAGGCGCGGCAGCGTGGTGACGAAGTGAACACTTAAACCGTTACGCATTTTTTTACAGTCACTTTTACTGCTGTCTCATGTGGCGACAGTGCAACAGCATTTTCTCTTAATTAAGTTCTGATTGTGTAAAGACTATTTTATTGTTTTAACAGCAAATTGAGTAACGTTTCTTGTAGACACCAAGACGTATGTAATTAAAAAGGTAAACCTTTTGGCAATGGTCCAAAAATAAACAATCGCCTTCTTTTACATTTTTTAACGGTTTTTCTAATGGAAACATCATGTATAACTGATACTTCCTTACCTGGTAATGCTTTATATATATATTAATTCGGTCGCGTGTACATGATTATATTTTTGAATGCCATTCTAATATTATTTTTCGTAAATGAAGTAGATCGGATTAGAATTTTTTAATTGCAGTATAAGTCCCGTATAAATGGGTCTAGCCATATTGGAAATTAGCGAAACAAATAGACAGACGGACAAAGGCGAAAGGAAGACGATTTTTTTAAAATTGAAGTTTTGATGAAACAGACACTTCAATTTTACGAGTACGAACATAAAGTTATATTTTTTTGAAAACTGTTTTTGAAAGTGTACCAACGGATTTTTAGCTAAAAGACGGCAGTACAGAAAAGCTAAAACTATTTTCTAGGTTTTTCTTATTCTAATATATTTATTATTTCGGTATTGCATAGTTCATTTATTGACAGGGCACGCCTTAATTGTGGCGGTAAGGCGCGTTATGGAGGATAGGCTGGAGAGGCGACATGGTAGCCTCCCCTACCGGATGACGCAGGTACTTACCGGACATGGCTGATTCGGGAAGTACCTGTATCGAATAGGCCAGGATCTAACGTCTGTGTGCCACCACTGCGGGAGCTGCCGCGAGGATAACGCACTTCACACACTTGTGGAGTGCTCTGCGTGGATGCAGCAGCGCGTAGACGTCGCGACGGCTATAGGTGTGGGTAGCCTCTCGTCGGAGACCATGATTGTGTCTATGGTCTTGAACGAGAGCGCATAGGATTCCGCCGACTCGTTCTGCGAGGAGGTGATGCTTGCCAAAGAGGCGGCGGAATGGATAAGGAGAGAACTAGTACTCTCCCGTCCCGCAGAAGTCGCACCAGACGCCGGAGAGAACAAGCTGATTTCCGGCCTCCATAAGCGCTGGCCTGGGGGTGATGAACTGGGTTATCCACCGCCCTAGCAGAAGCAGGCCCAAGACGGCGGCGCTGTGTTCGCGCCTCTTTAAAATGATGACCGATACACGATAGTGGGGTCGTCTGTTATTCAACAGATGGCTAGGTCTGCCGGGGTGCACAGGGTTTTCCTTATAAGGGTACACCTGAGGCTCCGGCAATAAGACTCTGTGACGGAACACCGTGTGGTTTTAGTCGGTTCGAGTCCGACATACCACCTCAGCTTTTCGCCCGGTGAGGTTACGACCCGGGGGTTTCCACACGTAAAAAAAAAAAGTTAATTTATTGACAAAGATTACACACACACATTTCCTTTCGTTATCTCCTATTTTTGTTTGTTTATTTAAACGCGTTAATCTCTCGAGCTATCGTTCGGATTTGAATGATTGTTGATCGTGGAATACTGTATAAAACATTACGCTGCCACCCTCAGGAGCAGAGCAGTGAGCGAGAACGCAGATGACAATGCAGGGAACGGCATAGACATATAGGAGAGAAAGGCGCTCATTACCTAAATCACATGGCATATCATAGTTTTAAATAAAATTGCTATTCCATTGGAATAATATTTAATATTACATAACCATGGTTGTTAGTCACACGTCACATATGCACGTATAAAATTTCTGAGACTGAAGTAAACGAACTACGCGTGAGTCACATCAAATGTCATCCGTTGGAACGTGAATCGAATGCGACTGCTAACAAGACACTCGTGAGCGCGTTTGTATTGTGAATAATTGGTGGCATTTGGCGAATCCGAAATTACCAATTATAAAGTGACTAAGACGAGAGTTGCGTTTGTGATTTAAGCTACAGATCACAATATCATCAATATCATCCTGTACATATCGCCCTTTTACACAAGTCTATATTTTTTTACCTGTCCTGGTGTTTATCTGTAATTAAAGTTTACTTATGTAATAAAAAGTATAATTGTGTCACACTGCACGAAAACCCTAAACTAAATAATGCATAATGGCATTAACACGGGCAAGCTAGTAATTGGAAAATAGTTCATTCGATATCCGACCTACATACAAAGTTAAGTACCTACTGTATAGGTAGGTATAGGTATCGGTTGCTGTTGTTATAAATGATGGTCTTATATGTATGTACATATGTGTTCCTCCTAATCCTAACTGTAATTTACAGAAAAATGGAAAGTTAGATTTATTAGTTACACTTTGGCGTCTTATCTTTAAACAATTTTCATCCCCAAAACGATTGCGATGGCTATTAATAACAAGTTGAATTACTTTAGTTCCTGAACCGTTACTTTAAAGTGCAAGTTAACCTTTGCAAGTCATGTTTTCAGTGTCCATGCAAAATTCTCTAAGTAGATCTCTTATTGGATTTTTTTTTTTTATTTTTTTTTTTTATATTAGCCTACCATAGTGACTCCACTTTGCCTGATGGAAAGCAATAGGTGGAGTCAAAGAGTGGTGGTCACCATCCTCATTGCATGTCTAGTCAATGCAGCATGGTGACCCACACTATGGCGGCCTGGTGAGATGCTTTTTCACGCCCCGCTTAAAAGACCCGGGATCATAGTGGGAAGGAAACACGTGCGCTGGTAGAGAATTCCAGGCTTTTACCGATCGACACAAGAAAGAAGAGCCAAACCGTTTAGTTCGGGTACGTATATTTTCGACGCACAAACGGTGACTCCTCAGGCCAGCACGTGTAGTCCTGTAGAGGAAGGGAGAAGGTGGGACCAATTGGAATAGCTCATCAGAACACTCCCCGTGATGTAGGCGATAGAGGACTGCCATAGAGGCGACATCTCTTCGCAACTGCAGAGGCTCAAGAGACTGGGTGATCTCAGGACAGTCGATAATGCGGACTGCGCGCCGCTGCAACCGATCGAGAGCGTCAAGCAAATACTGCGCATAGCCGTCCCAGAGATGAGAGCAGTACTCCACGCAGGAGCGAACCTGGGTCTTGTACAAAAGACACAGTTGCTCGGGCGAGAAGAACCGTCTCACCTTGTTCAAAACGCCGAGCTTACGCGAGGCCGCCTTAGTGACACTCTCGATGTAATCGCGCGGATTGAGATCCCGGCAAATATCCATACCCAGTATACTAAGCCTATCCTGCAGTGGCAGTTGAGTGCTCTGAAGAGTAGGAAGGGGAAGGAATGGAGACTTTTTGTTAGAGAACACACACGCTTGTGTTTTCTTGGCGCTGAACTCGACCAGATTCTCACAGCCCCATTGGGAAATGCGGCTCAAGACCCGGTCGAGCTCAGCGACAAGCTCCTGTCGTTTTTCCTCAACGTCTGCCAGCTCTGCACTGTACTGTCGTCTGCATAACAATGTATATTGCCAAGGGTTAACATGTCATTGATATGCAGAAGAAACAGCGTAGGCGATAGGACGGAGCCCTGAGGTACACCAGCGCTTACCTCGTGGAAGTCTGAGGCCGCGCCGTCGCAGAGAACCCTAATGCGGCGCTTTTCGAGGAAGGCAGCAACCCAGTTGCAGAGTTTAGGTGGCAGACCAAATGCAGGAAGTTTGGAGAGAAGCGAGCGGTGCCACACCCTATCGAAGGCCTTGGCAATGTCAAGGCTGATGGCCAAGGACTCCCCATGCCTATCCATAGCCTCACCCCAAAGGTGTGTGACGTACGCTAGAAGATCACCCGTGGATCGGTTCGGCCGAAAACCATATTGCCGATCATTTAACAAGGAGTGATCCTCTAGGTGGCGGATTAGTTGGGTGTTGATGATCCGCTCGAACACCTTACAGAGTATGGAAGTGACGGCTATAGGTCGGTAATTGGCTGGATCGGAGCGGTCGCCTTTTTTGGGAATGGGTTGAACATTCGCTTCTCTCCAGGCCTCCGGAACAATTCCTGAGGAATAGGACAGGCGATACAAGCGCGTTAGTACGGGAGACAACTCAGGTGCACAGTTCTTAAGAACCACCGCCGGAATACCATCGGGTCCACTGGCTTTCCGGACATCGAGTGACCGAAGCTCCGCACGGACATCCCTCTGCCGGATGCGAATATCCCGCATTGCGGAGTCGCAGGACGCAATGGTGGGCGTGTGCGCGCAACGGTCATCGATTCGGGAGTTAGCCGCAAAGAGGTCAGCTAGTAGATTCGCTTTCTCTTGCGGCTCGTGGGCCAGTGATCCGTCAGGGTAGTTCAACGGCGGCAGCGAAGGTTGGCAATAGTTGGACTGCACGGCTTTGGCCAATCGCCAAAACTTACGGCTACCCGTAGGGTACGCGACGAGTTCTTGACCAAACCGTGCAATGCGCTGGGCATCTGCTCTGATGTAAGCCCTCTTGCATTCCCTAGTGGCTCTGTTTAGTGCTGCTTTTAGGCGATCAATGTCTGGGTCACAATGTGTGCGGGCCCTGATCCATGCGCGGTAGGCCGACTGCTTTTGAGCAACGGCCCGGATGCACTCGCGATTGAACCAGGGACGGGTCTTCGTGCTGGCGACTTCACTGTAGGGGATATAATACTCCATACCGACAGTGATTTCGTCAGTCACGGCAGACACACTTTGCGACAGATCCCTATCTTTAAAGCAGCGTTGAGCCCACGGGATGGATGCAAAATATTCCCGCATTCCATCCCAGTCTGCTGACGAGTAGTGCCATAACCGCCGCCTTGTTACCACAGGTCGTGGAGGCGTAACAAGAGGCACTGAGGTCGACACCAGGCAGTGGTCGGAGGATCCCAGAGGGGCGAGAACCGATACGCTGTACTGCGCTGGGTGATTCGTCAGCAGTAGGTCCAGCAAAGAGGGCGCTTGACCCGTTATGTCTGGTATCCTGGTGGGCTGGAGTACCAGTTGGGTAAGGTCATGCGTGAGAGCAAATGCGTGGGCAGTTCGACCAGCGTGGTCAGTTTTGGAAGATCCCAGCCAGGACTCATGGTGGGCGTTAAAATCTCTCAAAAACACCAGTTCGGCGGTCGGAAACTGCTTCTGCGCTTTATCCGCTGCTTGACTCAGGTGGTCAAAGAGTCGAGTTGTCTCGAAGTCTCCGGAATGGGAGCGATAGAGGCACACCGGCCGGTAAATCCGGCTCGTAGAGCCAAAATCCATGTGGAGCCAAAGGATGGAGAAGGATGTGTCTTCTAGGCAGTGCAGACGGCGACAACAAACATCCGCCCTGATGAAAAGGCACACTCCAGCCCTTGCGAGGAAGCACTCCTCGAGCACGTAGCCGGGATAGTGGAGATATGCCGTGTCGGCAGGGCGGCGTATTTGTGTCTCCGTAAGAAAGAGCATGGCCGGCCGAGCCGTCTCGAGGTGTTGGTGTACGGCGTTGAGGTTTGCATGGAGTCCACGTATGTTAGTGAACTCCACCTCAAAAAGCGGGTTGGTGGGAGAGGAGGATGCCGTTGTAGGACCACTTTTCTTTTTTTGTGCTGCCATGATAGAAGAGGAAGGGGGCGTAAAAGGCATGACAGTCATCGTGGCAATGTAAACTGAGACTAAAAATGCTGTGTCATCATGTATCGGTGAAGCATGACGGTGACCGAACCGCCGGACGGAAGGGCCCCCGTACCCTCCCGGAAGTGGTCGCCGGGTCCCACCATCCGGTCACCAACCGGCACGACGAGCCACTCCGTGGATTATGCGCGACCTGACGGGGCAGCCTCCCAGGGTGGTTAGCCGTGGTTGGGCCCCTCTCTATGCCGCGGGCGGCCAGCGGCACCACCGTTTCTACGGGTCTCCCTGGCCGACGGTTCGATCCACGCCACCCTCACAATGACTCTACAGCACTCCACTGCTCACACACATACCACGATAACTGTCACCCCTGCATCGATCCACGTTAATTAAAGGTGATAAAAGAAAATTCCTGCCCGACCGTACTTCATAAGTAACACTGTTGGTTAATTGAATATTTATTACATATCATGCAGTTTACATATTATGAAATCCAATAAATACTTATAAATCCATCTAATGTGTATTAGACGAGTGGTATTACAGATTTAGTTATAAATTTAGAAAAATATTTATTTAAGAATGTAACCACGTAGGTTAAATAATATTTTGAAATGTCAAATCGATTATCAATAATTTGAAATTATTGATAATCGATTTGAAAGAAGAAAGAAATGATAAAACGGAACCTGACATAAAATTTAATTGTTTAGCTATCCTGTCACGGAGTTCATTTGGCTCATTATATGACGATATATTTGTCTCTATAGCGCCATAGCTAATTTTCTATTATAATTCTACGCTTCTTATGTATTTTTGAAAAGATTCGACACTAAAATAAGTTAAGTGACGAGAAAAATAAGAGTTATACATATTATAGTTAGCGCAATTCAAATTTAGTTTGCGTTCACACGTTTTTATCGTTCATAATTTTCGTACTTATTGCCAAAAATATAAATATAATTATTTTTGTAGAAAGATTTCATCTCTCATTACGTCTCGGCGAACGTATTTAGGTTAATCTTTTGAGGTAAAATTTGAATCAAATGCAATTTTGTTTTTAAAGATTCACATCTATCCAAGGACAAAAATTAGTATAATAACCTAACTGCTGTAATAATATACATATAAATATAAATTAAGAACTTCGTAAGATACTCTAGTTTGTTGAAAGTGGAAAGTTAAGATATAACATTACAATAGACCTGGTAAATTTCGGGCCTCGGGGCAATACCTACCTACGGTCAAGTTTAATATAGCTCCTAGATAATTATAATTAATTAATTAATCCTTGTTGTCTTCTTAATTTTATCTATAGGTTCGGTGTGGTTTTGCGATACTAATCTATCGCAAAACCACACCGATTGCCCCGAGGCCTGAAGTTTACCAGGTCTATTGTAATGTTATACCTTAACTTTCCACTTTCAACAAACTAGAGTATCCTACGAAGTTCTTAAAAGGAACTTTTATCGTTTGATTGAAGTTGATAATTCCTTATCTAATAATAACCTAAGCTACTTATGACGGTTAAATTTCTGGGAGCACAGATAGATATTTTTACATCCGTCCATGCGAATACAACCCATGAGGGGTACAATACGGGTAGTACCTACATATCATTTTGATTGTGCAATCATTCTAAGATTTGTTACGTAACTAGTTTGTAGTTGCTTATTCACATATAAACATAATTTCGTTGTTTCACTTATTTTGCTTTGACCTTAATACGATCGTTAACCGACATTTAAATTAGAAATCTAAGAATTACCGTGACAATTAAACAACTGGTCAATAAAACTTTGCTCTTTATGTCCTATCGTAAACCTTCGGTTAATGAAATGATAGGCTGCGCCTGTGGACTTTCAAACGCTCCGTGACTGAATCCGAGTGAACTTTAAAACTAATACATATTCTACAAAATTGAAGCGCCACGAGAGGGGCGCCTAACTTTTGTCTTATTTTTTGCTTTAAAATATAATAATATGTAAATTTATTTCAATGCGTGCAAGGTTATTGACACACACTTACATAAATATGTTGGATAGCTTTTGAATTGCGAAATAACTGCTTGCTAAATGACATGATCCAGTTTCCCATTTTATATTGCGCAATCAAAATTAGCTATAAATCACTTGAGAATTATGCATTATACATTTTTTGAAATTTAAATATGATAAAGTACGCATTCCAGGATATTCAGTATTCATGGCAAGTGCGTTTATTGTAGTGTGTGCTATTTTGAATCTCAATGAATGTTTTGTGTCTGTCACATTTTATGCGTAAACTAGAATACCAATAACGAAATGCAAAATTAAAATATATTATTACTGAGGGCAAGACAGTATGACTTACATTTCTATGAAATAACATTTAACATGCAGTAAAAAGAGGCAACTAATATTATATATTTATCGCCGGACGTATCAGTAGAACTTGACTCACTGTGTAGAGAATCGGGCAGAGTTTAAAGTGTTTTTTTTTGTTTATTGTTTTTGTTTCTGAAATCTGTTCAGTTAATTAGTAAGCGCAGTAGTAGCAGGACGTATTAATTAAACAATTACATCAACCGGACATGGATTGGTTCAACTTAAACGTGAGTTGATTTGTTTTTTTTTTTGCAATCGGGGAATATCCTATGCCTCGTCATGTCTTATGTATTCGGTTAAGATTTTAGTTTTGTGATAAGACTGTCCATTGTACAGATACTTTTTTTTTATTCCTTGCTTGCTTTATACTTTTTTGGTGTGCAATGAAGAGTACCTACCTATCTATCTATGTAAAGTGGCCAATAAATACAAGATTGTATGCACCTAGCGTAAAGTTCTTAAAAACTTAACGTAAAGGATACGTGTCTTTTATTATCATATATATATTAAGAATATATATATATATATAAAATATAATAAAATATATATATTAAGAATTGCTTTTACAAGTTCTATCAACTAAAGTGCTGAAACGAAACATTTTTAATTTAGTGTTGTGACACTCCTGTGCCGCGAAATAGAAAATAAGCTTTTAAAGAAAGATTAAGACTATTAAGATATACATTATATTGTAGATTCCAATAATTACCTATATACATGTATTTATCTTACAATATATGTATTTACTAGCGGAACTTCTATTGTTATTGAGTCGATATTTGCATAAAATTAACTCATTGTTTAAAAATATATGTGGTAGGTATCCAAAATTAAGATACTCAGTATTTAATATTCATACAAAACTTTAGCTAAATTATGCAGTATTTACATATAAATTACAGGCCGCACTAGTTTGTACTTAATTGTTCTTATTGCTTTGGTTTCATTCAACATGTAAAGTTCTCACGATCACAAATGTATTACTTGAAACATAAAGTTAAACAATAAAAAAGTAAAAAAAATATATACAAATAAATATGTAAGTAATTGTAGAACCCAACACTCTTTTTGTTAACATTAAATAGATATAAAATTACGTCTAAGCCTTTGCTTCCATGTTTATAGCATTTACTTATGATATGTTGGAATTCACTACAATAATCATACTACATTTATTAATTTGCCTTGCGCTCTTTGCGATGCATGCATGTATACATTCTTTCGGGCACGTCCTGCTTCTGGCTTTATGACTCTCAAAATCACCTCTAAACAGTAGTTCACATCTCTAAGGCTGTGAAAAAGAAAACTCTCAATCCTAAAGGAAATGATATTCATTAGACTATTTCTTCGGTTTGGTCCTACAGGATTTCCGATATCATCTTAACGCTTTGCAAGGGTTTTTTTATTCTAAAAAACACTTAATACACCATTAGGAAAGCGCATGTTAAACGATTTTTTTATACGAAAAGAGAAAAAGTACTCCTACCTAAAAGGCCGACAACGCACTTGTGACTCTTGAGTTGCGGGTGTCCATGGGAGGCGTTAGTCACTTACCAGTTAGCCACTTGAAACTCTGAACACTTAATTACATTATTTGTTTCTATTTCAGATACTGTGGACTGCTCTGTCGTTGGCATTGGGCTACGAACTTCAAGGACAAATCATAAGAGGGGTCCCATGTGTGAAGAGAAACTTCCAATTATATTGCCCAACTGCTGGCAATACATATCCATTGTAAGTAGTATTCGTGGTCAATCCAAAAAGGATAGCATCTGATTTGTAAGAATCTTATTATTGAAATTCATGGTGCATTTTTTTATGTTTTAGAGATAAAATTGAGAACTTCATCGATGAGAATAAAGCGTTGATAAAGCGTATGTATGGTTCCTTCACCACGCCAGCGGGCAACCGTGTACGGCGAGCGCCAGGAGTTCCTGACATGCACGATGCAACAGGCGACTCGTACTTTAGACATGTGCGGCAAGCTTCTAATACGAAGTTACCGGATCCCCAGTCAGTTAACAATACTGGCAGGTTGGTTCCTTTTGGTTGGGTGTTTAACTACCACCTTTTTGGGCAACATTCCTTTAATATTTGGTATTTTTGAGACTTCCTGTTAAGGTTATGTTTATAAGGTATCATATGAAGTCTTAGTCGGTCTGACACAGGATTTATCCTTAAAATGATACGATAGACACCAATATATGATAGACACCCTCTGCATTATCTGTTCTTAAAAGCTTTGATTATTTCGAATAGTCAAAATCCATAAATCCTGATGGTTGTAAATGATAAGAAGTTGGCAGGCAATCCAACAGTAATTAAATATATTATACTTATATTTCAGTAGAACATTGGAATAAGAAATATCACTATTTAAGATTACCTCTTATGGACATGAGAACTGATAAAAAATAACTAAAAATAAATTTGCAGGGTAGACGCTTGCGAAAGCAAGACTGAAATAATGACGCCGTACTGGGCACTGAACTCAGCGCGAAAGCTGCGCGCAATCGTCAACACTATGCATTTTGAGCAGGCGATACACCAAGAAACCTGCAGGTAAACGGCATTCAAATGAGCACAAACTTATAACTTGCATAAAAGTTAAAGAATGATTTTTAACATGATGGCTCATGTTCTGCCAACCGTGCCGTAAGAGGTATTTTGTAAAAAAAATAATGAAGTCGCTTGCAGTTTTACCTGTTACTTGCCAAATGTGTGAAATAAGAGAGAGAGGAGAGGAAAATGGAGAGGGGGGATAACTAGATGGGAAAGAGGAGAGGTCGGATGAGGGGAGGGAAAAGAGGAGAGGTGGAGTTGGTTCTCTATAACCCTCGAAAATTCCGGCGTAATGCAACGCAAGCGTTGCTTCACAACCGTTTTTCTGTGATGGCATGGTATCGCACCGGTCGAGCCAGCCCATACGTGCCTAAGCATGGTTGTACCACGTTAAGTTTTCTTATTTTCAGTAAAAAGACCACATCCAGATGTTCTCGTGACTGCGGCTGTGAGCAAAAATACAAATGGCATCGACTTCTGGCGTACGACCCAAACGACGACTGTGCCGGCATATTTATGGACTGGTTCTTATTTCCTTCCTGTTGTGTTTGTAGATGTAACCCTTAATATTATGTATAAATGATATAAACAACAAACTGTCAACCAGGTCAGATGATGCCACTATATGTAAACGTATAACAATATCAGTATCACGTACACGTTCATTAATACGAGTTGTTTATTTAATTGTGAAATCTTTTGACTCATCATTACGTTAAAAGTGCAAAAGGCAATATTTATCTATTATCTTTTGCGGATCTAGACATACCTAGTAGTGAAAATTGTTTAGCTCCCAACGTTTGTAATTTGTAACATACCTGATTGCGTACCTATAGCTAATATTTGCCTGCATTATATAAAAACGGTGTGGTATATTCGGCTCGGTTTCTTTCATAAAATAGACCGACTTATTACTACTGTGGGATATGCAAACTGCTAGAAATATTGATCAAAACGTAGATACGAAACTTTTTCGAATTGCGTGTTGGAAAATTTTGAACTCCTCGCTACTTGTTAACTTAATTACAAAAATAAATGTATTGTTTATTTTGCAATACAAGCCAAATGTTAGATCCTGTACGAAGAGTCCCAACCCACTAAAGTTCTGCAGTTTGTCGTGTATAATAACTAAGTGTTTCTGATATGCCTATATATACGTCGCTAATTTTTAGGCGCTTATTATGTACGCAGTATGAAGTAGAACTATTCTAATGTTGTTATTGAGTTTCATTCAAGTAGAGTCTAATAAGCATTTGTCATTAGTCAAAGGAAGTATTGAAGGGCTTGATATAATATATGCCCTTAAATTGAAAGACTTTTGACCTAATAATTTAAGTATTTTCCACATTGTGATCTTTTATACACAGAAATATATTTTCTTTTCTCGATATTTCTTAATTATAATTAATAATGTGTAAACTAGTTCATCTACTTATCGCCTATATCGGTATATCTCTTCAAATGTTTATTGTGAAATTACACACCGCAGTTACAAATAAGTATCTTACACTGCCATTGTATAGCTACATGTTCCATATATACATAAGCCATAGAATACAGGTACTTCTGTTACCGCCTACATTAATAATCGGAACACATTTCTATATGTTTTAATTATGTATTAGATCTACGTAATATATAGTTTAAGGGATTACTAATACTATGATAATTTAGCTGTGCCTACTGGTATTTATATTCGTATGAGCTAAATATAGACAGTTTTCCAGCAAAATTTTGTGTAGTAAAAGGTTTAATTCAAAACTGTTATTCTCATATTGTTGGAAAGCAGGCTAAGATACTCAAATATTGTAAAAATAATTTTAATTACGATAATAAAAGTGCAGTGCATTGAACGAAATGCTTGTGTCACTTCTGATCACTACAAAAATAAAGGTAAGTTCGTATGTGAAAGTAATTTATCTTAAAACTTTCCATTTCATTCTTTTAAGAAAAACGACATGTAGCCCTTGGGAGTGCATGGAGTTGCAATGCATTGAATCTCTAAGAGAGATATGAGGACACTATTTTCCAAAGTAATGAACGTTGAAAGAATAGTTAATTACAAAATAAACTTTTAAAGTAATATATTTTCTAATCATAAATAAAATTAACAAAAGGCTAACAAAGCTTTCTATATACATATCACGATTCTACTTATGCATAGACAGGTGAATCATTTGCTTTTGTTATTTTTCTTTTTCAATTCTTCAAATTCTTTAAACACTTTCTCGCTAAGTTTTTCACCTTCGTCATCAATTTGTTCCACCGCGACTACTTCTGGGATATAGAACTGCATCATGTTTTGAACCTGAAAATAAAATAATGCTTTTATATTTTAGCGGACCAGATGTCACAGACTATTCGCGTAGATAACCGCGAACTTCGCCAGCGAGTAAAGATAAAATACAATGCGGAAACATTAAATACAATGGGTTTTTACTGATTAATATTTAATGATTTGATTGTTTAAACGTTTGCCAGTAGGGATTGACCACGCAGACAGTACAAATATTGCATCAAATTGATGATGTTCTGTAGAAAGGACAGGTCAAAAGTTCTTGAAACTGGCAGGCTTGTATGAAATGTTTAATAAGAGCAAGTGGCAGGCTATCGTCTCTGAATACTCCAAAGAGAGAATGAAAGTATTTACAATTAAAGCTTTAAACTTACAGAAAAAGATTATTGTATGAAATAAAAACAGTACACATACCCCATTCTTTAATGTGACTATAGAACTAGGACATGAGGAGCAGGAACCTTGCATTTTAAGTCTGAGTATTCCATCCTTGAAGTCTACAAACAAAACATCACCTCCATCTTCCTGGACTGTAGGTCTGATACGAGTATCAAGCAGTTCCTTTATCATCTGGACTATTTCATCATCATCTTCATTTATTTCTATAATATGAGTTTAGAACATACACATAATTATATATAACTTAGCCAAGGAGCAGTATCATTAAGGGTGAAAATAATGGTCATTAAACATTTCTCACTCTATATATCACTATGGTCAAAATAAAACCACAGATGTAAAACCCTTTCTGAATTGTCAAATCTAGGGCCCTCTTTTCCATGAAAGCATAAGTTACAGCTTGTTAGATTTTACTATAGATTGTTAAGAGTTAACACTCATAGTGCAGTAACTTGTAAATTAAATAAAAATTTACTATGAAAACAAGTTATGAATTATAATTACATGGTTACATCAAGATTACGGGTGTAATTACATGTTAAATAAACATAAATGGATTGTGATTTCAAGATTTTGTAGTATAAGTGACGAGATAAAACATTACGCTTAAGGCAGCTCCAAACTGATTGGTCACTATACTAGTTCAATACGTCATTATATCAGCAAACTAGACTTACGAGTGCCTCCAGAAGGTTTAGCATCAATGACAACAGGTAATCCACTAGCAAAAAAGTCCATGATTGTAGCAAAAATATCAGGTTTAAGAAGCCTCCAGTCAGTGTCGTCGTCCTGTTTAGTGACTGTCACAAAATCACTTCCAAAAAAAACTGCCTTCACACCGTCAATGCGGAATATCATTTTCGCTGGAAGTAAATTAAATAAAGATAAATGACCATATTCACTAGTTGTTGGCTTAGACGAATGTTTATTCAATAATAATTTACATTTTGTGTTATTCGATAATAATAATAATTTTGTATTATTCAATAATAATACAAAATAATACTAAACATTGGGATTATGTTGTAGTTCATTATAAATAAAATTTTTGATTTTTCCTTCTAGTGTGAGAAATAGAGATGTTTAATAATGTTCTACTTTCAATAATAAATCATAATAGTATTATACAAAGAAAAAATATAAAAGTTCATCAAACTTTTGGTAAGTCATTTAGGAGAGTATCAAGTAACATCGCAAAAAAAAGTATTGACTGAAGAGCCCTACAATATTACCTACAATTTATAGTGTAACTTTTGAACACTACATAAATAATAAAACACTTGATATTTATACATTAATGTGTCATTGCAAATGGTATACTTAAAAATATTTATCAATGAGGACCCTGTCATTAGGGATGCCAACCTACCCGAAATGATCTGTTATTAATCACATGGACATGGGTTAACACATATTTTAATTTAACCTAAATGGATGTAACAAAATTAAATATGTTTCCTTAACCAAACTGGTATATAGGTTTCTGCATGTTAGTACCTATGTGATACACTGAAGGACACTCAGTTGCAGTTCCTATGTATCTTGGTAACCGCTAATATATAACATGCAATTAGGCTAACCTTTAACACTGCTAATACCCAACCTACTTTTATCAACAATACATACCTAAGGGGCTGCACTGAGCAGCTCCAATATTAGGAAAATCCATTGTCTGGCCGGGCTCCAACACTTTTGTTCCAGGTAAAAACTTTAAGCTATTTGGATTAGGAGTATCCTGTGTCTGAATAAACATAGTTCGGCAAACACAAGTATTGAAAACTGAAGTATGTTTTAGAAGAGTATTATGATAATCAGACTTTCCTAGTCCACTAAAATGTTTGATGTTGTTCTGTCTGAAAGTATAAAAGTGCCTTTTTACACAAACTACTAGTGTCGAGTACCGAAATATTTGCTATTAATAGCATGAAACTCTTAGTATTAAATTAAAACAGATATAAATAGTACGATAAATAGTAAATAGACTTAATTTCACTTTAATTATCTATGAATTAGATAGGTGCAATGCTTCGGTATAATATTAAAAACTTGTTTACCTCGACAAACCTGCAACGCAAAACCGTCCACATGTACTACCTGCTCCACGAATTCGAAAAAAACTTCTTAACATCATTTTGTGTCCACTTTACGATAATATACTATTAATGGACAATGGAGAATTAATATTGAAAAAGAAAATAATAAGACAGAAACGTAATAACTGTCATAACTGACAGCTATGCTTACAGCATATTATTTTTTATATGACCTGTAACGAAATTATGAACGTTTAATTATGATGTTAACAAGAGCTTTACAGTATCAGACTATTTTGATAATACGATTATTACATTTGGGGTAAGTCTCTGTCTTGTTTTATCTTGATTATGACAGGTTACTATAGTGTGCGCGCAAGTGCTAGTCATCTCCTGTGTCATGTATTTGTGTATAATCTATGCATGTGACCGGTAAGATGGGAGAGGTAGGCAAACGTCAAGCTAGCTCAGTTTGCCGTCGAACGCCGCGACGGTTACACGATTCATAAATGGTAACAAACACGATACAAACTTAGTATATGATTATTATTATAACTAACTTTAGTATATGATTTATTGATTCTTTTTGTAATGTAAATGAACATTTTACAAGATAGTTACGTAATTGTAAGATTTTCGCTCGATTAATTTTTTATTCCAAAATCATGTCTATTTCTGAAGATTATTCAAATAAAATCAAAATATGTTTATGTCTTAAATAAGTATTCATATTAAGAAAATATAGTTTATTATCCAGTCACAAGATATTTTTTTCTCTAAAACAATTATTACTTTAGTTATAAGCAAAATAAGATTTGAGACTTACACCATTTAGTTTCGTGATCGAACATGATCAAAGAGTGCACATCGTGTGCACTCTTTGATCATTCATCTTAATTGCCGAACTTTTAACGTTTAGTACAAAACGACCTGATCGGTTTTTAATACCGCGCTGTGCGCCGATGTGAGAAGGCCTGTTTTGCTCGCGCGCACGTTCAATAGGAACTTTATTTAGGAGTTTTTTTAAATAAAATTCATATTATTACATATTTCCATACAATGGAAAACAAAGACAACATTATTTTTATAAATTACTGTACGTGGCTTCAAGGTCAGCCTTTTACAGTAATTATAAGGAGAACAGAGAAGGCTATGTAGGCGATTTGATTATTACCCATCAATGAAAATTGTATAATAATATTATAAGAAGGTAGTATATCAGTTGTAACACCACTCCTGTCCATCCAAAGGTTGCCGGGAAGAAATTGCTGTTAGTGATAAGGCCGTCCATTGGGCGTTTCCTTGATTATGTACATCTGTTCTGATATTTGCTTTTTTATTGCATAACAAAGAGTATTTATTATTCTTTATTATTATTAGTACAAGATGAGAATAGCTTAGAACCTGCAAATATATCAGATTCGCTAGTATCAAAGTCAAGGAGGCTAGATTTTAATAAATTATTTTTGTAACATCAGGGGCTTACAACATCCCCGCATCTACGTATGCCTCTACAGGTCCCATTGCGGTGATGCCGAAACGGACATTGACCACGTCCAAATGGCTACAGACTCATTGCTCCAGCAGGTCCCATCCGCAGAGATCGTGGTTCTTGGCGACTTTAACGCCCATCACGCCGAATGGCTGGGTTCGTGCAAAACCGATCATGCGGGAAGATCTGTTCACGACTTCGCCTTGGCATATGGCTTGACGCAGCTGGTAACAACGTCTACGCGAATCCCAAATGCCACGTGCCTTCACTGTTGGATCTTCTGCTGACCTCACATCCTGACGGCTACAAAGTATCCGTTGAGGCCCCTCTTGGCTCTTCGGACCATTGCCTAATTAGGAGTATAGTGCCACTCGTTCACTCGCTGCGGCAAAGAGTTACAGGCAGTCGCCGCGTATAGCACTATAGGTCAGCGGACTGGGATGGAATGCGAACATTCTTTGCATCCTACCCATGGAGGCAGGTTTGCTTCTCGCCGGGTGATCCCAATGTCGTTGCCGACTCTGTCGCTGATGTTGTGAAGCATGGGCTAATGCAGCGACAGTACGGGATGTAAAGACCAGCACATTAAAGAAACAATTTAACTTTTCCTCCAGGTCCCTCTAAAGAGTAATTGCTGGGGTGAAGTCGGCTCACATCGCCAGAATTGGCGAGAGACTAGTGAGTTTCCCTTCCGGAACTCGTGCATTCTGGTCTCTTGCCAAAGCTGTCCAGGAGAACTTTTGTAAGCCATCCCTTCCACCTCTGCACATAGGAGATAATTCGTCGGTTTGGAAAAAGCCAATCTTCTGGCAAACTCTTAGCGTCCAACTCGACCCTGGACGACGGGGGAAACGCACCGCCGACCATGCCGCAGTGCGAGAGCCGCATGCTGGAAATCCGATTTACACAAAGGGCAGTGCGTAAAGCGCTTCTTTCCCTCGACGTTCTTAAGTCGAGTGGGCCCGATAGAATCTCTCCTATCGTGCTGAAGACGTGTGCTCCAGAGTTGGCACCGGTTTTAACGCGCCTTTATCGGCTTTCCTATTCTCTTGGCGTAGTCCCGAACTCATGCGGAAGATAGCACGAGTGATGCCCTTTACACCGGCCGCGCTAACATTTCTCGGGTAAACGTCATCGAAAGCAGATCCAAATCGAAATGAAATCGAAACTTCTTTATTAAAAGTTTCAGATTGGGGTCGACTTAACCTAGTCCATTTTAACCCCACGAAGACACAGGTTCACCACTAAAAAGATGCCATTGGTCGTATCACCTCAATTTGAGAGCACTTGCCTAACTGATATATCAAGCGAAGTCCAGTTTCGCGGTCACTTAGAGAGTAAGGCCATATTAGACTCGAAGAAGCTTGGTGTGCTAAACAGATCGAGACAGTATTTTACTCCGGCCCACCGCCTGCAACTGTATAAGGCGCAGGTTCGGCCGCACATGGAATACTGTTCTCATCTCTATGCAGGTGCATCCCAGTACCAGCTTCTCCCTCTTGACCGCATTCAACGGAGAGCGACTCGCATCATCGACTGCCAAGATATTTCTGATCGACTTGACACCTTGGCGTTGCGTGAAGATGTAGCTTCACTCTGCATCCTCTATCGCTTGTATCATGAAGAGTGTTCAGAGGAATTGTTCGGACTTATACCGACTGCAGGTTTTCACCATCGTCCTACGCGACAAAATATCCATCCCCATCACCTGGACTATTGGCACTCTACCACTTTGCGCTTCCCCAGAAGCTTTTTGCCTGGCACAACCAGCTTATGGAACAAATTGTCGCCTGCCGTATTTCCGAACCGATACGACCTTCAAACCTTCAAGAAAAGAGCGTACTCCTACCGAAAAGGCCGGCAACGCACTTGTGACTCTTGATTTGCGGGTGTCCATGGGCGGCGGTAGTCACTTACCATCAGGTGACCCGTCTGCTCGTTTGCCCCTATCGCATAAAAAAAAATGAAAATAATTCTTCAAAAATGTGTGTATTTAGGTGGCGCTACCATAGGTAGGGGGTATAAATAGAAACCATAGACGATAAACGTTTTTGTTTAGATGGGCCTATTTTCTGGAATTAATTTCTTCTACAGCTGTTGAGACTCTTTGGCGAAGTTCGGCAATATTTGTGATCATCTTAGAATATACTTTCTCTTTCAGGCAACCCCAGAAAAAAAAACTAGCGGGTTTAGGTCTGGTGAGCGGGGAGGCCATGCAATTGGTCAAGATGCCCAATCCACCAGTTAAGGAATGCAGAAAAAACGCAGACAAATGTTGCTGTTACATGGTGTCCAAGAAGAGCAGGCAGAAGTGACAGCGCAGGTGATGGCGCGTGACACGGGAAGGTCAGTTATATGTTCTCAGCCCTAAAGGAACACGGCATCGGTTGACTTCTCTCAGTGAACTCAAAAAACTGAAGATTAGCACACAGAGGCCCGTTACAGTGGAAAAAGTGGTGCCTAAATCAAGATATGCCGCTAACAATAAAAAAATAGCATTCGTGTTTTTTGGTATCATGATAACATCCAGATATTATTATTTTATATCTTCTAGTTTTACCCATGTCACTTAACTTTCTACTTTTCCAAATACTTTACACTGACAAAAGCAATAACAACTTTGATATTTCAATTCAATTCAATTCTTCATTGTGGCCTAATTTTTCAATTTAATATTTACAAAACTTACTGATTGTCATACAATTGTCGTTTACGTTTTTGATAGATTGCTACGCTGGATATTCTCGTTACGATTTCTATTTACTATTATATCTTACGCATGTACCTGATAGGAAATGAAATCTAATGTTATACTTTGTTTCTTTAGTGTTTTTTTCTCTCTGTGTCTTTAATATTTATTTATGTTCATTTATGTAATCAAACTAATTCAATTTATTTTCTTTTATAACACAACTGGCGGTTGGACAATTTTTAGACATAAAAAGTAGAACGGATCGTATTATTTGTTGTTTCTATTGATAATATAAATATATATATATTTGCGAATATATGGATATATATATTCATTTTCTTAATTAAAATAGTTATGTCAAACTGCAGCGATGATGAAAGTTTTATATCAGCGAGTAGTCACAATGATAGCTTTCTTAGTATACCTACACTATATGAAACTATGCAAGCCCAGTTTCCCGATGTTACTAAAAATTTTAATGTGGTCCATATAAATGCATAGAGTATTCCGGCCCATTTCCCTGAAATACTGACCAACTTTAACTGTAAAGATATCCATGCTATTCTTATTTCTGAATCATGGCTAAAACTATGTCTCCCTTCGAACTCCTACTCACTTCCCGACTTCCACTTAATCAGAAATAATCGTGCTACTCGTGGAGGGGGTGGTGTTGCCATATATTTACGAAAAATATTCCCTTTCATATTATTGATTTATCACCGCAATCACCACCATCACATGCTGGTGAACATCTGTTTTTGGAAGTTGTTCTTTTTCATACTAAACTTTTACTTGGCGTTTACTATTTCTTCTTTCCGCATCAACTTTTTTCCCTCTTTTGAAACTATTTTAGAACGTTTCTCCCCCGTTTACAGTCATTGTAAAGTAATGGGGTATTTTAACACGTGTATGTTAAAAAACGACTCCCGTTCTTCCACTTTCCTTAGCACAGTCGAGTCTTGTAATCTGTTCCTCCTTCCTTTGAATGCAACCCATAATTTTCCCAATTCTACCCCATCACTTCTTGGCCTTATTCTCGTTTCCTCCCCCAACCTAGTTGCTAAGCACGGCCAGTATGCAGCGAACGAGTTTTCATACCATGACTTAATCTTTCTCTCTTACCAACTACAGCCTCCTAAACCTAAACCCAAAATCCTTTTGCAGCGCATATTTCGAGACTTGAACCTCAATGTCCTTTGTGAGCATGCGTGTAGTGTAGATTGGAGCTAACTTATCGAGGTGGAATCTATGGATGAAAAAGTGAAGTTAAGTGATTTCCAAAAGAGGTGCAGCTAAAGGTAAGTACAAATCTAGGACCACACTAGGTAGTTGTGATAAATACATTGCCGTACGAAGTCTCTGCAGTAAGGTGTGTAGAAAAGCACAACGCCAATACATTCATAGCTCGGTTGAGAACGGAGACCCAAGCAAAATTTGGAAATTCCTCAGAAATCTGGGTGTTGGCAAGTCACAGTTACATACCATCCCAAAAAGAGTTGACATCGATTTGTTAAATCAACATTTCTCTTCTTCGTCTAAATATGATCAAACTAGAAAAGCTAATACTTTACAATATCTTTCATCACTTCCAACACCCGGTCACCAACCGTTCATTTTTAGCCAACTATCTGCTTATGATGTTAAAGAGTGCATAATTTCAATACATTCAAACACTGTTGTGACTGCATTAGTCGTAATATGATTCATCCAATTATAGACGAAGTTCTACCTATTTTGTGTCATGTACTAAATCATTCTCTTTGTTGTAGCATATTACCCAAGTCTTGGAAAGAGGCTCAAATCATCCCTTTGCCAAAGAAATCCAATCCTAATTCCTTTTCCGAGTATCGTCCTATTTCCATACTTCCTTTTTTGTCTAAAGTTCTGGACTGGTACATAAACTTCTGCAACTGGTACATTCCTTTCTAAAAACTCTCTCTTAACTCTTAGGCAGTCACAGTCGACCCAAATCAACGTCACAGACGACGTCAGGCTTGGTATGGAGAAGGGAAATCTTACGGTACTCTCCGTATTAGATTTTAACAATGCTTTTAATACCGTGGATTTCAACATCCTGCTAGGCATTTTGCACTCTATTAACATATCTCCAACAGTGGTTGATTGGTTTCAAAGTTACCTGTTTAGTCGCCGGCAGCGTGTGTGCTTTGAAGAATCGTTCTTTTCATGGTGTAATACGTCTGTAGGTGTGCCGCAGGGTGGCGTTCTATCTCCTCTGCTTTTAAGAATTTTCATAGATTCCATCTCTAAATCATTAGTTTCATCCAATTACCTTTATGCAGATGATCTTCAAATTTACACGCAAGCTCCTTTACACAATTTGTCAGGAGCATTTAGAACAATCAACACGGACTTAGCTCGTATTTGCGAATGGACCAAGCAATATGGTCTAGAGGTGAATCCGCTTAAGACATAGATGATAGTTGTAGGAAGTCCACAGATGATACCTCGAATAATTAGGTCACAATAAGCCCAATGAGCTCTGCTGTTAAGAACCAAGGTATTTTAATTGACAATACTTTATCCTAGGCTCCTCAATTGCGTGAAGTTAGTAGCAAATTATTCGCGTCATCCCTTATTCTTCCTATACTCGACTTTGCCGATGTCAGCTATCTCGATGTTTTTGTATTAGATTTATATTTGTTTTACACAAATATGATCACGTATCAGAATTTCGCACTTTGCTCAAGTGGCTCCAAATTCGTCTTCGACGGAATACTCATATTCTCACTTTATAATATTATTTTCTATCCCTGTACTCCTACTATCTTAAGAAACGTTTTACGTTTCTCAGTGACACACACACTAAAACATTAAGATCCTCGGAATCATTGGAACTGGCAATACCTCCACATTCAACCAGGTACTATGACCTATCTTTTAGTGTACAGGCTGTACGCTTGTGGAATAATTTGCCTTCAAATATTAGACGTGTCCAATCGCTGGCCACATTTAAGAAAAATGTAAAAAATTATACCTTGGCTTGCTAGTATATTTTTGTCTAACTGCTGCATTCATCGACCTAATAAACCCATGTTATATAATATATGTGCACGTATATGCATGTTTATAAATATAATTGAATACTTTTTTAGGAATTGTACTGTAATTCTCAAAGCTTTTTTGCTTTTTTTAAGAAATAGGGGGCAAACGAGCATACTGGTTACCTGATGGTAACTGATTACCGTTGCCAATGGACACCCGCAACCCGTTTTAAACACATACTAATCATTTTAAATATTTATAATTACATACTAAAATAATTACATTGTTATTTACAATATTATATATTAATATTAGTCGCTTCGTAAGCGTAATTAAATCGGAATACGAATGCATTTAATAAATTATTATGTTCTAAAAATGGCAAAAAATATATTCATAATAACAATACAAACATTAGATGAGATCAAGTGAATGACGAAATCTGATTAAAACATAAGAGTTTTAACAATAATTTCCTTACTTTTTTATACAAAATGCAATTTTATCTCATTCACATAATAACTATTTTAGAAAACATTCTGAGGAATAAAATCGTTTAAAATTGTTAACTGTTAACCAAACGTTTACGTCGTAAGTCAAATCACATTGACATTCACTTAATCTTTTTCTCATAGACGGGACGACGTAAACTTAAATAGAGAGGTAATGAATGTCGAACCGATATCCGATCCGTGTAATTTGCAGTTTTGGCCCGTCCTAGGCCCCAGTGCACAGTAACGTGCGGCTTGACCAACTTACTAAAATTTGCCCCCTTGTCGCGCTCCATACGGATTAATATGGCTGCATATATAGAAATTTATAACTGTATGTATTCATAGAGTGAATATATATTCATAAGTGTTATTACTGTTAATTGTTAATTATACATAATTATTTAATATAACTAGTTATAAGCCTGAAATATTGCCTTCGGAGTTTTTCTGTAATAATATAAAAAAATAACGAAAAACGTAATTTCAATTAAAATTTCTTTTTATTTGATGATACGTTCTAAAAGTTGTTGACGGGATTGTGGGATATAATCATGAATAAAAGTTGGCAACACTACTATCTTTGACCGCGAGCGGCGCGAGCAATTGTCGAATGGGTATTTCAATTTCAATGTCACATTGTTTATGCTAAGTTAAGGCTTTAGCATTATTCGTGAGTTATTATTTAGTGAAAGTTTTTTTCTATACGCCTCACAAATCTAAAAAGGTACGTATTAAACTCATCCTAATCTATTATGTTACAATTTGCGAGTTTCATGATTTAAGATTTGTATTAATACTTAGTATGGACATATTGTTGTTGTAATGTTAAAATATTTGTTTAGTAGGCACTTTTCCATGGTCAGTTTGATTCCGTCATTGAAATGAAAATATTATATTATAATAAGTAAACACCATGAAAATTTTATTTTTATTTATAACTGTCTTGTTCACGACTCCTAATATTATATATATGTGTGTGTTAATATTCAAGTTTATGAACTTGGAAGATTTCTCAAGAAACAAACAACATGTATTAATTAATAATTACTATGTATTAACACACTACGTATCTTAATATATTTCTATTAATCCACCTTACTTTAAGTTATTGTACACTAAAAGTTTGGTCCTACCCACATTTAATTTTGTAATCCTAATTTTGCCAACTGTTAGTAGTGACAGACATTAGTAGATCCAATAACTTCTTTACTTATATCAAGTCATTCATCCATAACATAGATTAAACCTGAAAAAGCTTAAGCTATATGATATTTGTATAGCAAGCATATTAGGAAGTTTATACCTATCTATTTTATATGTTTACATATTCTTTACATAACTCTATTTTAACTATTACCTCTTAGATTTGGTTGGAGTACATTTATTGAAACTAAACACTATTGTGACTGAGTCAGTACACTCGGATTGACTTTTCCTTTATAAGCATGCCTTTTTTAAACAACATGATGGTATGGATAAAACATACATAGCTAATTCTTAATTGAATAAATGTGGCACATATTTAAGTATTTTATACATATAACTTATTAATAAAAGAGTTACCTATTTAGGTGCTGATAATGTTCTTTTTATATGTTTTGAAGAGGCCTAAGTGCTTGCTAGACTTCCTTCTATGAGCCCCAATGCAAAATAGTTTGTCTAGTGTGAAATTTTCTCTGTGAGATTTTATTCTAAGTTCATTCTCTTTGTATATCTATATAAAATATTAAGATGTTCTACTATCACATGTTGCGTTACTTATGCCATTTTTTAATTATGAACCAATAAACTATTTTAGCTTTTTAAATTTATACATATCCTGTTTTAAATTGGAAGAAGTTATAAGCAAAATAGTTTGTCTAATTGTTAATCGATGCAAAAGAGTTTGTCTGTTGGTGAGTTAAATAAGATTATTCCTTCTTTGTACAATTATGTTGCATAATTTAAATTTGTAAAAGTAATTCTGTGTCATTTGTCAATTGAAACAGTATAAATTCTGACTTCACTATAAAGAGAAAGACTTCTTGTTTGAAGAAAACTGGTCGACCATGCATCGCAAGTGCAGTAGAAAACAGAATCCTGAAGAAAATTATCAAAAATAATTGTCATGCTTGAGGTGGAGAACTCACGGTGCAATGGAAAGACATGATTCACAAAGACGTCTCAGTTGATACTTGCAAAAGAGTCCTAAAAAGAATGGGTTACGGATTTTAAATTGCTAAGGAGGAACCACTGTTGACTGCTGTACAAAAGAAAAAGAGGTTGAAGTTTGCTCGTGATCATTTAAATTGGACTTCCGATCAGTGGCGTAGTATCAGTTATCAAAACCTTTTGGAAGAGAATTTACTGCCCTCTATTCCGTCACTTAAGCATCAAGATGCCTTCATTTTTCAACAGGATGGTGCTTCGCTGTTGGCGAAAAGCATCCCTACAATCGTATGGCCATCTAACATCCCGGACTTGTCGCCGATCGCAACCCTATGGTGGAAAATGAAAAAAGTTCTCCGTAAAAATCCATCAAGATCGAAGAGCGACTTAAAGGCTCTCTGGGAGTCAATTACGCCTGAGGAGTGTGCAGCGTTGGTTGCAACAATGCCTCTTCGCATTAAATCTGTCATTAAGAGCAAAGGCGACACAACTAAGTGGTAGACGAACTATTTTGCGTGAATGACAAGGGTAGACGAATACTTTTGCGTTATGTTTTTTAGAATATTTTTTATAATTTTTTGTTATTTTTTATAATTTTATATGTAAAGAATTTCAGTTATGTTAAAATAAACTTTAAAATGTTCCTCAAATTGTGGTTTACTTTTTATTAAACCTTCTTAATTATTTTACCAATATGTATTTACTTTCTTATATTTTACGTTTTGCACTACTTTCCATACTAGACGAACTATTTTGCATCGGGGCTCGTATGTACATTTAAAAGACATGTTATTGTACATTACTTTTTTAATGGAAATAGTATGTAATAAATAAATAAAAATAAATATTGACACTTATAAGCGGGATGTAAGTAGTCACTATTAAAATAATAATGTTATATTAATATTTGACAACTCTGCAAATTTCATATGTTCAGTAATTTGAAGTGTTGATCTTAACTGGAAAATATTTTATACACAGTATCCCGAAGATTACACAGGCTTTCTATCTCTCATGTTATCATCTATCTGTTATGGACTTTTGCTTAAATATAGTCTTTGCTATTCTTATATCTAGCTTGTTATAGGTGACAATGGCTGACCAATCAAGAGGGCGTGGGAGAGGTCTAGCTCTTCTCCAGGCTCTTAAAAAGACACAGACGATAGACTCTGGATCATCATCATCTGACAGTCCAAGTTCAAGTGCGTCCCCTAGTGTGGCTCCAAGTATAGCTCCTAATATGGTTAGTATTATTATTTCTAAAAAGTCATCAATCATATTTGATTCAATATTTCATCAAATATTTTCCTTTGTTCACCACTAAGTGAGTTTGCTCAACAGTTGTGTGTGATGTGTGTATTTTAATTGTTTTGTTTCTAGGCCAGCACTGCAACTACTATTGGGGGCAGAGGACGAGTGGCAGCCATGCTACTGGCAAAGGCTCATGCAAAGCCTGGAGGTTTGTTTGTTTTACTGAGTTTTATCATGTTAGTGACAAACAGCTCTTTGTTTTGCCAAATGCTTGTGTTTTAAATATACATTTAGTCCCTTGCTTTTATTATGGTTTAAAAAATGTAACCTGTTATGTAAATATTGTATGTCATGTATTTGCAGTTATTCCTGTAAGTCCTGCGTCAGACGTCAGCCCAAGTGCCAAGGGGGCGGGCAGGGGAATTAAACTTTTGCAAAGTCTGTAAGTTTTAGTTTTAAAACATTGAAAAGAGTTCCTTCCCAGTTTTTTTTATAGGAGTAAATAGATTTTATATTATATGTATAAAACACCTCTCTCTTACTTTTAATTATAACTGCATGCCCTATTTAGTTTTTAATTCAAAAATAAATTTTCTGTCGCAGTTTTAATTCCTTCCCAGCATACTAGTAATGTAGCTTGTGTTACGAGGCATGCCTTTTAAGTTCTGTCGTTTCCATATTTGACGGCAATTTTGAATTTGGAACTGTTCTATATTCGAATGTGTTTAAATTTTGAATGAAAAACAGTTGAAATTATTAGTATTAATGCTATTGTTTAGTCACAGCGTCGATTGGAATCTGTCAGGTTACGTACGAAAATGAATCTTTCTAAGGAAAATGTTCGTGCAATCTGTGTTCAGTGATGAAGCCCCATGTCTGCGGACTGTCGAACGTAGTATTTAGAAATCCAGCGTGGACATACTAGTGTTAGTGACAAATCTCGTGAAGGACGCCCAAAATCCGCCTTCACTGAAGATAACATCATTGCTGTGAGACAACTAATTCTCGAAGGTGGTCATGTGACGTATCGAGAGATAGAGGCTCTATCAGGGACAACCATTCAGAAGATCTTGCATAAAGCGCTTGGTTTGAGAAAGCTAGTTTGCCGTTGGATACCGCATCTACTTTCCGACGATCACAAGGCGGCCCGCGTCGAATGGTGTAAGAAAACTCTGCAAAGGTTCAACCGAGGAGAGTCAAATCACGTCTACGACATCATCAGTGGTGACAAATCTTGGATCTATGCCAACGATCCTGATTCCAAACAACAATCTACAATCTGGGTCTTTCAAGACGAGCCAAAGCCGACTAAAGTTGTTCGTTCTCGAAGCACTTCAAAGAAGGTGATGGCCACGTTCGTGCGAAAAACCGGCCATGTTGCGACTATTGATGACACTTGACACTTGACACTTCGAGATCGTAGAACGTTAACGCAGAGTGGTATACCACAGTCTGTTTACCACAAGTCATTGCCGAACTTCTCGATCGAAATCTCGAATCGAAAACTTAGGAATATATATGGATAGTACCTTATCTTGGGGTACACAGCTGCAAGAAGTCAGCCGCAAGGTCTTTGCTTCAGCAGGGTCTCTACGAAGGCTACGCAATTTTCTTCCAACTGCCACTAAGGTTGCACTTGCACAATCGCTTCTTCTTCCAATTATTGACTATGCCGATGTCAGCTATCTGAATCTCACTGAAGTACAACTTAATAAGCTTGAGCGACTTCAAAATGTTTGTATAAGATTTATATTTGGGCTACGAAAATATGATCACGTTTCTGAATTCCGTCAAAAGCTCAAGTGGCTTCCAATTCGTTTTCGCCGGAATACTCACATTCTAACTTTTCTTTATAACATCTTATTCAATCCTAAAGCCCCTTTTTATCTCAAAGAACGGTTCAAGTTCCTTCATGACACACATGACAAATATCTAAGGTCATCGGAAAATTTGAGGCTGGAGATGCCATTGCATTCCACAAGGTTTTATGACAAATCTTTCACTGTTGAAGCTGTACGCTTGTGGAATGCGTTGCCAAAGAACATTAGGCTAGCGGAATCATTAAATATTTTTAAGAAAATGGTTCATGACTATTATTTATCAATTTAGTTCTGTTATCTAGTATCTATTATTTCCATATTAATGGTATGTATGTATGTATTGTTGTATATATTTATATGCGTATGTATGTATGTTTATCTGTATGTGTGTTACTATGTATGTATGTTTATCTGTATTTGTATTAGTATGTATGTTATATGTTGTACATAAATATGTTTAGTTTTTTTTTATACAAGTTTTATATTTGAACATAAGTTAGTATAGTTTTCAAGAAGTGATCCTGCAACTACCTCTGTCTCTCCGAATGATTATAATCCATTCTAAGGTTGCCTGGAAGAGATTGCATATAGCAATAAGGCCGCCATTTGTACATTATATAGTTGACACTTGTACTGTATCTATTGTATTTAACTGTAAGAATGGTGTACAAATAAAGAGTATTCTATCTATCTATCTATCTAACTTCGAAACTCTAACTTAAAGCGACGCATCATCCTGCACCACGACAACGCAAGCTCACACAGCGCTCGTCAAATCGTTTGACGAGCGCTGTGTGAGCTTGCGTTGTCGTATTTGAAGCAAGACATTTACTCAAATTAAGAAAAGTCTTCGTGGTCAAAGGGTCCAGTCCGGTGAAGAAGCAGTCGACGCTTTCAAGTCAACCATTTTGAACACCCCCACTTTAGAGTGGAATAAACGTTTTAATAACTGGTTTGAGCGTATGGAAAAGTATATTAAGCTACGTGGGGAATACTTTAAAAAACAATAAAAAGTACTATAAGGTTCTAGTTGTTTTTTTTTTGTTCAAACGACAAAACTTAAAAGGCATGCCTCGTGTATGCATGTATATGCTTAAAACTATTTCTGTAACAGATCCGTAAAGTTCTTCTAACACTAGTGAAGTACAAACAAAATCAAATCTTCAGCTAGTTAAGGATAGATATGAATAAACACGAAATGCTTTTCTGCAAGTCTAACATGTCATTAAAATTCTAAAGCAAAATTTATCAATGTATATTTTAATCATAAATGTCTTCCATTCAATTATATTGTTGTTTTAACAAACAAGTAATTCACATCCTAATATCATACATCCAAAGTTTTGCTGACCATGCTTCCTATAGTATCTTGCTCGCACGGTCGAGCTCAAAGAATGCAATAAGTGCATATCTGTTACATGTACAAATAGGGTTTCATAAGCAGTTGTATAGTTTATTCTGAGAGGTTTTAATTTGCCTCTGAGAGGCTTTAATTTGCTTCTGAGAGGCTTTATTTTGCTTCTGAGAGGCTTTAATTTGCCTCTGAGATGAGGATTTAACACTATCTTTTTAAATTTAAAAGCTAATGTCAAACTTTAGGCTTAAAATTACATGATGTGTTATCTTCTTTTAGTCACATTTCAAAGGCAGCTGGCGATGTTGGTAAGCCAGACATTCAGCAGATTACGTCAAAGATCGCCGAAAGTACTTTGTCCGAATCTACTCAGGTGACGTCTACCCAAGCAACTACTAAATCGAAGAAATACTTTGTAAGTTTTTTATCTGTTATCCTCATATTGTTGTTATTCCAAAATATATTCCATCACATTAAAGCGTTGTTTTTTAAAGACATTATCTATATTATTGGGTGCTTACTGGCTAATCACCCAGACGGTTACTTTTTATGGAATAATATACCGATTTTGCATCCTTACCATTTTATTTAATATAAAAGGGAGCAAAGGAGTATTAAATATTTAATACCTACAATTACAATTTATTTATGTATATACAGTTTATTACAATAATTTATTATATTGGGGATATATGCGTGAGTGTATGTATGTCTCAATATACTTTGTAACTTATGTTTATGGATGTTAACGATGGAGAGTCATACTTCGGCACGTGTGGGCTGGCTCGACCGGAGTACTACCACGGCCTCACAGAAAACCAGTTGTTAAGCAATGCTTGCATTGTGTGACCGAGTGAGTGAGGTTACAAGTGGCCCAACCCTGGTTCCCTTCCCATCTATCCCCTCCTTTTCAATTCTCCTCCTCCGTTTACTCTACGCTTAAAGGACAGAACTCTTGTGACATTGGCTCTCTGCTCGTTTGTCCCCCTATAACATAATATAAAATAAATGTTTTATTCTTACAGAGAGAGGTGAAAGACACACCGCCTGTTGTACAACTGGGTGAAAGTGGTAGAAAAATAGATGTTACTGCCAATTATATATTCCTTAATTTTGAAGAAAACAATGTATATGAATATGAAGTGAGATATGACCCTGATCAAGATTATAAACATTTACGCTTTAAGCTACTTGGAGGTATGTTTGAGAATGTTTACTATTTTATAAATATCTGAAGGCTACTTAAAACAGGTCCCAGAGTCTGATTTTTTCTTCTCAGTCTGAGTTCTGAATTTGTTTGTACACCACTGCTTAGCCAGTCACGTGTATAGTCGTGAGTGTGTAAGCGGTAAGTGACGGGCTAATCGGAGGTGTATCAAAAGCTTACATTTTAGTGCCTATTATTATTATATCAAACATAATAATACCCTTTTTCCTGACCATTGTCCCTACTATGTAATTTATGAAACATACTGAGTTACATATAACATACATACATAAACTCACGCCTTTTTTCCTTCAGGACAGACAGAGACAAACCTACTAATTTAACACTAACAACCAAAAGCAACAACTAGTTTAACACTAACAACAAAACAAAAGCCTAACAATCTTGAATACAATCAAATAAATTACAAAAAAAAGAAAGCGTGAGGGGTCTGTGGATTACACTTTTTTCGATAAGGAACTTCGTTTGATTTGAGCAATGAGGAACACTGACTAGAAAGATACCTAGAAATGTTATATGTCATAAATGTCATAATTTAGAGCGGAACGACTGTCGCCAAACTCACACAAATGAACGGTTTATTAATTACTACATACTAACAACGAATTGTTTTGTTTTGTTGTTTTTGAAGTGAAAACTTATTTAGGCGCGTTGAGCACTTTTTGGGTGAACAAAAATCATGGAACTCGCGTTATCGTCAACGAACGCTTTCCATGAGCTATATGTATACCGTGTGTATATGTGTACTTTTGGGGTGAACGAAAAGCGTAAAACTCTTCATCCTCACTGCACGCTTCCCATGAGTTATATGTATACTGTGTATAATCTAATAGCTCGACGATACAATTCACAAGTTACTTAGTTTTCACTTCAGTCTGCAGTCCCCAAGACTGCCCGCAAATTTATCATTTTACTTAAAGTGTCATATACATAAGTCACACTTTAGATTATATATCTCACCGCGTAAAATTAATATTTTTCCATAGCGTAAGAAGAACTTACGTTTTGTAATCTTGAAACTAAGAATACTACATTGCAAGCTACTCAACAACAGATGGCGTTTTTCTAAATGCAAACAATTATAATATCGATCACTTTAAACATAAATTCGATATTTGTATCATTGTTCGTTATCTATCGCTACTCGCTTAGTGTTGTAGCGCATTTTAAAATATTATCAATAATATCCATACCTAACTTCTGTTTGGACAGAGCAGACTAAAAAACAGGAATTGATGGATACCTGAGGAGGTGACATTACAAAGGTAAGGAAGTTAAAATAAATAAGTACTTACTAATGTTTATTCATTCAAAGAATCTGTATATAAATCATATTATATTTAATAGACTGTATTAAACACTAAACGACATAACTACTGTCAATGAATGAATGTCTCATAAATGTAGATGGAATGTGTAAAGATAATGCTTTGAAATCTTGTGTTTTTTTAATTTTGCAATCCGCTATTGAGCAAATCCATTAACACTAACTTTTAAAAGATTACAAAGTTTACACAAACATATTTTTGCAAATGCTAGAGATATATATAAATTTAGTGGTTAAACAAGTGTTTTATTTTCAAGGCCAAGCAAACAAATAAACAAATTTTCATATTTATAATATTATAGTAAGTATATACCTAGTCTTGCAACAAATATTGCTGGCAGGAAATATCTTTATTATTTTTTTTTGTACAATAATGTGTGTTAGCTTATACATTAATATAATACCATTGAAAACATATGAAACTCATTTAAAATGATCCTTATTGGCTTTAATACAGTCCTTTAAACGTTGAAGGCAGTTATCAATAAAAACACGCACTCTCCATGGGAAAATTCTTCAATGTCAATCTTATGGATTGTTTTAGGGACACTAAATTATCTTGGCGTTTAGAGTATGCCATACTCTCTAAAACTGACTATAAATCCAAATCCAGCAGATTAAGATCGGCATTAGATGACGGCCAGGCTTCAGCTTCTGGATGAAGCCAGAAACGTTCGTTTTCACCAAAGCTTTGATAGATCGAGCTTTATGACCCGGTGCCGAGTCTTGCACTCCACCAAACTATCACTGAAGTCCAATAATGCCCACGATGTAGTATGCTGACTAATTGGGAAGCTTCTATAGAGCTTTGAGCATAAACTCGTTCATTATCTCACAGTAAATAAAAATTTCGCAGTAAATAATTTTATTCTGTGACCTTTTGCGTACCGCTTAAGAAGTTGTTTGGATTATACCACCCTATTCATTTTTAAATAATGACCAGTGCGTCTCTTATAGGGTGCAAATCCCAAGTCTTCTTTTAAAATACGCGACTTGGTTTTAGGTGTTATATTCATTTCCTGAGACGGCCTGATTTTTTTGTCACAAACAGGAGTTTTGATTGTACCTATCAATATCTCGATACACAAACATTCGGCGAATACTAAGCGGATAGAGAGTTTCAAAATGCATTTTGCTCCAAACCTACTTTGTCTAATGCTACCATAACAATTTGGTTCTCTTTATCACCCCCCACTCCATATTAATATCACAAAAAAATATTTAAAACTATTGGCTCGAAAATGACAAAACAGTACCAATATTCATATAAGAATGACAGATTCCTAATTCAAATGTAATATTGTAATATGTTTTGTTAATTGTAACACTATTTATGATCAGACTAAGTATAACAAGTTTAATAGCATGCATATCGATGAAAAAACCAAAATCCTACCTGACTACATCACTGATCGAGTAGCATAGAACATTCGAGAATACCGTTGAGAACTGATAAGACCCGATCGTACCATATTGAGTTTTATGTGAATGAGATAAGTAAGAGTTTAGTTTATCTCTTGCCAATTATTAGTAAATTTAAATTTTAAGATTTTATCGCATTTAATCTTTGCTTATGAAGATATTGCGTAACATATATTCTCCATTCTTGCATTCCATCAAGCCGTTTCTCTCCTAGGGCATGGCATAGAAACATATGCGTATACATCAAACGTACATCTAAATATTCTTCCATACATACTGACCTACATTCATTCATACATGCACTCAAAAAAGAGCTCCCTCAAAATTGTTAATGTATCATAAACTATCCATCAACTAATCATTTGTTTATTGACAGGATGTATTTAACAATCATATAGACAAGCACCGTTTCTTTTTCAGAACACAATAAATACTTCAAAGAGAAGACATTTGACGGAACTACATTATATGTGCCTCGTAAATTGCCAGATGAAGCATTGAATTTGATTTCGACGAATCCATTCGATAACAGCAAAGTTGGAATTACCGTAAGTATACCTATTATTATTGATATAAATATATGTTATTATTTTGTCAAGATCCCTCGTCAAACCATTCCTGGTGTTTTGTTATAATCTGAGAGTATTAGCCTGCATACTCTCATATTGCCTTGTTTGTTACAGATCGTGTTTCGTAGGACCCGTCGTTTAAGTGAAATGATACACATTTACAATGTGATATTCAAGTGCATTATGAAAGATTTAAACCTTGTCAGATTTGGTCGCGATCACTTCAATGAACATGCTGCTGTACAAATACCACAACATAAGCTAGAAGTTTGGCCTGGGTTTGTATTCTGTTTTTTTGATTTGAGCTATGACCATTTTATTGGTTATTATTATTAGGGCTAGCTAGCAGCTAGCTAGCAAAGCTAGACTTCGAGTTAGATTGTTTGAGTTCGACCCTTCCCCAATCTTCAATATAAATATTCCCAATTTTAAAACTTTTTAATTCTCAAAGTGCCCGGTTTACGGCAATATGCTGGCTCTCTATTAGGTGAGTAAGACCTAATTGTAACTGTCAAAATTTGGACTTTTAATTCTGCCTACTGCTATGGATGATGTCAATGAAATTTCATACAAGTCAAGGTCATAGTTGAAATATGTGTGTATATCCACTACCTGTTCCGAATATTATTGTGACTAATAAACATAATTGTGTAAAAAATGATGATATCACTCACTTGGTGGAGTGAAGCAAATAGGGCGGGTAAAATATTTTAGTTTTTAAGCGTTCCTTTCCTAATACGGAAAAGTAGGAAACAGACAGACAAACAGACAACCAAGCTATACGCTTGGTTACCTGTTTGTCTGTCTGTCTGTCAAGAAATTTTTCTTAGGGAGGCGTGGGGTATCAAGTTGAAATTAACATCAAATACGTATGTCTATTTCTATCTCTTACTTAAAACTGTAAAAAATCAGACTTCTCAAGCCAAGTCAAGCCCATCAAAGAATCGTTCGTTAAACACTTTAACTTCAACGAATTTTAAAATTTCGTGGTGTCAACCTACAACCTTCACATAAAAAAATATTTTTGTGATATCAAATTTACGTTCTTTTGCTCGCGCTATACCATAGGAATCGCATATATTTTTCTTGCCCTTAAACCAATTTAGAAGGTCTGCAACACATCGTTTGCAGACTTTTTGAGGTGCTTTAACCATATCCCGATCTCCAAGTTTTAAATCAAAACAGCGAAGTATACTTTTTTAACAAGGTCCGTAATATTAAGTTGTTGCTTTAATACCATATACCATATATTATAATTTATATTATACATAAAAAAAAGTAATCAAAATAAAATTGTACCTATTATTTATGACTTCAAGTTGCCCAAAAAACCCCTTTTTTATAATAAAATTTTGCATTTTGAAAAATAACCAGACCGTCTGGATGGAATTTTATGAGTATTTTTTACTTTGCAGAATACTTAAATACATGTAAATCAGTTGAAATCATGCAGAAAGCATTTTTGTTGCAGACCTGTGTAATTAAAATAGACTGTTTTAAAAAATTATACTTCCAGCTACGTGACAGCCGTGAACGAATACGAAGGAGGTTTGATGTTAACTCTCGACTCTACGCACCGAGTACTGCGCACACAAACAGTGTTGTCATTCATCAAAGAGACAGTACAGGCTGAGGGGGCCAATTGGAAGCGGGCTATTGCAGAGCGGTTGGTCGGCTGTTCCGTTATGACCACTTACAATAAGAAACTTTTTAGGTGAGTTCTACAAAAGTTATTAACTCCAGAATAGTAATGCATAAAACAGAAATGGTTCTTCATATGAAGGACTCATGTATGATAGAAAGACTCGTGAAACATGAGTCTTACACATCTTGGGTTTATGTATGTTAACTAGTTAATTTCTTTAATATCTTTTTTCACTTTAATTTCAAATAGTTTACCAGTGTAGAACTTTGTTTTTTCAGAGTAGATAGTGTTGATGATTCAATGACGCCGAAGTCAACGTTTGAGAAACTTGAGAATGGCACACCTGTCCAGATCAGTTTCATAGATTATTACAAAAAGAATTATGGCATTGACATTCGGGACTGGGACCAGCCTCTTCTGATATCAAGGTAATAATTTTAACATTAGTATTAGTTATCAATAGAAGAATAATGCTTATGGCATTGGTTTCGCTCACATGTTGCTTATTCGCGTATCTCATAATCATGAACTCATCAATACCAGAAGTATTATATATATACGGGGAGGAAAAAGAGCGTGTAAAAAAAGGTTCGATATCTAACTCTTCTAGTGCGATTCGGAAGATGCAAATTTACATATACTACCGATCCAGCTACTTCTTGTATATTACAGTGTACTCAGTATTGTCACAGACATACATTACTTAATTAATAATTTCCCCAACTTATCTCTGTACCTATTGTATCCACGGCTTGACCTTATGAATCTTGTGAATGCTGAGATTTGTCGATTTTGATACATTCCATATTTTGTTGTTCATTACAGAGACACAAAACGTATGCCTGGTTCCGAGAAGCCCACAGATTTCATGATCTGCTTGATTCCCGAACTTTGTCAATTAACTGGTCTCACTGACGATCAGCGCTCCAACTTCAGACTTATGAAAGATGTTGCCACTTACACAAGGATAACTCCGAATCAACGTCATTCAGCATTTAGAAAGGTAATATTTAAGCATCCATTGCTTTGCTAATACTACTTCACACTGACTTCATTGGACAGTGTTAAACAACAATCAATGCAACGAATTGTCATAAAATAGTTGAAGATCACTTTCATACACTGTTACGAAACGACGTATTCGTCGCGATGTTCCGAGCCGTCATAAAGTTTGTGTCGGACTCTACGAACTTGTTTGTTTACAAAATTGTGACCGCGTGAACAGGTGCATTATATAGTGCACATAAAGGTGCATAACATATTATTTTCGTGAGATTGTAAGTCTTTGAGAATATATAAAAAAAATATGTTTTTTTTATATTTCATTTAAAAAAATATAAAAATAAAAAAAAAATATAATGCACTCTGTAATGAAATTTAAAGGTTTGCTCTGGTTTTACTTCTCTAGCTTAGTAGTTTTTGAGATATACTACTTTGAATAGTAGTCATGCCTACGGTATTTTTTTTTTCCATATCTCAAATACAAACGGAAGCTGGTCTGTAAATGAACATAAATTGTGTTTGTACATCAAGTCGATCTTAAAACATAAGTTTCGATATAGGTTCCCAATTGGAGGCCGACTCGTCATACCTATCCAGGGGTTCCCAAACTTATTTTGTCTACTGCCTATTTTGAGAATAAATTATTTTCTAGCGCCCCCATTTTTTCATCTACTTAAAAACCACTAACTTAAAATTAAATTAATTATTGTGAGCTATATTAGCGGATATTTAACATTCATTCTAAACGAAACTTTTTGCTATAACCTGCAAGAGTTAACTTGAGACCTGAGCGCAGTAGGTAGTACACAACGGCGCTCAGGTCTCAAGTTAACTTTTACGGGCTACACATGACAATGAGTATGATTATTGAAATGCAATGTTATAGTATTCAGACAGAGTATCTTTTATTCAAAATAATACAAACATAATCGATTCGACTAAAATAACTAATGTGAAGGTTGAATCTGATGCTGTTTATTAAGTTTGTTGATATCAGGTTCCAATTTACTCAAGAACAGCCGGAAGTCACAACGTTCGGTACCATGCAAACGATTTATCTTTATAGTAAGCAGCGTTCCCACAGCACTAAATTCACGTTCACACAAATGTAATGGGAATGCTATTAAGAATTATTGAGCGATTAACCACAATCCAGTTTATAATTGCGGGATCGGTTTTTGTAGCCAAAATTCTTGGTAGCCATTTCTGAACTTGATTTTTATTTCCTCGTTCGTTGTCAATTCTATAAGTTCTTCTTCCATCCAAAACCCAGTCTTCTATTTCCCAGTTCAAAATGTCCTGGTATCATTCAATAAGGTCAATGTTGAGGTTTTCCAAATGTTGGCAGTAGGCAAACAAGTCGTCGTTATTGCAGGATACTGACATATTCGGAACATTGTGAAACTCACGTCTGCCCATAATCTTTTTTTTCAGAAGCAGTTTGGCTGCGTAAGCAGCAACGACATTTTTGTTTTAATTAAATTTAGTTCATCGCCAGCAACGACATTTTTGTTTTAATTAAATTTAGTTCATCGCCTTGCAGTTCCAGATTCATGTCGTTGAACAATTTATACAGGTCTTTCATGTCAATTCTGTATCTTTAGTTTCCAAGAACTCTATCACAGAGTCAAACAGGTTGTAACATCGAGTAAGACAATTGCCTCTTGAAAGCCAACGAACTTCAGTATGAAACAAAAAACTATTGGTATCTTCTTAATTACTAACACAAAGCCGAAAGCCAAAATAATCTATCATTCAAAGAGCTGTTCCGGATTTTATTGACTCTTTTGATGACATATTGCAGTGATTAAAATAGTAGTTCACTTAAATTTCTAGCAACCAAATCTTGTCTATGAATAACGCAGTGTACAGCAAGGACATCTGGAAATTTATTTTTTAACACTAGAAAGACTGAAAGCAGTCAAAATGACTGCATTGTAAAGGATTACCAATGTGTAAAGAAATTTGTTTAATTATAATTTTTTATATTATTTACAGTTACATAACAAATTATTAGTATATATTAACAATAAAAAAACAATTGACGTTCTATAATATTTGTACATTTTATGCAAATGAAAGTGGAAATCTTTTTATGTGTACATCGTCCGCAAACATACTTTTGACATTTTTCACATATATTATTTGTTTTATTGTTGTGGCAAAGTTGTACTTGACAAATTTCGCGTTTGTTAGAATGGGTTGCATTTGATGACGTTGCAGTTGATCTTTGTGGGTCTTCATGTTCTAATGATTTTTTCTGTCTTGCAGCTCTGTATTCGGTGGAAAGCTTTTCTGCTAATTGAAACAAGAATTCTTTTCGTTGTATTTGTATTCCTGTCGTTTATTTGGAAAGGATCCAAGCATTTATAGCAGCCAAATTTATAATATTGAAAAATACTAGCAGGGTCCATCTACGAGAACTAGCCTTTGTTGTATATTTTCTGGCCATTTAATCCGACATGTCAACTCCAAATGTTGTGCTATTATAAAATTTAATTGATTCCAGAACATTTTTTTATTATTTTTATCAATTTTCACAAATTTATGCTTAGAACTTAGAACAGCTACTCTTTTATTTGCTTTGCTTTTATATATTGTAAGGCCACAATTCTCGGATTGATATAGCAGAGTGGAAAAGCGAGGCATGTTATCCTTCCTTTGTTTGGCTGCTTTGGGTAGTTCTCTTTTGTTTCCTCTAATAGTTCTAACTAGAGTTGTTTTATTGGCCAGTAATTTTGTCGCGAGTGACATGCTATCATGCTATGAAGAAGCTATCTGTCGTGATATTTCTTCCACAGCTTGTATATGGCTCTACAAGTTTCAGAACAACGTGTTCACTGAGAAGTATTGACGATAGTCGTTGTTCATCTTTCCCCAAATAAGGAAAACTATTCAAAACATATTTGCTACTAACATCTGATGCAAGCCAGAATTTGATGCCAAATTTGTTGGGTTTATTGAGCATATACTTGTATTCTAAAAAAATCGGTACCCCACTTTGTTGACCATAAATAGCTCAGTTTTAAACTTTTTGCCTCGTAGGCTCAACGAGCATATAAAATCCCAATAAATGCACGTATTTCCGGCACTGATCTTCTTCTTTGCACTTTTTTATATGTTTGACAATATAGTTATCTATTATCAACGAGAATGCACTGATAAGATTACCTGCCATGATGTTCCTTTTTGCGTAGCCTGTTGGCCCTTTCATACCCTTAAAAATACAAGTAGATGGTAACCTTCCAGGAATACCATCTTCGTCTAATTTTGACCACACAGTACCATCGGCAGCTGTTTCGGTCTCCTGAAAGGTGTTTTGAGCTTCTTCATCAGAGTCTGAACTACTTAGCACCCTACACCTTTTCCTGGGCACATTCTTATTATTGACACTTTCATTTTCATCATTGGTGATCGACTTTGCATCGCTAGCTTCAGTGTCAGATGTTTCACTTTGAATATAATCCGCTTGATCGTCAGATGATATTTCAGAACTTGTTGCATCTAATTAAATATCGGAGCACTCTTCATTTGTGAACAAGTAACCGATAGCTGTAAACTGAACTTTAAAAAATACAAAATACTTACTGTTCCCTCTTTATATATTTAGAAAATGCATTGTTTGTCAAATGTAATCCTTACTTATTTTTTAAATTATCTGATAAAATCAATCGTAATAGACGTGACAACAGTAGGCTTTGCGTGCATCATTCAAAAACTTCCCTCAAGCGGAAAAGTTTTTTTCTATGGCTCCAATTATATGTAATATATTCATGTAAAAAAAAAAACTAAATACATTCTTGTTTGGCAAAGCATATTATGATATTGAAGAGTTCCTAAATGATTATATTATATAAAGGTGACATTGCAACTATGACTTCAATAAATAATTTTGTGGTAAATATTTAATACCACATTAATTCAATCTTATGTTATTGAATGGATGATAATTATATTTTGTTAGTTATTCTTATCTATTTAAAATTCTCTATTAGCAGTATTCTTAACTGTCGTAACTGTTAATAGCACAATAATTAATCTGCTTCCAGTTTAGTGCATGCTCTTAATATTTACATTACGCACGCCTTACAGGCAAATCATGACTGACCTTTTATGATTTAATATTTCACCTTGTATACTTATGTGTGCATACTCATGTTTATGCAAATAAAATTATCTTATCTTATCTTAATATTTTTGAATTGAATCTCTTTCTCATCACAAAACTTTTCCGATGTATTGAATATGGTTTCGCCTTTTGTATGGGTCTCTAAATTTATAGCAAACAATGCTTCATTAATTGGTAAAGTGGACTCATCAAGCTGAATTGAGAATTGAATAGTCTTCAGATGATTGCACAATGATTCTTCAATGTTTTCAGCCATTTCATCAATTCATTATTGCACAGCATTATTACTCTAAAGTATTTTTTCGCATAATATCTGCGGCCGGTTTATGAAGGACAGTATTTACTTCCTTTATTGCTGGCAAAATTAACAAAGAGATATTGCACGAAGCTCGAAGTTCGTCGTAATCTTGCTTAGCAGCCGCTGAAAAGAGTTTTGCTACACTTGGCTGTATTATGCTTCATCTTAGGTCTTGGAAATATGCTACATTCTAGTCTTTTTATCTGGATGCATTTTATTCAAATGATCTTGCAGTCTTGAAGGCTTTATTGCTTCAGTCGATGGGTTTGTCAGATTTTCAATAAATCTGAATTTAATATATTCCGCACAGTATTGCCGTCTCTTCTTTTTTACTTCCGACATTGTTTTGTTTTGAGTAATACTTAAATAAGTGTTGATCTTAAGTACTGCTTATCTACTACGCACGAAATTGCAAATGTTTATATAGGATTGCATAAGCAGCACGCACCGACAGGAGTAAGACAAACATGCATAAACTCGTTTACCTCATTCGACGCTCAATCGTACTCAACAAGTATTCTATGAACCAGCCGATTGATACAGGAATGTACAAATCGGGTTCTCAAGTCTGTCAAAGTCAATCTCTGTTCAAGTCTGTCTGTTGCCTTTTTATTTGTTTGTGTCTACTTTCGTTTCGAAACGGAGCGACCGATTGACATAATTTTTATATTATTTATGCAATAGAACAGATATATGAACTACACGTAGAGAAATATGGAACCGAGTTAGTTTGAGCAATCTCTTAATTACTATTAGTTGATGTTAACAAGCAGTAGTCGAGAGTCAAGAGCTACGTCGGTGTCTAAGAGTCCTCCTAGATGAAATTAAAAATCGCCCCCTAAGCCTCTACGCAACGATCCCATTTTTTTTCTGGGTTTCTTAGCCCTTTTAGCCCTGCAGCGCCCAGCGGGGGCGTCATCGTCCACTTTAGGAAAGGTTGGGCTAGACGCTTTGCAGAACTTATGTTAAATACGAATCACTGAAGTCAATTATCAAACTACAATTTACATTATACGTTTTCCAGTACATTCAAACCGTTCTTAGTAACGAAACGGCGAAAAGTCGTCTCGCGGGCTGGGGGCTAAGTATAGCCGCAGAGACTGTCAACTTGACGGCGCGAACTCTGCAGCCCGAAACATTGTACTTCGGGAACAATGTCAAAGTGCCAGGAAAGCCCAATGCGGAGTGGAACAATGAAGTAACGAGAAATGCAGTGATGCAAGCTATAGATATCGTCAAATGGGTTCTTTTACATACAGATAGGGATAAGCAAGTAGCTAGGGTAAGTCTTTATTTATTTTAATAATCTATTGTACAAATAATTTATGTATATACAGTCGTGGTCAACTAATTAAGGACATTCAAGATAGTGGACAGCAATAACCGGCTATGTACATATAAATATAAAACCCTGTTGATTTCTCAGTAACTATTATTTGCATAATTTGATCCGATTATTATACTATAAATGGCTGTAAATAAAAGATTAAATAAATATAAAAAAGTGTTTAATATCAAAGGTTAACCATGTATTCAATTTAAGGTACAATTCTGTAGCTGGACATTTAATTAAGAACAGTAAAGTAAAATGAAAAATAGAGTTAAACAGAACTAATAATCTGCAGTATTTTAATTTCTTTAACAACTTCATTTTATTACGGGTAAAATCAGTACCCAGTAGCAAAACCTTTGTTAGTAATTACCGCTTGACACCGATGTGGCATAGACATTATCAGTTTCTGACATATTTCAACAGGAATGTTTGCCCATGCCTCACAAAAAGCTTCATTAAGTTCATCTAAAGTTGTGGTACGATAAATGGCAACTTTTTTCTTAATTTCGTGCCAAAGGTGCTCGATTGGGTTGAGGTCGGGGCTATTTGCTGGCCAATCTAGCACTGATACCGACTGTCTGTTAAGAAACGACTTGACTGAACGGGCTGTATGTTTTGGGTCGTTATCATGCTGAAAAGTCCATATAATAGGAAGATGTTCCTCAGCATAGGGAAGCATAGTTTCTTCTAATATTGCCTTGTATTGATGTTGGTCTAAGTTACCCTGAACTTTCCTAACAGGTCCCACTCCACGTCCAGAAAATGATCCCCACATTTTAATGTTTCCTCCGCCATGTTTCACCTGCTTTTTTGTGAATCTTGGATTCATTTCCGCTTTTACAGGACGCCGTACGTATTGCCTTCCATCTGAAGAAATCAAATTAACCTTGGTCTCGTCAGAGAATAATACATGTTGCCATTGGTCGTAGGTCCAATGTCCATATTTACGTGCAAACGCCAAACGTGCATTTCTATGCTCTTTCTTTAACAACGGTACTTTGCGAGCCACTCTTCCGAACAACCCTGCTTCTACCAGACGTCGTCGAACTGTCCTCGCTAATACACTGACTCTCGTCTGCCCCAAACACTTCATGTTTAATTAAAATAGAGCCTAGAAACGGATCTTTCTTAGCTAACCTGGTTATCATTCTATCTTCTTGCGGAGTTGTTTTTCTCGATCTTTTTTTTCTGGGCACATTTAAAGTTGTGTTATTGCGCCTGAAATGTTGCACTGCATTGCATACCATAGTTTTTGAACAATTTAAATATCCTGCTATCCTTCGGTATGACCAACCACGCTCGACAAACTTCATGATAATTTTTCGTAGTGTTGCATCGCAACTTTTATTTTTGCCCATTGTTCTTCAAAATAACTCTCAAAACTTGAAATTACAAATCTAGATTGCCGCCAAAACTACCACAAAGAATAGGAGAAGAAAGAAAATAATAATTGAGATTCAGATTTTGAAACTAGAACGCAATATCTCAGTGTCCCTAATTAAATGGCCAGCCAGCATTCTTTGAACAAATAGCACTGTGATCATCTATCAGCTATACTGTAAAGAGGTTTAATGTTTAAGAAGTTGTTATTGTTTGTATAATTAGGCACATAAATGACTAATTATACTTACATGTAAAAGATGTGGAATATTGTTTAGACTCGTTGGAAAATAAAAAATAAATTCACAATTTGGATTAACTAGAGAGTGTCTCTAATTAGTTGACCACGACTGTATATATATATGTATTTGTATATTTTTATATTGTTAATGTATTTTTTGTACTTGTATATTTAAGTATAACAAAATACAGAATATCTGTATATTTTTATATTTATTAGGTAACCCTAGATTTGCTTTGAAATTTGCTTCAAACTACCAACATCTCTCCGAATCATTTTATTTCATCTTAAGGTTGCCTTTAAGAGATTACATATAGCAATAAGGCCGCCCTTTGTACAATATGTGTGTTGAACTTCTATGTATAATTCTACCAATGTTATACAAATAAAGTTGCTATCTATCTATCTATCTATCTATAACTTAATAATCTTGTCTTTATTTTATTTTTCCTTCGTACTCTGTAGGTACCTCGGTTGCATGTGCTGATGACAAGATTCCATTTCTTTGTCGAAATCATGGACAAAACAAAATATATATATATATATATGACTTTTTTAACTAAATAAATAATATACAAAAGAAAATATTCTTTTTATGTTTTTTATTTCGACTGCTTTACGTACTATTATGGAGTAATAGTGACGAAAGGGCAAGACGTAGTCTGGTCGCTAGTAATAAAAAGCAAATAACTTCATACACTCCAATCATTTATTATTATGTTTAGGATGATAGGATGTTATAGTAAGGTCACGTTATGTTGTACTGTAAGTATGTTATACATTTCACTATGATATAAATTGTGATATTATTTCCCAGGATTTCCAAGAAACATTAAAACGCTGCTGCAACCCAATGGGTATAAGCGTATCTCAACCAGATGTTATTCGTTTACCAAACGATCGTACCGATACATACGTAATGACTCTCAAGAAGGTTATCACATCTGGTATACAACTTGTGGTCGCTATTTGTCCCACCGCTCGGGATGATCGTTATGGCGCAATAAAGAAGATTTGTTGTGCTGACAACCCTGTTCCGTCTCAGGTTTGTGTTAATATAAGTGCATCCCTAATAAGATCACTTTCTCATTCAAGTGCTTTTGACTCGGCAAGGGCCATGAAATTGCCCATAACAGTTTATGCTCCAAAATAGAAGACTACATAATACATCTTACATATTTTTAGTATATTTATTTCTACAGTTTTTATTTATTGATGAGGATCTTTTAGTAGTGGCACACAGATATTATCTACGTATATTTCGTTTAAGTAAAAAATATATTGTCAACATTTTCAGAGTAGATGTATTATCTATCAAACAATAATAAATAGTGCTATGGAGGACCACCATTAAAATCATTCCTACGATCATTCTACTATTGATGAGTCCTATGCAATACTACTGATAATCAAACTTTAAAATCAATATTCAATCGATCAATCAGTCAATTTAAACAACTGACAATGTCATAGTAAAACTATAATATGTCTACATTACAGGTTATAAATGCTCGTACGTTAATGAATCAGAATAAAGTACGCGCCATAACACAGAAGATTTTGCTGCAAATGAATTGTAAGCTCGGTGGAACATTGTGGAATATTAATATTTCATACAAAACAGCGATGGTCATCGGTATTGATGCACATCACGACGCTACTAGAAAAAAACAAAGTGTCTGTGGTATGGATACATAATAATATTTGTTTGTGTCTATTTCTAGCCAATTCAATTCCTAAGTCTTCTAGACTGACTAGACTTTTAAACTAAACTATTAATCTTCCTAAATCCTCCTGAACTGTTAAGAGGCAACTACTTTCAGTTTTATTTTATAGGTTTTAATTCGTATGAAAAGTCAAATAAGGCATCCTTTGACTTTTCTATATAATTTCTTATTATGTCTCTTTAGTTAAGTGATAACCCTTTTATATTATTTAAGGTATATTAGGGGTACAACAAAAAATATTAGCAAAAACTTGCTTCGGAAATTGCTTTACTTCATTTTGTCCTTCACTACTTCGATGTGATTTTCTTCATCCAAATATCAATAATTTTATGCCAGTATCATAACCTAGCGTAAAGTTTAATATACGTTATTTAAATCTCCATATTACTGAATATCAATTGTTTTTTTTTATACACACCAAATAAATGTAATATTTTCAGGCTTTGTGGCATCATATAACCAAACGATGACGCATTGGTATTCAAGAGCAGTTTTTCAAGAACGAGGGCAGGAGATAGCAGACAGCCTCAAAGCTTGTTTAGTAGACTCTCTTAAACACTTCATAAAGACTAATGGAAGATTACCAGATAGAATTATCATTTACAGGTATGTAATTACAGGATTTTTAAAAATCGTTACATAGATTTAATTATATTTTTTTATTATAGAAAAAGAGAACTTTATTGTTATAGACGATATGATAAGAACTAAATATACTCTCATGAATAAAACAGATAAGTAATCACACTTTCTTAAGTGTGCATTGTTAACTTAATTTTTAAGCTAGTTTGTAATTTATTATATATTATAGTATATGTATAGTTTATGAGCTCTATTTATAATTTCTTTCTATTTTCAACCGACTTCAAAAATATTTTTTTTTATATTATATAATAAAATTGTACATTTCAGGGACGGCGTTGGTGATGGTCAGTTAAAATTGCTTAGAGATTACGAAATACCACAATTACAAATAAGTTTCTCAGTACTCGGCAACCAGTACAAGCCCTCACTTACGTACATAGTGGTACAGAAAAGAATAAATACAAGGATATTTATGAAATGTTCAGATGGATTGGAAAATCCGCACCCTGGTACTGTCTTGGATCATACGATTACCAGACGTGATTGGTAAGTGTAATATCTCTATTTATAATGTTGCACCATTCTTCGGAAAATTCTCATTTCACCTTTTACTCCGACTGCGCGTATGAGTATGTTTTTGTATGTACGTATGTCGAGGTAGCATACCTATCACTGTGTAGTGATATATGTTTTACCGCGGCCGCATCCTTCTGCGAGGATGTCATCTCGCAGCAGGAGCGGGTGGTCGGGGGACGGGCTTTCCCCTCCACCCGCTATAGTGGCCAGCCACGAGGAGGGGACGTCCAAATGTGCATGGATGCCGCCGAAATGAGAGTTACCCTAAGTTGGTGCCCGCTGTTTGCGGGCACAGCGCTACGAAGGATCCTGATGTCCTGCCAAAGTTGTTCCCGGTCCTCCAATTTTAGGCGCAGTGTCGCACACCGTGTGGTTTAGTCGGTTCAATTCCGACACCAGCCCCGGTGGGGTGACCGCCCATGGGGGTTTCCGCACGTAAAAGAAAAAAAAGTATACCTATAACTCGAACTGGCTGGTGCCCGGACGTCCGAGCCCTCTATATTTTTTTCCATCTCCTTTGTAAATTATACATGTATGTACATTTATGAGTTGAGAGAGTTAAGTGGTAGAGCTATGCTTAGGCACAAACGTTCCGGCTCGACCGGTGCAATACAACGGCTTCACAGAAAACCGGTTGTGAAGTAACGCTTGCGTTGCATTTCCCCTAAATGAGTGAGGTTTCCGGAGGCCCAACTACTCCTCTCCTCTTTCCTCTCCCCTCATCCTCCCTCTCCTCTTTCACATCCCCTCATCCCCCATCCCTCATCACCCTTAAAGGTGGGCAGCGCACCTACGACAACAGTTGCAAGTGTTCATGGACGGCGGTAGTCACTTGCCATCGTGACCCGTCTGTTCCCCTATAATATAAAAAATAAAAATATATTTAACTGAATCTATTATATCGCAGGCTATTACAGCGGCGGGTACTCGTATACAATTGTTGTTTTACCAATTGATGAGCAATCGGTAAAAAGAAATACAGTATTTCATAAAATGTTAAAAAGAGGGTTATACAGAGAGATAACATAGTATTGTATTACATTAAGAAATAAATAGGGATATTTTTATTATTTAAAATATTATTTTATGTGATAGATGTTTTATTATTACAAGGTTTATAAATTAGTACACACCGCTGTAATATTAAATGTACACTTTTTGTTACAGGTACGACTTCTTAATAGTATCACAAAAAGTGAACCAAGGTACGGTAACTCCCACACATTACGTAGTAGTCCACGATGACAGTGACATGACACCGGATCAATGCCAGAGATTCACGTACAAGCTGTGCCATTTGTACTACAACTGGCCTGGCACCGTCAGAGTGCCCGCACCTTGCCAGTACGCACACAAATTGGCATATCTAGTTGGTCAAAGTATACACCAACAACCATCAGAAGCGTTGTCCGACAAACTTTTCTTCTTGTAGAATGTGCCTTATTCCTATTCAATATGTAATTAAATTGTAATGCTCAAGAATTACCTGTGCATTTAGTAGAATTGAACCGAGAAAAAACGGTTTATCTGTTTCTCCGAAAGCACTTTTGCTGTAGGTATTTTAAATTGTTATTTTTAACGGCGGCCAATAATGTAAAAGTGGTATTTAGATAAAACCCAGGACCAAATGCTTATTCCTAAAATTTATAAGGCATTCGGGGTGAAGGCAATTCCAAATACTACTTAGTTCCCAATTCCAATCCAGTTTAAGAAAAAATATTCAACATTCTCTCGTATTTCCAGAGATGATCGGGCTTAAACAAACAAAAATATTTGTTAATGTAGATATGAGTTCCGGTTTCGATAATCTGCATAATTCTAAAGTATATTTTCATAATTTACATTGTGATCTCTCGATGTTATCGTTACCCGTTAATACATGCTGCTTACCGGGTATGGCAGAATAGTGACAATTCTTTTACATAGATACACAGTTAATTCCTTGAGTGGTACGTTTATTTTGTTACACTTTTAAAGTTTTGGATTTATATAAAAAATATAAAAGGTTTCTTATTAAAGAATTATATTTACAGTTGAATGGTTGAAAATGAAAGAGTGTTAAGGTTATTTGTCGAAATATGTAGTAGTTTTAATGAAACGTTTCTTAAAATACCCACCATAAGATATTAAGGTACTGTTCTTCGAAATAAATCAGCATGCTCACTAAATGTAAGTTACGAATATTTTTAAGTGTTATTCTTATGTTATATACTTACTAAACATGCAAGGTTTGAGACTGTCAATTTATGTGATAATCTATTGATTCAATAATATGATAATGACCGCAGGTATATTATGCTGCAGAAATACGTATTATTTAGTCAAAACATGTGATTAAGTTATTTGCTTCATAAGCTGGGATGCATTGCTATAATTTCCTATGACATTTGAAGATCTAATATTTTGACAAATAATATGCATACAAGGTGTTTTAGAAAGGTGCGACGTCATATTTTCAGCTTGTAATAAAAAAGTGTTTGCATGAACGGCGTAAAGTGTTTAGAATTCATGAAGAAATCGTGATTCTCAAGATCTAAATCTCAATTTGAAACTGACAAATGATAGTAGAAGATTGTCCAATAATGACGTTGATGGGACGGTGATATAAATTAATCTAGAGGTATTTGAAACTGATGATCTTGGATGATGATTAAATGCCTATATTAAAAAAAGGCATACATTTTCAAGGACTTCATGAACAATATCGTTTTTTTTTTAATAATTATGCAAAAATTGTTTAGATTTTTTTATCATTTTTGGTCAGTATGGTACTGCGCAACACACAAACATGAACGTCCTTGTATAAAATATTTGACATTATTTAACTTTATAACAAGTTGTTTTTTTTCCATCAAGTTTCCATCTGACGAAACCAGAAGGGTACTGTAGTTTGAGACGGAATAATCACTGTACACAGCCAACCTTTTTTGCCTTTGAGTGTGTAAGTTGCAGTTTAGAAGGATCTGTGACTCGACAAGGTAAATCGTAGTTGCAATCGAGAGGTTGCTGGTTCGACCTCATCAATTATGCTATTGATGTGACTAAATTCCAAACCAAAACTCATATGGAAAAACATATCAATAGGTAATCTCTGCCAAACGCTGGAGATTAAGTCGGGTCGTCAAATTCGGCTACGGTTATTAGTAAAATTTCGATATTTCAACGAGTACTGGCGTAGCCAGGCTTAGACGCCTTCATTCAATGTAAATTGATTTTAAGCACTTACATTTGACATTGATTGGTAGTGATTTTTATTGCGTTTGTTGTATCATAAGTGTATAGTACAACGGTAGATTTAATGTATTTTTTAAATTTTCTCTAGTGTAAAGTAATATCGTCAACAATATTTCTTTTGTGTTCGAAGAAGACTTTGTTTTGTTTATTAATATTTTATATTTTCTTACTTTGCCGGATTTGAATGCCTATAACTATATGTACGTACACTTAGTCATAAAATTGAAAGAAAATAAAAGTTATTATTTATATGAAAAACGTAGCAAGATAATGAGTGTTACATTAATAATTAAAAAGTAATACAAATTCGATTTTGCAAATGATGTAAGGAGGTATTTGATTGTAATCTGTGTTCCGGCAAGGCGTTGTGATAACCTTTAAGCCAAATAATATGTGACAACCTTTTAAGTATTTTCATTCATTTTATTTGAAGCTCATTGGTCCATGCAAAATAAGTAATAAATTTTATAGTTTTGGACATATTTCATACTCAATACTCTTAAAGTATACGTTTTATTGGCTCCGTCATATTTGGTTTTTCATTAGTTTTAAAGTAGAAATATCTTAGACGTATTGAACTGATGTCTACCTCATTTTATATTTAGCTTATTGTTCCTTTCTTTATGCACATTAAATGAGCATAATTATGTATTTTGTATTAAGTACTTATAAGGTTTATTATTATGTTGTACTTATAAGGCTGGTTTCGAAATTATATATCATTGTCGATATAAAATTTAGATTAAGTTATTGACCTACCCACTGAGCCAGTCAATGCCAGAAACGGCAATGCTCTTTCTTAATTCAATGAATTATTAAGTAGAATAAACTATTATAAGCGCAGATTAGTACAACGAAGGAGCATATTTTTCCTTACATCTTCATTCATTCTTAACGATAATTTTACGTAATAAATCAAAGATAATGAACTTAATGCTATTTTGTTAATTAATAATAAAGTAGTTAAATAACATATTGGAATTTTGATTTATTGTGTTCCTGGTTAGCACCTGGATAGAAGGTAAAGGTATTGCCCTTTTATTTCAATGGACGTTTTCAAAATTTTGTTTTGATCGGTTAGTAGTTGAGTTTTGGTAACGCTATCACACCTAATGAGTAAAAAACATGTAAACCCACTGTCACATTTATAATGTCATATAACAGTTGGGATTCAATGAATAGTATTTAATTTAATTTTGTATTCTTTATTTATATTATTTTCATATGTATTTTAACTTTATAAGGGGCAGGTTCGGCCGCACATGGAATACTGTTCTCATCTCAATGCAGGTGCACCCCAGTACCAACTTCTCCCTCTTGACCGCATTCAACGGAGAGCGACTCGCAACATCGACTGCCAAGATATTTCTGATTGGCTTGACACCTTGGCGTTGCGTGGAGATGTAGCTTCACTCTGCATCCTCTATCGCTTGTATCATGGGGAGTTATATACCGGCTGCAGGTTTCCGCCATCGTCCTACGCTACAAAATATCCATCCCCATCACCTGGACGATTGGCACTCCACCACTGTGCGCTTCTCCAGAAGCTTTTTGCCCCGTACAACCAGCTTATGGAACAAATTGTCGCCTGCCGCATTTCCGGACCGATACGACCTTTAAACCTTCAAGAAAAGAGCGTACTCCTACCTAAAAGGCCGACAACGCACTAGTGACTCTTGAGTTGCGGGTGTCCATGGGCGGCGTTAGTCACCATCAGATGACCCGTCTGCTCGTTTGGGCCCGATCGCATAAGAAAAAATCTCATTATTTGCAGTATTAAATATAATTTATAACAATGATACATATAGTTTAGGCCAAAAAAGCATTTTTTTTTCAATTGAAGAATATACAAATCGAGTCCGAGTTAGTCAACCTACTTAATACTAACTGAAATAGTGATCTAAGGAAGGAGAAAGGACATAGTACATAGGTGTTTATGTCCAAAATAAGTTCCTACTTTCAAAACCACAGCCAAGATGACAGCTTTCCATTAGGCGGACAATATATATATATATATATATATATATATATATATATATATATTATCGCTGTCTCGTACAAGATCTAGATCACATTCTAGATTACAAATAAAAATACTTCGAAAATCTAACGTAACATGATATCTGAGACGATGATTGACTGTTTTCGTAACTACATGTTTGTGTGCTGATACATGCTATGTAGATGTGTACATATGTAGGTAATATACCTATGCTGCACTATACTTCCTCGTATGGCCACACAAGAACAATAACAGCATCTATTTTGATAAGTACGACCTCGAACCGATTTGGATTTTTGCAAAATAACCTGATGAGGAAAGAATAAAGATAAGAAGAAAGAAGACTAAAACCATCTACCAAAACTGTGGAGCAACTTTATAAACTTTTTTCATAGGTTTAACCTGGTTACTTTATTTATTATTATTATTCAGGGTTTCCGAAGTTTTGATGTTGAAATTTCTTACTTATTCCAATCAAAATTTCTTGATACCTTAACGTTAATATCTTTCTACAAATTTTGCATGTATTTAACTAATAAATATTTAGCATATAAAATGTATATATACTTTATAATTATACTGCGTTTAACTTCGCTAACTTTGTAGATTCAAGTTAAATAAAATTTTCTATCCCTAAAATAGTTGTAAGACCAATTGCGATAAGGTCACCAATTGTATAACATTACATTTACAATCACAGGCTTATGTAACTCATGCAATATAAATAGATGCTGTATATTAAACGTTGAAGATAAATATTCTATTATTTTTGTAGCTTTGTTGTTTTATTTTCAAATAATAAGCTTGGTTGAAGATATACCTATGTATATTTGCGTCGGGATCATGGCACTATATATATGAGGTAAAAGGATGGATAAGTGACTGACGAGAACAAGATATATTTAAATGATATATATACTATTAATTGTCCGATAGAAAGATAATATTATTTGTCCGTGTCATATGTCTGTCATTGTACCTATATTTGGTTGTCACTTGGTTCATTTTGTGTATAAACTTTCTACACCAAGCCCTAAAGTTTAGTGACCATAATGTAATCCCATAGAGAAATTTACTATAGATCCACTGGGACTAGCTATAGGATTCACCAAGTAATAAAGCAAGTAAAAATATTCCCCGAAGAAACATTTATATTTGAAAATCAGAAATTGGAAAAAAAGCGTTCAGTTAGGAGAATATATACAAAATTAATTCATTTTAAAAATCAATAATAGCACCTTGTAAAATAAGGATAATTCTAAATTTAACAAATTAATCTGAAAATCTTTTTTATTCCCATTTCAATCCACCCGTACCGCCTCGTAGTGCCTCGACCTCGAACTAAACTATCTTGCGTATCTCCTACAGGGCCTTGTTTTATGAAAGTAGATCCTCATAAGTTCAACAAGTCACTTAGTGTTTTTTTTAACTCGTTTAGTTTAAGCTTAAAAAAATTTCAAAGTTGGCGTATTTTGCCTGATTGTACTGAAGATGTTAGTTCCTTTGCCAGGTCATTTAAAATTACATTACTCGTTTGAAATAAAAGTATTAAGAAAAAAGTACAAAATCTTTTACTTATCGATATCGATAAAAAGCATAAAGTAATTACAACGAACGCAATAGCGATCGGGTTCGGAATACTTCGGAGAGCACAACTCCCACCCGTGCCGCAGCTAGTTGACAGAATAGGTTTCTTTTAAATTCGCATGTATTGGGTCTCTATAGGGGTAAGTGCTCATAGTATAACAACCAATAATGATGTTAGCGAAGTGTATATATGTAACGTAAGTAAGTACTTGTAAAACTTACCATTTTGGTACATGAATGTACAAGTTCGGCATACTTTTGAATTATTATTACCAAATAATAATTAAACACTGAAAAAGAACAATTGATTATATTTGATCTTTAAATTGTAAAAGATCTTAAAACTCTTAATTTGTTCTGGTATTCATATTGTTTGGGAAAACTGTATGTGGTTGCACTTGTTATCATAGTATTTTCAAACTTAAAATATGTATGTATTTTCGTTTTGTTTTGTTTTTTTTGTAATTACTGTCACCAGTAAGTTAGTTCTACACCAACTTGTCGTAAGTATTCTTTTTACACATTCGTGGTAAGTTCCGTTACCATTTAAAGATAACAATGGAAGTTACGTACTGTTTCATTTTTTCTCATGTCTTGCTGGCTTACACCGACTTGCTTTTTCACCGCCGCGGCGATCGAATTACCCTTTGTTCAGAATTGGGTTTATTTGTATTGTTCCTAATTAACTGAAGATTATCATTGCAGAATTATTAATAATAATTGTTAATGTTTGCCTTGGAAATAAATAGGTATTCCAAAAAATTACAACACTAAACAAATATTTTACTTACTGCAGCTGCCCTTTGGTCAAACAGAAGGATGTGATGAATCTGTAAACTAAAATTGTGTTTGTTCAAATTCAAAATATTTGTAGCTCATGTTGTTTTTTTTTTTTTTTTTTTTATGCGATAGGGGGCAAACGAGCAGACGGGTCACCTGATGGTAAGTGACTACCGCCGCCCATGGACACCCGCAACTCAAGAGTCACAAGTGCGTTGCCGGCCTTTTAGGTAGAGGTACGCTCTCTTCTTGAAGGTTTGAAGGTCGTATCGGTTCGGAAATACGGCAGGCGACAATTTGTTCCATAAGCTGGTTGTGCGAGGCAAAAAGCTTCTGGAGAAGCGCACAGTGGTGGAGTGCCAATCGTCCAGGTGATGGGGATGGATATTTTGTCGCGTAGGACGATGGCGGAAACCAGCAGCCGGTATAAGTCCGAACAATTCCTCTGAACACTCCCCATGATACAAGCGATAGAGGATGCAGAGTGAAGCTACATCTCTACGCAACGCCAAGGTGTCAAGTCGATCAGAAATATCTTGGCAGTCGATGATGCGAGTCGCTCTCCGTTGAATGCGGTCAAGAGGCAGAAGTTGGTACTGGGGTGCACCTGCATAGAGATGAGAACAGTATTCCATGTGCGGCCGAACCTGCGCCTTATAAAGTTGCAGGGGGTGGGCCGGAGTAAAATACTGTCTCGATCTGTTTAGCACACCAAGCTTCTTCGAGGCTAATATGGCCTTACTCTCTAAGTGACCGCGAAACTGGACTTCGCTTGATATATCGACGCCAAGGATTCCGATACTGGCTGATGCAGTTAGGGAAGTGCTCTCAAATTGAGGTGATACGACCAATGGCATCTTTTTAGCGGTGAACGCGCAAACCTGTGTCTTCGTAGGGTTAAATTGGACTAGGTTAAGTCGACCCCAATCTGAAACTTTTGATAAAGAAGTTTCGATTTCAGACACAAGTTTGGATCGGCTTTCGATGACGTTTATCCGAGAAATGTTAGCGCGGCCGGTGTAAAGGGCATCACTCGTGCTATCGTCTGCATAGCAATGGATGCTGCTAATCTGCAGCATGTCGTTGATATGCAGAAGAAACAGCGTGGGTGATAGCACACAGCCTTGTGGGACACCAGAATTAACAGACTTGGAGTCGGAGCATGCACCGTCAACAACGACCTTGATGCTTCTGTCTGTAAGAAAACTGGTGAGCCAATTGCACAGTTTCTCGGGAAGCCCATAGGAAGAAAGCTTCGCAAGGAGCGCTTTGTGCCAGACCCGATCGAAGGCCTTCGCCACGTCCAAACTAACGGCCAACGCTTCCCCCTTGGTCTCGATCGCCTGTGCCCACCGGTGAGTCAAGTATACGAGAAGATCACCAGCTGAACGACCCTGACGGAAGCCGTATTGTCGATCATTGAGGAGCTGGTGGTCTTCTAAGTACCGGAGGAGTTGGCAGTTAACAATGGATTCCATTATCTTGATAGACATAGATACATATTAAATATTATTACATAGACATAGATATATACATAGACCGATATTAAAGACATAAACACATTGTTCCTTTAGCAAAAGATTGCTCTTAATCTATCAAATGATTGCTATTCTTTTATATTGACAAAAGTTGTAGTAACTATAGAATTACTAAGTACTTAAGAACGGACCTAAATACAAAATGATTTTCCTTTAAATTTGCAGTTTTATTGCCCGTTGACTTTTTAACGGTAACCAATAGTGATTACCGTTATTTAACAAACTGTTTATCTCTATTTAGAGCTAAAACTTTTATCTGTCAGTAATCGTAACTTAAAAGTTAGTTACGAAAGCGGGTCACACAACAAACATGTTCATTGCAAGTTAAGCAAAAGTATTTCTTTTTTTACAGTGTTCACGAAGTGCCTGATAAATTAAATGGGCAACTTTTAATATTAAAGTGACATTTTTTTATTATTTTTCAGGCGTTTGGGATTAAGTGTTATCAATCAACTATAAAACACAGCTTTTTGTTGCGCCTGGAAACCCTCTCGGGGGTCATCCCATCGGGGTTTTCGATTGGACGATGTGTCGAAATTGAACCTAACATGAAACAGGAGTTCGGAAACAGATGTACTAAGACAGGGGTGCTCAAACGGTCGATCGCGATCGACCAGTCGATCGCGAGTGCTTTTTGAGTAGATCTTGAGAAGAAAAAAATTTTTAATAAGTAGGTAACTAAACTACAAAAATTGATTACGTAATAACACTGCTTGCGGCAAAAGGCGGCTTTATCAAAGGAACGCGCGGTACTTGTCAAAGAAAAGCCGCGTTGTTTCTAGACTAGACTGTACTAGACCATTTCGGGCGGCGCGTTTGACGGGAACATTCGAGACTTTCGTTCACGCCGATATAAATGTTGCGCCTGCAGGAATTGGAGTCATTCTGAATTGTAACTTGAAGGCGATACTACGTCGATACAAAGTTTATTATTAAATAGTGCGAAATGAGTGCAGTGAAGAAATCTAAAACGTATTATTTTAATAACGATTGGGAGGAAGAATTTTTCTTTTGTATAGTGAAGGATACGTGCATTTGTGTTATTTGTCGTGCGTCAGTTGCAATACCCAAGCGTGGTAACTTAGAGAGGCATCATAAAACGGTTCATAAAAACTATGAAAAGGATTTTCCGCCACAGAGTGAATTAAGAAAACGAAAAGTAAGTAATTTGATATCTTGTTTGAAAAAAGAACAAACCATGTTCACAAGACCAGCCAAACAATCAAAAGCTGCTACGATCGCGTCATTTAAAATATCTCATATATTGGCGAAACACAAGAAACCATTCGAAGATGGATCGGTTGTGAAGGAAGCATTTATTGAAGCGGGTGAGACTTTATTTGGAGATTTTAAAAATAAAACAGAAATCATGTCTGCTATTAGAGAACTTCAGTTATCTCGTCCGACTGTCACAAGGCGTATTCAAGTCATGAGTCAGGACATCGCAGATAAACTAAAACATGATATCATGGAATGTACATACTTTTCTTTACAGTTCGACGAATCCACCGATATGACAGACACTGCCCAGCTGTGTATTTTTATTCGGATGGTATTCAATGACATGTTGGCTAAGGAAGAATTTTTGACAATCATTCCTCTGAAGACCCGTGACGAAGATATATATGACGTTTTCATCAATTTTGTAAAAAACTACAAGCTACCAATATATAAATTAGTGTGCATTACAACCGATGGAGCACTAGCAATGACTGGAAACAAGAACGGTTTTGTGGCATTGTGTCGAGCTAATGAAGAATTCCCTTCATTTTTTTCATTCCATTGCATTATACATCAACAAGTTTTGTGTTCAAAAGTTTTAAACACGTAGGAAATTATGGGCATTGCAACAAAAATTGTGAATTCCATCCGTGCACGTAGCTTGCAACGGCGGCTCTTTAAGTTGCAGTTGGAAGATAGGGAGTCAGCTGAACACACTGATTTAGTTCTTCACACGGACGTCAGGTAGTTGAGTCGCGGAAAATTCCTAGAAAGGTTTCAAGAATTATTGCCCGAAATAATAGCTTTTCTAGACGAAAGAGGTGATGACACTGAGATGTTGAAAAACGAAAAATGGCTGACTGATTTGGCATTTTTGACTGACATCACAATGCACTTAAACACCATTAACTTGGAGCTTCAAGGTAAAGGAAAAACTATTATTGAGATGATTAGCGCAGTAAACGCATTCAAAAGTAAATTGCAACTTATGATAGATCAACTGAAAAGAAAGGATCTGAAACATTTTCCGTCTTTGAAAGCAAGGATTCCTCAGTTGAATTATGATACGTATGAGGCTGAATTATCAAATATTTTGGGACAATTCGAAATGCGTTTTTATGATTGCAGTAAATTGGCAAATATAGCATCACTTAAGAGTTATCCTTTTTCATGTAAAAACATTGAGGAATTAACCACTGAAGTAGCAAGTCAGTTTAATATGAACTCATGTTCTGTTGAAAATGAGTTGGTGCAGATTATATCAGATATACATCTCAAAGCTACAGCATCTGATACAAATTTCTGGTGTTTTATATCTGAAGATAAATATCCGAATCTAAGGCAAATCGCCCTTCAACTGACGGCAATGTTTGGGTCAACTTACTTGTGCGAGTCTGCATTTTCTGAAATGAAGATAATTAAGTCAAAATATCGCAATCGACTAACTGACGATCATATGTCATCATGCTTGCGACTGGCACTCAGTGGTTACGCACCATCTTATGAAAAGTATGCTGAGGACATGCAGTGCCACGCTTCAAGATCCAAAGTCACTCCTTAGTTGAGTTTAACACCATATGTAACTCTTTTGTTTTGTAACAACGAATAAACTCGCAATTTTACTACTAGGACTACTAGGAGTTTTTTCATTGATATTGTAGAGAAGAACTTAAGTAAACCTAACCCAAACCTTGACTAAGATAATGTAAATTGTGCGGAAAGCTAATATCTATATATGCTACGGTACACCCTACCTAGGTAGGTAGGGTGTATCGTGTATGTACGACAACCCTGCATCACACATACTTGCAGCCTCTCAAGTCGATCGTAAGTAGTCTAAAAATATTGAGGTAGATCGCCAGCAGTTCAAGTTTGAGCACCCCTGTACTAAGACATCCGGACTAGCGTCTGCCCGCAAAGCGCGGCCACCTCGCTCGGGTACTTCTCAGATTAGTCAGTATCCTGGCATACGCGGACGTTGCCTCTTCGTAGCTGGCCACATTAGCTAGCAAAGGGGAAAACAAAACCCCACCAGCTAATCTTCCTAGGAGCCCACTCCGCCGCCTCGTGTGAAATAAAATCTTTCCAGAAGGATGCGGATGAAATCAGGCCCGGGAGCAGTGTTCTTTGCACTGTTTCTTAGAACGTCCGCCCTCATCGCTGCATCCGTAACGGGCGGAATATCATCTTCCCGTCATTTGTTAATGAGGCCATTGACGGCGAGGTGTGTTTCGCCCGTTACGGGAAAAGGTCCTCGAACACTTGCTGCAGGAAGCTGGGTTGGAGGGTCTCAGTAAAAGGGGAGCCCTGAGCGCGGAGCTTTTGCTACGCCGGGCCATACGGGCTACCCCAGGGGTCACGATCGAGACCCGCCAGCATCTTTTTATCTTTTTCCTCTGGCGCAGCCTGTGAAGCAAACCACCTACTCTTAGTAGTTAAAATTAAATATACATATACATATGTATATTTAATGCTTAGTTCCGATGCCAATGCATTAAGCCTTTGTGATAGACGTAGTATTACACCATTCGTGCCTAAGCATGGTTCTCCCACAGTAAAAATTGTGTTATTTAGAGAGAACTCGCGACAAGCTTTCATATTTTGTAATGGAACAAAATTATGGTTTATTTTTTTATGTTTTTGTGCAGTTGAATAAAATCTACTTTTTAATATCATTTTTTTAATAAAATATAATACATAAAACGGTCATACTTTATAGCACTATCCTGTATTTCATGTCATTCATATATGTTTGTCGAGGATGTACCATTGTACTTCGGGAATAGACTATATAGATTTGTGTATCGCCGAAGGACCTACTATAGATTTGTTATTTAAAGTAACTACTAAGGAATTTTATAACTTAGGTAACTACATACTAATTATTATATTTTCACTTGAAAATGATGACATGAACATTCCTGCATGGTGACTTAGCAAGCCCATGCAAATACTTTAAAGAATAACTAAACTAATAAGCCATACAAATACTTTAAATAAAAGTAAAGACGGAACTTATTCACGGGTACATACGCTCACGCCTGTATCCCCTATGAGGTAGGCAGAGGTGTATTAAACATTTCTCTGCATCCTCTATCGCTTGTATCATGGGGAGTGTTCAGAGGAATTGTTCGGACTTATACCGGCTGCAGGTTTCCGCCATCGTCCTACGCGACAAAATATCCATCCCCATCACCTGGACGATTGGCACTCCACCACTGTGCGCCTCTCCAGAAGCTTTTTGCCTCGCACAACCAGCTTATGGAACAAATTGTCGCCTGCCGTATTTCCGAACCGATACGACCTTCAAACCTTCAAGAAAAGAGCGTACTCCTACCTAAAAGGCCGGCAACGCACTTGTGACTCTTGAGTTGCGGGTGTCCATGGGCGGCGGTAGTAATTTACCATCAGGTGACCCGTCTGCTCGTTTGCCCCCTATCGCATAAAAAAAAAAAACACTTACACTTTGGCAATTAGAATTCGGTCCCATAATGTTATAGGGGGCAAGCCTATTGCACTGTCTGTATACATACTGTCTCATTGATAACAGTGCTATTCCTTAGTCACCTTTTACGACACCACCGAGAAGAGATGACACGACTTTTTGAGAATCTTGTATAATGTAAATCAGTCTCGCATAAGCAACGCTCGTTTAGTTCTACAGTTTTGTATGTCAAAGTGAATCCTTTACAATCACTTATAAGATCTCCAGTGGCCTTACTTCCTGCCGTTACATCTATATCAATTGACTAATTGCATATTTACGACTATAGGCATCTCATGTTTTAAGGTACTAAGGTGCCTCAAATCATATAAGTAACATTAAGGGCAGCTAGTGATAGGCTTATATAATTACGAACATATTCAGTTCCTCTTTTTACCTACATGAATATAAAATAATAATTTAGATAATTATATAATCTTTCTGTTCGAGTCCTAATTTGTTCATTTAACCGTCAATTAACGCATACACTAAGGGAGAGTTATTTTGTCACAAGTTAGAATATGTGGATTAAAAATCATCGGCTGTAGATCAAATATTAACTACACTGATACAGACCCCTTTTGACTGGCCTGCTAGTCTATTGGTGACTGATGATGTCGTCTGTTCAATTTCCACACGTTACAAAATTTGTGTGATCCATAAATAGTTGTCCCGAGTGAGGGTGTTCTTTATGTAACTTGTATATTTTTAAAGGCCCCGCGACACAGAAATAATTCCTGGTGTAGTTTGAACACATATTTACCACACAGGTAATTATGTGTTCAAATATACATACCTACTTACTAGAGTTGCATAAAATATGTTTATCAGTTAGTAGGTATTTACTATAATTGCTTGTTTATTTACCATAATATTCGTTGATTAATTCTATTAAGAGTATATGTTTCCGAAATATCGGTTTCGGCTCAATGGAATTTTACCCTGAGGCATAACTTGACAGGAGACGCCGAATGCACGCGCTTTTGACTGATGTGTGTTAGACAACTTCGTACCATTATATACCTTTTCGATTTTCTTAGAACGATTCCTTCTCAAGTCGACATAAGTTGATGGTTCTTTGACTGCTTTAAAAGAAATTCTAATACATTTACAGCGATGAATGAACAACGATTTAATGCTGACTAGATTGTGAAGTCTTTAGTTTCGCTATATTGCGAGCTAATAATCATCAAACTGTTGCAATTTGTGTTTGGCGGATTTCTTTCTACAGTTAATTTCCTCGTATAAAATTATTGCCAATTTAGATGATTTTATAAAACATAACGTTTACTATTGTATATACTGACACAAAGATTAGAGGGTTCGAGAATTTCGAAGATATTTTTAGTTTAAAGTTTTTATTTTAGTGAACGATTTATAAGTATTGTTGTAATTCCAATATTTGAATTGAATTTGTGAGTGGACGGCCAAAGGTTGAATTGAAATCTGTTAGTTTGTTGTTATCTTTTTGTCGGTTATAATATTAGTCTTACAACAAATATTGGATATCAAAATGTTTAGAGTTGTTATCTAACAATTGTTAGGTAGAGCGAATAGAGCATACTATTGCATCGATAGCAAACTTCTAGCAGCTAACCTGTGGGCTGACGTAATGAATATCGGTCTCCACTTCAGAACAATCTGAAATACCGACGGCGTGTGTGGGAGTGCTTCATTTAACGAAAGAGCGGCAGTCCATCAGGAGGAAGCGAGATAATGCTATACAGAGTGAGCAGTACGGAGCAGTACGCTGCCCGTGGGAAATGCACAGTAGTGGTCAGATCAGACTGCGCGCGCGCCGTCCCAGTGCACGTATTATTGTATTGGAATCTTCACTACTCACAACAGCTTATAAGGTTATGTTTGTGTATGGGAAAACGATTCTATACCAACGACGCAAGGCTCAATATCGTATTATTACTTTTATGGATTTCCGACAATGTGTTTGACTTGTAACTTATATAGGTAGTGCCGTTGTGGGTACCTATAATGCGATGAATTTTTTTAGCGATCGATTGAGGTTTTTGCGGCGGGTTTTTGGTCGGGATGCAAATGTGTTTACGGAGTTTGTCGGCACACGCCTATAATAAAAGAAACACATGCTTTAATAAACACGTATTCATGATGTTATACGTAAGGAGTAGATATTCAGTTTTGTTGGCACTTTTATAATCATTTTAGAATTTTTGTAAAGTGAACATTTAACGTGTGCTACTGATCTTCTTGTCGTTTTTGTACATGATATTTCAAATACATGTTAACTAATATTCCAATATATTCAAATACAAATGAATTGGCAAAACTGTAGACAAGTTATTCATCATAAATCGAACTTTCTACGAAATAGTTTAATGGTCACGGCACTCTCTAATGAGAGAACTATCTCCATTCAGAAACGGCTATCGTCTAACTGACTAACTGACTTTTATACATCAATTTAAAGTTATAAAATTAATGAAAACGTAAAGTTTCCATTGCCCTTCACTATCAATCACAATCACTTATAATTCAAATTCTACACCTACACATGCAGTAAAAACAAAAAGCGTAAACTCTACTATCGTTGACCATCACTTGTGAGCGAAATTTATCATTTAATACAATCAATTATTTGTTATATAATTTAACATTCTATGTAAATAAGAATCAAATTCGTTTAAGCGGTTTGTCGTAGTGATTCTTTTATGAGTTAAGGGACAATAGTGTTTGGTACAGGGGTGGGTTGGGTTTCGATACATATCTTAATTAGGCCTCACAACGCGATTAACGTTTTTTTTTTGTATCCGGTGCGTCTGACCGTAACTAATATTTGTAAAGCCTAATTTCTTAGTAAAAGTTAATCATTTGATGGCTTCATGATTGCTTGAACTAAGAATACCATTAATCAGAAGGAGTCAACACGTAGTTATATTCGTAGTGGTATACCAAAGGGTTCCTTGGGAAGAAATCTTTGGGTAAAAGCTCACAGATTTAACTTTTATTTTTCATAAAAAAGTTTTTCGGTATTTGCTCTCGACAATACATTGATAATAATAATACCACCTCTCGATCAGGATCTAGACAGAGAGATACGAGAAGGATATATACCTATGTATTTTTAAAAGCATTTTATTCGTAAATGTTACACCCACCGTTTGTGTGGGAAGTAGAGTGACAGCGTTGGTCTCTTACATTTTTATGACGAAAAATACTGATTATATATATTTTTTTATTATTAAGAAACACGGCCCCCAAACAGTTGGATATTTTTAGCGTAAAGGTGTATGTACTATCACAGGTATTTTTCTCTGGAGGTGCTAAAGCTAAGTTTTATTATGTCAAAAGGCAAAGCAAGTCTTGCGATATATATTATATTTCAAAGCCTTTTTGCCTTAGCAAGTTAGCTTTTCATCTATAATAGGTACGTCTTGTGCAAATGTTCTTTTTAAAGGAAGTGTCAAAAATTATTTTGATTGTTATTTTGAAATCGTTTTTTATTAAAAATTTTAATCTATAGTGGTATAGTATGTTTTATGTTGCCCGACCAATGTATGTTGAAAATTGTAAGCGTATTGGACACCCACAGGACAGTCTTCCCTAGTGAGGGGCCACTAACTTAGCATTACCTTTTGTTTTTTATTCTATTAACTAGGAAGCTTGCTGTATAAACTCAAATTTCTCAAAAGTCATATTAACCTTGAAAAATAATTTGGTCTTCTTCAAAAATATGATTAAATGATGAGGAAATTTGCCTGTTAGAGTTTCGTCATCTTTTTTTTTTTTCGTGTGGAAACCCCCACGGGTCATCACCTCACCGGAGCTGACGGTGAAGTGGTATGTCGGACTCGAACCGACTAAAACCACACGGTGTTCCGGCACAAGTGGGTCTATTGCAAGGGACCTGGGTATACCCTAGGAGGGATTCTTCCAGGAACCCTGCAGACCTTGGCCACCTCTTTTGCAAGAGGTACCACCACCATTGAGTACGAGGGGCCTAGCCCCCCACCAGTTTGAGAGGCGAGCGTGGAACACGTCACACCACCGTCAAAGGCCTGCTTCTGCTGGGGTAAGGGCAGCCCTACCCTTTACCCCCAGGCCAGCGCTCATGGAGGCCGGAGATCGTTTTGTGCTCTCCGGCGCCTGCTGCGTGTTCTACGGGATGAGAGAGTACTTGCCCTCTCCCGTATCCTCTCCGCCGCATCTTTAGCCAACATGACCTCTTCGCAAAATAAGGCGGCGGAATCCCACGCGCTCTTGCTTTGGACCATCGACAGAACCATGGTCTCTAGAGTTTCGTCATCTGAGACTTTTATTTCAAATAAGAATACAGACATTTATGACAATTTCCCTTTAAAATAATTTGGTAGTTGTCGTTACAATTTACAAATTAATAATATTCATCATATTTTGCACTCACATCATATGGTGCAATCGTTTTCTAACTCACATACATACATACACTCACGCCTATATCCCCTAATTGGTAGGCAGAGGTGTATAAAACATCCACATTTTGCCAATAAGAGTATGTTCTACTAACATAATAGGGTACTGTATACATACTGTCTGATACATAACAGTCCAAACCCTTAGTCGCCTGTTATCACACCCACGGTATGAGATGGTGTGGCTTTATTGTACTCTGTGATAGACGAGTGCCTTAATGCAACTCCAGGGCAAGGTGTTGAAAGCATTGGCGATGTCAAGAGACACCGCCAACATCACCTCGTCGATTGACAATGATTCGCTCAAAGAGCTTACTCACCTCGTCAGCACTATGGGCCGGTAGGAAGATGGTGAGTCTGCCGGGCGCCCCTCCTTACGGATTAGGACCAGTCTACCTGAGATATGTATATGTCTATATTTCTTTTTATTGTAAGTGCTAATGTGTCATCATCACCATTTTGTTTATTTTTTTTTATACAGACTTTGAAATAAATGATTTTTCTATAAACTGTTACAAACTGCATATGTATATAGAACACATGTAACATTTTATTATTTTTATTTTTTGGTGAATAAATATAAATATATTAAATTATGACTTCTAAGAGTTTCCTAAATGTATTGCATTCTTGAAATAACGTCTTATAAGTGATAAGGTGTTGTCGATAGAAACTGATGCTGATGAGAAAGGCCGCCGGATCGCCATTGATTGAGAATGCTCGTGTAGCTGGTGAGAAGCAGGCTTAAGGCTTAATGTATTAAAATCATTGAGTTCCGATATTTTTAAACTTTTGTCAAAAAATATTGGTTGTCTGTAAAGTCGGTTTACGGACGATAGTTTAACATGACAACGTCATAACAAAACATTGATGAAATGTACGGACGCTTAGGCCAATCGAGTGGAAAAGAGATAGACGTAAGTGAGCGTAACGGGACAATGAGTCATCCCTTTTTCGTGCGTGCAGCCGGCGTTCATCGATTTATTAGACGTTGTCAAGTCAAAAAATATAAGAAAAAGCCAATAATAATATATAATAATAATAATTAAATAATATTTGTTACACATTCGTTATGAGGTCATCCAAATTAAGATATTCATACAGTACGGTAACACATGCTACTTATAGACCTATTTTCCTCTTAACGTAATTAGGTATTTCTTTTCAGAAATATATTTTAAGATTTCAACTTGCACCTTTGTATATAAAAGAAAAAATATTTATTTACATGACATTCCATTTCAATTAAAAATTTCGTCTATCATCAGCTAAATGACTCTAAACATTTTGTAGAGAGTACTTTAGAGTCGCAGTGTAGCGATCAGTAGAGGGTACGTAAATTCAGAACTAGCTACAAGATAAAAAGCAAATCAGTGGACTGCAATCGTCAATCTAAGCGTTGCGTATCAGAATCCCGAAATACGAGCTCACTATAATATATGTAGCTAGTATTGCCATAAATATTGTTACAAGGAAAAATAAAATCTGTTGCGTAATAAATTTATTAGTGTAATATGTATTAGTTTATACATTAATATAATAACATTAAAAATATATGAAGCTCATTCTAAATGATCTTTATTGGCTTTAATAAAGCCCTTAAACGTTGAGGCCAATTATAAATAGACACTCTCCACTCACTCTCCATAAGAAAATTTTACACTGCCAATCTTATGAATTGTTTTAGGGACTCCAAATTATCATGGTGTTTAGAGCACGCCATACTCCTTAAAACTGGCCATGAATTATAATTCAGCGGATTAAGATTGGGACTAGATGACGGCCAATGTTCAAACAAATATGTTTCCAGCCAAACTTGGATGGATCGAGCTTTATGAACCGGTGTTAAATGATACACTTGTGCCTATGTTTTGACACCTTTTTCACAAAAATATATCTCAGTCACTCTTTGATAGCCCACCAAACCGACACTGCAGTCGGATAATGCGCATATTGTACTCTGCTGACTAATTGGGAAGCTTCTTCCGGTCCGGTTCCGGATAAACTCGGTCATACTGTTTGTGAAAATATTTATATTAAAATAAAAAGTAGATTTGATTTTACCACCATATTCTTTTTAAAATTATCAGTTAAGTAGATAATTCATCTTTTAAATTCCGCGATATGGTTTTAGGTGCTATATTCATTTCCCGAGATAAAATCTTTAGCACTTCGAATGCTTTCCTTCACTGTTTTGATCACCTCTTTCGTACTAATACTACGTAGACGGTCAGATCATTTTCTGTTACAAAGAGAGGAGGTTTCATTGTACCTATTAATAGCTCAGTGCACAAACATTCCACAAATACCAAGCTGATGGAGGGTTTAAACAATTGCATTTAGCTCCATATCATCCGACTTTGTGTAATGTTATCACAGCAATTCGGTTCTATTTATCACCTCACTTCATTTTAGTATTACTAAAACATTTAACACCAATCGATGCGAAAAAGAGAAAACACAATGAATATTCATATAAGACTGACAGATTTAGAATTTGAATGTTATATTATGTTTTTTTTTTAATTGTAACATCATTTAACAACCTTTTCCTCGTATCTTGATATACTTGTGTATGCCCCTTAAGTGTAACCCCAGATTATCTAATAAAATAAATGCTATATACTCCCGCAATTTATAAAATATTATTTGAACTAGAGGCCTATCTTCTACTATAGAAGTTTCATTATGCAGAAGAAACTGCAATGCACATTCTTTGCCCATTAAAGCGAGACACATCATGCAACCGCAGGAAATACCAACAATCTCTGCTCATAATATCTCAGAGTTCTTCGAAACCACAAGTCTAAGCAGTAAACTATAACACAAAATTGGGTTACAAAAGATCAGAAATGGTGGAAGTAGCACCAGGCACTAAAATAGTAATCATCGTTGCTATGAGTAAGAAAATTTACAAAAATCACGTGAGTAAAGTTATCATTAATCATGTTCATTTAAACGCTTATAATATATACAAATACTTACAATATTGTTCAGAGTGATTATAATGAAGACTATAGTGGTAGTAATTTTAATATCATGATATCAATTAGAAAAAAAATATAGAGAATTTTAGTTACAAAGAAAACTTTAAATCTACGACCATCTGGATAGGGTCTCATGTTTGTTTCTAGTTTGACACATGTTTGTCAATTAAAAGCTTTTTGATATAAGTGTAGGAAATTTGGTTTTTTGATACGCAGCCAATCTAAATGCAATGTCTAGTAACTACGGTTTAGCTTTTACCCGGTTTCAGAGTGAGCAACACCGGCGTCGCTCGGCGTGTTTCAGTTAAAGCCTCAGGCACTTTGCCGTGGGAACGCACAGAGCCTCTCAATGGACTGGCTATACTCCCTTTTAATCCGAATTTAGTAGTGTTATTTATGTTACGGCTTATGTTGGTGAATGTCCAAGTGATGGATTAAACAAAAATGTTTTAATATTAACTTAGAAGCTTGTTACTCAATTGTTTATTGTTTTTCGATCTTACTATAAAAATCCATAATCGGATAACATAAAAGAAATATGTTTTTGCTTTGCTCATGGTTTTGATAATAGGGTTGAAAATCCTCCTTATTCAAAAACTGGAACTAGGAAAATGAGGAGGTAAATAAAAGTTTCAAAAATGATATTTTAAAGTAAAATACGTTTCAAATAAAATAATCAAGAAACCATGCAAGTTATTACGAACGATAAAGAAAACGTTTTAACAAAATATGTGCCTATTAATTTCATTAAATCAATCAGTTTTAGAGAATCAATAGACTTTGATCACATTTGCATGCAAACTGCCGATTATAATAAACTGGACAAACAGAGAATCATTTTCTATGTCCAATCAATTGGTGTTGACAGATATGGCCAATATTCGCCAGAATTTGGTCATAAAATGTAAAAATCTATTTGAATTTTTTGATGCTATTTCTCAATCAATCTACGTTTCTTTAATTGTTCGATATTATTTACTATTATTGATTTCTAAAACTAGATTTTGACGAATTTGTGGTGTGGTATATGTGTACTGATTAGTCTGTCGGTGTTTGTTATAGAGGCATTAAATGTCTAATAAACATTGGGGAGCTGACATCACCGCCTCTTTTATGGTTTGTCATAGACTGATTTACTGATATTTAGGCAACTATAGTAGTTATGGGTACCTATAATGACACATACTATTAAGATATCAAAAAGGTAAGGACTGATATTATCTGTAATCAAAATTGTAAAGTAGTAAAACAGTGTATGACTATACTGGCAAAGAAAATCATGATGGAATATGTTTTGTGTATCCGGCTTCTGTAAAGTCGGAAGAGCCAACGCAATTTGTTTTTCTTTTTTACATGGATCACATGTCACGCCTCCACCGCGAGATAGGACTACATACCTTCTTTAAATATGATAAAAAAGGAAATTTTAAAAAGTATTAATCACAATCGCTATCCTTACACTAACTCTCTTATTTCCATATTATCCTTACTTTCTTTCCCCGGCGTTATATTAAGAATGGCATTTATAATATTATCTAGCTGTACCAGCGATTTTGTTTGCGTTTTTGTCGAAAAAACATATGAAACGAGAAGCTCGATAAGCATGCAAAATATAGTATTGTTTGATGTTTGTTTGATGTATAAACTTCAATGTATAGCATTAGTTTGACAACAGGGCGTACTGTTAATAAACATTCAATACGCAAGTTTGCGAGAGTGAAGAGGACATTTACACAAGCTAGACATAACTGACTTCAAGAAAACTATCGTTAGTTACTATTGTGTTTTTACACTTCAAAACATGAAAGTTCTTATAAAAATAGTACTTTGTACTCATCGATTGCATTGTATTTTTACTACACTAAATTAACAACATATATTGACTATCGAACATTAACGGGCAGTGTGATTCTCACGCCCTCTGTTTCCTGTGCTAAACGCGCTAAGAAATATAAATTGTAACACGCCTAAACGCCATTTTCCACTGTTTATACGCATAACAAGCGATATAAAACATTGCGTAGTATTTATTGTTTATTATCGAACATGAACTCTATACATAATATTAAAAAAATATAAGAACAGTCGATAAAATAAAACAAAATCTGAATGAATAGTTCTTCTAATTAGTAAAAGACTATATGCCTTCGATCTGTGACTTGGCAACCGATATTATTAGGTTTGTTTTAGTACGTCTCTGTTTTTGTTTTGGTACGTCTCTTTTGTTTGTAAACCTCAGTCTTCTTGTAAAGAACTAGGCATTGACTGTATTTGAATGGGCATGATCCCAAAATTAATGAATTAAAGTATCAAAAACGTTTCTGACAGTGTACTAAAACCTCTTTAAATATAAATAGGTACCTAACCCGACTGCATTATATACTTAGACATTTTTGCTGACGTTATTTCGGAAGCTATATATACCCTATGTCATTTTACTGTCGAGGCGATTTAAATGACAAATAACAAATGACAAAGGAACATCATACATACATTGAAAAACATTACCCTCCTTATTGCTGTTCTACGTTCTAAAGTACTTTTGGCAATATAAGGGTGTACTCTATATGTATGTACATATATGTTACCGCATCAAAGAGTACAGGCGAGGGGTGTTGTTATGGAATGGTGAAAACAGTACCTCCTCTCATACGTCATCGTAACAATATTCTTGCATAAAATATTTTACAATATTTTCTGTAGATTTTTCCACGTTTATTTTGCAATATATAATGAGACTTAATGATGTATAAAATAACTGATAAGTTAAGTACCGCTAATGCACTATACGCTAGCCTTTAAAAGACTGAAAGTTTGTCTATATTTAAAAAGCGGCTAAAACAGTATATGTATATCACGAATGAAACCATTACTTTGTAACGTGAATAACTTGAGACACATATTCATACATATACTCACGGCTATATCCCTGAAGAAGGCAGAGGCGTCTCAAACGCCCCCTTCACATCTGTGTAAAATTATATTCGAGCAAAAGTATTAAACTAACATTATTTCGCATGACAACGTATTTATTTATTTATCTGTGGAATGTACTTCGTGTATTTGTGTTGATTTGTGTATTTGTTGTATTAATTTGTTGTTTGAGTGCCAAGCTCCAGGTGTGTGGCTGGTGTGCTTGACTATTTGTGATGTTGATGTAATGAAAGATGTAGTCTTGAACTGTATATATATATATATTTAAATATTTTCTCTTATATTGTGCGCACGCGTCGAACCTTGCTAAGCGAGTGGCGGCCCCGCCCATACATGTCGGGTGCGTGTGTCTCTTTAGTTTTGTGCAAATCGTCAAAAAGTTCTACTGTTTCTGTAAAATATTGCTCATGTAAGTAAATAATTCGATCCTTACGAGGAAATAAAGTTGTCTCAAACCACAAATTATCGGTAAAATGACATCCATTCCTATATTATAATAACTCTTAGTGTAGTTCTGAAGTAAAATTAGCTATTGACCAACAGATGGCGTAACGTGTGTATTATAACTATTAAAAAAAAAATGTTTTTCGTAGAATGCCGAGAATAAATAGTGATTAAACATATCCTAAATGTTACACGAACGCACATACAATATTCCTGCATAAAATGTTTCTACGCTTAATCTGCACAGGTTAAGTGATGCGCGTACAATAAAAACAGCTCCTCAGATTTATTATACAAATATACAGATAATATTATACCAATGTGTTTGCTTCTTTTTAACTACGAACCGATACCGAAGTTTTGCATACATGTTGTTAAAGGTTTAGAAATATGCAAGCAAGCGAGTACCTTTCATTCAAAAAAGTTCTATGCCCGAGAGATTGAAAAATAACATTTATGCAAGCGTAGCCACGTGCGAAAGCAAATTTTCAATAAGAGGATTTGGTGTTTTGCGCTTATTGGAATGACACAAATTAGTGTAGGTATAACCTGTTGATTGGCCGATGAAAGTAATTAGTATGACAATAACCTACACAAATAAAACTGAATGAATAGTTGGAAAAGTTAAGTAAAGAGATTTGCCATATAAGTCCCGGTGTCCACGGGAGCTACACTAACTTTAGTTTTACGGACATTAGGTTTATCCAAACTTCAGAGCCCGAAAAGGTTTACAATTGCCTTACGGCAACGGTGATGCGCATCACACGGCACTCGTAACAGTTGACCCATACATACCTTTAGCTATATTCTAGTAATTGCCATATGGGTCTCTGTTGGGTAGAATAGGGCAACGCCATTTCTTCTCGATGGTTACATATAAGGTAACTACGAGCTTGGACTGTTTTATATCAGACAGTATAAACACATACTGTGCCCGACTGACGGCAATAGACTTGCTTCTATTAAATAAGTGTTGCTATATATATCTATATTTATATATATTACAAGGAGGCGTTTGTGTTTGCATTCATAATTTATGTATTGAATGTACATATTTTTATATATAACACAACACTGCTTTTAGTAAACAGACTTGTTTCTGTCCTTTATACTTCTCATGCTCATCAAAACGAGTAGGTCAGAAGTTCCCGAAACCGGCGGATTATTATATTTTTTTATAGTTTTCTAAACATAAAACTTATAGATAATAAGCAAACTGATTTTGTTAGCATGTATATACCAGGTGGTTACTAAAAATCAATAATATGCATTCGAGCAATGCTTGGAGCCGATTACACTGATAGTTGTAAGCCTTTATTCAAGAAACATAAAATACCTTTCATTAACATTAGACATTAGACACAAAAATAGACTTATAATGCCTAAAATTAATTTAGAGCTATTTAGAAGAAACTCATATTGTATGGCCATAAAATTGTATAACCATTTATTAGATAATATGAGAATGTTACGTATAATACAATTTCGCAGACATTTATATCAAGTACTTAAAAAAAATATATATTTAATACAATTAATATTATCCCATCGGAATACTTTGAAGACAAATTATCCTAATAATTTAATATTATATCCTTAAATATTAAAACAAATATTTGCATATAATAGTACATATTGTATTATAATTCTCGGCAGCGAATGGTTTATATGTTATTTGGTCTTGCTAGCATCTGCTATGCTGTCTGTAGCTAATGTTTGGTAATAGTAGTATTGTATAACGTACTATATTTGCGCGCCACAAGTGGCAGAACATTTTGTGCCAGCCTATTTATAAAAACATCTACTTATGTATTTTGATCGTTCTTGGAAATAAATAATATTATTATTCTTTTTATTTACATTAATAAACATACAAATTACAATATAAAAATATAATGATACAAAATAAAAACAAAATATATTTAACAATATAAAAAAATGAGTCTCATCGGTATCGGGTACAGGGACCAAGCCACCGGTGGTTAGGGCTCAAGAGACAGGAACCTCCTCACAATACGTACCGTATCAAGTAGACAGCCTTCTGCAATAGGCCCTTAACCCAGCTGTGTAACGCGAGTCTCTGAAGATGTTGGTCGAGGCTCTTGGCAATCAACCCATGAGCTGGCAGAATGATTGCAGAACTCACATCCCACATGTCGACCACCTCATGGGCTAAATTTAAATATTTTTTTTGTTTATCTTTTTCAGCCTTTATGAGATTGTCGTCATATGGAATGGTAATGTCCACAATCCTTGCTCGGCGCTCTAGTCGGTCTATCACATCGTTTATTACATCGGGCCCGTTTAAGACCCGATAAAAACGTCCATGCAGCTCTTTGCTCTTCCATATCTTTCGACGGTCTGTAACATTAAGTACTGCAGGTTTGCGCCAGTTCTCTTTCCCTAGACCAAGCGGAGTAACTGCTACTACATCCCGGTGTACCTCCACATTGACAGAGAGAAAGTAATCTCTAATATTGCATACTTCACGATTATGAAGGGTCCAGGCATTTAAGAAACCACCACATTTCCGCTGGATCTCATTACTGATGAACGTGGATGTTGATGGCATTCGGTACGCAGTTAGCAGTGTACGGACTCTTCTATCCAGGGCGTCCAATTCCGTCTGAGTCCATCTAAGTATGTCAAAGGAGTAGGTAAGGACTGGTATGACCCAACCGTTATAGGCACGCACCCTATTACCGGCCACACAAAAGACTTTTCAGTACTTTTTTCAGGCGGCCAAACAAACGTTTCTTTAGCGATTGCTTCATAGTCAATTCATTTATACCCAATGCCTGTGTCATACCTAGACACTTGTACGTGTAATTTACAGAAAGACGTCTAAGATGTGTCGAATCTGAAAGTTCAATTCCTTCAGATTCCACAATCCTGCCTTTGCTTACATACATGACTGCACATTTATCTACATCAAATTCCATCTTGATAAATTTACTATTTTTTTTTATTTACTAAAGGTTTCAGTTACCTATGCTGGACATCAACTGGACATTGCTGCAGGTAAATAGTTTCAAATCATCCATGAAAAGGAGATGGGATATAACTTGACCATTTCTGCGCAAACCATAGCCTAGCCCCGAACCTTCTAACATAGTGCTAAGAGGATTCAAAGTCAAGCAAAACCACAAGGGGCTCAAACTGTCACCCTGAAATATACCCCGCTTGATATTTATGAATTCACCGTCACCCCAAGATTAGGGACATCCTGGATAGCAAAGAACTGTTTTACATTGCTGCATACATGCCTCCAAGAAACCGCATAAAGTTTTATAAATCTTATACAACTCCATCAACCTTAGGAGCCACGTATGCGGCACAGAGTCGTAGGCTTTCTTAAAATTTATCCAACATGTAGCCAAATCCTTTCAGTCACGTCGAACTTGTTGGTTAAGAGCCGTGTCAATAATAAGGAACTCTTTAGTGCCACGGGCCCCACTTTTACATCCATTCTGAGAGAAAGTCATTATATTGTACTTAGAGCCAGTGTTGTTATCTTCACTCTCAGAATGCAAGTAAATAATCTACATGGCACTACCAGATTTGTAGAGTAGGTGAGTTACACCAGTTGTCATAAAAGCGGGCAGCGAACCTGCTTCCAAGCAATTGTCACATTGTTATTATTATTATTAGTAAACTATATTAGTTTCGTCATAAAACTAGCTATATCCTGAACTGTTGTATTCAGTTCTTCTTTTTTTTTTTTGAAATACAAAGTTATTTATATAAGTAATTATAATATCTCTTTTTTTGTGGGTTACAAATGTGATAAAAATGAGATTGAACTTTAAGATTTTATACAAACCTTAACTACAATACACACATGAAACGTGTTTAAAGTGAAAAGTAAATGATGTTTTTCATCTGTAAACTTATGGTACGGTACGACTGTGCCAATTTAAAAATGTGATGAGTCACCAGACCTATCCATTTAATAATATGGAATAAACATGGTATCCATTTTAAGAATCTAAGGATAAGAAACCTTCCTGAAAAGATAAACAAAATAATTTCTAGAAACTTAAGTTTATCTGTTACAAATACTTCAGCTTTATTTATTTCAAATAAACTTTTTTTGCCCGGTGATTCAATTCAATTCAAATTCCAAAAAAACAATATCTGATAATTAAGAATCGTTTTTTTTCTAAACAATATTCAGTATTAAAAACTCACTTCTTTCTAAACAATATTGGTACCAGAGAGCGGTCACTCATCCTTGCATCCTATATCCTTACCTCCATCCTATCCGTCACTGAGGGTCTTGATACCTCGGCAGGAAGGTAAGCTCTCCTAAATTATATCTCTTCATCTGTGTCTGTCCTTGGCATCGTGAAGAGCATCGTGTAGTTTGGATTTTTCAGTTGTGCAGATTTGGTCTGACCGTCTGACTGGGCAACGGCCTTTTACTACCTTGCCTGTAACATTAGGTTGCTCGAAGATTTGTCACTCCTTTCGTGCTACATAGCCAAAACATTCCAGGATCCCGTAGGCAGGTGGTAGAGAGTCTTGTTGTGTAATTGAGCTCACGAAGAATGGAATCATTAGGTGGAAATCGTGTCCAAGGAATCTAAAGCTCTAATCTTCTCTAGGACCACTCGAAGGCGTTAATGCAAAACATTAGGGAGTTCATCAGCTTCATCTTAGTGTGCCGAGATATGATCCAGTTTTAGCCATCCCTATACACCTTCTGATCTCCCTCTCGCAGAAGTAGGTGTTTTCACACCAAGTGATATATCACTTACTTCTTAATCACCAAAGGTGACTCTTCAACATTGAGGTCTTTGCTTTGGGTCGTAGAAACTTAAAGAACCTGATGTATCTTAGGCTAAAGTGCAACTAGTAAGTAAGACTTATCAGTAATATTTAATTGATGTAAATTTTGCTCTTAAGTACAGCAGTATAGAGCTTGTGCCCTGGAATTCTCCTACATGTTGTACAAGCGTATTGAATGATGTTCTTCCTTAGAGGTACAATGCAGACAAGAGATTTAACCCGGAATGTTTGGCTTTACGGTACTCGAAGTCCTGATCAATGTTATGACGTACGAGTACTGGTTTTAAATTAGGTTTAAAAGATTTGTTTTTAGCTGCTAAAGATTACGAGGAAAGTACCTATTCACGTATTTCCCAATCCAAAAACCAAATTTGGAAATTTCACTGTGTCACATTTTCATTCATTAATTTCCTTGATTTTTTTTTTTTTTATATGCGATATGGGGCAAACGAGCAGACGGGTCACCTGATGGTAAGTGACTACCGACGCCCATGGACACCCGCAACTCAAGAGTCACAAGTGTGTTGCCGGCCTTTTAGGTAGAGGTACGCTCTCTTCTTGAAGGTTTGAAGGTCGTATCGGTTCGGAAATACGGCAGGCGACAATTTGTTCCATAAGCTGGTTGTGCGAGGCAAAAAGCTTCTGGAGAAGCGCACAGTGGTGGAGTGCCAATCGTCCAGGTGATGGGGATGGATATTTTGTCGCGTAGGACGATGGCGGAAACCAGCAGCCGGTATAAGTCCAAACAATTCCTCTAAAGACTCCCCATGATACAAGCGATAGAGGATGCAGAGTGAAGCTACATCTCTACGCAACGCCAAGGTGTCAAGTCGATCAGAAATATCTTGGCAGTCGATGATGCGAGTCGCTCTCCGTTGAATGCGGTCAAGAGGCAGAAGTTGGTACTGGGGTACACCTGCATAGAGATGAGAACAGTATTCCATGTGCGGCCGAACCTGCGCCTTATAAAGTTGCAGGCGGTGGGCCGGAGTAAAATACTGTCTCGATCTGTTTAGCACACCAAGCTTCTTCGAGGCTAATATGGCCTTACTCTCTAAGTGACCGCGAAACTGGACTTCGCTTGATATATCGACGCCAAGGATTCCGATACTGGCTGATGCAGTTAGGGAAGTGCTCTCAAATTGAGGTGATACGACCAATGGCATCTTTTTAGCGGTGAACGCGCAAACCTGTGTCTTCGTGGGGTTAAATTGGACTAGGTTAAGTCGACCCCAATCTGAAACTTTTCATAAAGAAGTTTCGATTTCAGACACAAATTTGGATCGGCTTTCGATGACGTTTACCCGAGAAATGTTAGCGCGGCCCGGTGTAAAGGGCATCACTCGTGCTATCGTCTGCATAGCAATGGATGCTGCTAATCTGCAGCATGTCGTTGATATGCAGAAGAAACAGCGTGGGTGATAGCACACAGCCTTGTGGGACACCAGAATTAACAGACTTGGAGTCGGAGCATGCACCGTCAACAACGACCTTGATGCTTCTGTCTGTAAGAAAACTGGTGAGCCAATTGCACAGTTTCTCGGGAAGCCCATAGGAAGAAAGCTTCGCAAGGAGCGCTTTGTGCCAGACCCGATCGAAGGCCTTCGCCACGTCCAAACTAACGGCCAACGCTTCCCCCTTGGTCTCGATCGCCTGTGCCCACCGGTGAGTCAAGTATACGAGAAGATCACCAGCTGAACGACCCTGACGGAAGCCGTATTGTCGATCATTGAGGAGCTGGTGGTCTTCTAAGTACCGGAGGAGCTGGCAGTTAACAATGGATTCCATTATCTTGGAGAACAAGGAGGTGATGGCTATGGGTCTGTAGTTGGACGGATCCGAGCGATCTCCTTTTTTAGGGATTGGGTGCACTAGAGTTTCGTTGGTAATAAACAACTTCATAAAAAAATGTATCTAATTCAGACGTAAGACAGTTAAAAATAGACTTGATAAGTATATAATATCGTGAAGCTAATTGATACACCAATTGTGTGTCTAATATGATGTTTATACATAATATCAAATTACATCATAAAAACCGTGAAACAAGCGTTATAAAGACGAATAGAAACACGAATTAAAATAGTCAAAGCTTGCTGATTTAATAATGATGATGATGATTTAGTTGGCGAGAAATGAACAAAACATGTTGCTGAGTATATTTAATTTATTATACCTATTATTGGATGATTTGTTTCATGACACCATCTGTTCTTCGATGACAATTTAATGCAAAATTATTTAATGGATTTTATTTATTGTTATTAGGCTTCGAATTTGATTGTTCACTTTTCAATTTTATGTAATTATCAAAATATTATATATTTCGATTTTATATATTGTAATAGCCTCAGCTAAAAATAGTGTGATGGCACTGATGACACCCTACTCTGTGTAATATAATATCAGGATAGAACGGATAGTAGTACGAATAATATATTTTTCTCAAGTACTTTTGAACAATTAATTACGTTTGAATATAGAACAGCGATTAGCTCTTAATAAAAGACCTTGTGACGCGTATGCATTATGACTTTTATTTACTTTCATATAAATCATCATCAGAGGGATACTCATCACTGAAATATCACCAATGTCGAGTTTATAAAAATAAAATTATTATTATCATAAGTTGTTTATGGACTCTCTCTGGAGTGTAAATTTAAGAGATTCCGCCAGTCGGTCTAATATTTCGAGAGAAAAACAGTTATAAAAAATTTAATCGCCGCGTTTAGAAAACCCCCGAAATTATATATTTTTGGTTAACTTTTGACTTTATCATTTAACATCTTTCTGACAAGTGACCATAGAAGACAAATACATCCGTGTTATATCACTATAAATATATTTCAAAAGTAACTCAAAAGTTAAATGACACGTTTTTAATACATCCTGTATTATTATATATTTTGAGAATACTTTTGTATCATATTAAATTTTATGTTTGCACCTTAAACATTGTAAAACTGCGCAATAAGGGTCCGCGAACACATTAAGACGTAAAAAGATACTTTGGTCAGCGTTATAACGCGTTTCAATATGTAATCCGAGTTGCGGGATGTTATTTGTGCGATTTTTCATGAACCTTACATTTTATGTAATTTTGCACAATAAATGTTATAGTTTCTTTGAAGGACTAGTTTATTTACAGTGGTGAACTCAAGTTTTGCCTTAATTTATTAGGTTGTTGTATGAAATAACCTACATTTATTTTCTCAATATCTGTGTGTATCCAGCCAATCTTATCAGTAGGTAGAAGAAACAACCAACAACCAAACGCTAGATCAGCATCTAAAGAATTTTGACCAGATAAGTGAAGTAACCTAAAACTGAAACAAAACATATCTTTGGGCTACTACTTTAACTAATCAAAAAAGAAAAGAATTACAGCTCTAGACTAGAATTAGTTAAGTGTTATTGTAATGCCTGCTTTTTTATGAACTTAACTGGCCGACGACTTTAAACCGACTGTCCTGACTGCTAAGTCGAGGTCGTGGGTTCGATTCCCACCCAGGACAAATATTTGTGTGATAAGCACGATCATTTGTTCTGTGTCTGGGTGTAATCTATCTATAATATGTATGTATTTAGACATATGTATATAAGTATGTTTATCAGCAGTCTGGTTACTATAGTAAAAGTTCTGCTTAGTTTGGGATCAGAACACCGTGTATGAGATGTGCGGAGTATTTATTTAATCTAATTAAAAAAGTTTAGCATACTGAGCTTCAATTACTACCAAAAAGTTTATTCACGGGGTAGAAAGGAAGTTTATTCATATCCACATGTTGGCTTTACACAAATCCATCTTATCTCATACAAACCAACATTTCCACATTCTTTATTCTCTTATTTGTGAAAATCCTATCTCGTCCGGGGGACGCGGGCCCTACAGGAAGTCACTATTTGTCGCCGACAAAGTTTCTACTCTTTATCTACATACAGACAAACACGTTGCCAAAATACGAACATAATACATGTTCTTGGAACAACAGAACGCGGAAAACCGATAGGGTGCTTTAATAGCCTTTACTTAATATAATACAACCTTACGCTTACCATCGAACCTTAAAATCGTTTTTGTAAAGTGAACTTTATTACCCTAGCAGTAAGTGTGACATGCGTGTCTCAGTGGGTGTGTTATTTTTAAAGTTTGAATGTTATTGTCGTTCAACGTTGGTGGTGACACTTCGCAAATAATGTCGCGTCTCGCCGCGACCACCGACATGAGTCGGTACGTTTGTGTCGAAGCAACGGGCGGCCGTTGACTTGGCGAAATGAATAAATTCTTTTTGTTGCCAAAAGAGGACTTAGTAGATCATGTACGTTGGTGGTATGTGTTCGGTATTAGATTTTCATAGCTTGATATTTGATGTTCTTTTTATGTATAAAGTATCCGTGTATTATAAGTATCCAATATATTCAAGTTAACTACTTTTGTTTTGAATATGAAAGAGAAATCCTGATGCTAAGCAGCTATCGGCTTCCGATAAATGTATAGGTATAAAAACAGTATTGACTGTAAACTTTGTATCAATAACTGGAGGGTTTTTATAGATGCACAAGGATAATTGAATTACAGATTTCTGAAGAACTTTATGAGCTTTCAGATAACAAAATAAGCAAGAACAAGATCATGGTAATATAAAAGATTTCTTAATTTAAATCGTAACACATTCGTGTCTAACCTGGCCTGAATCAAACGGAACATACATGTATCATGAAAATCATCAACGATCCGATAAATTTCGAACGACACACGATGATTCATAACCCTACAATCACTAGTCGCCACGCTACATGACGCGCGCATGCGCTTATTTATACCCCTTTATCGAGTGACGTTCGCATAAAAGGCAGCCGCTCGAAATAATAGGAGGACAGGCGGCCATTGTACGACCAACATATACCACGGGCATTCATTCAGACGATGAGTTAAGAAGAGTAATGCCTCACAATAGTAATAATTCCTACGTACTACGTACAAAGCACCGCCGGCTTTAAGGCTTTGACTTGTAATTGCAAGTTTCAGTGTTTTTAAAAGTGGTAGTGCCGCCTACGAGTTACTTGTAGTTAACTTGTTAATCTTGACTATAATATGTATACATATCTATACATTGAAAATATTTAGGTCCTTTAGTCTTGCGAATTAAATGGATTAAACGATGTTTTTAAATAAAATGGCATTATATTTAATCAGTACTGCAACAGTACTTTTAAAGTAACTGGTACTGCAAAATACTTTAAATCATACCATTATCTTAACTTCATCAATTGCATAGTTATCATACAATTAGAATAGAGTACATACAGCACACCTGTAATTGCTCTTTTTAGCGATGATACAAATTAAAAAACATAATTTGTTATCCTATACTGTAAAATAACAAAATTCATAAAAAGGAGCCTTACCTATGTTACGTTGAACCATAGGTAAGGCACCTATGGTTCAAAGTACCTACATACTAAGTTCAATCATGGGTTCTGACGTGAAATGATACAATACATATAGATAGACTACGTTTATGATTAGTATACCAAGTAGTTTTCTTTGACTTTCAATAACATGAACAAATCACTTAATTATACAAGAACCTGCGACCAATATCGAAACTACCTAGTGTTGTAATATCAATATATAATACACTTAGAACGTTAAAAAAATACAAAAAAGTAAAATGTTTTTTTCAACGTGCGTGGTCCTACATATTAATTTATAAAACTGTAATCAAAAATAGTTCTACATGTCAACTGTCTTAAATGACATTGGAGTATCTAATAGATTCAAGGTTTTATTGCTATCAGTGACAATATATTAAAACATAGGAACACTCCTCACACTAGTTCTAATCTAGAATAAAAAACGATGAGTATTTTGACTAACGAATTATTCTCGTGAATTAAGGCTTTTTTATTCGAAAACTTGTCGATACTTGTATAGTGTGCAAAAAAGCCGTCCATGGCCTTGTCCTTACTCCGGTCCAATGTTATGACTTATTTGTCTCGCCCGCACAGATTTATCGATATTCGAAGAATAAAATTGACTATATCTGCATAAAACATTCATTAAATAACATGTAAATTGATTTTGTGGCTGGCCAGTCGGTCCTGAGAACGTCAAATAGAAGCATCTGGACAATAAAATGATAAGGAAGGAAATAAGATGTAAAAAACTCGCTTCAAAATGTCATTTGGATAATGATTTGTGTAGACAAGTGAAGATAGGTATTCATTTTATGTTAAATTCATTGTTAAAAGGCCAGTTTAAATAGCATCTGTCTTTGTGGAATTTAATAAGAAACGAAGACAAATTTTCCCTTAAATGGAATTGTCAAGGCAAAGCGTTAACAATTAAAACTGAATAGAATCTATGAACGTTTATAATAAATACATATACGAGTATGCTCTTGCAGGCAGAGTCGTTTTAGTGTAAATTTTCTCAAAAAATATCACTTATTATTCCCGTGATAACCTTTTTTCCAATAGAAGAGGAAAAACCGCATGGCCTGTCCTGTACTGCTATTGACGTATATTTCAAATTGACGATGATCGCATAAACAAATTATTCACTTCCCATTTAATTTTTTTTTATGCGATAGGGGGCAAACGCTCTTTTCGTGAAGGTTTGAAGGGTATATTAACTGGGACTAGGTTTACGACACAGTATTTACATTTTTCCGTGTTGCTTCGACTTCGACGGGCCTGTTGGTCCAGTCGTTCGTGACCCTGACTGGTGAACCAGAGTTCGTGGATTCGATTCCGGTGTTCGATATTTTTTGTATCCGTTTATTGAATGTTTATAAAGCCCCCCCTGACACAAGAACTATTCGTAATGGGGTAGCTGTCTTTTTAAAAGAGAAAAGAAAGAGATTTCTCTTATTTCAGGCACAGTATGGCACAGCAAGCGATTTTAGTAGGTTTGATACCGACACACCGGAGACACCAAGATGACCCCTGGGGGTTTTCATGAGCACAAAATGAAAAAACTTCCATTTCTTGGAGAAAAAGTATGATATTAATTTCGAAAATTTATATTTTTTCTAAAAAAAAAGATATCGTTATTTATTTTCAGATGTTCTGCCTTTAGATTTAATCGAAAGATTCAAGTAGTGGACGAATTAAATTTCATAACATTCTTTTCTCAGAATTTACTATATATTAAGCAATTTAATATAACTTCTGTTTACATATCAAACCCAACAATAAAATCCTCAACCTTAGCAATAAATGCATAAAAACCGTCGACTACCTACTTAATTAAACATTATCCTAATTTGCACACGTTTATAAAAGTAGCAATAACAATGTATCTAATTAGCAGAACAACACTAATTTACAATTTCACACGCTAATTATGAAGATCTAACGAATTGATTGTGTAGCACAATCCGAATTTGCAATTTTATATACATATATGTAATTTTATATTACAAAAATTAGAATAAGGTTTCTTGTACAGTACCTGGCAGAACACATTATTTTCTTGTTTTCAATTGGGCCAATTTTTTAGCATGTAAATGTTAAAATGTTACTAAAATTATGTTCGACTAAAAGTGGGCGTTTCAAATGTCTTTGCTTACAAAGCAAGCGTAAGCAAAGACATTTAAAATCCCCCCCCCCCCCCCCCCTAGTATGTATAGTAGGCGTTTAGTTTAGTATGTATATCGATGAAAAAACATTATTTATACTATTACTATACTTGCTACATAACAAATAAGTTAATCATGATCATGACTATCACCAATATGATCCTGTCATAGAAGTGTATTCGATATTCGAAATTTGAAATTATTGATATTTTTTAAGTTTATATGGTTACGTTATAGGTATATGTATCTTAATGGACAAAGATGAATACAGTTTTAAACAGCAAGGTTAGTTTTGGATTTTGATATGATATCTTCACAAGATTTATAAAAGTAAAGATAAAAAGACAAGTTGTCCGTCTACAGCACTCTACGGTCACCTTATTGTCTTAGGCTGCGCATCGTAAATTATGCCATCGTTGACCAGTATTTGCATTTTTATTGTCGCACACAGAATTGGCGACGGTTGTAATTTAATCGTTGAACCGCAAAATTGAAATATTTATTGTGTTGATCGGATTGTAAAACGTAATTGGTAGGAATTCAACATTCGATTTGTTAAAGGTTAACTTAAATTAGTATACGATTATAACATTTGTTGCTTAATAGGAGAGATTTAAGAGCATTGTAAATTATTGTAAATAAATAAATAGTTGAAATATTTATACACATACATGCATATCCTCACGCCTTATTCCCCTCCAAGTAAGAGACGGTTAACGTAATTTACCACGATCTTGAAATACAGCACAAACATCTTCTACATTCATCAGACCTCTCATTCACGTTCGCCAGTTATGAGTGCTTCTAAGACATTTATGTGGCCATTTTCCACTTCAATCATGAAACAATAGTATCCATTGTTTTCAGATGCCGATTCTTAAATTTTATCATATTTTGCCCCATGGCAAAGTGCTTGGTAAAGAGTAAATTAAAAAGGAAATTGAATTTAGTGATCAAAACAAAACCGTAATTCGATAAGCGGTTTTAATATTGATGGTACGAGGGCTCGGAGCTCACGGTATCAGCTGGTCAACCAACCCTATAAGCGTATTGCTTATAGGGTTGGTTGACCTTTCATTTAATTTTAGTCTCCATTTTCTTTAACATACTACTAATTGTCTCATTTTATTTCCGTAGTGCCAAGTTGACGGCAAAAGCCATTCCCCTTTTACGTCTGTGGAGCTATATTGTAGTTGGCTTAATGTAGGTCTTTAATTATCCTCTGCCTACAAATTTTTAGATATAAGCGTGATTGTATGATTGTAAGTAGGTTTTACAATAGGAGTTAAAATTATATTGTTAGTCATAACGAAAATTCTACATTTATTGTTATAACCGACATTAACAAACTAGCATTTTCCCTTAAACTTGATGCATTTACACTGATTACTCCAAAATTTTCAGTAAATGTGGGAAATGTTTTATTTCTTTGAACTTGGATATTAGCATTATTACAATGAAGCCCCATATTAACAGTACTTGAATTTCTGTGAAATGAGTAAAATTAATAAGTACAGTTTTATCAGAAATAAAATGGAACTATACTTGTATTAGTACAGAATAGTAAAGTACTTGAACCCTCTGCTTGCAGGCAGTGTGGCCGAGTGGTCTAAGGCGCTGGTTTTAGGCACCAGTCCGAAAGGGCGTGGGTTCGAATCCCACCGCTGTCAGATTGTTTTTTGGGAGTCATATGATATTAGTCAACCGTATTTAGATTAAAACATTTTTTATATATAAAAAGTACTTTCATTTTTATATTTTCAATTTACGCATAACGTAAATTACATATAATTTTGTTTGGGTTAATAAATAAAATCACCGGGTAACCAGGTTCGGTATGGCGATCTTTGGGTTGCTAATTTATTGTTGCTAAATAATTACTAAAATCACTTCTGATTAAAAAATTAATGATAAAAAATATTTACTGCATTTTTTAAAACCTAAACAAAATACTGACTTCTGTTTATAGCAATATACCTATAATTAAACTTAGTGAATGTCTTTATTTTATTGAATCGATAGTGATAAAAATACCATCGGCAGAAAAAATATATTCCTCTGAATATTGATATTAAAGAACTAACAAAACTTTTGTTGTTTAATGCCACAACTTGACTACCTGTGAGGCAGTGGAATTCGGTGGCAGATTGCGGATCAGGCATATTAATCATTCCTAAACCGAGAATCGAATGCCATACAATCCGAACATATTCATCGATTTCTCGTGAACACTAATATCGATACCGCAATCAATAATATTGTTTTAGTTTTATACCGTTACAGTTGATCTTCTCCTTATTTTATCGTTCGGGTATATCGGAATTGGTTTGATTCAGGTGGCGTAGGTTGGATAACAATCTTAATTTTTTTGACCGACTACCAATTTACTGGTATTAGAGATAACAAGGAACATATACCTAATGAACATTTTTGATGCCAGAAATTCCCAGTCAGGTCATAACACTCGTATTCTGAATAGAATATATTTGAGGACAAGGTCAAGGCCACCCATGAATATTATCGCAATCATCTCAGAAACAATACCACCGATTGGAAAAAACCTATCAAATCTTGAATAACAGCTAAGACTACTCTCTAATATCTCTAAATCAGCTTTAAAACAAAATCAGTCCGTTATTTACATCCGTTTATATTCCGTGTATTTTCTGTGATGGCACAGACTGTTAAGCAACGTTGTAATTTATCCCCAATAATTAGTTTTTTTGGCCGTCCACGTGGCTAGTACAAGGCGGCCACATCCCACCACATTACTAGACAGACACACAAATACACGTTAAATTTATAAAACTGTTGTTGTTTATTGTGGTAGTGCATCCTGTCTATTCTAGTCTAGTTTTGTAAATGTGATATTGAATTTGATTGTTTGTTTGTTACGCTTCTATTCCTTAACTACCGAATCGAAACCGAAAAATATTGTAAGGGATTATTATAATAATTTAACAGTGGTAGAGCCATGCTTAGGCACAAATGGGCCGGCTCGATCGGTGTGATACCACGGCCTCATAGAAAACCGGTTGTGAAGTAACACTTGCGTTGCATTTCCCCGAACTGAGTGAAGTTTCCGGAGGCCCAACTCCCCTTCTCCCCTCATCTCCTTTCTCCTCTTTCCCATCTCCTCATCCCCCTACCCCCACCCCTCTCTTCTTTCCGCTCCCTGCATCCCCCATCCCTCATCGCCCTCAAAGGCGGGCAGCGCACTTGCGACTCTTGACTTGCGGGTGTCCATGGACGGCGGTTGTCACTTGCCAACGGGTGGCCCGTCTGTTCGTCTGTCCCCCTATAGTATAAAAATAATAATAATAATAAACCGACTACAATAAAAAAAAACTTTTGTTGACCTTGTCATTAATGATCCAGTTTAAAATAAAAAAATATTAAACAAATGGTTATGCATATAATATGACCTAAGCTAAGCTGGGGAATAAGCCGCTTCTACCGGAGTAATTCCACGGCCTCACAGAAAACTGGTTGTCAAATAATGTCAAACTAAACCTTCTTCTTCAACTTCCCCTAATTTCTCTCCTCATGTCCATGGGCAGCAGTTGTTACTCATAATCAGGTGACCCACTTTGTATGGGACCAAATAAAAAAAAAAAACAACAGACTCCTCTCTGCTCAGTCAGTCAGACCACAAATTTAAACAGAAATGATCACATTGAGTGATGATTATAAATGTGTACTTAAATCAAAGAAATATTTATCACTATTAAGGTAAGTTATTCATTAGTATTGTTAAAATACTTTAATAGAAGACCGAACTCATATAATATTCATATTGATAGTTCGACATAAAGCTATTGATGAGATATTACATTTTTATGACTGTTTGATAAAGCTATAAGCTATAACATCATTGTGGGAGACAATAAAGATTTACCTATTTATAAACATTTACATACATAAACACCAATCCTTTTTTCAATTAGGAATGACACCTGGTAATACTGACTTAATAGACTACAAGCCCATTAAGGCAAACCAACTACTTTGGAATTACAGATGGGAATATTGGGAGTTTCTTTGACGAGAAAGATACGTTTGAAGTCAAGTGTAAAAAATAGATTCGCAGATTTTTTTATTCAACTACATTGTCAGTGCTCAAAGGTGTCCAACTGTAAAAACAGAGGTAGAAAAACCTGCCTATCAACCGTAGACGAACCATTTAAAAAAATATATTTAAAGAGATAAAGAGAAACCTATCTGGCAGTTTTGATTAGGCATAACTATAAGATTTCAGTATCCAGTAATCGTATTAGCACGTAATTTAATGCAACCATATAAAATTAAACACACCATGTATGAAGTAAACAGTTTGTCCATAGCTGTATTGCGGTAACGGTTAATAACTTTAATAAGGCGTCGACTAGATTTATCCCGTCAACTGCTTAACTGACTACGAACAACCGATAATATCTTGCTCCTGCGTTGTACCGTCGAGAACAAAACACATTTCGACAATTCCAAACCAATGACACAAAGACATTGAATAGAAAAGAATTTATGTTTCGTCTGTACTCCTTGAAAGTTCTCACAGAGCCATGAGAATGCTCTTTACAATCGATATTTTAAAAAAAGAACAGCATCGATGTCTCTGTTGTCAACGGACAATTCTTTTGGAGATCAACAATCAATGTAACTATTGAAATTTAACTTTAACAATAAGTGTACAAGGTTGAAATTTAAATGTTTGTGTATGAAAATTTTATTGTTCCGTTTCGGTATATTGCGTCACCGACTAAAAAGACAAAGCACGAACCGATCGCGTCGCATTGTGGGGCTAATGATGAGCCAAAACATTATTTTTAGAAGGCGTTCGGCTAGTTCGCTTTATAAGGTGTACGTTGATCGGACTGCAGATAGAATTCGCTTTTATGGGGCCGGTAGCGATCTCAGTTGTTTACACGCTCGAGTTTTCAGATGCGATGTTAGCAATGATTGTTTGTCAATCGATACAAAACGGTTATCGAGTAATCGATTGTTGAGCGTTCGTTGAGTTTAATTCCGGAGAGAGACCGCTGATTAACTAAATAACTTAATAACCTAAATAACTGATTAAACTATTATAAGAACTACCTTAACTACACTGCTATTTTATTATAAGTATAAAGTCTAAATAATGATTTTGCTAATAATTTAAAACCAATGTATCAGTTTTTCTTTTTAAATTAGATCGATGATTATAATTATCTGTACAAATGAACTCACTGTGTGAATTCTCTCACTCAAGTGAATTATCAGTACAGTACAGTGTATTCTACCGAACCGATAGATAAAGTTTATATTTATTAAAAAAAAATATTCAAGTTTTATTGCTTAGTTTAAAATCAATTCTCAAGTTATTTCGATCTCCATTCGATACTCGCTTCAGTAACTTCTGCAAACTGTTGGGATTTTATTTAGAGTACAAGAAATGACGTACGTTGGCTGGCCTGTTGGTGTAGTGGTTAGTGACCGCGACTGCTAAGCCAGAGGTCGTGGGTTCGATTCTCAACCAGAACAAAGGATTGAGTAATGAGCTTGACATCTTTTTCTGAGTTTGTATATAATTTATCAGTAATATGTATGATTTAGATAACATTTTCTGCAAATCATATCGCAAATCAAATTGTAATCCTAGGAAGTTTCTGAATTTTTAGGAAAAGACATCAACGCGTTCGACCTTCAATAACTCAGACGATAGGAGTAAGAATTACGAAGAATAATGAATAGATATCTCTGTAACTAACTTATGGTTTACAAATTCTAAATGGTTAATATTTTTGTTACTCTTTTTAACAAAAACGAATTGACGGATTTGGAGTATAATCTATATTCTCACACCAATAAACCGTTCTTCATCTATCACATAGACTCATAACATCCACAACCTGTGAAAACTAAAGTTACAACGTTATGTATAAAAAATATGCAATACATTACAATTTAAAAACTTCAAAAAAAAAAAACTAACAAATTCTAACTTATTACTTAATACTCAGTCCGTAAATTGCCAAAATTAGCAACGCACCAACCCTCCAGTGTGGTCGCTGTAACCATTCTTTCGCCAACAAAAGCAGGACAATCCTATTCTTTATCGCTATAAGCTTTTTGTCTCATTATACTGTAAGCAAACATTGGACACTTTGCAGGACATAAAGTGTCACAAAGACTCTATTTGGCCCCCGTCGCCTCAGATAATAGATGCCAATTTCGGAAACAATTCTTCCCCTAATATGTTTTGATGTTTTTGGTTATTGTGTCTGTTTGTTTGCTTGATTGCTTGTTAATAAGCGTGACTTTAAGGAATGTTAGGATTATCACAATGGCTTTTGTTTCTTTTGTGAGCGACGCGTGTCTTCCCGTTAAAGTGTGACTATGTGCCCTACGGCTTGGATTTGGTTTCCTGAACCGTATTGTGTGAAAATTTTAAAAGTGTTTGAACATAACGGTTGCATGATCGCGTAACGGTTACAGCTATGTAGACTACAAAATTCAAATGAGCACTCATAACCTTCATTTTGTACTAGAATATAAATAAACGTAATAAAATTGCCTCCTAGTTACTAAACGAATATTATAAATACACGTGTGAGTCTGCTCGTTTGTTTCGGTTTTACTTGCTAACTACTCAGCCGATCGTCATCTGACTTTGTGTATACTTTGTCAGGGATACAGAAAAGGATATGGAATACTGTTATTGAGTAAAAGATCGATTGACAAGTCGACATAACCTCAAAAGTTACTGTACTTAGTAATAATATATAATATATTATATTGGTTATAGATCAACACAGGCAGGTATTTAATTATTTTTATTTTTATAACATTAATTTCTCAATTTTTTTTGTTTTTAAAAGACAGCTCTCGCACTATGATTTTATTTTGTTAGGACTTTACAAACATTCAAACAATGGATATAAAGAACAACCAGACTCAGGACTACAATTTGAGGATTACACAAAGTGTTGTCCCATGCGGAGATCGAACTCACTACACTCGGCGCGGTAGTGTAGTGGCAAGGTGACCACTTAAGCCGCTTCACTATCAGTGTAGTCTCTGAAAAGGCAATCTAAAGTTGCGGTGACAGTGTGTGTATTATTCTATAATTTTAAATATTTTTTTTAATAAGGCAATTTCATATAGTTTTTGAGTAATTTTATGAAACGAAGAAATTTAATTTAATTTAAAAAAATATCCTTCGAACTTTCACCTACGCGTTTTACTTACTAATCTCTGTTTAATGGCATACATACACATCTTAAGTGATCATTTAGCCAACTGTCACAAATACTCACACCTATATCACCGAAGAGGTAGGCAGAGGTATCTTGAACGCCTCCTTTTTGCCACCATACCTTAGTCACCATAATTTAGTCCCACTTACGTAATATGGGCACGCCTATTGCAGTCATCGCGCCACGGTATAAATATACATACTATGTCTAATAGATAACAGTCTGATCCCTTATTAGCCTTTTACGAGACCTACGGGAAGAGATGGGGGCGCTATTCTAAACCATCGAGAACCGCACGGCATGCTTTAGGGATACATCTTAAAGCTATCACTCGGGAAAGTCAGGTGTCAGCTTATTTTCGGTTCTTTATAATAAGGTATAGATGGTAACTTTATTGCCAAATATCAGGAACAAACCGATGACGTGCGGTTAAGCATACTTTTTATGAAAGAAAGATGTGACACAAATCCATGACATCAGTATCGGTACATACATACGCGCACGCCTTTGTCCCTTAATAGGTAGGTGTATTAAACACCTTGATTTTGCCAATTATAATTTTGTCCAGTATATATTTTTGTGTATAATTATTTCGAATAATTAACTTCATAAGCTACTAAACAAAAGAATTAACAAAAATATTTTATTCAAATCACTACGATTGATATAGACAGATTGTATAATTTGAAATCAGTGTTGTTCATCTGTCCTTGATGCAATTCGTAGATGAAATTTTAAGAAAAGAAGATAGTTTAATATGAACTTAAAGGAATTATAAAAATGTTATTTAAATGTAATTATTAAAATGTACAACTTTAAAATACCTAATATACGTATAATATAATACATAATGAAATACACACAAGCAGAGGTGTATAAAACACCCACACCATGCAAATAAGAATTTGGTCTCAAGGGGTAAGCCTATTGCCGTCAATCGGCCCCTTTATATGAAAATAAGCGATCAGACTGTTATCTATCAGACAGTAAATATATGTATATATACTGTACATATATGTATATATACTGTCTGATAGATAAGAGTCTGATCCCTCAGCCGCCTTTCACGACGCCCACGGTTAGAAACGGGGTTTCATAAAACTGTAACTTAAATGAAAACATTTTATCTCTTTGGTTTGCGTAATCACTTGTAAGACATGGCATCCATAATCATGTAGGGGGCAAATGCTATTGTTAATGGAGACTACGAAAATGATGTACTACGGGTTTGTAGGTCTTATTTAGATCTACAAAAAAGTCCGCGAGAGAACATATCTAACGATCATAGTTTAGTCACAATAACCGCTTTTATGTTCATAAAAAATATTAAATCGTCTGAAGAAAGAAACTACGTTAAATGTGTAACGTAATATTAATCCTTATCCAAATTAAGCATTATGTTATCAAGGGTATTTATGTAGAAGTAAAATACTTTTTGTTTGATTAGAATCGGAAATTTCGTTGCGAAATTATCACGAGTATAAAAACGCAAAGAATTGGTACCTAATAATGAGTTATTTGCCAAAGAGTTTTATCAACATAATAATATATATCTTTATCGAAATAAATGTGTTATTGATTAAGAGTATTTCATTGTGAGCAAAATTGTCCTTAAAATCATCAAATCAGTTAATTTAAATTAAGATTTTATAAGGAACTACGCGGGTGAAACCGCAGGTCACAGCTAGTAAGTATATAATACTGCTTGTGAAGCAACGCTTGCGTTGATTTTCGCTGAAATTAGTGAGGTTTTCGGAGGCCCAACTCCCCCTCTCCTCTTTCCATTCTCCGCATCATCCCCTTTCACCTTTCCCTTCGCCGCATACCCCAATGCCTCATCTCCCTCATCACCATCAAAGAGCGGAGCGGAGTTATGACTCTTGAGTTGCAGGTGTCCATGGACGGCGGTTGTCACTTACCATAAGGTAACACGTAAAATATGTGATTCTTTTATTGTTTGAAAATTCTCACGAAAGACAAATTCTGACTTGTTTGGTTGGACACCAAACAAGTCAGAATTTAATGATTTATTAATAAAATTAATAAATTTGTTTTATATTTTAATTTTATAAGCTCTACAAAGCTTTTTATATATACTTTCTAAAGCATTAATATTTACCCCATGTTGCTAGACTGATGGCGGAAGAATAACCATCAGAATAAGGGGATAATTCTTTTAAATGTAATTAAAAGAATTATCCCCTTATTCTGATGGTTATACGTTACGAATGAGTCTTTAAAATACACGTTTTGCGATTTATCATGCGTGGCGTATTGAAGACGGTTTTCTACTCTTTTTAAAGTCAAATATTCGATGTTTTAATTGATTGTTTTATATTTTATAAATTAAGTATTTGTTTCAATTATATACATAGGTATAGATTTTTATTTAAATATGTTGTGCAAATTTGTAAGTATTTGTAGTGTTCATGTTGTCATCAAGTTTTGTTTTCCACAATTCCTGTTACAATGGCATAGAGCCTAAATGCATACGTCGATACTAAGATATTCAATTTCGTTATACTTATCTACTATCGAGTACCGGGAAAAAATAGAGACTTGCTCATGTCTCGAAATTCTCGAAAAAAGGAGACGTTTGACACAAAAACGATATCAAAAAATCGTTTTGTGCATGTTAATACAAAATATTTAAATTATGTATTTTTTCATAGTATGTACTGTGACAAACTTAAAAAAGTACAAATAATAAAGCAAAATGCATTGAATACATATACTTTCAGACCGCGAGGATCTTATTAGAAAAGTAACGCACTTTAGAAAAGGGCTTTATCGCTTCTAAACTGCTTTAGAACATTTTTTACTATGTATTTTTTTAAAGAGAATACTAGCAACGTGGGTCACACATTACTAGTATTCTTGTTAACCCTCCAGCTAAGCTAAATGTTAGGGTTGGGTTTACGACGTTAGTGTACTGAGCGGGGTTTGAACACGCAACCACTTGATAACAAGTCCGACGCCTCAGCCATCACGCTACCGCCGCTTTTTAAAATTGGTTTGAATTATATACTAATATACCATGAACAATGGTATATTGGTATATAATAGCCGCTTGTCTTTCAACTCACCTAATGGGCAATGACGCTGAAGACGGAGATGATACACGCTTATTCAAGGGAAACCTGTTTATTCTGCCAAGATTACAGTAGCCTATACTTATACTAGATAATTATAGAAATTAACTCGAGGAGGAGGCTGGAGGTAATTGTCTCGAGTCTCGAAAATATGAAAATATCATTGAGACATCTTTTTTGGGTAAATACTCAATTAGAGAAGCTTGTAATTTCTCTAAAAACGTAGGATATTACCTTATTTAATACCTTACATTTTTAAATTAAAGCTTAGTTTGTATAAGCATGTATTTGACGTACTTTTATAGAAAATAAAATGTATTACGTAAATAAGATGAGAATGTTTAAATAAACACAATGTTGGTAAACATTGAAAATCATTTCAAGAGTCGTAATTCATTAAGTAAATATCTTCATTATAAACAAAATGTGTTTTTATATTTAATATTCTTTTGCCTACTTAAAAACAGAACAGAACAGCACTGTGTTACATAATATTCATCGCTTCTTTATTTAGGTCATACTTAAAAACAACAATATCCATCATAGAGCAGTGTTTACAGATTATCATGAATATGCCGAAAATTGAGTATACCACCATATATTTCGTATTGATATTACTGAAGAAAATTAGTCAGTCCGACAAGTTGTACTCTACCACACGTAAAGAGGTTTACTGCAAAAGAAGTTATGTAATATATAACATAGAATGCGGCGCGTGCCACAGTAGCTGCACACCGAACATAAATAACCGACCTCGCCGCTAACAACTCTGTATTTACGACAATATTATATCTTATACTTACGCCCGTTACATGGAGGCTCTAATACGTGGCCAACCTACATAATAACGAGAACGCGCGGAAGGCGTAACTCGGTGGCAACACACCGTCTCGCTCGACGACGCCCCGGGCGCGCGCCTAAGCGAGACGAACAACCACAAATTTATTGAAATGAAAAAAAAAAACTTAGCTACTGCACTCCGCGTCGCCTCTACAGAACTAGATACATTTTTACACGTCTCCATGTGCGAGGGAGACGAATAGGCCTAGTAATAAGTGCGAGCGAGGCGGATAGCATTCTGCGGGTATAGCACGGAGCTAAACGGCCGGTCATGTGGGCGCTGCCGGTGTTGCGCACGCGCGGCTACCTCGCCGCGGTTGAGTTCCACGCTCACGCTGCGTCACTCGGCTCGCTTAGCCCGTGTGACCTTTACTTGGTGAACTTAGGAAGCGACGTTCGCTGTGAAACTTCCATTAGGCCCCCTCCGTCCCGCGCGACAGTGATTCTTCAGACCTCCAGCGCAGCAGCACCAACATTGGAGCGAAAGAGATGGCTGGTGGTCGCCGGCGCCGTAGCTAAAGGTATTCGTAGAATGCGTGATCTGTATCGGGTGGGTAAAGGCGGTGCGGGGTACGGGGCGCGTTCGGAAGCGGTGGCAGCTCCCATCGACTCCTGGGGTTATTCTTCCTCAGGCCACTGCTGCTCGAGCTACGTACCAAGCAAGCCAGTTTTTTCTGTCCACCGCACGGCACGCCACACACTCGTTAAGCCCGTGCCAACACGAGAAGTCGCCACTAATAAATTACTGTTTTTTACTGCAAACGCAACAGTCACCGCCGCGCAGCCGAGTAATTTGTACGTAAAAATAAACATTAATCAACAATTTCGCCGTTACTATCGCCCGAATACAGTGAGTACTCTGACATTTGTTCATATATTTGTTCATTTAATCGTTGGTTTCTCTTATTTATAATCCTGATAAATTAATTGAGATTCATATTCCTATTTTATTTCCAATTTAACAAATGCTCCAATCATAGAATTGCATTAAGCTTAATAAAATAATAAAAAACTCAACGATTGAATAACATCTTAAAATATTTTATAATGTTTTGATTATTTGTCTGTTTTAAAAAAATATGTTTTAAAATGTAGTTATCATCCATTAATTCATCATCATTCATTATTAGCATTTTCATCACATTCTGTTTAATCATGATATTAATATACACATACGTAAATCTTGTTTAATATCACACATTTAAAGTTACATGATAGACTCTAGGTTTATATCACAAACTTTCGTAATAAATATCGTTAGGATCATAATTGTTAATAAACACAGACGTGTAAATAAACACTTTGAAAATAATAAATTCTTAAATATCACGGCTAAAACGTTCTGATAAAGAATGTTCCGAAATAAGCTTAAAAAGGACCTAAATCATTTTAAAAGAAGTGGTTCCCATCATTTCGTTCACAAAAATGATTTGAATAATCGCAGCTATTATCATGTAAATGACGCCTTAGCGCCTATCGGCGCTAGTCTCACAAAAGGACATTTAAAAATATTGTCCTTATTATTGTAATTTTTTACAAAAATCATAAGCACCCACCGGCAGATCCATTCAACGAGAGATACTGACCATTTTATAACGATTTATGGTATATTTAACAATAAGAGAATAATGGTTGTACAAAAAATATTAAGAGAAGATTTTTGAAAGCACATTTAACGTTTTTTGATTTTAAAGGTTTTGAATCGAATCGCATCATTAGACAACCATTTTGACACCTTCAAGTTTCCCGTGAGATTTCTTTGCGAATCTATTAAGTGATTGATGTCCACAAAGAAACTTAAATTTGAGTAATAAAATCTTAACAAGTATAAATAAAAGTTTAAGAAGAAGTATTTGAAGTAGATATGTACTCAGTGGTACTAATAAGGTTTTTATCCAAAGACGGCGTAATAAGTAATAAAAATCTATACGGTTTTATGAAAAAATTGAATAATTTAGTATAAGGTTGGTACTGTCTCTAAACCTACCTATTCGTTAAATCTACAGGCTTTGAATTACAAGTAATAAATAAGAAATTTAATGCAGGCGACCTTTAGGCATAATCTATATATAATCTTTGCTATAAAGTACATTATGGCTTGTTCCTACTACTACGATATATTCCGATGTATGTTGTACATGTAACAACATTCGAAAACAAGAGATTGCCAGGAACATACAATAGTAGCCGCTGGGTTAGATAAATATAATGATATAGATTGAAAATGCTTTTTTAAGCTATAGAGTGTAAAAGGTTATTGTTTTGACATAATATTATTACATTTTTTTATTATTTTTAATCAGCTAATATCAAAATAGTAATTAATTTCATCCTGAAAAAATAATCTAATTCAATACAATATTATACGCAAGTCCGATAACGTTCAAAAAAATAAGTTTTATATTCCGTGAATAATTATGGGCTCCAGGCACTCCAAACAGAATAGAAAATGATAACGACTTATTTACGCATCAAAACAAGCTAATTTGATTTGTTTAAGTGCCCCAATTTAAATAAATAATTGATAAGTATTTTGATTTTGTATTTGAACAGCCGAGAAACTTTTTGAGCTATTTAAATTGTTAGAAGATCTTAAAACGATATAATGTATTTACGGAGACAGAGAAAGCATTGACTGTAGTTTTTAGTCGTGGGGTTTCAAATTAATTATGTTAAAAGTATAGATTTTTTACATAGTTTTACAAAGATGCGAATGTGAGTTAATTTGTTAGGCTATCCCACTTTAACTACTCAACCTAATATTATAATATATGTTGCTAGGATTACAGAAAAGTACAAAGGTCCTTTCTAAGGGATTTCTGAATCGATTTACAAAATTTATATTAATGCTAGCTAAACCACGATCAGAATTATTAGTATCTACGAAATATGTAAAAAGATAAAATTCCAAAATCTCTCAATAATAAGTGTGCAGATAAATTAACATGACCGTAAGGTGTTGAGCTCCCGATACCTATGTATCTCAGTAGTAGGTACACACGTGCCACCCGCGCATCGCCAATTGTGGATCACTCGCACTTAATTATTTACACGTGATCGATGAAACAAACAAAAGCTTTTACGACTATATACTTTTTGTAAGGATTGTCCCATAGACTACAGTCCTATAGACGCAGAGAAATAAATTTGTAGTTTGTATCTAAGCCATTCTTATTATACAATTTTCTGTAACTTTGTATTCTCATTCTTGATAGAACAACGATAACCTCTGTTTATTTTTTTAACTGCGTATTTAATCGAACATTCAAAACGTCCTTTTAAAACGAATATGCCCCGCTGACATTAAAGTCGTTTAAATTCGCCACTTATAGGTGCCTATATTTAAATTTTCAAATATCGAATCCGTAGAACGTTTTGGGAATGTCGAGGACTCGCGACGGGGCGCCTGAACATCGCCACTTTCTTTTAACTTTGCCGAACACTACGACCGTTCAAAGTAGTGATGGACGGTTTTAATCGATTTATATCATCGATTATGAATGTTAATATTAGTAAAGTATGTTAAATATTTGTATTGATATTAGAGCATAGACTAAGAAGACAAGAGCTCCATTCTATAAAAATAAATAAACTTTAAATTACTAAATTTAATATATAAAAACTAGATTTTTATATATTAAATTTAGTATCAATCAAACCATCTCGTTCTGATTAGAACAGGGAAACTCCATCTTTCCGTGGGTGTCATAAAAGGCGATTAAAGCATTGAACCTTTATCTATCACAGAGTATATACACATTTGCTTGCCTCCTTTTATGTAAGTGGGACAAAAATATTTTTGGCCTTCCCGGGATATTAGAGTGAGCCTATGTATGTATCTATCAAGTATAAATATAATTTTGGTATCAACTAGGTTTTATACCTGCACTGTACTATACCTTTTTAAACGATTATATTATTTATGCCAAGAAGTACTTGCAACACTGATGGTTTACATACATTTTTAATTAACAGTTGTTTGTTAATCGAACAAGATTGCAACAATAAACGATCGAATAAATCAATTTGCATTAGTCGATTCTTCAACGCCCATCCCTATATCATGTGGGTACAAATAAAAGGCGATGTGTCACGTATATACTGGGCACGTATTAACACGTTGTCTGGCCTTTACGACTACAGGGTGGAATAATCTCAAGACAATGATTATTTATTGTTTGAAAGCCTTTTGTCATACACCGACGATGATTGTTGTATCATTTATACTCTATTGATACTAAAATATTGATCAATGTTGTTATTGTTTGATTGTTTTTTTTTTTGTCAATAAAGCTTTTAAAGAGGTTTGTTTAGTAGCTAAAGCTGTTCGTGTCTTGTCTTTGATTTAAGACACACTAGACATCTATGCATTTTTGTACGTAGTTTATAGGAAAGATAACATATTTTTATGTATTTTTTGGATCTTCTCAAATTTTATTTTTTTCCTCCGTCTAAAGAGTTAGGTAACAAATTTAATAGTTTTGCTTATGTAACAACCTACGCGTACCTTGGAAGCTGTTATAACTTATGAAAACCTCATAATGTTCTATTTAATTTAGCATAGGTTATATTACGTAATATGAGCCTGCATTTGGGTATTACTGCATAAGGACATGTATGAAATTAGACTCAGTTTCAACTTTCATTGGTAAAAGCATATCGAATGCATATTACAAATAGAGTAGCAAGGACAGGGACAATCCTCAAAGTAGACAAACATTTGTTTTACACCATTTATAATTTTGAAACGTTGTTCTAAGTAGCTTTGATCTTGGTATCTGTAAGTTATGTATATTTATTGACATTACATACTTTTTAATCTGTAAATATTTTCTATCATGTTATATGAAAGAAAAAAAAATCCATTCCGCATACACAACTTTAGCTTTAACTATATGAATATATACTGGACTGTTATCTATCCGATAGTATACATATATATATATACATAGTATACATATTATATACATATACATATATATATACAGGGGATGTAGTGTCCGGTTGACGGACAATAGGCTTGCCCTTTTAAAGGCGGGCAGCGCACTTAAGACTCTCCAGTTGCAGGTGTCTATGGACGGCGGTTGTCACTTATCATCAGCTGACCCGTCTGTTCGTCTGCTCCCTATAAAATAAAAAAGAAATACGAAAGGGGGACTAAAACATTGTGGGTTCGGTCTCCACACAGGACAACACTTGTGTAATCCTCAAATTCTTGCTCTGAGTCCGGGTGTTCTTTTTGTCCGTTATTTGAATGTTTGTAAAGTCCCCCGCGATACAGAAATGAATTAATTAAGCTTTTTGCCTCGCACAACCAGCCTATGGAACAAATTGTCGCCTGCCGAATTTCAAACCTTCAAGAAAAGAGCGTAGTCCTACCTAAAAGGCCGGCAACGCATATGTGACTCTTGAGTTGAGGATGTCCATGGGCGACGGTAGTCATTTACCATCAGGTGACCCATCTGATCGTTTGCCCCCAATCGCATAAAAAAAAAGCCAAGTGCTTGAGTTGAATTTAAAAAAAAAACACGATACAGCGACTACTAGTACTATAGTACCACTAAGTGTATGTACTTAATATTAATAGTCTTATCATTGCTGATAGTTACTGCCTGCGGGTTTGCCAGTGCTATGTCGTAAATAAATAGCCTGTATGTCCCTCCTCAGTTTCACAGGGTTCGAAGTATCCCTATACCAAATTTAATCAAAATTGGTTTAGCCGTGCAGCCCTGAAAAGTAACAGATAGGTAGGCAGATAGATTTGGATTTAAATGTATGTATTTATATATATGTATATATGTATATACCTAATTCCTAAAGTGCCCGGAAGACGTCAATAGGCTTTCCCCTGTTAAGTAAATTTGACTATATTATTATCGGCAAAGTGAGGGTGTTAGATAATGATGCCTCTGCCTAAGCCTTCGGGGACCCAGTGATGAATATATTTATGTATATGTCATTTTATTTATAAACACATCGTCTTATTAATTAATATTTTAATAAGCTCTTTGCGCTATGTAAGCTTTGGATTATCTTTAAAATTATATTAAAATTTGACAGATATTTGGCAAGGATTTACCATCGTAAATAAGCAACGATTGTTTATGTTTTATGAAATAGGCACACAGATCTTAAAGCTTTCGTAAAATGCTATAAGAAACTCTGACCATAATTATAAATTATTAAATATCAATAGCTATTTACTCTCGGGCATCCTTTGCTCTCATGACAAAGGAGCTGTCTGTAGAAATTACCAAGGACTAGCAAAATCGTGCAACATAAGAGATGGCGACTCATAGGAAGTCATTTCATACTCATTTACAGAATATAATTTTGTCAGAACTATGGGGCAATAGAACAAATATATAAATACCTATGTTTTACATAACATTCTAAGACAATTTGCCCCAAAAAAGCAGGCCGGTGAAGACAGGAAACTTTTGTTTGAACGAGATAAAATACAAAGGCTTTTGGGTTCCGGCTAACCTTATCTGCTGGCATCTCAGCTTGGTCGGCATAGATAAACAAATTTTATGCTCGATGTGTTAAATATTAAAACATAACATTATGGTTTCAAGGATCTATAAATGATAAAAAAATGCTTCATGGAAAATCGTTCGGTAAAGGAACCAATATAACGAAAATTAAATATTATAGGTATTTCTTTTCTGTTCAGATAACTTTTTGCCTACAGTTAACTGAGGTAAATAATAGTTTTGTGTGGTCTTTAAAGGGAAATATGGTTAGTTAGTTGCATGGAAATTTTATGATAGAAAAATATAATACGTATACGTTAAATTCGTAAATTGAAAAAAGTATCAAAATACACCTGTTCACCTAACGTCACTAACGTGAATAACGTTAGTGACCCTATTACTTAATGTTATGGAACAAAATGGTAGCCATCTATAAACACTAGAAGGTTCTCATGTTAGGAGTAAGCTTAGTTTAACTGACGATAGTCAATAAATTTAAAAGACGTTTGCCGCTTCCATTAAACTTAATTCACGAAAATGTTTCACATATAATGGACATGGAAAATTACTGAAACAACGGAATACAGATAACGTATGTTTTATTATATACCTAGTTACTTCAATCTATTAAAACTTAAATGTAGAATGTACACTTATCGAAAATGAAGAACAAGACAGCGAAAGAGTAGGTACCTATTAGATATACCGAAAACAAAAGTATTAAAATTCTAGTTATCGAAAACTTAAGTGGATTACTCGAAGATTAGACGATATAGGTGTTATGTTAAAGAATGATGTGTTCTTTGTAGTTTATCTGTGTTTAAATAGGTAGGGTGAGGCGTAGATAAGACTATCGTGTGTTTGCGCACGAGTCGGCTTTGTAACTCTGTGCAGCTTTGAGGAACCGACATGATTATACCATTGTTAGATTTCATGTAGGTATATGCTATTGTTTTGTTTTGTGATGGGTGCGGACTTGAAGAATTATTACTGACCACTTTATTGACTTGTCTGTTATTACTAATAGGTGCGGTCAGGTGCATCGTATGATTCGTATATTGTAACATTTGAGTATGGTAGTAGAAAAGCGGATATACATTATTATTCAGCTTGCGAGAACTGTACTTATATTTAACTACTGTTACTAATATTTAAAGCCGGTAAATATTTTTTAAATTATTTTTAACACTTAATATTTACACAGTATGATAGGAGATAGGCACTTAGCCACGTTCATTCATATTTACGTCACACCATTGAATAAATTTGTTTGTAAAGGCGAGTTCGCACTGGCGCTATTTGAGCTTTGCGTTGACCGCAAACATCCCGTAAGCGCCACAGGTGATGTCTACCTGACCACTTTTTGTGTACGCCACCTTATATAAAGCATTTGTGGGACAGAAATCCTGAGTGTTTTATTTGATTTGTGTTATTGTTTGTTCATATCACTGTTATCTACCTACGTAGTACTATATTGGTATTGACTCGTTTCTTTACACGTTTATTTTAATGTTGAGTTCAATAGCGGAAATGCTAAAATATAACCTACATATAAACATGAAAGTTAAACCGCATGGGGAGGTATATAAAGTACCTATGCACGAGTGTGTATTCTATAAAAAAGCAATCCGACTATTTCATACAAATTTAACTGACGATAGCCACTCATATAGTAAGTATAGGCCATGTGGGTATGATCGTTTGCATCCCACGAGAAAAACCCCGCGGGCGATAGAAAGTCCCACCCACGCTGATCGCAACTCACGCGCAGCGGAACGGTGAAAAAATGAATATTCGTTTTTGAACGCGGTTCAACAATTCGCTGCTGTGTTACGCGCTCCGCCCCTTGCCTCCTGATTGGTGAACAGTAGCCAAATTTCATTCCTACATGCGCACACGCACGTAACGTATGTGACTAATTTATTATGTAATTGTTTATATCATACATAATTCATTATTCGCAATCCTATAACAGAAAATGGATTTAGAAAAATCAATTTTGACTCTGTAACTAATGAGTCTTAATAGTGTTATTGTTGATATCTGTGTGCAAATAAGATATATTGTAGGCTATTATTTGCCACCTCTACAAATGACAGTTTAAGGGTTGTCCCTAAACTGTAATTTGTAGGTGTTACCATTTTTTTGCTCTAATAGTCAATACAAATCTTCAAAACGATAGGGTTGTTTTCAAGTCCGTTGTATGAAAATGAGATCATAAATGGAATTATATTTTTCAGCGTAATATAGTCAAGCCTGTTAACACTTACGCTTAAAAACATAACTATATTTTCAAATTAATAAAACGATAGACATGAATGAACGAGACGCCGGTTTTAAAACTACCGACAATCTTATTATTTCACATCCATATACAATCATTTTTTACCTACACTCATTGATTGGCCGCCGCGTAAACCAGTAGCCGACTGCGGAACATACATATGTGGATCGTTGCGTGTTTATTTAGCTACCGGGCACGCCCTCTGTGAGGGTACGAGAGGAACATCCGCTCTTTATATATTATATTTAGTTATACTTTTTTGAGAAGTGATTGATTCGTAGCAGGGTTTTCTATCTTGTCGTGTTTTTTCTTAGATGAAAACTTTTTCCAAGGGCTTAGGTATATATATATTTATAAATGTTTATTTAATAAGAAAAAAAATACAGTTATGTTTTACTGAATTTAGTAATATTGTACTGAAGTATTGAAATGGAAATAAGTGAGTAGAATAGAATTTCCTTAACGGTATTAAAATGCAAGCATATCAGAATTTTCCTAAACTGACAGTGAGTTGATTAAGACTTTTTCTCAATGTACGTAGTTTATATAACGAGTTAATCAGTTAACTACACGATCTGTAGGTACCTAAGGAATAGCCGACGAGGCCCAACGCCGGAGGCTATCCGACCGAAGCCCCAATATATCAGTGTACGTATACTTGGATGAGCGAACAGAGAGTGATGTAGAGCTGTAATGATTGTGCTACTTATTTTTTTTTTGTGTTTAAAGTCATTATAATTTATTTTATTTACATACTTACTTAAATAATTTGTAGTATTAAAATTAAATAGAAGAAAGAACCTTTGAGTATTTCTCATAAGAATTGGATTTCCATACGGAACAACTATTTGTGTGTTCCGTGTGTCCCTTGTTTGTATATTTGTAAATTCCTCCGCGGCACAGGTATAACTAATAGAGCAGTATTTGTAGAAGATAAGAAAAAATAAAAAGAACAACTGTAACTGCATCGGTTCAAAATTTGTTCAAATATATAAAAAATATTATTTTATCAATATGAATTCAAAGCGTATACGATAGGCAATAATACACTTATAATTCTAGTTTATATTTTGCAATCGTAAAACTTATATGTTCGCTATTAGGGGTTTAATACTTATAATAAATATTATTAAAACGAAAATATTTGTCTCCTCAAAACCAATAAATAAATATATAGGAAACATATTCTTTTATGTTGTTCATAATAAGTAAAGTATTCGAGTAGTAACGAATAGTAAGAAGTCGAGTATTCTTCAATGTGTAGAGTTATTATCATAGTCGTCTCTACAGACGGCGCAGTGCGTGTCCGTCGCATACCTTTCCTGTGGGAACGCGCTGGACATAAAGTGTTTCGTTATTTCTGCTTACACTCTCATTTGTATATTATAATTTGGCTCGTCTGCCTTTAATTTTAATCCTTATTATTATTGTTTTATATACCTGGTATAAGTTAATAGCTGTTGAACTGTACTTTGCAACATTTTGCAAATGAACATTTTAAAGTGAGATGGTTATAAAAGTTACAGCTTATTAGTAGCTGCAATTTAATGAAAAAAAAAAAAAGAATTTAACAGCTTTAATAATACCGGATAAAAGACGAATATTAAAATACAGTTTACGGAATTTATTTATGATATACCTAAAACTTTTTAACCGCGAATTTGTACGAGTCTAATTTAGAATCAAGTCTCTATCTTATATTTTAAATGAGGCCTCTAGCAATACATGTATGAATACTGCAATTAATTCCATATAGTAGTTTTGGCGCATGCGTGTACAAACATACAAAAGGACAGACAAAAATTCTATAAAAATATAGTTTGGCTTCTGATATGATAAAGAAATATTAGTTTTTCTTCAATATATTTTATACACATGTAGTACAGACATGGGTATGTTATAATTTTATTATACAAGTATCAAGTCTTTATACTTTTTGGTTCTAGCTGGTATAGTAGCTCTTAGGTTCATTTTTAAAACGTTTTCATAAATTATTACTAATTCCTATTATATTACGTATTCAAGAAAGTACAATGTTGTAATTATAACAGAATGAATCAGCTCATGTTTGAGATTCTTCCAAAATGTAAAGAACGTTTGATAATCACATTCCATTCCTTTTGCTCTAAGTTTGTATTCGTGTGTGGGAGAGGGATGGATAGCGCATTGTTCGTAAAAATGTCAAATAGAATGATAAACATAAAATTTCGTGTTGAAATGCTTGCGCACGCGTCTTACAATAAGAAGGTAATAATTTTATTCAAATGTGGGTGATCATCAGCCTTTATGTTAGCTATATTTGTTAAAAGCAAGAATAATTTACGATCGAGTTTTTTTAACATTACTTGTAAAATATGTTATTACAGGTTTTTGTAGACGAGATTATCTTTGAGAAGATAATCGTAATGGTAGATAATTTTACTAATTTAATTCCATTTCAATATTTGGTTAAAAATAGTTATCTATTTAATTTATTATTTGATGAGAACACAAGATACCTACTATACTTGTTTTATTAACAATTTCAGAAACCTGTTAATTTATTGCATGTGTATCTATACATAATGTGATAAGCTTAAAAGCTTTGGAACGTTCATTAAACAAGGAAGGCAGTCATTCATCTAGAAATAGTAGATAGGTGTGGTGTAGGTGTATAAATACCATGATTTTTGACATAATTATTGCGGCGTAGTTTTTGATATGTTGTTTAACTTTAATTTAACCAGATATATATAACAAACTGATTATTCTTAGGAATTTCTGGTCAAGAGATGGAGACGGGATTGAAAGGCTTTACATACTAACTGAAAGTAATTACTGAGCAATACAAAAGTTGAAATCTTGTAGCGAAGGATCTTGCTTCATTAAGTTTCCTACAATAATTGTACAATAAAATATTTGATGCACACTGACAATACAAATCAAATTCCTAGAAAGATGTTAGCCGAAAGCCGATGGAACTCACGCTGACTAGGCAACGATGCTCATTGAAAGCATCACAATAGATTCAATAGACCTATATTAGACCGTATTAGATGTACCTTTAAAGGCATTGACACAATAACTTGATAAATATTGGACACGAAGTAAAGCCTATTGTGTTATAACTAAAAATATCACGCTTGTCTTTTAGCATGTCAAAATCAAAAAGGCTCAAATAAAATAAAATTTGTGTGACTTTGTGTAAACGCAACAAGATCAGACCTTTCAAGTTAGCGCCTCTCGTACCTATGCCTACTAGTACTTATAAAAGTTCTTAGGTGTTAAAATAAGGATTTAATTTTAATATAAGTAGAAATAACCAGCTAGGTACTTTTCCCATAGAATGTGGGCGAAATCGAAAAATTACACATCTCCAACTAGCCTTTTAGCGTCTTCAACTCATTTACTGGAACGCATTATAAATGATCCACATTGTTTTGTAAATCATCCTATAAATATAATATATACAATTTGCTCACTTTACGACGAATATCTGCATTTTATTGCTCAGAAATAGATTTTAATTACTGACCTTAAAACTCAAAGCGAACAGAGAACAACTGACTGTATTTATTTATGAACACTATTTGATCCCTGGTTCAAACAGTTCAATGCTTGTACATTACCGTCGATTCCTGTACTTCGAACGGATTGTCTAATATCCAAACCCTTTAAGAAATTTCTTTCAAAGCTATTTCTTTGTTCACTGAAAATTCTCTGTGATGTTGAGGAAAATATTATGAGGCGGAACAGTAATGTAATACAACATGTTCGTGTTAATCGATTCTGCGTCTAACATTGTAAAGACCAGTCGTTTCAATGTATTGTGGAATTTTACGTAATTAAACATCTTAGTGGCAGTTTTTGTTAATAATAATGAAGGTGCAACTTTTACAGTATGCGAGATTCCTTACAATAGTATTAATGAACTGCATTTAGTATTTTGCCGTCGGATAATTTATTTTCTTGTGTAAATGTAGTCTCGACGATCAATCATTTAAAAGTACGTTTTTGTGCGCAAAAACGGGTTGCGTGAATAAGATGTAACAAATACTTATTCGAAACAGCTTTTCTATGTTGTAATGAAAATGTATCAACTTATAAAATGACTGCCTACCTCTTTTGTTGAATTATCTAGCTCTTGCGATTTAAAAGACAATCGAATACCATAGATGGTTAATCTAAAATACATACACTTTTCCTCGATTGTTCATTTTGTTTATAACCGTATAACAAATATAATTTTGTAGCATAATGTGTCATTAACATTGCAACCATTATTGTACACACATACACTAAGGCCTATATTTCTGAAGGGGTAAGCACAGCCTTCTCAACGCCCACTTTTAGCCTATAAAAATTTACGAAATTGACCTAAAATATTGCCGAAATCCCGGTATTGTATGACTGTATATGTATATACTGTCGGACGTAGTCCGATCCCTTAGTTGAATTTTATTGTAAAAATAATAAATCGGTAAGTTACATCGATCGAACCCACAACATTCGTAGTAACGTCGATCGAACCCACAACACTCGGCGCGGCAGTACGCTGCACGGGACAACACTTTGTGTAATCCTCAAATAGCTGTTCTGAGTCTTGGTGTTCTTTGTGTTGTTGTTGTTTGTGTTGTTGTTGTTTGTGAAATGTTTGTGAAGTCCCCCACGACACAGGATTTAATCCTAGGGCGGGAGTTGTCTTTAAAAGAAAAACGTCAGTTCCAACACTATCCCCTATATTAAATCGTAGTTAATTCAAAGCCTAAACTGAAAATGAAAAATGTTGGATAACATTCTAAAACAGGATTTGTAAGTAGGCTAATATTGTATCACCGACATTCTTCTAACTTATTAACTGATTATCACTTTGACTCAGAAGTGTTGAAACAAACCGCATGCTGTGACGCATCACTTAAGTTATAATAAAGATCTTAACAACTCAATTTAATCATATACATGTGTCTTTTTACAATTGCTAATTGTTGCTCATCTTTCATTAGCGCCTTGAAAAAGACGAAAATGACTTTAGGAAGTATTATTTACACTTATTTATTAACAGACATGTAGGTACCTACTATAAAGGTATTTTTCCTAATTATATACAGTAAAGGATCGTGAATGGCTTCAAAAGAAATTAAACTGAACATGTTTGAAAAGTTTTTCTATTCAGCGACTTGATTTTGAAACACTTTGACTACACAAAATAGTAGGTTTAAACCGTTCCATAGCCATGTTTAATTAAGTACAACACATTAATTGCATAGAGCAGAACTGAGTTAGACATAAATCTATATTAGTGCAAAATAATGTAGCTATCCCTGATTATCTATTGAACCTAGAACACTCGGTCCTAAACACAAAAAAAAATATCCTGCGTAGGCTAAAGCCTACACAAAAGGCAATTATATTTTATGAAACATGTATCAAGTAATGTTGTAATTATTCAAATGCTCAGTAAATTCCTACTCAGACTTCACGGCAACGTTTTTATCGGGACTTCTTGTTAATACACTTTATTACGCATAAAACAACGCATGACACCTGACGTCACGATATTTGTGATCAATTTTTCCATGAAAGGAATCGTTACAATTCCTTGTAACTTATTTGTTATTACAAACAAAAAAGATTGAGTTCAGTATAATTGTCAATGTTAGCATAGAAATGTTATTTGAACTCAAGTTGGCAGGCACATCATTTTAAATATAAAAGATCTATTTTTATAGGCGACATAATTCATACTTAAATTATTTTCAATTTGGGCATGTGTGCTGTGTTTTGAGCATGTGTTGGAACTAAATTATTTAAAAAAGGAGGGCCTTCTTCAAGTCGTCTTGTCTTACCTAGGTAACTCTTGAGAGAAGCGCTTGTCTCGGTTTTCTAAACAAATTATAAAATTACTACTGAACGCAAAAAATTAAAGCGCTTCTATGTTAAGTGAGGACGGATTTGTAAACTCATGGGCTACTTTCAAAACCCTAAAACTTTAACGTGAACATAAGCATTACAATTAATCTTTTTCTTTCGGGAAAGTAATCAGTTAGGTTTTAAGTTGACATACATGGAAAAAATCAATACTAATCTTAGTGCCAAGATAACCTCGATAGAACCTATAAAATACGAGTCCAAATGAGCAATATTGGCTTTGAGACTGCTGTAGTAAAATGAATGAATCTAAATTACTTGAAAGGAGACAGACAGTCTTCGTTATAACTTATGTGTATGCTAAATGTCAATAGTTCAAGGAAGTGACGGAATCTGAATCATCAGACGAGTTTTGAGATGAACATGAGGCCTATAGACATTTAGTGCATGACTCATGCTTAGATCCGTTTAAACATATTTTAAATAAGTTGTAATATAATGAACTAATGACATCGAATATTGTATAACATTTTATACTAATGTGATACAGCGTTAAGAATTCTAAAAAAATCTATTCAATACTTCTAACTTCTGATTTCAGATTGCGCTTGAGATGGGTATTTATAATATTTCTTATATTTCTACACTCTCAGCTAGACTATATTGTTACGAGTATACCACTTGTTATGATACTAAGTGTATTGAATCCCATCGGTTTTAATAACAGCTATAATAGAGTACGTGTCCCGCCATTTACTTGGCAACTCATTCGTACGAGAAAAATAGTGTGTGGCAGAGATTTTATGTTGCGTTCTAGAAGAGTCAACTAATATTAGCCTTGCTGCAATAAATGTCAAAGAATTCAGCTTCTTTTAATTTGATAAATATTAATAATCAACTTTACAGTTAGGTATAACTACACAATAACTATAATTTAAATTGATCGTTAAACGAATCCTAATATGTATTATAAATTGTTATTGATCTTAACATTAAAGCCATATTATTAAATTAGCCACTTTGTGATTGCAGTAAATTTATACACTTCGTTGAAATACAGCCTGCCTTAATACTTCATTAATTATAAGATATGTTCATTAAAAGAAAATTTTATGAGTTATGGAATTGGCTACCAGATATCTCGAAACCGTTTGGAGTTTATTATAAAAATAAAGAATTAAAGCTCCAGAAGTGAAAAAAGCGGGTGATGAGTTTATTAAGAAAATAATAAATAGCTTTACTAGCAAGAGAATAATATTAAAGATATTGCGTAGACAAAAACATAGTTGCGATATAAGGCAGGTCTTTAACTATAAATGATTGATACGGTGATTTTCAATTCGATACGGTATTGATAGTTGATCTTGAGCTTTATTCAGGTCTACTTAGTGGAGTAGTACTGTTTTATAATCTAGCTAATCACACGTCTATTATTTCTTATCTACTTAATGGGTTTCATTGAGAACATAGTCGAATCGTAAAAATTCAGTTACTACTGTCAATTAATGCTACCTACTTCATTTGGTTTTCACTACGGTCTGTATCTATTCAATTGTAAATAATTTTCAGTCATATGAATCACAGTTAGGAGTATTTATAGAAAGATATTAAATGAAGCTCAGTTGTTGAATACCCTTTTAGTATTCAACAACTTTGATATGAAGTACGTAGGAAAACTCTCATTCCTTCGCGTAATGCACTCTACCACTACATTCTGACTGTCGTTTTACTCCTGCCAGGCTTTTGTGATCAGGGACCAACTTTGACATATCAGACCAAGTGTCAGATGTGTTTTGAGTTATTAATTGAAAACGTACTTCCTTAATATTTGTTATATTAATTTTAATTAACAAGTAAATTGAAAGAATTACATACATATTATATGTACTTATGATATGTATAGACATTTGCATGTCTATACATATCATCTAAGCCAGTTAAGAACTTGACCACGTATGTCATAGACAGACCGGCAGACAAATCGCTTACGCGTACTAATAAAACCTTTGAACGTGAACCGTGACTCTTTGGACTGTATTGTCAGCCCGACAATGGACTTTACGACAACATTCTCAGGGCGTGAGATGGTTATCCAAAATGTGGATATAAGACCATATAGGGAATAAAATATGTGAACTAAATTTAAAAGATCACCGCGATTTGCGATTTTTTTGCGGGCGCCTCTGTTTGACAACTATTCGTGACTCTGTTTATGCTGTAAGGCCATTAAATGTTAGTGGAAGGTTATGCAACGGCGGTCTTTTTAATGCAACTTTTTATAGTTTTATTTAGATACGCAAAGTTTTATATACCAGCTAGGCTTTTTGTATGACACCGCGGTTTCTTATTACTTTTGCTGACAACTAAAGGATTCAAGTTTGATATGAGTGTATAGTATTTTTAAAGCTTTATTAGATAGCTTTATTAAAGTACTTATATATTTTTAATTTGCGTATCATTTAATAATTTCCGAATACAGATTTCATTTACGTAATACCTGGGAAATTTGTTTAGGATATGTATTTTTAAATGTTTTACAAATAAAACAGACAGATTACACGGAGTTCGACATCTTATGTTTAGTTTTACTTACATATATATGATTCATAATTAAACTATCTTATACAAAAATAAGTAGTAGCTATAGCTGTAACCTATCAAGCTTTGAATATAAGTAAACATATTACTAAAAGCCTATAAGATCTCTCAATTTATATTCATCTATGAGAAGCAGTAAAATAAATACATACTGGTAATTTGTTTTAGGGTCTAATTTCAGGCTTCAAAAGAGTTAACAGGCGCTTGTGATATAACTCTTTGTCTCAGGGACTATGCAATATACTACCACCATTCATTAATGTCTACTATACCTTTTCTCTTGACACAAATGAACCATGTTATTATTCATCACATATTGAAGCCGGTTCCCACATTTCTGTTACCCAACTCTGGTAATCACAAAAAGTAAAAATAGAACCATTCAATACTAATCAGCAGACACTTATGTTCAGTCATACTGAGAAATTTAACTATGAATGCTCATTAAAGTTTAGTTTAAAACTGCAAGCCATATGTATACGAGCCTCGAGATAATTTGAATGGAGTTACATAGCTATAAAACGGCTCATAAGTGCCGCTTCACGCCTGTACCAAGAATTAAATTTTATAGCTCCTTTAACACGCGAAATTTGAATATTGTGTGAAAATCGCCGTGTATTTTGAATGAAATGCATTTTCAAGTAACCGCGCGGATGACTGGAAGATGTCTGTCGTAATTTAACTGTTATCTCAACTTAATGGACCGTTTGCGGTTTGTCGGCAACTGCAGTTAATTCATTGTACCTTATGGGAAATTTATACGACCTCTTATAAAATTGATTTCTCTTCCACTTTCCTACATACGCAAGCCTTTCCTCTAAAACATGTACAAAGAAAATCTAAATCGCATATTGATTAACACGGCATTATTTGAAATTCAATTGAAGCGGTGAAAGAATCGATTCATTACACGGAGCTACAGTGACTAGAAAGTACAGAGCGCCCGAAGGCGCGGTAATGACAGAAGCCGAAAATCATCACCAATTTACCGGTAACCAGTACCGGTGCCCAAATAACTGGGATCGTGTGTATCGTGAGTGAAATCAGCAGTAGCGCCGCGAGCCACCGCAAGCTTTCCCACCAAGTTCTTCACATGTCGTATGTATGTAGTGGCTGGCTTTCTTTGTATTATTTCGAGCATTGACTTCATATAATTGCTTAATGTACCATATTGATTCTGAGTTGGTGTAGTGTCTAAAAATATATAATATTATCAACTTAAGTAAAAAGCTACAAGAATAATAAATAATGTACTGGCACAACCATTATAAAAATAAATATGTTTATGTAATTAATTGATATTTAGTATAGTTGTGCAGTTGAACCACAAAAGCCAATAAATCTGTAAAGTTTTCCCGAGCCATCAGATTACCGTAGCGCTACCTGTTCATTCACAGGCGCGCACGTGGTGGGGGCTGCGCGCGCGCCTTCCGCGTAATGCTATCAGTAGTTTCCGCACCCTCGCGCAGCGGCAGTTGCTAAACACACCCGCTCATGGTCGCACGTCGCCCTGTCATCGCAGATTGACATATCTAGTTACTTTAAATCCGTGCTCAACGTTCGTCCAACTCAAATTATGTCATTCACTTTTAAGTCGTAAGTCCAAAGTATAAGTTTCATTTTTAAATAATTATACGTTCAAGTGAAAGTGTTAAGTTAAGCTTATAAAGCTTAATATCTTCTTCGTGGGCAATCGATATTAAAGGTGCGTATTTTAATAATTCATAAAGTCGCTATTATGTCTAAGTCTAATACAATAAATTATTCCTAATAAAAGGTTACTTGTGTTGGGTAACAATTTTATACTCGTGTTATATAGCCATCTAGCTTGTTATTACTCTATTTATATTATAATTTAAAGCATTTAATGAGTGTATTAATTTTAGAAATTATTTTTCGATTTATTATTTACATTAAGATTGAAGACATGTGTGATATTAAGCAATGATGAGATTACTTCATCTTTATTAGGGCACATTGTTCAAAATTATTTCACAATTCATACGGCGGTCAATGACGGGTCTTAAACATTAGGGACTACTTATCCTCCTTACACCCAGGCAGTAAACCTAGATAAAACACAAATTCGTGAATACAACAATATACTCTACACACACCGTTATCAATACACACACAATACTCAAAACAGGACTCTATACGAACAGTAATACAGTCACATATCGTGCGCACTCGACATTTGATAACTTATCATTGTACAGGCGTTCAAGCCCCGCCCGTCGTAAGCATCACATCTTAGACCAGACAAAATGTTCGCCGTGATGCAAATTGACGAGGACCACACACGGGATTTCAGACGCAAACTGCGCCCAAAATGCGAGTTCGTGTGCAAGTACTGCCAACGTCGATTCACGAAGTCTTACAACCTGATGATCCACGAACGCACCCATAAGTCACCAGAGCTGACCTTCAGCTGTGAAGTGTGCGGGAAGAGTTTCAAGAGACAGGACAACCTTCGCCAGCACAGGTGAGTGGAACATCTTGTTAGCTTGCCTTCAAATAATAATGCAAACCTAAACTCTTATTGCTTTTACGGAAACCGTGAACGTAATATATTTACTTTTTTATTTAATACTTAATATAAATGTTAAAATGACTGTAAGAATATGATTATATTTAATAATGTAATATTTTTTTTTACAAGTAAAAATAAGTTTTTATTTTAATAAGAGATCTTGATTAAACTGAAGTTAATAATCCGTAAAAGTAGTTAGAATTAAGAGACAAGAAGTTTCTTAAAAAATATTTTTTAAATATAATTTTACTAATACAATAACTGTTATTTACTGAAATGTTAAAATAATGTAGTATTTTAACAGTTAAGTCTAAACAAGTAACAGATTCGTTTAAACATAAAATGAAGGGTGTTGATAATAAAACATAAATTATCCCATACTAATTATTACTCCTAAGCATTGAATTAAAATCGAGGTCTATATCCAACAGTGGACTGCAGAAGGCTAATTGACTGAATTACATCTAAGACTAAATAAATAAATAATTAAGACGTAATATAACTTTTAAGAGTATGAAGCATTGCTGAAAAAGGTAATTTGTGGTTAATATATTGCTTTTGCAAACCTTGACTTCTATGTGGGCAATTATAGGCGACCGTAGTCACTTACCCCTCTGCCCTCAATATTATTAAAAAAAAAAACTTTTTTTATTGTTTTCTATGTTTTTGTACATATGGGTCGTTTTCAATATTGTTTGTGTTTTCTATATTATTGTACGTATATTGTCGTCGCTAACTAATAGTAATGCCTAACGACTTAATATTTTCATATTATTATTACGATGTGTATAGGGTCACCTACATATTTCGCGGTTTATGCGTACTATCGAAGCGGTCAGGTGTCACAAGGTTGTGGCATGTCTATCAGTAGCTATTAGGGTCCGAGCTGTCAGAAAGGCATTCTGGCATTATGTGTACTACTACTACTACTACTACTACTACTATTACAAACAACTGATATCTATAATAATTTTAGTTAGTACACTGGTTGTACGAGTACGTTCAGGAACACTGAGTTTCATTTCCTGTTTTTATCTAAGTTCTTTAAAAATCTCTTTAGAAATAATGAACAATAACTAGGACGTTACGTATTGTATATTATCCATTGATTAGAAGCTGACTGCAGTTCTTGCCGATACAGTTAATATAAATAAGTTCTTATATTATACCTACTATCTATACAAAGCAATATTAGAAACATTTACCTAGACTAAAATTAAATAACGATATATTTAATTACTATATCGTTATTATGTGTCGAGTTTAGTGCAACATTTCACTTTGTTAAAGAAAAACCCTGCAGTATTAAAATTATATAAAGATACAATATATTTTATTGTTAGAGGAGCAATTTTGATATAATCATGATCCATCCTATTTGACTCTCCCAAATATGAAAAGATCTTTCAGACGAACCCACAACACTCGGCGCGGCAGTGTAGTGGAGAGGTAATCGCTAAGCTATCTGTGCAGACATGGGCTTAAAATACTATACCGTAGATGAGTAAGTTGGAAACTGAAAGAAAAAAAAATTTAATACTATCAATTATGTTTGCTAACTAGATCACAAAGATTTCCCATCTAGGGTACACCTGAGGCCTCAGATATAATGCGCCGGTGACGGCAAACGTTGGGGTTTTAAACTTACAAAAAAAAAAAGATTTGCTAAAGAGCATAAGGAACCTGCAAAACTGTTACAGGTGTTGTAGGTGCTTGAGAGCACTCCCAACACCAAACCAGTGACATTTACAACTCTATCACCTTTGTATAGTGGTAGGTATTAATAAAACTAAGTTTTCCAAAGAAAGGTTTCGTGTCCACGTATCAAAACTAATCACTAGCGGGGAAATTATTCAGCAATAGTAACCTTCTTAGACCTATTTTCATTTTCGTACCTATGGACTTAAAAATAATTTCCATGATTTATGTCAGCAAAATATTAAAAAAAAATATCAAAATGGGTAGTTCGTATACAAAAACATGGACATACATAGCAATACATAGCAACACAAAATGACCATTTATTAAATAGTTTGTTGTCACTCAAACAGAGAGAGATCAAAATGAACAGTCGTGTTATCTTAAATAAAAGATTTTGTTTTAGTAATTATTGAAATTGAAGTGAAACTTTTATTTTTGAGAGAATTTTGTTACCATGCCGATTTGTGTAATACTCGTATTCTATTATAAACACTATTTATTGCATAGGGTCGGAGTCTGTATCGGTGGTAAGTAGGTCATGTTTTTTTCTTGTGATCGGTCTTCTACTCTTTTGTTTAATTTAAATATAGTTTTCCGAAAACACCATATTTAAAGGTTTGTAAAATTGTAGCAGGTAAATCTTAATTAAGGCATAATCAAGGCAACAGGCCTGAGATGGCTATAAACCGTTGACATTGAGCCATTGCGTTATAAACTGTAGAGAAGTTAATACGTTTATCTGCCTTCTATCTGTGTTGTAAGATCTTACAGGTTTATTTATTTAAAACTGCTTAACTAAATACTATTCTAGATAATATTTGTAGTGACAGTTGTTGCTAAAATAAATATGGCTACTATTGTATTTAATTAAAATATATATTGTGCAAATGTGTAAAATAAACTGTTTGGAAATCAACATATACAAGTTCGGGTTCTCATATCTTATTGATTTTAAAATTTAAATAATAACAGAACAGTTTATTCAAATATTTTTTGTCCGTGAAAACAATAAACAGCTGAATCTATAACATTTAGTTCACTTTTATAGGTCATTTTAGTTCAAATAAAGATCCGGTTATTTTTTTAACTGTATATATAACTTTTAGGTGGTCCTAAATGAAACACTACACTGTAGTTACTATGACTATAATTTAGCTAACAATAGTACTGTAAAAGTGTTCAATTATCAAAGTGAGTCTCGGGTATAAAAATACATTAGGTAACCAAACCATAGTGAGAGTCAGAAAAACGTCGCAGCGCCATCTATACGCACACTAAGACAACATATAATTGTACAACTGTAATAATAGCTACTCACTATTTAGTAAAACTTTAGTCCATTGGTACAAAGACGAAAATAGGTCGGATTGTCAAGAATGTGGGAGTCAATACCATGTTATCGAATATCAAAATGCTTATTTCGGGTGAAACTATAGCCTGTATGAGATGAAACTTGTCGCCATATAAATGGTGACCACATCCACACCACACCTAAGTACCTACTCGACCTTATTACTAACATTCCGTAAAATATTTTTGAGAAATAAGAGAATAATGAAGACATCAAAGTAATGACTCATTATATCAAGTCAAGCATGTGCAAACTAAATCCTCTTAACTTATCAACTGTCAGTATAGTTTCTATTGAGTTCATCAACACCTTAATACATTCGCATGTCATTTGAACGACATTCCGTAGTTGTCATACGTATGTAATTACCATACAATGTGACGGTAGCATAGCAGCACCTTGATAAGGTCGCGACCCATGCAAGCATTATATCAGACAATGTACGTAGGAGAGCTCAAAGAAAAAAAATAACTCTAGATTGTGTAAGGAAGTCTTATATGTGTATAAGCGATTTTATAGCGTCCAATATTTAACTTAAAACACGAACATTTTTGTATCGTATAGGAAAACTACGGCCGTAACGACTGTTGATTTATATCGTGAGGGAATCTCATAGATGAGAAATTCGCCAATTTTACGGTTTTTATTGACTATGTTCAAAACAGATGTCACATCTCAGTAATTAGTACCTATATTGCTGTTGAATTACAGATAAAGTAATTTTAAAGAAATCTTAATCTCACATTTTGACTACTATGGTTCCATGAGTGTCGTTTAAATAAAACTAATATTTTCACGGCTGTCTTACACCTTGGTAATGATCATGCCAGGTAGTAACTGATACTAAGTGCAATAACCGTATCTTACGATATTTACTTAGCTTAAACCGGTAGTACATATATCTATTTAATCCGAAGAGTACAAATACACGAATTGTCGTGTGTAATAAAATTCTAGAACTACAGGACACGCGTTTACTCCGTGTGAATCTACTCAAGCCGTGGTGGGCTACCAAGATCGGCGATAGATGCTTCTTGCTGCGTGAGTCGTGATCGTGACGAGCTCGTGTGTTAACGGTGCTTAATGGGCCCTAATGCTTCCGAAACTGTGCGAACGCAGACGGTAGCCTCTACAACGAACCACACGTGACTTGTGCAGTATAATTTGCAGTTTATGCTCTCCCGTACATGGCACAACAATGTGTAACGTAACAGTAAATGATTGCGGCAATTTTCGAATCCTAGGTTTAGCTGCTTTTGTTTTTTTTTTGCAACTACAGATGTTTTGATTTTGACGCGATGCACTTCTTTTAGTCATTGTTCTTTCAGCCTGATTTCTACATTACGTACACTACGCTCAATAACACATTTAATCTAAATAAAAAGATACCTGCACCAAGAATTATATTAATATTATTTGATAAAATTTGATACAGTTTGATATTCATAAAATCTACATACATACATATATCCATATATTGAACCTCTACCACAATTAGCTGAAGAAAATTCAAATTCGAAGCGAAAATCTTAACGTTTTTTAAAGTGCCTACAAATCATTTTGTTTTACATCAAATGACCAATAGTAAAATAATGTTGTTCTCCCATCCTTAGGGACTTTGTTAGTATATTTGATATAAATATTCTCGATCCTTCTACCTCGTAATGCCGCCTTCCCGTAGCGATGAAAAGTACTTCCTCATCATAGATTACCTTACACCAAGATGATATGTGGATAATGAGGGTTCGTGTGAACTGTGTGTCGGAACTGAGGGTAAAGACGTGAGCGCCCCTGGCGACTACACCGCTACTGATTGTTTTGTTAATGGTACACGTCTGTACACGTCATAAACATTATTGAGACACGTAGGTAGATATTTCGCATAAAGAACGAAGTGTTTATGATCAGTGTGATAAATGTTTGATGTTGAAAAGAAGAAGCACAGTGATTTCACCTATGTATTTTAGCCTTTTTATGTATCATAAAAAAAGAATTCAGGCCTTTTTATGATTTGTACCGCAAAGTATTTTTTAAGATTATGTTTATTAATGGTTTAGGACTACTTCTAAGTCAGATGTGTGACCGGTTACATTTAAATTAGTCCAATAGTGTATTAATAAAAATGCATTTTTTGGAGGTATCAATGAGTTTTAAGTACAAGTTTTTGTCGATACTGTACATACTAATCCTAGCAATTACAACAAGTACCTTTCACTTAAGGTGATGTTAAAATGTCAAAAGCGGGTTTGACGTATACATACGTATCTAAGCATAAATTGCAGAGACTATCAACTCCAGTGCCATTAATTATCGCAGCTTTCCCAATTAAACACGCCTGCGATACATCGTTCATTAATCTAACTAAAACAATACATCTTGCTTAATTACGATTCTAAGTGGAATCGAGAGTGCGATGTCCCATATAGTTAGTGGTTTAGGTCATCGGTGCACACCAGCGAGGCTTTTATCTCTCCCATCGCTGCATAGGTCGATCCATTGGATTCACGACTCGAAGCAATCGAGTTGACACATCGATTATTTCTATACAAACAGCTTCGGGCATGAAAACAACTTTTATGTTCAATCTTATTTAACTTTTTACACTATTTTTGTTAATTATAATGTTATGCATATATTTATAAGTTAATTTCGGAATATCGATATCATACATTGTTTAGATTATTATTCTATTATTTCGTGCTATAATTAGTTTTTTCCGTAAATCTCCTCATGTACAGAACCTTAGCAATGCCGCTCCTTTGTAATTCAAATTCAAAAACAATTCTATTTACGAATGAGAAACCAGTAAAACAGTTAGTCCAAGTACCTATCACAAATAGATCTACAAGTTTAAGTGGGTATTCAGATGTGGCCGATACAACGGGTTGGTTCGGTACACAATCGTTCGCGCGTCCGATCCGGCTAGGTGGCAATGCGGTTAATTAGGCACCCTTTTGAGATATCGTACCCGAATACAGGTGTTGCTTTATTTTAGTTTCATTAAAATGTGAGGCACATTACATACTTACTTTGTTCTAATCATGTTTCTGATTTAGAAAACACAATGTTTAGCTAAAAGGTAGGTATATAAAGTAATGCATACATATAAACTAAATATGTATATTGTTTTGAATAAACTCTATTTTAATTAAAAAAAATTATTACTTCAAATTTATACATATGTAATTTACATCTTTTAAATACTGATTACTATCCTTATTACAAGAATAAGGTAGGACACACCATCCTAGCTTATTCTACTGTAATAAACTGCGGAAGGTTTCATATACGTGTTAACATAGTGGCAGCCGTAATCAAATTATAAGATATATGTGCCACTATACATACATCTTGTAATTTAACACCAGATATTAAATAAAATTAGTAAATATTTTAATGATTCAAATTCATTGATATAATATCATCCAAAGTTAATGATTAGTTCTATAACGTAACTTCTAACAGCCTGTATATAGGAACAAAGCCGTTTAGTTCCCACAGTCGTACATACAGGGTGTGCAATCACGAAGTAACCTAGTGTATCGTACGGAAGTGGATAAAATGCCGCGTTGGCCGTCACCCGTGCCCTTTGTATCGAGATCTAGACACTAGTGCAGAAACACGTGGAGAACTATTAGCTTCGAGTGCAATCAGAATGTATCTTTTGTTTGCTTTGTTCTTTTTTAAACCAAAGCCTTAGTGAAAATTTTCTCTTAAGAAGTTATTATATAGAGATACACCCTCAGCAAACTTGTCGGAAAGCCGCTTATTGCCTCCACACTTGTTAGGCTTCAAATTTATATAAATATGAGTAAGACTATAAGAATACACCAGACTGACCGCTTATTACCTTTGGCTGCTTTTTTTCACCATTAACCAAATGATCATGGACCTTAAAGTTAATGACAAATAATTTGTTTCCGCGTCTGTTTCGGGTGTTTGTTAAATCAAATAACAATCTTGAAGTTGTTATGTACAAAGAGAAAAAAACTTAACACCTTATTCCGAGTTCACGGACATTTTAATACCTCTATCACGACTCCGGATAATTAATCTGATGAATCGACGACATTTTATAATTCTTTTAAACACCGTTCATTTTTTAATCATTATGAAATGGTCTAAGAAAATCTAATGATTTCTTATACATATATTACTGCATTGTATATACTACTGGTACTGTAAACAAGCATTACTCCCATGCATCTCCAGAAATTCTATATACTAACAAAAATTACAAAAATATACTGATATTTAAGTCGATCCTAATGTTTCTGTAAATGTACATTTTTACGGTTCTAATAACATGGTAACAAAAATAAGAACAGAACAAAAGAGCCTCATCGGGGAAAAGCAGTCTGTTTCATAGATCAGTATTACCAATTAATAATAGTACTCATATTTCAAATATAATATTTTAATTGCACGTATGTATATAATATTAATTTAAAATATATATTCAGACGCGCACAGTTAAAAATAAAGAAGCGGCACGTGTACGACATCCGTTTACGCTTTTTGCAACTTTTTTTAACCTAAGTTTTTTTTTAAATTTTAAATGAACAAGTTGTCAATCTTGGAAGTTAATCCTTTCAAAATGTAAACTCCTTTGTTGCCGAAAGTTCAGAAAAGAATTCGAAAGGTTGATGTTAGAACCGAAGCATCGATTTCGGGACCAAAGGCCTAATCGCATTTTAGGATTGTAACAGTGTGTTTTAATATTTCCCTGTAGACATGAATAGGTGGCGTACTTCATGATAGTTTTTTTACTGCTTTTGGTAACGGTATTTACGGTAGTTTATAAGATTTTAATTTTAATCTTTTAAGGTAGAACTAAAATGTATAAATGGTTTGAGCGGTACTTTTGGATTAAGGATGTCACTTAAAAACCAAAATCCAGTTACAATAATGAGCGGATTCCTGCACCAACTTATAATATTTTTTTATATGTATTGTGAAAAAATATTATAATATTTTTAAAAGGTACTAAATTAGGATGGGTTATTAACTGTAACTGTAAAATCTTTTAACTTAAGTATCAGTAAGAACTAAAACAAAAGTTAGGTAGGTGTTTTTGATATGACAGGTTAAATTTACTTTATATGTTTTTTTTATTAACATGTTTTTTCTTCATTGTTGTAGATGTAGTCAATGCTTGTGGCGGTGAAGGTGATGGAAGCACGATCCTACTACAGCGGTCTCTCATACACAAATAGAGTAAGAATTACTTTTAATTATTTACATCATGACTTCGAGACTTGATAATTCTTATGAGATCCTACCGCCATAATGAGGACCGCACCTACCGAAAACAAAAATAATAACAAGCGATCGTGTTAGTGACAACCCTACAAGCATTTGCATTTTAAAATAAAATATATACCAGTTTTATTTTATTTAAAATAAATATTTAATAATATAAATAAATATTATTTAAAATAAAATAAAACTGGGAATTGTATTGCTTTCAAAAAGGGGATGGAGGATGAAATATTTTTATTTTAAATTTCTATTTTAACAATGTATTTTTGTTGCAGAGAAATACATTACAACCCTAATAAGGAGACCATGTACTTACGATGGTGATCACGTCACGAGGACTCATGACGTCATCGATGCCCATAACACCAGAGGGTTCACTTTACATAACAGTATTCGTGCTTCGTCAGTAACACCGCCAGAATGGGATATTGCAATGTTTTGGTTACTTATTTTAAATTTTGAAATTCGTCCTGCAATTTTTTAACTTTAAATTTTGTTATTTAACTAGCATGATGGGCCAATTTTGTTTGCCTTATGTTTTAAGAATTTGAAAATGTCTTAACGTAATTCTTTCCAATATAATTAAGTGCCGAATCATTCTAATCTGTATCAGTTCAGTCAGTTCAGTTCAGACCTACTCTATTCAAATAAAAAAAATATATTAAAAAATTTGACGAACGTAAACATTCTGGTGATTTTGTAAATAGTATTTATTAGGATAAGTGATGGTAGCATTTACAACTTAACTGCTTAGATATATTTTAATGTAAAATAATATTTATATTATATTTAAAAAATATATTGTTACTAAACTTTTAATACGTAGAACGTATGTTCAAATGTTATTTAAGAGTATTTTGTGAGCAAACAGCAAAAGTGGTTACAAAATAATTTTAAAATAATTAGACAGTTCTTGAAAACACCTGAATTATTCGCGGAAGCTTTGATGTATTTGGCAAAATGATTATACCGCATTACGTTATATTTATTTGTAACTAATTTTAGTTTATAACATTCAATTTATTGCTTAGTATAATGTATATTATGAGGGTTGTTCCAAATACATAAAAGGACGGAAATTGAAAGGTCTGACAAGAAATGATTAAATCATGGTTTATTAAATACCTTCATTATGTAGGTACTGAAAATAAACATCGTAAAAAATAATTACAAACACATCAGTGCAAACTGGATATGTTTATACAAAGCAAGGTCCATACCGTTTTATGGTGAATTAAACTTTTGTAATAGCCGAAGTAAACCATGAATTTAATTATAATAATGATGTTTTGGAATATTTTAGTTATCACTATTCACGCTTTTTATATTCACGCATATTCGTTAAATAAGACAGCGATCGCGTTTAGTTATAGTTTTGTTCGTTCTACTTCATATGGTTTTGCGATCTTAATTTTTATGACAATAAAAGTCAAGCAAATAAACTTTAGATGAGGTTACTAATTCAATAAAACAATTAATTGTAAACAAGGCTTTTATAGAATTTTGCAATATTTCGTGTGAACGAAATAAATGCAAGATTTATTGAAGTCTTTACACTTTTATACTTCTAAATATACGCTGTCGTTATACACGATATATAAATAACTTTATATATTACTTGTCATATAAGACACCTACATAAATTGCTTAATTTGCATTATGCTTTAGTAAATTTATTATAAATATTTCTAGATTTGGTAAAAAAATATTCCATGTGCCAATAAATAGACAGGGTTAAAGCCCCGTCATTAGCCATATTTTGGATAGATTTAGATGTAAAAAATAATATTTCTGAATATGTATAAATTTTATATGTATGTATGCCATTACATTGTGTAGAACAATGATAAATAAATGATTCATTAATAAGATTATTTTTGTTACTTTACTGAACGTTTTGATGTACACCTATCAGAAATACGAACAGCTACCAATATATATAAAAAACAAAACATGTGACGCAATTATTATTCCCTCTATTTCTGCAAATGGGTTAACACACAGATCTAACCAGAAGACGTTAGTCAAGTTAAAAGTATTAAGTGTTTGTTTCATTTGATTAAATATTTACTGATTTTAAGCAAAAATTACTATAACATTTTAATTTTATTATTATATCTTTTTTATTTTTTAAATTTATTCTTTAATAACTTGGGCAGAAGATACGATAAGAACTAGGCTACAATTTATAGAAATTTATATTCAGTAGTTAAACTGAAGCTCTAGTTGAAGATATTTGATAACGTACTCTTAAAATAACGTACTTTTTTTTTTTTAATATATTAGCAGATGGAGCACGGATACATCGCGAAAAATACCAAACAAAGTATCTGACGCTAGTGCGTAAATTCCATACAGCTTACATCGGCTGGTCAGAACAGGTTTACGCGTAACGCGGTGGCGCGCAGACGGCACGGCACCACGTACTCATAGCCGGACTAAATGACGCAGTAATGATATACTCTTGTAGTGCCGATGATTGATACTGTACGAATTAGACTAAGTACGAGAATAACAGCCTATGTAGCCAATAATCGTTTTAACATTTTGGTGAAAGTACTATTTTTTCTGTTATATTATTTATTAATCTACCTACTCATATTTAAAAAGCTTTAAGCTGATCAGCTTCTTCTTTTTTTCACTCTTCTTAATTTAATTTAATTCATAAAAGGACAAGTATTTTTGCCATATAAAAAGTTTTTTTTTTCTGGATATGAAGAAACCTTTCTGTATGCCAATTTTTTCGATCTTCTATAATTATAAAAGTATGATGTGACCTAATCCGTCTCTACATCGGAGTGGCCGGTGACACTGACTACTCAGAATTAACATTAATCATGCATACGAAAACCAGCAGCTTTGTACCTAGTACCTTTGTATCTAGTAGGTATTTAAATAATTGAATTGGTCTTATGAGCATTGGAATCTAGATTAATATTTACAGCAAAATTTCTTTAAAAAAAATGTTGTATAGACTGGTAAGAGATTGCAACACGTGGCATTTATCAAAAACGTACGAGACCATAACAAATGAAAGAAACTGAGTTCTGAGTATTTTCTTGTGAGCTCTTGAAAGTAAACGGCAATTTAAAGTACTGAAATCATCAAAGGCTCTGCAGATTTCTTTCTGAACGTATTGAAGCCGTATGATATTGATTTAGTTTCCTTATAGTGACCAGAGTTACGTCCGCTCTACAATAATTGGAACTGGAAATAGTAGAAGTGAAACCACTGGTGGGCTGTGTGTTTGTTTCGTCGTTTAGAAAACACTATAAATTATAGATATCTGGGATCTCCTTTGTAACATAAAGTCTATGACCCGAAACAGGTGATGAGGTGATGACAGTAGAAATCTTTTAAATAACCGTTAAAAAAATTGAAGAATAAAAGGATATACGAGTACTTATCATAACAATTTGAAAATCAATATAAATACGAGAGGACTCTGTCTGTAGGCAAAATTTAATTCATAAATACAAAGATACATACACTCACGCCTGTATTCCCTGAGGGGTAGGTAGAGGTGTATCAAACACAACCAGTTTGCCAATTAGAATTTGGTCCCATTTACGTAATAGGGGCAAGCTTATTAACGTCATCCGGACACTTTATGACTGCATACATACTGTCTGATAGATAACAGTCCGATCCCTTAGTCTTTTTACGACACCACCGGGAAGAGATGGGGTGGCCCTATACTACTCCACCGTCAACCACACGGCTTTTCTTTAATACTGCGTCATAATATAGTTTAGATCACAGATTAGATCATAGTCACGTTTTATTACTTCATTCTTATCCATGTTCAATTTTGATTAAGAAATACTGCAGTAGTTGTAATAATTTTTGGTTATTATCAAAGTTTAACTGTTTATTGCATCTACATCAATTCACATAAAAGTAATTATGATGCCTTTTAACGCGCAGAGAAATGAAAAAAATGTGAATAAAGGTATCATTAAATAAGTATCAATACATATAATAATAAATATTGTTTTGTAAAAATACTGATGCTAGTGTTCGTAATTTCTTACCATTTTATGACAATAGACAACATTTATATAAAGTGTTATCTACATAATATATATATATATCTAATAACATATATGTGTAATTTAGTTACACTTACACGATTTATCGTGATATTTCATCACTATAAATCACATACCACCTACTCATGAGATGTCAGTTACAACATAACACACGTTAGCAACATTCGTGCGGCTAACAATAAGCCATTTTCACCATGTATATAGGTACTTGAAAATACTTCGTTAGGATATAGTATAATTTTTACTAGTTAAATAAATTCTCAGTTTCATCTTATACTCCAAAGAGCCCATTCTAGATTTAATTTAAAAAGCTAATCGAGAAACACTAATGCAGTTTTCTACAAACTGTCATTCATGATTCCTCATTTAAATCTAACCTCAAACTTGTCAATATTTCAAAGAAAACAAACAAAACTTCAAACTCTAAGAAGATTTTAAATTCCTTTAACATCGTGTTATGCTAATTAAACAGACTTACAGTATCATTTGAATGTGTTCTTCATATTGTGTCACCTAAACGTATTCTAAACTTAAACAAAATAACAGAGAGCAAAGTTCATAAACTGAATTGAGCAATAGCCGAGATCCGTCTAGCGTCATCGTGAGTCAACCTCTCGTTTCGCGACTCATATCGGCCATCACAGATTTTATCTCAGTTCACCCAACGGAAGCCGAGAAAGCAGAATTTTTATACTGTAACTCACCAATGTTCCCACGACACAGATTTTGTTGGTGTAACTTTATATAAAGTTGCTTGTTGTGTGTCTGGTGATTTATTACGTAGAAATTGTGATAGTCCAATAATAACCTTTATACATTTGTAGCAGTAATAAAATATATACTATCACTCTCTTCACACCGTGTAGGAAGATATATATGTTCAGGTCAGCATTAAATAAGAATTACTATATGAAATGATTGGGATTGTTGGAGGTGTATGTTTATTTATATATAATAAACTTACCTAGTAAAATTTAAATAATAGTAATAAATTAAGTAAAAGAAAAAGTCTTACTTAAAGCAAGTTAAATATTTTGCCGATACCTTTTGTATGTTTAAGGGGGCAGGCGACCAGACGGATCACCTGATAGTAAGTCTTAAGTGCGCTGGCCATCTGTGAGGTGAGGAGAAAGAGGGAAATGGAAAGAGGAATAGAGGGAGTTGAGGTCGAGACGCCATGGTGTTCCTCCAGTTGAGCCAGCCGGCCCATACGAGCCTAAACATCACTCCCACGTTAGTCTGGTGGAGAAATATTAACTTATTTAAATAACTTAAGTATTTGAAGATAGGTCTGAACACTACTAATACAAGTAGTACCACCCTTTTTTTTTTTTTTTTTTCCCGTGCGGAAATCCCCTCGGATACCACCTTCTGGTGGCATGTCGGACTCGAACCGACTAAAACCGCACGCCATCTTGGGTACTAGATGCTGGGGAACTAGGTACACCCTAGAAAGGAAAACCCTGGAACCCCGACGTACCTCGGGCCACCTACGGTTTGTAGATGGCCCCCTCCTGTGTGGGAACCCCAATGTTCCCGTAACTCCCGTAACTTGGGGGATCCCAAGGGCGCGCACGCTCCGCAGCGTCCGCGCCGCCACCCAAGCCTGCTTCTGCTAGGGTGACAGATGGCCTCATCTGTCACCCCCAGGCCTGCGCTTATGGAGGACGGAGATCATTCTCCGATCTCCGGCGCCTGAGTCGCCTGTGGTACCTGGCCCGTTCCCGGGCCTGGCGGGCCGGAAGAGTTCTAAACCTCTCCCGATCCCGCTCCGCCGTCTCCTTGGCAAGCATAACTTGCTCGCAGAAAGAGACGGCGGAGTTCCACGCGTTCTCGCTCCGCAACATGGCCGCAATCATGTTGCCGAGCGAGAGAACCACCACCCCGATGGCTGCCACGAGATCACGCCTCGGCTCCTCCCACGCCGGACATTCTGCCAGCGTGTGGAGCGCCGTGTCCACGGTCTGGCCATCGCAATGATGGCACTCAGGCGTTGGCTCCTTGCGGATCAGACACAGGTGATCTCCGAAACATCCCTTTCCAGTGATCACCTGCGTCAGCCGGTATGAGAGGGTCCCATGACGCCTCTCGAGCCAATCCTCCATAACGGGTCTTACCGCCGTAATAACGGCGTGCCCAGCGCTCGGTTGCCCAAGTCGTTCCCTCCATTCCCTCACGAGGACCTGGCGGAGTTGGGATTTTTGATCGTCGATTTCACGCGGTTCAAGACTTCTACCCAACTCCCGCGCCTCCTTGCGCCACTGGTAGAGAGCCGCAAGGGCTTTCGCCTCCAGGTCCCATGGTGGAGTTCCGGCCAGGAGACTCGCCGCCTCAAAGGAGATCGTGCGGTACCCCCTTATGATCCTGATAGCCAGCACTCGTTGCGGTCTTCGCAATAGCGCGGTATTGCTGGCCTTCAGGATCTCTGCCCATACTGGGGCCCCATAAAGGGCCATGGACCGCACAACCCCCTCATATAGTCTCCTGCAGGAGTCATCGGGCCCCCTCAGGTTTGGCAACAACCGTGCTAATGCACGCGCTGCGCCAACCAACTTGGGGACCAGATTTCGGAAGTGATATCCGAAGTCCCATCGGCCGTCGAGTACGAGCCCCAAATACCTCATAGAGGGCTCGATGCCGATGCGAGTGCCTCCTACTATGAGGCTGAGTCCTTCAGGTGGCTTATTCCGAGGCCCGTGAAAGAACAACGCCTCGGATTTGTGCAGAGCCACCTCAAGACCCAGTCGCCGGATTCTCTCAACGACTTGGGCAACCCCGGCCGTGGCCCTTAGGGTTACCTCACGGTGCGTCCCGCCACATGCCGTCACAAGCGTGTCATCCGCATAGCACGTGACGGCGATACCATCTAAGAATGCACCGCGAAGCACCCAGTCGTAGCCAATGTTCCACAGGAGTGGCCCTAGGACCGACCCCTGCGGGACGCCGCACGACATTTCACGCCGACCGAGACCGGCCCTACTTGGGTAGATGACGGCTCTCTCCGAAAGATATGCCCCGACTATGCGGCAGAGGTAAGGAGGCACTCGATGATACACTAGTGCCTCCCTGATGCAACTCCAGGGCAAAGTGTTGAACACGTTGGCGATGTCTAAAGACACCGCCAACACTACTTCACCCTGGGAAACTGCTTCCTCTGCCAGGGGTCTCACGCGCATGATCGCATCTATGGTGGAGCGCCCCTGACGGAAACCGTACTGGTTGTCCGCCAGATCCGGCCCTACCCTGTAGAGATGCTTGACGAGGCGCCATGCAATCACTCTTTCAAAGAGCTTGCACACCTCGTCAAGCAACACTATGGGCCGGTAGGCGGATGGTGAGTCCGCCGGGCGCTCCTCCTTTCGGATGAGTTTCCCCGTCTTCCACAATTACGGAAACTGGCCCTGCTCGAGACATGCGCTGAACAACCCTCTCAGTCGGGGCTCGAAAGCCGGCGTCTCATCATCTAGAGCCAGGACCCACGCTCGGCCTGGAATGCCATCGGGTCCTGGGGCGGTGCTTTTAGCTTTCAGCCGTTGCACCGCCAGCGCTAGTTCTGCCCGAGTGACCTTAGGCACGTCGTCATCATCCACTTTAGGCACCTCAGTTGTCGTAGGCGGAGCCATCGGTGGTGGGGTGTGTTCCACCAACCGTGATGGGAACAGGGCGCCGACGACCCCCTCAAGAAGTAGTACCACCCTCACTCTGCAATATTTTTCTAAGCCCTTGAAACTGCAGACCGATACTTCCACCGACATATTTTTTAGTTTTGGGTTAAATTTTTCAATGGATTTTTCTTGAAATTTGATCCTATGAAAAATTTATAGTTTTGTGAATTAAATGTTGTATAATGATAATGTACACCTACTGGCGTGGTTGACATTGTGTTCCTAGTTGTCGTCACGAGTTTAAGTAACCTAAGTTCAAATAATCTGATGGAATCTAATGGAACTACCTGTTAAAGGAAAGAAAGCTTAAGATATATATTTTATGAAAAAAAAAAAAATGTGTATGTGGAACGCCCTCAAATTTTGTAATAAGTTATTAATACGTGTTGATTTTATTAGTAATACTTACCTTTGACTGACTGAAGCTGATAATTAAGTAGCCAAGTAAGTGTACATAAATGTTAAGAAAAAACTTCAAAGAATTAAAAAATGATGATGATGACTAACCTATCGCGTGGATATGAATTTTCGATGATTTCATACCTCTGGCATCGAGTATAACACTGAAGGTTGCCTGTAAGAGATCGCCAACTGCAATAAGACCTCCCATTGTACTCACGACTTTATTATTATTATCTTTATTTAAATTAATACAAACATACACTGTAAATAACATTTTTAAATATACTATATAAATACAAAATACATTTAAAAATATAAAAAATAGTGTCACACCAGTATCGGGTACAGGGATCCAAGCTACCGGTGGTTAGGGCTCCAGAGACAGGAACCTCCTCACTATACGTGCCGTATCAAGAAGGACTGCCTTTTGCATCAGGCCCTTAACCCAGCTACTTAACATGAGCCTCTGAAGGTGTTGGTCGAGGCTCTTAGCAATCAACCCATGTGCTGATATGACTATCGGTACAATAATTGCTGAATCCACATCCAATATATCGACAACCTCATGGGCCAGATCTAAATATTTTAATTGTTTTTCTTTTTCAGCCTTTAAGAGATTGTTGTAATAGGGAACGGTAATATCAACAATCATTGCTCGGCGCTCTAAACGATCTATCACCACTATGTCAGGTTTATTGGCAACAATAGTCCTGCCAGTGATGATAGACCGATCCCAGTACAATGTTGCACGACTATTTTCAAGTTCTGGATCGGGCACATACCTGTAGTACGGTAACTCGACAGCCACAAGGTTATATCTAAGAGCAACTTGCTGATGGACTATCCTGGCCATTAGGTTATGTCCGTCGTATGTAAGACGAGAACAACCGGAAGTTATATGCCTGAGAGTTTTTTCGGGACGATGACATGCCCGACAAATGTCAATTGTCCTTCAGAATGTGCCCCCGATAGTTGTTCGCCATAACAACTTCATCGGGCTCCAAAGATAGAAAAACCTCCTTACAATACGGGCCGTGTCAAGGAGAACTGCCTTCTGCATCAGTCCCTTGATTCAACCATCTAACGAGAGCCTCTTAAGGTGTTGGTCGAGGCTCTTAGCTACTAATCTGTGAACAGATATGACTATCGGAACAATGATCGCCGAATCAATATTCCACATATCGACAATCTCGTGAGACAAATCCAAATATTTTATTTGTTTATCTTTTTCAACTCTCACGAGATTATCGTCATGAGGAACAGCAATATCGACAATCATTGCGCGGCGCTCTAATCAGTCTATCACGACTAAATCAGGCTTATTGGCAATAATAGTCCTATCAGTAATGATAGATCGATCCCAATAAAATGTAGCACGACCATTTTCGAGAATTTGGTCGGGCACGTACCTGTAATATGGCACCTCTAAATTCACAAGATTGTATTTAAGGGCAACTTGTTGATGTACTATTCCGGCCACTGTTTTTGAGTAATATTGCTAAAATTAGTTTTATACTCTCTGTCTCCAATGTACATATATATTCTATAAAATGCAGTACCTTACTAATTGAGTCGTTTGTAAAATAAGATTGTAATGTAGCGAAGTAAAAATAGCGTCTATAAGTTTTTATAGGCTGGCTTTATTCTCACTTTAAACATTTAGTATTGTACAAAATAGACATTTTGTATGTGCGAGTATGCACTTGATTAATCAATTACATTAGGAATCTTTAAAATGTTGAGTTTTATCATCGCGTTCATTCATTTTAACTTACCTATCTAATTATATAAGTAGTAAAATTTTGATTAGTTTAGAAATGAAGCACTAAGTAATGATTAATTAATTTTAATTAAGGAATGCGGCTTTTAATCGCCTCTCCTTCCTTGCTTTCAACAAAATGCAAATTTCGTTTAGCACCTGAATGAATGCATTAATGAGTTTTCTTATTTATTTTTTATATGTACTATCTGAAAAGACAGTTTGAAAACAATATAAATAAGGATATGAACGTACAGCAGTATGCGTGTATAAATGACCCTTGAGTTGCGGGTGTCCATGGGCGGCGGTAGTCACAATCGCATAAAAAAATATATATATTCACGCTTTCTTAACCTGTGAGAGCCAGATTAGGCACGACTAAATCCGACTCCACTGGAGTTTTACTACGGCCTTACAGAAAACCGGTTGTTAAATAATGCCTGCATGGTATGCCACAGAGTGAGTTAGGTTACCGGAGGGCCAACCACCTTTCCCCTTTTTGCTCCCCTCCTGACTTGCCATCCTCTCTTTCCCGACCTTCAATGGTCGACAGCGCACTTTCGACTCTTGAGTTACAGGTGTCTATGGACAGCGGTAGTTTCTCACTATTTGCTCGCTTTCCCTGCTCGTTTGCCCGATGTTCCAATGTTTACAAATGCCGCTGTGGTAGCGAAATGACGGATTAAATTATTTACTTGTACATACGTGTCCATATTATTGCTATCACGTATCGAACTCCCAAGACGCTCGATCGAACAAAACAAACATTAGGTGGTATCGCGCTAATTTCGCTCACGGCGCGAATGTTCACAATGCGCGGAAGGCAGCTTTGTACTGACACGCATACTCGGCATGTAGCAATTATTTTGTTTGTATTTGTTACCTTAAACAAATACATATACATATATTTGAAACTAAATAAAATACTTTCAAATCAAAATATTGCTAACCGTTAATTGAGGATTGGACTGAATAGATAATAATAACTAGCATGAACATGGAGCAGTAGAATGAATTCGAATGAAATTAGTAGGAGAAGAATTATTTTGAATTATAACTATAAGAGACCATATATATACAGAATAATAATCATTATTTCATAGAATGATCTCGGTTTTTAAGCGTAGGGGATATAGATTTATACTAAACCATGGCACTTATAAATGTTGGTACTAAACTAGAACTTACTTACTTTGTTAATATTGAGAAGTACTTAAGGAACCAAAGCGAGTTTATTATTTTTATAGAAAGATATCAGTCAGTCAGTCGATATTGAGAGGTAGGTAACGAATCTATTAGGTTGGCAACTAATAAACCCGCCACTTTTTTCTATCAGTTTCTAAAACGTTATAGAACTATCTCGAATTTCTTGGAGTAGTATATAAATAAAGCAAGAGTTGTATGTCAGATCAGTTGACAACTGGATCTCGAATAGTAAAACTACAGTAAATTATGGATATTTCTCGTAGAGAACTTTTGCTGCTTTTACTTCACGAATTTCGCTTAGGTCGAAAAGCGACTGAAGCAGTGCGCAATGTATGTGCAACGATGGGCGAAGGCGTGCTCCCTTACGATACCACGAAGCATTGGCTCAGAACATTTAAGGATGGAAATTATGACCTATCTGATGAACCTCATACAGGACGACCTCCTACAATAGATGTAGATGATCTACATAGAAATGGATCCCAGGTTCACTTTACGTTGTATGGCAGAGCAGCTTCAGTGTTCTCATACTGCAGTAAAAAAACATCTCCATGCTTTAGAAAAGACCTGGAAATATTCAGTTTGGTTGCCACATGAGTTGACGCCGTTTCAACTTCAGAAGAGAGCTAACGTGTGCATGGAACTACTTAGTTATCATCGTACCAATGAGTGGCTGAGGGATGGATTACGGGGGATGAAAAGTGGGTTATGTACATAAATTTTTCGAGTAAGCGCCAGTGGTTTGGACCTGGAGAAGCAGGAGTAAAAAAGTTCTTTTAAATGTGTGGTGGAGAATAAACGGAATTATATACTGGGAGCTGTTGCCATCTAACACTACAAAAACGACCAATATTTGTTGTGACCAACTGGATATAGTAGCAGCGAGATTACCCAAAAATCAAAATAAAGTATACTTTTTTGCACGATAATGCTCGACCACATGTAGCAAAAGCGACTCGTGAAAAATTACTTTCGCTTGGCTGGGCTATCCTTTCTCACCCACCGTACTCTCCAGAAATTATGCTTTATTTATCTTATTAGATTATCATCTATTTCGTTTTCTAGCCCACTACTTAGTAGATAAAAAAATTAAAAATCCTTAAAAGTGACCTTACCACCTTTTTTTGATCAAAAGCCTAAAAACTTCTACGAGGAAGGCATTATGTCCCTGCCAGCGCGACGGCGACAGGTGATAGAAAACGACAGGTTATAACTAAGAAATAATTTGATTTTGTATACTTAAAAAAATGAATAAATTTGTGTACAAAGATGGGGGGTTTATTAGTTGCCAACCTAATATAAACGGAAGATAGGAAACCTCTCGGCCGGATCGACCGATAAACTAAAAAAGGTAACTGAAATGGCCTGGATGCGGATGGAGAAGGATCGCGTGCTATTACACATTGGGATAGGTCTATGTTCAACAGTGGACTACAGAGGGTAATTGATTGATTGATTAAAATTTATATATCGCTTTCTTATAAGTCTTATAACACTCGTGCAACTGAAACGTTTATATTTATTGTGCCACGATTGTAATCCCAGAGTGATTTTCTAAGAAATCTGTGTTATTTTGAAAACTATTTGGTTAAGGTTTTCAGGTCTGTATAGGACGACTGCTAAATTTTGTGTAAACGACTATTGATTGAGGAAAATTATATAAATTAATTTTCTAGAGAGTTTTTACTCATTGTCATTTCGCTTGTCTTTAACTGGCCTATTGGGCTAGTAGATAGTGATCTTGAATGCTAAGCCAAAGGTCGTGGGTTCGATTCTTGAGGGAAGAGGTGAAGATGAAGAAATAGTTACTTCTTAGTTTATATATTGTGTATCCGGTTAATTTGTATAATAACACAACAGTAAAAAAATATAGTAACAGAAATAGAAGCCAACTCTGCTGAGGTTTAAACATTAAAAAACATTCCAATTCATCGATTTTCATTCCTGTAGAAAATTAACCATTAACTATATAAAATATAATCATCTCAGTAGCCCTGATTACGTTAAACAAACAAACTTATGGTGCGTTTCTAATCAAGGGACCAACGACAGTATCCTATAATCCTCAGACGCATAAAATTAAAGGTCACCAAATGCATCTGCCACAGATATAGCTACGCATGAATTAAGCTTCAAAAGTTTTTGTACGACACACACACAGAAAGTTGTTCTACTAGTTGAATTTTTGAGGTTCCATTATTAAATATACATATTTAGATATATTATTATATAATACTTAGTGTGGCCATAAATACTGTTACAAAAAAAAAACTTGGAATCTGTCCTTCTATATGAATATTCATTGCATTTTTTGTTTCATGCAATAGGGGCAAGCGAGCAAACGGGTCACCTGATGGTAAGTGACTACCGCCGCCCATCGACACCCGCAACTCAAGAGCCACAAGTGCGTTGCCGGCCTTTTAGGTAGGAGTACGCTCTTTTCTTAAAGGTTTGAAGGTCGTATCGGACGGAAGCCGTATTGTCGATCATTGAGGAGCTGTTGGTCTTCTAAGTACCGGAAGAGCTGGCAGTTAACAATGGATTCCATTATCCTGGAGAACAAGCAGGTGATGGCTATGGGTCTGTAATTGGACGGATCCGAGCGATCTCCTTTAGGGATTAGGTGCACTAGAGCTGTCTTCCATGAGTTCGTGACTACGCCAAGAGAGTAGGAAAGCCGATAAAGGCGCGTTAAAACCGATGCCAACTCTGGAGCACACGTCTTCAGCACGATAGGAGAGATTCTATCGGGCCCACTCGACTTAAGAACGTCGAGGGAAAGGGCGCACTGCCTTTTGTGTAAACCGAACTTCCGGCATACGGCTCTCGCACTGCGGCATGGTCAGCGGTGCGTTTCCCCCGTCGTCCTTCGTCGTCGAGTTGGACGCAAAGAGTTTGCCCTGAAGATCGGCTTTTATTTTAGCGTTGTGGGCCAACGAATTATCTCCTATGTGCAGAGGTGGAAGGGATGGCTTACAAAAGTTCCCCTAGACAGCTTTGGCAAGAGACCAGAATGCACGAGTTCCGGAATCCCTTCCGGAACTCGTGCATTCTAGTCTCTTGCCAAAGCGGTCTCCCGACCGACTAGTCTCTCGCCAATTAGCCGATGTGAGCCGACTTCACATCAGCAATTATTTTTTTTTTGGGGGACTTGGAGGACACCGCTTTGCAGGTTCGACCAAACTAGGACTGGGACTTGGCACCTTTAGGAATCAGGGAGAATGGAATGAAAAGTTCCATACCCTGAAGCACAACATCAGCGACAGAGTCGGCAACGACATTGGGATCATCAAACCTGCCTCCATGGGTAGGATGCAAAGAATGTTCGCATTCCATCCCAGTCTGCTGACCTATAGTGCCATACGCGGCGACTGCCTGTAACTCGCGGTCGCAGCGAGTGAACGAGTGGCACCATACTCCTAATCAGGCAATGATCCGAAGAGCCAAGAGGGGCCTCAACGGATACTTTGTAGCCGTCAGGATGTGAGGTCAGCAGAAGATCCAACAGTGAAGGCACGAGGCTTTCTGCATCTGGGATTCGCGTAGGCGTTGCTACCAGCTGCGTCAAGCCATATGCCAAGCCATTCAGCGTGATGGGCGTTATAGTCGCCAAGAATCACGATCTCTGCGGGTGGGACCTGCTGGAGCACTGAATCTGTAGCCATTTGGACGTGGTCGACGAGTCGGTCCGTTTCGGCATCACCGTTATGGGACCTGTAGAGGCATACGTAGATGCGGGGATGGTCGTCGCAGTCTACACGTAGCCATAAGATGGAGAGGTCCCTACCTTCAAGATTGCCGAGGCGGCGAGAAATGATATCATCTCTAACGTACACGCATACACCAGACTTAGGAACAAAGGAGTGTTCCAGTCCGTACCCAGGGATGCAGAGGACGCTGGAGATGATATCTGCGCCCCTGATGTTACAAAAATCCACGGTAAACATGACAGGGGGGTGCCATGGTATGCCTTCTCTTGCCTCGAGCAGATTTTGAGAGCGCAGTTGAGCCCCTCCCCTCCCAGAGTACGAGGGGCAGCCTGGGCGTCCACGCTCAGTTATATTCCATACTGAGGGTTTACGTCCAGGGGGGATTCTCCAACGCTAGCGCTGGTACCCCCCTGGGGTATCCTTTTTGTTAACAGCGCTATCATTAGGGGGGTTTCGTTTCACTCATTTCGGGGAAATGCAACGCAAGCGTTACTTCACAACCGGTTTTCAGTGAGGCCGTGGTATTGCACCGGTCGAGCCGGCCCATTCGTGCTCTACCACGTAGATAATAACACAATAGACAATAACACAATATGTGTGTTTTCTTATGTTCTCGCCAATCGGTGTTTAAAATTTTTGTGATCTTAAAATGGAGTGGGGTGATAAAGAGAACCGAATTGCTGTGATAGCATTACACAAAGTAGGTATGGCGCCATATGCTATTTTTGAATCTTTTCATTCGCTTGGTATAAGTCGAATGTATGTATACCAGGCTATTGATAGGTATAATGTACCCTCCTCTGTTTGTGGCAGAAAGAAATCTTGCCGTCCACGTAGTATTTGTACAAAAAGGCAATCAAATCAGGGTAGGAAAGAATTCGAAGAAATCCTGTCCGAAAGTAAAATATTTTATCTCGGGTAATGAATATAGCACCTAGAACAATGTCATGTATTTTAAAAGATGACTTAGGATTTACAGCTTATAAGGGATGTACTGGTACATTATTTAACTGATAGTTTAAAAATGGAACAGGTCGTAAAATCAAAACAACTTCTTAAGCGATATGCAAAGGGAGGTTACAGAAAGATTTTATTTACTGACGATAAAATTTTTACTATTGTGCAATATTTGAACAAGCAGAATGACCGAGTTTATGCTCAAAGCCTTTTCAATAGTCAGCAGTGTACAACGTGGGCATCATCCGACTTCAGTAATGGCTTGATGGGGTCTTTTCTATCAACGTGTGATTGACATATTTAAGAAAAAAAACCGGTCAGTTGCGAGTAGAACTCATGCGCCGAGGGTTCTACCAAACCTACCCATTGTACCGCCATAATAAAATTGGTATGATTTTTATTGGTGGCTCGGGTTCAACAAATTGGGAAGTGCTTAGTATAACGATCACTTTAGTCTTTACTGTAAAATGTTCTGTTAAATATTTTCTTTTATTTTCTTTCACACAATAGCACAATTTTATTTATTTAACTTATTTGAGGTTGGTGCCAATTAAGCTAGTCTTCTAAATTGTACTATATGAGCGCCCATACAACTCAGAAGACTATCTTAGCGCCAACTATGTATACATCCTTTAATTTTCGACTTTTTTTATTTTTTGGAATTTTTCTTCTATTTGTGCTGTAAGACCTGGAACTACCATATAGGATTCTACCCAAAACCTATAGGGTATTTCCGCACTATAGGGTACTTAAAAGCAAGGTTCCTGAGAAAATAGGTGGTGATACACAGACAGACAGACGGACGGACGGATAAGAGAGCGATCTTATATGGGTTTTATGGAACTCTTTATGGCGTTGGAGGCCTCAACGGTTGAAGGACTGTATTAAACATATGGTGATCATTTGGCATGAGCTTCATACATTATATAAATATATAAACTAGCATACATTATAGTAATAAACGATGTATACAATAGAAAAATGTTATCCTTGTTACAATATTTATGGCAACGTACTAGGTATTTTATATATTATAAATTTTATTGCCGGTGATTCGACTTGGTTCGAAATGGTTTAAGAAACTAAAAAAACATGCTTTAACAGAAAATGTAATATCCCAAACTCGAGGGGTTTTTAATATTTTATTAATTGCAATTAAAGAGTTCCATAATCAATTCATTATGAGATCAGCTTAAAAACTTTTCTACAGCTTAAAGTTTCATTGCAATATGACAACTAAAAATAGGACTTTAAAGATTTGCTTACGTATGTATGTAGTTAGTACTAACTAACTACATATATTCAATTACTAAATTCAACTAAAGCTAATAAAAGCGTATTAAAAATTGCAGTAAAAAGGCGATCAATTGGTTTGTTATATATGTATCTATGTAGCAAGAAAGTGATTCTAAAAAAAATAACCCGAGGTCCAAAACCTACTGATGTATAATGCTTGTAAATAAATGCTAGAAGAGAGATGAATTCAAATAAATAAACGCTAAGCTTCGTTGTATCCAAGCTATAATATAACATTAAGTGGATCCTTATCTTATATGATAATGCTATTGATTTAGACTAGTTAATAAAACATTTATTTTAGATGGCGTTCCTCATTAGGTTAGAACGTAAGTAAAATTTGAAGACTCCCGTGACCATTCTGTTAAGGTTTTTTGATTGCTTACATATTTTATAGCTATAGATTTAAACAGTTTAGAATGTAAAATAGGATTGTAGGTATATTTTTTATATCTTCTTAAGCAAGAGTTATAAATCAAGTTTACAAAATTTTAAATTTGGGTTCGATATGCTTTAACAAATTGGTGTTCAATTTCTAAAATGGGGTATTCTGCGTTGCCGGTTTTAAAAAACCTAGTGAAAGCTCTCTATCTGCAAGTACACTAGTCATATTACTATCTAGTAATATGTATTTTTTTATTGTTTCTTGTATAGATATACTGTATGTATGCATTTTGTATGTATGTATGCCATATATGTACTCGGTATTTGTTTCTTTTTAATTTGTCAGCAGAAACTGTCTACTCCTCTTTATGACTCCTTACATATTATAGTTGCCTGTAAGAGATTTCCTTGTGCGATTAGGCCGCCAATAGTCCATAAATATAGAATACCCGTTCTATAAATATGTCAAATTACTTTTGATATACATTATTATATATATCAAAAGTATCATAAGTTGATATTAAACAGTAGTACATAACTTAGATTATTATATATATATATATATATATATATGAGTATAATAAGTGTCATCTTGCGACGAAGCATGCATAAACGCAACGTAAACAAATTAATTTATGTATTGAAGTTAAAATTAAAAACCTTACAAAACAACAAAACAAGGCATAACAAATACACTGTAGTTATTAACAAATAGCAAATATCTATTATCTGACAACAGTTAAATACACATATGTGTCGGTAGAACAAAAACTAGCCAGTCAATCATCACTATAGTACCCTCAATCTTTTAGAGTACTTTTTAATATTTTTTTACTAACTGGTATAGTGCGATCGTCGGTACAGATATGTGTGAACTCAATAGTACTGAGATATACAAAGTGTGTGTATGTGTGTTTGTGTAGAAATATTTTGTAAGCGTAATGTTTAACCGACATGGGACAATTTAAAACGGTGGGGTGCCTACAAACGTTTAATTAGGGTAGATTTTAATAGTACAATTTTTCTTTTCTTTAAAATGGTTTTATTTCTTGCTCTATTTACTTTTATGGTTTATTTGTTAAAATAGTTTATGGTACCTACTTTGTAACTTGTTTTATATAGGTATTTACGAGTGTGTGCAGCAAGCACGTAACGTAAGTACACAATGAACATACATTCGTTCACGTATTTATCTTATGTTTTGTTGTTTCAGATTGGGTCCCTAAGTTTTGGCTAATATTTCTTTGAAGCGGGCCTCAAGTACGGGTCATCTACGGGTCTGTATTAGTTATAGTTATACCGAACTCAATAATAGTAGTGAATATTGATACGAGTTGTATAGTCTTCGTACAATGAAATCAATGCATATTCCCCCTAGCCCTAACCGGTAAGTCATACTGTTATCTCTTCTAAGTGATAAGAAAGAAAATCTATATAAAGATATTATTTTCTTGTTACAATCCAAGAATGGAGGAATTGTGCACTCTTAGCTTGTCTTTTCTCGAGGTAGTACCGGTAATTAAAGTGTTTAAATAATTAACTGAAATTACTATTGCAAGGACGAGGTTAACAAGATAAAGAGAGATAGATCTATAAATAGCTTTAAACAAAAATATCTCAAACTCCTGAAACGGGGTTCCAACATCAAGCATAAATAGTTTGAAGTCAAAAACTGTGGTCAAGGCTGTTTTACGGTCAAAGTATAATATCATAATAAGTGGTGAGCATCGGCCAGTATGTGGGCGTACGTAGGCGCACCTCTACTAATGAGCCTAGTTCACACACATGTTTATGTTTATATGTTTGCCTTAGGCAAAACTTTTCGTAGTGCTAACATTCGTTACATAATATTTTTTGTTCTATCACATTTGTTGCAAAGTTGCAAAGGACTTACGAAAGTTGACTTACAAAATTACAAGCAATTACTATTATACAAGCCCAAAATAATCCATATTATGGTAGGTTAGCTGTCATCTTACTGTTTAATTATTTATATCAAATATATAATTTCTGGTTGAATAGTAAGAACTGGCATACCACCCTATGTTGGTTGTAGTAAAAATGTGAAAACGAACACAAAGGTATTTTTAAATTACAGCAAGGCAGCAGCGCTCACATTTAAAAATTGTTTCTTCTCAATTTTTCACACCTACACAAATTATACATACATTTTATTACACGCTTCTATTCTTTGTAAAAAAAGAGATAGCCAAAAAAGGTAAACGTTAAAATTAAAACCCAAATTAATAATTTCTTAGAACCAATATTTATTGTTCAAAATTTTATAGCGATTCGTTATACAATCAGTGTTAAACAATTCATTGGTTCCACCGATTTGAAGTTCGACAATCCAGATTTGTGTTTAATTCAGTCTTTGTTTGACGGCAACCGCATGCCCGCGTCAATGGAAAACAATATGAATGGAATGAAGTTTTCATGCTACACAGATTTTGTTTCTTTTTTTTTTATAAAAATGAACGTGGTTAATATGGAGCAAATTTTGGCAATAGTCATCGAATGTTTATTTTTGTGATATTACATGGCACCACTGGTACGAACAGTGAACTCAACATTTTTATTATTACTAGTGTTGAATTGGTCTGGTTTATAACTAGTTCTACTACTAACTACTTCTAATGGTTCTGAATTCATAACTCTTACCTGGTTTCGATTAAGACTAGCTGAAAAGAATTATTTTATTATTTCAATAGATGCTCTAAAATATTATAATGTGTTTTGAAGTTGATTATAGGATGTTGAGCATGGCAGATTTCTATACAAATAAGAGCCTGTAAAAATACCTTTCTCTACAAATACTGGAGCTAACTAGGTCGGCTATCGTAGTTGTAAATTTTATCATAAACCAATAAACCAATGCAGGGTTCGAACATGGATCTTGAAGCAGCCAAGTTTCATAGCTTTAATATAGGTATACACATTTTTAACGTTATGGGTAATTTGGTTAATCTTGAATTCTAACAATCAGCACACAAAAAACTTTATTTACTTACATTCACGGATACGGACTACAAAACGTGACTTCGGAAATCACACGAAGATATGAAGACCGGTGTTAAGAAATTTTATAATTGCTACATTCATTTATTAAGCGTTCATACAGAACTAAAGAAGAATCAATATTTTTTTAATAACTGACCTCCGCTGTGCCTAACCGCAAACTAATTAAATTTTTTCAATGACATCATAAGAGTTAGTATGATATTGATTCTGGATTCATTTCGTATTCACAGAGGCTTGCGTGCTACGTAGTTATTAATAAGAATGTAAATAGGATTCATTCATTTGCGGTTTTATACTTCATTGAGTTTTCATTCATTCATTGAACGAAGAACCAATGTTTTATAATAGTTTCATGGAATTTTAGATAATAAAAATAAACAAATATGTATATGCAAATAATATTGTTCCATTGATGTTTTGATATTTTATAATTTCGAATATCTCTTTTGTTTGAATTGATTGAGTGGTACTGTTTATTATTTTGAAGTACCTAAGCCTTACTGTAAATTTTATAATGAACATTGATATTAATTTTCGAAATCTTGTAGTCCAAAGTATTTCAGGACTTGTGCTAACGGAAATGAAACAAATTGATGACGTAACTTTAGCAGTGCATAGTGTTGCGTTTGATGTTCTTGTATGTTATAATACAGGTTTTATCCGTCGTCCTAATGTTTTGTCTGTTACCATAGATCCAATACCTTTTAATATTTGAATTTACTATATAATCTGCTTTGAATGCTGTCAATATTCTTTACTATATTTAATTCCGACGTTTAATCAAATGTCAATAGAAGAAATTCAATGCATACTAAATCAGTTGTTGTAAAGTAGTGTTGGATGCGCTTGTCTAGGATCACTAGGAGCTACGAAGTGCACTAAGTATAAGAGCTATGGTAATGTCAAATTATTTATAACCAAATTATAGGCCACCTATAAAGATGTGCATAGAGATTTGATATATTTATTATAACAAAACTGCTTGACCCTTTTGAAGTATTTCAATCCTCAATCCTTTAAGGGGTTATGTATATACATATGTGAGTTTGTCTATTCTTATAACTTATTCATGTCTGAACGTATAACTAATGTATTAAATCCCTATGTGGTATAAAATCCCTACTACATCCCCAGTAAAACAGTTTTTTTTTTTAAATGACGACTATGTTATTATTATGAAAGTGTAGTTGTCTTTTGTCACTCCATAGATCCCCCAGAGCAGGTTTGAGTTCCGCGTGAACTTTTCAGGATTAAAAGAGGGTTTTCAGCTTTTAATAATAGACGGTAGAAGCTAATGATGATAATGAAAGCAACCTACTTCGCATAGCTAACTTCTCTCAATCGGAAACGAAAACTGGATATGAATATCGAAACAAACATATGTTTAAATTAAGCAATTAGCGTAAAATGACAACGTACAGGCACGCATCATTTCATGAAAATTCGTTAAATAGGTAATAATAGTGTGAAATCATAACTAATAAAGAAATAATACTCGAATCCCATGAATGTTCGTACAGCTCCGTGTAATGATTGACGGGCTCGATCATTTGTCATGGGATCATAACATGTCATCAGCGGTTGCGGTCAGGACACCGGTAAATACCGTGAAATTAACTTTAGAATATTTTTTCCATTCGCATTGTTGTTGCGACCTAATTTCCGTTACCTTACATTTTGGTTGCAAATATAAAAGTTGTAGTTTTTAAAGATGTATTTAGATATTGTGTAATTGTTTATAATCGGCGCGAGAACTCTAATATTGTAACTCAGGATTCTTATATTTTTACTACATCAGTAAAGTTGTTACTCAGTTCAGTTTGCCTTCACTAGATAGTCTTGATGTATGTTTCTTTTGTACGTAGAAGTCGCCACAGCTTTTTATCAGATGCAGACATTGATTTTAGATTTTTTAATCTACAGTTTTTTATTTAACTGATTGACTGCAGTTGCCAAACAAGCATCTAGTTTTTGCCAAATATTATTAATTTTGTATTCAATATAATTTAAAGTGGTGGGATGCAATGCTTTGCCAAAAAGGTTACCTATACTTAACATTTTCTAAGAAAAGAAAATATTTATATTTTATATTTATGAAAATATAAAAGAAGTAAACACTTTAAGAGACCCTAGAGACATTCGAGAAAATAAAAGGTCATGTGTACCAGGGCAGCATAAATAACACGGACTTCGCTAGACACGATAGCCGGTGTTTGTACATCGTGTAGGACACGGCTAGGCCGTTGAACGGTCTTTAGTGCCCCCCATTCACTACAGAGGTTCAGGTTTAGAGGGCTGTCTACTAACATATCCTTATTTCTATCGTCCTATAAATAAACATTGAATATTAACATTTATTTATTTAGGTATTATGTGTAGCGAACTCGGACTTCCCGGCACCAACCAGTTCGTGTTATCGGCATGCGATTCTGACCCACTTGAGCTATTGCTTTTACTTCCCAATCCATCTCTATAAGCAATATTCCTTTTCTTTTAATTCTATTATCCCTTTCCTGACAATAATCTGCCAATTTTTCAAAATAATTCCCAATAGTGCCCGGACAACCGTTCCCTACCTACCTACTATAGTCTATCAGCCATATACAGGCGTAAGTGTATGTGTTTTATTATGTGTAGAGTTTTGTTTTATTTACTTAACTTTAGATTTCTGCTTTCATCTGCCATTGGCTCACAATATAGCTCTCTATCTTAAAATATTTTGTAGAAAGTGTAGCCAATTCTGTGAAAAAATATCTTCTTCAAAATATCCATATATCCAGAACCTAAATTTATGTACTATTTGGTGCAGCAACTTTTGATCATAGGAGTCGCCTATCACACATATTAAGTTACTATATACATTTATTATATAAATTATATATATATTATTACGCATATTAAAATACACACACAGTCGCCAAACATAAATATTTTATAACGGCAAACATAAAGGTTTTATATTGTTTATCTACCACTTCGGGGATATAAGGCGAGTGTATGTATGTCATCACTCATCAGACAGTATTAAACAGTAGCATTTAAGGAAACTACAATTTAATTCCATTAATAAAATATGCGTAGCCATCACAACCCTATTCTAAACGACTATAAATATACGTAAAACTGAGACAATGGTTCCATTGAATAAATCGTTTAGATGTGCCACTTGAGCTGAGAGATTTTAACTTATTTCTATATTGGATAGGCCGAGAGTGCATACGAATGTATTTTTTTTTAAAACAATTCCCGCACTCCTGTGTCGCGGGGGACTTTACAAACACTCAGACAATAGACACAAAGAATACCCAGACTCAGAACGACGATTAGAGGATTACACAAAGTGGTGTCCCGTGCTGGGATCGAACCCACAACACTCGGCGCGGTAGTGTAGTGGTGACCACTTAAACCGGTATGCCATCCGTGCAGTCAATTGACCTGAATACTATGAGGAATTCAATTTATTTTTATAAACCACGTAATTGGAGATTGTAATGAGAGAAGAATGTAGCCATAGTATTGGGTTAAGGAGAGTAAACTTTGACAGAAGTACATGTAAACTTTTACGAAAATGTTGCCATTTTGATAACTATGCTACATATAAATACATGATGCTATATATAGCTAATATTCCAATGTGCGGGGTGCGCCCTTGTCGCGTGCCGATGCCGACCCTACGCTTCACGTCAGGGATTGCCAACCAAAGGAAGGAGGAAAGTTAATATATCACTTTATTCTGTATATTGCATTGTCATGTAATTGGGGTAGAGAGGAAAATGAATATAATTAAAGTGGCATACTAATGGAGGTATTGTTTATTATTAATAATAATTAGTTACGAGGCACAAGATGGGGAAGCCAATAAAAGTATATTGAGTTTGTAATACCCTTCTGAATTATTTGTTCATTATTGTTATTATTTATTTGGCTTGACTGGCCTGTTGGTCTAGCGGTTAGCGATCCTGACTGCTAAGCCGAGGTCGTGGGTTCGATTCCCACCCAGGACAAATATTTGTGTGATGAGCACGATCATTTGTTCTGTGTCTGGGTGTAATTTATCTATAATATGTATGTATTTAGAAATATATAAGTATGTTTATCAGCAGTCTGGTTACCATAGTACAAGCTATGCTTAGTTTGGGATCAGACGGCCGTGTGTGAGATGTGTGAAGTATTTATTTATTTATTTATTTATTTATAAATACTGATAATATATTAATTAAATATTATTATTTTAATTAAATGTTTCTAGATTATTACATCTAAAAATATAGCTAAGCTCTTGATCTGATATATCGTAGAAACTCTGCTTATTTTTAGTATAAATCACGTTGCGTGATGATTTAGAATATTTTTATCACTATTGGCTATTATCACACATAGCACCGCACTCATTACCAGCTACCTACATACTTGGCAACTCATCAATATCCAAAACAAATAGAAAGTTTTACAAAGAGCAAAGTCGTACATTATATACGACAGCATACAAAACGCACGTGTTAATAATTATAACTGGTATTAACAAATCATAGCTCTCAACAATTATACTGGTCATGGCTATTATAGATGGATAACGGCTCTCGAGATCTGGAATTATACTTTAGTTACGGTGGTTTTGCACCCACACACTTCCGTGTTTAAGTGCCTTAATGATCTGATATTATATTACAATATACTGGACGATCCCGTTGACCAATCAATGGGTGGACCGATTAATAGAAAACCTGAATGATGACACATTTTTTTAAATTGAAGGCGTTGTGAGGTCTATGAGGTATTGACTACACGGATGGCGTAGCGGTTTAAGTGGTCACTTCGCCATTACGCTGCCCCACCGAGAGTTGTGGGTTCGATCCCCGCACGGGACAATACTTAGTCCTGGTGCGGGAGCTGTATGCAATAAGAAAAAAAAAAAGACAAGAAGTGCAAATTTAGAACCAATATTTTTGCAAGCGATGAGTATTTAAAACTTGGAAGCTATTTTTGAATATACATGATACTGTATAGAAACTAGTAGTCGAACAAATGCAATACTATTAGTTTGGCGACTCCACAAAATAATAATTTGAAATTGGCGCGAATGGTAATGATAAAGAAGTTGGTCTCTAAAGGTACCCGATTTGACCTCCCCAAAAACATCCATGAGGAAGGTGGTCTGTCGGACTCTTAGCGACTAAAAACCACCCCGGTGTTCCTCTTCTTGACCCGTTTTTTTTTTTTTTTTTTTTTTTTTTTTTTTTTTTTTTTTTATACTATAGGGGGACAGACGAACAGACGGGTCACCTGATGGTAAGTGACACCGCCGTCCATGGACACTTGTAACTCAAGAGTCGCAAGTGCGCTGCCCGCCTTTGAGGGTGATGAGGGATGGGGGAGCGGAAAGAAGAGAGGAGGGATGAGGAGATGGAAAAAAGGAGAAAGGAGATATGGGAGAGAAAAGGGGGGAGGTGGAATTGGGCCCCCGGAAACCTCACTCAATTCGGGGAAATGCAACGCTAGCGTTACTTCACAACCGGTTTTTTGTGAGGCCGTGGTATCGCACCGGTCGAGCCGGCCCATTCGTGCTTAAGCATGGCTCTACCACAGGAAGACAGGTCTCGTCACCCGCTACGACCGTCACCCTTCTGCCGCAGTACTCCAAAAAGCACACACGGAACACTGTTCGAACTACGAATTCCGCAAAATAGTCTCCCGCAGGTTACTCCCTAAGGTGGCAGGAGATCGACGAATGCCCGGCGCCCAGTGCCCCTTCTGCGGCAGAGAGAGCTGTGCGTGCGATGCGTTCTTTCTCCCATTCCGCCGCTTCCTTTGAGGATATAACCTTCTCGCAGAAGAAAGTGATCACGCGCCATGCGCTCTCGCTCCGGACCATGGACAAAACAAAGGTCGGAAGCGAGAGACTACCCGCAAAACCGACTGCCGCGACAAGATCAAGACGCTGGCGGGCCCAAGCTAGGCATTCCGCCAGCGTTTGAAGTGCCGTGTCGTCATGGCAATCATCACAGTGATGGCACCATGACATCGGCTCCCGGCCGCTTTGATACAGGTACTTGCCAAAGCAACCATATCCGGAAAGCACCTGCGTCATCCGGAAGGTGAGGACTCCGTGTCTCCTCTGCTGCGTAGGACTAATTAACTTATTGTCCAATTATCTTAACATCACTTCACTTCACTCTTCCCACCTGCAAAATAAATACACATTTAAAATTACAAAGGAAGCGTTTAGTAATCTCTTTCATGATGTTTCCAAAGGTTGTGGACGTGCGTCCGTTGAGATACGTAAGATATTGAACCATCCCGCGATGTTACGTCACGAGCGCGGGGCGGCGCAAGCTACGATCGCGACCCGCGTGGGCGTTTAGCTCTAGAGATTGAGTACTAAAAATTACTGGGAATATCGATAAAAGGACACTTTTCGACCAGACATGATTATTTAATTACAAATGTCTTTTGCTGCATATTGTATTGTATGTTTCGATTATATATATGTATATATATATATATATATATATATTTATTTATTTATATAAGTTATATGTTTAAATTTATTTAGGAACAATGAATTAGTTAAATTTTTTGATAGCGTAAACTGGAAAAATGTTTGTGTCGGAGGTCGTTCTGTATTAAATGAAATTAATAACTATTAACCACTACTATTTTATATATATATATATATATATATATGTATATATATAAATGAATATTTACATTTGAATAAAACTAAAAAGAAAAACATAATAAAATAAAAAGAGGTACTATTCACAAACAATCATCGTAAAATTCCTTCGCATCGTCGCCCTCTGGTAGCGTTCCCAGGAGGCTCCCAGAATTACCACTTTGAATGGCAATGCTTATGCGCTGTGCAAGGAAAAGGCCACCATTCTGGTCACGAGAAGTTTCAATCAGTCGTTTAGCTAGTATGTATATTAAGTACAATAATAACTTCACATATCTCACACCACCGTCTCATTCCAAACTAAGGAGAGCTTGTACTATGGTAACTAGACTGCTAATAAACATACTTATATACTTTTAAATATATGCATATAAAGAAATTACACCCAGACAGAGAACTAATGATCGTGCTCATTACACATTTAAATATTATCTAAGACTATTGAGATTGCTAGTATGATATATTTTTTTTTAGATATTTTAAAATGTTTATGTCCATACTATATAGTCACTTATAAATTAACTTTCTATGTTGAATGGCAATCATCAGTATGTCACGATCGTCTAGAAGTCTTGGGGCTGGTAGGCTTGATCGAGTAACTACTAAAATATTGCGCGTCTCTTATATTTAGAAACAAAACGTTACCTTATCTACATAATGAATTAGAGGGCCAGTCAAGTTCATACGATTCAATCAATTATACTTTTATCACAAAATTATACAAGTCTTAATAGAAGCACGTTACCATAATCGATCCAAATTTCAGTCAAATGTTGGCTAATTAAATGTATTCATTGAAATCTAAATTGCTGAATTATTGCAACAATGTTGAATGCATACTATATATAACATTTTGACATTTGCCTTTGACAAGCACCCTAATAAATCTTTTATCTTTTACATGCCGAGGATAAGGTCGGTCATAAAATAAATTTTAATGTGTCATAAAGTAAGCTTACGTTAGAGCAATAATTGTAGTTTATATGAGTACAATTTAATTATCAATAGAAAGATTATTATTTCTGATTTCTATAATAAAATGTTATAGAAACCAGTAATAATATAACTCTATTGATAATATAACATTCAGGTAATTAATTACAGGAAATAAAAACGATTTCTGTGATTGAAATTGCTATTAGAAACGTTTATTCACTTTATGTTTGGCTTTACGATTTGAAACAGCCCTTTGTTCTGATATTAAATTATAAGGATGCGGGGGACCACATTCATATTCATAAATAATGTATATTTAACAAATGGCATATAAAAAAAATGGCAGTATTTTCATAATCGGAAAAAAAAAACGTAATCACGGAGGCCCCAATTAAACTATTGAATGTTTTATAATGGTTTTAATTTGTTTGATAAAAAAATCTATGGATATAATTTATACCAAATTTAATATAAATTAAAAAAAAAATATTTTATCGATAAACAGTAAACCCAACATTACAGTCACATCTCTGAGGCGCAGGCGCAATCTTTCGCTAAACCCGTGGCTGTGGCGACAGACAACATAAGGTCACAAACGGGCCATAAGAGCGAGACTTAAAATATATAGCCTTGTACGTTAAATGTCTAATGTCGTTTCATTTGCAGTCTTCCATTACAGCGATGTGCACTCAAATGACGATGTTTTGTTTTAATGATTTTTGATCTTCGACAGATTTTCTTTGTTTTTACAACTGTACTATAACGTTGATGTATTACAAAGTAGTTCTTAGAGCTAAACCTTTTATGTTAAACGCGAAGTTTAAAATGGCAAAATATCCCATAATTATGATAAATATAAGTAAAACTATTCACTAAAAAATTAGTATTGATTAAGGACGGTATTTTCTGCGAATTAAAAAGCTTGATATATGCATAAAATATGAAAGTTGGTAAAATATGCAATATGCACAAGTTTATAAAACGAAATAAGGAAACAGGTGCTATGTTTTATTTTTATCTATCATTCAAAATATAAGAGTAAAAGGATCGGTCACATCCACAGAGGTAACTTTGACAATAGAGATTTAAAATTGTAAGCTATGTTTATATTTAAAGTTTTTGACAACATTTCTGCCGTCCTATTAATGAAACTATGAATTTAACATAAAGGTTCATGACTTTCTTTTTTGTGTGGAAACTCTTACGGGTCATTACCTTATCGGGGCTAATGGGTAGGGTCGTATGTTGGACTCGAACTGACTAAAATCAAGTAGCGTTTTTGGCAAGCATCACTAATTCGAAATACGAGGCGGCGGAATCCCATGCACGCATAACGATGGTCTCCAGCGAGAGGCTACCCACACCAATTGCTGCCACAAGGTCTACTGCTGCACCCAGGAATAGCACTCTACTAACCTGTGGAGTGCGGTATCCTCGCGACAGCCCCCACAGTGGGGGCACACAGGCCTATGCGACACAGGTACTTACTGAAGCACCCTGCACCTGCACTAGCCGGTAGGAGAGAGTAATATGTCGCCTCTCCAGACAATCCTCCATGAACGGCCTTACCGACACAATTGTGGCGTGCCCCAAATGCCTGGCCTGGCCTAGCCTGGGTTATTAAAAGTTTTCAAACTTTTCTTTTACATTAATAATAAAAATATAAATATGGGCGAAATTCTTTAACAGTTTATTTTTATAATTATCGTAAATATAGCGAAAATTTGCATCATCACTAGATTTTTCATAAAATATGCAATGACTGTTGAGAATTGGGTAAGTATGCAATTTCTTATGCAAATATGCACATGCTTGCATGCATGCCTATTTTCTTTTTTATTATTTTAAATATTATCTAAAAATATTTTGTTCAGTTTTATTTGCAAATCTTCCAACTCCGGACCGTAAATTAGTATAATATTTATAGTAAAATAATGCTTCAATAAATGTTGGGCTTTGTCTTGTTGTTGTTGCGAACAACTTTGGGACTTTTTCAACTCTTTTGAAGGCATAAGACATAAAAAAAAAACCACAACAACAAATATGACCTCCTCTAGGTATATTACTCGCATGATCTAAATGTTATTTATATGCCTATGCTGATTTTTAAAACTCTGTCAAGCTGTAATGTCAATGAAACATCTCTCGATAATCATAACAGTTTTATTTGATATGTATAGATTTAGAAACTTCACTATACTTTAAAATTGCTAGAATATAACCTTCATATAATTTGAGTGTAATTGGTTTTCTTAAGTGCCGGACGGGAAGTGAGTTCATATTTGTTCCGCACATCCATTGCTTTTGTTTGGGAACTGTTCGTGACAGAGTACCGACGTCGGCTCGACCTTTATTTATTTTAAGTAACTTTGTATTGTAAATAATAGAGAATAGCTACATTTGACAGAAACTGTTTAAAAGTTTTCTATATACTTTTTTTTTAAATATTCAAAAAAATTACATGAATTTCTATTTAAATTCAATTCAAGCTCTGATTGAAATTGGATTGCAATACTTTTATTTGCTACTATAGCTATATGGTAATGCATGAAGTAAGTTTAAGAGCTAAATAAACAAACCCGACGACCTCACACAAAAGTAATTCCATCAAAATTAAAAGCCTTCCATACGTCCCGTTTGACTTACGAGAAACATTACATGTAACATCTCATCATTATTCTGAGCGCCTCTTTACCAAGCGCCAGCACTGTCATTGTTCCTTATCTCCTCAGCGTATCGGTTACGTAGCGTCGGCGTCGCGATATCGTGACGAATGCTCCTCGAGACCGTCACGGACCGATGAATGGACGCACCTCTCGGGCTGCGGTGCCGCCTACCATTGTTTCGGGGACAGATTATAATAATTTTCTGGCAAATCAAAAGCATTTTGGAATCGAGCGATTGACTCCGCCGATTTTATTAAATCAACGTGAATACTCCGGCGAATAAGGTTTGATACATGAATTTCTTTATTATGGACAATTTATCTTGTATATGGTGTGCAGTACTCATTTTATATCAAATTTCTGTTGGAATCGCACTTCTCAACTTGATAACTGTATAAATACAGGAAAATTATTGTTATTTAAGGATAAGCTAGCAATTAGGAATAACGTGTGGTCCTCGGTATAGATTTTTGTATTTTTCTAAGTAAGTAGGTTACTATTAAAATAGTTATGTTTATAGCTTTCTAATTTTGTCACCATCATGTCATTCTTATGACTTGTTTTTCATTTTGTCTCTTTCAATTTTCATTAGTACTAAAATTACATTTTTTTTTTTATATTATAATATCAAGATTGGTGAGTCAACACATAATCAATAAAATAACCGTTTCATACTTGATGCCACAGAATTTAATATGTGTATTCCTGAGAACAATAGAACAACACTAAATACGTGGTATATTTAGACAAGGGTATCTACACCATTTGCATTGATGTTACGTGAAAACGATCTGCGACGCCTTTGTCAACAAATTTATTGAAAAATCTGCTAAAGAAATTTAGTTTTTAGTTTCTTAGCAATAAAGCTTGAATTATGATGCTGAAGTCGATGTAACACCAGTAGCTGGTTATTTTTGAGCAACTGTAATGCCTATGTTGAGTTACTCAGTTGGACAAGAATGGTCTCTGTAACCTAAATTAAAAGGTTGACTTTAGAATGTGTTGAAAAAGGTTTTTGCGGCTTTTGGCGTTGATAAGGGGGCAGGTAAGACCGGTAGCGGGCGGACAATAAGCGATCAGTCATCTTGTTAGATAGCAGGCGGGATGATTACACTGCATGTTGCGCCTCGCCTTAGGACAAATTAAAATAAAGGCTTACGTGTTTGAGTGTTAAATTGGGTTTACTTTATTGAAATAAATCACTCTGTTTTTATTGGACCTTTTACGAGCGACTTTATTTTGCATCTCGAGTATTTTTTTTAGATGAGTCATGTGTTTTTTAAATTGAATTTTTGGGTGTTTAGTAGTGTTAAGTAGGTAAAATTTTATAATAAAAATAAGTTAGGTGTTATTTGTAGGTGGTTTAAAATTACATTCCTACCTTTATTTAAATGCTAATGATATTGTCATTGACAAATGTGATAAAATCTTTATTTTATTTGAGCATATTATATTCTTATTATACCTCCAAATTTTTGTTTTTTAAATTAATTTAACAGAAAAGTATTTTTAAATTAATAAATATAAGTATATTATAATACACATTAGCCTATATAGCTGAGGGGTTTTAGGCAATGGCAATTCAGTTAACTCTCCATATTGACAAAATGTGCGTTATGCGGCACACGCCGTAACTCGTACCTCATTTACAGTTTATTTCTTTATCTCTATAAGAACAGAGTTTTCACTCACGCAATATTTTAAAAGACACAATTTTCTAAATAAAATAGTGTTCATTCGGACAACAGGTACAATAGGTATGCTCCAATGGCATGCAAAACATAATGTCAAGTTGATTAAAATTCAGACAATCAGTTTAAATTACCTAATCGAATACATTGTTTGGTTTAGGAAATTCATTTTTCTAATGTTAGCATATTACTATTAAATTCATACTTTAAAATCAATCAAATTGAGATGTTGAGAACATTTGGTATTCAAAGTATTCAAATAATTCTACCCTTTTAATCCCGACAGAGTCCATGTAATTACTTGTCAACAATAATTTATTTACACTTTTACACAGATTTTACATTTCAAAATAACACAAAAAAAAACTAAAAATATGAGATAAATGATATCAGTACAAAAAAAGCTTTTCATGTCATGTCATAAATGTATAATACCACTTAATACATAAGATATGCTATCAAAACAATTAGCACAAAATTGCAAAGCCTTGTAGCCATATGTACTCGTATGTGTCACTCGCGGTTGTTTCTGTATCTTAATATTCAAGATTAACTTTTTACCCTAAAATGTGTGATTATAATGACGTAACACACAGTTTTTTTTTTGTCACTTAAATATCATGGTCACTACACTTGCCCTAAAACAAAATACTAGGCTAAGAGCTTCGTGCTGCAAAAATGCTTGATTTGGGATTTTTTTCTTTAATAAGTTGTTTGTTTTATTTTTGTGGGGGTTAATTATCATCTCACCCCTGTTGAGGGGGGTGGGGAGACTATTTGAAGCACTGGGCTCCTTATAGTGATTTTCCTCGCAGCTCACCACTGTGAGCCGGTCATTGGAGTTAGCTCACCGGCCTCGAGGTTTCCTCGCCGATCGCTCCTCTGAAGAGGGGTCCAGCGAGCCGCCTGCGAGAGGTCGGTGGTTGGCTATCTGCATCCGATGGCGAAGCCAATGCCCCGCTCGAAGGAACTGATATGAGCTCCCGAGCGGGGCGTTTGAGTCGCCTCCGGATGAGTGTTGTATCGTCTGGATGTGGGAGCGGAGCAATACCTACCAGGTGGGGAAGTTTCGAGCGGTCAGCCCGCTCAAACATCCCCGTGGCGAGTCTGCTCACAAACTCCTTTATTGGTTCCCACTTCAGGTCTCGGTGGATTGTTGCATTCCTGAGGTACCTGGGGGCGTCGACCACCATGCGAAGGCAGCTGTTCTCTACAGCCTGCAAACGTTGGCGCGATGTCCCTCAAGTTATCAAGTTGTACCAGGCCGGCCCACCGTAAGTGAGGCGCGACCTGATATATGTTTTGTAAATGCCTAGTTTGGCACTTACTGGTAGTCTGGAGGATAGCAGGGGACGCAGCTTCGTCCGCGCAGCTCTGGCCTTCGCTGTGATGGTCTCGACGTGGTGGTTCATCGACAGTGATCTGTCGATGGTGATTCCCAGGTACTTGACCTTTGGGGACCATGGGATGTCCTCTTCCATCAGACGTAGGTTTGGCGGGTAGTGTGCCATACCGGTTATCATCGCCTGGGTCTTCGACACGTTGCACTTGAGCCTCCATCGCTTCAGCCAGCCCGGAAGGGCTTCGAGTGTGGGGCGCAATTTCCGTGCAGCGTGTGCGGCGTTACGTGAACTTGACAAGTACGCGGCATCGTCTGCAAACAGTGCCAGCTTGACGTCTCCGACTACAGGGATGTCATCCGTGTAGTGGGCGTACAAGGCCGGTGACAGACAGCTCCCTTGCGGGACTCCGGCACTGATGTACGACGGGTATCCTCTATAGCCACACAGAAGGTTCTCTGGGTCAGGAACGATGCGATGATCGCGACTACTTTTCGTGGTAGAGACGATGTCGACAGCTTGTGGATGAGACCTTCATGCCACACTCTGTCGAACGCCTTCTCCATGTTGAGCATCACGGTCACCGTGCTCCCGCCCTTGTTCAACCACGTAGCCATCTCGTCTAGGACACGAGTCAGCTGGAGCGTGGTGGAGTGCTCCTGACGAAATCCAAATAGCTCGGGCCTCAGCCGGATGTGGGGTTGAGCCCTTACTAGCAGTAAGCGCTCTAACACCTTGTACGTCGCCGAGAGGAGTGTGATGGGCCGGTAGTTCTCCGGTTTTCTGTTCGTCCTCGATATCTATAAGGAAGTTCTCCCATGCGTCACCTCTGTGCTCCCAAAGAGCAGCCTTGAGCGAGTTGGTAAGGTGGTTGTATCGGGTCTTGTCTCGGGGGTGCCGAGTTCTCTGCCAGAGCTTCTTAGCCTCTCGCTTCTCCTCGAGCATTTTACGGAGTCGAGCGGGCAGAGGGTTCTGTCGCTCGATGCACGGTCTAGTGCTCGAGGAGACTCGAAGTGCGGCTTGGATAGCTCCGGTGATCTTGACTTCCACTGGCGTTTTTACAACCGTAGGGCGGCTGTAACCCGCTAGGGATTCTTGGTGGGCCGACCGTAGCCGCGGGCTCCCTGAACACGAGTAGCACCGGCCTGTGGTCCGATGGTAGGTCCTCGAGCACTTCCTGTACTGGAGGTGCTCTTAGTCCCTTGAACACTATGATGTCCAGTACGCTATCACTATAGCCCGCTGGGTCCAATCTAGTGGGTTCTCTGGGGCCAGCGATTTCATAGTTATGCATATCGGAGTCTTGCATAAGGAGATTTCCCATTGCGTTGTTGGTGGTGTTGTGCCATGCTTGGTGCTTTGCGTTCAGGTCTCCCGCGATTATGGTCGGCGTCGTAGGTTGGAGAAGGCTCCGAAGTTCATCGACGCGGGCTCTCTGATTCGGAGCTCGATAGGCCGCGTAGAGGCGCATCTCCCGCCTGCCGATTTGGACGTCGATACCAAGCGCATACATGGTATCGAGTCTCTTCGGTTCGACGGGTTGATGCACTACTGTCCTCTTCACTAGGATAGCGAGTCCACGATATGCTTCGCCTCTTGGCGAGACCTCATCTTGGCGAGACCTCATCTTGGCGGTACACAATGTACCCTGGGATCTTGAGTGGCCTGTTGGCCTTCAGGTGGGTCTCGCTTATCAGCATGATATCGACCCGCTGTTCCTTGAGAAATAGGCGTAGTAGGCCTATCTTGGATTTCAGCGTCTCCGCGTTCCAATGAACCACCCTGAGCGGCTTATCCATTGGTAGTGAGGTTTTGCAGCAGTCCTGTCGTGTTAATCTCGCCTGCCTTAACACGCTGTGCGAACAGCATGAGCAAGGCAGCGAGTTAGTCACTCTCCGGGTCCTTGGCTGCTGGGCTGCAGTTTTTGGGTGCCGTCGCAGGTGTGGTTGGCTTTTCCTGGGCCGCCTTCTTTCTTCGGTGCCTTCTCCTCTTTTTAGTGGAGCTTGACCCCGGGTTTGCTTCGGCCATCAGTGTGGTGGGTGCCGAGTCGACGACCACGTTTGGTTGGTCGATGACCTTAGGCGGGCCTGTTCTCGGCACGAGTCCCGCCTTCTTGTTGCGGGCTTCCCGCTTGTAGACGGGGCATGCCGCACTGCAGGCTGGGTGTGGGCCTTGGCAGTTGGCGCACGTGGGTGGCTCCTCTTTTGGTCGAGGGCAGTTGTGCGCCTGGTGCTCGCCACCGAATCGCACACAGGCTAGGCGCCTGTGACAGTTCTGTGAACTGTGGCGGAAGCCTTGGCAGCGGTGACATTGAGAGGGTCCTTTCTTGCCCCTCCAGGCCTCTATGACGACGCCTGGCATGAGCAAGACCTCGTCAATGTTGTAGGCCTTGGTTGCGGTCGGGCTCTTCTCCACTTCTGCGAAGAAGATGCATCCGGGTCTGCTAGTGCGAGCACGGATGTGCTTCGCAAACTTGACTGGCACTCCCTTGCTGGTCAAGTCCTCCACTATTTCTTCTGTGGGAGTGTCCGCAGGTAAGCCCCGGATAGCCATTTTCAGGGGCTTCTGGTGTGGTGGAGCGATGGCGTAGTAAAGCGCCTTGTCTTGTCCTAGGTCATCCAGGTGAGCCTGAATGACTCTGAATTCGGCGTCCTCTTTGGGAGTGAATTTAAATCCCTTCCCAAAGGGCCTCACGCTGGGTGGGTGACCGATTTTGGCGGTCAACTCCTTCATGTGGGTCGTCCAGTTCTCCAGACGGTCCACTACAAGGATTGGTTGTCTCGTTGTGGACGTCTGGGTAGTGGGCGCCTTGGAAGGGCCTTGTGTTGTCATGGGCCTGTTTGTTGTTATGGGCCTCCGAGTTGTTATGGGTTTCTTTGGTGGTGGTGCGGCAAGTACAGCTGCTGCTGTCCTTGGCCTGGGTGTAGGCGTAGGGGCCCGTTCGACTTACAGTGTTACTGGAGTCGGTTCGGGCGAGGTGGAGAGGACTTGGACGTCCATCTCCTCGCTATCCCCTTCCTCGGAGTCCGAGGTTAAGGAAGCCTCTACCGTTATCCTCTTCGCCGCTTGCGGCTCCGGGTCTTCTTCCCGCCTCCGCTTGCCTGGTATAGGCGTTACGGTAGGCGGCAGTGCTGACCCCACCGCTGTCAGGATGTGTACATCCTGGGCAGTGAGGTCCTCCTTTTTCTTGTCGCCAATATGTACTTCCATTACTCGGAAGTACGCCTCCAACCAGCGCTGCAGACCCTGCGACATTTCTCCCTTCTCTCGAAGGGAGTTGAAAATACTCAGGTCGCCCTGGTATTTTTGTCGCTGGTCCTGCAGCACTGCGTCGGTCGAGCCTTTTTCTTCGCTGCTGGTGTTCTTCATGATGCTGGATCCGTCCTCGTGGCGCCTTGGCATGTTTGCCATCACCGTTGAGGTTAGGGTCGGAGACCCCACCCCGCGGCGAAGGTTCACACGCTGGCTTTCTCGGGGAAGGTATTCGCCTCCGAATGTACAAGTACAATTCGGGTGCAAATAACAATATTTAACAAATATTAAATATTAAAATAAGCAGTGTTAGGGGCGCCCGTACGATGGCAGTCGGAGCGCAAGCACGTCCGTTCGCCACGACAGTCCGAAACACTCTTTATTTTTGTGCTAAAAAACAAACTCCGCAGGTATATAAAATATAATGAGACTATTTACCTGACAAAGACGTGTGATTATTACTATTTAGTGTGATCAGATAATTAATTTAATTTTCTTTAAAATTACTTAATATATTATTTTAACTAGTTTTGAAGGCTTTTTTTGTAACACTCCTATATTATATACTTGGCTTGCTAGTATATTATTTGTTTATATCTCTATATATATCGTTATAAATAAAACGCTTTTTTCTCTCTTCTTTCTACACCCAAACTACCCGTATGTTCTTTTGCACTTGTCTTTTTCTGTCCATCCTAAGGTTGCCTGGCAGAAATTGCATTTAGTGATAAGACCCCCCATTGTACATTTCTATTTTGCATAAATACTGAAAATTTTTGTTTTAAGGTGTACAATAAAGGATATTCTATTCTATTCTATTATAAGTTGAATCAATAGATACTTAAAAAAAAAACCTTAATAAATTATTAAAACACAAGCACAGTGAGTCACCTTTGAATAGGATATAATTAAAACTAAAATCAGTCAGTAAAGGTAAAACATTATATACGCTATATGATATTTATTATTTTATTTATAAGCATAATAATATAATAACATTATTGGATAATGGAATCCAAATTCAGTAAGGAAATCTACATTTCCAACTAGTAATTTCCACAGCAGTTTAATATGTTATATTATACATATGTTTGGACCATTATTATAAGCGTTATTATCGCAGTTTCTACTAAAATTGTATATATTATATATTTGGAAACATAATGAAAAACTAAAATTTTTATTTAACCAACATTTTTTTCTTAACTCTTGCTACCGAGATCAAACCTATCAAGTTAAAAAAAAAAATATTGAATTTAAATAAACATTGATTCTTTATTGCAACTTGACAAAAGTGACATTCCTCCATGTGATACCAAAAGAAAATAAAAAACCAAACATATAAAACAAGCTCTTTCCCCGATCTTTTAGAAATTTGTCAATGTTCCACAAGTACGTTAACCGTGCTAAAGCGGGTCGGGTCTTTTTAACACCTCACCAGTTTTTGGAGGCTCGTATATCAAGTTAATGTTATCTGCGTTGTGCTGTCGTCGTGATGCATCGCATACGCACACACACTGATTAAGCAAATTAATTTGTCACACAACAGACTGTTGGCGGTCGTAATTAATTTGTAATTTAAACGAATATCTTCATGTTAAGACGCTAATATTAACCGATGTAGTTTTAAGACTATCTGCTATAAAGCCGTCTTGCAACAAAAAGTCAGATTGTATAAATATTGTGATGTAATTTATAGTGATTTGTGTTTCTAAAAATCGTGTTCCATTTACATAAATAATGCCACACAACAAACAAATGATTTGCCTACTTTCTAAACAAAATGACTCTTAAAACAAAAAATATCTATGTTAATTGAGATAGATACGTCCGGGCTTCCAATACTGTAATTTAGATAAAAAGTGTGTGTCCCAACACAGCATAAATACTCCATGTCTAAACAAGCTTATCAGTTGACCACCTCAACGTTTTCAAAATTAATGGGACCAGTAATATTTAATTTCTTTTAGTATTTTTTTTTTAAATATAATAGGCGTAATATGGTTAATCGGCGCTTTGAGTGTAAAATAACAATGATTTAAATATTTCATTTATATATTTTTGTATCGTTTCCAAAAACCTTTTCCTAAAACTAGTTAATTATATGATTACTGTCAATAATGATTATTGACCTTATAAAATCATCAATAGAACCGATGTACAGACAAAGGGTTCCGTCAGCGTTAAGAGGCCCGCAAACCTTTGAAAAAACAAAGCCAATTTGGCCTAATAAAGAATAATTAAAAAAACAAATTTTATTGTGATCCCTGTTCACGCGTTACTATCCCATATTTTAATTAATCGATTCGTTTATTGGGAAGCATTGGGTCGGTACCACTGATAGTATTAGACAAAATGATCGTTTCTTATTGTGTGATTTGTTACGCAAGTATTTAAGGGTTAAAAAGGCGGGTGCTATTAATGGTACTATTATGATTCCGTTTCGAAGGGATATCATTTTTTTAATGTCCTGATTGGCTCAATTTGGATTCATTAGGGACATTGATTGGAGCGCCACCCATTAAATTAATTTTAAAACTTTGAATTATTACTAAAAATATTAAAAGTTTATAAGTATATCTTCTATGTTGTAGGTAAATGTCTAGATATATTACAGTGTCGCGATTGTATGAATTTGCATATTCAGTACATATTTTAGTAATCTTTGATCTGTTTATCGAGGAAGATAATAGTAAGTATACTCTTTTTTTCTCTTTATTTAAAAAATATTTTATTTTACCTCGTTTTCGAATATTTAACAAGGATATGATATCAATAATTAAACACGACTCTATATCGCGGACTTTACAAACATTCAGATAACGGACACAAAGAACACCCAGACTCAGAACAATTTGAAAATTACACGAAGTGTTGTCCCGTTTGGGGATCGAACCAATAACACTCGGCGTGGCAGGGTAATGGTAAGCTGACCACTTAAATCACTGCGCCATCTGAGCAGTCAATATAGTGAATATAGCTTATTATACTTTTGTATACCTAACTGACATATATAAGTATGCAGGCTTAACAACCAACTAAGATAACATTAACCTAATGTGTCTGTCTGTGGCATCATAGCTCATGTACGGATTTACCGATTATAATTAAGTTATTTTCATTTGAAAGGTGTCCTAATCGAGAGTGTGATCGGTCGGTATTTTAAGGTTTTACTTTCAGAGTTATGATATACATTTATTACTCATATAGTTATGATATAAATGATTCTTTAACGAATTCTGATCTATGTTATATTACCTATATACCTCAACGCCATCTATCGAACATACGTCGAACTATAAACGTATCTGAACATGAGCACACGAGAGACCAGAACAAAACAAGTGTAGATAATATCTCCTATCACTACTTTGAGAAAATTATCTAAAGAGTATTAGCGGCGAGTCAAACTCTAGCTGGGAGGCAGTCTTACTTATGCAATGATTGTGGACTAACTTCATGAGGGAAAACTGTGTAGTTTTTAGATGTCATATGAGATACCTCATCTTATCTAAAATAGATACTACTCAATCTTCTAACCCCTTCATAAATTATTCCGGTGTAATGCGGCGATCAATCCAAAAGAAACAGGGAACGAGCTCTGATAGGTTATGTCCACCATATCCGAAAAACCCCGTTCACTACCAATAGGATAAACCCTCATTTATTCTCCAAATTTCTGTACTCCAAAATGAGGTAGCCAACAGCGCTAGCCACCATTTACAAGAGACATTCGGAGAGTTATATTTAGGAGTGCCTGTCTGTATAATCTATGCCGAATCAAATCAACTGCTCTGTAATTAAAAGATAGTGAACCTCTCGAACCCCCGCTCATTCTCTATTATGCTATGTATTAACTAAAATGATGCATTAACGGGAATAATAAAAAGAACAAATATGGTGGAAATGGTCTGCATTATGTCAACCACTTTTGCCTATTCGCCTACAAATACACCCCAAAAAGGTTCTTATGTAAAAAAAGTTGATGTTCATAATTACTGCACACAATTTTTTTTCACTGAGCTATAATCAATAAAGGACATGAATGTTATATAGGACAGTACAATTATTACAATCAGATATGTACCAGTTACAGAAAGGTGTTTATCAAATACATTCAAATTTCAAAATAATTGAATTATTCATAAAGCATTTCCAGCTCTATAATTTATATAATTGCATTTGATCTACAAAGTTCTAGTGATATGCAATTAAAATTTCCGTCTGTCTGTCAAACGTCCCTCAGTGGCATAAGATGATCTGACGACCCCAGAAATAGAGACTAGAGCCTGTTATTATGATTTCACCGTTTGATACAAATCTCTGAAAGATGTTATCTAATTATCTGCTATTTTTTATTTTAATTATGTAATACATAATCTGATTACGTAGAATTGTTTATCTGTTTTAAAATACGTTATACTACACATTTTCTTTTCACAAAAACGATATTATACTATAACTTATACAATATTCATAAAATTACTATTACAAAAATACTTTAAAGTTTATATACAGTTTTAGAAAGGAAACATGCTAGTTCGTTTCGCCACTATACTGAAATACATACGAAAACTAAAAGTACTGAAAACTTCTTTTTCCTTGATTTAAAAAGACAACTTCCGCATTAGGACTTAATTAAATAAGAACACCTTGACTCGGGACAAATATCTGTGGATCGCACAATTTTTTGTCCCGTATGGAATCCCAGCACAGGCTAGTCATTTGTGTAATTTACTACCAACATCCAACTCAACTGAAAAGTAATATTGTACTCGGTAACTTTTGTCTGTACCAGTGTACCAGTACACATTTACATGTATTATCAAAACATATCTACATATACAACTGTTTCTTTGTTTCCGGAGCCTGTGTTAAAAAGCATTCAAACGAAATACACCTTGAATCGATTGATAAATATCATCGACAGGAAATCACGTTGCGATAGACAATCGAGACGAATCGATTGAACATCCTTTATGTATGTATGTAAATGTAATTAACGCGATTGTGTTAAAGAAACGATATTTAGTGTGTGTGTAGTCGTGTACCCAGTTTCGGCTATTTTGCTTTTATGTTGGTCATTAGCTCTATGTTATGTTATGAATAGAAAATATGTCTTATTAAAAGTAAGTGGAATAAATCAAATGAAATCAAGTATGGCCCAGGTTGGCCAAGGAATCATTTTCATAATAGAAGAATAAATAAATACCTTTAATAAATACGTTTATTACCGCTAATATTCCACTATTTAGCTTAATATATAGAATAGATAGTGGAACGAACATACTCATAACTAATGCGGAGTAAAATTTATTCTTTTTCTCAATTTTAAACTAATAACTGATACTTAAATGCATTACCATTGCTAAATTTTTTTGTTCCTTAACAGTAAACAAACGACAGAAAAAAATGCGACAGTACATTTTATTTAAAGTTCTCTACTGTTTAAAATGTTTATCTTTGAAACAATAAACTTTTACTAAACAACAAAAAAGTATACATTTCACAATCAGTATACATGTAAAACCCATTAAGGGCAAGCATACAATAATTGGCGATGGGTTTTATACTTTTTTGTTGAAAGGTGCGAGGGCACTTGATTGACGGGGGCACTACGTCTTTTTGACGGCTCTGACGGATTTTATGTGTAGTGTCTGGCTACAGGGTGTTCTCTAAACTGATTTGATATTAGTATTAATGTAGCATACATTAAGTATGTAAGCACTTTTATGATAATTACATTGTCAGAGAAATATTAAGCTAAGGAACGGACTTCCTTGTACCAGCTAGTTCCAGTTATAGGTATTCTGACTTGCTTGAGCTATTGCTTACACTTCTCAATGTATCTGTATAAGCAATATCCCATTCCTTCCCTTTCTATCCTCCCTTTACTGACAATATACTCTAAATTTTCTCATCTACTTAACAAAACCTCCGCACTTTAATAATGATGATGACAATGAAGGCTTCGCCCCTATTACGTAAATAGGACTAAACGATATTCTGCAAAATGTGGGCGTTAATAACTCTTCTTTGGATACAGGTATGTATGTATGAAAGAGTAATGAAATAGACTGCGAAGTAATAAATTCGACATTATACTAATATTGTACGAAATAATATTGTACTCATTAATAGAAATGAAATTAAAAAAATATATTTGGAAAAAGAAAAATCTTTACTAAGATTTGTTTCGTAGCTAATCATCAAAGTGATGTAGTATGAATATCTAAAATATTAAGTCACCTTATCTAGAGCCAAGGCAACAGCACAACAACAACTGTAACTGTATACGAGTAGGCGTGACTCATTGCTGTATTTTTAGCCGGAACATACAGGAACGCCAGACTAAGAAAAACTTTAAACACCTTTTACACACTCTCCCAGATGCGTATCGCTAACGCATTATCGGTTGGTAATCGAGCCTTTCGCAAAAAGGCGTAACAGAAGCCCTGTTAAATGAGCACGAGGTAATGACTGCCCCTTAAGAAGAGTGGTTAGCGCCGCTTATTACAAACCGCGTAATTGCCAATTTGTTGCGGGTAGTATTAATGTTAGTATGTAATATGTGGTGTTGGTGTATTCAATTCATTGCAGAGTGGTGATACTATTTGTGATCATATTTGGACTGTGTATTGGTATTTGCTTGCTGTTAGCTATCGAAGCTTATTTGTGAGTTTGGTGGTATAAAGTCCGACAAACAGCCTAATGAGTAGACTTGTATTCTATTATTTGAACTACTTAAACAACCTCTTAATAATTTTTTATGCTTTGACATGAGTACTTAGAAATTACTTATTAATTACTCGTTAAATTCCTTATATATTATTTGATTAATACACCTCTATTATCTCTTAGGGGACATAGGCGTGAGCGTATGTAAGTATATATGTATGTGATTTACTCATTAATACGTGGATCTTTAAAACCTATAAAAATCATGAGCGCGCGTTCTATGATTCTTGTATACATTCCTCAATATGCTTCGTCATCAAAGCGTTACTAGCTATTATCGGCTGCCAAACTTTTACACAAAAAATTATCATTTGACGAGAAAATTACCCATGAGTCGTAACATCAAAATGCCGAAGCTACCGCATAATCATTGGGTACATCTTCATACCAAACAATTGATCCTTTCTTTACCCTTGAAGTTAAAAGATTGGTTATCGTATAATTATCTAATCTAAAACCTTTTAGGTGTAAAACTTTGGTTATTCTTCTGAGAAGTATTGTGAGTAGGGTTGCAATTATTCTCTAAAAATAAGTTACCTTTAAACTTTAGCCACAATTTTATCATACCTCCTCGATAGAATATTATGTTATTTTTATAATATATGATAAATTACTTTGAAGTTCTAATTTTAACGAGTTTTTTTTATACTTGCTAATGAAAATGATTGTTAAGAGATAAAGTAACATGTAATACCTGATTAGCAGTGATTTTCAATACTTCCTCAAAGGGGGGCCTTTACCTCTTTATGAGTTTACTAGTTTTTTTTTTTTTCGTGTGGAAACCCCCACGGGTCATCACCTCACCGGAGCTGAGGGTGAGGTGGTATGTCGGACTCGAACCGACTAAAGCCACATGGTGTTCCGTCCAACTGGGTCTATTGCAGGGAATCCGGGATACCCTGCGAAGGAAGCCTTCGGGAGACCCCTGCAGACTTTGGCCACCTGATTGGTAGGTGACCACGCCGTGGACTTTGAGGGCCATACCCTCCCTTCACATTAGAGGCGTGCGCGGAACACGCCATGCCACCGTCTCGGGCCTGCTTCTGCAGCGATCAGCCCGACCCGCTACCCTCAGGCCAGCGCTCATGGAGGCCGGAGATCAGTCAGCGCTCTCCGGCGCCTGGTGCGTCTTCTGCGGGACGGGACAGAACTTGTCCTCTCCCGTTCTTTAGCGTACATCACTACCTCGCAGTACGAGGCAGCGGAAACCCAATTATCGGCCTATACGACACAGATACTTTCCGAAACATCCGTGTCCGGTGAGCACCTGCGTCAACCGGTAGGAGAGGGGACCATGTCTCCTCTCTAGCCAATCCTCCATGACGGGCCTTACCGCCCCGATCGTGGCGTGCCCTCCGCTCGGTCGCTCAAGCCGTTCTTTCCACCGAGCCATGAGTACCTGGCGGAGCTGGGAACGTTGCGCCTCGAATTCACTAGGGGCAGGTCCCAGATCCCACTTCTGCGCCTCCCTGCGCCACTGGTACAGGGTTGCAAGGAATTTCGCCTCCAGGTCCCATGGCGGAGTACGGGCTAGGAGACTCGCCGCTTCAAAGGAGATCATGCGGTGTCCTCTTATGACCCTGACGGCCACAACCCGTTGTGGGCGTCGCAAAATTGCGGCATTGTTGGTCGTCAGGGTCTCCGCCCAGATTGGGGCTCCGTACAGAGCCATAGACCGCACAATCCCAACGTACAGTCTCCTACAGAAGGTATCGGGCCCCCCTAAATTGGGCAGTAGCCGCGAAAGCGCAGCCGCTGCTCTCGTGATGAGTTTACTAGCTGCGATTTCTTTTGTATAAACATTTTGAGTCATACATTTTTGTTCAATTTAAGACTATAATCTATCTCTCTGCCAAATTTAAACCAAATCCGTGCATCGTGCGTTAGGCCGCTTTCCAGGTTATTTTTTCACTTTATCTCGCTTGTGTTGCAGTTGCATGTTTACTTACCCCGGTTGTTCGCAGTTTGGGGAAAATTATAATATATAATAGTTTGTGAAACCTGAATTTTGGGCATTGTCTACTTAGTGCGCTTATAACTTATGACATCATTGATCGAGTATTATTCTATCTACATTTCTTTATTGTTAATATTTAGACTTACATATGCGTTTCTAGGTGTACTAAAAATAATATTACCGAATCATGTTAAAAAAGACTTAATAGGCATGTTGACATATATGCATTATAAATTTATACGAAGTGGCAACCCTAACCGTGGGAGCCAGCCGCTACGTATCGGTTAATCATGGCCTAATTACCAGTTTTAGCTATCAGCTATCACCTACGGATAGACAGTGCATTAGCCAAAGGTCATGCTTTGAAGAAATCATTGTTCTATTATATAATATGCTCACATATTTACTTCAATTCACATCGTTTCCATTGCACTTTCTAATTTTAGTATAATAACTGTAACATACGATATTAAAAAAAACGAGCTATTATTTAAATTAATTTTATTACATACGTGCATAATTTTTTTCCCCTGCGGGGCGACCCCCACTTGCTTCCATCCTTATATAAATCACGAGCGTAGTCTACTGTCACTACACATTCTACTTACATATAACATATACACACTTAAAATAATTAATTTTCATTTATAGCTGATGCTGATACTAGTCTATCCAGGTGCCCATGATCAAGGGGGTTAAGAACATACCATTAATGTCGGAACAGTCACAAATAAAACACTTAAAACATTTATTAAACTAATTTAAATTTAGTCGTTTGTAAGACTTCATATATTAATCGGTTACATAATCTCCCTTTCAGGCAGCAAACATGCACTCAGGTACTTTTTTACCTAAACATTGGTGCCGTGTAATTCACGGTGGAGTAGAATAGGGCCTCTCCGTCTCTATCCGTTAGTTGTCGTAAAAGGCGACTTAAGGATAGGACTAATATTATCTATCAGACTATATATACAGAAATACAAATCTGAGTACTGTATACAACGCTGCCGGTAGGCCCTCATGGATACAGTCGTGAGCGTATGTAAGTACGTATGTATATACATTGCTGCAAATTACTTATTAGACACAACTGAGGAAATAACAGGTACTTGTTTAAGTTGTGCAAAAAAGTTTGCATAAGTACCCAACAGCTACTTTACGTATGTCTGTATAGATGTTGTTCCATTCCATAACAATGAAGCAAAATTATAAATGTTCTAGAAGTTGAAATCATTCCTTCTGGGTTTTTCTATCTACCGAACACTAATAAAAACTGTAGTCAATACCACTTTATCTTCCTCTAATTAAATGCAGGAAAAAGAACATATAACCTTTCATTTCGCATGAATACAATATTGTTTTGTATAAAAACTGACATTTGCCGAAAATAAAATTAATAAATATGTATATGCATTTACATCACCACCATTTTTTATTATCACATCTATAACTCAATAAACAATTGCTATGATTGATGGGTCGGAATCAAAGCTAAGTAGTTAAGGCTTAATAATAGACTACGGACTGCCGACTTAATACAACATAATATTTGGACATCACAAAGAGGGTCAATTGGAATTTAACTTTCTATAAGTTCCTCGTAGAGCATGAGAATAATTGTTCTGTAAATGTCTTCATAATAAAGTTCAAGTTACGTCTAGAACAATGTCACAGCATACTCTATGGACTCTAACTAACTTTAAAGAACTTTTATTGTTAGTAAAAACTATTTAAATGTAAATTAAGATATGTCCGCTTCTCAAAATAACAATACTATAGGTATTATTTAAGAAAACGAATCATAATAATAGTGTAGGAATCAATTTTGAGATTCAAGTCGAATGTTCCGCGATCTCACTAGGAGAATAATTCAGTTGAACTATGATCATCAAGGAATTAGATATGATTAATACAATTTTGACGAGTTATGTTGTCTACATGTTAAAGCAATCATTCATTTCAGAGTACGAGTGATACGACACTGTAAAACTTTTCTGCTTTTATTATCATTCGTTTCATTTTTTTATATAATATAGGGGGACAGACGAACAGACGGGTTACGTGATGGTAAGTGAAATCTGCCGTGCTCCATGCACGACACCTGCAACTTAGGAGTCGTAAGTGTACTGCCCGCCTTTGCGGGTGATGAGGGATGCAGTCAAATGCAGGGAGGTGAAAGAGGAAAGGGGGATGTAGAAATTGGAGATAAGGGGAGAGGAAAGAGGAGAGGGGGAGTTGGGCCTCCAACTGCCACTTATTTCGGACAGATGCAGAACCAGCGTTGCTTCACAACTGGTTTTGTGATAGTGGCGCCGCACTGGTCGAAGCGGCCCATTCATGCCAAGCATGGCTTTACCACTGTACCTTAAGAGAATGAGGTAGCTACGTCTGACATTGAACGGTTGTCTCTAATCTAGACCTGCATTACTAAAAATCACTAGCAAGAGCAACATGAAAGAAAGAAAGAAAATATATTTATTTTGTACTCATACAAGGCAAGTATAAGCAAAAATGGTTTAGTTACCTCGTAAGAAGCAGCGCTGGTATTATGCAACACCTAGTGAATATCACGGACAGAGAGCCATCTTTTGGTATATATATATATATAGAAGATAGAGTGAGAGAGAAAGAGTACCGAAATAGAGTATTATACATAACCAACTTAATCAAAGCTTATACACATGTAACATTATTATGTGTATATATGTATAATTGTATATATTGAAAATATTGAAAATATACTACTTATCCAAAAATAAAATTAAGAACATGATTTCTAGCGTGTTCGTGTTATGTGCAGAGATTTAACAAAACATCATGTCGTTCCTATTTAATCTGTGCTCCGTACGCGGGCTTTTCAGTAGTTCTAAACAAAGAGAAATTTGAGAAAATGAATAGTTTTAAAATTAGGTAAAAGGCAGACGCCTATCTCCGACTGAACATTCAATGGAAATTTTATAATCAGTAATTCAGTGTTAGTTTGTGAGTTTCCTATATAATAGTATACAGAATTTTTGAGTAAATTTTTGAGTGTTATATGATAAATAGTCATTGTGACTTTGAAGTAACCAAGAGGATTAGAGATGAGATTAGAGATGTGGAAGCAAAAGGTAAGCTTAAAATCGTTGTTTTTGTAGGGTAAGCAGATGTCGTTTAAGTTTTTTGCATAATTAAAGGTTACCGAGTTAAGGTTCGAAGAGGTGGTGGCAGATTGTTCCAGCACCGAGTACTTGTTAATCTAAAACTCCCACGGAAGGCGGCTGTACAATGCCTTGCTGTGACCAATAGTAGGTAGGTAGATTTAATGTTTGTGTTATTCACATGACCAAGCGAGCTTTTTAAACAATTACTCGGGCCGCTTGACACTTGTCAAATTGATTGACACCAATGAGAAGCGTAGCAAAATGGAGACTTTTGCGTGTTGACATTTTCATAATGTTCCTATAATTGAGTAATGGAGTTACGTGCGAGCGCGGCGGCAAATAGAAGCAGAACCGAGCACATTGTATCAATTTCTCAGTTCCACCCAGTAGGCAGGACCCATAAACCGTGTCAGAATAATTCAGTTTGGACAAAATGAGTGTTTCACTCAGCATTATACGTAGATCTGTGCCAATATAGGGCCTAATTTGGTGAAGCCAGTTTAAGGCGGTAGAAAAAATTGCGGACAGCTTCCATTATATGCATATGTATTTCAACTGGAGCAATCCATCAAACACAAGTAACAAACGGCATTCTGTTACTTACTCTATATGAGATCTATCAACCCTAACAGATGTCACAGATGTTAGGGTTGATGGAACTCATATAGAGCAAGTTCAATTCACAATCTGGTTTGCTTAAGTGAATTTCATGTATAGTTTTTTTGGATCCCATTATTCACTTTGATTTACTGGGATTCAAAAATAATGAAATCCTTTTTGCCTAGTCTGAGATGCTGTCTAAATCTTTGTTGATCTGTCTTACAGCATCAGGGCAGCCACTTCTATGACAGGAGACGTATAACTGAAGATCATCAGCATAGAGGTGAAGATCATCAGCATAGAGGTGAAGATCATCAGCATAGAGGTGAAGATCATCAGCATAGAGGTGAAGATCATCAGCATAGAGGTGATAATTGCATTTTGCTATTGTTCTAGTTATGTCTGCAGTGTAAATAATGAACAAAACATGGCCGAGTATGGATCCTTGAGGAACGCCTCTGGTCAGTGGAGTGATGACACTTTATGGGTATAGTTATTTGTATTTGGCACCTGTACATATTGGTAACGATAGCTACATCTAGGTGGTATAAGTATTAAAATATCACGTGTGTATTTCGGGGATGCCATACTAGTATAAGATTCTCCCTAAATTCTTTGATGGAAACTTGTATCGATGATATCATCAGGCAAACCATTGTTTGATTCGTCTACCTCACCATTTATAACTAGAAACTTATTATGTAAAAAATTAAACACAATATTTTCTGCTTGCAGAGCTTCCTTACTGTACTCACCATGTCAAAAATAACTCCGAATTCATTCAGTAGGGCAGTACAGTGCTTGCAGGGCTTGCAGGAAGTACTAGTATTTCATTTTGTTTGGAATACAGAGCATTGTGAAGATAACAAAATGTAGTTCTTCATAGGAACTTCGGAAGGAAGGAAGTTAGGAACTTCATAGCTCCACAACGAGTAGCAGCTTCTACTTCCTATGCTTTTATCATATGGGAAATATCTTAGTTTCTATATGTATTCCATTATAAAAAATGTTTGTCTTGTCTCGTCGTTTGCCATTGTATCTATGATGTTGGAGTTTTAGTTCAAAAGCCAATGCGTTGAGTAGTAGTAACAGAGTAAGAAAATAATTCTTAGTACTACCCACAGGTACTCGTTTTACTGTGTTAAGTGTATATATATGAATCGCAGATACTTGACTCAGCGATAATTCCAAAGTGTGTTACAAACATGAATCGCTGTTGGAGCAAAAATCTTATTGAAAATAACGAGGTGGTCTATTCATTCCAAGACCACACTATATACCACCGATAAATACGTTTAAAAAAACTAACAAACTATCTCTTACAATGGAACGAGTCATAAAGACATTTGACACGTGCTTCAGACAACAATGTTGACTCAACGTAAATAATATTAACGAGGTCAAGAAATATAATATGTGTATTTCGCACAGTCATAAAACTGCCCATTCTACAACATAAAAATCAATCATCAATATGTTATGACTTATGGTCGTATGGAACTTATACAATTAGTTCGCTCCTTATTTGAATTTTTATCTTTGTTTCTGTGTTTACGTCAGTTACTCGCTTAACTATGTTGTACACATGATGGAATACCAGTATATTCGTTATTACAAAGTGATGCCCGAAAGTTCCGTTGGTAAAAATATGTAACCAACATAAACTCGCTTAATGAATAAGAAATAAACGCCTGGGAATGTAAATATAAAAAAAAAATGCTACCTGCTTCCAAATTTTGTTTATTGTCATAATAAAATAATGTAAATATGACAATAACACTTAAGTAAATACATCAATAAATAATATATAACCCTCTCTAAACATCATACAAAGCACACATGAGCAATTTTACTAAATTACCTAATTTTGCCCAAATCATCGGTTGACATTACCTACTTACTTTAAAACTAATTTTTATTCTGTCATTGTATGAAGAAACTTGTCCGTATGTTGAAACCACGGGTAATTTAAACATTGTGATATAAGTGGTACAATAACATACATGAGAAACTAAGGTTCTCTAAAAATAAGTTATCAAGTCACATAATTTAATGTTTTTGGCTTCTTGGTTAATATTTATTTTTCCTTTATTTTTCTAGTATATCAAAAAGTACATAGGTATTAGATAGACGGCTTAAGAGAGGCTCCCTAGTAAAATCCCTTCCATTAAACTATGACGATTGGTAATTCCGATGATACATCAAATCTTTCGAAGTGTTTTAAAACTTTAACGATTCTTGTAGCAAAAACAGCTCCCGTTAATGTTTTGCAACAATAATTATAATTAAACGGGGCAACATTGTTTCTACAATAACCGCTTATTATGAGATCTTAAATATAAGCTTGTTGAGCAGCCCTATAATTTAGCAGCTTAAAATTATGATTTGAGAATTTATAATTTAAGGTATTACGAGTTATTTAATTATAAGCTTCCTTTTGCATAATTATGACTAGTTTTTAGATCGATTTTGGTTCCGTTACCTGTATTTTGCAATTCTGGAAACTGTTTTATTAAATTGCGTTTCGTACTTGATGCTAAGCTGAACATTAAAGCACTGATCAAACATAGGGTATGATATCTTAAGAATGATAATTAGAGAAAAGTTTAGTATAACCTGTTATTATAAATAAGTATTTCATAATTACCAAAATATCTGTTATGTTGCACATTTTAGAGAGAACTTTCAGACTTTAGTATAGAAAATTATTCGATAGGTTAGGTTCCGTAAGGTACTGGAAGTCGGTTCTAAATCTGTTTATTCTTCTTTAACATGATCCAGAGAGCCAATGTAAGATGTCGGAAGTATCGCTTTTAAGTGGCTTCACTCGTCAATTAATCGGCAATTGTTCCTGACCTTTGCAAACTGTTAGTAAGATCGAGGTTCGAGACTTAATTTATACAAGTCCTTCACATACATTAACCTGCGAGTTTTTTACCTATGGACGTCCAATAAATTACTATATACACATATACTTACATTTACTTATATTTAGTTTTTTAGTTCAGAGACTATTCAAAACTGGACAAACAGATCTCATTACTTGACTGTTAGTTAAATAAAGTTATAAAGGTACTTCTTACTTTTCTGAATTGTCTTAGGACTCATTAGTTAATTCAAAATTCAAATTTTTTGGTTTGAATATCAGTTTCCGTATATTTACTGTCACTTAGTTTTCCCTTTCCAAAGACATAATACTGATAAATCGTTACATCAATCGATGTTCAATAGCTTTTGACCGCTTCTTCACTCGCTTAATACCTATTTTTCTATGTCTCAAGAACAAGACTTTTGTGAATGAGCACCATCTTTAGTCTACCTCCTTAGGTAAGTCCTTTAACGTGTATCTTATGCAGAAAATATCGATTGCAGTAGAGTCAGGCACGTATGGGTGTACTCGACCGGAATAAATTCGGAATTACGCCACACGGAAAACGAGTTGTTAAGTAATGCTTGCGTTGTGTTTCATAGAGTGAGTGAAGTTCCTACAGGCCCAACCACCCTTCTCCCCTTTCAATTGCTCTCTTACCCGATCCTCTTTTCCACCTCTAACATGCAGTCAGAGTCTTGAGTTGCGGATGTCCATAGGCATATACCATCCGGTGACCCATCTGCTCGTTTGCCCCAAATACCATGAAAAAAAAAAACCATTAACGGTTTAGGAATAATTGATTAAAGCGTTACCAACAAAGAATGAAATCACTTCAGCATTTATTATATTATACTTAAAACTCTTAAGAGTTAGAAACGATCATTATTATAACGATAACATTATCTTGCTGACTCTATCACGTTAGGGACATGATCCAATATTATCATAATGGAAAATTGTTAATGACATCGGTATTACATTTTTTTTATGCGATACGATGCAAACGAGCAGACGGGTCACCTGATGGTAAGTGACTACCGCCGCCCATGGACACCCGCAACTCAAGACTCACAAGTCCGTTGCCGGCCTTTTAGGTAGGAGTACGCTCTTTTCTTGAAGGTTTGAAGGTCGTATCGGTTCGGAAATAAGGCAGGCGACAAGTTGTTCCATAGGGTGATTGTGCAGCTTCTGGAGAAGCGCACAGTGGTGGAGTGCCAATCGTCCAGGTAGTGGGGATGGATATTTTGTCGCGCAGGACGATGGCGGAAACCTGCAGCCGGTGATGATGTTGATGAAGATGTTGGTAGTCTTTGTGCCTCTTCTATAATAAAACATAAGGTATCAAATAGGTACATATATGATAGTCAAATCGGAGCTGCGCATCTAGGGAAGTACGTTTGTAGAAGAGCATGCCGTATTTAAAAAACAAGTATTTCTACTCGAGAGTTAATTGCACGCTTCACTCGTTACTCGACGACCAAAAAAAAAGGTTCTTAGATTGCGTTTGTTTTTATGATATCTTCTTTTGGGCGTCCGGAACCCTCACTAATTTCGGGGAAATGCAACGAAAGCGTTGCTTCGCCAACCGGTTTTCTGTGAGGCCGTGATATCGCACCGGTCGAGCCGGCCCGTTCTCCCATTCTCACAAAGAGAGTGTTGAATCAAAAACAACACTCTTCTCACAAAATTACAATTATCTCTTCATATAAAAGAGCTTAATAAATTAAAAAGATTACGTTTCAAGCATAAAGATATGGGCAGATTAGCGACATGTTTCGATTATTGAACGAGCACCGATGCGACGAATCGATTATGTCCGAGTAGTTCGTACGGTGCTTGTCCTGTGCGTCCGAAGCTTAACAAGGCTTGCACAATTGTACTTTTTGTTCAACATTTTGAGGATGATGTTATGTTGAATGAAACTGAACTATTACGATTACGGAAACTATTCAAGTTTCCATATCTTTGACAATTTATATCGACTTCGAAAAAAGTAGGTTCCGCGTTCGAACCGTATATACGTATGTTTTTTTATGTTTTTGTTTTTTATGTACGTAATTTTCTCCAAAGCTACTTATTCCAATCGGATGGGGTTGTATATATTAAATGTATATTTGGCAAGAAAAGTTTTAGTATTAATAATATATTAGGATCCGATGAAAATGCTCGGAGATAGACAATGGAACTATTCAATAACTAACACATTGGCACGCCATTGCTGTGATGTCATGTCTGTGTATTTTTGTTTTCTTTTTTTTAATATTGTTTTCACCGTTTAATAACATAAAATGTCGCCTGTACTTTGAAAATGTAATCAGATGAATGGCCACAAGGTCACTGCAGTGCATAGTAGGTATTTTTTGATAAATGTAGTTTATGTGTGAGCACGTTAAAGCAAATGAAAACAAAAGGTACACAGTCTATAGAAAGATACATACATACATACATACACTGACGTTCGAAGGTTTAGGCAGAGGCGTAATTAACGCCCACATTTGACTGATTATAATTTAGCCCTATTTACGTAATAGGGGGCAAGCCTATTGCCATCATCCTGGTACTTTGGGAATTAGATCGGAAAGTTTGGAGTAAATAGAAAGGAACGGGAGGATAAAAAGGGAAGCAAAGGGATATTGCTTATATAGACGGATTGGGGAGTATAAGCAATAGCTCAAGCTAGTCAGGGCCCCATACCTATAACTCGAACTGACTGGTGCCGGGAAGTCCGAATCTTCTTACTTAATATATAAACTACAACTATATTGGTAATATGCATGTACATAATTGCAATTGCATCTTGACTTTGTGTGTTCGTGAATAAGGTCTTTATGTTTAATTGACAGAAATTTTATTTAATATTTAAGTTCTTGTGACCATCTTCCACATCACTATCCACTGCACTACTTGACGCTAGTCGCACTACACTATCGCGACATGATCGCAGCGACAAATCGCAAGATGGGGCCGCCGTCTGTTATTCCGCACCATTGCACGCATGCGTCGGATCCTATACAAGAACGTATTAGTATTGTAATCGATCTATAGATTACTGTACAAAAAAAAATATACGAATTATTCATATAAGAATATTGAAAAAGAGCTAATGATTCAATGGTTTTATATACTCGTAATCTCATTAGACATTTGTGATGGGGGATGGAGTTTTTAAAATTGATGTATTGTTAAACCAATTTTTGGTCAAAATAAATTTATCCTCTCAAATTATTGAGTATCCCATAATAATATGACTGCACAAAATTAAACGTAGAACCTTGAAATCTTACGCACTCAAAGAACACTTTAATTCCACAGGACCAACCAGTCAATATAGCAATATAGCGTTAGGAATAAGCAAATATATATATATATATATAAATATATGTATATATATATATATAATAACTTGATAATCTCACATACGGCCGTCTGATCCCAAACTATGCAGAGCTTGTACTTTGGTAACCAGAGTGGTGATAAACATACTACTTACATATTTCATAAAAATATGTTAAGTAAGTATGTTTATTAGATCAATTACACACAGACATAGAACAAATGATCATGTTCATAGCACAAATATTTGTCCTCGATGCAAATCGAACCCACGACCTCTGACTTATTACTCAGGGTCACTAAACACTAGACCGTCGGGTCAGTCTAATATGTCGCTTAATTTTTACTAAATTTTTCATGAACTCTATTCACATACATCTTATCACCTATATAGAAAAAAAAAACTGAATTGAACGATATATAAAATACTTACCAATTAACATCATCAGCATCATCATCATTATACCTATAGCAGTCCACTGCTGGACATAAGGCAACGTGTGCCATAGCACAATATACAAAGAACTTTTTAAGAAAATATTTCTAAATGAAAGTAAATGTTTAATTCTCGAACCAGATGATTCCCAGCTGACTCACATTTTAAATATTTCCAAATGATATTGCTCACATAAATTCAACCACTAAATCAATTACCGGTCAACGTCAACAATAAAGAAAGTAATAATGTACTTTACAAGTTCGGACCAGGTGACATTGAATTCTATACTAACGCTATAAAAGAGGCAAAGTATCTTTGCACCTCAAAACGGCGATTGCCCATTCAAACATACCAAGATGCCCTGACCTCTGCATAACGTACAATGATACTTTAATCTCGACTATACATGGAGGTCGTGTCAAACTGGCGATGTGCACATAAATGATTTTGAAAGTGTTATCAAGCCCGTACATTAGTGGCGACTTGACACGACCAGTCTTCTGTAAAGCCACGGCTTGTATTAGTGGCTTCTAATTTATTGGGAACGATAGGACGACAGACGCCGGCCACCCTGACCAAGGATCCATTCACACCAAGCGGGGAGGTGAGGCTAAAATGAATACAAGTATTTTTATTTTAAAATAATAAAATAATTTCAAGGCCAGTTGCGAACTTAATTGCTTCGTATTCGATATGAGTACACGTTTAAACAACCAGTAGAAAGGTCAAATGAATTACTTGTTTATAAGAAATACGAATAATAAATTTTATTGAACATCGACATACTTAATTGTTCATTTATATTATGCAGTTTTTTGTAACTTTGATAAAAAACAGTAGCAGTAGCAAAGATAATTAACTATTCTATAGCTCTAGGTCCCTAGAAGGAAGTAACTAATGCCGACCTTTTATGTAATTGACGGCCTCTGTGGCACGCCGGAAGTGCATTTGGCTGCTACGTCGTGAAGCTTATTGCAAGTTTTAACATGCATGGATATGTCTTTTTATATGGATCTAAATATTTTATCATAATCGTCATCATCATCATCATCATCTCAGCCACAGAATGTCTAATGTTGGACATAGGCCTCCCTCAATGAGTTGCAAGAAACCGTACCGGAAAGGAAGAACCGGTCGGTTGGAACCGACTTTTTATATACATATGTATTTTAAAATGTATCTATGTTTATTAATTCATGTTCTAGGACCTATAACACATGCTTTATTCGTCCTGTTCTTCGATTAGGTCTTAATTGAGATGTGTAATATCTCCCAGGATATTATGGTTTGGTCTCCAACGAGTTCCCATGGGCTATAAAACCATAATCTTAAAAAAAAAATACGCTCTTTACACTCCATTTAAGATTAGTAGAACATACATACATTTAATTTCTTTAATAGACTTCGAATAATAGTAACACATATATGTAAAGCATTGTAAAAGTAGTGAGAGAAAGGTAGTGAATATAAATGTCAGTCAGTCAGTCTGGTCTGAGCTGTTATTAGTTTGTTAATAATATTATGTAATGTGTATTGCAAACACGTATTTTGTTATAAAAACGCATACGTGAAATATTATACAAACGTGCATTTTAGTCGGGATGGAACTATTTTATTTTTATAAATAAGTATTTTTGTCTGTATCATGTTCGAAATTTCAAACATATTATTTAATAAAATATGAAATAAAAGCAAAGAAACAAAAAATGTAAGTTGTCTATTCTCCCTATTCTCCTCTACATTTTTATTAACACCCCAAACCAGATAAACAGGATACGGAAAATACATTTATTTGTCCAATCATCGAATATAAGGGGCGTTCTCAAGTTACACCGAATGATTCCGCCACGACAATCGTCCCCGTGATTTGTAGTGATAATCTATACTAATAAATAACCCACTTCGGATTGAGCTGCCTTCCTTGAGGGCCTTTTCTTTGGTCATTTTTAGCTGGCCACTCATTGATTTATTGAGCTCACTGTTTTTTTTTTTTTGCATCTTATTGTTGTTAGATTAACACGGGACCATAGATTAATCAATAGATTTAAAGGGGTCAGGAAATTTTATGCTGATTAATCTGTTATTTAATTAACTACCTTTTACGTAGTTTGATCGAGAAACGATTGATGTTTTTTAGATTATTGCCTCGAAACCTGCTTTTTAGTGTGCTGAATTTAAATCAATATCTAGCGGGGAACTATGCTATAGATATTAAACATATTGAAAAACAAATAAAAAAACTCGGAATTACGGTAGCACACATGACCAGAGTAAATCACCCGCAGCATCTGCTTCTTACACTTGGTCTAAACTTCCTTACTTACAGCCCTTGTTACATAAAGCCAAGTGTGTTTAGGTTAAGATCTATCATTCTGTAATATTTTGAGTACTTGATAATAAACATATAAACGCGGCAATGATATCAATGTAAATAATTTGTCCAGGAACGTAATCTGTCTCTTAATTAAGATAGTGTCAATAGGTCAATTGAGGAGCCTGAGAACTTTAATGACGATTAACAAACAGAAAAACTTAGTTGTAGTTTAAGTTTAACATTTAAAATTGCTCATCTACATATATTGTACAAGGGACAAAACCTTTCAGTAAAATCGGGATAAAACAGCTGCAATAAAAAAAAAATTAAACATTTTCAACCAGTGTGAATCACTTCAATAATATATATTTTTTAAAATTTATATATTATTTTCTTATCATTTCATTATGTTGTAGCGACATGCATACAGTGTAATTTGATAGGCAGCTAACCTCGCGCCCCCGTGAGTTAGTAGTCTCTGTAAACTTACGCGAGTTACTTGAGGGCTAATAAGGCATGCAAATCATCCGTGGTTTTATCCTATCCTATTATAAAGTGCTGCAGACCGGAACCAGATGAAGAATATACCAACCATAGCCAGCTAACTAAATAGCGTGCACAGTGGTGAGCCCGACGTGATAACCAAATAGCCTGCACAGAAGTTTTTGTTTTCTCAATACAGATGTTTTTGTAAATATTATTTGGTACGTGCTTTTATTTAATGCATATTGACTGCACACTGATGACATCATACTAAATTACTAAAGAGTCTTGTATGCAATGGTTTTGGGTGAGCAGCATTCTCATATTTCTTAAAGATATATTTAAGGGCAGAAAAGGTATAAAAACAACATCTTTGTTTTATGAAGTCGTTGACAAATCAAATAAATTAAGTTCATATTGCCTCTGTTTCTTCAGTAATATAAGGAAAGAAGCTCTTTGTGGTCAAACACTCGTGAATCATCCGCTCATTATAAATGGTTGTTAGCCATAAAACGGACACATTATGGCAACAACTATAATAAAATTGGTATTTACCATAAAACAAAGGTTTAAGAACACCCACGTTTTGCTACTTTTATAGTGGTTTAGATTTAGCATCCACAATCGGGTTTAAAACATGAAGGTACACTGAATGGGGCATGACAGATAAAAGATTGGATAAGTCGATTAAGAAATCCAAAAGAACCGCATTCACTGCTCAAGAATGAACCTCATCACTATCCACAGGATAAGCACTTGAAATGGATTTTTTTATAATTGAAATATTATACACATGTTATGTTCTAAAAGGAACTAAAGACTAAAAGCATAAAACGAGAAACTTTTATTAGACAAAATTGATCTGACAGAATCATGGTTAAAAAAAAATATTATTCCAATTGAACTTTAAAAAATGTTTCATGTAGTTACGTTGTTTGGCTTTTCCAAACTTGGATTTGATTTTTATCACATTAAGTACTTCAAACATGGACAAAACTAGGAGTGAATATGAAGGTCTTCATCGTTGTTTAACTTGATTTATTCATATATAATACTATAATAAGCAAAGTATTATTTTGAAGTTATTATTAGTAATGGTATGTAGAATGATCGAGAAGACCTGTATATTGGTATATACAGGTCTATGAAACTCTCATATGTCCACGTAGCTAACATCATAAATGAAAAGATCTTTAAGGTCAAACACGGCTTTAGCCAAGTACCAAGGTTAGCCATCACATGTTTCATGGTGCTATAAAAATAGGAATAGCGGCAGTAGATAAGCCTAGTTTAGGTCCGAAATAGTCGTTGGTTCAACATATTTATAGCAGTATTCCCATCACCTGCTATAGCCCACGAGACAATACTATTCAGTGACTTACTCGCATCTACCGTTCCCCCCCAACTGTAATTACAAGTGCTCAAAAGCAAGAGACTGTATTGCAATCTACTCTGTCCTATGTCTATTTGCATATCAAGTTGTAAGTATTATATTATTCTCTAAGATTATTGGTAGGCTGCTTATTTCTATTGAAGATCTTAAACTCTAAACTCATCTCCTATAGATGCCATTTATGGAACTGAAATCTTTCGGCTGTTCTATATGCTGTGATGGGTCAAGTGCTTAATAGTGGTTTTGATGTTGTCTACTTCAAAATTTCGGTATAACATATAGACATTCAATTATTTTTTAATTACTTGTGACTTACATTTTTAAGTTAAAAGTTGAAGTGTATAAATAATAGTGTACATATAAATGATCAGAACTTTAGTTTTATAATTGAATATTTATTATATACATTATTGATAGGTATCTAATAATAACAAGATCGAATTGATGGTAATTGAGTCACGCACTGACGAATAACTGACGCACTATATGACTGTATACATACTGTCTGATAGATAAGAGTCCAAATAAAATTGAAATTTATATCCACACAAAAAAGTGTTTGTGAGTTTCAAAATATTCAATGTTCACCATAACAAAGTAGTATAGCAATTTCAACCGTCATAAAGTACGAACACAGAAATAACTATGTAACGACAGATAAAAAAGGCATTTATTTAAACGTAGTGAAATGGATGGATGGACGCCGCAAGAGTTCAATTTCGCTTATATGCTCGTAAAGCCACGAGGCGTGTAAAACGCCTATAAAAATCAATTGACACCAGTAAAACTCGATAATTTAGGAATGATACAGCTGTGTTAACATGGATTGTCGAGATTCCGACGGGACTGTTTCTGGTAACAGAAAAAATAGCGATAAAAATCCATTTAATTTATTGAAATCTTTAAGATCTGCAATACACTATATTCGGCTTATTAGCTACACCAACATTATTAATAAGTGACCTTTGTAAGTTGAACGTGGAGTAATCTTTGAAATCGTAAAACTGATTCTGAAAATTGTTTCACTAATAGAAAGCTCTATTACTGCTAGAGCTCTATTACTGTTAGTGCTGTTAGTGTTCTTTGTATGTTAGAAAGACACGAAAAAAGTTAGTAGTCTTCTTAGAAATTTTAATATTGACCATATAAAATAATGTGACCAGTAACAACGATCATTAGAACTAGTTATTTTCCTCTAGTACTTTGCCATTTATCCTTAGGTAGCCATATCTCCAATCTAAAATCTTACACTCATTTTTTCATTCAGATTCTTTCGTTGAGGATTATCACTTAATAAAATATTCGAGCTCTTATCTGCTACAAACATTTGATCAAACATTCAAACAATCCTAACTGATCCCACAAATATTTGATACTACGAACAAAAATAAATGTCACAGAAGTATTTATCTTAACACACGCAACCAAAATGTTTCGACAAATTTCTAATAGGTATAATAAACAAAATATTCACCCGGTTAAGAAGCTTGCTTGCCTTATTAATTTGTATAATATCGCCAGTATAACGTGAACCGCTAGAAAATAATTAAAGGCTGAATTTAAGGGTCAGTGTGATGTGGGTGATTGGGGGCGATTGTAAAAGCCCTATCATCTAAGAATCTCGGGCTCTCGAACAGGTAGGCGAGGGTAGAAAAAAATTAAGTAATAATCCGACCACAAGCCTATGATAATCTGATGGTAACGCCATTTTGTTCTGTGTGGTTTTGTGTAAAAAACGTGTGACATGATTATCGTTATTGCGGAGACAAAAAATATTTAGTGTTGGTTTATATAGTTTTATAGACTTTGAGTATAGTCGGACGCAGATACAGATTATTTTCGTGAAAAGTTACTGTATTTATTTTAAATGAGCTTTCTTTGTAAAAAAATTAGGTATTTCAAGGTCTATAGGTACTCTTTAGCTATAAGGTTTTCTATATAGTTAGAGGTAAGCAAAATATCTAGTTATACCGGAGATTTTCAGATATCTTAGCACCTACCTTATTGCTTTTCTAAGCCATCTCAAGGTCATTTGGCATAGAATGCTCTAGGCATTAAGTTCGCCTATGTACATGTTTGCATGAAGTTTTTAAATAAATAGGGAATCACAACTATCTAAGTAATCATGTCATTATTTATAATGCATCGAATAGTTTTTCATCAGACGTCTTGTTGTACGTAAAAGCTTAACGTTACACTAGCACTGCAAATACACAAAAATAAAAAATAAAAAATCTGTAACATATAAACCAACCACAGGCTAATTATAAAGACGTGGTTATAGAAAGCAACATCGTTACAGATTAGGGATGAAAGTAATACGGGAGATAGTATCACGGCTGTCTCGTTAGTCGCAATAAAAACGTTTTTGTAGTAAAGTGGAGCGAATTTTTTGTCGCACCTGTCTAGCCTGGCGGCAATTTGTCGTGGGACTGTAAACTTGATATTGTGTTAGATGTTCAATTTTTAGTTAAATGTTATTTTAATGGGTACGTTATTGGTTTCAAAAAAATATTTATGTTACAAAGCTTTGAAAGTTGATTCGCCTGGTTGTAATTGTGTACTATGTATTTTTTCTTGCGGGCCAGAACCAATGACCCTGCCTGTTGGATATCAGAGTCAACGCTAAACAGAATTGAAATTTATAGCAAACAATGTTTATATCGAAATAATACATAGACTATAAACCTAGGTATTCTTCCTCGTTGAATAGGGCATTGATTTCTTTTGTTGGCGGCCAAGCTTATTTTATTAAGATTATTTTTGATAATCATCTTAATATGCCGGAAAGCTGAAGAGTCCAAGTCGTATATTATGTTTCTTTGGCCGATAGCAAATACGGGTTACCTTTTATCAAAGTACTGGTCACTTTTTTATATTCAGAGTCAAACAGTTACATAGTTAAATATATGTTATAATTATAATTTTTATACAGTTATTTATACAACATGTTCATTTTGCACCGTACGTTAATGGTCTTGCATTACTTTATAGTCACGAACGCATAATTAATCGCAGCTTTGAAACAAGAAAGAAGTACATTTGCATACAAATTGCTGACAACAATATACTTGAATGAACATGGCAACAAGATAAAATTAATTACAGTCCTCGCTTATAATTTGGTACTTGTATTTGGGCGTCCACCTGCGACTGCCAAGGGATCTTGGTTAAGAAATCATGATATTATACTTTTTTAATATTTTTCTGGCTTTTCTTGTGAAATTATGAACTAAATATAGATAGATAATATATATAATCATACTTTTAGATGTAATTTTTATAATAATAATGGTTGGTACATAAATTTATATATACGATATACCATTGAAAATATAAATCAGTCAATTTTTACACTATTATTTAAAGTCTAGGTTCCCTGGCGTTACTCTTTAGCTCTCTCTGTTTTAAGGTTTGGTAGTCCCGACACGGGCAATGATACAATAGCTAAATATAAAAAGTAATATAGCAAATTTATGATTGTTGCATAAAATATATAAAACCTTTGTTTTCTGACGTTAACAACAAAATATTCCATCAATGCACTGTTGTCGACAATTTTTGCCGCCTAACGTTGAGAACAAATATCGATGTCAACTCACCCTCTGCAAATTATTCTGTTTCGATGTCAAGCGATTATGCACACAGTCTTCGGATTACATAGTGTAAGCTTCTAGACATAAGGTCAGAGGCACATTGGAAGTAGAGAGGTGGTTTAAAGTAGAATTAAATTAGCTAAGTGTGGCTCTGGGGTATTTAGAAATAAATTTTCATTTGGATCAAAGTAAACACAATTAATTGTTGTCTGTCTGTTAATATAAAACTGTCTAGTTTTTTTTATGTTTTAGTCTAAGACGTGCCATGTATTAATCGCAACCGTTTTAAACTAGCTTATAACACTGACAGGATAAGTAGGAAGTGGGTCGAAAATGGCAAGCATTCTAGTCAATTGAGTGACAGAAACTAAACTTCATTTAAAGGTAGGGTAGGTTTAGCAACGGCTGCAATAACCTCTACCATTCCAAAGGTCACCATTAGAACATTTATAAGAATCAGTAACCTCTTAGGATAAAGATTATTTGTATCCCAACTAAATTGTATAATAAACTATTACAGTATTTAAAAAAGAATTATTATTATCATTTTATTTACTAATGGAATTGAAATAGACTTATGAAATATTCTCTTAGAAACAGTGTATCTAACCCCTAATATGCAAGTCAACAATAATTCTAGCAAAAACGCACTATAATTTAATCGCAAGTATAATTTTCACAGCACAACGATGCGCTACTTCAGTAAAGAAAATCACTAGACATTGTAAATTGTTCCCAGCATCGGATTGCATAAAAGTGAGCTTAAATATGTGCATATTATTGCATTCATACAAAGGTATAAAGACGTCAAAGCGTAGGGGCAGCAGAATAACTGTTGTGACGTGGTATATAGCAAATTATAATACAGGTGTGGAGTTTAGGGCGGTTCACGGTTTTGTGTTTCTTTACCAATAACTCTGTTTCATTACTGATTTGCACTATCCTTTTAGAAAATGAAAAAAACTGGACGGTGGCGTAGTCAAGGCATTAAGTTATTAATTATTAGAATTAGAATTAGATATTATACTAAGCAAGCTCTTCCTCTGGCTTTTCTAGCCAATGAATTACGTATTTTTTTGTGTACCAAGTAAAAATAATTTAATGTACTCTTACTTAAGCCTACTAGGGGCAACGTTAATCAATGGAATAAAAGAGAGCGACCCCATCGTGAGTCGTCAAAGGCGACTTAGGGATTAGTCTGTTATTTATCCGACGGTAAGTAAATATGTATACCGTTTATACAGTGCCCTGTTGACGGCAAAAGGCTTGACCCTATTGCGTACGTGGGACTATATTAAAATTTTGAAAATTTAGGCGTTTGATTTGAATTTTTGCCTACCCTTCGCAGATATAGGTGTGAATATACGTTTATGTCCGAAAATTTATTCCCAAAAAACAGCAGCAAATTTCATTGTTTCACAGGTTAAAAATAAGTAATTTTCGCCTTGCATAGTAACAGTAAGCTGCATATTGATGCTTTATACATACATATATGTATATGATTTGTTATATGTATGTATATTTGTCAAAATATATTGTAGTAATAATTGACTTTAATAAGGATATAGTAGTAATAAAATCTTATTTTTGTGCAGCTAATACCCAATAATATTTGATCCAACTTTAGCGCGCGCGCAAGTAACGTTGATCTTCTTACCCTACCTATCAATTCAAAGCACCTGAGTTTCATTATATCAAACTGTTACAAATGTAAACCATAATAGTTTGAACTAAAGCTCATTTTGGTGCAACAAACTTCTAAGTCGTTTCAAGGAAATATATGAATACATTGTATAATTAATTAGAATTTAATATCCACGCATAATAAAATGTACATCATAATATGATATGCTAGCTATATATCATATTTATGTAGCTATATATTGTGATAGCCAGAAGGAACGCGATAAGCAGACGTAAATCTTTGAGAAATGATCTCTTTTTGCTAAAAAGGACACGTCTTGTTCATTATTGTAAAACTTTAAAGTCTCTCTACGACACTGTGGATAGAAACACATATATTGCTTAGCTTTACACAAACTTATATGTGTAAATAGAATAACAAAGAGATGGGACAAGGGAATCTAACCATTTAAGAGACTTTTGTTTAGGGTTCCCACATTTCTCTTAGGGTCAAATGAAACCGATGGGGTTATCATTTTTTTTCTTTCAGGTTCTGTGAGGTTGGTCGTTTTCATTCAGTGCATTTGTTATCAGTATCGATTTTATTCTTAAAACTCAATACTAAATCTTAAATTGTTGCATTGTCTTTGGACGATGCGTGTCTTATACGCAGCGTAGTCTATTCGTAGTAGTAGTAGTAACTGCTTATCATTAAGAGCCTTGATCTGCTTCAGTGCGAGGTCTTACCTTCTTTTTTAGTGTAAATTATGGAAAACTATCAGAACGTCTTTTAAACAATGATGCCATACAGACCACACATTGTGAATGTCACTATTCTCTCCATTCGATTGGACTCCATTTACGGTCTGGCTTCACGCAGCGTTGTTGATCCTTGTAGATCAGATTTAAAACCAGTAGCTTCACAGATAACGACTACCCAAATAAAATTTCGGTAAAAGAAATTCACAAGGGAAAGAGGAGAGCCGAGCCGGCCTATTCGCGCCGAAACATGGCTCTTCTACGGTAGAATAGGTCCAGTGTCAAATACGACGATAGACTCTTCTTATGTTATAATTGTTTATCTTTTAAGGTAGGTTTAACTCTTCATAGTCTGTTTTGCATTTTTTTACTGTTCTGTTATAATATTACTCTTATGTTATTGGTATTGATAAAAGTTACAAATAACTACAGTATAACCCCAAGTACTAACGCAATATTGACAGAAACCAGAGTGCTGTATTTATTAGTATGTAGGATTAATTATCTTCATGTGATTAAATTGGAATTGACTATGTACTGGTTCAAATAAAAAGTCGTCCGGATTAACGTGATTTCAGTTATCTGTGGACCTCTCTGTCCCGACCCCTCCGGTAAATCGGAGTTATACTGTAAATTATATAAACTGTGTTTACTATTAGCGTGTTCTACATTGTGTATATTTATAAATATAATGGTAAACCGTGTAAAACCTAATAAATATATTTTTTTATTTATTCCATTGTAGCATAGAATAAATACTTATAATATGTGGCAGTTGCCTTTCAACTATTGACCACTGGTTTAAAAGTTGCATTATCTAACTATAGAAAAATTTAGAAACGTGCTAATATCTTCCTGACTGGTATTGATTAAGTGCTACATAAACAGGAAACTAATAGCTATCTATCAACATCTAGCAAGCGAAATATAACCCAAAAACAGACCTAAACTAACAAAAATAAACCGGAAGACAAAGATGGGTCCCGATAACATAACCTAATCGATAATTGTATCTACGACACTTCGACTCGCACGTTAACTCGTAAAAAGGTGAGAAAGTATTACGATAAAAATATACTTACAGCCAAAATCGATATACACCTTGCCATCTAAATATAATTGTATTTTCAACCATATCTATATTACTTTAAGGTGTGGAGTAAGGAATTTGGTTTTTAACGTAGAATGGTTTCGTGAAGTCGCGAAGAGCATGACAATAAAAAAGGTGAAATGTCTCATTGGAAGCGATGGTGGACACATAGCCGATAAGGGACCACCGCAGTGGATACTGGTCCCATTTTTAGGACTGTTTTCCGGTACGAAATTATGTGGTATTTATAGGTAGTTGTAGTTAAAAACAAGATAATAGGGTTGATTTTTAAAAAGATATCTCTAAATAAAGATTTAAAAACTTCATGCTGAGGAACGACCAGCGCCATCTGATATTTTACTTATCTAGTTTTTTCTCACATACGTACCCTCATACACTGACACACATGGTTTCGCAGAGCCGTAATTGACGCCAACATATTATCGATAATAATTATGTCAAATATAGATAAAAGTAACATATTTTGACACCGCTTATACTATTATTAACAATAACGAATGCTTGCATTAAGAGAATACTATAAGAATTCATTTATTAATTATGTACAGTAAATTAATTGGTAATTATGTTTCTGATCCTTTAGGGTCATAGGGTTCGAGTGTTCGTTCCATTTACAAGGAATTAGATGAACAAATGATCAATGCTGGCCTTTTCCTCGCACAGCGAATAAGAATTGCCATTCAACGTGGTAATGCTGCCAGCCTCCTGGGAACGTTAACAGTAGGCGACGATGCAGAAGAATTTTACGATGCATGTTTGTAAATAGTCCCTATTGATATTTTATTATGTTTTTGTTACATTTATTAACATTGCATGCTTTTAGGAACCCATTTATTAAAGTTTATTTTTAATAACTTTAGCTTACCTTTATAGTTAGTCAAATAGTTTTGAAGCGTGTTTTATTTATTGTCGATACCTCATATAAAATAAGTACATATAAACATATTATTTAATACGTTTGTATTTTTAAATAGGTAGTTTATTTCTTATAGTTTAATTTTGTTTTTATTTTTATAAAATATGTTTGTTTATTGGATATGCTTTTTAATTTAAAACAAAAAAAAAATATACTAAAAAGAAATATTGTAAAGTCGTAAAGTTTTAGTGTTAAACTAATTTCTCGTATAGTGTAGACAATTTTCTGAACAGCACTGAACCAGTTAACAGTTAGGTATATATATGTATATAGACTGTAACTAAGTGCCTAAACTATCGTTAAAGATACTTATTAAGGGAGGGGTAAGGGTCTCAGCGTAAAAAAACACTTTTTTTTTGTAATTTTTTATCTCAAATATCAATTGAGCAATTTTATTCAAACCTTCTATACATTATTGAGCATAGTTTTGACTATGTTCTGTAAATTTTTCATGCAAAAATATTAAACCATTAGCCCGTGACAGAGCTTCCCCCAGGACGTATTGAAAAAAAAAAACAATTTGCGGTGTTCACTGTAACTCGGCCGGAAATTATCTGAAAATTAAAAACCATAAAAGTTTAGTTAAATTATAAACAAATCTTCCCCCCAACGTTCTCTGATTATTTATTTTTTTAATTTAAAAATTTTTGGCGGCCATCTAAAGTGTGAACCGTTATTTTCGACTAAAATTTCCGCCATTTTGTGAGTGGGAAACACCCTTAATGTTAAAAAAAAAATTACTAAACGTAGGGGGGAGGTATTTTATATGAAGAAAATGTGTACAAAGTTTGAAATGAATCGGTCGAGTAGTTTTCAAATGGCAGTGAACACGGACTTCGAAAACGTAGTTTTGAGAAAAACGCGTCACTGCTATTTACTGTACTAAATCCTTTTCTTATCAAATTAATCGAATAAACAACAAGTAAAAAACGATTTTTTTCTGTAAATTGAGCCATACGTTGTGAGACACTGGCTCGAGGAGCGGGCTCAGTAATAATGACGCATGTTCACCACATATCTCAATTAAAATTAGGGACAAACACTGTAAATGAAAGTAATAATTTGTGTATGGAATAAAATATAGTAAAATAAATTATATATATTTTCGTTTCGTGTGATAAGCTCACATACTTACATCCATTATCCGCCCATCCACAGTCTTCACAAATTTTAACCTTTATTGATTATATGATTGATTATACTGATATCATTTAATAAGTTTGTAATGATGTAATATGAAATTAAATTTGCTCAAGATTTTTGACAGTTGATTGTGCAATCAACAACAATCAACCAGCAAACCCAGCCAAGATGTTCAACAAAAAAAAGATAACTCTTAAGAAAATATGTTTTTGTAAGTTACTGTAGCCTTTGGATAGTTGCTATACTGTGTAAATATTCGTTCCAAATGATCATATCATAACAAAAACATAAATATTCTACACTCATACAATACTATACCTATATTATAACACGACTTAAGTTAAACTACTGTACTAATAAAATCTATTAATGAACTATATAAATCTAGTCCCATTGTTTAACCGTTTTAAAAATCTTTTTTTTTATCATCTTTCAAGCTAAAAAAGAAGTCTCACTAACTGTAAAATTGTGGTTTACCTACAAAAGGTACGATACAAGATACGGCGGTGACTTCAGACTATCACTTTTCTTGTTAACTAGAAATTAAATTCTTACGTGTGGTAGGTGTTTGTCACCGTGTCGATGATCTATGGAAGCGATGATAGTAAGGCAAAGGTACGTCTATATTTTAGGATTCTGTATGTGATTTGTTTCCTAGAGGAAATACGGAAAAAATTGTAATTAAGCCTGTAGTGTGTGATATAGGTTAGAACATAGCGAAAACCGTGTGCTTTTAGTAAGTTTCACCCAGAATTCCATCTGACCCCTTAGCCCCGGTGAGGAGACGACTCGTGATGTTTTTAACATTCATTTATAATAAAATAAGAAATGCCAACTTGAGGTAGGTACAAACGAAATACCTAATTAAACTATAAGGATAGGATACAGTTTAGTCTTCCTAAGTGTAATCTCTTCAAGAAAACAATAAAAACTGATATCTTGTAATAGTATATACTGCAAACACCAAATAAACTGTTATATGCACCTTCAATTATTGTATTCTTTCTTATTGTAAATAAACAAAAGCAAACGACGTAAAAAGTATAGTAGGCACGTGGTCTGATTTCTTGAAAAGATTTTTTAGATAAGAATTACCGTCAAATAAATGAGCACCGATCTTTTGAACAGTTATCTAAATCCTTTTATTACCTACGTAATACACAGTAGCACGCTTCAGTCTCTCTCCGGTTTTAATTAAACTATGCCAAAAAGAAACAAATTTTAACTTTAAGAATATTGTATTAAAGTTCATTTTAATGAAGAGTGTAAAGAAAGTTTAAATGAAGGTTTTTGATTGGGTAAAAACCATGTCTCCGGTTGTAAATCCATCACGACAAATCACGGGGGTACATTGTCCTTTGATGCATCCTTTCCATATATTCTGGCCGTAGCACTGGGTGGGATTGTGGGATAGAATAATTTGAAACAATACTCAAACATTTAAAAGCCGATTATATTTTTTAATCCGATCTATGACTCACAAAGATACATTTTGTCTCTGGCAGCTATATTTTTTTTTAGAAAAAGTTGTTTGTTTGTTGTTTGCACAGGACACTGACTTTGGGTAAAGATATTTAGACTTAAGAGTTAAAATATATTGGTTATAGATGGCTGGCATTCTAAATAAGATTAAAATTCATAGAATTTTGGGTTCTTTGCCATTTAAAATTATTCGAGTGTAAATGATCTTGTGTCTTCTTCTTTTTCATTTCTTTGTTATATTAATCATCTTTAATGAAAATGAAGGTATAACGGTGTTGATAAGAGTTGATATTATTGCAGATTAATATGTAATAAAGTATAAGTACTTTCTTTACTTATCGAATAGAAACCTTCTTAGCATTAATTAGGGCATGTCAAGCTGTTATGTTTATGTCGCGCCGATCATAGCTACAAAGCGTCTCATGCATCAGACCATTTATCGGTACATCGGGCTTTGATCTTTATGCAGAAAATATCCATCAGCAGGAGAAGGCCCTCATATGTAATGGTATATACATACACACACATACGTTCATACCTCTGAATTATCCAATTATAAAATTAAACAAAGAACATCATCAAGAAGGGATAAAAATGTTTAATGTGGTTTCACCAATATGAATGAATTCATATTACAAACATGTACCTACTGGACAACACCTTTAGATGATTATTTGACGCTTCGCTGGATGTACAGAGAATGAGAAACCAATGTTTTATATATAGGGGTATAATACTGTATAAGAATGAGTGAAGAAGCAATTAGAAACCACTAATAAAAAACCAACGTTAAGCTTATGTATATATATATATATATATATATATATATGTAGGGGTCAACCGGAGAGAACATATTGTGATTCAAATATGTAATGAAGTTTTAAAGGGGCAGGTTAGAAGTAGCCTAAACCAAAAAAAAATCGTAATGAAAGTAGAGAAAGCTTTTAAGATGTTGTGTATTATATTATTATACTGTATTGAAAGCACACTTATTAAACTTACCATACAATAATAAATATTGCATTAATTTTCGTGATGTAACACTTCTGCGTGGTGCTCTCCTATGTTGAGATTTCTTAATTTTTCTTTTTTCTTCAATTGTTTTATAATTTGAAAGCAAATGGCTATGCTTATAAACTAACGCACCTTAACACTAGCCAGGATAATTTTCCTCCCAAAATGATTTTAATAAGGCACACACCGACAAGGTTGGTCCTGCACTACCTATTGTCAACTAAATATTATTGTTTAGTTTAAGTTAATAGCTGTAGAGTTATAGGATTAACTAAGCTATTAACTTGTCTATCACCTGTCAATAACTAACTAATACACAAAAAAGACTAAAGTAGGATAAGCATAGACTTATTTCTAAAGCTCAGTAGGAAGAAGATTAAATATTCTTCCCATACTTTTGATCCTACAAACAAATTTGTTCAGGATAATTTCCCATGAGAGATGAAGGTGTGAATTGCTGTAAGTACTTTGTTGTTTATTTTGGATTAGCAAAACGGGATAGGAGACGGTTGGATATATTTATTATTGTTCTTAAATAATTGTTTTTCTGTTTACTTATAATATCAATACGTTTCCATACCCATATGTAAATTATTGTATGTGAAAGCTGTCGTATTTTTTTAAATAAAAATATGTTTCCTTTCTTTCTTTTTACCCTGCCAATGCTATAAGGATATAAAATACATAGGAAGTCTATTTGAAACTTAACCAGTTACTAGTTAGTAGTGAACGCTCCTTCTGAACCACTAGTAAAAATATAATCATAGTTCAAATATAAGCTACATTTCTCGAACAAGTGCGCCCCAAAAACTTGCATAATAGAAATTAACTTTTAACATTTTTATTTTTTTCTTATTTTAAAAAGACATCTCCCGCACTAGGATTAATTCCTATGTCGTGGGGGACTTTACGAACATTCAAACAACTTAAACAAAGAACACCCAGACTCAGAACAACAATTTGATGGTTACACAAAGTGCTGTCCCGTGTGGTGACCACTTAAACAGTCATGGCATGATTATCATAAACATGCATTGTCTTCGGAATTGTGCCGCCGCCGAACCGCGGGTCCAATTTAACAAGATGCAATATTTGACCGGAACAACAAACATACATTGCAAGTTAAATATAAGCTTGTAAAAGCGTGATGTCAAGGCCGAGAAAATCATTATAATATGTAATTCGATACACGGCAACATACGTCACAAGCGCCGGCCGTTGCAGGCGCCACCAGTTCTCTCATCCAGAAACGACTTCAGTACTCTTCTGATGAAACGACCGCATAATACGGCCTGACGGTCACTACAGAACCTAATTAAGCCTCTCTATACCACCCATTTTAACTTGATCTCTCTGATCATAACAGGTAGTAACAAGAGGGGGTCTAGTGGCCTGGATTATGTTTGATGTTCTTATCTTATCTATTAGCATTGATTTCGAGATTCGAAATCTCGGTGTGCGGTTTCAAAGTGTTGATAACCTGTTGGGTATCTTTTTCAAGTATGTTATTGAGATATAAGGGTTTGTACGATAATTCTACATTTTTAACAAAAGTTACAGTATTTTAGCATTTAAATTGGTGTGTATTCTAATTTGAAAAAAAAAAAAGTACCAGACAACTCAAAATTATTTAGGTTGTAGTAATTAGTAGTAATAATTATATGTATTTAATAATAACTTCATGATAATAACTTCAGCATTCTCAGATATCATCATCTCAGCTCTCTTCAGACCTTGTACTATGATAAATATACTTATATGTGAATTTCTAAATACTTACATATTTTAGATATAATTACACCCAGACACAGAACAAATACTGGTGCTAATCAGATTTTTTTTTGTCTTGTTTAGTAATCGAACCCACGACCTCTGACTTAGCAGTTAGCGTCACTAACCACTAGACCGACTGTATATGATTTTCTATCATAATGTAAGTTCACAAATAGCTAATTTTATGCTAAGTGTCTCTGAATAGTAGTATTTATTCATTATAATTTCTTTTTACATAGCTCTTTATTTTGAACACTGCAGCCTGCCCATTTTACCCACGTATCTCAATCCATCCAAAGGTTGCCTGAAAGAGATCGCTGACTGCGATGAATCCACCAATTGTACACAACATGAGCTAGTACATGTTTCGATGTAAATAAAATATTGTGTTCTATTATTTTGTGTACAATAAAGAGTATACCTATCCGTTTATGTATATAATATTCTATTACAATGTAATGCTTTAAAATTTACACTGACACACATATACCTGAACCATTGTAAACTTTAATCTCATTCAAATAATAGGAGACATGTTACGAGATCATTAAAATCCTGTCCATCCAAAGGTTGCCTGTAAGATATTGCTTATTGTGATAAGGCCGCCCATTGTACATTGTATTTGGTGTACAATAAGGAGTACTTACTTACTTACTACTGCCGGCAACCGCGCACTCAATAAGCTGCTGCATACATACTATTGGATAGATAACAATACAATTTCTTAGTTACCTCTTATGACACCCACGGGAAGAGACGGTGAAGAGACGGTGAAGCCCTATTCTACTCCAACTAGAACACCACAACATTTTTTTAAGATTTATTTATTTATTTATCTCTTTATTGTCCACCATTAAAGTAATGGAAAAAATAAATAAATCGTAAAATCTAACAATTTCATTAGATTTTATGTATTAATTCAGGTATCGCTAGATAGCAGTACTTTTTACTTTATAAGAGGTAATTGTGTATTAGGTAGTTAGTAAAGAATTAGGTACGCGTATGTATACTAATAACTTGAAAAACATAAGAGACAAAGAACACCAATTTTCACCAACGATTTGTGAATCACACAAATTTTGGTATCGGGTGCCAATCGAAACCACGACCTTTGGCTTCCCATTAAGTACATATTTGTTTATGTTCAGTGGTAACCACTGGACATATACAAATAGTCACATATTATTATGTAATTAATAAAATAATATTAAATCAATTTCAAAAACAATTCTCTCATAAAAACTTACGAAATAATACAACAGGCATTCAAAATGCCTGGATATTCAGAATACACTTTACATGAATGCGAATGATATACCTAATAAAATCCTTACCTTATGTCCTTTTAAAAGAAATACAAGCACCAAATTATAAGAATACCCATCTAAATCCCAAATTGAATTTTTACTGTAGCAAGAAAAGTAATGTTTCGTAACATTAAATATATCATTGGGCTCGTGTCTCGAGCTTGGTGTTCACTTGAAGCGAGGAACGCGGCGGTCGCGACAGTCGAACTAATGTCAAGGCGAGCGCAATCAGGGTGCGTGGGCGCTCAGTAAGAATAGTATGGATGTGGTTTTAATTTTAAGTTAACGATTAATTTTATATTATTAGCTATTTAATATTTTATAATAAACCAACAAACAACATACAACATTCTAAATATTCCACCCCTATAGACATTTTATATATGTTGGTTTAGGGATCAAAGTTTAAACGGTAATCAGAGAAGCGTTATTTAAAATGCAAAAAAATATATATGAAAAGTTTAAAACTGCAGTTTAAGTTACTTATTCATTAACATAATTATGTTATCGCATCATCAAAATCTAGTATTTATTACGTTAAACTTAAATACTTAAAATAGGGAAACTACAATAGATGCATAAAACAGATTGTATTTAATAAAATTAGTTAACAGACATAATAATGACAAGCTACACCGGCAACGCCACACTATTGGTCTGCCTAGAAAGTGACGGCGAATAGTGAGGTGACAAGACGTGAGGGCTTAAAAATTTTGTACTGGTCAGTTGAGGTCGGATCGAGATCAACATCGCTGTTACTGTTATTCAGTGAATTTGATAGTTTATAGCTATAGTTATGTGGATGTTCCTAACAATTAGACAATCAAAATAATTTATTGCTTGGCTAAGCTATTCCTAACTTTAAGAAAATTATCATTACATATAGTAACATTATTAAACTTTAAAATCTTAAAGTTATCATAAATATGGTACTTAAACTCTTCGAATTCATAGTATTTTCATATATGGCAGTACAGTTATGCATTTCTACCTACTTACATTTTTGAAGGGATAGGGGACAACCAAAGCATCCCAATGACACCTGCGACTCAAGTCTGCTCTTTTCTTGAAGCTTTGAAGGTCATATCTGTCCGGAAATACGGCAGGCGGCAATTTGTTCCACAGGCTGGTTGTGAGAGGTAAAAAGCTTCTTGAGGAGCGCACAGTGTTGGAGTGACAATCATTCAGGAGATGGGGATGGAAATTTTGTCGCGGAGGACGATGGTGGAAACCTGCAGCCGGTATGAGTCCGAACAATTCCCCTGGACACTCCCCATGATACAAGCGATAGAGAATGCATAGTGAAGCTACATCTCTATGCAACGCCAAGGTGTCAATCTTCAGATTTATTACATATACAGATTAGATAAAAGATTCAAATTACAACAAATATTATTACGTAGACATTACTCACACGTTTGCTCGGTTTCGCCCAGTATTCAAGACCGGCTGCCCCCACTATTATAAATCTCGCCCACCAAATATTTTGTATATATGTGCTCACCTATCAGAATGAACATACAAATTAATTAATCTTATGTCCTATTAATATCAGAACTATATACAATTATTGAAGAATCGTTTTACAATAATTACAATCATTGTATATAAAAAAAAGTAACTAAATTTATTGCAAAATTTTCTACTTGTTTAACCTATTTTACATATAGGTAAAACTAGAGAACATTTGAATTTGTACCTACGACAAACTAGAACGTTGAGCACTACAGGTTGTCGTACTACAATTTTCAACACGTTTAGACAATTTGTATTTGAATGCCAAGACAAATTGTCTAAAAAAAAACGTAAATAAAATGCCCTTTAAAAAATCATTTTCTAGTATATTTTTCCTAGGTATGAAAAAATTGCTTATGAAATAATGCATTAGAAATATAAAAGGCACGACATTTGAATGCGTGTTCTGTTTTTATAAGGCTTTTACAAAGTATCTATAGTAAAATTATGTAATCTAACATATAAGAACTATTTTAACATTATGTTTTACACAAACACCATCATTAACATACGGTTAAGTATTACCCACCATGAGAGAACCATATTATTCACCATGAGAGAAATTATGTTTTTTGGTGATTTCCATACGATATTTTATAATTAATTCTTTCATTGTTAAAGTAAATGTTTATTTTGATGAATTCAATGCAAAATTACTAAGGAACACATAAGAATTGTCGTATATACATATATGCCTGATGCTTTGAACTGTGACGATTGTAGCTGCACCGAGTCATCAGATAGATAGCGGTTCTATAAAAATACTAATATATCTGTATACATTTCTATAAGACATAATATAAACGAATATTTAGTGGTCTCTTACTGGAATAGAACGGTAAGCATAAAATAAATGAGATATTTTTTTACTTCCTATGGCAAAATGCGAGGTACTGCTGAAAATTTATATTAGTTCAGATTTTACTTTCTTTCAAACATCGAAAAAATATTCATATCCATATTATCTAGCATCAACCACACTCACGCTTCAGTAATTGAACGGCGATGTAAAAGGTATCTACGGCGCAAATAATAAAAAAAAAGCAACGATAATCGCGGGTCGCACTGCCCCGCCCCGCTCCGAGCGTGTGCGCAACATACGGTACGTTTATTGTGCGGTAAAATAAAAGTGCACCATTCAATGGGTTGGATTTCAAGCACGATGATAGGGTTGATAGTAAAAAAGACAATATCATACTGTTATTAAATTTCCATTGTTGTCTTTGAGTATTTGTTATTTCAGATAATATTGATAGCACTTCTAATACACCTGCAGAGGTGTAGGGCTTTTATATTTTGTTAAGAATATAAGGTGTACTCTAAACTTTACAAGAAACGTTAAGTTAAAAAAATATACATACATAAGTACATATGTAGGTTCACACCTGTATCCCAGAAGGGTTAAGGTGAGGTTCATTAAGCACCCATATTTTGCCAAATAGAATTTTGTTCCAAGTTTGGTTTGGTTTTGGTGGAACAATAAATACTTATATAGATCTACACTCATCTGCGTGATAACTTCCATTGCACGATGCAGAATCACGAGCTCAACATTTCTAGGGCTACACTTTCCATTTGTATAGTTGAGAGAGAGATGATTTTCAATATAATGTCTCAAACAATACAAAGTCTCAAACACTTTAAATGCTATGTCTTCAAAAACCTACAAATATTTCAGTTATGGTTTTATACTCATGGATCGGTATAATACCTCTAGCTTCGGATTGGCGTTATCAAACTGCTGTCTATTTTTAATTGTAAACGCATATACCCGTTTCAAAGATTTGTCATAAATGAATTTGTGTGTTATGTTTGACTTTATAAACAGCAACTCGGAATTGCAATGTATCCGTTTACCAGGAGAAATTAACTTGTAAATCACTGGTACTATGGCTCTCAATATGGCAATCAATGCACCACCACGTATTCAATACGATTAAAGACAACAAAGTATTGTTGCATAAAAATGGATGTTTTATTTGTTCAGTGAGGGTGCGTATCAAAATCCATACTTAAATTACGTTGTGCATGAAAATTGCTTCTACTTATGTTTGACATGACCTGACCTCGTGGCAGCTACTGGTGTGGGTAGCCTCTCGCTAGAGAGCATGGTTATTGCTATGGTCCAGAGCGAGAGTGCATGGATTCCGCCGCTTCGTACTGCGAGGCAGTGATGCTTGGAAATGAAGCGGCGGAAAGGGAACGCGAGAGAGTTAGTACTCTTTCGTCCCGCAGAAGATGCACAAGGCGCAGGAGAGTGCAAAATGACGCATGAGCGCTGGCCTGAGGGCGATAGACTGGGCTATCTATCACCCTAGCAGAAGCAGGCCGAAGACGGCGGCATGACGTGTTTCACGCGTGCCTAAATATGAGAGGGGGGGGGGGGCGGACACCCCACACATCATATTGGGGTCGCCTGCTCAAAAAGCGGCCAGGTCTGCCGGGGTACACAGGGATTTCCTTTCTAGGGTACACTTGAGGCCCCGGCCATAAGACCCGTTGACGGAACACTGTGTGGTTTTAGTCGGTTCGAGTACGACATACCACCTTACCCATTAGCCCCGGTAAGGTGATGACCCATGGGGGCTTCCACACACAAAAAAAAAAAAAAATTGACATGTAACGTAATTTCCGTTGTATTTTGGTTTGAATAAACACGTGTGTTAAAATTTGTGTGATGTAAAATTATTTGTTTCAAACACATTCAAATAATGGACACAAATTGTTTGAATATGTGTAAGTCCCCGCGAAACAGGAAGTATTTCTTTTACGGGAGCTGTTTTAAAAACCACACTTAAAAACTAATTGGCATATCTTGTTGTTTACGATCTCGTTAGTAATTATATTACGATATATACCTACATAAAAACAATAAATAAAAATATATTCATGACTATAATTAATTATAAATAATTTGAGTTCAGCTAAAATTTTGTACTCTATCATGTTCGCTATACCACCATGCCGCGCCACAGAGGTTGCTATTGAGAATACATATTATTATATAGTTTATTAAAATTACGAGATTTTAACATGTATCCAGTGATGACGTTTATAAATTATTCAGAATGCGCAGAATGAATGGTGGCGCACTTTGGCACATTTGTAAAAGTGAGACATTTGGTTGACTTATTTGGTTTTGCTGTTAAACATTTGATGCTTTTTAAGCGATCGTTTTAATTTGTTCATACGTTACGTATTGCATATTGCATAAATTATGTATATATTCATAAATTCACGCCTACTTTTTTGGGTAGGCAAAAGCATGTTAAACGCCCATATTTTGCCAACCGTAATTTAGTCCTAGTTACGTGATACATTTGTATAACAGTCCAATCGGTATGGCAGAGAATTTTGCTGTTAGACAGGGCTCACTAGCTTGATACTGTGGCATTCCGGCTGCCTTCTAAGACCTCCCGCGATGTGCCGCGTTGCGCCGAAGTATACCTCTGCAGAACCTGCTGCCTTATACACATCTCAATCATAAGTTGCATTTGAACAAGTGTTGTTTTGTTTTTAAAGTTTTACAACAGTAGATTGTAATTTGCTGTTTATATCGATTTTTACAGACTAAGTCGCAAATATAGTGTGTATTGCATGTACCCCCGTTAGCACTGCCTCACTCCGCCGGACATCAACACTTACCGTTCATGAAACAGCGTCCTTCGGCGTGCACTTGCATACCGAAATGCGCATCGGTATCCCGCCGCGGGATGCCGATGCGCGGTCTTTCATGCCGTGACAAAAAATCCTTTTCGATGCCACGGGATCGATTTGAAACATTGCAATTCATATCGTGTTCCCACTAGATAAGTTTGGTCAAAAATTAAAATCTCTGACATGCTTAAAGCATTCGCACCCCGGGACAGGCGCTTTTTAAGACAACCACCGGCAGACATGTGGTGGCTCTACACTAGTCTGACGAGACCCACACGGTTTAGTATAGTAATCACAAATTAAAAAGCCCGTTTTGACTATTGTCACCATCTGGCATTGTCAATTTTCAACCAATATTTATTGAACGAACTGACATGAAGTCAAAAACTTAAATGTTTTAAACAAATAAATCTATTTTTTACGTAAACTAAGACAGCTTATGTAATTTAAAAATCATAAAAAAGCTTTTATGTTAATTAAAATCAATATTAAAAATAATATTTTGAGTATGATCGGTATTATTCGGTTGCAGCATAAATATAATTATTTTCATAGTGTTGAAACAACTTGAAACTAATGCAAGCCAACCAAAATTGAAACATTATATTAAAATCAATATTTACTCATTGATATTTGACAGATTTCATTATTAAATTACTTCGAATTTAAAAAATATTCAAATATCTTCTGTGTTAGTAACGTATGTCAGTTTGTTTTTAACAATCATTTAACACACCGAAAAAAAGTATTTATTTTTTTTCGTTTCTCATAATAATATATTTTATATTAAAACCATTTGATTTGATAAAACAATTGACTTTTTAAAATTTATGTAAATAATAAAATATTAATAAATATGATTCATTTATTTTTCTAGAGAACTTCATTATTACTACAAGTTTCCCATTAATATGGGAAACTAGTACTAGATGTAGTTTTCAGATACGATAAGGTACTACTAAAAAACTATGTGTCTATTGAACTCAAACGTTGCATAGGTAATGCATTTATTTTCGACTTCCTTTATATTATTAAAATTATACATATAAAACTATTTCTCAAACTACGAAACCAAAATAATGGATAGATTATGAGTTCATAGTTTTTTTATCGATTCATTGTGGGATTTGATAACTTTAAATGATTTCGGGTTAAACGAGTAATTTTGTCAAATACTAATGTCGCTGTGATTACATGTGTTAAAACGGACCATTTAGTGTGTGATGACTTAAATGTAATAGTAGTATGTAGTGCTATATTATATTAGTAATATATATTAGATTAAGATAGAATTGATGATAACGAATATAGCACTAGTAATACCACAAGATTAAAACTATACGTATTATCAAAAAAATAATCTTAAAACACTTCACTTCAAAATAAGATGAACAAAGATTCATCAAACGTCTTTAATGTAAATTACTTTAATCGATATGGCTAATAAAGACATAGTAATATATCTAATAAAAGATCCAGTAAAATATTCAATGACTTTATAATCCATGGCAGAGACGCGTTAATATTATAAGGCTGACCGCAGACAGTCAATGCTTATATGTGATTCAGTTAAATACGGTCTGTAAATTTGTACATGTATCTAAAAAAAAAGTAGTCTAACCTGAGTATAGACTTTTTTGGGTTGACTGTTTCATGGTGACTAGCCAAGCTCTGGATGATACGGCTTTTAAATCAGTCAAGAAACATTAGTTCTGGTTTTAACATACATCATTTTGAATGTGTATGAATAGGTATATTCTATAAATTATATCAGTCAGCCCTAGCCTATTGTGCACATGCTAACTAATTTAAAACTAAAAATACTATCCCTTACCCTAATTTTGGTGATAGTTTTCATTGAACGATACAAGATTGGTTGAAATTCAAGAAGGATCGAGTTACTTCAGTCACTGAAGTAGGTAGTTCACTTTTCTTTTACTAGATGGGGCTAAATTTATTCTATATATAAAGAAATAGTATAAATAATATCACCATAAAAGTATAAAAAGACTCTACATACACTTACTTATTAATTGACGCAATTAATTCTTGACAAAAATGAATACCAGACGGTATTTCTTAAAAAAAGAGATTGGATATTTTCTTTAGAGTGTGCGTTCATCCTTAGGTAGATTCTTTACCCCTGTTATCTTGGACAATATCTTGTCACAAACCGATTGAATTCCGAACAAGTATGCATTGTTAACACTTTAACACGGATCTTACTGATATAATATAATGTGCGTGTAATTTTATTTTGGGTTCCTACTGCGTTATGTGTTTTTTGTTGAGATTGTGTTCTCTATGAATTTTATGGAAATGATTCTTGCATGTCAAACTCAGGTTAATACAATAAATGAAATAAAAATTTCTCTATCTCGACACTTGTTTTATTTTATTTTAGTACATTTAGTACATTTAATTTTTTTTCGTGTGGATCACCAACTCACCGGAGCTAACGGTGAGTTATGTCAGAATCGAACCGACTAATATCACAGGGTGTTCCGTCACAAGTGGGTCTAATGCAACGGATCCGGAAATACCCTTAAAAGGAAGGCGCCTTCGTCAAAATATGCCATGACATACTTACTAAATTTTAATCAAAGACAAAATTTTGATAATTTATTTTGCCAATAATATCGGCAAAAGGTTTTGTGGTACTAAAATATGTAACTTTTTGACTTCATTTTAATTATTATGAAAAGGGATCGAGTGACATTGGCTGATTTAATGATTTCTGTGTGGTATTCGATCAAAATAATATAATTATTTTAGAATCGTGTGACAGGTTTAATAGTAGGGATTTTTATCGGGTAATCTTTTTGCTAATTTCGTTTTTTTTTTTCAAACAAGCTATATTTAATAATTACAAGCCTGAGTTCCTATAAAGGTCTGAGTTCTCTTCACACAACTTCGGCTTATGCTGCAGTCACGAAAATTTACTCACAGAGTTAAGTTTAAGATATTCGGGCACAAAACCGGATATTGCGTTGCGAAATCTGGAAAGTCACTAAAGTCATCTAGCACCGTCTCCTGCTTTCAAGAACATCCCATCAGTATAGATCGACCTCAAAAAATCATCAACGAGTGTTGGCATGCTGCTACAAAACCCCGATCAAACAGCAGATCAAGCAAATCAAATAGGGTTCCGATTACATCACACCAAGCAGGCACGAGATTTTGAATCCCCAAGAAAAACGTAAGCATGCATAGATAGTACGCCCACGCCTTACGGGTCGGGATTAGGGATCACTGTGGACGCTATATGTCCCATCCAGGAAACATAGCACATTAAGTCAAGTAAGCCATATTTAGTAGTTAGTAGTAGTTCATTAAGTTTTTCAAACGGTTAAAACTTTTTTTTTCAATTAAATTATCTGTATCGCGTTAGAGTAAGGGCATACATTATGCATAGCTCTACTTAAACTCGTACTCACACTGCTTACGAATCCGTTTGTAGAAAGGTAGTCGAAAGATGATGGGATAAAATATTATAGATAGTTATAGTTACTAACATATATTAATAACTCTTCTTGATACATTAAATATTAAGAGTATTCTGGTACACTTGGATACGATATTTGTTCTTACAGATTACTAACCTAAATCCGTTGGTATTATGTATTTATGTAGGTACCCTTAATTCCAAAGGAAATAAGACACCGCCCGCAAATGAGTAATTTGAAAAATGTAACTACACCGTTCTTATCTATCTATCAAACACAAATCATCACTTAGTGAATCACTATTAGGTTGAACCAATGACTCAAATGACCCGGATTTGAACCTCATAAGATACAAGAAACGCCGATAGTATATGAAAAAGAGTTTATTTACTTGGCAATACCAGAATATCTCAATTTCCTTGAAGCAATGACGTCTTATAAACATCAGACTTAAATCCGTTATTGGGGACGTAAAAGAGCTTACAAAGAGGTAAAAAAAGTATTTGGTGAGGAAAGGGCACACGCGGTTACACAGTCCTATCAAAAAACAAACAAACATACGTTTCTACTTATGTGCGTCGTCCGTGCTTACTTGGAAGACGGCTGTAAAATTTACGATTCCTTGTATTATTGTCAGGTACGATTAAAAAGTATTGTATACACAGGTATACTAGGGGTTTGTTCGGTATGTACCTTTATTTTAAAGCTTCATAGAATTTTAGTTAACATAGTAATTATATTATATTGTGTTGTAATTGTTTGAGTCTTTTCTCATGCATTCATATATTTATGTTCATCACATAATCATATATATATCGACGTAATAATATATATATAGACAAAGATCTGGGATCTTTCCTACCGGCTAATTATATTAAAAAAATTTTAGCATTTCATTCATAAGGGTTGAGTGTAACACATAGCATCAACTAAAAACATGGCTTAAAATGTTTTCTACCCTTCTTAAAATGAAACTAGTGTAACAACCAGGATCGAGTAATCCCTAAATTCACTGTTACTCAAACCCACAATTACGCATTTACAAAACCGTCTGATGGGTTGCCTATGCATTACAGAAATTATACGTCTAGTAAACGTTACTAATGAAGTGGGTACTGAAAAAAAAACTAATCTTATGATTACAGGACATGATATTATAAGAGCATTATAAATGCATCTATCCTACCAGACTACCAGGTGCTTAATAGCGGTCTATTTAATATTATTTCCTTTTGCGTTGAACATTGATAGGGTTTTAATTCGAGTTTACGCTTTTACTTGTTAGTGTGAGATTAGTACGTGGTCGTTTTTGAAGGGTTAAGTACATTGTTCAGTAGTTTTACTGGATAAACAGCGATAGTTAGTTTTCAATTTAAATGCATTTTGTAAAGAAGCTTTTAACTATTTTGTTCACAGCTTCCTTAGTTCAATATAAATAAATCTTTATTGTTGGTAAAATAAATTGGCAGTGGTGGTGGAGATTTTGAGTTTAAGTAAACTTCTTAACAGCAGTCATAAAGTCATTCTTGGCAAAAAAATTTTAGCTTAGTACAGAACCGTCTTTAAACCTACCGTATGCTTACTACCACCAAGTTCACCAATAACAGCAGAGATGCGATGGACACAAGCCAATGGCAACAAATAATTTACTCCAGGTCTAGGTCCTCCAGACATGAGGGACCGACTATAGAGAAAGATACCTACTGCCCTTAGCCTGCACGGGGTCAGCAGATTTTTAAAGCATGGGGGAGGAAGTCATCTCAGCACTTGAGTTGAAACAAATGATTAATTAAAGACACGATTGGTTACTTGCACTAAAACGAAAACACAGTTGCATCAACATATGATAAAATGTTCTTAAGACATTTTGATGAGAAAGTCAAACAAACACACAAACATTTCAATCCTATATTTTGTCATTCGCATAAATTATCGATACGAAATATCATAAGGTATGGTACAGACAATCGTTCATTGAGGTACTTATTTATTTTAAATACAATCATCAGGGGGCCCTCCTGCAGTGACACACCTGGGGTGCTGTCGTTGGACCCCAACCTCGGCGCTTTCGGCCCCCTTTAATCAACTGTCATGCGACCATTACAATGCTATAAATTCTTTTACCAACTACGTCGGCCTTGAACTATTGAAAATAAGGACTAAATTTCTATGCTTTAGTCTCAAAACGAAATTTGTGTTAAAGGTTTATGTTGCAGTTAGCCTGAAGTGTATAGGTTTACAAATAAAGCTTAAAATTGTTTATATAGACGGCAAGCCAAATAAGTCAGATGATATAGTATGGTAATGTTCAGACGCCATTTTCGTTTATTTGATTCGTTATATTAGAATTGGGGCAGCTATGACGGGTTATGTATTTAAGGTAAAGAATATAATTAGTGGTAGTCTCAGCTTGGTCGTAATTAAATAAACTATTCTACAATAGAAACACCTTTTCGTAATAAAACATTAAATGAAGAAAACCGGACTAGAAGCTATGGCGACCTTACAGTATACCATCAGATAGTTTTAAAAATCTTCTTTCATAGAATTAAATACTTTAGTAAGACTTCGAGAAAGAACGACTTTTTTCTTCAAGCCAGAACACATTATGAAAGGCATTTTGCTAGCTATTGAGTTCATGCGCTAATTTCAGAATCCAATTTTATTTTTTCATCCAAAGAAACCAATCGATGAACACCGATGGTACATATAATACACATGTATTATTACAGTAAAACTAAAAAAATAATAATAATATAGTTATATATACTCGTAAATATGTATAATCAGTAAAATAAAAATACAGTTCTGCTGTTGTAATACTCACTAAACTAGACTAACAATCTATAAATTTTAGTTCAGTCCTGTCTAACGACGTTTCTTATTCTGATAACGAAAGATTAAACTAATTTTAGTTTGACAGAACATAAATTGGTTAAGTTACTCAACTTAGTCCATATTTACTCATTCGCTATTATATACGTTTTAAATGACAAAAACTGTCCAAAATCAAAAACGTCACTCTAATATTAGACATCACATAAATGCATAGCGACTCATTTTAGTGATATAATTAAATTCCCTTTTTATGGTAAAATTGAAGAAATAACTTCGTCAAATTAGTATAATGACAAAAACGAATTCTTGATATTAGCGGTGGCTGCTTCAGAGGAAAGGTATCTCTACTGTTGTGTAGGATAAAGTAAGGATAAGGTATATCTACTGTTTATGTGACAATTAAATATAATCATGGCATTCTTATTTGAAGTAATAAGAGTTTGGAAAACTTAAAGAGATAATTCTTCAGGAAAAAGGAGAAAAAGTTTGTTCTTGGATTAAGGCTACATCCCAAAGCACTTAAAGGTTTGCTTGAATTTCCAATAACAATACAATATAGTACAAATCGAAAAAAATATACATATGATACTTCTCATGTTATAGAAATGTAAAAATAAAATATTCTCTATCTAGTGTTTCTCTATATTAGGTACAGGTATAATTTGGTTTATTTATGAAATATTTTAAAAGGTTTTATCTGCACTTGAATTTTTGCCCAAGGTAACCATGAGGCTAATGTAGAGCAAGATAATTTTATTGCACTCAGCAACCTTCTGTCATGTTGGGTTCAATTCCCACTTAGCACAAACGTGTGTGAGATGAGCACCATCATAATTTTGTTCCGAGTCTGTATGTGTATTTATTATTATATAAATGTATGATGTTTTATTGATATTAGGATTTAAAAACTCTCATCAATACCAAATTATAATGTTTATATTTCAAATTATGTCTACTGTATCTTTCCAGATTATGATGAATATAATGTGTATACTTAGGAGAATTTAAATCCTGATCAATTTAATTAAACTGCTAATAAACATATTTATTTTAATTAAGACATTAGTTTTACTATAACTTCACTATAATCAACAATCACATAAATTTAATTCTCAACAAAAAAATATTAATTTAATGAACTGAAAATGTCAAATAAAACAAAATGATTTATGCAAGATAACAGACAAGCCTTAGAAAGTGCTCACAAGAAGCAGCAGTTTTCAAGATATACAATAATATAGATATAAATAATAGAATATACAATAACATCAAAGTTATGAATTTACTATTGATTTATATGTCTATGGCTTGAGATAGCTGCTGCTATATCTTGAGCACTTTGAATAAGTGTGCCTTGTAACTTACAATTGCTTTCTTGTAGAGCAATCAATAGGAGGCTTAGGCATGCTGCGGTGTCTTGATAAGATTTGTTGGTGTATTGGTCCATGTTCTGCCAACTGTAGGTTGCTGTGACTCCTGTACCTCTTGAGGCTTCCAAGGAGACTGTACAGGGAGCAGCCATTCAGGTGCAGTTTTTTTTTCTATATTAGTTAGGTCATACTCATAGTTCAGGTCATACTCATAGGTCAGGTCATACTCTTGTTGCCCTTACTGATTCACGCACCTTGCGAGATTTGGTTTTCTCTTTAGCCACCCATATATTCCAAAGCTAAACATAAATATATACGATTTATTAATCACAATGCTTAATAATGGATGAAAGACTTTTAACTTAATAATGGATGAAAGACTTTTTATAGACTGTCTGTCTGATTACCTAATAAAAAAATACTTGAAACACTTGTGAAAGTGCAATGTAAACAAGTAAAACACAAATATTTTAATTAATATTGGAGCTTTAATAAAATAGTGTTATAAATATTATCCCTCATCAAATGAATATTTTCTTACCTCTCGCAATTTCCATATAAATGTGAAGGCGTTCCACACACATAGTTTTATATTTTAGTGGTACAAATGAACAAATGTAGGCACTAGGTACGTGTTTATTTATTCCGAATCGATTTATGTCAGATCTTGATTGATTTGTACATCCTCGCTTTAGGCAGTTAGTTACATAGATAACAAAAAGGTTAAATGGTGGGTTGCTAGTATTTGAACCGTAACTCAACTGTATCTTCTCAGCTTTGAGCAACAAAACTAACACTTTTTTTATTCCAGGTGTTACATTATGCGTAAACAAACATTTACAGGCATGCAAGAAACCTTAAAGGATAAGGAGAATTCATTATTAAACTCTTTGTCATTCGTTCTTTATTTTAATGTAGCGGTAACAGATTAGAAATGTGTTATTCTGGTTTTACATGGAATTAAATAGTACACCCTTACCCTAGAAATCAACTTTTAGTGATGTCAATTTCAAATTTAGAGCTGTCATGTTGAAAACTAAATTTAATTCGATGTACCAGAATAACACATTTCTAATCTGTTCACTAAATAAGAGATTTTTAGAGAACTTTTAGTTTACTGATGATAACAGTAGAATCGCCACCAGTGTGTGCCGCTACTGTTTGTAATCTTACTCTATACGGGCCATTATATTTACGGTCAGTTCAGTTAAACTCTTTTTAATAATATTTTTGTTTTGATACATAAAATTGTTGTTTAAAAGTACAAAAAAAGACTTAAACTCTATTGGACAAATCTAATAACTAACAATGATAAACGAACACTGCACTTATTCACATCAATCTTATTTGTGATGGTACCACATTTCGTAAGAAGATAGACAGGTTTACTCTCTCATTAATTAAATGTGGAGAGCAGATTTGTCATTCAAAGAACAGCTGAAGTTGTGCTGAATTCAGTTCAAACATAAACACTTTATTGTCATCTTAGCACGAGCTTAAATAAAAATAGTAGCATATCAGGAAAAATTTCACACTGATTTTAAATAATTATTACGTTAAAAATAACATTCATCATAACAAAATTTACATGCAGGCAGGTACCTAATCATCGAACAACATTAATAACAATATAACAATCACAATATTCATACATCGGAATACATAACAGGCTGTCAAGTTTGCCGCGTTGATCTGACGAATTTGTTATGGTCGCAAATGACGTGTATTACACACAGATGATTAAGTTGAGCAACATTTTGAAAATATTTTAAATAATATTTTGAAAAATAATATTTGATTTTTAATTCAATTCAATTTTAAATTATTAATTCTACTGTTATTCTACTGTGATTAATAATTAATTAATCACAGTAGAATATTCCTCCTGATTTCGTGATATAGCTCCACTGGAAAGAGCTAGATATCAATTAATAACCCAAATTTGGGCATTAATTACGCCTCTGATAACCCCCTCTCTCCCCTATATATGTAAATAAAAAAACAAGGGTCGTGTAGTTTGAAGATTCTATCAACTGATTCCACTTTATGTTTGTTGAAGGGTTTTAATTATATTCTTTACTTTGTTTAAAACCTTACAACTTTCATTATTAACTCATAATCTTAAAACGTAAAGGTTCTTGATCGTTTAATATTTTAATTTTAAATTTTTTTAACCGTGTATCACCGCACCTTAGCCATTTCTTTTTTCATGTCCTAAACTGGCCATAAGTAAGGCATTGTGAGTCGAATGGTAACAATAGCGAGCATAATGGACCATCGATACCCTTTCTTTGGTGGAATTTAATTGTGTGATGAAGTGTGGTTACGACATATTTTTTATTCGTACAAGCCAAAAGTGGTACACAAAAAATGCACGTGTAAAGTATTGTGGCGAGTCGTTCTATATAAATGTGTATTTGTAAATATGTAGTAATTTTGCTATAGCACATCAAAGAGTTATACTTTTGATCGATATATGTACAATTATATGATAAGATGAGTTGTTTGAAGTTCTAGCAACAGCTTTATTTTAAAAATATTAATTTAGTTTCAACTCGACAATTATACTTTTACAAACATCGTCAACACACAACAAATAGAAATATTTTATTGTATATGCATATATGTATTAACATAATAATTATATATATCTACACTCAACGGTTTTACTCACGTGTGCAATTCGGGGATGCCCGACTAATAATATAATTAAATTACAACTAAATATAAATATACCTATATCAAAGCGGTATAGGTTTTCTATTAGTATAACATAGTAGATTGGTTAGTAGCTACGAGCGGCAAACGCTGTTAACCTTCTTAACCAGTAATATAATGTAAAAAAGATCTCGAAATATGCACGTTTACATAGTATGTATGCATAAATACGAACTTGTGTAATCGAAGGCATATATGTGTATTCAACGCACATTAATGTATCGTTATTTTCAATAGTGTTCATTAAGTGTCCACCACCTGCTAAGCAAACATGCTGTTTTATTTGTAAGGTAATGTAATCAAAATAAAGTGTTGCAAATAATTTCATTAGAGTTCCTTCATTGCTCATAATCATTTGGTGTGGTTTTTATTAAGTATTTATCGATGAATATAATATTGTGATGTACTCAATTAGTAACATTCAATGTATATTTTTATATAAACTTTGGTCTTTTTGTCTTCATTTAAAGTTGACCTTAAGATTTGAGTATCTCACTGTGAAAAAAGCGAAGATTCATCTTTTGACATCTTACAGCAGTAGGGTATAAAATTTTAGTATGAAATTTAGGATTCAATACTAAAAAAAAAAAATATTTATATAGGTAAACAAAATAAAAGATCTGACGATTGATGGTATGACTACGATTTCGATTATGTGTTAAAAATTGCCGTACTACTACTTTAGAACACACACGATTATTATTAATTTATCTGTATAATGGTACACCATCCTAATAGATAAGCACGCAAAACAATTGTAAGTTATTAAACAAAAATAATATATATGTGACGTAACCATAGATAGTTTTTAGTTTAAATGCTCCTAAACTATAAATTTGTTTGTGTGTACCTCTTTTACCTCTTATGGCACTTGATTTTTCTATTAGTACATGAAAAATTAAAAAATATATCATAATCATTTTATTTTTTGAGTAGGACTATATCTACATACATACATATATCATCCCAATACATACTAAATCAGTATACACTTATAACGGAATAAGTAAGCATAAAATAAAAAAAAACAAAGTGACCCAGGAAATTCATTGAATTTTTATTTAAAGCATTACAAAATCGATAAATTATGTAATACAATTAAAAAGTATGACATGCACCTCGTGCCAGCTTACGAGAACGACTAATTAAATAGATTTAACTGTCGTAAATAATTGTTTTTGGGTTCCGTTGTAGGACAGTTGTTATAGGCATATTGAAGATTTATCTAGAAATTCATATGAGAGTAATTAGGTACCTAAATATGTAAAAAATGTAAAAAGATATTGGCTCAGTTAATTGTAAATAAATAAAATCTTTAAAATAGTCAGCCACTCTTAATTATTAAAAACTGAAAATTTATACAATTCATTACAGTATAACAAAATTGAATAAAATAAAATTATACGGGACTCCATGCATATTCAATGGTTACCCACTTATCCGAATTTTTCTTTCAAAGATAAAATTTATGTGGAGCTTCTGACGTTATACTGATTAGTTTTATATAAACTCAAAAAAAAAAACTTCTTAAACTAATTTTAAAACTGGACGTTGTAATGTCCACAAATTTGTGATTTTATTGTTAGCGGCTGTTGAAGAAGCCTCCAATTGTAAGGATCGCTTTATGCTGTACTGGTACGATTAATACATTTGATGTTTTATTATTAAACATTTGTTAATTTTGTGCATACAATGGTAACATTTGAATATCACTTCTAAATATGTAACAAATAAAATTCATAAATTCGAAAGTACGTTAAAAAGCATATAAGGATATATGTACTTATCTTTTTTACCCCTTAATTCTGATGGTAAGACCATAATTTTGAAGGTCCCTTGCAATAGACTCATTTGTGTCTGAACACCGTGTGGTTTTAGTCCGCCACCGTCAGCTTCGCTGAGGTGATGTGGGATGGTCTGGATGCCACACTAAAAATATTATTAACAACAAAATATTATGTTTCTAAAATGTCTATAATTAACCGTACCCGTATAATTACCGTGGGAGAGAAATGCTTAAGCAGGAATGGGGGGCCCGACCGGAGAATTACCACGACATTACAAAAAACCGATAGACAAACAATACTTGCATTGTATTGCCGAGTAAGTGAGGTTACCAGAGGCCCAATTTCCCTTCTCCTACGTCCCTTCCCAGGTTCGGAGTTTCAGGTGTTCATGGGCGTCAGTTGTCGTTTACTATCAAGTGACCCGTCTGTTTGTCTGTATACTTAAATCATAGAAAATAATTCTTCTACTCAAGTTTAAACTATTATAAGCTTGACTACATTTTTCATAACTCTGTCCACATCTATTTGTGAGCAGCATATCGCCATAAACAAAATTTGAGGGGATCCTAATCTGTAATTAGGGTATTATTTATTGTAAAAAATCTTCTTCGTTTCGTACTTAATTTAAACAAGAGAATTTAGCGTTTAAATTCGCCTTGTAATGTGTTAATTGGTTCCATTTATTGAGGTTTTTTCAGTTACCTTTTTTACAATAGGAAATAAATACGTTTCATATAAAAAAAATCATTTGCACAACCAGCACTTCATTAAACCACTATAATTTTGTGCCAAAGGATGACTTTCCAATTAAAAATGTTGATATACATTAATTTAAATCAGTTACTTACTTCAAATACAAAAACCTACGTTGAACGTAAAATCCTGAACAATGAGTGTAACTCTGTTCTCTATTTTATACTTCAGTATTTTTTTTTAAGGAATTTGGTATTCCTGTTTTGTTTTATACAAATGTTATATGAGATGTAACGTACCATGTCAAACTCCCGTAAGAAATATTTTATTAACATACATACATACTCAGGGGGTAGGCAGAGGTTCACGCTGGAGATCATGGTCATGGCCATGGTACAAAGGTGGCGAAAACCCAAGCACTCTTGGTGCTTGGGTTTCCGCCGCCTCGTACTGCGAGCGACTTATCTTCGTCCTCCGTGAGCGCTGGCTTGGGGGTAGCGAGTCGGGCTGATCGCTACCCTAGCAGAAGCAGGCCCGAGATAGTGGCGTGACGTGTTCCGCACGCGCCTCTCTAATGTGAAGTGAGGGTATATACACCATATAGGGTACGGAACACCGTGTGGATTTAGTCGGTTCGAGCCCGACATACCACCTCACCCTCAGCTCCAGTGAGGTGATGAACCGTGGGGGTTAACGCAGTGGTGTATTATACACTGACTTTTTGCCAACTACAATTTGGTCCCACTATTGTAATAGGGGCAAAACCTACTACTGAAAACCGGTCGCTGTATGATTGTGTACTTACTGTCCGATAGATAACAGTTCAATCCCTTAGTATGTACGGAAACAACTGGGGAGAGACAGGGTTGCCCTATTCTACTCTTCCATGAACCACACGGCATATACACAGTATATACCTACACAGCGTGTAGTCAACGTCTTGCCCCATATTATTAGTGTGTAAGTGGTACTGAATTGTGGTTGGTTCAGTTTGGGCGTTAGCTAGGAAACCGATACACGGTTGATCACCTTAGGACCCCTTTGAGGACGTAGACGGTAAAGCAGCTATTTTGAATGGGTTAGCTCTGAGAACACTTACAAAAAGAGTTATGTCTTTATAAGTAGTATAAAGTAGAAAAGCTAGCAGTACATTGAAATATTAACGTATATACATATGTTGTATGTATATACATACCTGCTGAATATCCTTGAAGGTACTTTAATGCCATCTATCCCATACATTTTACAATCCGTCTAGAATTGCAGCTACCAAGTAACACAACATCTATTCGCCCAAACGCTCTAATGTCGTAACTCGTTCTTCCCAACAATATAATATATATTATTATTAAACATGTATTTCAAAGTGATCCGATACACAAAAAGACCTATCTTTACGGCACACATAAATACTCGATAATAAACCCTCAAATATGGCCTTCAATAAAATTAAGACATTTTAATTATTCGCCCCTATTTTGTCCACGAACTAATTACTGAGACGGTGGTCTTTTCAAATAAAGCTGTTAAGAAGAAGGCACTTTTGACGGTATTGGCGTAATAAAGCGATAAAAGCCTCCTGCCTACTTGAGCGCTCCAATATAAGATGAGATTTAAATAGAGGCACTTAATTGATTTGCAATTAACTGACGATCGGATTTTTTGCTGCACGTTGTAATGTTTTTTGGGTTTATTTTTGTATTTTTTTACAGGATCTGTTTTAGGATTGGCGGCTGTTGATTGTACTGCTTATTACAAACATAGCTTTAAGAAAAGAGTTAAAAAACTACTCATTATTTTTTTAAATGTTTAAAAATATGTCTCTGAATCTACGTGTTGTATAAATGTCTCTATGCAACTGAGACTTCAAATATATAAATTATATCTATACCGGTAACAGTTAGGTATCATTTGTCGGATAAAATACAATATTAGGGGCAGTACCAGTTAGTACTTTAGTCAATTGAGAATATTTCATATATATTCGTGGAGTAAAATGTAAAGTAGATAGTTAAAAAAACGGCAGTATATAGAAGCATCTTAATATTTTTATTGCGTTACGAAGTAATCTGCATTTCTTTCTAAGCACTCATTTACTGAAGCAGTGAGCCCGCTCTGCTTCAGGGATCTCGTCCACGCCTTTATAAATGCAGGCTCGGCATGTTCAGGGAATTCATAAAACGAATTACTTTAAGTTTATCGATTATTTTTGAAACTAAATAAAAGTTACAAGGTGCCAGATCTCTATCTAAGAAGGATGACTCACTAACTGTTTTTCTGCCGTTGTCGTGATGGAGAAGGATCCTGCCCTTTTCTGGCGCTTCTATCTAATATTTTCCAAGACAACTGGTAAACAATGACTGACATACCAATCTGCAGTAACAGTTCTTTTATCTTCTAGAATGATTGTTGCGAAATGACTCGTCGTCGAATCGTTATTTACCCGTGACTTCTGCCCTTCTTTACCTTTGTCAGCAAATCTTTGAATGGTGTGACAATGGATTCGATGATCCAATAATTGCCAGTTATAAGATAATGGAATCATCCATTGCAGCATTGAGCGACACCAATCCCAACCACGACGTTTTTGTTCTTCAGTCAAATTATGAGGTATTCGTATAGAATAAAACTTTCTGACGCCTTAATGTTTTGTACTTGACCCATACCAATCTATCTATCTATATATCTTACGTACGTACGTATCTTCAGTAGTCGCCGTAGAACGCATATCATAATAAATCATTGAGTGAAAATTTTGACCAATCAAATTCATTACGATTCACGATACTCATTAAATTGCCACCAATTGATAAAAATAAATCACATATGAATTCACTACCCATCTACAGATTACCAAACATTCGAAATTTAATTATATTTTTTACTGACCTGTTCAAAAACTTTCAGTGTGACCCATGTAATGTGAAAGTCGGAAAAGTCTTTAACGTAGACTACGCAATTTAGACAAGGTCCATCCATCCATCGCAAGGTGATGCAATACGATATTAATCTATACAGTTAGTAAGAAAATTAATGAAATATTTCCTTTTCTTTACTTTAAAAACAACAACAAGCTAGGGTTGACAGGAAACCTTACCGGAAATATTTCTACGTTCAATACGTCAATTAGTCGACGATAAGACTTGAGACAAACTCACGCAGACATGCAAGCGTCTGTCACCAAACATGGCGTGTTTGCGCTCAAACAGTTGATAAGATAACCTTTTAGACGCCGACACAATGGGCGTTCGGTATGGTGTAAATATTTGTTATGTGAATACCTTTCAGTCTAGCGCGTGCTAGTGCGGGATACTGTTACACCAAAGTGTAATGTTGGCGTTAAGTATGCAAAAGAGTGTGCTAAATGCCCGCATTAACAGAAACTGCAAAGTTAAAACAGTAGCAAAAGTGACAAAACATGGAATATCATACAAATATTATTTATATATTTCGTACTTGAAAGTTCCAATTAAGCAAGTTAAACAATGCAAAGGAATTTTTTTTTACTTTTTAATTTAACTTATAATAGGTTAATCTAAAAAATGTAAGTATAGGAAATAAATAAAATAACTTAATACACTAGAAAAACAAAAATCCAACTAATCCAAACCAACTATCAAGGATAATTTACATTCTGAACAAAAAAAAATATTATTCGTGGGCGTTTGCTACAAATTTAGGCCTATCGCCAGAAGATTAAAAAATAAGTCAACAACATACGACATTATGTGTGTGTATTTAATGTTAACCCTCGAACTCACAAAAAAGTATGCAGTGCTCTGCAATAAAAAATGTTGGTTTTCATTACATTGCAAAAGTTAAAAATATCATGTAGGTACGTTTTTCATCTTTTATGCTGTGGGTGTATTGCAAAGGCATATTTTAATTTCAATAGTTTCCAAATATATTTAGTAAAGTAAAATATGACGTACGTGTAAAGTAAATTGATATAAATGGAAATACCTAGTTCTTTATTTCATATATTGTACGTAGATGAATAGTTGGGAATTATTCACGTCGGTGTAACAGGCATTCCGGTTAATGCACAAACGAGGCACTTAAGATTATAACGGATGTCAAAGATAATAGAATTTAATTTTCAATGAAGTGTGAAGTGTAGTTCCATGATGGATGCTATGCTGCGAAGAAGGCAAAACAATTAGGTGTTTTGTGGCCAAACTACTTCGCCTTCTAGTGAGAAATGCGCTTTTACAAAGTTGGTAAATTGTAAAGTAGGCACTTTCTTTAAAATATATTGTGTAATAGTTAATATGATAAGATTATTCCCGTAAAACCTTATGTTTAAAGATTTGTGAATTATTTACAATACGGTACAATGTTTGTTATTGCACACTATAAAAGAAAAGTTTACAGTTAAAAAATTAATAAAAAATTGCCAATTTTAGTACTTAAAGCGGTCTTATCGCTGATTGACATTATTTCCAGACAACCTAACGGACAGACGCTAACTATGAATTTGTATACAGGTAGTTTAAAAGTGTACATCAGTACTAATTAGCATAATAAAAGTATACTAATATAAAATAAATAGATATATACATAATTATCGGATGTTAAGTGTATGAGAATATGAGGACAGATAGATAGTGATAAATTAACGATTTTTTTTTAAATGTTTATTGATTTAACACATCTTACATATTCAGGCAGTGCATTCAACAGACGCGCTGTATGGATAGTAAAAGATTTGTGTAGGAAATTTGCATATTTATGTCAATTTAATAGAACACATATTTTAATAATGAACCCAATTTTAAAATAACTTAGCTAAAATACTAACAACACAAAAGAAAAGCATAAAATCAAATGTCATTACCAAATATCTCAGCCGGAGACCTATAGCTATATTTCACAGGAGTTGAAACTGATGAGTTTAGAGTCAAGTTTTAAGCACTTTTTATTTCAGAGGTTAAATGTTTTTAGTTAAACGGCCAAGTAGGTATCTATGTTTTAATTATACTGTTACTTATATGTATAAAAGCAAGTCTATCTGTTTGCTCAAATGTAAAAAAACTATCAAATAAATAAATTACAATGACTGAGACATTCTGCCTCAAAGGCAGGCCTCTGATGTGATTGTAGATCACTGTTTTGAAATACAGAGCAACATTATAATATAGAAATATTATAATATTGCTCTGTATTAAAAAAAATTTCTTCAGTGGTAGAGCCATGCTTAGGCACGAATGGGCCGGCTCGACCGGTGCGATACCACGGCCTCACAGAAAACCGGTTGTGAAGTAACGCTTGCGTTGCATTTCCCCGAATTGAGTGAGGTTTCCGGAGGCCCAATTCCTCCTTTTTTCCATCTCCTCATCCCTCCTCTCTTCTTTCCGCTCCCTGCATCCCCCATCCCTCATCACCCTCAAAGGCGGGCAGCGCACTTGCGACTCTTGAGTTGCAAGTGTCCATGGACGGCGGTGTCACTTACCATCAGGTGACCCGTCTGTTCGTCTGTCCCCCTATAGTATAAAAAAAAAAAAAAAAAAAAAAAAACAGTAATATTAACAGGTCTTGTAAAAGGCCGTTAGTAAATAACAAAATGACAAAATAGCTGTCCAACTAGACTTACGTTCGTGAGAAATATTATTCACCGACTTTTTTTTTTTTTTATTCGTAAGCCTACCATAATGACTCCACTTTGCCTGCTTAGGATTAGCTTGTAGCTTGACAACGAGTGACTGATTCTTGTTAAATAGATTTATGGAATGGACTTACTGTACTGCACTGTTTCCTGGGTTTGGCTACTAATCGCTGCAATTGTGGTAAATTTTAGACTTTATATTTTGCAAACTATTGTAACGAACATAAAATTGCAAATAAAAATTAATTAAGTAGATTAGCTATAATTCACTTTAAAAAAGTAGACAACCAACTTCAATGCGTCTATCATAAAATTTAAGATTTATATGGTTTTCTCATGGATGCCATTATGAGAACCTAACCAAACTCTCATCTAACTACCCTTAAAGTACATCCTCTCCTGATATTGAGTTAATCGTCCATTTGTCGCGCATAAACTTATTGCAAATTTAAGACTTATATAGTTTTCGCATAGATTCCATTGTCAGAACTGGACCAAATTGAAATGGGGCCACACGGGGAGCACCAGCTTTCAAATAAAAAATCATCAAAATCGGTTCACCCAGTCGAAAGTTCTGAGGAGTGAGTTCTGAGCTCTAACAGACAAAAAGAAAAATACAGTCGAATAGAGAACCTCCTCTGTTTAGAAGTCGGTTGAAAAGTTACCTTGGTATATGTTTCTTTTACATTTTTTTTCATTCATAGATACCCTTTTGAAAAGAAATACAAAGCTCTGTTTAGAAGTAAGACAAAGTAGTACTTATGTTACTGGCAAGTTCAAATTAAAACTTGACCATTTCCTATAAACAAAATTTCTTACAGTATTTACATTCCTTGCATCCAGGTTAAGATTAACTATAATAGGTATGGTGCCAGAGTTGATATCTTTTCTGACATTAGTGCCTCTTTCTTGGTTACACTTGTGATTCGTATTAGACACGTGATTGTAAAATAGTAGGCCATTTCTAAGGCTATTCACAATAAATAATTTGTTACAGATTATAGGAACGCTGCATTTAATAGAACGATTACTCGTAGTTCACATAAAAGAACGTTGAACGCTTCAATTCAATTGCATTCTTCGGTCGCAGCGAACTCAATGCGCATACGCATCGAGAATACCTATTCTCTACCAATCATAATACGACTTGAACGGCGAAAGGCGAGCCTTTTATAAGCCACGCCTAACGCCTACTACGACGTTTCGTTCCGTATTAAGTTACTCAGATAATAGAGATCGGATTCTTTACAGTTCTTGTTTTGTTTTTATTATAGGATTTCATTGAAAACGGAAATTTAAAGATAAGGACTCCAATAGCCGTAAAGGTGTTTTTGTAAGGTCGAACGCAATTTAATCGTATCGAATGTTTGACATAAAGTATATTGATGGTGTTAGTAGAGATTATTGGATGACTTGATTTTTTATAATTAGCCCACGATAATACGACCCATTTTTTATTATTTAAAATTAAAGTTTAAGTCCTGTAATGTCTGTATAATACATAAGTACAATTGTTACCTTGTATAACTACTTTATTAGGTAAGTATATGAATTTTGGCTTTCATATAAAATGTTATAATGCAATTAAATTCATATTCAAAATAAAACGAATCTCGTAAGCAATTTATGGCTAGTGGAACCTAATACTGAGCAAGAGTGGTGACAATGTAGATATTCAAAATTTGAACTAAATATCTAATAAATGTTTTCAGCGGTAGAAATGAATAATCGGTTAAGTTAAGTAACTCATTTGATAGTTCAAATAATTGAGAGATGCTGTTTCATGCCTTGGTAATAATATATCTCTATACCTAGGTATTATAGGTAGACCTTTTCGATAATAATTTTAAGTCGTCAGTTTTTATATTTTGTTAGCAAAAATATTAGGAATAACTGTCTATCAATGTAGGTAGATTTAGGCTGAACTACTTACATACACTCACGCCTGCATTACTGAAGGTAGGTGAAAGGCAGAGGTGAAATTAACGTCCTCATTTTGCCCATTAGAAATTAGATCCGACAAAATATCCATCCCCATCACCTGGACAATTGGCACTCCACCATTGTGCGCTTCTCCAGAAACTTTTGCCACAACCAGCTTATGGAACAAATTGTCGTCTGCCATATTTCCGGACCCATACGACCTTCAAACCTTCAAGAAAAGAACGTACTCCTGCCTAAAAGGCCGGCAACACACTTATGACTCTTGAGTTGCAACACACTTGTGACTCTTGGGTGTCCATGGGCGGTGTTAGTCACTTACCAACAGGTGACACGTCTGCTTGTTTGCCCCCTACTGCATAAAAAATACCCCTTTACGTAATATAGCCTATTGTTATCATTCGATCAGTTTTGGGGATTAGATGGGTAAATTTGGAGTAGGTTTATTGACAGGAACGGGAGAATTGAAAGAGAAGGGAAGAAATATTGCTTATGCAGATGGATGGATTAAAATGGCTGGTGCCATGAAGTCCGAGTCTTCTAACTACTACTGCTTTCATTTAAAAAAAAAATAGGTATATTAAATATTAATAGTGAATGATTAATTTGGGATATACCTATACGTTAAGCTTATTATTGGTATTTATTATACAGCTAAGTAATACTGGCTGTGTAGGTAGTATATTTTTAATACCAGATTAGTTTAGACATATCCAATGAAAAAAAAACTTCAATAAAATGGAAAATGACAAACACACAAGAACAAACCTGTCTATGTATAGTGCGTATGGGCAACGTGTGCGGGCGCTATCTAGCGAGCTATCATGACGACGCCGTTACTGTCAGCTGCGACACGATAGCACTGGTCATGGCCATAGATCAGGTATATATGCAGATCCAGATTAACTTTAGTATTGAGCCTAAATAGCATAGTGCATAGCATAGTGTATCACAGAAAAAATGTGTTTTAACAAAGCCATGGCTACTTTTTACTTCGACGATATTAATATTTTTAGTTTAATACGTGGATACACAGTATAATATGTATCTACATTACATTATTATTTATCATACATTCACTCAAGCCTGTATCCCCGATCGGTTAGGCACACATTTTGCTCTTATCATCCGGGCACATTTAGGGAGATGAATCGGAAAATTTTAGGTATATTTTTTTCTTTTTATATTATAGGGTGGCAAGCGAACAGACGGATCACCTGATGATAATTGACAACAGCCATCCATGGACACCTGCAACTCGAGAGTCGTAAGTGCGCTGCCCGCCTTTGAGGGTGATGAGCGATAAGGGAGCGGAAAGAAGAGAGGAGGATGAGGATATGGGACTTTTCCCATATCCTCATCCTCCTCTCGGAAGGGGGGACAAGATGAGGAGAAAGGAGAGGGGGAGTTGGGCTTCAAGAAACCTCCCTTATTTCGGGGAAATGCAACTCAAATGTATTGGGGATTGTGAGCAATAGCTCAAGCAAGTCAGTGTAGCATACCTATAACTCGAACTGAAAGCCCTCTGTACACTTAGATTTGTATTTATAGTATTATACTTATTTCTAAAATTCTGTTGATAAGAATGGTGTCTTCTATCCTGTAAGAAGCCATTGGAGAATTGCTAAAATAGTTATCTGAATTAGATTGAAAGTATTAGTAAATTGCTTACTAAATACTATTTAATTTAAAAAACATGTATGCAGTGGGTGTCCATCGTGTGGGGACGCTATCTGGTTAGCTATCACGACAACGTCGTTACTGTCAGCTGGGACATGATAACACCACCGTTGGTCAAAGACTAATTTGAAATATTGATATATTGGCTTTATTTAGGAATAATAATTTATATATTATATCCATTCCTTCTCATGTCGTGCTATTCGAAAAATATTCTTGTTGTATAATAATTAAACCGGAAAATGTCACACAGGTTATATGAGTACATTGTCAAAGGTTTTTTAATATGCAATGAACGCTTTATAAATTCAATTCAACGATAATTCTTATAATAGGTACATGAAATAAATTTGTCTCAACCTAATTATTTTAATTAACATTACATCAATTGTGTGTCTTACCTACAAGTTGCAAACTCTATACGCATACCGGGCACTTAGCGTTGAAGCTCGAACACCAATGTCGTTTGCAATCACAATTGTCACCGTTAATTCGCATATTTGCGATAACACGTTGTAGCTTTACTATTAAAATAAATAAAATTATATACTTACGTTTAAATGCTTACTTAAATCAAGTGTTGCAATATGCCTTTCTATCATCTTATTCAAAACAAGACTGTCTCTGTGAACAAATAGGGGTGGTATTTGTATAATGAAAGAGCATGTTTTAGTTGTAAGTATTATTTATTGGAATTACATTCTTAGGAGTTAGATAGTGCTCGGTATTATTTAAAATGTTTGCAATATCTAGAGTTGCATTTCATCGTTTATTATGAAAGATATATAAATAAATAATTGAAAAAGCTATGGGTAGCTAGGTCGGTAGATCATCTCAAACAGGATCGCTCTCAAATTATAGTTACTTTTATTAATAGGTTTCGTTCATAGGGTGCCATGGACTACTCTAAAATCAATCCCACAGAAACATAATTTGGAATAGGAAACTTACATACATAGATATATACATACACTCAGATATATATATCTATGTATGTAAGACTTACATATATAGATATACGATAGCTTGGCAGAGTCGTAATTAACGCCCGCACTTTGGTGAAAATAATTTAGTCCCATTTACGTATTACAAAATCACAAACACGGAAAAGGAAGGATATTAAGGGAAGAAAAGGGATATTGGCTATATATAGGTTATACGCTGCCGTTTCGAGTTCGAGTTCGAGTACTTACCTTGAATTGATTGGTTTTATTGTTAAGTTTGTAAAATATTGTTACAGAATGACAAACCAAAACAAACTGTAAGCAAACTCAAAGTGAACTGCTTGATGCTCAACAATTATGCAAAATTTTCCTATATATAATGTCATTAAAATGATAGATAGTAAATTACACATTTTACTTTACACTATAGGTGATGAACATAATTAGGAGCCTCTTATATCTGTTTAATTTTTGCAATAATAGGACTAAGACCAAAGCCCAAACTTCGATAAATGATCAAAAAGGTTTAAAATTAATGAGATTAGAAGGATCTATTTCATAAATCTGTGGAGGAGTAGGATTTATGTCTCTCTAACACAAATGAAGGATCCTCTAACCACGCTAGGTGATCATGTCTGGCGGATCACGGCCAAAAGGTTGATGTTGGCAAGTCGAGATCGTGATTCAGGATTGTCCTATGTCATTAGTGTAGTTGCTACGTTTTCAGCTTATCTTCACTAGATGGTGTTGTTACAGCAGAATAATTTATTGTATGTTTCTGCTGTATATGGAGGTCGCCACAAATCAACTGCTTCACCATTTGGTTGACTTTTGCACTGATCAGTAGCGATCGGAATGACATGTTAAGATAATTTATAGGAAAATACGGCGATCCGCTATTCTACTGCCAACAGGTCGTGAGATTGAATTCAAATATATATTACATAATTTTTCAATATTTTGGTCATTTCTATTTGATATATAAAAATATATATAATATATTTTTTCAGGTCGTAGATTCATTATGTGTAGCTTGAATCCAGTAAATAAACACAAACAAAGTGACCTACCCACAATTAAATAGAAATTAATATTTGCAGTGAATCTCCAACGATGTGAGAACCCATCACACCTATATGGCACTTAAATTTTGATTCAGTCAGGTCATTGTTTTAAAAACTACGAAATGGTGTTCGAACCTTAAGGATAAACAGGCCGCCGCGAAACCGTGTTTAAAATACGAAACGTCTCGAACTCACGTACGCTCACCATTGTCAAAACACCTTATATAATTTCACACCGATATTTTTTTTTACTTTTTTTTTTTGCACTGAGCGTGTGTGGTCGCGAATAAAAAGGGCATAATGCACACTCGAAACACCAAAAGCAAATATTTTTCAAACACCTCGACCTTTCTTACTTGTGCGTAATCCTTTGTGACACCGTAATTTCGGTTTCGTTGACAATGGTAAAAAAAAAGAATTGGGATTTGTTTAACGCAGCGGGAATCCCTAAGGGTATGTAATTTGTGAATAATTTACAGCTATAAAGGCGGTATTATTATGTTGTCACTAAGTTCAATGGAAAGTTATATTGTTTGTGTTCTCAATAATTGTCTTTGTTTGGAGAAGTTTCTCTTACCGGATAGTTAATACCTGTCTATTTTCCTATAACATTAAAAAACATTGTATGTGATCAATTAAAACTTACATTTAACAAAATAGTTATCTAACTATACATATGTATAACAATTTCACAGACAATTACGTCAATCAACGCTTATTTTAACGCTTATTGGGATTAACATACATTTCCAATTCGCATAGATATAAATTGGGATGTTTCCGTGAAATCTCGGTCATGGCCGAGCAATCGATATCCTACCATTTAGCAACGCCAACACCTGTTTGTAATTAGAACTATTCGAAATCACCGAAACGTCAGCCAATGAAAGCCCGCGAAATCCGCGACGAATTTTCAAATTTCAAATCGATAGTGATGTAACGTGTAATACAACCGTTTCTTAAAGGGCAAAGATTTACAACGGAAAAGATCACAATTTGTTACCTTTTTAACACGTCATCTATTTCCAAAATCTCAAAAAAAGTAAGACATGTGGCCCATTATAAACGTGTTTTGTGTTTAAGAGAAGAATCGAGCTTTATGTCATTTTGATACACTCTTAAGGGCCTTTGTGTGGGACTGAATCGGATAGTCTTTTTATTCGTGTGAATTATGCATCGATTTGGTGTTGAATTGAAACGATTTTTCAAGCTCAGTAGTTGTCCTTTGTTGCTAATGGTTGCGTTTCGTTTTGCCTTTTACATTGACCTTTATAATTACTACTTTTACGTCTATTATATGTGGTTAGGTATGCATCTGTTGCGACAAATAAAAAGGTTGCATTTAACAGATGTGATAGGAATTTATTAATCTCTTGAGATTTTTTGTGATTACATAACAATAAAACAGATTTATTAATTCCTATTTTAATCAAAAACTTGATTAAAAGATTCTCTTTTACTAAACGGGTATTAGAGACTTGCTCATATTATAGGAAAATAAATTTGAGATTCAGTCATTAATTGTCAAGTTCTACGTACTTGTTATACTGATTAAATAATATAATGAAGGGTATTAAGAATGAATGAAGGGTGTTAAGAAATTAATTCATAAATACACTCACGCCCATATTCCTGAAGGATTAGGCAGAAGTGTCACAACTTAATAGTGGGAAGCTAGATACCTTAGTCACCCTTTATGATACACACAGGTAACGATGGGGTGGCCATATTCTACTCCATTGAAAACAGTGGAATGTCTATCTCTATCTTTTAATGTATCAAGTAACGCCATCTGTTCATTCAATCAGGAACTTAAATCATGCTTTAAAAATATAATTTTAATGAAGTAATTTTGGATACTCATTAAGAATGAGCATGTGGGGTGTTATGATATGATTATACGGATGTAATAATTATGACGATGTCCGTTATTTGTATGTTCGTCAAGTCGAACGCGACAAAAAGCGATAATAATAAATAATATATTTTTTTAATAATCATATACTTACTATGGGTTTGATCTAATAGGCCCGATTCTATATATTTATTTATGAAGCAGTTATAATATATCTCTTGTTTTTGTGAATGGTTTCTTATTATATTACTTATGAACTTTAAGTCCCCCGTATCGTTTACTTTAAGTACCCAAGTACCCAGTATACTTATATAAATAATAAATGTAATAATACCAACACATAAATGAAAAAATAATAAATAAATTTCACCGGGGACCAAAGGGACCCGACTAAAATCAGTCCGAGAATCGCATATGAGAATTGAATCAAGAACTTGAGATTTATAGTAAGTAAGTAAGTTTTATATTTGTTAGTTTATTATGAATTTTTTATTAATTTACTCAAGTATATTAGTTAAATTACTGTACCAAATAGCCATAATCATTAATTGCTTCTATAAATTGCCTATTACCATGTATCAAATCTAATTAAATCAATGCAGATCATCACAAAGTACAAACTTGATGTATGAGTTTCTTCTTTTTCTTCTTGTAAAACTTCAGCTTTTGTTGTTCATAGTAAAAAAAAAAACAGTAAGGTATTATCACCATTGAAATTCTTCTATATATATTTAGTACAGACTTTCTGTATAACTTGTCATTTTATGTCTCATCTTTCAGACAAAGCTAAGGCAACGGTAACAGTTAATTAAAACACCAGTCGATAAAGTCAATATCATCCAGTAGAAATTTGTAACGTCTCTTTACCGATGTAAGCAAAAGACTTTCAGATTTGTCTGCTGCTGTCAGACTTACTATCCGGAGCAGTTGATAAATTGATTTAGTTACTAAATGAGAGCAATTGTCAACCTATCTTTTACTGTCCAAGCTGTGCGTTCCTGGGCGTCTACTTAATATTAGTAAAGCGCAAATAATATCTATCTTCAAATTTTAGCCTTGAAAAGTTTGAATATTGAACTATTTTATATGGTTGCAACCTCGGTTTGGCCCTATCTCCTCAACTCATTCCTTCTTGCGGACAGATTCTGTATAGGCTAATCAACCACAACAGCACTTATGACCATCACTGTAAAGAAGATAATTTACATTGACAGTCACAATTGTAATATTTATTCATCATTAGTAGCAGGTGCCTCTTTCTAGTAATCAGTTGTTAAAAGAATAGGATCTGAGTGTATTCTGTGTGTAATTGCGATTCTAACAATTTAAACCAGTTTATTCTTAAGTGGAATGCGTATGTAGCATTATTACATTTTGCTTTGATTCTACAATATATGCTGTTTATTCACTTAGCAATTTAATAGATGTATTTGCAAACTAGTGAAAATTGTTTTTTCAGGTTCTCAATAATTTACCATTTCTAAAGGAAAAATAAATCTAAATACAGGAACCCACTCCAATCTGTGTCTATTAACGTTTTAAAAATACACTAGAGATCACAAGGTCTGAAAACCCTGCATAGGCTGCATTTTTATTTACGATATTAGAAAGAAATGGTATCTGAAGTTTATGCAATATATATTTAAGTAAAGCGAAATAAAAAAATATTTCAAAATTCATCAATTTAATTAAAATACAAATAAAATATAAACAAAATCTTGAAAAATACAATAATGATCCGAAATTATATCGGAATTATTTCTTTAATATCTCAAAATACATGAAGACATTACTTTACACAACTTTCATAATATACACGAGTACACTTTTTACAAAAATATTGTTTAGGACGGAACGCAGGAATTGACTTAGTCCTTAATCTATATTTACACACAAAAAATGAGATCAGAAAATGTACAAGTTTTAAGAAAGTTACAACTAAATAATACTAAACCCAGAATCGTAAGGATATTGCAAAATTTATCACTACACCCTAGTTGCCATTGCCAAACTAGTTGGTATAATCTACTAAATCACCGCTAAATCAAGTTAAAATATTGAATTTAGAACATAAATAAACAATGTGTAAGGATACACAATGTGTAAGGAAAATCATTTATATCCCAAACAAAGCTCTTGTGGCGCAAATTAGTACTAAACCTAATTCTAAAAGGCACCATTTTAGGAGAAAAATCAGTCTTTTTGCATTTGCCACTATTAAAATTAACTGTTAGTTTTCATCTTCTGTATCCAAGCTGTCGATTGGGAAGTTTGGATTGAGCAAAGGACTTTTTCCGTTACTGCCACTTGGAGAAGTATTCACGGAGGAAATACCAACGAGGTTGTGTGTCAGACTATGACGTCTTAGGTCACAGTTTCTTCTAAACACCTTCCCGCAAGATGAACAGTTATATGGCTTGATGTCTGTATGTGTTAGTAAGTGGGTCTTCAAATTCGACCTTTGGTTAAAACTTCGGCTGCAAACTGGGCACTTATGAGGAGACTCTTCCATGTGTAATATTTTGTGGACAGCTAAAGTTCTTGATTGGCAGAAACCCTTTCCGCATTCGAGGCATTTGAATGGTTTCTCTTTTGAATGGATGTATCTGAAAGAGAGGTTTTCTAGTTAGAGTTGTTTATGTGTACGTGTTACGTGACGATTTTAGGTGGTACTTTGGTATTATATTTTTTATGTCTTGGATATACTTAAACCAAATCTCGTTTATCGAGGTATTATTGAAATTTAACCTACATGTGTCTGTGATATGCTAGACAATACAAGGCAACGTTCTAAATATACTAACATTTAAATTTACGAAACGAAACAATATTAAGATTGAGAGCTTTAAGAAATTCAATATTCTAACTATATTTATCATCACGACTCATTTATAGAAGGTGTAAGCTTGAGTTATAGCCAGTATACTATATCATATATATATGAAGAGTTTGGGCAATAAATACGTCGTCTTTAAGCGCCAAAACATTGACTCTCGCGTGCAAAACACTTTGTGGAAGCAGACGGGGAGCAAACAAGAGCCCAGGGGTTATTGGTAATAAATTTCTCCTCTTGTTCGCTTTTATTTAAAGTATTGTGAATATTTAGCATGTGTTCACAATACTTGTAATAAAGGTGTCCATTGATTGTCAACTTCAAAAATAAACCATTAATGTTCAGTGATCAAAAATGATTTTAGGAGAACTATAAATTATACATTATTGGATTTACACCCAATAAATAAGGTATATAATTATGTGGAGGTAAGTTTTAATTATAATAAAACATACGGCATGTTTCTCACAAATATTGATAGCAACTGATTTTAAATTAAATTTTACTATACAACGTATAATTAACACACCGGGTAACGTGTAATCAATAATAACATAGCACGAGAAATCAGCCATCGCGTACACAATTCAAGAAAATTATCTCCGATCGTATAAACAAACAAATTCAAAACAAGAAAATTACAAGCCTCTTAAAGTACGTATACATGTAATAATCGGTGGGATTAGTTAGATCGGTGACGATACAATAGGGTTACAAGATGATGAATGAAATAATAATTTCAATACTAAAACACGCTGATGATGGTGCTTACGATAGGACCGACGTGCGCGCATTCGAGCGTGCTGTGACACCGGCGCGTCGCAAGCGCCGTGATAGGCCTAACTTAAACCAACGCGACAACACTGATTAATTAATCCTCCAATGCGGACTGATGGACTATGAAATTCTTGTTATGTCTTCTAATTAATTAATAAAGAAATCATGCAAGTATACTCAAACTGATAGCACAATAGTTTCAGACATTTAATTAATAAACAGACTACAAATAAATTTAGGTCCATTATCCCTTCAAACACAAAAAAATGTGTACATCTTGAACATCAAAACTTGATTTTGTATGCGCAAGATATTTACCCATCTTTTTTTTTGTCATCCATATTAATCCCCACGTGCTTTGTTAAAACCTGTCGAATACCCGCTTCGGTCCATTATAATGTATCGTGTCAACGTACATCGATTGAACATTGACAGCCCGGGTCGGGCTGGGACGAGCTCGGGTTAACCCTCCGGCGTCTACACAAAATTTATTTTATTGCTATAGAGATACGGTGATTTGGTAGGAAATCGAGAGACAGGTGTAAAAATTCAACACCTTTAACTCTTTTTGGGTGGGGATCTCAAAGAGATAAGTTAAGAAATAGATTAAGAGTTGTTGTAACGCTATTATCATATACATATATTGTGTTCGACATTCGTGATGTGTGGAATTCGAATACTTGTAACGGTCACTTACATCTTATTTGATAGTATTTTAAAGTCGTTTTAAAGAATAAATATTTTGATATGAAGGAAGATACGCTCAGAGATTTATAAGGAATGCAAAGAAGTCGAGAAGAAAACAAAATGAAAAGCCAAAATTAAAACATCGTCTCGTAAGATTAGCGGCGGTTTTTGTGAAATAATTTACGAGCGTGACGAACGACTTGTCGATACCATCTGCTCGGTCCATACTTAACCCTTTTTGTTTTAAAACATTTTTATTCGTTCCTCACCATTATTCAAAAGTTTCTCATAACGTTTTGCGTTGAAACCCGACGACCGAAATATTTTATTGATATCGAAAAATGAGTATCGTGAACCTTTAAAATGTTTCTCGACACGGTTATAAGATTGTTTTATCTTATTTGAAAGCTACGCCACAGGGATCTTTTGTGCTTGAAAAACATAATTGAAGCTTATCTGCTTTTCACCTAATACTTTAAAATACTTTTAGTATCATCTTATCAAAAAGGACAAAAAATAAAATGACTTAACCACAAGGTGTGACTAAGATACGGGTTATACTTAAAAAAACCCTTGAAATTAAACAGTAGAACTTGTACAGTAATACGTTTATGAAAGTAGTACAATTACACTTATTTATATAAGTGTAATTTTACTACTTTCATAAGTGTAACTTTCATAACAGTATCAGAACAGCGATCATAAATTCGATTAATAGGAAACATGCATTAATATTATTTTTACCTGTGATCTCGGAGGTGGTCCTGCCGTCGGAAAGCTTTCCCGCAAATGTCACATGAGTACGGCCGTTCATCTGTGTGTGTCCTTTCATGTATTAGTAAATTATAAGATTTGGTGAATTGTCGGTTACAAAACTTGCAGATAAATTGTTTCTTTGTCCTAGGTCCACCCCCACCCGTTTTTTGTTTATTTGACACACTACTTCCTGTTGACGATGTGGAACTATTCGTTGATTTTGAAGAGTTTGACGGCTGCGGAGACAGAGGGGCTTGTGACGGACTTCCGTTCATTTGTTGCTGATACATTGCATTCATTAGAAGGCTTGGGTATCCATTGTCTATGCTTTGTGATGAGTTATATCCATAACCTTTTGAAGTTGATTCTAGGTGTTGTTCTAAAGTAAATTCATCTTCATTGTCAAGAAGAGCTAAGTCTTCCTCTACTTCTTCTGATAAGTCAACATCTTCAGCAGCTATTGCATCAGAAAGCGGATATTCTTCAGGCGTTTTAGGCGATAATTCTTTTGATGTATCAGAAGCATCTATTTCACTGATTTTTGCACTAGCCGTCGCTATTCTTAAGATGTCTTGTTTTGATGATGAACTACTTTCTGATGTATTTGGTTGAGCTGTATTAACTGATGATACGGAAGTCAGACGTTGCAATGTCAAATACGATTCTAGAGCTTGTAAGTTTAAGGCAGCTGCTGCGGCAGAGTTGGACGGTAAAAGCGCTGCTTGTTGCAACGAATTCATCATTGCATTTTGTAGTGATATAACTACTCCTTGTAGTGATCTTTGCAACATGTTTTCTTGTAATAACGCTGCTGACGCAATAGACAAATTTATATTTGTAGATGTAGTAGAACTAGGGCTCTTACTTGAATGCGCTTTAGTTTCCGCGTGAGGCGAGGGTGGATCAGCTGCTATCAGAATATTCATATCGGGGGTCTTCGTATCTTGTATCTGTAAGTTGTTTTTCAGTTTAATAATTGCGCTCTCCAATGAGTTTAACGTAGACTTGCTCGATCTTGACGAATTTTGCTCTTGCATTGTGAAATATTATTCAATGTGAGTTGGTAATCATCGATGAAAGCTTTTAATAGTTGTGTGCACGTGTTGTACAATGGGTGGCGCGGGGGAGGGTCTCGCGTGCGCGTGCGCTGTTCGAGAGGCACGTTCCGTGATACAGCGTGCGAGGCGGCTGTACGGCGCGGCGCGACTGAGCCGGCGGGCAGCCGGCGACTGCCCCGCCCCCACCTCATTCCTCGCCTGTCTTCCCGCCTCACAAAAGCTCTCTATTTTAGGCAACTCTTTGTACGCAGTAATGGTCACCTCACGCTATCCTAACGACAGACACGTCCATGAGAAAACGTTGCGCCAGATTTGTTGTAACCCCTTTCAAGTGTAATGAGATTCTGAATGGAATCGTTCGGGTTATGGGAAAACAATATGATGCGGCTATCGCTATCGCTTCGTTTTCTTGTCAGTGGTTCACGTGCATCGGTAAAGAGATAATTGAGTGAAGAATTTTAACATATGTATATCTCCTGTGTCTTTACCATATGATTAGATCAGTATATTTTATACGTATAAATATTTAAGTTAAGCTTATATATAAAAATACGCAAATATAAAACATACATAATATAAACACGTTGCACGTTGAAGTATAAAATACAAGCGTATTTTCGGTAAAATTATAATCATAAAATAAAATAACAAAGCGCTATAAAATCAATGCAACCTCATGATATCATAGCATTGATATTTAGGCGTACAATTAAGCACTTCATTCTGTCCCAAGATTATTGTTAAAATCATTTATAGTCTTAAAGACTAATCTAGTCTATGCTATGCTAGTCTAAAATAGTCTTAAGAACTAATCCCTAGATATTTTTGATAGAGCTGATTATATCTCAGCATAAAGATACAAGACCAGTTTTAAATATGCCTTCTTAATGTTTCCTTGGAGAAACCTTTCGTTATTTTCTTTTTTCTCTTCTTTTCTTGTGAATTTTAGAAGTAGAATGCGGTTTCGTCATAATTATGATGTTACCTGTTATTTTAAATATTATACGTATCTTGTTTCAGTCATTAGTGAGGCATATTCCATTGAGAATCGAGGACACCTTTTCAGGCCATATTTTGTTAAACTACAACAGCAGAAATATATTAATAGGTGTTATGTAAATTTAGACGGTAATTATGCTTTTTACACGACTGCACAAGAAGGAGGATTATGTGTTATGAGGTGTCATTAGAATCGTCCGGTAGAGCCATGCTTAGGCACGAATGGGCCGGCTCGACCGGTGCGATACCACGGCCTCACAGAAAATCGGTTGTGAAGCAATTCCCCGAAATGAGTGAGGTTTCCGGAGGCCCAACTCTTCCTCCTCTTTCCTCTCTCCTTTTTCCTCTCTCCTCTTTCTTTCCCTTAAGCCCCCTCTTCTTTCCTGTCCCCGCATCCCCCATCCCTCATCACCCTCAAAGGCAGGCAGTGCACTTACGAGTCTTGAGTTGTAGGTGTCCATGGATGGCGGTTGTCACTTACCATCACGTAACCCATCTGTTCGTCTGTCCTCTGTCCAAAAAACAGTATATTTATAACAGTGACGATCTCTAGCTCTTTATTAGCAATGCCTAAATATGAATGACGATTACGATTTCACTCAACGACGATTTTAATGAATTACAACCTAGTTACTTGAATTTTGAAACCATTGTCACTCCGATTTTGTTAAGGTGATGTATGTATTTTCGTGAAGTTTATTACGAGTTAGAGCGTGTGGTGGCAGTTTATTGCGTTTCTACATAAATTCAGCTAGAATTTAACTGGGAAATTTTATATTATTATTTTTTAATTTGGTTGAAAATTTAAAGCTTTTTATTACTGTCTCTTCGCAGGTGAGCATTATTATGGCCCAGACGGGATCTGTAACACCTAAGTTTTGGGTAAGTCGGAAAGTATGATACATTTTTGCTAAGTAAACCTTCTATTTGTACAGGTATTGTCATTTGGTATTAACTGTCTAGAAGGTTTTACCAGAATAAAAGGTTGCATAATTAAATAGTTGATGATGCTTATAACAACTATATTATCCTCGTTCGGCAAAAATACAAGTGTAACGTATGATATACATGATTATGAATATATAATAGTAAATATAATTTGACTTTAAATTAATTTGAATTTGAATTTAAATATATACATACATAGGTATTTATTTTATGGTAGTAGCTACCAGAAAGCATACCGATAAAATTTGAGATTTTTTGAAATATGTACTTTCTGCCTGTCAATGGCTTTCGGGCCATTGATTTTGTAAAACTAATAAAATCATATAAAAGGTATTTACTTTGTATTTATAAAGAAATATGAAATTTTGCTCGTTACTTTACGTTACAAAGTGTATCACTTGATAAGTTCTGGACCGATTATGCCTTTATTGTATGTTAAAAATAGAGTGAACGTGGTATTCAGAGCACACAACTTAAGAAACTTGACATGAGAAAGAGGATATTTTTCAAATGTTAACAATAAATGTTTATCGGGTCTACTATGTGCAAAATATTATTAAGAATACTAAATAATAAAATTTGATAGGCTTTTGCGATATAACAATAATCGAATACGGGACTATAAAATTACAAATTAATTGCAGAGGAGTATTTTAACTTATTGTATGCCCATTATATTTTGAATTAGCATTTTTTTTTATTATAAATGTTCTCCTTTTATCATTTTATTTCTATATCGTCATTATTTTTTCTTAATATTCTATATTTATTATTTGAATACAGATCTGTAATTGAATCATTTCGCTGATGAGTCCTACTTTAATGACTTAATTTGAGTTCGACTTAATCGATCAACTCCGTGAAGCCTTCATTATTAAGTAAATAACAATTGAGTGAACGTAAAAAATATATTTAATTCTAAAAAACTTAATTAAACTGCATTCTGAAAGATTGTTTTAACGAATCAGAGTTTTCAGTTGCTAGGGTTCAGTTTCAATAACAAAGACTAATTTTTAAAATAAAGCGTCATAATGTTTTATTTATGCGTATAATTAAACTTATTAATTAATCTTTGCTTAATTTTTCTACAATTTTTAATATAACAATAATCTTTCTGCCTGATAGCTAGTCTCTGTTAGTGAAAACTTGAGTTAATCGCGTTTATAAAACTGATCGATAGATTTTAAATATAAATAAATATACATGAATATGCCCTGACAAATTATCTTACGCTACAATAAGCCTTGGTTACTTTGACAATACAAGTACGCCAATTTGTGTTTCAGTGCATATACCTAGGTGTAAATTCTAGAAACAATGTAAATCTCTGTATTGCAATGCTCACTTGCTGTTTTGCAACAGCTAGAGAATCCAGACAATACTATCGAGACATCGTCACGGACGGCGACTTCAAACAAAGACCCATGCTCCAATAGAGCGTGGTAATTGCAACAATTGACATGAGAACAGTGGGGAAGTACGGTTTGGTACCGTGAACGATTTCTAGCTTCAAACATTTACAGATTTTACCTTTGATTTTACTTGCCATACATTATTGGTGTACGCTTACATGTATATTATGAATATAATATAATACATATGTACTTATATGAAGGAATTTTTGTATGTGTAAGGTAACTTTTTATTTGTTAAAACAATTTAGGTTACATATTATTAAAAATCATAAATCAAAACTAGTAATTTTTTGTCAATTCAAAATATGTATAAATTTGTTAAATTAAATAAATTAGTTAAAAAATTTGGTTATATAAAAATGTTTTTATGATATTATACTTAATATCTTATTTGCATAAATATACAATTATTTTAATGAGAAAGTTAAAGAGTATGCTTGTTTGCCCACTATTACTACATTTTGGATACCTCGTGCCAACGCAAAGAGCAACTGCTTATTATCAAGTGGGTTGCCTTCTGATGCTATTTTAGTACGAAATTATGTGCAAGTTGCTACTTACATAGTTCAATGCATGACAAAGTAACTATATAGAAAATACGAGAGAGCTGACTTTTATAAGACAAGTTACCAGGCCACCGAGTATTCAGGATTAGACATCTTCAGTACAAACTAGTGGTCATTCTGAAAACTTCGTCTTCAATATTTTATTAACGACTATTAAAGAATGTAAGTCGTACGTTCCTATATGAACCTATAAAACTTAGTTAAATTCTTGTCTTGAAGGACAAAACGTGTAATCAGGATTATAGTAAAATCAGTTTGGCATTAAATGCCACAATCTCTTGATAGCTAATTTTTCCCATTAGTTGCGTCGCTTCCCATTCAAATCAACTCTTTATTTGCAATAATTGGTACCTTATATGCATATGTTGTATGTAGGTACGCACGAGTATCAAACTCCAAAATTGTACAGTAGGTAAATTGATTAATAAAAGTACTTTCATTAATCACTTTAAGTAATAAAATTTTAGTAATTACTCTATACATACATAAATTAAAAAAAACGAATACTACTCAACACGTTGAATTATTTACCTACAAAGAAAGTATGCATTGTTTATGATCATACAATTTCTACATTTGTGCTTTTTTTTGTCATTTTGTTATGTGTATAACCTGCTTGACAAAAAACTCTTTTTCGACTATCGCATTTGAAATTAATGTTTATGGTATTCAAACATACCTCTACGGATTCCTATACCTGCACAATGATACAATGGATCAAAAAAGTTGTCACTTCTTAGATGATCAGTCCTTGTAAGTGGTGGCGCAGGGATGCTTTAGATCAGGGTGAGCTGCTAGCACTTCGAGAAATACAAGTAAGACCCGTATGAGAGTCGCATGAGAGCAGTTTGGAGCCTTCGCCTTTCGAGAGCTGACGTCACAGTGCCATCATTGTGATAACTGCCCCGGTGCCTAACACACAGCTACAATGCCCAGCTTGTGCAGCAGCAGCAGCCAGCGTCGTGATCTTGTCGTAGCAGTGTCTTGCTCCTAACCTTGGTTTTGTCCATGATCCGAAGTGACCGCGGATGTAGCGCCATCGCTTCCTTCTGATCTCCGGCCACCTTAGGAAGCGGCCTACTGACGACGATTTTTGACGTCCGAACAGAAACAGCATGAGAGACTACGCGCAGTGTTCCGTGTGTGATTCTTAGAGGACTGCTACCGAACGGTGACGGAACCCGTCTTGGGTGGGACGGCTCAATGTCTGTCGGGGGTGGCAGAAGAATGCAATTGTGATTTTCGCACCCCCCGTTCATTGGCAAGCAGATGAACACCAGGGTGTTATTTAGTGGGAAGAGTCCGAAAGTCTTTGTAAGTAAAATCTGTAAACTAATTATACCCTGACCGCGGAAAGTTGCCTAACTACATTGAACATTAACAATGCATGAACTGAGCACAAAACTTCATTTCTACTGGAAACTAATGGTCATCTCCACTAATATAACGTAAGTCTAACTCGGTCCGAACGATCGATTTTTTATCGCCTGCCTACATTTCTTAGCATATGTATGGTGGTTAACCCATGACCTAATAATATCTTTCTTTAAGTACCTCCACGTAATGGTAGTGTCAATGGGAGGTTTTACATCGTTATGACTTTATGTCTGTTATGGTTGCTAGTGATGTCTTTGGAGAAAAGTAATCTGCTTCAAATTACTGTCGCTTTCGATAGATAGTATACTTGAAGGGACCATGTTTGAAGAAGACATATATATATATATCTGGGTACTTTATCTTACTTAATAATTGTAAATTATATTATACTATATCATGTTTAGAGAGTTTAATCTTAGGTAAAACAAATACCTTTTACCTAAGATTAAACTCTCTTTAAATATACTAATTATCTAAATCATAAGTGTACCTTTTTTTATGGGGGGGGGGACAACAATGTTGACCTATATTCACTTCGAATAATATGTACCCTAAAAAATATGCAGTTTCTAAGTAACAATTTCACAATCAACAGTTACTAACCTAAAATAATATGGGGCAACCAAGGTGATCATAAATTTATGGACGTTACCTAATTCAACTAAATTCTACCGAAAAGTGCCAGACACGTTTGGCAAGTCAGTAAATCACGAGATAGCGTGGAGAAAGCCAAAGTACCACAACAATATATAAACTAGTGTGACCACATTATTTTAGTTTCGGTGCGAGTGACATATGCGGTAGTAAAATTGTGATAAACTCATCTTGATATCAGTCCAATCTAGAGATTGATGGCGCAGGAAATTAAGTTATTGATATTGAGTAATGTCCCGCTTCCACTTAAGTTTATGGCCGTATTAGTTTCCCTATTAAGTTTGAAGTGAAAAATTGTTATGGTTTTGAACTGTCAAAGTCAGTAAAGATTATATGGTGTTATACAAATGTATAATATTAATAAGAAGCGAGTTGAATAAACCAGGATTATGTAAACCAGAGCATGTTTATTTATGTTTAACGAACATTAAGATTTTACGTAAGTAATGCTTTAATAGAGGTATGTAAAAAACGCCACAACAGACACATGTATCTTTTTTTATACTATAAGGGAACAGAAGAACAGACGGGTCACCTGATGGTAAGTGACAACCGCCTTCCATAGATACCTGCAACTCAAGAGTCGTAAGTGCTCTGTCCGCCACTTACGTGATGAGGAATAGGGGGATGCGGGTAGGGGAAAGAAGAGACTGGGGATTAGGATATAGGAAAGAGGAGAGGAGGGATGAGGGGACAGGAAAGAGGAGAGGGGGATTTGGGTCTCCGGAAACCTCACTCATTTCGGGGAAATGCAACGCAAGCGTTACTTCACAACCGGGTTTCTGTGAGGCCGTGGTATCGCACCGGTCGAGCCGGCCCATTCGTGCCTAAGCATGACTCTACCACTGTTATCTTCTTATCAGGAAGGAAGTAGGTAACGGTGTATCTACTGACCTTATTAAACATTTTTTTTTTAATTTCGAACTTTACTGACTTTTTAGTCTTCACGGCTACATTTCCATGTTGCTATTAGGTACTTTTTTATAAAAACCTTATTAAAAATTATTTATCTCAACCCGGAATTAAAACGAACACCTCAAAAACGACTACAATTCAGTAATAATAATGATAATATTTGAATGTTTTACTGTCTTTTTATTTACTTATCTAATTATGTAAATAAAGAAGCATGAACTTAATGACTAAATAGCCAGTGGAAAGCGTGTAGTAATTTTTTTCACAAACGCCAAATTGTGTCCGGTTAGTCTCTTATATACTATACTTATATTGTACTTATTGTACACTAAACTGGGACTAAGTAAGTATGCAGATATAATACGCAGATATGTATATAAATATACCTATGTAAGCTACAACCTCTATACGTTTTTTTTATAATCGTGGAATATTATTACTTCCTTTGGCTGCATAGGTTATTATTATTTCTCTGCCTAACCCTATGGGAGAAAGCCGTGAGCTTATGCATGTATTTACTTTTAATAATCAATATTCATATTTCGAATCGATAGCGTAGACTGATACAACATTCTTAAAAATAAACAGCAGAAGTAAGGTAGAAAATGGCTGCCTAATAAATTAGGAATACTTTTTATACTGACTCTATGATATACTGACTGAAAATATAATACTAGTTTTTAAAACAATTCTCAGTGTGTACTCTGAGTAGCCAAAGATATTTTTTTTTAAATGGAATATATCTAAAACAAGTAGGTTTGTAAGCAAATACATATGTTGAAGATTTAGTTGTAACATATGATCGAGTTATTTTAGAGCAGCATTTTGGCGTTTAGAACAGCAAAAATTATATACATGTATACCTACACTGCAACTTTTTTTTTATATTAATATATTAATATTTGAAAACACTTGTTGTTTATTGTTATGTTCTTAAATTAAGTACAACATGATATAAATAGTACTTCTAAATACTTTTAGTGTAATGGAACTCATTTTTTTTAATATTATTCAATGTTTCATAATATATTTATGAAATCAATACGCACAATGATGTTGCTAAGAAGCATTTTGTAGTACCCACGCTGATATACAGCGCAACTTTCGGAGAATGTCCTTTACTAAGCTATAAACGTGATACATGAACAAAAGTCTTCTCATTACCCTATTACATGCAGTCATTACTTATAGATAAATTAATTTTATATCTGTAGTGAGTCGTGCTCGCGCTCTGCCCCCGGGCGTCGGCGGCGTGAGAACGGCGCTCGTGCTCGCCAATCGTACCGTACGTGCGAGACACGTGTCGTGGTGAACTGGATTATCTTCAACTATTTAGTATGTTCAAGGAAGTTTTAAGCTCTAGGGTAAATGCACATTAAACCCTTTATTGTATTTGGCTTCGAAATTTGAATTAAATCTAGGAAATCGAATCGTATTCTACTTTTAGAGATCTACAAATGCAAGAAGCAAATATGTCTTAGATGAGCAGCTGTTCAAGGTATTTTTGTATGCTTTTCTCTGATATTCCTTAGTTTGGTTTCAAAGTAGTTAGCAATAAAGCTTATGGATGTTTAACGAAGTAGCATTCTAGCTATATATGATTGTTTATTTTATAAGAAATAATCCAAAAACTATTTTTCTAATAATGCAGTTTCTAAAATTTGTTTAATAATGATGTTCCTACAGATAGCGCAATCATATTTTCATTGACAATTTCAAATTTTTTTTAGTTTTTTAATTATTTCTATAAGAGATTTTTTTTTTACTTTTTTCTTTACTTGGTCTCAGGAACAAAACATTACGATTACAATTTAAATTGTGCATACATTAATATGTGACTTGACGTAAAATCTATCATAACAGACTTGACTGTTTAGAAGTAAATAAATTAATGAAATGTTTAACATGCTCGTTTAAAAGATTGAATAGATAAGCAGAATGATTATCAGTACACTTGAGTTATACTAAATTACAGTTTTACATTACACATGCCCGCAAGCCAACAGTATTGCATCAGGATAACCAACGTCCCACGTTTATTCCGTACTATATTATTTTATTGTGTTCGGTTAAATTTTGTTAGCAATTAACAAACGTGTTTCATGAGAACCACCTAAAGAGAGAAAAAGTCTTATTTATTTTATACTTACATTATAAGCAAAATGATAGCAAATGTAGGTTTAAAATGCTAATACATAACGTTGGCGAGTAATAGTATAACATTAAGAAGTAATAGTAGTAAGATCCCAAAGTAGAATAGGAGGAAGCACTAAAATTCAGCTTGTATTTTAACTTAATATCGTGTTCAGAACAGACAAAAATGATAAGAATTGCTGCAAATCCGTCATCCGATTTACCATACATTTCAATCATCTCAGAGGTGCACAAGGCTCCGTATTTCAAAGATAGGCGAAAGCACGTAATAATCATCATACTTCACAGATAGGCCAAAATTATCCGCTTAATCATAACGAGCCCACCATTATGGCCCACGTTGTCTGATGGTCTTCTATGTTTGTAGCCATGGTGTTAAAAGTTGATTGTGGAGTACAAGTGTTGAGCTTGAGAGTTTTCTTTTAAATATTTAACCCATAAATACATTCTGAAATGTATTAGCTTTACGGTAGTACATCTTGTATAGTTTCGATTATTTAGATACAGTGCTGTCCAAATTGATATAATAAAACCCTCGTAACTGTTCTGTGATAAAACCAGATTTATTCAGATTATATTTTATTAAAAACATTTTTTTAAAGACAGTCAAAGTGTTTCCACTCGCATATTTGTCTGGAGGTTGGTGTTTTTGACTGCTGAGCCGACTTCGATAGTACAATTTCAACACACGACAATAATGTGTTATATCCACAGTTTTTCCAAGTATGGGTATATTTGGGTATGTCTGTTATTTAAATGTTTGTAAATCCTCTTGCAATACAGAAATGATTTCTAATGCTGGAGATATAAAAAACTATGATTTTGGGCAAAGTTTCTGCCTTACACTGACATACATAAGTTCTTTGGCTTATAACTCATAAAGGTTACAAAACGCGTGGTTACGTGCGTGACCATTGACGCGCCCACACTGCGCACGCGCACTGATACACAATTTGCATTATTATGCTTTGCCAGCAAAGTGTATCTATTTTGAGAAAATGTTTGTCGTACGTTTACTGTAATGTACCTAGCATCTGAAATTTATTACTTACACTTAATTTTATAACTTTTTTAAGTTTAAGTTTATAGGGGTCTCGGACTTGAGACCCAGCATCAGCAGGCTCGAGTTGCATACATATATGTATACTAATCCTTAACTTAAATTATAGAACGCAAAATATGAGTGCTAAATACGCCTCAACCTAAGCACTCCAAGATACAGCCAATAGTATGTGCAAATTGTATGAGTGTATTTAATAATTAATATACTGTATCTCCTAACTTTCTGTAATGAGGAGAGAGGGGAAAAGAGTCCTATGTCCAGCAGTGGACTGAGATAGGGCGACTGATGATGAAATCTCTAACACGCCTTTTCACCTACCAATATTTATTTCTGCAACACCCCAATATCGATTGGCAGATAATTCGTTGGGAACGATATCCACCTTAATATTATATTTGTGAATGAATATTTAATAAATAAAATCAAAATGATTAGGATTAAACTAGAAATTAAAATTAAAAATACACTTTGTACTGTGATCTTTCCTATGTCTAAATAACCTTCTCAATACTTTTCAATTTGGTTTTTGACCACGCCATAGTACAATAGCAGCCTCAGTCAATATGACAGATGATGTGGATTACGATACTCCGCTTAGAATACTTAGCTCACTTAACATCTCAAACGGTAATTGATTGGATGCGTAATTACATGTGTGGCCCCCAACAACGTCATCTGCTTGGTGTAAAATGTCAGATGGCGTGCTCCAGGACATTCTCTCTCCTTTACTCTTCGCAATTTTTATAAACTGTCTCAAATAAACTTCTACCACTCTCTTCCTACCACTTGTATTGTGATGACCTACAGATATACAGATTACAGTGGTAGAGCCATGCTTAGGCTCAAATGGGCCAGCTCGACCAGTGCGATACCACCTTACAGAAAACTCTCCTTTTTCCTTTCTCCTCTTTCCTCTCTCTTCTTTCTTTCCCCTCGTTCCCCTCTTCTTCCCTCTCCTCGCATCCCCCCTCCCTCAGGCAGCACACTTACGACTCTTGAGTTGTAGGTGTTCATGGATGGCGGTTGTCACTTACCATTAAGTAACCCGTCTGTTTGTCTGTCCCCCTATAATATAAAAAAAATACACTCATACGCCACTTGGAGAAATTCTCTGAAGCCTTTAATATCATCAACAAGTATTTGGAACAAGTATTTGTTGGAATAAGTAGCATGGACTTCAGGTGAACCCTTCGGAGACTCAGTTAATTAACGTCGGAAGATCAAGAAATGTTTCAAAGGTTGAGTGGACACTACTTCAACAGGTTCTATTTGGTGGCACTGTCATCAAAATCATTCCAGTAGTGAAAAACTTGGGAATACTTATCGACATGGAATTAACTTGGACCGCACAGATTCAGAAAATAAGTCGACGAATTTTTGCATCTGCAGGATCCTTGAAATGTCTACGGAATTTTCTTCCAAGAGCCACCAAGATTTCACTTGTTAACTCCTTTCTTCTTCTAATCCTATACTATGCAGATGCCGGCTATCCCGATCTCACCGAAAACCAACTAGATAAACATGAGAGACTTCAAAACTTCTGCATCAGATTTATAGCTGGTTTGCGTATGTCCATGTTTCTGAATATCGAAAGCAACTAAAGTCGTTGCCAATTCACAACATATATACACAACACACAACATACATATTCTTTCCCTTTTATACAATATAACAATATATTTGTTCAATCCGTCGTTACCCTCCTAACTCAAAGAGATCGTATACACATTCGCGATCTTTAAGGTCATCAGAAAACCAACTACTAAAAATACCTGCTACTTCGTTCCTACATAAATCCTGTACGGTCACTGCACTACCAGTAGAAATTAAACAATCTCAAAGCCTATGCACCTTTAAATCACTAGTGAAAAAGCATTACCTACAATTGTAAGTCTGCTCCGCTACTGTGACTTATTACGCGGTTATCTCTATATATGTTTATATCTATGTATGTACGTATATGTGTGTCTACATGTGTGTATATCAATATATATATAGTATGTTTATATATGTCTATTGAAATACTCTACGTATCATCGTACACCATCGTACTACCATATTTTTTATATTATACATGCCGCCTCTTATTAACTGGTTTTAACTTTGTGTCTATTTAATTTTGTGGTGTAAAATAAAGAATTTTCTATCAATATATAAGAAACAAAAATATCGTGGTTTGTGTATTGCCTCATAATGTAAATGTAGGTACATTTAAGAGTAAGTAGAGCTAGAATAGCTAGAAGCTTAGCGCATATCTGCAAGTGTAAGTACCTACATACATAAAATAAATGATTATATCATTATTTTTACTACTGTAATTAAGGCCAATGAGTACGGGCACATAGAAAACATTAATATTTCGATTTATTAACAGGCGTGAAATACATATCATGTTGTTCATCATATTGCAAACAACATAATTAAGAGTGAGTATGTAGTACTCACACGGTATTGTATACCGTCCATAACAGGAGACTAATGGTTCAAAGGTTAACATGAAAGGTTTAAGTGCTATGAGCGGTTGGTGAACTTTTGTTTTTGAATCTGGTAAAATATTCTTCGTTTGGCAGTTTCGCTACGTTAAATCTATTCCGTGTACTATAGATCTTAACAAATTGACTTTTAACAAGTAGATAACTGACTTGAATGCGCCTGTCAAGCGAAAACTATATTCACTTAATTTACAATAATATGTGGTAAAATTTTACAAGCATTAAGTGCAGTGCACAAATTTTTGATTTAACTTGAAGACGGTATTTCAATATTTTTTTGGGCAACGCACTTAAAGTTTTAATCTATACTGAGTCTGAAAGCCACAAGATGCCAGGTCGGGTCTGTAAATAGGATGATTCACTAACTCTACATCTTCGATAGTCAAATAGCCGATTGTCCGTCTGGCGTAGTGAGCTGGAACGTTGTCGTAGTGTAGTAATGAAATGCATTGGCATGCAGTCATTTTTTTTTCTTTTTATTTCAATAAGGGTTTTTATCCACAAGCATACCCAAACTCCATCGGACCCTATCATACACAACACAACATAATCTAACTATTTAAAAAAAAGGTGAATTATCTATTATTGTTGTGGCAGACTTCAACCAAAGCACACAGCCGAATTGCAGTTTTCTATTTTGATTATACCTTATGCACCAGAAACGCAAACCTTGCTGACGGATAGTGCCCAGAACGAAGTCTTAACGTTAACTTAACATAATTTCTACCCATTTAAACATCATCAGACCAGTGGCACGAGAGAAGGCTTCGTAATGAAGTACCAACCGGAATCTATCGTAACATTGTTGTTGAGTAAGACGGCAACTAAAGTCGTTATAAATCATTAAGCAAAAATGTTCTCTAGTCAAATCCATATCGATGCACGACAGACGCTTTTAAGTATGCAAAAAGAACAAAAACAAATGAAGAAAGAATTGGAGAATTGGAAATCGAAGGGAATCTGTAAATATGTAATCTACTGGTTCCTAAAGAGTCCCTAATGCGAAATATAAAGAAATTTTTCATGGGCTACTTTTCTTACTGGCCTAGTCTAAACAATTTCTGTGTGACCCACGTACTCCTACAATTAAAACCGATATCACGTACAAACTATCGTATTTTCAAACAAATATCTTGAAAGTATCGTCGGATAGTAACATAAAGATAAAGCAAACACGCATTTCTAATCTAGAAGATAAGCCGTCGATATTTTAAAGTTGAATCACTTTTAAGTCTGTAGGTACCTACTAAAAGAGACGTCCATTGCTAAAATTGCGGTTAAATATTTATATCTTTGCTTAATTTCTATTTTTATGGAATTGCAAAGCATTAGCTATCGTTTTTGTTATTCTCAGCAAAACTATTCCTTATGAAACATATTTTTTATTACACACAATTAAATATTAATCATAATGAATTGAAAAAGCTGTCCATAAGACTTAATTTTTTGATTTGTTTTTGGAAAAGATATGCAAATAAGAATGTTATTGGATACTATGTTTATTGGATGAACCAATGAAGGTTTGTTTTTGTGCCATTATATATTTCTTCTACAACTAAAGAGGCAAAATGGCCTCGAAATTATAGGTACCAATCGACACAAATTGGGTTGCAGGTTTCCATGGACGTCGGTTGTCACTTACCATCAGATGACTCGTCTATTCGTCTGTAAAATAACATTCTGTCTGTTTTCTGTCTGTAAATATAACATTCTTAATGTTGAATAAAATTATAATTTTAGAAATATTTTTTAACATTGGTTTCTTAATAAAGATGGATGTAAACACTTAAACAATTGTGTTTCACCGTCTGTACTCTGTATCCTATCCCATAAACTATCAGTTCCATGCGGTGGTAAAGAGGTGTGACTGAAATGGCCTCTCGGTTGTCTTAGATAATATTCTCGTTTCAGAATTAATATTTTATTTAGTTTGAGTTCGTGACTTCGCAATCGGTGTCTTTATTTGTTACAGAGACTTGGCAAAGGGTTTGTTTGTTCGTGTGATATCATCTTTAAAGGAACAAGAAATAAGTATTTAATGGGTTTGTGCGTGCTTATACGGCGCAGTGTTACAACAGAATCCAATGTCATATCTTGTGTTGTTATATCTCTCTCTTATTACGATTTCTATGAAAAGAGGTTTATGGTTTTGATATTGACGTATTAAGTATATTTTGTTGTTATTATTAAGAAGTAATATAAATTAAAAAACCCTTGTAAAATTATTTTTATATGTTACTTGTTAGTCCTGAGTATGTCATGCTCGCCTATATAGTCTGTCAATGGTGGCATCCGGTGCTCTTCAATATGACTAAATTGGACGACGGCTGACGCGTGCATCATGCTCGTGACTGAGTGCCGTGTGAGTGAAAATGTTATGAAACTTAATAAGTTGCTCATAAAGTAGGCTGTTTCCTATATGTATGTATAAAAATAATATTAATTTGAAATTCAATACATCGTAAAAGAACCGTAAAATATTAGATGTTATCATTGTGTGGGTATTCAGGATGCAATTACCTGCCTACCGTGGGGTGACGTAAGATATTTTTTTTTTAAGTTATTATTTCCGTATATCTAGTTGTCCACCTATCCCTTATAGATTTCATGAAGAAATGCTGCTGTGAAACCTGAACAGATTGAACAACAGTGTTGTAAACGTTTAAAGTGTTTTGAAATCCGCAACGAGTTTCATTTATATTAATACTATCTTAATAGTAGCAAAGCATAGAATGAAAGGACAAAAATAGTTTTAAGAAAGTGCCCATGGGTTCATTACACTTTAAAGTTCCTCAGCAGATTTTGTTTTATTCATATTTTTTTCTATCCATGTTAGTAAGTGGCGGGCTGTTATCACTGCCTACCCCTTAAGGAGAAAAGGTTTGTGTTTATGAATTTCTCAACAATATATTTGACACGGTTTGAGAGCCATGCTTAGGCACGAATCAGACTAATACTTCGGCGGCTCGACTTAAAAAACCGGTAGACAAACTACGCTTGCACTGTGTTGCCGAAGGAGTGAGGGCCCAACTCTCCTCTCCTCGTTCCCTTTCTCTCATCCCCCCTTTCCTTTTCTCCATCCCTCACTTCGCCTCTCCTCTTTCCCCTCTCCTCATCACCCTCAAATGCAGACAGCGCACTAGTGACTCTCTGGTTGCTGGTGTCACTACCATCAGGTGACCCGTCTGTTCGTCTATCCACCTATATCATAAAGAGAAGGCCCTCATCAGATTGCTTTCGTCATTTAGTATTTTTACCAACTATTGAGCATCAACGCATTAGCAAATCATATACTTAATTCAATTTAAGAACATAGGCAAAGCCTTACTCAATTCGTAAAACCGTACAATTTTTAAACTACGTACTGTACTGTCTCATGATTAAATCATAATTTGGTTAGTAGTGGACCACCTCAGAAGTATACTCTTTAGATTCAAAAAAATAATTAAAATCGGTGTATAAGTAATTTGCGGAGAAAATTACTTATACACCGATTCACTTAACACACCTGAAGAAATATACATACAGTCTAACAAAAACCTTCTTTTCTCAAGTCCAAATTGTTTCCGTACTTCCTAAACAAAAACAGAAATCTGTTACCAAAAGGTACCACACGAAAGGTACTTTGACTTTCTTTCTCTTTCCGTGGTATCATACTAGAGCGGGACACGAGAATAAATACCAATATAAGTGCTTGAGAGACTCCGAATATGTAAAAAACCGGTTGTGTGCAATAATTTAAGCGCACGGGTCAGAGTTCAAGCCTCGAACCAAATCCCGGGATCGTACTTCTCATAGTGAATATGAAGATTGTAATTGCAAAACTTATATACAACATTTTTAAATAGTAGATATACGTATTAGCTAAATATAATAATAAAGGTATGTAGTAATGAGGTATCTAATTACTTAGTAAATTGTAGATAATAATTAAGTAAATAATATTATATCACCCACCAGCGTAGTTAAATATTATCATAAAAAAAGTATCTACTAAAGCTAAACTCTCCAAGGATTGATAAAAGTCAGTATCCATAAATATATAAAATCTAAATCATATTATATTTATTACCTTATTGACCTAATATGAAATGTTCTATAAACCATATCACACTATAATAAATACTAGTATTTATATAAATTTAACGAAGGATGGAGATTGCTAGCATTCCGAATCGAGTATCTGCTAATCTAGGGTTTCATTTTATGTTACTGTCCTTGTATGATATCTATACTTCTGAACCCCGTAAAATTCCTACCTTTTAAGAACAGAATGTTCATTTTAAAGGCACGTAATTCCTTGAAGCCAAAACTTAAATATTTTTACCGGGTAAATGTGACCCGGAGTCGACACGGCTATAATGTTTTATAGTCCTGCAGTGTTTTACGATTGTCACATTTAATTATTTCATTGCCGGCAATTAAAGTTTGGAGAAAAGCGATTTTTTATGTTTTACAGCTGCATTTAAGTAAATAAAAGCTTGAATCACAATTTTTTTTGTACCACACACGAGCAAGATTTAGTGATGGGCGTGATTCTACAGTCCTATCTGTCGATTTCTGCTACAATAGACAAAAACTCTTATTACCTTTCATTGAATTCATTTCATTCAACCCACCCAATTGAATTAAACAATAAAGAGCAACCCACAACACATGTAAAAATTATGTTCAATGACATGTTCGCTAATACTTATCACCATGTTCATCAGAAATCTGAATACACACCAGTATAGATTATTGAATATAGATTGAACTTGATTGATTATTGATTATTGAAACAAATATTATTTTAATATCTGAACCTTAAGTTCATGAGAAGGACGAAAAGACAGGTTGTAAAATAATTCTAAGAATGAACTCCTTCGTAAGACAAGTTTGCCGAACTAAACCATCTACATCTATCAGTGGCCATATAAATAATGTTTCAATTATATAACTATAACCTATTAATCTATCTACAAACAAGACCACAATTTATCGACTATCAGCCAACATCAGAACAACACAATAATTCTTACGGAATTGCTCATAAAATGTACGGTTCGTAAATTTGACAGAAGCACGTGCGTCGATATCGATAGTCGACTTGGAATTTTTTTTGTGATATAGAATTACGACAGAAAAAAAATTTGCTTTATATACATCACTACAACTTGCTTCGCAATTTATTAGTATAGGCATTAACAAAAATTATTTGACTTTAACAGTTTTAATTACTAATTTATTACTGGTACAGATAACACTAATTGACGGTGGTTAGTAATAATTTGCATCGAAAACGACACAAATAAAATGATTTTGAGTTTGTACATCCTGTTTGTAGGCCTACGTAATGATTGGGTATGGCAGTAATACAGAATTATAATATGTCAGAATCGTGTGATTTTACATTAATGTTTATAGATAATTTATAGAAGTCATTGCCATGATATATGTAAGGGAAGCTTCCTAAATGTCAGTTCATTATTTTGTGAATTATAAAAAGAAAACAATGTTTTTGAATACAATATTGATATGATGCGTAAGCGTGCATTCTGTGTGTCTAATGTACGAAAAAATACAGCATTTTGGATAATGTAAAATACTGCCTGCTGTGGAGTGTAAATGAGGATATTATTAAAGTAACTAAGTAATAGAAAAGAATCAACGTGGCTTACGGTGTATAGAATAAGGATTGTGCGGGGATCTTAACTACCACCTTAAATAACAATAATAAATTCTGTTCTTCTGTGACAGATATATTTACCCACTTATCCAGACGAGCAATAAATGCATACATCTTTTAAAATCGTATAATCGGAAGCGTAGTTCAATAATTGCAGCACTACAAAGTTCAGGTGAAACCAATCTAAAATTTATATAACATTGTTTCGCATAGATTAAAATACGATTTAGTGTGGCGATTCTTGCACTGCCGTCGCTTTAAATTCTAAAGAGTGGATATAACCCGATGTATACGAAAGTAGAAAATAGTTCAATAACATCACGAAATAAAAGTCTACGCAATAATGAGCACCATAACCAAAGTCCAAGATATAAGGTAATTTATATTCCCAACTAATCAAGTAGTAAAAAAGCAAACCATACACATGCACCAAAGACATCTTCATTTTGTTTAAGAAATAAAAATATTATTATCATGCATAACTATGTTTAGAGCTTAATCTGAAGTTTTTAGGAATATCAAAGGGAATTTAAAATAAAAAAGAGTTCTTAATAGGTATTATGAGCTTAATTAAATTTACTTGTTCATTTAAAAAAGTACTTTTACTTATTACATTAAATACGCCAGCTGACGATTAAATAAATCTAGTAAAACGAACTTGTAAGATGCACTTACTTATAAAACATTAATAACACCTTACTTGCCTACGAATGCCATTATCAGCATCCGTTTCAGTACATATTGACACGTTAATAAATTGGAGGTATTAACCACTCTATATGACTCTTGGGATTCGAAACTTTAACTTTCAAGCTCAAGAACCCGGTTCTTGAGTCGGATAAATAACATGGTGTGCTAATCTAATTACTTAGCACAATGTCTTATTTGTAAGTTTTTGTTGTGCAATTAAACGCGGCTTCGTTCCGCGTGTAAACAGAACCCTGCGCTGGAGCACCGATTTGTTACAAAAAGCGATGCAATTTCAATCTTTTATTTATTGATTTGTATTCGTATTGCGTTTATGTTTTTAATTTATTTCAAGAGTTCTTTGATGTAGTAATTTGCAGTATAGATATTTTATGTTTAGAGACACAAATGGATAGTATTAAGGAAATATCTGGCCTAAATTTCCCTAGATTATTTGTGATATCAATATAATAAAAAGCCTTGCACTACATGTTTATGATACAATATAATAAATATATGTAGATGACACCTGGATGTATTACTGTATGCATAAACATTTGTTTTTCTTGTTAATATTTTATTTTTTATATTATTTTCTATGAATGAATGAACCGTCGCATTCGTACTATATACTGCTGTATTACTGTATTGTGTGCAAATAAATAATATTTTCTAATATAATAAAGAGGCAGAGTTTGTTTGAACTAATCTGATCTGAAAATTCTTATTAGCATTAGATAGCCCGTTTATTGAGGAAGGCTACCATATTGCTACGAGCCTTAGAAACGGAGCAGTGAACATAAACGTAGTTGAAACTGTAAGGAACAGTAAAATATCAATTTACTTATTCAATACGCTACACGGTTTTATTATTATAAAATGTAAGTTTCTTTATCGAATTAATAAAAACTTTGAAATAACCGAAACAGTAATTTCTATCAACGAGTAATTTTTTTTGGAACCATGGAACGGCCAGGTTTCATTAATTTTAATTTAAAATAAAAATTAAATAAAAAACCAGCAACGATTACTTTTGGTCGTAGCTGCGCGTGCGATTACAGCGTAGCAACAATTAAGTCGATTACCACGCGTCATTTGATCAAAACATGTCGAGTCGACAGTTGAATGGTTTTGTAATAGCCATAGACTCAGTAAACATACCTATGAGCACAAATAAAAAATGAATGAAAAAGTTTGATGTCGATATAGGATTCTGTATGTGTCGGTTGGAAACCCACATAACAAAAGTCTATTTTTTTTATTTATTCATGCAGTTAACAACACCAGATGTTTGTATGGGTTAAGGACCAGCTTTACATTTTAATGAGCATAATTTTTGATTATACAATAGTACAAGCTCTGTAGCAACAAGTTGAATCAAGCTTTTAAAAAAAAGTGAGACAACCGGTATGCAATTTCAAATATTCAATATAACAAAAATTTTATAGTTATGTAAAGTTGTTCAATTTTAAGGGTATGGAAACCACCACGAGTAGTCACCTCATCGGGGTATTAACACAAATTCTGAAGGTATAAAAATTGTTGTGTTTTACTGTTTATAAGAAATAAATTTCTAAGTTACTAATTAACTCTAACTAATTATTCAATATATTTTCTTCAATAACATAATAGCCTATGAATGCTTCCACGATCTTCTTACCAAGAATACATAATAATAAAAATAATAATAAAACCAACCAACTTAACAACTACACCTGTTGAACCCAGAGTCAAACGTTATTTTTTAACTTGTTCAATTTCAATCCATCAGATAATGGCCTCTCTGATAAATACATTTACGTACACAAATTCCTTTAAACAAGTAACCATGATTGTACATTAACTTTTATATGCCTACAGCACTGCAAGTAATATTAGTATTAGTTTGATATTGTACCTAAAATTTTCCTTGTCAGTATTACGCACTCAAACCAAAATGATTAATATTAAAATTAGGAACATGCAATTATACGATTTTGCTAATTATTTCTAACTTACAAGTCGTTCATAAATCTGCTAAGTGGGTGTACGAGAATGAAACACATAACTGTCAGTTTTATTATTATTTTTTTTTTTTTTTCTAATCGATCATTACGCCCTACATTAAAATTATATGAGATTATTAGATGATATTTCCACTAGTAGATGTCAAAGCTTCCTACAAATTTATAGTGAAAAGTGTAAGGCCACTACGCGACACCAAACCAAACGATTCAATATCAGTGGTGCTCACGGCTTGATTCGTTTTTTTTTTTTTGAGGGGGCGATAAACGAGCAGATGGGGTATGTATTAGGTTGGCAACTAGTAAACCCGCCACTTTTTATGATCAGTTTCTAAAACGTTCTAGAACTATCTCGAATTTCTTGGAGTAGTATATAAATAAAGCAAGAGTTGTATGTCAGATCCGATACGACACTCATCCGGAGGCGACTCAAACGCCCCGCTCGGGAGCTCATATCAGTTCCCTCGAGCGGGGCATTGGCTTTGCCATCGGATGCAGATAGCCAACCACCGACCTCTCGCAGGCGGCTCGCTGGACCCCTCTTCGGAGGAGCGATCGGCGAGCAAACCTCGAGGCCGGTGAGCTAACTCCAATGACCGGCTCACAGTGGTGAGCTGCGAGGAAAACCACAATAAGGAGCCCAGAGCTTCAAATAGTCTCCCCACCCCCCTCAACAGGGGTGAGATGATACCAGATGATAGCGCGTATGTCAGATCAGTCGGCAACTGGATCTCGAATAGTAAAACTACAGTAAATTATGGATATTTCTCGTAGAGAACTTTTACGAACGAATTTATTAATTAGAAAAGCGACTGACTAAAGCAGTGCGCAACATATGTGCAACGATGGGCGAAGGCGTGCTCTCTTACGACCACCAAACATTGGTTCAGAAGATTTAAGGATGGAAATTATGACCTATCTGATGAACTTCATCCAGGACGAGGAATGGATCCCAGGTTCACTTCACGTTGTCTGGCAGAGCAGCTTCAGTGTTCTCATACTGCAGTAGAAAAACAACTCCACGCTTAAGAAAAGACCTGGAAATATTCAGTTTGGTTGCCACATGGGTTGACGCCGTTTTAACTTCAGAAGAGAGCTAACATGTGCATGGAACTACTTAGTTATCATCGTACTAATGAGTGGCTGAGAGATGTATTTACGGGTAATGAAAAGTGGGTAATGTACATCAATGTAAGCGCCAGTGGCTTGGACCTGGAGAAGCAGGAGTACCGACGCCAAAATCTGACACGAGTAAAAAGGAGTTCTTTTAAGTGTGTGGTGGGGAATAAACGAAATTATATACTGGGAGCTGTTGTCATCTAACACTACACACATCTGTCACGGCCAATATTTATTGTGACCAACTGGATATGATATTATGCCCTCAGTCTATCATATATTCTAGCCCACTACTTAGCAGATAAAAAAGAAATAAAATGAAGACCAGCTTATAAGTTACCTTACCACCTTTTTTGATCAAAAGCCTAAAAACTTCTACGAGGAAGGCATTATGTCTCTGTCAGCGCGTTGGCGACAGGTGATAGAAAACGACGGTGCTTAATTGCTAATTCCCCCCCCTTCCTACTCTTTAGAACACTCAATGGACATCTGTCGGGATCTCAATCCGCGTGATTACATCGAGAGCGTCACTAAGGCGGCCTCGCGGAAACTCGGTGTATTGAACAAGGTGAGACGGTTCTTCTCGCCCGAGCATATGTGTCTTTTATATAAGACCCAGGTTCGCTCCTGCGTGGAGTACTGCTCTCATCTTTGGGATGGCTATGCGCAGTATCTGCTTGACGCTCTCGATCGGTTGCAGCGACGCACAGTCCGTATTATAGACTGTCCTTAGGTCACCCAGTCTCTTGAGCCCCTACAGTTGCGAAGAGATGTCGCCTCTATGGCAGTTCTCTATCGCCTACATCACGGGGAGTGTTCTGAGGAGCTCTTCCAATTGGTCCCACCTTCTCCCTTCCTCTACAGGACTACACGTGCTGGCCCGAGGAGTCACCGTTTGCGAGTCGAAGGTATGCGATCCCGAACGAAACGGTTTGGCTCTTCTTTCCTGTGCCGATCAGTGAAAGCCTGGAATTCCCTACCAGTGCACGTGTTTCCTTCCCACTTCGATCCCGGGTCTTTTAAGCGGGGCGTGAAAAGGCATCTCACCAGGCCGCCATAGTGTGGGTCACCATGCTGCATTGCCTAGACATGCAATGAGGATGGTGACCACCACTCTTGGAATCCATTTATTGCTTACCATCAGGCAAAGCTGAGTCATAATGGTAGGCTTACAAATAAAAAAAAATAAAATTAAAAAAAAAAAGTTTACAAAGATGGCGGGTTTATTAGTTGCCAGGCTTATAACAATAACCGCCCATATGCAAGTCAAGAGTTGCAAGTACACCACCGCCTTTCAGAGTTATATTTTAAGGGTGGGGGGGGGGTGAAAGGAGAGGAAGCAGTAGTAGAGAGGGATTTGGGCGTCCAGTACCCTCACTTATTTGACAATATACTAGTTTTTTGTGTTTCACTATAACTTTTATGTGAGGCAGGCTTAAGTTATAGTGGCAGAGTCATGGTTAGGCAATAATGGGCCGACTCGACCAGTGCAACACCATGGTCTAACAGAAAACCAGCGTTACATTTCGACGAAATTAGTGTCGTTTCCAGAGGCCCAACTCCCCCTCTCCTCTTTTTCCCCTCCCCTCATCCTCCCTTTAATCTTTGACTCAGGGCACTTACGGGTCTTCAGTTGCAGGGTCCCTGGACGGCAATTGTCACTTACTAATAGGTAGCCGTCTGTTCATCTATCTCCCTATATTGTAAAAAAAACCTAGTGATAAGCGGTTATGGGTACCTATAAAGTGTCGGAAGAGAAGTGTATAGATTGATTTAGTTAGTATCCGTAAGTAAGGTGCTCGTATATATCTCAACATTAGGTGTACAATAATACTCTTCAGCAACTTACCTAAATGTTATTACAACCTGAAATGACGAAGATATCTCTTCGTCATTTCAGGTTGTAATAACATCTATATAAGTTGCGGTATAGTATTATTGTATACGTAATGTATGATAAGAAGTATTTCTATTTATACAAATAGAATCTCTGGTTATCTCGAGACCAATCTAATGATCAATTGATGGACTGCTCCTTTACTACAACTTTTTCCTCCTTCCATTTTTACAACCAAAGTCTACTCGTAATTCAGACCATATATATCAACCAAAAATTTCACATACAGCGTGAGGCCACTGCCGAGTAAAAAGATACTTTAAGAAACTGAGTGTTTTAAGAAGTGTTAAATTTTCAAACTTTGTAAGCAGCTCACTCTCATGCTAAGACTCAGAGTGCACCTTTTTTGTTTTTAAAAAAAAAAAACAAAAAAGGCCGTCGGGCCGTCATTTCACCGGGGTTTTCGGCGAAACGGTGTATTGGAATCGAACCGACTAAAACCACACGGCGTGCCATACTGCGCTTAAAATAGGAGGAATCCGGGAACAGCTTTATTAAGACATCCGGAACTTAGAGTGCACCTTAAACCAACCTTTTCGCGGTTCACGGTTCTTGATGACTGTAAACTTAATAATAAGCGTATGCACCAATACATACATACATAGCAGCGAGAAATCTCATATTAATTGAATTTATAACCTTTCGTTGACTTTGGGATACTAGCGTCAGAACTTTAAAGGTGCGGTTAAGTTTACTAGAATATAAATATACATCGGTTAAAATTAATTATGTTCACATCATATTGATTTATTATCACTAGATATTATAATGGTATCGGCTACAGAATAAAGAGTAAGGTGCATTTAACCCAAGATGTTATTAATGGCGTTATTCAAATTCCTTTATTAGATTAACAGTGGGAGCCCTACTGTGCGGAGAATGCAAAATATATAAACTCCTTGTGTTTTTATAAATGTACATATAACTTATTTTTAAATGAAATATAACTGACTAAGAAGAGGTTACAACTGTAAATGTCTCCTTTAATTGTGACGGTTTTAAAACATGTTATTATGCTTTAAGTGTAATGAATTGTGGAAAAAGCAGTAATCATTAATTCAAGGCAGTAATTTTGTTACATGAACCCTACATGTTTCAATAATAATATAATATTATTGTTGTTTTATTTCAACCTCCAAAATGTTGATGCTCAATGTACAAATGAAATGTACAATGCCTCTGCACTGACAACATTGTATATGTGATCTTATACTGACTGATCAGTAAACATATTATCTGTAATAGGTACTACAATTGTACTTAATTTAATCAACTTAGCTGCGTAATTTGTTAAGTTAATATAAATTAAATGCCCCTCAGCCAGATGGACCGACGAACATAGCTAAGTAGCTAGGATATACTGGATGCGAAAGGCGTTGGACAGGTTGCTATGACGGACGTTGGGAGAGGCCTATGTCCAGCAGTGGACTGCGAAAGGCAATAATTATCAATAAAAATTGAAATTGAAGAGAAATGACGGATAGGGTTAACAAGCATTATAATATAACAATGAAAACAGTCCATACTTTATGACATACTATATCGCTGATATTACGCGCTATGTTTCAGAGTTGTTTTCAAAATACATTAAATAAAGGGAGACAATAAAGATTACCGCTACTGGCCCATAAAACATTATATTTACGCCAAGATGATGTACGACCTGGTATGGTCAAATATAATGTTAATTATTTATATTAAGTATAGCCGTCAATGGTTCCACCTCATACGGTGATGTCATGACTTAAACCAATAAACATAAAATATCATGTGATCACGAGATGCATGCGTGATTTCTACTTTCGTGTTACACAAAAATAGTTACACGCAACCGATATTTTAAAACAAAACATAGAAAATGTAAACTAGAACTTTGTCATATTTCATTGTGTATATGTAAGGTTTCAAAATATAAATAAAGTGAGAAGATCAAAAACACCTACCAAAAAGGATTACAATTTATTTGAACAGTGTCATGACGTCACACTCACAGTCAACTCACATAACGATTTGATTCTCATACTAAATCCATAGTGTAAGTTGACAGTAATCATGTTACAATAATATTAAAAAGGGGCTTACGGTCAACGCATTCTATATCAGAGACACGATCTCCTGCGTTCCATTTGTCAGGTGACTCAGCATTGTCGTTGACGTGACGCGCTCAAAATGCAAATTTTCAAAAAACTGAACAATATAAATCTCGATCGGTCCATCTCGATTCAGTATCGCCTTGTCCCGCAAAGCAATTGAATTCAGTCGATCACTAATCGATGTCTTGTCCGTGATAGGCGCGGTCGGGGTCCACGGCAGCAGGGTGCCGACTTACCACACAATCCATCGTTAACTTCTTTCGTTCTTTCATTATCGTCATCACTTACAATATCAACCCTACACGCATCTTTGTTAAAGTTCATAATATTTAATTCATTGTTTAGTATTGTATCTTTTTGTAAGTAATTTTCTACCGCATCTTCGTCAGCACCGATGGTATCGTTCTCGCCAATAAACACTGTAAGAGTTATTACTAAAATATAAATTACATTGGACGGTGTATGGAGTTGTTTCGAAATGGAATTGAATTTCGAGTTTAACCTCATTACCTATCTTAATAAAGGATTTGCCCTTTCGCGCCGACTAATCACAAATGAGCATGTAAAGTCTGTAAATTATGTTGCATTGAGTTCATATTACTGTTTTTTACTTATTGATTGGGTAGTTGCTTTTTCATAATTAGCCCCCCTCGAAGTTTATTACTTCTGTACGAGTAAACGAATGTGCGCAGCTCTTGATTTCAATAGTTTGTTATCTTCAAACATCGATGTCTATCAAATATTACTTTCTCGCGGTTGACTTTTTCTTTATGAATTCACTACGAGTTCTCATCGAGTTTTGTATCCCCTTAATGTTTACTGAAACTTATACATGTAAACTGATTATGAATTGCTTCATTTACTTATACACTCTATAGTAAACAACTTTAAGATTATTTTATAGCAGTGTGCTATGATTTGTACAGAATCACAGCCATCCAGGCTTGGTTGATGACGAGTGGAACAGTGAAGCGGAGCCGCGCTCGTGGTCGCCCCCCGCCGAAACGCACCAGGGGCCAAACCTGGCCCACCGAACTAAATCAAATAATGACTAATCGATTCTCTCTTATATTGCACAGTAGGTACACGTCAAACGTTATTCCCTTTAATTTTTAATATTTTCCTTTTTTATTCTGTTTGCATAAATCCAAATTCGTTATAGACAATGCAATGATTGATTCGTTTAGATAATGCTTTGGCGGCTGATTGATGTTTATTAGTTCAGTAGTCAGAGTTTTGGGAATCATTAGATGAGTACTCTGCCTTATGAAGAGTAATGATCGTATCACTTTCGGTACTCAACTTAATTCAAGGTTTGACTGTTGGTTATTTATGATTCGGCCTGTGTGTTACTCGAACTACAGTGATATCATAAGTTAAATTCCTATCATCGTTTGAATGTTTGATCGCTGTTAGAATAATGTTAATTTTATTCTTTACTGTAGTTATTTGAGTACATGACTTATTTAGTTGATTACTATGAGTTTTAATGTAATTTAAATTTTTAAGCAGTGGGTGGCTCAATTTGAGGTAGTTTATAAATGAAAAATAATTAAAGATTTTAAGTCTCTTGTCATCTTATCATTTTATTTACTTGCAGTACATTTACAGTAGACTAAAAAAATTGATATAGGTTTGTAAAATCAGCATTTTTGCTCATTTCAGTTATAATTCAATACTCTCTCAGCCTCTAAATTACTTAGTAAATCCTAAGCATAAGTTGTAGTGAGGTGTAAACATTCACACATTTAACAACTCTTCAAAGTTCTAGGTCTACTATAAGTAAGTTAAAAATAACGAGAACATTCTTCTTAAAACAAAATTCATTTAACTAAAACAACAAATCTTCGAAGCCAGAACCACAACTATATAAATTCCGTACAATTATTTCGTGGTCCGTTCGGATGTTTAAACCTACTATGATTTTATTACACCGTTTGTTGCGCCCACGCTACATCCGACACTAGATTAACAGGTTATATTGTTTTCTTTTTACATATATTTTTTCTATTTGCTCTTAAATATTAAACGCTCAATTATTTTTATGCCGTAGATGGTTTTAACGATGTTTCGACCGTGAATTTAGTCGCGTGGATACCACGTTGCGTGATTTGAATTGTGATCTAAACAATTATTATCTTATTGCTCCGGTTATCGGCGTGCAGTTATGTGTACTGGATTTTGATTACAATATTTGGTAAAGTTAAAAGTAAACCACAGTCATGATAGTCTGTCTAGAGCTGTCCCGAGTATCCCAAGTCAAGAACTTTTGATTAAACAGATATTATAAATTTGTTTTAAATTCTGTACTTATAATAATAATCTGAATCAACGGGACCATTTCCATATAAAATTGTTGAAAAATAATAAAACTAATCAACAATTTCTATTGAGATACATCTACGGTAGTTCTTGGCGCCACCAAATACATAGTATCTCATAGTATATATACTAGACAATATAATGACATCATATCCCAAACAAACATTAAACTGTCATATCACGGTATGATTTCTGAAGTAGGCTTTAAACATATTCAAATATCGTAAAATCTATATTCATAGCAATCGTGAACTTGTTACGACTTTATTTTAAACTTTTATTTACAAATGTCTCTTACAGATTGTTCATGAATTACATTCATAGTAGTGAGAACGTTAACGAGACTAAGTTTTGATATCTGGTTTTCATACAGAAGATTTTTTCTTACTTATGTACAATTAATTATATACTATATTAAAACTAAACTCACAAAAATTATAAATATTTTTTTTTTTACATTTTCTGGTACTTTTATGGTATCATTACTAAATCTGGAATGCCTATATTTCAATATCTTGAAACTATATCTGGTTAAATTCACTATTAGTTTTAATTCTTTAAAAATCTTCATAGTACAGGGATTAATTTAAATTTTTTTTTGCTTTTATCTTGTATTTTAATAAGAAGCCCTCTTCATTTCGATGTGCCCTATGTTAGTATTAACATCAGCAAACTCACTATTTGTAAATCAGGTGCATTAACTTCAACCCGAAATAACATAAAAAGCGTGACAGTAAAAAGTGAAGGGCTACACCACTAAAATTTACAGTATAGTTAGATATTAAATAACAGGTTACAGGTTACATAGATTAACATGAACTTGTTAGCAATATGTTTAGATGAGTTCGGTTTTTTTATTTGTTTTGTTCCACTGATTGTCTCTACATAATTATTTGATACAAGTCTTTCATTTCATAAATTCGTTTAAATTTCAATATTCAATATCTGTTTTACTTGTGTATTCTTAAAAATGTATTCTCATAATGTTTATGGAATATTGTTAAAAAAAAACACACACAAAATGACCTGGAGTGAATTGCTGCGTCTCTAATAGGTACGGACTATACAATATTTTGTAATACAGAGCTGTTAAATATCAAAGACAAAAATCAAATTAAGAAAATATGTTTTTCATTCCACAAATTATTTATAAAAATTGTTTATTTTCAAGAACCTGGTTCTGGTTACTATAACAATTACTATTAATCACAATTATTCAACGAGTTCTGTTAGTACGTGTTTTCTTTTTTTTTTTTGTGTGAAAACACCCACGGGTAATCACCTTACCGGGGCTAATGGGTAAGGTGATATGTTGGACTCGAACCGACTGTGTAAAACCACAAAACCACACAGTGTTCCGTCAACAGGTCTTATTGCCTGGGCCTCAAGTGTACCCTAGAAAGGACTTCACAGGAACTTCCTGTGTACCCCGACAGACCTGGACGTCTTTTGAGCAAGGCGACCCCAATATGGTGTGTGGAGGGTTTCGTCCCCCCCCCTCATATTTTTACAGGCGCGCGAGGAAGACGTCATGTCGCCGCGCCGTCCGGCACCCTCAGGCCAGCGCTCATGGAGGCAGGCAGTCATTTTGCATTCTCTGACGCCTTGTGCGTCTTCTGCGGGACGGAAGGGTACTAACTCTCTCCAGTTCCCTTTCCTAGTACGCCTACTAACTCTATAGCAGTTAAGTTTTCTTCTTAAACTCCTTAAGCAAATAACTAATAAGTTTGTCATGTTTATTATTTTCAAACAAACCTCTCAAGAATTCATGCAATGTCTGCCAAATTGATCGCATTGCAGTTAGAACAACATGGTCCCTGAATGCGATATGTACAAATAAATTTGTATGAAGAAACCAACACAACACAAGTATATTTTGACTTTATTACATTAAGTATCTTACTTCATACAAATCAGGGTTTGAAATTGATTGTTTGTTTAATATTCTAAGGATTTTTTAAAGTTCAGTTAGTGATGCGAATCAGAATGTTCGCAGCAAGTTTGTACGGGAGTCGAGTGCAGGTGACAAATAGTCACGCCATACTCCAAAAGGTCGGGGGCGCTGCGATACGTTGATTTTTTTATTTGTTCAAGTCGATGACTTAATATCAGTGTTGGACTTATCGATATTTTTCTACATAGAGTGAAAATCGATTTTTAAAATATTACAAATATGAAACTAAATGTAAACATTATGTTCAATTCTGTAAATGTATTTACCCAGATAACAACTTATCTGCAATAAAAAAAGAACTAAATTTAAGTTCTGTAAAATGCTTTACTTACAAGAAATTATATGTTACCAAAAAAATATTTTTAGTTGAAAATCTATCGACAATTATATTCTACTCTAAGCGTTTCCCCCACATCCCTATTTTTGAAGATTCATATCTCTTAAATGTATGCAGTCAGCAGCGTATAATTCAGGATTACAAATTGTTTGTTTTAGGTGGAGACACCAAATGTATTGGCACGATTCCAACTTAAAAGGGTGAAGATAAATATATAAAAAATCTGATGAAACATTGCTAAGAAAAGGTCGCAATTTAGCAGACTACATATTTTATTGTTTAACAAAGGGACGAATAAATGTTTGGTGACAAATGTTGGACAATGTTTGTGTTGGCTCTTCATTGTTTCACGCTTTGTAAATGAATAATTCAAGGTAATTATGTGTTTTTAATCCTTTGTAAAAAGAAGTTGTGTTTGTAGTGTTTTTAAAGAATTTCGCAAGTCGGTTTGTTTAAATGGTAAGGTTACCATGTCATGTGGTATTGTAATTTTATGAGACTTTCTTCTCTTTTTTAATCCAATGTAAAACATTCTAAACTAAATCTAGCCGGGGGTTGTCAGTTTCAGAATTTGGAGGTACTTAGAGTGAGCAACAACTTCATTTGAAAACCCCCCATTTTGTTTATGCTTTTTACTCTTTTTAGTAACTAGTTCATAGTTTAAATAAACATACATACATATCATTAGTTAAATCCATGAAAAAATATTTTCATACTGCGAAGTAAGCGAAAGTTTAAACGAAAGTTTTGATAAATTTAAAATCAAGCACAACTGCATGTATATTATTTTATATGATCACAAACCATCAACCTTCATTATATTATCATCATACATCATACTTATCAAAACTGGTTTTGATTTTCTGTTGATGTCATTTACGATTACATAGATATCTACTAGTTTATAATTATGCATTACTGACAGACAGGCTTATAGTTAGATATGACTCTTTATTTCAAATTATATCATAATTATTATTGTTTGCCATTAGTAATTGGGAAAATTTAATTTAGAATTTAGGGTGAAGAATGTAATGTTTTATTAGGTAAATGTTATTGAGTTGAAATGTTATTTTACGACTTCCTATGGCTCTGGGAAAAACTATTTCGTGTAGGCAAGCAGGTCTAGAATATAAGCTTTTTATATAATATTAATTATGCAGTCATTAAAACTGTATGAAGATTTAGAAATAATAAAATGATTGTATATCGTTATTTATTTTACGATATTTGATTAATTTTCATCTCTATAACGTGTCTTTTATAAACGCACTTAAAACTTTTCACCTTTTTGATGGTGAGGTTCTTTTGAAATAAAACAAAAGAGTATTAGTGTATGCGGTCTACATGTAAGAGCACATGTTACTCGAAAGTCTGGTTCAAGACATTTAACTTAATCAAGAGGCGATTGATGAATATTCAAATTAGAGATGACGTGATCGACAATCAGTCATAAAAACATGAAGTAAATGGCCTCAGAAGTGCATTATCCGAGATATCGAATAGTTAATTTAATATATTCCTTAATCACTACTGTTACGTTTTAAGCGTATAATTATTAAAATTAATGATCTAATGTATTTGATTTTTTGTAAATATCTTCAAACTTTACAAAACATATCAACAACCAATGTATTTAACACAACATCTGTACATATGTACAGATGTACAGATGCATGTGTTCTAGGGTTTAATTTTGTCATGTTGCAATATCATCAAAATTGTGTTTCATTGACTTCATAATTCGCCCCACCATTGCATATATATCTGTCATTTAAAATAGCTAAATAAAACGTCTTAAACCCGATTCAAAATATTATTTATTTTTAAATTAAAGCAAGGCAAATAGACTATTTTATAATACGAAACTTAGATATCAGCTTCACTTTTATATATTTGAGGCTAAGTAAACTCTTTTATAAGTAATTTTATAAGCTACGTACAAAAAGTTTGAACAGACATACATACACTCATGCAAATATCGTCTCTGGTGGTGGTTCCCTCCTACCTCTTCGAGAACCAGACTGCCAAAACCGTTAGAAGTATTCAAATGATTCGGCCTACACAACTTTTTTGTGTGTAATATTTTATACGGTTTATTTTGTTTGTATGTGTGTAAAGATATGTTGACCTATCGTTAATGTGTGTAATTATTAATAACATATAAAAAAAAGCTTAAGAAATCTGCAGTACATTAAGAGTTAAAAAGTTAAGAAAGGAATATATCCAGTGCAACATTTACTAGCTACATGATACACCTATTCAATGTTTATATACACATACATATTTTAGAGGCACGTTTGGATATAAATACGTGTAAGTGAAAAGAACATGTACCTATAGACGTTTCTATTTGTTGACTATTTATTTAGATCTACCATTTAACGTATTAAGGTTAGCAATATACTTTTAATATACTTTTATTATACCTATCAAAATGCAAAATTTTGATTAAGTTAATATTTAATAAGAAATTGTTGTTAAAATTGTTGGTGAAGCTGTAAAAGGGAGCTGGAATGGATTGCATATCGAAGAATGAGGAATTGAGGTTGGGAAAAGCCTATGTTCATGTCATGAATTAGACTGAAATGAAATACGTATATTGATTGATTGAATTGAATTTAAATTTACATGATTAATTTTTTTATGCGTGTAATTTCTGTTATTCTGAATCAGTTTAACAGATTCAGATGAAAGAATAAACGTCAAAATAAACGTGAACCGAGATTTTGAAATCCAGACCTATTTAGAGAAAAGCTATTTTTTAGAGAAAAGAAGAAGAAGGGATAACAATAAACATGTTACCTTTAGAGCAATAAACCTGTAAACCCTATATTCGATAAAAAACCAGATCAGTATTTTCGAAATCACATAACAAGTTGTTTTATTTACGAGTAGTTCGATGGTGGTACTCCAAACTACCAAAAACTCCGGTGGATCTACACACAAACAAATAAAGAGCGTATATAAAAGCCCGTTAATTTTACTATTAAATTGTTAGTAAAATTTAGTATAGAAATAATTCAAATATAAATTCCTATTCTCAGAAATATTTCGTTCTAAAAACCAAAACTACGTATCCCACACATGGGGTTGACGTTTGTACGATTTGCGAGGTCAATCGAGTTCAACCACTCAACTTTGACCGTATGCGCAAGCGATATTACTTCTTTTTGGCAACGATATTACTGCTCGAACTGTGAGGTTAAGTTGTTGTTACTGATTCACTTTATATTGTAGGTCTAATGATTTTGTTTTTTAACATCTGATAGTCCAAGCAACATCTTTGTATAAAATATATAACATTATAATAATTTTGATTCGACTGTATATTTTTTTAATGTTTGTTACCTCAGAACTTTCGACCGCGTCAACCGATTTCGACAATTTTATTTGAAAGCTGGTACTTCCCGTGTGGTCCCATTTTAATTTGGTTCAGTTCTGACAATGGCATCCACGAGAAAACCATATAAGTCTTACATTTGCATTAAGCATGTGCGCGACAAATGGACGAATAACTCAATATTACGTCAACCGATTTCGATGAATATTTTTTTATTCGAAAGGATGTACTTCAAGGGTAGTTAGAAGAGCGGTCCAGTTGTGACAACAGCATCCACGAGATAACCATATTAGTCTTAAATTTTATAATAGACGCATTGAAGTCGGTTGTCTATTTTTCAACCGACTTAAAAAAGGAGGAGGTTCTCAATTTGACTGTATTTTTTTTATATTTGTTACCTCAGAACTGTCGACTGGGTGAACTGGAGAGTAGCTAGTAGTAGCTAGCAAATAATTGACAAAGGCGTATTTCATTTGGTGTATATTGTATTTTTGTTGTATTCAGTTTGTATTCAATCACCACAACATTCAAATTAATTCTTTCTTAATATTAAGAAGAAAGTTGTTTTAAGGTGTAAAAAATAAGTTTATATTTGAGCGAAAACAAGTGACGTGCTCACCTCCTACTTAAATATTCAATTATCAAATTATCACATCTTACGTAATAACTATAAAATCTGGTTTAAAATGCAATTCTAAGATAGTAGAGGTCATGTTATGTATCAATGTACAGTTTAATAGACATTAAAACTAAATTAGATAATTTAAATGTGTAATTTTATTTATAGTGCTCACCCTTGTTTGGCACTTTAGCCTATCGAACTCTGACCGCTGCCCGGCGCCATACGGCTAAGTCCAACATGTGAATTCCGTATTTTAACTTATATTACTTTTAAAACAAAAGAAACTAATTATTGATCAAACGTGGAACTTGTAGTTATCTTATTTATACTTTAAACTACGTCATTTGTTATATAATATGTTCTAACTTGTTCTATGAACAGTAGGTATTGTTTACATAACCTCTGACTATATGGAAAAGGTCAAGTTTAACGAACCTACTGAATTAACATAGCTACTTATGCTTACATATGATGTGTTATAAGTGATATCATGACTGAAAGACTTACCATACATTTTCAGTAGTATATTATATCCCAGAGGCTCAATAATATGTTTATAATCAATGCCAGGGATATTAGATTTAATCGAATTAAGCAACATTTGTACATAGTTATGTGAATACAAGTCACGGACCACGGTATTTTATTATATATAAACAAATAGAGAACACACTGTATTGATTGAATGTAGAAAAATTAAATAAAACTATGGGTTCTTTACCAAAATGTTAAAGAATCCTTACCAAATCACAAAAATACCGAACTACCGAAAAATGAAAATTGAAACTGTACCCTTCATATTTTTTTGCATATTTACAGCCGCAATAAAATCCTTTATATTTAAATTACAGATATCATGTTCATTATAAATGTCATGTTTTGATTTGTATTCGAAAACTCATCACAATATATGACAAATACTTTACGGCATATTATGTTATTCTTTATTCATTCCGATGATTAGCCAGCTTGGATAAAAACTGCAATCGTAGTCTATGAATGGTTTCGTGACTATAGTGTACTGAACTCACTAGATTCCTCAGTACTCAAGTAGCTGAACAATTACATAAGGAACCAACTGACTAATGATTTAAAAAGTCTAATAATTGATGCAGCATTTTTCTATAAGCTTGAGATTCGATCCTCCTTGCAATATTCAACTCTTTTTTTGTCAGAGAATCACTTAAATTAAAGCTCTGAATAGAAAAGATACTGAATAGATGCATTATATTGGTTGTATGATATAAAAAAGGCAAATACATTCATATAGGAATTTGCAGCTAATTATTTGAATGTATTACAACGGTTAAATTTAGAATAACAAAGTGGTGGTATTTGAGACATGCGGGACAGGGCCTGAGGCCAGACCGCTCCATATTTCACGGAGCCGCTCCAATGGTTTCGGGAACACCCGCTGAGCTCCTGAATTAAGTAAAAGCCTTCGAGCTCTTGTTTCTTGATACCTCTAGTTTGGTATAAAGGTGTGTTCAATGTGGTCCTATTTATAAAATAATTGTTTGAATGTTTTTGTTTAAGTAAGCAAAGCCACTATAAAGTAGCTATGAGAGCTGAATGTTTTTCGCCTAATTTTAAGTCATATGAAAAGAAATGTAGCTTAACGTTTATTGTGTATCAGTGTTTTTTTATGTTATATAAATTATGAATAATAATAATAAATGAAGGCTGTGAAACAGCATTAAAATATATAAAATATTATTTATCGTAAGTGGTACCAGTTTTTTAAATTACATCTTATTATATACTGTTTTTGTCTCAAGTCTCTACCAGTCAGGAACGAAAATCATCCATTCCATATCAGGTTTAAAAAAATATAATCCATTCCATATCAGGTTTAAAAAAATATATTGTAAGTTTTAATACGTCAGTATTGTGTAAGTAAGTATTACGGGACGACTACTACAACTTCCACTTAAGCTGTTGCCTTTTCTCTTTTTCTTTGCTCATTTTCATTCCACTTTATATGGCCGGCTCTCCTAGTACTGTCTTGGGTTGTTGTTTTTGGTATTTTGTTTGTTGTTCTACAGCTTTGGTCATAGTACTCTTCCAAGTAAAAAAAGGTTGCCAGTATATAAGAAATATTTCTGAAATATTTGGCCTGATATATTCGCGCCCTTACACTCCTTAATAGATGTCTCGGACCAATTTAACATTTGACGTGTTTTTAATTTAGCGGCAGCGCCTGCGGCCACCGGCCGGCGATAGCCACCTAAATAACGAACATATATTACCAAAAATCATACGCCGACGCTCATTACTGACCTCATTTGAATATTTTCGTCTTATGAATGTTATACAGAATGTTGTTGTTATAAAGTAGTTGTTGATTTGGGATTTTTTTAGTGATTTTAATGGTGATGTCTACTGATTGTATAGAATGGAAATTTTGTATTAGAATAAAGTTATTCTTGGAAACAAGAGTATTTAAATATGTTTTAAAATATTACTGTTTTACTATAAAACCTGTCTAGGTACATATACAGGTACCTACACCATACATTAAGTTACCCACCTACTAGTCTTTTGATCTATAAAATGGCATGGTAAATAAGAACACCATATAAGTATATATATTAGACTTGTGCATAGCGGAGGAAGAGCTCCAAATCTTTTCATTCCGGGCGACCATGCTGAAATTACTCGTTTAGATTAAATATTTTTATAACTTATTTCCTTAATATAAAATCATTATCTCTCTATTAACCTTAATTAAATATTGAATTTAATTAAACTATCTCATAAATAATGCAACTGTTACAACCTCATTTCATATTCAAATATATACTTCCGTATATACATAAAATCTAAATCAAATTTTGAAGTAGGTGATTTCAACAACATTCTTACTACTACTTTGGCTTACTGTTTTAAATTAATCCAATTAATTAACCCATTAAGTATCGTTTACAAGTGATGCATGGAATTAATATTTTCAACATAGCAAACAAGTTCAGACGGAAATAAAAAACTATGTATTTTATTATTTTATAACAACAACAACATAATGTCTTTTACATGGGAGAGCAATGCTTCGGCACGTATGGGGCCGGCTCGACCGGAGTATTACCACAGACTCACAGAAATCCGGCTGTTAAACAATGCTTGCATTATGTGATCGAGTGAGTGAGGTTACTCCCCATTAGCCCGTCACCTCTTTCCCAGCCTCCCTTTCCCCTTCCCTAAAAGGCGGCTCTTGTGATTGGAGTTGCAAGTATTCATGGGCGGCGGAAGTCACTTACTATCAGGTATCCCGTCTACTCGTTTGCCCCCCTAAACTATATAAAAAAAATGTTATTCCTTTACAAGCAAATATTAATCTGATAAAGATAATAATAAACTAATATTAGAGAAACTTAACACAATCGCATAAAACAATCCTCTTAGACTTGTGACTTACGACAAACATATTTTATACCTAAGTGATGAAATCTTAAATAGTGTCAATTTGTCTTTTTACTGTTTTGGTCTTTTAACTATTTTTCTATAATCATTGCGATTCTTATGTTGGTTAAGGTGAACTCGTACCTTTAATATAACTAATGGCAATTTCAACGAGTTTTGTGCAAAGAACATAAATATCTAATCTATCAGCCTCAAAAACCTTGACGAAACGTTCGTAAAATTTCATTATAACTTCTTCGAAATATAAAACCCACCACGATTCCTCTGTCGGCGATAGCTATACAAAACGCAATTTTCTCAAGTCAAAAGCGCATTAATCACTTATACAAGTGACGTTTAGAAGTAGCAAAACAAATTGTCAGTCCTTTTTCAAGAATAAAAGCTTATTTATACGGTTACGAAAAAAGTTAATTAAGTTTTAATAGAATACGAACAGGAGTGACTCTGGTAGCTAAGAATAGGCGGGGATGTTGTAAAATTTAATTATTTTTTTAAACCTAATGGATTTCGTTTGTAACATCGTGCCGAAGAACAAATGTATACGGTTAGTAGTCCTTTACAAGTTTGGTCTTGAAATTAACGTGGTTCGTAATTTATGAAGATGTCATTTTTTGTGTTGTAGATCAAACAGAAGTTATGGATAACAAATTTATCTTATTCATTAGATTATGCAACGTAAAATATGCTACTGTTAGATGAAGGTCCTTCGTTCGACTTTCCTGGTTCGATTTCATATAGCATCATGCATACATACACTCACGACTGTATCTTCGAAGAGGTAGGCAGATTCGTTATTAACGAACTTATTTTGCCGATTATAATTTTATACCATTTACGTAACAGAGGGCAAGCCTATTTTTTATTTATTTATTTAAATGCACAACACACCTTACAATCGTAAAAGTGACACATACCGCAAATACAATGTTTGATCCCAATCGCTATATTGGGGGCACTGATGGCAATTGGATTGCAAAATAAAGGATACAGGAAAGGGAGGATATATTTGGAAGTAAAAGCAATAGCTCAAGCAAGTCAGGATCAGCATACCTATAACAAGAACTAGCTGGTGCCGGAACGTTCAAGTCTTCTAACTATTTCCATTCAGTTTTTTCTAGATTTTTAATTTACGTATTTAGAAATTTGTTTAATTATTAGTGACACGCATAACTGGTATTAAAGTGCATTGTGTAACAAGAAGAAGCAGTTAAACAATAAAATAAAATACATTTTGTTATAATATCCTTTTTTTTTTTACGTACCAATCATTCAATAAGTATCGTTATATTTATATGTTCGTAGGCGTAGAACATAGCAACCTACAGCTCTATTGGTGACGTGCAGTTGCAATAATACTATATAATGTTTCATGACTTCTAAACCATGTATGTTATTTTGGTTATATATGTTATATATATAAAATATATTTTTCGCCCTATATGCTTGCTTCGTATGTGTTTTAATATTTTAAATTAAGGAAAGTCTTTTTTAAGGTCGCTTACAGAATCATTGCACACTTCAATGGTATATCCTCCATAATAGACACTTACCTGTTTAATCTGGTATGTTCCACATGGTAATAATACAAGGTCATAATGTGTTCACCTAGGAAATAATCGGAGTCCATTTTGGATAGCAAAGGTCGAAATAGACATGCAAACACAAAATTACAGAAAAATCCACAATATTCGCGAATGCGCGGAAAGCGAATCACAGAATTATGCAAGTGTTACTAGAAAATGAAAAACACTACCCAAAACGGTTTACTATTTTTTTTTATATTTTAACAACAACCTTACATGTTTTTAAACCACTCAACTTAAAAACATTACTTTAATAAATTGAAGTAATTACTTTTATTTTATATTTAATAACAATTACAGTATTTTTAATTTTAGAAAAGTATTTTTTTTAATTACTTGGCAATACAAACAGAACGTTTGAAGTTTCGAATGAGTCAAAAATTAAAAAACGTGTTCACGTTCTGGCGGAATTTGGGAGGCCTTTTTATGCTGAGCGAAACTTGGTACAAGAGAATAATAAATAGGCTAGACACATTTTCAAAAATTTTCTTGCATGAACATGCGAAATGAGCATAAAATATTTAAAACCTCTACAGAAAAAAATAAGTGTTATGCAAACTTATACTTATTAGACACAGGTAAAAAAAGGTTTTTTAACACTTGTGTATTAGCTTCGTCGAACTGCCAGAGAAATAGAATTTTCTGCAAATATTTAAAGATAGCCTTATTTGGTGACCATAACATCGAAAAAATACAACCTATTGTTATCAAAAACCACCATTAATTTGTCATCATATATGTCTCCTGTACCTTCATAACTTTGGCTCAGAAAAATCATGGCGACTCAAATGTCGTCCAACATTTGTTTACACAGGAGTTTCTTACAACCAATGTTACAATGGTCCGTAAATTGTCGGGAGAGTTGGTCGTATGTCGTGTCGAGGTTCACTTTATGACTCCATTGAAGGCTTCGCCTGATCGTTTTCACTAAACATATTATTGTATACCACAGGCCCTTTGGAGGTCGCCAAACCTCAAGCCTAATGATTTACATGACACCGCAGCAGTAATTCTAACGGAGAGATCGGAATTGTCAAAAATATTTTATGGGAGGCGGCCGAGACGAATCGATTTAATCTCATTCTGTCTTTTTGACTAGTTCATATGTTCGGTTTCACTTTAAACATGACATGGTTTCTTCTACTGACTACACATGTTAATTTTGTTATTTTTTTTTATTATACAGAATACAAGCAACATTGGTCACATAACCCTCACAGCTAACTACACTGTGCACAGGGTGGGGTTCGAAGCCGCAACTACTTGATCGTAAGTCCGACGCCTTAGCCATTACCCTACCGCCGCTTAAATGAGCTGCCAGTATTGTAAGTTTAATTCAGAAATCGGGTTGGAAGGATATTTACTTAAGGTATTTTACATAATTGAATCAATTCCAGACTCAGTTTATTTATGTTTTAACAACTATTATAGGAAAGCTTAGGAGAAGTTATGCATGAATCGATGATTAATTAACACTCCTTTCTTCTCGAGGACTTTGGCTTTTTTTCCTCATGAGATTTTACTTAACTATTAATCACAACATTTCACAATAGACCTATCAAAAACTGATACATTCATTGTAAATTTCTTTTAAACAAACAGACAAATTGCCTCTTAATAGTGATACGTTATTTATCGATATCGCGAATGTTTTAAGTATACTCGATCCTTAATAACTGGGAATTTTAATTGGTTTATATAAATCATCATTTCTCGTAACGACCTAAAGTGATTTACTCGTACCAATGACACACCACTCGTCTTTAAATCATCCCAATGGCATTTCAGTGCAATGATATTCTTTTGTCATTTGCTTTATGAGGTTTTTTAATGAGATATTTAAAATCTTAAAAATATGATTTTATCTTCGTGAGCGTAATCCTCATCAATTGGGTTTCCAATAATAGTAATAAATATTGTGACTGAAAAGTTTTTGATATTCGCTCCTGAATATAAAGGTAGATGCTACGATTGGTTTCAATCATTTAAATAAACTCTTGGAGACTCATTATTTATCGCATTTTAGTAATAAATAATATTAGAGATGTTTTTTATATAAATTACAAAATTACTAATTACAATATAAATATATATATAGTTCACATGTATAATTATAAATGTGTCCTTCTGTCCGCAACTTAGTTAGCATTATAATAAACTGTACATTTTTCCGAGATAGTATGTAGCATATATGCTATTCAAATAGGATTAGAAGCAACAGAGCTTTGAGACCTCTTTCAACAGATCAAGCTATTATTTTTCATATTAGTTATGCACACCATTTCGAGGTTCATTAAGCATCAAATAGACGGACAGGTCGTTTCTCATGTACATTGTTTGTGTCGATCAGTCTTCTAACTAGTGTTTGCTTCTCAATTTCACTCTGACACGTTGAGACAAAGAAATTAATTGATCTTCGTAATGAAGGAAGGCAAAAAAGCGGAGTAGTTGATATGACTAAATATTTTAGTTACATTATAAACAACTTCGTTACAAAATTTACTGAATGAAAATTATATTAATTCAGATAGAAGAAATGCAAAGATAAGAGGCATATGATATATTATTGGTAATCAATAAGAAATTTACGAAAAATATGAAGATTCGAAAACCGTTCTTGAAATCATTAATTATTGATGATGATTTCATATCGAAATAAATTTATCTCATGCTCAAACATCGAGACTCTAATGAGAGCCGAAATACTTATGAGTGTGAAGTACCATAGTTTCCTTTAATTCAAGCCATTCAGTAATTCTAAAATAAAATCAATGTGCAATGTTCCCAGAGTTTTATCCTACGTTAAACTTTAATATTTGATTTATATGTATACATTTATATAATTATGCATAGAGATAATTTACTATTACGGTACAATACTACCTTAAATCTAAAAAATAAAAAGATCATTTGTTTCAAAATAAAAATGTAAAAGTAGATATCTGTGAATAATGTATCGACTCCATCCCATTCTAGGCCCTCGATCTCTTTGCTGAGCTGGTCAATCGGATCTATCAAAGCTAGCTGCAGGCGATTCTCGTGACTTCTGCGATTGCCCTCCGATCCTCAATATATTATGTTTGTTTTTAATTAGTTGGTACTACCCATCAGTTGTTTAGTCAATAGGTGCTCTTTGTATGACGATCAGATGATGTACAGTACTACATTTTTTGTGTGAATGCAGAGTGGGTGTACTTCATAAAAAAAAATGCATATACGTCGTTGATGTCTAGATTTTTATTTTGCTATATTTTTTATTTCAGTCTTTTTCTCACAAACTCTGTTACAAATCTACTATTCATAACAACATTTTGTTGTAAAATATATACATATGTACATATTTATTTACTTCATTTTGTTTATATCCGAAGAGGCATTTAGATTGTGTATAAATACATCCAAACATAAACTCGCGGCTCAGTTTCCGAAGGGGTAGGTAGGAGCATAATTATGCATAGAAAGGGAAGGAAATTATTTTGCTTATACAGATATGGATTGGGGAGTAAAAGCAATAGCTCAAGCAAGTCGGGGTCGCATACCTATAACGCGAACTTGCTGATGCCGGGAAGTCGGAGTCCTCTGAGTATATTTGTATTTGATTGTGTATAACGTCTTAAGAATCGAATAAATACACAACAATCGAATTCGCTTCGAATGTGTATCTAAACGACAGTAAATTTGATTTAAATAATGTTATTGTATATTGAAGTATGCCAGAAACACTAACAAGAACTTAAAGTTGTGATCTTCACCCCACTTGACAAAATATTATCACAGGCATTAAGAATATACCTTTTTAGTTGATGAATCTGTCAAACCTAATATTGGCCCAAGGTCTAAGTAAAAAAATATTTTCCAAGATTACTGACTCAAACTTAGTCATCAGATTCACAATTTCCGACGCTCGTTCCACAATTCACGAACCACAGGCTTTCCCCTAAGGCGTAACCGTGAGCGACACATTAATTAGCCCGCATTACCTTCAGTTAGTTCACCATAGATGGCGTTACCGTTCCAGCAAGACAAATGGGTACACTCCTTGCACTATCTGCTGCGGCGCGGCGTGGGAAATGAGTTATAGCTATCATGTTCCGATGCGAAAATTGAACCAGAAATTATTGAATAGCTTGTATAGTTTGTGGAGTACAATTACTAAGTTTAGTGTTGTAAATAAGTAGTACATGGTGTAATAGTCGTCCATTATAATCTAAACTGTCTGTGTGGGTGAACAACTTGGAACAAACGTTACAAACTATTTTAGTTTTTAATTTAAAGGTTCGGACTTTTATCTATCAGACAGTTTAGAGTCATACAGTGAACGGACTTACGTACTCTTACGTAAGAGGGAATAAAGTAAGTTTTTTTTTTATATTATTGGTGGATAGACGAATAGATGGGTGACCTGATGGTAAGTGACAAACGCCGCCCATTGAACCCTAAAACTTAAGAGTCGTAAGTTTGCCGTACGTTTTTGAGGGTGATGGGTTGGGATTAAGGGATGAAAATTAATAGAGGGATACGAAGGATTGGAAAGAAGACAGCGGAGGTTGGGCCTCCGGTGCCCTCACTCACTCGGTAATATAGTGCTAGCATTGTTTATCTACCGGTTTTCTGTGAGGGCGTGGTAAAACTCCGGTTGAACCAGACCATTTGTGCCTAAGTATGGCTCTCAAACAGTATAAAGGTAGGTAAAATGTGGGCATTGAGATGCCTCTGATTACCCCTACGGGGATTATTTTAGCATTAACCCTTTTTTTTTACAACTCCGAACTAGCTCGGCGCGGCAGCGTATTGGCGAAGTGACCACTTAAACCGCTAGGCCATCTGTGCAGTCAACTCTAACTCTATAATTCGTTGCCATATCAGCATCATATAGAATTCAGAAGGTGTTCTTTTTTAACTAGACTAGACCAGTTGGTTGGTTTTTGTGAGCAGAAATCTGCTGTTCACTAACTTTCTTCATATTAAGCTTTTGAAATAAATTAGGTCAATAGCAAAGATGAACAAATATTTCATTTTATTAAAGTTATTCCTTGGAAATATATTTTTAACTGTTTCATAGTTTTTTAATTTTCAATATATGTACATATGTACTTGTTGAAAATTTGTGGGAACTGTTCAGAATAACCAGGGGGCATTTTCTAATAGTTTTTGTTTTAACCTACAAACTTAGCTTTACCGATTACCTAGTCTTATTATTAAGGTCATAATGGTGATATTTCAGTGTATTTTTACTGAATGGTGTAGAAGGGGTCGAATCGTGGCCTAGCTATTTAAATTGAGCCTCCTCCAGTGGAGGCTAACACAGCAGGGAGTACACCCTTAATTGGGAGCGCAATATGTTATATCTTTAAGTTGAAGGTATAGTCGGTTGATGTGAATTGGTGTTGAAAATAATAAATTTGTAACATTAATTAAGTCGTCAATTATATTTTTATTTCTATGACAATAGTATCTAGTTCAAGTTTAGTAGTTTAGTTTAGACTTTAAGTTATAAATTAAGCGCCGCATTAGTAGTATTTTTGATTCCCTGAAAGTATTTATTACACAGTTGACTAAATATTGGAGATATTTTTAGTTCAAAAACTCACCACCCTTATTACGTAAATGTATTCGATCAATACATCACAGAAGCTCTCTTTGACTAAAACATATATGTATAAGCAATTGCATTGTTTAGCATAAAAATGAAATGAAAGTAAACAAATGTTAATAGGTCTGGTACTTAATATAATAACCTAATAATCATGCCATTTTGAATTCTAAATATTTAAGAGTAAAAAATTAAGGGCTTTTTATGCGTTATCTAAATCTACAACAAAGTATAGTTTCCAATTGTAAAATATATTTTCCAGGTCCTAAAAAACTTGATATGACTTCACTTCTTTCAACCTCCTCCAGCATCAAAATAATTCAATGAAGTTAGATGCCAACTTCTTTCATCGCTGCTGTACTACTATCACTTTAAATTACTCATTATATTTAATACTTTGGGACATTATTATATTCACTTGACATCTGTAAATGAAAATGCAGATTATGTTCAATCCTAATGACTGCCATGCTCTGCACTTAGTGAAATATATTAAAAGTTTGTTAATTAAGTTATCTCAATTTTTATACAGTTTTCTATGAAATACCTTTCTTCTCCACGTCCCTCGCATAATCTTTACCTTCAGTTAATCTTGTCTATTGTGGCCATAGTGTAACTGTGTGTGTATTGACGATAATAAAAATAAAATCTGTTTAACTAGACATTATGGAAGATAGTGTAGTCATCACATTTTCCAAATAAGCAAAAGAAAACATTTTCTTGTCTGTTACTAAATGTATACCTATATAACATACCATAAGTCTTAAGATTTTAATTTCAGTATTTAATGTATTTACTGTATAACTGTGTCCTACAAATGTATAGCATACACATATCCATACATTCACGCCTGTATCCCAAGGGGTAGGCAGATTACATATTTTACGCCCACATTTTGCCGTATCGTATAGATAAGTATTTGTATTTTAAGGGTGAGGGCTAGTAAACTGAGATCAAATACTGAAATCAACATTTGAATCAATGCCTGTCACTATACTATGACAAATCACAAAATATTACGAATCATTTTACCTACATTTGTCAAACAACTAGTGATTTAGTGTAAAGCAATTTGTTTAAGTCCTATTGAAAATTAATGTCTGCGTTGAAACTTGCTTACAATTGTTTCGACTCTTGTAATAAGACAAATATCATTGTAACGTAGATTATGGATTGTATTGCACCTAAACAGCCTGTCAACACCTCGTACCAATTCTGTCTACAATGATTATTATTTTTTCTTGTTTCCATAGTTTCTATTCGATATTTTCTAGAAGCTTCTAAGGCATAAGTCTTCTCTAATAAATAAAAATACCAAACACAAGTAGGTTAAGAATAGTAAACCTTATTTTTGCTTGAAGCAACTTTTTAAGAGGAGATGTTCTATTATATGATGAGCATATGTACATATACATATACATATGTTCTTAATTGTTTAAGCCTTATCACTTCAAGTTCATTGTATTTCATCAGTTACGGTATTTACGACTTCCAAGTAACTATGAATAATAATATGGTTGTTCAGAGTTTTATCGATATTGTATTGAATACATCTCTACATAGTTAATTTTCTACAAAAACAAATGATTGTAGTAAATAATCATACTATCCAAGTACTCCTTCTCAATTCTCCTCCTTTCTCCTCCTTCTTATTCTATTATTTTACTATCCAACCTTCTTGTGGTAACTTTAAGGCTCAATTTTTTATCGATTCTGATATACTTATGACCTGCAACGTCGATGGATCAGTAAAGCTCAGTAACAGCTTAGTATCAATCTCTCGCGCATACATATTAAATATGTATAAGATATCTTTGAGATGTTATTACGTTGATACTTACGTAAAACTACAGATTGCGCCCTACTACCATATCGAAGCTTTTATCTGCTACTTGACAAAGCAGTTTTAAATAATAGTATTCTATGTCATTTTTGTTAGATTCAATTAACACAAACATAGACAATTAATGATACCTATTATTATCAGTTGAGTTGACTGTTTTATATCCAGTATCGATAAACTTCGGAAATCGTTGTACATCCCAACTCTCATAAATTTAATAATTGTCGTAAGACGCACACATTGATTTAAAACTTCGCCTAATAACAATAATTGCTCGTTCCACACATTGTGCTCGTGGAGCGTGGCACTTGATAAATACACTCGATCATCATCAAAAGGTTTATTAGAAATGTTCGTTCATTTTCATTCGTTCACGGTCATTTTAAACGTACACTATTACCTATCACGTCTGGGCCTAACATTTGATGTTAGTTTAATGATTTGACATGAAATTTTGTATTGTTATTGTATTATTTTATTAGGCAGTGGGGGTTACTTCATTAGCAATTTCAAGTAACTTTCAAGTGAAATAAATGGCCTTTTAACAAAATGATATGTATGGCAAATAAAAAATTACATAGTTTTAGGTATATACATAGTTTTGAACTTATATATGTATATGTATGATTGTGTCGTTGATACCTTTAACCTATTTATTTTAGTTTTTTATTTTATGTAGGTACGTTAAAGTTTCTATTATCCAATTGGGTATCCATACCATATTTATTTTATGTCTCTTCTTATTCGGGGTAAAAGTACCTTTTGGTTTGGTGACATGTCTCTGATAGTGGGGACTGGAGGTTTTACAAGCTAGGCAATTAGTAACTGATTTGACTGTAAGGTAGTCACACGTCGCATTCCCATCCATGCACCAATCAATAATGTCCTTGATTGTAATTGCAATAAGAGTCCTACACTAAAAGTCTAGACTACACGTATTGCAGTAAATTACATCATTAATTCACCATTCAAAACAAAATGATCTGACCACTCCATTCATACACGCACATGAATTATGTTGAGTAATATAAGGAAGAAATGTATTCAAATTGATGATTGATTCGAACACGAGACCCAACAGTGATTGAATAGAGATACATAGCATTAATGTCGTATGCAAAGTTTCACCTCTGACCGGTGTCGACAGATCGGGCCATGTTTTGATTTTTGTATGTGAAAGATGGGCTGTCTTAGTTAATTTGATCGGTTATGTTACTTTGTCAGTTTGTCCTCCCACTGACTCGGTACTAAGTTGATTGTGTGACGCAACATGCAATTCAGCCCGGTTATTTAGAATATTACACATATGTATGAAACTTTGTAATTAAAGATGCTTTTGTTTCATTTAGTAGTTATGTTCATGCTGCATTTAATTGCACAAAAATGAGACGGTACAAGGTAATAAGTGTTGATAAATATGGCCCAAAAAGCAATAAAATATCAGGCAAACATCATACTTGTGGGCTGAACTATTTAGTGACACGATTTATGATGAAAGTTAACTCATCAGAGTCTAGTTATTCATATTAGCAAGATCCTTGGAAAAATATCTTAGTAATAAATTATAGAAAATACCCACTAACGTTTAACTACTCACATCACCCCCTAAAGGTTAGCATCTATAATACTAGAGTGAATAGTCCTCATTGCTGCTCTGAAGAATAATTATACTAAATTAAAATTAAGTTGTCCAAATAAAAAAATTAAGAACTCACTAAGCATTACACCACTACCTTTATAAATTCATATGGGAACTTCTACAAAAGCTGAATAGCATTTTTCAATAAAAGGACACCCGCCAAAAGGTGGCAATTAGTGACAGGTACTCTCATTCTAAAAATCATATAAATTTAACTTTGTCTGGCACTTCAAATAAAAAAAGTTTTTGTTTCTTTTCAAAGTGTATCCCAACACCCTTTGTCAATGTCATATTCGCTACCATTTTGAGCAATACCATATATGATGACATGAGGGGGTGTTTTATTTAGGATGACCATATATTGACATAATATTCGGATGAGTCCCAAAGTTAATTAGTTATTAACTCTTTCTTTAAAGTACGTATACTTATTAATGAACGTTTTTATTATTTTTTGTATATACGATGCCGGTAAGTACTTTAAACTTGCCTGGTACTATATGTCTGTATGAATAGGGTGTATAAATCGACCTACGTCTAAACCTAAGTCTTTATACGAACTTCAATATCTTATATATTAAATAACATTATTTTTTGCTATTTACCGGTAAGTTGTGATACTTAATAGAAAACAATCATTTGTGAGCACATACTGTTTATAAAACTTAACCGGTGGTCATGCTAGTAACAGTCAACTCATGATGACCTTAACAAATTTCAAGGGCTGCATCTCGCAATGTTCCTAGTGATTTTTATAATACTCTCCGTTTTTGCTACTTTACCTTTATGCTCTTTTTTTGTATGCCTCTTGGTTTGAGTCGGCGACTCATAGTCTGTCGTTTCAAAAGTTTTTTATGCAAATAATTTAATAAAGTACCCTTTGTTACTTAGTTTTGAGAAAAACCAATTTATTGTGAAAGAAATATGTGCCAAATATTTTTTTCTCATCTATTTTATATATTAAAAAAGAACAGCCATACGTCTAATATTTTTTAAATTCTTCTCGGGCTCTGTGTAATATATATTTATGAACATTAACAAGGTGTGTACGTATTGCAAAGATCCAGTAAATAACCGAGGCCAATACAATTGTGCACTTACAAGTCAGTAGGTTTTTTTTCTTTTTATTTTATAGGGGAACAAACGAGCAGACGGGTCACCTTTTGGTAAGTGACATCCACATAAGCACTTGAAACTCAAGAGTAAAAAGAATGCTGTCTAACTTTAAGGTTAAGGGGGAAAGGGGAAGGGAAAGGAACGAGGGGAAAGAGGGAAAACCTGGAGGGGAAAGAGGGAAAGTTGGGGCTACGGTAACCTCACTCACTCGGTCACCGGTTTTCTGTAAGGCCGGGGTAATACTCCGGTCGAGCCGGCCCATACATGACGAAGCATAGCTTTCCCACGCTAGGTGGTATATTTTATTTACCTTTCTAATATACATTAGTGTTCAAAATTTTATATATTTAAGAGATTCAAGCGTTATATTATTCTTATTTAATTATTTTATTGAATACCAACTAACACTAGAAACAAGGATAACTACTGAATGGAGTCTTTTATCAACAAATATAATATACATATACATATATAAATTAAACCACTAAAATTTCTAATAAAATAATAGTGGTCTCACTTGTCAATATAATGTATTTTACAAATGAACTATTCATCGAAGTGAATAAGATGAGTACAGAGACACGCACTTGCATAATTTTTAACCCACTAAATGAGTTCTTAAACTTTTTTTTTATGATTATATTTTAATAACAAATCAATAACAATATTTCATATTTACAACGGCTGTCTGCCCACGTGCAGCTGGTAGATTGAGCATGGATAACATACGCCTCTTCAAATGTATTACAAAGCATTCGTTAAAGAAAATAATCATATTTTCATAGGTATTATTAAAGCTATGGGTCCACATTGGTTACAGATACCTACGTACCTAGTGATCAACCTCATCCCTTATTTGTGCTACTGGGGATTCAGAACGCCAGATTGATCAAACTATAGAAGTACCAGTGGCCATTAAGGTGTGTGAGGTCTATCAGACGTCTTTCAGTAAAGGAAGAACATTCTAATCTAATTACATAAAAGAGTATGATGGAATTTTTCTTGAATCATACGTCATCATCATATAGGACTTGGTCTACGGCTCTCTGCATCCAGTCTGCAAACTGCCATAGTTGATTGAATTTTATGTCTTTTTAATTTTGGTACCTCAATTTATGTAAACAATTGACTTCTCTAAATGTAATTATCTAAAACTCTAAATGTGTCTTATCTTGTTTCTTCTTATTAGCTTCCTATTCTTATCAGATAAACTTTAAAAACGTAAGCCTAAAAACAATTTAAGTTAATTCAAAGATTTTTCATGAAATAAAATGAAATGGTATGAAACCAAACAAACACAACAAAACAACAATTGACATAACAACGTTTTATCTTTTCATACCCTGTAAACCAAACATTCTATTTTACCTTCTATTATATCCCTTCATCCTTTTACATACACAAATAGAATTACCATAAAAAAGGAATCAAATATTATAAAAACTAACAGATTACTTACATCACAAAAATATAGTGTAGTAAAAAAAACAACGGCCGTTTGGTCACACTAATCATAAGCAATTTGAAATAAACGCACGAAATCGGTGCAAGCATTGTACCCAATGTTAATGTTCTCGGGTCTGTTTAGTTGATTTCTATAAAATATTATAAATGAGACGGCTACCACTAAGAGAATGACCAAATATTATACACAACCGTACAGCTGAACGAAAGTACGAGCCTAATATTTGTAACTTGATGTTATTTCATGTATATGTACGTAAAAGTTACAAATAAACCTTTAGAAACACAAAAAATTACGTAATAATTATTCCTATTCATTTTCGAGAAACACTTGACTAATTAATTGTTTCTGGAAGAAGTGAAATGATCATATCATGTCAAAGAATAGACAAAATTAAAATACATATGTACCTAAGTTTAAAAAACTGTACACATTTCACAAATGGAACCATTTGTTAAGAAATAGGCTTAAAGTAACCTAAAAATTTTGGAACTATTTGCATATAGAACTACAAGCAGCGTTTTCTCTTTTTCTAAACTAAATATTGATAAATAGCGAATAGTTGGATTTTAAAGTGTAGAACGTGCTATAATAACTCACCCAATCTATACCTGTACTTTAGTGTGCCGTACACCTTACGCAATATGAATCCAGAAAAATGGAATATTCTTTATATGTTATTCACTGCTGGAGCTCAACAGGTAAGCATGAATAAATTGTGTTGCCGATGACAAAGCCGACACAGCCGGACTTCGTTTTTCATAAAGTGTCGGCCTGTTAAACATTTTTTATTTGGCCATTTGCTACCAACTGCGTGATATGAAAAATGGATCGTAATATCGTACCCTTTTCTCGTATTTTTTTCACATCACCTTGAATAAATCATGTCATTAAAATTTAATAGTCACGCCACAAGCCGAGTTAGTTAGATCTTTTGTTGTATCGAGATTTCGAGTATCTTTTCATTTGATTGTTACTATTTAGGGCTATTGTGGGGTTACTATGGTTAAATCGACTAAATGCCGACTTAATTTCATCAATCGACTTCTTTGTACGAATTAAAATTTAATTGAGTCAAGCTTACCTTTATAAACTTTGTGTTGGTTGAATGTGTGGAATTTGAACTATTTGATGTTTCGTATTCGAAATGTTCTTTAACGATGGACATGTGTTTTGAATCACGTGCCCTTTGTGTCTTGATTCTGATAAGTCATACATCATGGTATTGTGGTTTCAACAATGTATTGTAACGATGCTGATGATTCGTTTCGCTCGTATAATTATTTTAATAATTTATTCCAGCGGGATGTCAAATGGTTAAGTGCAGTTTCAAAACTGGAACAAAAGTACACTTATTATGTAGTGACAATCAAGGTACGAATCTTCTATTATTATTCGATGGATAGCGTAGTTAGCAACCAGTAATTACACAAGGATATACACCCCAAAAATATGAATTAACGAATAGTGTCACATTCTCTTCGTAATGCTAAATTTCACAGACACTAAGAATAAAAGAAATCCTTACCAAAGTAAATAAATAGCATAGTCGCAAGTCATGTGTAGAAAAAAGAGCGTCATCGCAGTATCGCCACTAACACGAAGAGAATCTAGAAAAATAAAAGAACATTAAACAGAGGACCCTATATTTAGAAGCTATACATATCAACAACCTCATTTGTCTCTCTCTTTTCGAAAGCTGCTGAACTTACCAATTTAAAGTATTAAATATAATGAATAACATCGAATGATTTTTAACTTTACTATAAAGTTATTATTATTATTTACAATGCTCTTTTTTTTCATCAGTATGTCGAATGCTTTCTATACGTTGCTCGTTGAGGAAAATATCTAATGATGAACGTTCGATATAAAATTGTGATGCTTATTTGAAATTGTTCTTCTTAATATTAAAAAGGTGTTGGGCGTGATCTCTAAGAGCGAGTCATGTATGTGTGCGGTTTGAGGAGGAAAGAGGCATGGCGGTGGAGGGCAGAGGTCACACAAGCCAACATGTCTAGTGATGAGATCAAGAGTTCGAAAAGTATAAATTGTCATCATGTTATGTATTTTGATAGAATGTGTCCATGTACATGCAACTGTCTTTAAATAATAATTTAGTTAGTAATGGGAATACTACATTTATAGATTCTAGACCTATTCTAGATTTTATATAAAATTTCTTCAGTACTAATCTTGGACAACGTTATTTAAAAATATTTCAACCACTTTACATGAAAAGGTTTTTAGTTTTATAATGATTCTACTTAAAAAATACCTATAATTATGTTCGGTGTTCCTTTGACCTACCTCAGTTCATCTTATGCTTCTGATATTACTAATAGCTGCGTTCATAAAATAAATTAAAATAAGTATATTATTTTATTCATGTTTCGCTTCTTAACACGTTTAGCTTTTAATAATCTTGATAAATTTTTAACTAAATATTACACCTTATTTATTGTTATTGTGTTCAAAACTATTTTAACGTTTTTATGCCTTATCGATATTAAGCAGCTCATCACTAAATACCACACCTCGCTTCACTTACATCGTGTTCTTAGCGAAGTGTTATTTTGGCTTAACTAGTCATATAAAGATGAAACATACTAGTTTTTATGTAAGTTTTTACAAAATAAGTATTTCTTTTCAAAATAATTAGTCACTGTATTATTAGGGTGTACGACATTAAGTTCGCTATGACAGTAATTATAATTACAAATCTGGATCGTGATAATTTCTGAAGGTCTAAGTCTATAAACCCCCATAGAAAATGTTCATACTTGATTTATGTCTTTTCTATTTTCTATCATACATAAACCCTCACCACTACTCTCAACTCTTTTTGCTTCTTACAATTAGCTATAATTTAATTTACGTATGTGTAGATGTACCTTCGTTCATTAATGAACGAGTGACAACGTAACATTCGCAAAAGTTATTAAAAAGTAAATACCTGCCTCATATCAATAATAACTTATATTTCACTCAAAGCAGGGCTAATTTTTAACGGATCAACATCGACGATACGTTTATTCACGGTGTCAAATTTCTAAACATCACTAAGCTCGGATAAAAATAAAAACCTCACGAATTTAATTCGGTTATTTCTAGTCAAGGTTCCGTATTTATAAAATTTGAAACTAATGTAATATATAACTTATTGTAGTAGTATCATTATTAGTATCTTTTTGTAATACTTAATAACTATCATTGTGGAGCATTTCGCATTGCATTTCATCCAAATTAGTGAGGTTTCCAGAGGCCCAGCTTCCTCTCTCCTCTTTTTCCTCTCATTATCATCAGGGGAATATAAAAAATAACTGTAAATTTTATTTTCTAAGTGCGTAAGTTTCATTTAAGACTAAAACTAAAATAAATATATGATTAATTGATTGATTTAAAGAGCCCTCTAACGTAAATAATATCACAACAACGATATAGTTGAGATTAGTTATGAAGAGGAGACAAAAGACCTACTTTTGTCTCCTCTTCATAAAGACCTACTTTTGTCTCCTTTTCATACCTACGGCTTACTCCAGTAATTTAAGAACTTTAAAAATAAATTTAAAAATATTTTATTTTATTATTTAAAAATATTCTAACGTAACATTGCAGTATGGAACCCTAAAAATTTCGATCCAATCTGAATGTTATTTCACTCTTCTTTCGTCCGATCAGTGTATGCAAATAGGGGTAAAGAAACAATGAATGGTTCCTGTTGATAATCTTTCGATTTTACATATTAAATTTTGATATGTTCGAATCACCTGTAAGGTGTCGAAGAAAACGATTACTTTTGTTTTTATCTGTTGTTTTTGATCGATCTTGTGTGTGAAGTACACGTGTTTTATAGTTTTATTTATGAATAACTCCTCCTCTTTGGTATAGTGTCGAATAAGAAAACTAAAATATTGAAGTACATTTAGTTGATACAAGTTTGATATGTACGTGCATACATGCAATTTGGTTTTTCTACATACCTACACTCACTCCTCTATCCCCAAAGGGCAGAGGCTCAAATAACGCCCACATTTTGCCGATTAGAATATTGTCCCATTTACGTAGAGGTTGAGGTTGGGGTATTTTAATGGGACAACTTGGAGTATATTGACAGGTATTCTATCCTCAATATTGAAAGAAAAGGAAAGGGATATTGGGTGAGTTCAGGGTCAGTGGATCAGGGTTGAATACAGACGGACTGACCCTGAAAGTTTAGTACTTACAAATCTAATTTGATGGTGTAAAGTAGATGTAGTGAACGCGGATACTGGTATAGGTGAGCCATATACAGAATCCTATAAACAAAAGTAACAACCTTAAGTTATGATACATTTTGTTTCAAAATACTGTTTTCTGAAATTTTGACAACCATAAATCGAGTGCACAAACAACACTACTAAATTATTAGAAATAATTATGTTGATTACAATTGCTGATGTTCAATGATTTTCAGTGCCAACACTCTAAATTGAGAATATTTCTCATAACGAACAGGGGTTTTATATCAAGTAACGACAAATTTAATGGTAAACATCTGTAGCAAGACTAGTTACAAATATATTGTGTTCTCTAGTTATCTTCGCAAGCGAACTAACATTTACAACTTAACGCGCTGTTTAAGGCCTAGATTAAAATAAAGAAAGTTATGTAGGTTGAAAAACACATTTACTCTTACAATAAAATGATTATGAAAATATGAAAAGTACTATTGTATGTATTAGTAACAGGCTAAACTACTAATGGATATGTGTACCTAGCACTGGTAGTATTATTATATGAAAACGTAAAAAATAATTTTCATTTCTTTATATTCGTTCGTAAATATATGTTAAGTAAAATAATGTCAATTCATGTTCAATTAAACTGTATAAGTTTCATTGAACCTGAATTTATTTTGCGAACTCTTTATTTTAATAAAAACAATCATCAGCTATACTTTCAATGAGGTTCAAGGTGGTTTCAACGTGGGTCACACATTACTAGTATTCTTGTTAACCCCCTAGCTAAGCTAAATGCTTGTGTTAGGAGTGGGTTTACGACGGTAGTGTACTCAGCGGGGTTTGAACCCGCAACCACTTGATCGCAAGTCTGACGCCTCTGCCATCACGCTACTGCCGCTTCGCGATTTAATTACCTGATATTGCCTCACAGACCTGATGGTGGACCTGACCATGACTCTGACAGCTGACGCTTGTTTTCATTATTAGCTATGTCTATCTTACAAAATTTCCATTACCCGAAGTCATCATACTACACTAGGATATACCACCACGCCGCTACAACAGAAAATAACAATTTAAACTTACGTTTATAAACTTTTGAAACACTCGCAATAATTAAAAATAGACAATAAACAATATATGTGTTATGAGTCTGTGCCTTAAAAGTAAGTTGAACGAGTAGAGCGATAGATGGCGCTCACAAATAGGCTCTCGCGCCGCTCACGGGCAAACGCAATGAGCTGTCGACGCGCTCTCGACGAATGCTCTTAGCGAGCGTAGCGCATAATGACGTACGACATTATTTTTTCATTAATTGTAAATACTGTCGTACTCTTTTACTTTTTAATTCATATTTTAAATATATATGAAATAATAGCAGCATCGGGAAGTTTTGAAGATATCTGTTTTAACAATCTATTTATTTTTGAAGTGAAAACTTCTTCAAGCGCGTTGAGCACTTTTTGGGTGAAAAAAAATCATGGAACTCGCGTCATCGTCACCGATCGCTTTCCATGAGCTATATGTATATTGTGCTAGACGATACATTTTACAAGTTAATTAGTTTTCTACTTCTATCGGCTGTCCCAAAAACACCTAGACTCTACTCTTCTAGTCAATAAAATAATGAGAACTAAAATATATTTTTGTAAGCAATAACTTCTTTAAGTTATTACTTTCAAAGATATTAATTTGAAAACATAGATATTAGGGGTATTGACACGAATAATCAAGAAATTCAGGAACTTTAAAGAACGGCTTAGCTGTTTTAAGATATAGTGATGGCAGAACAATAATGTAAAAAGACTTATTTCCTATGCGTTAAACTACATTTTGCTTTTATGCATATTAGGTATAAGTAATATTTCTCTTTTTTTTTTTTGCTAGCACCTTTATTCACGTTGGTCATCCGGAGGCCTTGTAATGGGATTACAAGGGCGTAGTTTGTCGAACGTTTGACGCGACCCCTGACTTATGTGCGTTTGCGTCCACATCAAAACACGACCTGTCCTGTATACCACACAATTGATTATATTTGAATGTAGAGCCTATTTATTACTGACTTTAATTTATTTGCGTTTATTTTAAGAAAGAAATCTGTATACGTTGGAAGGGGTCTGAACCCATTGGTCCCCTGAAATTAGTCCCACGGGATTAAAATTTTAGATTCGGCCCTTATTTTTTTTATACATTTATTTTGGCACAAACAGTCATTTACAAAAAAATTGTATACAATAGAGTGATAGTCATCGACGAGGTATGTAAGCTCTTTGAGCGCATTATTGTGGAGCGCCTCGTCGGGCACCTTTCAAGAGTGGGACCGGACCTGGCGGACAATCAATTTGGTTTCCGCCGGGGGCGCTCTACCGTCGATGCAAATGCGCGTAAGAGCCCTGGCGGAGAGAGCAGTGTCCCGGGGTGAAGTGATGTTGGCAGTGTCTCTGGACATTGCTAACGCTTTTAACACCTTACCCTGGAGTTGCATCAGAGAGGCACTAGTGTTTCACAGAGTGCCTCTTTACCTCCGTTGTATTGTCGGGGCATATCTATCGGAGAGAGCCGTAACCTACCCGAGTCGGGCAGGATATGGTCGGCGAGAAATGTCATGCGGTGTTCCACAGGGATCGGTGCTAGGACCACTCTTGTGGAACATTGGATATGACTGGGTGCTTCGCGGTGTGTTTCTGGGAGGTGTTGCTGTCACCTGCTATGACGATGACACCGTCGTAACGGCGCGAGGTCAAACATACCGTGTCGCTCCAGTCGTTGGAAGGATTCGACAGCTGGGTCTTGAGGTGGCCCTGCATAAATCGGAGGCCCTTTTCTTTTTCTTTTCAGCCCGTTTAGTATACTTTAGCTATTTTCATAGTGTAATGTCGTACGGTATTCTGTTGTGGGGAAATGCCGCCGATATTACATACAATCTATTTTTGTTTTACAAAAAAGAGCAATTATAAATTAAGTCCCAGACACTCCCTCAGAGATAACTGACTGTGCCCTCTCAGTATATTTATGAAAATCGCATTTACGCACATAAAAATATTAATCTGTTTAAAAAATACAGTGATATCCATAGTATAAATACTAGGAACATAAACAAATTTATTGTTCCTAAAACCAGGCTCAAGAAAATAGGTGGTTCGTTTAGATGCCAAAGTATACATTCCTATAATAAGCTTCCTAGCCAAATACAAGAACTAAGCAATAATAAATTTAAATCATTTATCAAAAAAAAAAAAACTAAGCCAGAAAGCTTTTTACACAATTAAAGATTACATTGAGGATATGGGAATGAGCTGCTTCATTAATGTACATGAGACTTTGTTTTTCGTTTATACTTTTTGCTTTTTTTAATACACATTGACATTTTATATTTTACTTTTTGACATGAATACTTACTTTGTTAAGTATTATATTGTTTTTTTTATTGTTTTAATCTTTGTACTTTTTGACATGAATACTTTGTTAAGTATAATATATATATGTTTTTTTTTTTTTAATTAAAAAATTTAATTATTTTAAATGTGAGGACAATGTAGGTTATTTCTTTTTTTTTTCATTTCTCCTTTTTTCCAGTAAGTTTGTTTTTTAACGATGTCTGACTGTTTGAGTACTTTTGCAGCCAACCCAAATGTCCTTGCTTTGGTACTGTTCGTCGGTTCGTTGAGCTCCTTAAAGTTCTAAGTTGAGCTATACGATAACTGACAAATGCTTGCACTGTTTGGACGGGTCCACTCAAATGAGCGTGGTGCTTTCTTCAAAAGCTCATCTCAGACGTTAGCGCGCATGGTTCTCATATATTTTTGACCAGTACATCTGTATGGACTTTAAAACAGACTTTGACCTCTGAGTTTGTTTCGGTGTTTCTTCTCAGGGTAGTCAGCTAGGAAACACCGGCCTCATTTAGCATAAACTGACAGAAAGAAAATATATTGACGTGTAAAAGTGTTGTTATAACCTATCTATAAAATAAAGATCATTTATCATTTATAATTTATCCATGGGCCTCGAAAGAGGCCACTAGCCGGATCCAGTCTTATCGTGGTAGGTGTTCGCATCAGCATCGAGTCTTCGATGAAATACCTTGGTCTCACACTCGGCAGCCGATGGGATTTCGGTTATCACTTCCGGAATCTGGCCCCTAAGCTCATGAGGACGGCAGCTGCACTATCGCGTTTGCTGCCAAACTTAGGCGGGCCCGACGCCTCCTGCAGGAGACTTTATGTCGGCATCGTGCGTTCCATGGCCTTATATGGGTCGCCAATATAGGCGGAGACTCTGACGGCCCGCAATACTGCGATACTGCGGCGACCGCAAAGGGCGATGGCCGTTAGAAGCGGCAAGTCTCCTAGCCGGCTCTGCTCCATGGGACCTGGACGCGAAAACCCTTGCGTCATTATATCTATGGCGCAAAGAGGCACTTGAGCGGGACCTGAGACCCGCGCCTCGTGAAATTGAGGCGCAACGGTCCCAGCTCCGTCAGGTCCTAATGGCAGAGTGGAAACAATGACTAGAGCGACCAAGCGCAGGGCACGCCACTATTTTGGCGGTAAGACCCATCATGGAGGATTGGCTGGAGAGGCGACATGGCAGCCTCTCATACCGGCTGACGCAGGTGTTCACCGGACACGGCTGCTTCTTTAAATTCCTGTGTCGCATAGGCCGGGAGCCAACGTCTGCGTGCCACCACTGCGGAGGCTGTCGCGAGGACACTGCACTCCATACTCTAGCGGAGTGCTCAGCATGGACGCAACAGCGGCATGACCTCGTGACGGCTATTGGTGTGGGAAGCCTCTCGCTAGACACCATGGTTCAGTCCATAGTACAAAGTGAGAGTGCATGGGAATCCTCCTTCTGCGAATGTGTGTGATGCTGATCAAAGAGGCGGCGGAACGGGAACGGGAGAGGACGAGAACGAGTGCCGAAACTAATTACTGAAATAATTTTAGGAAATGTGTTGACTTACAAAACTGCATGAGTCACACATATTATGGAGTTGAATTCGAGTTAACGTTAAGTAAGACTAAGGCCATCAAATATTTATTATATTGTGATATTCTAGCATGAAAATTCTAATGTTTCCATACATGTAATTATCATATACATATACATATATCCTGCGTGTATAAACAAGTAGTACAATTAATAACTCGAACAAATATCAATTATTACAGTACAGTCTGAAATGAATACTAAAGAAGTAATGGTTCAAGTAAACTATTAGATTTCATGGTACATTAAGGTTTAAACATATTTACATGAGTTTGACAATTAATCTACATGATATCAATGCAATGACAGAAAATAACATAGTGTCTACCATATTATGACAATTGTGTCATGGAAGTAAGTCAATGTAAGCTACGTAATAGGTACTTAGGTTATACATTTATATATATAAATTATTTATCTATTGGCACAGATTTTCAAATAACATTTGCTTAAAATTTCGTGATGAGTTACAAAATAAATCTATATCAGAAATCTTATTTTATTGTAATTAGTGAGGCACCTTGAGAAAAAAAAATATTTATATATGTACCCACCCATTGGTCCTCCGGGAGGAGGCCAGTCAATATTAATTTATTTTTAAGGTACCTACTCGTCACCTGAAACAAAAGTTAGATTCGACACCTGCTCAGGTGCCTTATGGTTCCCTGATAGAAAATCAGCAATATTTTTGTGAAAAAATAGTTACATAGTACAGTTGTGAACAGTACTTTGAAATTATTTGTGATTTGAAATAAATGTGTGGTATCTACCTATTTACTATATTTTTTTATTTTTACCTTTAGTACTACTGTACTACAACACCAGTGACTGAAAGAACCCGAGTCCCTTGCAATAGACTTTTTGTGACGGAACACCGTGGGGTTTTAGTCGGTTCGAGTCCGACCTACCACCTCTCCAGTAGCTCCGGTGAGGGGTTTCTACACGGAATAAAAAAAAGAAAGGGACCGAAAGAAAATATCTAAATTAGTAAAGAGAATGGGAAATATAAAATTGTTCTAAAATAAATAAAAGATCAGGGGACGAGTGGTATCCTCAAACACTTGAAGGGACTAGTGGGCACAGGGTGCGACATTAAAGCCAACTTTAGTGCTCCCACTACCTGAGTTTAATTTGACATTTGATAACAATTATTGCTAAACGGTAAAGATGAATTTTCGTTCAATGTCTTATGTTACATTTAAGTGGTATGTTTATTTTTAAAAATCCGACATCGTTGGCCGAATAGTTGAAAATGATGTCATAAGTAAAAAGAATACAGTTCGTGTGCCAAATGAATAGCTTATCATAATTATACGATGGGTTTCTTTTTACAAACTTGCTTTTGCTATATATCATGTTCATATCGTTTATACGTTAAGGTCATGCGAGGTTAAACTGTAGGTGAAATGTGGATTTGTTGTTGTAATTTAGTGTATATGAAAGCTCTTTTGCCTAGATACTATTTTATTTATCTTATGGGAGTATTCTGGTTTAGAAATTAAAAAAAATTGTTTTTTTTTTGCATATTTTCAAAGTTTAGACCCTTAAAAATATGCCCTTAAATGGATTTTTCAAATTTCGAATTATTTTCGGAGATACTGTGAATTTTGTGACGCAGCATCTAAGCCGGCTGATCGGACCGTATCACACAATAAACAGCTTCTGCTTGTTCAAAAGAAGGCAGAAAGAACTTCGCAAAACATTGAGTATGAAGTTGAAGAAAGCCCAATGTATGGATCTGGGATCGCCGATTAATCCAAAGTGAGTATTAAATATTATTATACAAGTTATTCTACTGGAATTGTTTCTAAAACTTTAAACGCAATTTTCTCGAAAATACTTTTTTTGAAGTGGTTAACATGATATATCAAGTTCTACGTAACCGATTTCTTTGAAATTTGGTGGAAATCTTCTTTATATATCTCTTTATCGCGTCTGCCTTGGATAAAAAAAAAACAATTTGAAGTATTTTTTAAAAAATTGAAAAGATCAAAAAAAGGGGTAAAATAAAATTTGATATTTCATGTCGACGCCATTTTGTGTTTTTTTTTTTCTTTGGTTAAGGTCAACGCTATAGCGACATCTTTAGAGATTGAGAATTTTTCTTTTTTTTTTTTGTTTCAGATCACTATAAGAGCTGTAATCATATCAACCAGAGTGCACCGTTTGTTTTGTAGCCCCCACTTCACCGGCCTGTAATATGTCAAATTTATAATTTTCTTTTTTTTTCATTTTTTTTATATTCTTGAAATATCAATAAACATCATATAAAAAAAACGGATACTAAAAATGTTTTATTTTTATGTTAGTTTGAAAAATGCCTAAATTTATGCTCCTAAACCAGAATACCCCCTAAAGAAAGCAAAAAACTGCACTAGAAACTATTAATAAGTACCTAATAGTTCTGTTTCATTTCATACTACATATTTCATTTTATATTGGATATTATATAACTTTTCGTATCAGTATAAGTGTTTTAATAAATATATATACAGTTAATATAACTTAAGTTGTTGTAATTTGACCAACATGACTGCTAGTGGATGACGAATACATGCGAAACAAGTTAGGTAACGTTCACCAATGTATATAAAATAAAAGCTGTGTTTAAAGTATTTCTTGTTTGGTATTTACGAGACGTAAAATTAAAAGTTGAAATAAAATATAATCTGTTCCTTCATAAAACAAGAGGAAAATATTTTTCAATTTCTTCGTATACAACATAGGAACAAACCGTTGTAATCTCTTCATTAGTCGGATATCGCAGCTCTTATTTTCTTTCACTAAGGTCCATTTTAGTAATACGATATCATTATATTCCTTTAGACTTATTTTTGTGGGTATTAAGTACTCTACGTAGCTTATCAAACTTAAAAGTGTATTATGTGCATATGATAATTAAGGAACCGTAATCATTAACTTATGTTGGTAAGGTTCAAACTATGCTTTAGTGTGGGACGGATTTTAATGTCTATTTTTTCATTCCAAATATATCGTGAGAAATCGATTGTGCCCTCGGGCTTGTTATGGGATTTGCAAGTGAATGGGACATAGTACAAAAAATAAATAAAATAAGTGTTTCGATTAGTATTCATTTATGTATGGTCTTTGACCTTTTAGGAGTATACATTTTTATGGTAAGGAGAAAGATTTAATAATTTTTGCTATTTGTAAACGTCGAAAGAAGATATCTTAAAAAATATAAAACAAGCAACTACTTACCATCAGTTCATGATTAACTAGTGAGAGACGATAAGAAATGCAAAATATAAATTAGATTTATCATTTCTACGTTTTTTTAACATTTAATTATAATCATTATATTTGTTAGTATTTATTAGTTGAACATTATAACATTTTCAACAAAATTTGGTGAATGTAGGTAAAAATATAATTATATTAGTTTCTTTTATAATCTAGATTGGAATCGACTGAAATAACAGTTTTGTTGCTTTTATGTCAATCGACAACTCAAGAAAAGGCGAAAAAACTAATTAATTGCTCTTATACAGCTTCTTTTTTATCGTAGTTTATGGATGCACCGACTTAGCGCTCTCCTTGAAGGTCAGCTATATTCATTCATAAAAGGTTTATGCTCTTCTATGCTAGTCTTCGTCAAAAATCACGAATTTGCTAATGTATTCACACGATTTTATTATCCCTTATGGTGTGACCTATAAGCTAAATCTCCAGTTGGTAAAATTTTAGACCCGCTAATTCTGCCAAAAATATGGATTTGATGACAAAAACGTCTAATTCAAAAATAACGAAGAAAAGCATGATCTCTCACTACTTAGCAAGATTAAGTACCATAAATTTAATACTTATTCGCCGTTGTCGCTACAAAGTACATTATTATACCAAGATGTTACTAAAATGCACACAGATAATATATATAATAATAAGATATTAAATATAATGATAAGGCACTGCAATTAAACATTTATGAAACAGTTTTAAACTCCCCAGGAAATTGTGCCAGGAACCATTAGTATACTCTTTGCAGAAACCCTTTGAATTTTCCATATAACTACAACGTAAATGCAACATTTCAGACCAAAACTGTTGACTAGAAGCTCACACCACAGACCACCGATAAGCAGCCACGTTTCTCTTTCATTCTCCCATGAGCATATAAAATTGAAGTGCTAAAGAACAGATGTTCCTTTAACAAACCCCGGGTGAAAACTTCAGTCTATAATGTTATGAATTCTCATTGAAACCTTTGAACATTAATACTTTAAATGCTTAAGGTCTATACGGAAAGAGAAAGTTTTAAATAATAGTTGTTTATTGCTAAAGTAGCTTTAGAGGTTCTTTTCTTTATAAACAATATTAGTAATATTTGTATTATTTGAGTAAAAAGGCATGATAAAAACGTTACTCGTTATACTCGTATATGTATACGAGTATGTTAGCACTCTCTTTGCACTCGGTTTAAGCCCGGAGGAAGACGAATTCAGTTTCGTAAACTAAATCACTAACTACTTGTTTTAAACAAGGTAAGTTTTGTGAAGGTTATTAATTTAAACAAAATTGATCTATAAAAATACATTCTAATACACAGAAAGTAATGATGACAGTCCTTATTTAAGGAGCTTTGGAGCTTTTTCATCGTTTAATTGAATTAGAGTTAGAGTGAGTGGCTGAGTTTATGCAATACTAACTGCACATAGTATTGTGCTTCACAGTTAAATTATTTTAATAATGAAGTTAATTGAATAAGTTTTTAAATTAATATTTATATTAAATAATAATAAGCACAACTCCTTAAGCCGAGCCCCGACCCAGTGCCCTTGCGTTCTGATTGGAATTTATCGCCCTCATGCTCTCCGAGTCGCGGCGTGCAGTACACTTATTTTTTTTGCGTTCATCCAATGGACTAACAACGTGTATTAACTCTGTAGTGACGGCTTTTGGTAATTCAAATGTAAATCTGATAAAATCTTCCTTTAATTTTAATAACATAAGCTTAGGAATTCCTAATTTTGTTTCAGATTAATGTAATAAAGATATATTATTACTTTAAGGTTTATTTACAAACTACCTACCGACTATTTTAGTCTTTAACGATAAGTTTTTTTTTCCTGCTCATAAATTACATTTGTCGAATTTTTTTAGCCTTTTATAAAACTCTTCGGGTAGGCAAATGGATAAAATTACAACAGGATAGAAATTTCAATTTCAATTTAACTACGACAGTCAAGAAATGTGATTTAAATGCTATATTTTAAGTACCTATTCATAATCAAATCAAATTGCTTCTTACTTTCAAACATATTTACGTATGTACCCATAACATTTATTTAGGAGCTTCCATTGTTGTTCTAATTTACCTGAATAAAATATTTTTACTTTACGCCATACAAATTAGCAATACAAATATAAGACAATGTATGTGACATTGAAGCGATATCATGATCAGTGGGTACAAATACAAGAGCGATACAAGAAAAAGCGATGCGATGGGAGTTTACAATTCTAATCGTTAAAGAAACGTGAAAAAATCCACCCACAATGCGCGTGCGCTGGCATCTGGCGGAAAAAATATATTAGAGGTTGTATAGAGTTGTTGAAACCACTTTTCGTGTAGTTGAAACACATTTAGTAAATGACCAACGAAGCTAACATTGCTTGGTAAAACACGATTTTATACAAAGTTGAATTTTATGCTTAACTAAATTTTTATTCCACAGTAGTTGTTCAGAAATTATGAAGTTATTCAAATTTAATTTTCAACAATATAGTCTTTAGCAAACGATGACCTGATGGTAAGTGACTACCGCCGCCCATGGACACCCACAACTCAAGAGTCACAAATGTGTTGCCGGCCTATTTAACTTATTAACTACTTGTCATGAATATTTTTATTTGTGTATCTGTTTATATGCCTAGCCTGACGCGATGCCATCTGACGTCCTGCCAGGGATGCAAAGTCTGTCGTAGGTGGAGTGGTAATCCTTTTAGGACAAACCTTGAGCCCTTGATAGGCTACATGACGTAAGCTGTAGTTTTAGTCGTATTAAGTCTGACATAACCGCATCATCGTTCACTCGTATGAAGTGGTAACTTTTGGGATTCCACATAAAAAAAAAAATTGTTTGTCTGTAATGTCGGTTTACGGACAATAGTGATAGCGTAACGGGTCAATGGGCGTAATGGGACAATGAGTCATCCTTTTTCGTGCGTGCAGCTAGCGTTCATCGATTTATTAGACGTTATCACGTCAAAACATTAAAACCTATTAAAATTAATTGTAAAGACTTGTGACCATACAACAACTAAAAGAATTCGATGTAGAACTAGCTTTTGAAGTATTTGGGAGTGGCTAAAAATTAACAGTAGAAAACATAATAATACCATTAGTGTGATTGTAAATCATACTAATATTTTTGATTAGAGTAAATTGTAGTTTTTATAAATAGATTTTTACTTCATCATCAGCGTCGTCCTGTTTCAGTCCAGTGCTGAATTACTCGCATCCAGTCTATTCCACCTACCTTCTTCAGATCCTCAGGTTTTAACATTGATTTTACGAAAAATATAACAAAAAGTAACTCTGTTACAATAATTTTAATAATTATTATATTCTTGCAATTATGCAGAGATCTTGAATCTTTTAGTATTACTCTGCCGTTTTTAAGTATCTATTTTAAACTCTTCAAATCACAATAAACTATTTTAAAATATATTTTATTTACAACTTATATTATGTGTTGTTCTTCAATATTTATAAATAAAGGATATCGATTCATCATCTCTATACAAATACCACAACGATGCTAAACGTAATAATCGACGTTGTGGACCCGAACTACATCTGATCAAATTCGCAAAACTTTATTTTATTTATACTCGCTGTGTTTTCTCACGGTGTACTATAAATACTTTAAAGCATATAAGAGTTAAGTATTTTAAACTTCGCTAAATGTTAAGCGGTTATTGCAGACAAAGGTAAAAGTTTTGCTAAATTTTATTTGGTGCATGTAGCCAATATCTAGTTCTTACACAAACAGAGTTATTATATGAACATTACGTATGTACATACACATATAAGATTTTTTTCAGGAATGATCACTACCGTCCTTCGGAAGCGAATCAAATTTACCGTTAATAATTTGAAACGAACAAACATACGAGTACATTGCAAGCTAACAACAGCCTCTAAAATTACTTTTGGCCAAAAACTACGACTAATTGGCGAATTCTATAATAAAGCTTACTTTTTAATATAAATATTTTTAATTGATCACACAAAATACGTTTCTTCTGTAATTATTGTAACGTAGAATTTATTTCAGGATAAACAATACAACGAGTATCATGGTCGTTTACCCTACATAATGGCTACCGATTAGCCTGTTTCTCACAAGAGTACCATGAGAAATTCAATCAAACTGACTATTTTAATGGTGTTCCGATTGCGCCATAATCAATATTATTTTTCCCACTGTAGTAGGTATGCTGTCATTAAGTGTATCGTGATTTATTTCTGTTTTGTTTGTTATTATTATTTAATAAGCTTGTAGTAGACTATTAAGATTTGAGATCGAGTTGCTGTAGATGCATGAATGCCATTGACGTTTGTGAGGTAAAGTTTGACATGATACTTCAATCTAAATTTGTATTAAATATAGGGTTACAATCGAAGCTTTTTCTAACTATTCCAAAGCTATTACGTAATAATAGTTATTCTTCATTTATCTCTTATAATTGGGAACTAATAAGTCCTCTACCCAGTTGTTTCTAAGCTATTTGTAAAATTCAATATGATTGTTGCTCTTATTCTCATGTCATTTTTACGAGTTTAATAAAAAATATAACAATAAAAAATTATATTGCACGGCATCAACCATGTATTTTAACGGTACTGTACATAAACTATCAAAAACATCCCAGGCGTTCAAAAATTAGCCTGAAGCTATAACGCTACAACTTATGAAGCGTTGCGTGCCAACACGAGTAGCATCTTATCACGCAACCAGCCAGTGATTTAAACATAACTTTCAAAGACTAATGACGTTTATTAGGGCAATCAATTTATTGAATTAACCGATTGAGATGTCCTTAAAGGGAAAGGTTGTTTAACGCATGCGATATATGGAATAAAGGAAAAAAACTTTTTTTTTAAGTCACTACTTGGTTTGAAAACTATTCTCCGTATAAAATATTTTGGTTACGTTTGCGCTACATCATATTAAAATAGTGACGATGACACACCCCTATGTACACACCCCTATATATATATCTAATATCTCTTATGTACTTAATCATGACCTTACCCATGGTCGTCTATAAAATACGTCAAGTCGCTTATTTTATAGCATAGTTTATATGGTAGACACTCAAAATACAAAAGAGAACATGATGTAAGTCATTGCAGTAGCCATCTTTATGTTTAAAATGGGGACTCAAATTGTGTGTAATTTAAACGCTAATGCTATAATAATGATCGCACAAAAGAACCGAGCACTTTAGTTCAAGTAAAAGGTAGCGTTTATTAACTGGAAACAAACACGCGATCTTACCTCTATATCTTTTAATTTTGTTGTAAATAAATCGCTATTAATGTGAGAAATATATTTCGAAGGTGGTTCAGAGAGTTGTTGATTAAAAATAAATATTAATAACAAAATAATCAGGACACACTCTAAACTTTTTGTTGATTTAAGATAATGGAGACAAGGATGACGAATAGTGAGCTTTAATTTTTAGTACATTTGAGATTCAGCAATTATATTTTTTTTTCGAGGAAATAAGTAATTCATGATACAGTAATTTTGATTTGTATTCAAGATTCTATAGATATAAAAAATATACACTTCTCATAAAAAAATCGACTCTTTGGAAGTTTGGTTTTGTAAGAGTATTATGTACACGTTTAACAAAAACTAATAATAATGCCAGTTATTAGCATATTATTATAAGGTATCGTTCAACGAATATTAATGTTTCAAATTAAATTTAAATTATTTAGCTATCCTGTTCTGTTCAACAGGTATGTTTTTTACCCTTTAGGAAGAGTTTGTAAAATGTATGAAGCAAGGACGTAAAACAAAAAAATATTAAGAAATGTTTATTCAGTACCTCATATTTCCTTCCCGGACCCTAATGACTGCCATGGAACGGATGAGAGTCACAATTTTGAGTTGCGGGATGTAATCCCACTCTTCTAATATAGCTGTTTTAAGCCAGCCAAGCGTCTCCGGAGCAGGATATCTCACTCTGACTCGACTTTTCAACTCATCCCATAGGTGTTCTATGGGATTCATATCCCGGCTTCTTGCTGGCCAGCCCATAACCGTAATGCCGACGTGATTCAGGTATTCATTTACAATGTCTGCGGTATGAGCATTGTCCTGCATAAAAATGAACTCTTCGCGAATAAAATGTGCGTTGGGTACCACACACGACTCCAGACACTCTTCGAATTAACGTGACCCATTTAATGACGGTAAGCGAAGTCCAGATACGCAAGTTCTGTTTTTCCATCGGCACTTATATTCCATCCCCAAACCGTCCATGCACCGCCACCGTCATTGTCTTTTTGTTTAATGCAGCAACTTGCAAAACGTTCTCCCTCTCTTTGATACACCCTCTTTTTCCCATACAGCATGACCTGACTCTCATCAGAAAAGAGAACTTTGGTCAATTGAAGGTATGACCAATGTAAGTGCTCAATTTTGGGCCATTAGCTGGTTTATGAAGTTTTAAGCTCCGCTAATCTTCATCTGGGTTCCGGTTCCGGCTGTCATACAGTGAGGACGTTGTTCAGTGCTCCCCAAAAGAAATAATTACAAACTCAGTGCAAAAGAGGAAAAAAACAACCAAAAAGTGGAATATACTAATCAAGAACACACTGCAGGCAAGATAAGTTATACATTGTGTGATTAATACAAGGATTATTTTGTGATTATTACAAGATAAGTGAAACACGCAGTAAACATAACCTTATCGAACAAGTGTCAAATACCAGCAAGTCATAGATAACTTTACACAGTACCAACTTAACGGAAGAACGCAGTGTTACCATAGCAAAATATAAACCATACGGCCTGTCATCCACTTTCACGAGTGACATATCTGAAGGGCAGCCAACATAAAAAGTTGCATTCCAATTCAAGCAGTTGCGAAACGTTTCGTTATTGCACCGTAAAAATAGACTGCATAACGATGACTGAAGAAATGTCAATATCCACACTCTACAATATGATGAAACTAGAAATGGATAAACAAGCTACGCTGATAAAGGATAATACAGAAAAAATTATGGTGACAATAGACGATAAAATCAAACCATTAATTCAAGAAAATAAGATCCTAAAATTGGAAATCGAAGTACTTAATAAGAAAATAAACTCCTTAGAAAATGCAACCAAAAGGAACAACATTATAATTCATGGATTTAACGAGACAGAAAAAAATTATACTGAATTATATAACAACTCTATAGGATTATTTGAAAACTTGGGAATAAAAATTGATAATTACGATATAAACAAATTATACAGAATTGAAAGACAAACGAATGGAAAAACAAGGCCTGTATTAATTACCCTCACAACATACAACAAAAAAATCGAGATTCTAAAAAATAAAAAGAAAATGTCACAACCAACATACATTACAGAGGATTTTTCTAAAGAAACTTTGCAGAAACGCAAAGAATTACAACAAGAACTTCACCGAGAAAAAGAAAAGGGAAATGATGTGTACATTAAAAACAACAAAGTTGTAATAAAATCAAAAGAGAATGAAAAAAGAAAAAGGGAGGCATCACTATCACCCACACAACAACATCAACAAGTGTCAGGAGATAATAACAAAAATATAGTAGCCCCTGCAAAACTGCAAAGAACTGACCCATTCGCATACATGAGGTCTAGATCACATTCTTTGACTGAAACAACAAAACCAAAAGCATAGGAATCTCGAGACATCGGTAACCGGACAAAAACAACAATCACAAGCACAGAACATTTGGAAAAGGAAAATCACCCCAACCCGGCTGGTCACCGTGGGGCAAGAGACCAATACCCCCTAGGATTGCCCCCTCCCAAAAAACACAACATACAGAAACAAGACAATACACACGAAAACAACGGAAAAGAAATAAATGTCATAAAAGATAAGAGAAATAGTATTTACATAGCAACGCTTAACACCAGGACTCTAAGAACAGACGAATCTTTACAAGAACTGGAATATGCCTTAGGTTTTATAAAGTGGGACATTATTGGCCTAAGCGAAGTGAGGAGAATGGGAGAAAAGATTGAACAACATGAAAACTACATATTATACCATATAGGAACCACACCAGGCCTACACGGTGTCGGCTTCCTTATTAAAAAATGCTACAGTCAATACATACAGTCCTTCATTGGAATATCAGAACGAATTGCACAACTAAATATCAACTTGCCTGGGTATGCAACTGTGTCAATAATTCAAGTATATGCACCGACAGAGCTGGCACCAAAAGACATAAAGGATAATTTCTACGAAGACCTGGACAGGACTCTGGCAGATGCACACAAGGCAATCATACTGATGGGAGATTTCAATGGCCAGATTGGTAAAAGAGTAACAAACGAAAATAACATACTAGGCCAATTCAGCACAGGAAAAAGAAATGATAACGGACAAAGACTAGTACACCTGGCACAAGCACATAACCTTAGGATATTAAATAGTTTATATAAGAAAAACAAAAATAAAAAATGGACCTGGATTTCTCCAGATGGGAACGTGAAAAATGAGATTGATTTCATATTGTCAAATAAACCTAAATTCTTCAAGGATATAACCACAATTAATAAGTTCAACTTTAACACAAATCATCGTATGGTAAGAGGAGCCATTTACCTAAATGAGATAAAAAAGAGGAGACAGTACACTAAGAAAGGAATTACACCAAGTCAAATCCCTCTCACCGTCCCAGAAAACTTGTTGACAAAATTGAAAGATAATTTACTGAATAACAACAAGAGTGAAAATATTCAAGAAAAATATAATATAATAGAAAAAGCACTGAAAGAAATATCCAGAAAATTATATACCCTAAAAAACAAGAGAGATAAAATAGGAGACGAAGCCAGACATCTACTTGAGACCAGGAAAACTTTATTAAGAAATAAGAAACAAAATAGAACACAAATAACCCAGCTAAGTAAACAAATAAATGAAAAAATTAGGACTCATAGGAAACAAATTAGAAACAGAACTATCCATTTCCACATTGAAAAATCTGGAGGCATAAAGAAAGCTCTGAAAGAACTGAGAGAGAATACCTGTTGGATTCCATCCATCAAAAGCAAGACATCTAATAAGAAAGCAACAAAACGACCCGAAATTATGGAAATAGCTACAACATTTTATAGTAAATTATATGATGATCCAGACTACACAAATACTCAATACCCACAGGAAGAAGACGAAGAAGCTACCCTCCCAATATTAGAATCCGAAGTAAGAACCGCAATACTGTCCCAGAAAAACTACAAAGCCCCCGGAGAGGACGGAATAACAAACGAAATTTTGAAGGAATGCCTAGACTACATAATAAGTGATATTACCAATATATACAACGATATTCTGACTAAAGAAACAATACCGCAACAATGGACATCGTCAACCATCATATTGCTCCATAAGAAAGGCGACAGGGCAGAAATAAACAACTACAGACCGATCAGCCTGATCTCCAATCTATATAAGATATTTGCAAAGGTAATATTGAACAGAATTAGCTCAAAATTGGACGAAAATCAGCCGAGAGAACAGGCTGGATTCCGAAGCGACTTCTCAACAATGGATCACATTCATGTCGTCAAACAAATTATCCAAAAGAGCAATGAATACAGAAAGACATACTACTTGGCATTCGTAGATTACAGTAAGGCATTCGACTCTTTGAAACATTCACACATTTGGGACGCTCTACACTCACAAGGAGTGCAACGAAAATATATCAGGATAATAAAAAACATATACAAAGAATCAACAGCAAAAATTCAGACTGAAAGGAAAGGAGAGGCCTTTAAAATAAAAAAGGGAGTACGGCAAGGTGACCCCCTCTCACCAAAACTATTCGCATCTGTACTAGAACACATATTTCGTAAAATTAACTGGGATGAGTATGGGATAAATGTAAATAGCAAAAAGCTCAACCACCTTAGGTTCGCAGACGACCTGATTCTGCTTAGCGAAAACCAAGAGGGCTTAAAAACAATGTTAACGCAATTAGACAGAGAGAGCAGAAAGGTGGGTCTGACTATGAATCTAGACAAAACAAAACTAATGACAAACAACATAAAAACACCTATACTGTTAGACTCAAATCAAATAGAATATGTCGATGAATATACATATCTAGGACAGATCATTGCACCGGAAAATCAAATGCAAAAAGAAATTAACATCAGAATAAATAAAGCTTGGAAAAGATTCTGGTCTCTAAAGGAAGTTATGAAGAATCCACATATGCCCCTTAAAGATAAGACTACAGTGTTCAACTCTTGCATACTACCAAGTTTAACCTATGGAGCACAAACCTGGGTCCTCACTAGCAAACAGAGTGGAGCACTCAGAGTATGCCAAAACAAAATGGAGAGGAGCATCCTAAACCTCAAGCTAAGAGACAAAGTTAAACTTAAGAATATAAGAAGCAAGACAAAAGTTATGGATGTCACTTACACAGTGAAAAAGCTTAAATGGAACTGGGTAGGCCATATGATAAGAAACAATAAGGGAAAATGGACAAAAGATGTTACTGAATGGTATCCTCGGGATGGGAAAAGAAAGAAAGGAAGGCAAAAAACAAGATGGGAGGATGATATTAGGAAGGTAGCTGGAACAATATGGCAAAGAGAAGCCACAAATAGAGACAAATGGAAAAGCCTAGGGGAGGCCTATGCCAAAAGGCAAACTGATAATAAAGTTACCGATGTCGAAAATTAAAATGAATCGTTTATATTTATATTATTTAATTAAATATTATTATTAATGATTAAAAGTGCATGTAATCTTATCATAATTGAAATAAAAATGAAATTGCTAAATGTGCATGAAACTGATTGTATTAAAATAAATATGAAAGGCATTGTAATATATTGAAAATTATTTATTACAAGAGATAGAACTATAATGTAATGTAATGTTATGATGTTATCAGTAATAAAGGCTATTTTGATTTTTGATTTTGAATCTTCATCTAGTAGTAGAATCACTTACAGACAATCCTCGAACCTCATGAAACCGCTGCTGCAGTTGAATAGAGTTAAAGTAACTATTTCTTAGAGAATCTGACGCAATATACCGGTCATCTTGCTCAGACGTGACTCGATATCTACCAGATCTTGGTCGGCGAGTAACCATACCAGTTTTCCGACACCGCCAATTACATTCTATTGATAGCAGAGAGGCTAAGATGCAAATGACCAGCCACAACAAGCTGACTATCCAGCAACGCCACGACTTGGGCGGCTTCCGTGGGCGAGGTCTCCATATTTGTTAGGAAAAATCTCCTTCCTAGGATGTCACAGAGCTTGGATACTACTTCGTTTACAATCACTATAAAAAAAACTATATTTTTTGCAAAAAAAAAATGTGTTTAAATGCAGAAATTCAGACGGCATACACATTGAAAACAATCTCTACAATCAATTATTTGAGATGAATTCGAAAATAAAAATTAATAAATATAATTTTGGATTGTGAGACACCGTGTAGACTATACTGCCAGCCAGCCTACCTATTTATTGGCGTATTTTGTTTAATGATATCAGTCGTCCTTTTTACTTAAATGCCGCCTAAATATACTTGCAGTACTGTTTCGATTTTTTTGATGAGAAGTGTATCATCATCAGTCTATCGCAGTCCACTGCTGGACATAGGCCTATCCCATTGCACGCCACTTCATCAATACATATATAATCTTACATCAACTAATTTGGTTGTCGCCGGAACTAATGGCAGCAAAAGCTTGCCAGATATGGAGCATGCTACGACAATTTACTGTTTATATCAATAGTCGTATTAAGAAGTAAATGTCAGATTCATGTGCGCCGCTGACCAGAATATGTATCTTATCATTCGATTAGGTAATAACATTTAATAATATCACGTCGTGTTTAATGCAAACCTATTGTTTATAAATTATGTCGGGTACTCTATGAGTCGTGTAAATTACTTGGTCATCTTCTCGTAAGCGTTTTGTAAAAACATACCTTCAGTTTTATATCTATTTTATGGCTTTAATCTTGGGGGTTCTCATGAATATACATACGTATATCACGTCCGTTAGTTATTACAACTCCTTGTTCATGTATTGCAAGTTATAAGACTGCGGAGTACAAATGCGTGATCTTCTAATGGTATATAGACTTGTGTATGTTAAATAAGTTTTGCACTCTTCTTTAACATACTTTATGAGTTCACTTGTATTGTCTGCTTCCAGCTTCTTGTCTATTTCCAGCAGTGGACTGCGATAGGCTGAATGACGATGATGATGATGAATCAAGTTTTGGTTGTAAATTTGACCTACTTTCTAACTCGCGTATTTAAATAAAATTTGCAGGTATTTAAATGTAATTCGTATGGTAGTACAATAATTCAGCATATTGCAGCTGATCTGATGATAGAGCCAGGAGATGGATAAAACTAGATTTCTTGGAACTCTTCAATGGCTTCTAATGAATCCGCTCATATGATTCGTTTTGACGAGTGCAACAGGTTGGGCTTGGTAACGATGGTCTGATGTTAAAGTCCGGACTTGGATAGTAGAATTTTTTAATGGCTACTTGTAAACACAACGAGCCCTTTTTATTTTACTTGGTGACGAACAGTGACAATAAACATATGTCTACAGTTATAAAATGGTGACAAAATTTCAAGTTTTTCGAAACTTTTAATAGTTACACCGACTGTTACCCGTAGCTTGGCTTAACGGTATCGGTCAACTTTGCTCTGTAAAATAGATGATTCTAGTGTCATTCTCTCTCGCCTGTACTACAGACGATTGCATATAGTTAATAGCTTGACAAGATACATGTATTCATCTTCTTATGCTAAACTTATGCAGTCTATTCATCTTTTATTAGGATCGTTATTATGAAAGAACTTTTAATATTTAGGATTAACATACAATAACGATATTGCATAACCTAACTCCATATAACGAGGTATATTAAATCTGATAATTAGACATCTATACGAATAAAAATTATAGTCGTTCGTTAGTAAGCACTTAAACACTTAAATATAGGAATATTGGTATATAATCAAGTGTGCCACATAATATAAATATAAATTAGTATTGAAATTCGTTAGTTGACTTAGTATACTAAGTAGCCATCGAGGAAGGAGATATATAAATGAACAGTCAATGATTAATAACATCACCCTCTATTTTTGCTCATATAGTTTATTTTAAGGACTCAAATACCTTTAACTTAATACACAAGAATTAATACTAAATTAGAAGAATAGTGCATTGTACAATTCAGTTTTCTATATACTGTAAGGTTCATAATATTCAATATAGGTAATATATGAATAATAGGTATGCTGGCTGTACAAATATTTCCAACAAACCTAGCTTTATATAAAATCTTTATTGATGTCTCTGCTTTTAAGAACATTTATAGTCGCAGCTTAAATGTTCTTAGAAGCAACTTAAGCTCTTGCACTAGGACTATATTTAGTTCTAGACAAATAACAAAATTACAAAGTATAGGTAATTTTTATTGCTCAATCCTTAAAGCAGCATCAGGAAACGTAGTACTTCACTAATATGATTGCCGGTAAATAGATTACAAAATAGCCGTTTCCATGTAAAAAGTAAAAACTGGAAAGTAAATGAGTCACAGGTGTAATTTCCTTCCTCGTATTGCTTGCGTGTTATCTACGCAACTGGTTTGCGTGAGAAGTAACTGGCAATTTAAATTAGAATGCGCCCGCCTTCGCGACACGCCCAAAGGTAGGTGCAACGATATCTGATCGTTTCGTAAAGCTGATTGTGCATTTTCTTTCCGGACAGTTGAGTTGAGTTTAAATATAATTTAAATATATTTCCTAATAAAATAGTAATGACTTAGATGGCGAAATATCCTATAATATAATTTGACTCATATAGCTATTGCACCTAGCTGTGTTGAATTTCATACAGATCTGTTTCACTGTTATGTCTTGAGTTAGTACCAAACATCCATCCAAATTTTGCGTGCACTTCCCTTTCTGGTCACGCTATTATTTAGAAGCATGTTTTATCACACACAATACTGAAAGATTTTATATATTGATTCATAAATTGATTAACTTTATTATCAATCTAACACACACACACACATATAGATGCTCTGAAGTGATCTTCTATCGTGTCACAGGCTAAAAGACATTTTACTAGGTTGAGCCAAAGAAGTAGAGTAAGTGGACCCATATTTTGTATATTGTGTAGTTTGTTATTTACGAGGTCATCGGTAACCTGATATCATGTCTATTATTACTTGCAACACCAACGTACCCTGGAGCGTATCCGAATGTACCCAAACCTTTTAAAAAACATGCTCATAAGAATTTAATCACTAGGTGTCACCCAACCACTGTGATGTCATATATAGTCTATATATGACATCACAGGTTTTAGTTGTAATAAAGACGCTGCACTGGAAAGGGCGTTGCATCAACATCAACGGCGAATACATTTCTCATTTGCAATTTGCAGACGATATCGTCATCATGGCTGAGACGCTGCAGGACCTACAACAGATGCTGAATGACCTAGCTGACTCTTCTGTACGCATCGGCCTACGGATGAACTTGGATAAAACCAAGATCATTTTCAATAAACGTGTACTACCGGAACCGATTGCGGTACACGGGGCCGTTCTGGAAGTTGTTCAAAAATATGTATACCTCGGTCAGACATTGCAGTAAGGTAAGAAGCTACGCCGAGTCTTCTCATCGTCGATCCCACAGTGCCTTAAGACGAAAGTCTTCAATGAGTGTATCCTACCTGTCATGACATACGGAGCCGAAACGTGGACACTTACGGTACGGCTGGTCCACAGGCTTAAAGTTGCTCGGTGTTTCTTTAAGGGATCGCATAAGAATGAGGTGCAATTTATGTATGGCTAAACATTTTATACAATAATTTCTTTACACCATAAAAATATAAATTGAAATAGTTGGAAAACTTACGAGCCCGATTGTACTATAAATATCAGAGTAGGTACATGTGTAAACGGTACTTGGAATGTAATAGATTGAGAGACTATTGTTTTACGTCAACTCTATATGGAGTGGAATAAAGATTGGAGTCCTTTCAAGTAGGCCGGTCACTGCCCTACAACTGCATGTGCATACGTAATTTGTGTGTGCTCGTTACATCAGATTTTACCATGTCAATGTTGAGTGAAGTGGTATAAAGGGATTTTCTATATACATCCTGATGTATTTAAGAGTCCACCTGCCAGTTTTTCTGTAACCGATTTCACTTAGGCTTTCTACATTTACAGACTTTCTATATCTTCATAGAACATATCTGAGAATTTAGACTGTTTTTTTTATGTTTTAAAGTATTAGATAAAATTGAATGTAATGAAATATACCTCAAAGTATTACTTTAAAGACTGGTTTGACACCACTAATAATAGAATATACAATTGCAATGTTTTTTATGCATTTCTTCACACTTATGTCATTTGACCCAAGTGCATGCAACATGTCATCGTATCATTCATTTATTCATTTCGTAGAAAAAAAAACATAAATATATTTGAGTTTAAACAGCTTACTTAATGCTCAAAGGCAAATGTAGGTCAAAATAAACTAGACTTTAGTGAAATAATAATGAAAATATGTAATAGCTTTAGCTTTTCAAAATATATTGAAAACCATGATGCATTCAACGTTTACTGAAACATTACTATACATACTATATATATACTGACTTTAATCAAAACATTATGAGGTCTCGTAAATTTTATTGCTACACTACGCAATGATAATCGAAATCCATATATCCTTTATGAACATTACTAACGACTTACCATACGTATCTCAGAGTTACACGATATACGTATATAAGTCGAATTCGACTTTTTGTATAATAAAATATAATATAATGTACCTAATATAAAACACATGTTCTCACCACTAACACACTTATAACATAGATACATAGAGTTTAGGGCATTCTGCACAAATCCTTTGTGGTTTTTCATTCGCTGATGTGTTTTAATTAATTTATTTATTAACTTTGCACATATAGTACATAGGCGGACCTAATGCCATTATGACATTCTCCGTCAGTCGACCTATGGGTGAAGCAGAGAAAAGAAGTAGGTGCCCTGATAATTATTAAATATTTTTTTTTAAAAAACTAACTGTAAGTGAGAAACAAAGTACATATACGTATGTAATAAAATCCATATCAATATTATAAAAAAAAAAAATTGTTTGTTGCTGGTAATCTCTCGATCCACAGATCCGATTCTAAAAAATCTTTCACCGGTAGGAAGCTAGACTCTTTTAGACTGATATTGGCTATATTTCATTATGATATATACTTATTTCAGTGTAAAATTTCAGCATTTGTGAACCAAGTTGAAGAAAAATTTACCAGTTGTATATTTAATGGCCGTGCACTGGGCAAACGGTTTTAAATAAAGAAATACAATATACAATAAAAACATTAGTCTTTATTAGATCTACTATAAACTCCGCGATATTTAACAGAGAATAATGGTTCTATTTTGTTAAAAGTAAAATAAAATTATAGATAAATGACTAGATGAATTTATAACGTACATTATATGCATATGTATATAATAAAGAGTGTCATCACCACGGTAATTTTATGAAGATGAAATTGACCCTTCACTGCATTTATTTTGTAAAAACGCAAGACAGACAGCCCGCGCGACTTTTATAACCATTTTTTTTGCAGTATATGTAACATATTATTACAAAGGCGTGTACCTGTGTTCCATTTGGACTTTAAAACGGCTGGTGTTTTCAATGAAATTTTCAGGGAATTTTCAGATTGATCTAGCAGGTAATCCTGTAAACTTTTATAGCTAGACAATTTTTTTGTGTCAGAATTCAATTTATTTTAACTTACGCCCAGCAAAGGCGGGTTTTGCTAGTATATTAATATACATATATACATATTTATAAATCTACTTTATTATATATCCCCTAAGGGGTAGGTATTAAACACACACAATAAGAGTTCTTACATTTTTTTTTAGAAAGAACACGAGCAACGTGGGTCACACATTACTAGTATTCTTTTGTTAACCCCTCCCAGTTAAGCTAAATGCTTGTTGTGTTAGAGAGGTGGGTTTACGATGGTAGTGTACTGAGCGGGGTTTGAACCCACAACCACTTGCTTCCAAGTCCGACGCCTCCGCTATCACGCTACTGGCGCTTCATTAAGAAGAGTTATAATTTGTGGCCATATATTTCTAAATTCATAAATATTATTTATAAAATATACCCAGGTAGAAAAGAAATGATTTTGCTCATTAGACAATTATTTGTCCTGGGTGGGAAATGAACCCAAGATCTCTGGCTAGATCAACAGGCCCCAGTCCTTGAGTAAGGATAGAAAGCAAGACTAAATTCACATAAGTCGGATATTACGAAATTCGGAGCTTGGCAGCTAGAACGCTTATGATAATGATGTCTATTGCGGCATAGAGTATAATTACAGTCATACTAATATAACTGCTAATGTCTCTCAAATGTCCACGTTTATTACAATATCACATTTCAATGGAGATAATGAAAATATTGTGACAGTCATAATGAGGGGCGTAAACTTTGTGTGACCTACTACATAAAATCGCACAATACAAAAATTCGTACGTTTAAATTTATTTACATATAGTGATTATTATATTATGAATACACTATCCCATCCAGATAGTGTTTTCAATCCGGATAGTATGGATATTTTGGACACCACTTTGTGAAAGTTTTACATTACTAATATTCACTGCATATAATATATGTATAAATTAGGCTATAAACATAATTATGATTTCCATAAAACTTTCACACATCGATATCTAGATAGGCTTGTATCCAGTAGTAGCAGTACCAGTATTGTTGGTAAGTGGCGGTAAGTGACAACCTGCGTCCAGGGACACCTTCAACTCTGCGGTCTGCGACAAGCTGAATGAGGATAAATGATGATGAAACAAATAATATAAACTTTCGGCTCAGTAAATGACAGAATGGTAAAAAAAAGTAATCAATAATGCTTGCCAAGTTTTTGTCGTTGTTTTTTAAGCGTTTGGATCCTAACGGACATAAGTAAGTAAATCATTCTTGTTTAGGAATATTTCTCTAACTATGCATATTTTTATTGCAGTGTCTGAATATGGCGTGACTATTAATAATAATATATAAATAAATAACTATTAGTTGCTTAGCGTGTATCAATGCTATTATTTGTGTTAGTACACTTTCAGGTTCTCTATTGTTTAATGTCAACCTGATTGTAAACGTTTTTATTAAAAACATTTTATTATTATTATTTGTTATTATGCCCAATTTATAATTTTAGTTTCTGTGATGGATGCGATATTCATACTTTGGAATAAGTCCGCCTATGTACTAAATGTACAAAGTTAATAAATAAATTATTATATGATTTGTGCGGAATGTCCTTTAGACTATCTATAAGTTTCTTTGTCACACACCCTTGAAGCCTTAACGGCATTATGGATTTCGTCCCGTTATCGTGTTATATAATTCTTCTTAATAAGTTGTTAAGTGACATTAGATATGGGAAAAAAGGGTTTTATACAATTTTAACCGACTCATAAGGAGTCAACCCGTTCTTAAAGTTACTCGTCACTTTTACCATTTGTGATTTTATTAGGTATACACTAGAATAACTGTATTATTTCGTAATATTCGTAGTTAGTCGGCTATGTATAATACGTAATATCATATCATCAAGTTAAATCATACATAATTATTTTGAGTTTCATTGACCATTGCCCTAAGATGGTAAAAATAAAGATATAAAATTATGAAACTAGTAATTATCAGTTTATACGTATAATTTACACAGAACATCCGGATAATAAATTGGACAGATCCGAATAGCATGCATTCCTACTTAGGACACAGCCATAAGGAAAACACGAGTGACATTAAATTTAAATTCCTTTTAAATTTGAGTACAATACTAACCTAGAAAAGATTAGATGCAGCCAAGATAACACCTCTCTTATATTACAATTCCGCAAGAAAGTTATTTAATGTCAGCATAATAATTAGCTTGAATAGCGAATAAATTAAATAATCAGGTGAGGGTTTCTTTATCATTTATACACTTCTAAAGTATGAATACACAGAAACTAAAATTATAAATTTGACACAGTAACCTGAATGTGAGTATGGAGAAATATTTTTTAAGGATTTTGTTCTAAAGTACGCTCTGACACATTTTTTTTAAGCGTTAGCTATCACTCGCGACTTCTGGTTAGGATATGATTATCTTGTACAGTGGCAAAACAGTTGAAGGCGGATCAATTTCAGAATCCAATACCTACCCGTGAAACTAGTACCTGTTAATATAATCTTCATAGAATCTTAAATTAACCGTGAACACCTGAAAAATTTGAAATATTTTAAAATAATTACGTGAATAAAGATAGCAACTACACGATTATATTCAATGTTATAAATTTATTTATGCCTCATCGGAGCCTGGGAATGTGCTGGACATAGCATACGACCTCACAAAATTATAAGCCGGCGTTTCGTACGTGTCTGATTGACAGCAATTTTCATTTCATATGGAGATGACACGTCTCTAAAAGGTCATGGAGTATCTAATTTAGTAATTGCGAGGCGTAAAAATGGATGTCAGCGTTATAAACTGTACTATTGATTTGATACACGACTTGTGTTAATTTATTTCGGGTATTGTGTGTGATGTCTATATTTAAAATAATCTTATACTGCTTCTAGCCTTTCCCAGGACTGCTGCGAGACTATTTTGTTGTTTTCATTTTTATGATAGTATTAAAAGAGACTAAGCATAGAGTTCTTATTTTTAATAAATATGTTAAGAATCCCAAGATCATAGTATTGATCACTTCATGAATTGGCCAACCGTTTTACGAAATGGTCGTATTTAAAGCAATTGTTGTTAAAAGTGACGCTGATTTTGTATTATTATTGTTTGTAAATAAGTTAGTAAAGAACGATAGAAGTGAAGAAAAATACAATGTAAGAAGTAACCAATGTTTTTTTGTAATTGTTTTAAGGCCACGTACCCGTAACTATTAGCTCAGAAAGCTATTCCTTGTTAAAATGACGGATTTTCATGAAGAGTCTAACTTTCTCATACATATAACAATTAAATCAATACTTTCCTGACAACTTTCAAACACGTACGTCATTATTACTTTCAATAAATCTTCAAGCACAGAATACAAAGCTATAGAGGTATGTTACTATATGTAACGTATTCACATTGAAACTTGCTAGAAACGCTATCTAATCTGATGCCTTGTGGGCGTCGTGAACTGGTGAAATGTTGTACATTTTCCCTCGTTACCGCGTCTAGCCGCTGTGACGGGAGCGTTGCGGTATCAGGACAATCTAGATCGATGCAAAGTTAAGGCCACTAAATATATTACTTAAAGAATACGCTTTTTGCGGAAATACTGGATATTCGTAATTGGGAATGGAGCCAAAGTAGGATATAAAGAATATACTTCGTCAAGGATACTTTTCCATATAATTAAAATGTTAATTTATTCATTACAATGATAATTGTTAATAGCACTTATATTTCATTAAACTAATTACTAAGTCCAGTGGTATTCCGATTCCTTATAGGTAAGCACCATGTGAGCTATTTAGGGCTAAGGCAGATAAAACTTTAAAAACATTGAATACTCGAACGTCATCATTAATGCATACCGAATATCATCAACTGCCGCGATGTACATTCCTCTGAAATGCCATCGACCAAGTTACCTTGACGTAATAGTGGTGGTTATGATGGTACAGCGATGGCTCTTTGTCCATGAATCAGTGAGATTGAAGTTTGTTTACCTGAACACTTCTCGGTGTCTGTTTCACCATGTAACATCAGTTAGAATAGAACAGGACCCTAATCGTATTAGCCGTGCCGTGGTTTTATAAAGATTGCGTGTGTCTTTTGTACATTAAGGATTTAGATTCTATTGTGGGAAAGCAATGCCGATGAATGGGTTAGCTTGATCGGTGCGATACCGCGGCCTTACAGAAAACCGTGAGGTCGCGGTATCGCACCGATTGAGCCGAACGCTTGCGTTCCTTCATAACCGGTTTCCGGAGGTTCAACTCCCCCTCCTTTCCTTTCCATCTCCTCACCCCCCCCCCTCTCCTCTTTCCCCTCCCCTCATCCCCTTACGACTCCTGAGTTGCAGGTGTCCATGAACGGTGGTTGTCATTTAGTATCAGGTGATCTGTCTGTTCATTTGTCCGCCTATACCATAAAAAAAATATGTGTCGACTTATGCTTTGATATGAATATATTAAGTGTGTGGGAACATATCAATAAATTACTTTATTCGCATCATTGAAAAGGCTGGTCATTTTTTTTAAACGTATTGTTCCATAAACTAGTTTAAGTCATTCAATGAGAAAGGAAATGAATTTGTTTGGCATCCCTTGTTCACTTCGATACCAGTAGCGACATCTTTCGATAGGTCTAAGAACTAATTTCAGATATAATTTATATATTTTTTTAAGTTTATTTATCAATTAAGAAACTGTAATAATATGAATGTAACAAAGATTATCTTCTGATAAGTATAAAGTAGTTTAGTTTTATTTTGTGAGTTTTTATCATCAATGTGCTAGTATTAACTTTAAAACACATTTTAAAGAATGTGTCTAACCGTCATGTTTTAGCATAAGTTATACCTAGTAATTTGTACAAGGTAAGATTTTCTAGAAGTACTTCAAACTTATCATACAATAAGGTAAAATATAATCATTTAAACATTTGCCCCTGAAATATACGTTTCGTTTGACACTAACGATACGGCACTAAGCAATGAATCAAGTGCGTATGCGCACATATAAATATGCGGGACCATAACATAATTGGTGTGTAAATATTCTTCCAAATGAGCATTAATAAGCAAAGTCGAGCGTGTCTTCATTCTTCATTTGAAATATTTATGTCGCCATTTTGAAGTTTTTTTCAAGAGTGCGTAGCAAATTTTGATTTATATTTATGTACCAATGAGCTGCAGATTTATGAGTGGTTTGTATTGCGTAAACGGAGATGGCATAGAAAAGGTATTCTTCAACATCATCGTTCCAGAAATCAAACTATCACGTATGAGAATACACGATATCAGGTTTATAGACATGATTAAATTTTTTAATAGGCAAGATCATTTTATAACATAACTTGATTAATTTAATTTGGTTAAGTATCAACTACCTTCTTTTTAATACATGGATTAATCAATAAATAAAATATACTAGGCCATCGCATCTTTTAGGAATTTAATATTCGTGACAAACTGAACTTTCTAAATGTTTTCAAAATCGGTCAACTTAACTGATAAAATGTTTTGTGTCATTGACATAATAACTCTCACTTTACTGCCTTACCTTACTTTACTAATTTATCTATTGTTTTTTGTAAGATCAGTATAAATAGCAATAACTAAAAGGTTTTAATTGAACCCTTTATTTTCATCCAAACGTACATTGAATATTTTTGATTTTGAATTTTTATATATATTTATTTCTGTATCATCCTAACGGAAAACAATGTTTTGTACAGGAATATATCATCAGTGGTAGAGCCATGCTTAGGCACGAATGGGCCGGCTCGACCGGTGCGATACCACGGCCTCCTAGAAAACCGGTTGTGAAGTAACGCTTGCATTGCATTTCCCCGAATTGAGTGAGGTTTCCGGAGGCCCAATTCCCCCTCCCCCCTTTTCTCTACCTCATCTCCTTTCTCCTTTTTTCCATCTCCTCATCCCTCCTCTCTTCTTTCCGCTCCCTGCATCCCCCATCCCTCATCACCCTCAAAGGCGGGCAGCGCACTTGGCACTCTTGAGTTGCAAGTGTCCATGGACGGCAGTGTCACTTACCATCAGGTGACCCGTCTGTTCGTCTGTCCCCCTATAGTATAAAAAAAATATATATATATAAAGATAAGAAAATATGTTTTTTTTTTATTTCTTAAACTCCTTGTGAATTCTATGCCTAAAATTTAAAGTGCTGCCACAAATAAATGCATGCATGTAATTACATTCCCATACAGCAAGTACTAAAGGCAAGTCCATTAAATGGTCGTGCAAGGTTTTTTGTGGTGGCATCTTTTGACCCGGGCTTCATGTCCTCGGGCCAAACAGTAAATAATGATCCCCATACCATGTATAAATTATGAAATGAAATCATAAAAGGAGGAGCATCTTTAGAGCTGACAAAACACATATTGTATGTTTTTGTTAACTTATTACTTTGTTTTAGGTGTTTACACTAAAGAAATAATTTATGAAGTTATTTAACTGACTCTGACTCTTTATTAATAATTTATAGAATATTAAAAAAAAACATTCCTCGACTACTCATAAATTACAGTAACTTGTATTACTTTTTGTTAAATTATTTTAGAAAAGTTTGCGAAATGGTTAACATGCTTCATATTTAAATGACACGCCTAACACGCTGAAGAGATTTCTATAACATGTTTTAAAAATGCATGACAGATATTATATCATGGGTACAAATACACACATACGTACGTAAGTACACAATTAAAAATATATGTTGGCAAAGATATTTATTTTTAGGGGACAAACGAGCAGACGAGTTACCTGATGATAAGTGACTTGTGCCGCCCATGACCACTTGCAACTCAAGTGTCATACAGTGCTGTCTGCATTTTATGGAAAGAGGGGATGGGAAAATGAGGAAGAGAAAGGGGAAAGGGGTCATATATTAAAAATATAATTTATATTTCTACAAAATTTACTTTAAATTGAATATGATCCATTTTTCCAACGCAAACCTAAAAACAATAATTTATTTAAAATAGACTGATTGAAAGTTTCTGTCACACTGTTCCCTATTCTTTCGTCACTGTCTACATAAACTAATAAATTACAAATAAAGCAACAAATTAAGTTTAAAAACTATAAAATAATGGTAACTAATATTATCATTAATTGCCAACGTATTACTATAGTTTTAGTTAAGTATATTACTATAGTTTTAGTTAAGTATATTACTATAGTTTTAGTTAAGTATATAGTAAAGTATAATAAAGATAACATATTGAGTTAAGTGTACTATTGACTTAACAAAACGAACTCTCAAATCCTATAATTTATTTTTTTTAAATTTTCATTTCAGTTGGACAAAAAACTCCATTGTCACACCCAACAGCAGCTCTATAGATTATTCAAAGATGACAGTAACGTCAGTGTTTTGCATAGAGGTCGTTACCGTCTATGATGGATGGGATCACACGATCTCGACCAAACACACCCGTGAAGTGCCGAAGCGCTCCGGCTAGCCGATTTGCCCGGGGCTAGAACTATCTCGGCCGTTTTACCTATTTAAATGAGTTGTCAATAATAAGTTGCAGATAATTTAAAATTATATTGCTGCTTGCCAAGAAATATTTAAAACAAAAACTGAAGAGTTTGGTTACATACAATAACTTATAATATATATAATAATATTATGATTAAATATATATATAATAAAAACATTTTTTATCCTATCCTATCTTTACGATTGTCTCCTTATCTTTAGAATTGTTGTTTTTTTTTTTTTACTGGGGAAGGAAGATTTTTAAAATCACTTCGACTAAGCTTGTTGTCAATTTTAATTATATAAAAAATATAACGCCTTGTCAGTCTAGGTGGAGTAGACTAAAGCCACCCCATTTCTTCCCGTGGGCTAAAAAGCTACTAAGTGATCGTAATGTTATCTATCAGACAGTATATATACAGTCACAAAGTGCCAGGCAATAAGCCCTATAAAGTTTTTTTTTATGCCATAGTAACTTGTAACTCAAGAATTGTTTAAAAGCCGGTTATCTGTGAGGCCGTTCTATCGCACCGGTCGAGCCGGCCCATTCGTGCCTAAGCGTGGCTCTACCACTCTAAGAACTACTCTACCACAAGAGTTAATAGGACTAAATTTCTATTAGCAAAATGTGGGTTTTCTTTACGACTCTGCCTACCTCTTAGGGGATACAGGCGTGAGCGCATGTATGTGAATATGTAAAAAATCTAAATAGAGTAGGAAACCTTAGACTACTAGAGTTAAAATCAGGTACAAAAGCAGTAGTTTTGAATCAAAATGATCAACCTCATTTGTAAAAAACCATTTTTTTTTAGTATCATCTACGTCTTCTAAACACTAGTTACTGCCAGAATATAAAAACAAAACTACTACCCAATGAGGCAATGCAATAACATCGTGACAATCATCTAGAGGCAAATCTTTAAATACCTTATAATAATCTGTGCGCCGCCTTAATCTAAGGACCTAACGAAAATCTGGCCAAAAAACCGTGAGAAACCATCCTTCAGAAGAACAGTGACTCGAATCTTATGATATATTACCTTAAACGTGCCATTTAGCGCTTACTCGTTCAAGCTTAAGTATAGAGGGGCAAATTAGAAAAAAAATGTAAACACAACATTGTACGAATTCAATAATTAGATTAAGATTATAATGATGGGGGTTGGGATGCCGTCGGCGACGGCGGGTCGCGCGCCCGTCGCCGCCCTGTGGCGCCCCAGGCGGGGTGTTTCTGACCCTATTTGTTTTAATTACCAACCAATGGTCTTTAGGACAACACAAGGCCTTTGTGCTAGCCGAAAATTGAGTCTAAATGGTGGCAGGCCGCAATAGGCCGCTAAGTTAATCGTGCCGCCAACTTTCGGGGAGGTTCTCTTAAAGGCTTACGTACGGTGAAGGTTTTTCTCAGTGTGGTGAATGTAACATTTAAAGGAGTCTTAGAGTTATAAATCGATCTGTACATTTTGTTAGAATAGATTATAAAATGTATTAGGTATATAACAATGGATTCATTAATTAGATACCGAACATGGAGGACTGATTCATATAAATTGCACATTGTTTTATTTAGAAGATTGGAAAGTTTTTCTACAAAAAATTGCCTTAGCAATTTTTTTTAATAAACAAATAGCTTCACGTGTTATACGTAGAGCTATTTCCTTTGGAATGTTATAAATATGGTTATAACATGAAATACGTTATAAACGTTGTATGAGTCATCCTACTTAACCGAATTTTTGTCGTCAATCAACAAATTAGAATGCCTACCTAAATACTATACTTACCCTTTACCGAAAATTCCAGGCTACGTTCCTGTAAAGATTCCTTAGATGTTCCCAATATTATCGACTGAGATTACCGGATCATTCGGTAAATGCTTGTAATCGCCTCTGCGGCTTGCAACGATTACCGTATACTGCTATTATAGAGGCTAATATTATTTTCCCTTTTTCTTTTTTACCCAACCGAATAGAAAATTTATATAGGACTAAACAACACAAAAGCATTTGCTACACAAACTGAATAAAAGGTTGGTTTACATTTTAAAAAAAATTTAATTCAAAAGACGATAAATATATGTACATTAATAAAAATAATCAAAACCAAACTACTCAAGTCTGAGTGTATTTTTATCAAGAAGTCATATCAACGAGTGTCTTTATCAACAAGTGAGTCTTTATCAAGAATTATTGCTATCAGTTATTTCCTTGCGTCAGGTCAATAAATCGTCTAATTCATGATTAACCAGCTAACTTTTCTCAAATTAAAATAATCAAATCTCTGCCTTCTTAATTCTTAGAGGCAGGCCAGTTTAATGTTTTGTAATTTGCATATATATGTGATTAATGGTGGGATGGAATTCGAATCATAGTTCATGTAATTACATAGGAGGCATACTTTCAATGTATTATGAATTAAGTATTCTCTTCATACAGGGTTAATTTCAAAACCTTTAGTCTTAGTAATAAATGCAAAGGAAACACAAATAACACTATTTTTGACACTCAGTACATCAACCAGTACGGTGAATCCCCGATCATATAAATATATGTATACATTTTATTTGTTCAGTTACTCAGAACACTAGATGATCCTTTAGAAAAATACCATCGAGTAGCAAAATCATTTGAAGACCACCGATTACTTGAACACAAATATTATTTTATGTTGAAGTAGAAGAAATACATCTACTGCCACTAGTATAATTAATTATAAAACGGTTTAGGCCTGATCAACTTCAAACCATTGCTTAGATATTCTACTAAAACGCTTATCATTAATTTATAATATATATTATATCTATCTCTAGAAGCTGAAATAAAATCCCACGGTCTTAAAGTCGAAGGTGAGACCCAAGAAATGTAGCCTAAAGCAAACGGTAGACCCACTGAGGCAGCAATGGCGTCCGTATGTGATCTTACAGATATAACATACAGCAATTATTAAAGAACCACAGAATGTGAAACAAGTGAAACTATGTATTGTGTTGCTGTTAAAATTGATATCAACAATTTAGAAACAAGGGTATTGTGTGGTGTATTCGTTGATGAAGTACGCACAGTGTGAACGATCATGCCTGGTTGGTGAGGAGGTCGCACGCAATCTAAGCATTCGGAGCACGTGGGAAAGACGCAAAGCCAAGGCGGGGTGCCTCGAGGCAATCCGCCACGGTTGACGATCACCGCGATAAATATATCCAACATTAACCCACAGAGCAGTGAACTCACGGGGATTTCTAAGTAAGAGAGGGCCAGAACAATTTTTTGATAAAAGATGTTGGTATCAAAATATTTTCCCTCGAATTATCTTATATAATATTTTAAATCTAACTTAAATTTTAACAACGGACATTTTTGTCACATGGGTACATCTTTAACTATATGTATGTATATTCACTAAATAATAATAATCAAACTTCGATCACACTTTGTCAATATGAATAGTCATATTTATATTGGCAATGTGTGATCTTGTGTCAACAAGAAGGACACTAAAACAAACAACACCGTCCTTCCGTCTTAAAAATGGTATAAATTAAGTATGATGACAACTTAAAATCTATTTGGAATTGTAATATCAGACAGTTCTGTTCAAATTTTATGACATAGGAAAAAATAAAACAAATCTAAATATATGTAAACAGATTGGATATAAACTTACTAAACAAATCAACAGTATCGATTCCACGTAACTGATATTTAATATAAAGTAACATCAACATAAACAAAATTTGATATCCTACTCTGTAGTTGTACGACAGCCCGAGGAAGAATTCCCTAAAACTTCACAGGGTCAAATGTCGATGAATTTATTGCCTCTGCAGTAAAACCCGAGCGTTCGGCATCTTTGGGAAGAATCGCGAACCTCTAATTAGTGAGATTATGAAAATATTCACACAGGTGCGTTGCGGCCCTAATAAGCATGTTGGCTTGAGGCAAGTCGTGAAGGTACGGCTAATGTTTTGGGTGTTACTCCTCGAATTTGATTTTGTTTTTTGGGTTAGAGGTAATCTAGGATCGTCTGTTTTTGGTAGGTCAGGATTGAATGTATTGCTGACAGTTCTTTTTTTCCTGAGTAAGGTTACGTCGGATGTTTGTGATATTTAAGTTAGGATTTTAATTTAGGTATAATGTAAATTTAATATTATTTTTTATTTTTTAACGAGAGCGCGGGGCCTAACATGGACATGGATCACCTGATAGTAAGTGACATTTGCTACTCATAGACACCCGCAGGTTTGTGTATATTCTTGAAGGTCGTCGTCATCGTACGAGGCAGAAAGCTTCTGGAAAAGCGCACAGTAGTGGTGTGCCAATCATCCAAGTTGTGGGAATAGAAGTTTTGTCGTGTTAAAGTAAAGTTAAATCTAAAAGTTGTGTCTTTTTGCAACACCAAGAAGTCAAGCCGATCAGAAATATACTGAAAATCGATGATTCGTTCATGATTCTTTCCGTTGAATGCGGTCTAGAGGGAGAAGCTGGTACTGGAGTGCCCCTGCATAGAGATGAGAACAGTAATTCATATACAACCTGCGCTGTTATAGGCGATCGGCTGAAGGGAAATACCATCTCCATCTGTTCAGTACACCGAGCTTCTTTGACGCCTATTTGGGCTTACCCTCTAAGTGACCGCGAAACTGGACTCCGCATGATATATCGACGCCAGGGATTCCGATGCTTTCTGATGCAGTTAGAGAATGAGGCTCTTAAATTACTAGCGGAATGATGACAACTACGAGTATGAAGAATTGTGATAGCAAATACTTGCAAAAGAGTGTCGTTTTAGTTTCTTGCCTATTCTTCTCCGTAAGGTATTATTGGAACAGGCCACACTACTACTGACTCCTTATTTTGATAATTCAAATATACCTATGATTGGTTTGAAATTAAATTTGAAATAAATGGTTTTGATTTAGATTTTTAATTATTGAACAAATTATCAATGACGATTATTAGTTTTTAGAGATGTGCCTTCAAGCGTTGCTATTGAGAAAAATAACGACTAAGGAAATATATCTATTTCTTGGCACACTCTTAAAATTGAACATTACCAAATGAATTGAAAAAATACTCAAACGGCGTATAAACAATATTTTAACAGGTAATAGTGTTTTTAGCTGTTTGGATTGTCGAGACGTTTGGGTCTTGGGTCTGAGTGCTCTTTTCATTTATAAGGAACTAGCTATGCGATTGTTTGACAATTATAAATACTATTAATTTATGATGACACTTGCAAGAGATAGGATCGAGACGGATAGATTAAGAAGCATTAAGGAATGCTCTTAAAAATCCGTACTACGTATAGTTAAGTCTGTTATGGACAAAAAGGTGAGAGGTTAAAGGATAAACATTTCACGAAAAAGACTCACTAGTGCATTATCGTCATCTCGCACGCGCCATTTCTGATTTATCTCTCATACTGTCGGTAGTTACGACCACCTACGTCAGCAATCAGGACAATTTATCAGTCACATTAATATGTAGTCATACACAACGTGTAATATTTTACTAAGCGACGACTAAATGGGACATCGAATGACATTTTAAATTTTTAAAACGTGACAACGTAACCCTTTTAGTATATTTTTCTCAGTGGGAATAAACAAAAATACAGAAGAATATACAACACTCGTCACGAATCAAGACGTTCCAGATAATTTTAATCCATAAGTACATTTAGTACATACATATGTACATACGATCACGCCTATGTTCCTGAAACGCAGAGGTGTATTCAATTTCAGAATTAAAGATAAGAAAACTGGGTGTACATTAATATTAAATGTAAGAAGAAAGGAGGCGGATGGATTGAGAGGTTAAAGCAACAGCTCAAGGACGTTCGCGTAACTGTAACAGGCTGTAATTCAATTCGATTCGAGTCGATCGGTTCGCTAATTTAAAAAAAAAAAGTAAAATTTGAGAAACATGACAATCACCCGTTTTCTTATATCGCACAATAGCTTTTCGTCTCGAAGCGCACCCCCAATAGCGTGCTATGAGTAGCTATTTCATAGTTTCTGACATGACACATCACATACTATGACGTACAAAACTAATACGTTAAAGTAGCCACAATAATAATTTAACAACTATATAATAACCTACAAATTATAGAACATTGTAGGCAGACCCATTAAAGTTACATTGTATTGCAAAAAAAAAACGAATTCGCAACCGAAACCGGAGGGATCCATTGAGTCCATTCGCAAATGGCACAAAAACAGAAATATCGCTCTCGTTATAATAATAGGTGGTCGGTAACGCGCACCGCAAATAAAGGTTGCCATAATTTTTGACATGTCCAACGTAAACACCTTATAATTTTTGACACAGACTAATACACTTAATTTACGAAGATGAACTGAAGGATTTATTCCCCCCTTTAAACTTTAACTTTAAACCCATTTCAAAATCTGAAGCAACTCAAGATAAAACATGTATGTATTACAATACTTTTAAGTAATACTTTTAAGTATTGTAATCGATATGTGGGACCAATTTATATTTTTTAAGATCCTTGCTCTTAAATAATCAAATAACTAATCAACACATTGTTTTGAGACCTAAAATAACAAACCTCTTCCTTTCTCAAAACTTCAACCTGTAGGCATGATCGTGTCTAAATTTTTAATAAAATGTTACTCTTTGCATCAACTTTTACTCATTTTCAGTGTCTATCCCACGGGTGATCATTTACAAAAATGACGGTATAATGATATGTTGTCTGATTAGGTTGTGGTTACTTGAATATTTCGGTTCTCCAGAAGTCAGCTAAGTCCGGCGCCGATCGGTGGCGCCTATTATTCATTACTTACTGATATGGCGGCTATACTTTGTATACTATTATTATTTAGCGAATTAAATGTTGACCTACCTATTTAATTTGTAGGTGATTCAGGGCGTACAGCCAATTCGTGTTGGTTTCACATTTGTTCGGGAGATATTCACATTCTGAGAAGATGGGAATTAAATTAAATATACATAGATTTTACGCTTCACATCCAAATTATATCAATCTGTACGCTTTTCTCGATTTACAATTTTATGAAATGTATTCTATCAAAAGTTACGAAAGCACTATGATTCAAAAAGACCTAATGTCTTTTTCAATCTGTGCTTTCGTAAATGTATGTTTTCTACCAAGGTGGAACGAACGTTTTACCTTGTTTCTTTTTATACAAGCAATAAAGAAAATATTTTTTAATCTTAAATTAACAACTAGAACTAGAACTACGTGTAAAATATTCATTTTTGTTGCTAGACACGCTTGCTACACATTTTTTTTGTACTCTATGGTAAAGAATACGGAGATAATAATAATAAAAAAAAACATTGCAAACTTATAATTTACTGTAACTGCAACTGCTTTTTCTGTATGTAATTTCGAGATTTGAAAGGTAAGGAGGTAGGCCCATTATTCGCAACCCTTAACTTTCAAAATTAATTGCACTATTTATTCCCCGAATTTGTCATCCCGAAACGATACAGTCATAAATCTTAGAACCACAACAATTTGTATGACATCAAATTGTCTAAGACTGGTTATTATAAAAATGAAATCAGACCTTTTACACGATGGCATCATTTCGCAAAATAACATAGGACAAGCGGAAGGCACGTAGCAAAAGGCTGGTGACCACAAAACTGACGGTTACGCTGCTACAATCAAATTATATTCTATTCGTATATCATTGGAAACGATTTCTGACAATTATAACAACATTTGCCCCCAAATTCGTTTAATAACCGGGCCGTTTGACTGATATTTTGATCTTTTATAATTATATATCTGTATTTTGAAGCGTCGATTTCGTATTTTTAGATTACCTTCTTCTAAGTTGTCAGTTTGAAGGCTGTTGCGATTAAGTATATGAATTTACTCTAGAACATAATCGAATATTTTAATTTTTCAAAGTCGAGGTATAATTATTTTATTAATGCCAAGTTTAATATTTTTAAACAATAATAGCCACGTAAAATCGACCTCAAATTATTGTATTGTGTTTATTTACAATTAATTGCGTCTATTAGTAAACCTGTCAAATTTGTTCAGTTTTTTGGTTTAGCTTTAACAATAAATAAACCAATATCAACTGTCATTATCATATCAAATAAATTAAGAATATACATATATATAGAAACACATTAGCTGCAATCACCATCATCGGTGCGATATCTATAACCTTCTAGTCTTTCGTCTCCGCTAGATCCTAATGTACTAAATACTTCCAAAAATAAGATTTCGGATAGCGGAACCCCATACAAATAGTAGAAGTACTTTTGGTCATTTAAGCATAGAGTTAACGCTTAATAGGATATTATTCCATGGAACGGGGAAACAATACATAGACACAGGATCACAGCATTCGCGGCTCATTTGCTATTAGTTATTGCAGAGTTTCTGGTTTCGACTGGCCTATTGGTCTTTACTTCGTGGTGAGTGACCCTGACTGCTAAGCCGGAGGTCGTTGGTTCGATGCCCACACATGACAAAATTTTGTGTGATCTACAAATAGCTGTCACGAGCCTGGGTGTTCTTTGTGTCCGTTGTTTGTTAACCAGCTGCACAGGAACATTTCCGCAGGAGTTGTCTTTATAAAAATATTTAACTAAAATGGTATAATAGTAAATGACTAACTTAACATACAGGTTTAATTCAGGACCTCCTTTTTTAATTCGATTTTAATATATATATGCGATGTCATGCAATAAAATAATTATGGAATTAGATATACAACTAGGTAAGCTTTTAGCATGGTAAATAGGGTATCCCCGGGTCCCTTGCAATAGGCGTACAACACCATATGGTTTTGTCGTATCGATACCGAAATACCACCTCACTTGCACTCACCCGTGGGTTTCCACGCGTATTTTTACGCGTGCAAACCCCATGGGTGAGTGCTTAGTAAAGGCCTTAGTTGGTTAGGTCTCGATATGTACTTCGATGTCTTGAATTTGATCAGTGTGACTCAGTTTGATATATAGTAGCAAACCACAGTACAATTAAATAGAAAATGAATGACAGTATCCCGAGACCACTATAATTATAACTATTGTGCACAGATAAAAAAAATAAAAATCGTAGCTTAAAAACTATGATACCCTGCTGCCAGTAAATTTTGACATGTAACGGTAACCTGTGATTACAAAGGGTTTAAAGAACTTGCTTTTACTTAAGCCTTATAGAGAATTAGGATTAATTGTTATGTAGATTACTTATTACTGGTATTGTCATATTAATAATTTAATTAATAATAAAAAAATACCTACACTGTAAAATTGTGTTTTATTTTGAAAACATTTATAGAAAGTGTCTCTGGCAGTTAGGGTTTTAATGACCCCATACATATGTACATACATCCAAATCTATTTGGAATTTAGAAATTATGGTGCCAAAAAGAAACTCACATAACTACACACGTACATCCATAAACCCTAAAAACATAACTCACCTTTATACGGCATTCGGCTGTCGTGTAAATACCGCTCTAACTATCTAAAAGTTGTAGTATCAAGAATTAAATTAATGCCCTATAAGCCTTTGCTTTTGCACAAGGCACTATCTCAAACAGATAGCAGTGAATATATATGTATATACATACATACATATGTAATTGTACCGCAGCGAAAATTTTATAAAGAATAGTCACGAAAAGCACGCTTCTAATCAACTAAAAATCTCTCCTCAATGGTATTGACTGCTGTGCCTCAGGATAATCCCTATACTCCATTGTTCAGCAGTGTCTCAAACCACAGACCTATTCAATCCTTTGTTTGTTTAATGCGGTTTTATGCTTGTCAATCATATTTTTCTTGTTTGAGGAAAGGTTGCGTTAATCCAAAAATACCGTTTTCTGATCCACTCCTGGGCACATCTGTCCTGGAATGGATTGGAATACGGTATTTTTTTTTTAGGATAGGTCAGTTTACTTATAGATTTTTTTTCATTAATTACTGATATTTGGGAGTTCGTCTGATCTTTTTTAGCCATTTAATCAAGTAAACAAATAATATTTAAACAAGATTTTTTTAGAAATATGGGTTACGTGTTAACTTTCTATTACTCTAAAATCCACTTCTTCTCTAATTAATTGATTTATTGTTATTAGAATGTTTGAAATATTTTATGAATATTATCGCTAGTGAAAGTCGTTGCCTACAACCGATATATGTGTGCATACGCTAACGTTTTTTTTACCAAACTTCTATATCATGAACTGGTTTTAAGCGATTTCTAAAAAAGCATTTTTCCGCAATTCCTAGAAGCCCTGAAAATCTATCCTAAAGTTTCGCGGAGTGAAGATTTAGGCACTACGTTTCTGCACTCTTACATAATATATTTACCTTTAGAAAGAGTATCTTTCTTAGAAACCTTAAGAAAAATTACTTCACTTCAGTGTAACTGTATTTTTTCATTCTATTTCATTTAATACAGATTTTTATCTTTGTATAATAACTATTGTATATACAATGAGTAAACTCATAAAAATATCATTGCAGCGCAAAGTGATTTCTATTTCGTAATCACTGCGAACACAGCCTTGAGGTCATACACATCTACAATCATAACGAATTTGCACACAAACACGTTATTATTAGAAATAACCGAAATTCCTTACTGATGAATGTCTATTTATTAAACGGAAATGAAAATGATTTCGGTAATCAATAAAACACAATTGATTTCAAAAACCTAAATAAATACATAGTAAATATATTGTCCTTTTTTAATGTAAATGAGCATTATATGAATAAAATCAATGTATTATTAGCATATATGTATATCTCTTGTACTTATAAGATTTTTATTTTTAAATCCATAAAGTGAATAGGCTGTGTAAAAGATGACTATTTGATGATGATGATCCAGTCAATCTAACATTTTATATACTAATTAAATATAAATAATTAACGATGTATAAATCTACAATTTCCTTTGCACAGGAGGCTGTAGCAGAAATCATATTGAAAAAACATTATATAAATACTATTTACTATTATTTATTGTTTTAAACCAATTTCTTATTGTTTATGGGCCCGTAATTACATGAATTTATGCAGTATATAAACTAAGTTATTACTCTCACTGAGTGTCATTGAGGGTTTCTTTATTATACCATTTAACGTGCGTACCTCTTATACACATATGAATGCAAAATATAAGTTATTTGTATAGCATACATTATATGTCTTACACGTGTTTAGAACTTCTACAACTACTTAGATCTCGTTCTAATATTTGTTGAACAAGAAACCAAGAAACAATATTTTATAAACAACAACTAGTTCCCTTACTGTTTTTTTCATATCATACTAAAACCCTACAGCGTACATTAGCTATTGAGAACTGCTTTTCATCAGCAGTGGGTGCGCCCCCTAATTGGTTCAAATGAAACCTATTATACGTTCAATATTTGATGATTGGCAGCTGTCAATCAGATCGCGTGATGCCAGGTGGCGCGTGCGCTGCTCTTCATGCATACTGATTGTGGTTAGCCGGCTGCGGTTTAGGGTTATTAAAGGAATTCCAATGTGGGAAACCATAGCTCTAGCATTTAGTATTGGATCATCATTTGGTTAAAAATGTATGAGATTTTTTTTAAAGACAACACCGTTACTAGGAATGTTTACAGTGTGACGGGAGACTTGACAACAACCTTACTGGCGACAACTATTTGTGGATCACATAAATTTTCATCTCATATGGACATAGAACCTACTCCCTCGGGGTTAACAATCATAGTCACTAACCAATAAACAAAAGGCCAGTGAAGGTTACTAAATTACTTAAAAAACTAACCAAACAATTAGTATTGTGCGGCACAGAAGTGCTAAGAAGACAATTCTTGTTACTTTATATATACTTCTGTTTTTTGCTTGCTCTCAAGAAAGTCCTTTCTAAAATATATCTAAGTCCCTGGCTCAAAAACCATGACGTGCTTTTTACCCAGCAACATGAACCGAGGCGTATTGTTGGTGTAAAACTAAGGCTTTACTGTAAAGTTAAATGATTTCTTATGTTAGGAACCTGTCTTGTTACATTCAATTAGAATACATAAAAGAGTAAATGTATATTTAAAACATTTATAAATACTTAAATAAACCAAAAGCAAAAACACCTTACTTATTTCAAACACCTTGACTGTCTTCGGGCAAATTCAACCTAAAACCCACGGAATCCTTTCTAATCAAATAATAAATCAACCATTTGCTTCAAAGGTCTGACGCTCAGAGCGATAAATAAATCTTCTTCAGAAATATCAAAAAATAACGTGTAAGTGGTAATAAATCTATATATAATTTCATAATGTTCCTCAGCTACTTCAGGTGGTTGTTACGTTGGATCTAGCCGTAGGGTAAACGCAATCTACATTAAACTTTTGACTACACGATATGGTTTTTGGTTGTCTGAGGCAAAGATTACAGATACAGAAAAGTGCCAAATAACGGCGGCTATAACGTAAATGAGACTAAATTACAATCGGCAAAACACAAGCATTTATTACGACTCTGCTTACCCCTTCGGAGATACAGGGGCGTGTGCATATATATATCATCTGTTTTGTAGTTTGGTTAATCAATATGAATGGGTAGCCTGATAAATATATCGTTCGTTCGTTATAACAAAGGCTGCATAATAAACACATAATAGAGTGTGAACGCAACATAGTCAGAAGTCATTCAAGTAATTAATTAATTGAAATTATAACTAATTGACTACAACTGCTCGTATTAACCTCGATAAATCAGTACGAGTACATTCATAAATCAAAAGAAACGTCAGTTAGCTGTTCTTGCACTCTTGACAGATCAAACCACTTGAATTATCGTCATTTTTTGCTTCCAAAATCGACTTTAATCCCGGCTGAATTGCTTTTAATTGGTACAAAAGAACAAAGGTAATTATTGAAATGGGGTAAACAGAATAGTCATGGGAAAACGAAACGATTTGGGGAAGAACGCGCGATTGCGTTACGATTAGAGGCCAATCAGACGGTCTTTGTTGCAATTTCCTTTGACTGGCAAATTACAGGTGCAAGTTTAGTGCTCAATCATCAATCACACGTCGATTCGCTTAAATTGGAGGATCTTTCTTTGAAATATTGTGTTTTGAAACGTTTCTAGATTTATCAGCAGAAGACGTAATTTACTTAATTATTCCTTCAATACTACATTTTGAAAGAAGCCGTGTGAAATGCAATATACATGTAAACTTAGTATATCTCGTTAGGTATGTCTACGTTAATTTAATATATAATATAATCACATTATATACATATGTATATTACACTAAATTTTGCTATTCCATGAACCAAATATTATCGACACGTAGTGTTGTTAAATTTTTTCTACTTCAGATTATTGATTCTGTCATAATTCATAATTCTTCCACATATTACGGTAACTCTCCTTCCCTTTATATCCTCCCTTTCTTGTTAATATACTCTCAATATTCACATCTCATTTTCAAGAGTGCCCAGATGAAAGCAATTTGCCCCCCAATTAAGTTAAAGGGACTAACTTATAACTACTACTACTAAATGTAGGCGTAATCCATCCTGGGGGTATAAACAAAATTTACAATTTAAAAAATCGTTCATTTTCGATAAATATGGAATGTTCTTACCTGTTTTGTTAATGAAGTACTTCTGAATGTTGTTTTCTGTCTTTTATTAGGATTAGTATAATTACTTAATTGGTTACTTATTCGACGTCATAAAAAGTATTATTTTTCATATTTGATTGGTTTTTCAATTGATCAAGGAATAAATTCTAATTGACCAATACTGAATTAAGATAGTCGCTATTAATGTTAATAGCCTCCGTCAGGAGGAACGCGTAGCGACATCGCATGGTGACAAATGACACGTCGTACTTCGGGTATCATTAACTAGATGGCGTCGCAATCACCCACAATTTGTTTTATATTGCCGTAAGGAATTTTATAATTCTTTGTGAGAATGGTGATGTACTGAAAATTATAGTGCTGAGATAATATACTTTTACTATATTGTTGAGCCAAGAATGCAATGATTATATGATATTTTACTTTAAAAGAATGTTATGTAGAACTAACTGAGAATAGGTAAGTACTTAGATACCTACTTACTTATTTACATTTGTAATCATTTTCTTTCCCCCCCCTCATTATTGGGGCTTCATGTTTCATTATAACATATGAATGTGTTTAAATTGGTTGTGTATTATAAATAACTTATTTTATTAGGTTCTATCAAATTTTAATTCAAATGTATTCTACTAGTTACTAAAAATCCAGGATTTGAATTAGTTTTCCTGGTGGTCCTGATAATTGCTTATTTATATAGACATAGGTGTAGTAGACATTTTGTTCTGGTGTTCTATACCAGCTTCTATTAGCAATTCGGTTTCTTAGTTTTCTTTTAATGAATATAATATCTTGGGCACTATACATATATCGGAGGCTTCTTTATTACGAATCACATTACGTTTGTGTATGAATGTCTTTCATTCCAATAATGGACACTATCAGACCACACAATATCAACCTCACACTTAGAAAGTCGTAGAGATGGTTATTAAATTGTATCTTGATTTGTATGCTAAAACATTAAAGCGCCAACGTACTAGTTACCTAAAGTTTTCACTCTCGGTGAAAGCCTTTTATTGCATTCTTGGTACTCAGGTGGTATATCATTCTCTCGTGGCTGGCGGCTAAAGGTGTCTTTCGCTTGAGATCGTGGTTCTGTTCATGTTCAAAGAAGTGGCGGAAGGGTACGGTAAAAACCACTCTCCAGCAGAGGAACGATCTCCCGCCTTCAACTCCTCCGGCTCTTCAAACAGAAGGGGAGGCCAGCCCCAATCAGTGTGGCCGCCTGTTAAGGCAGCCTATTCAAATACCATTCATCGGTTCATTTTGCGCTGGTAGAATTGGTATTCTATAACTTGATAGATAAAAACGTAGCCCGAGGTAGACACTCGTCACACACGGGATGTGACAGGTGTCTACCTCGGGACCTCGGGCTGATCATCAGTATACTATATTTTTTTAAATAAGTATAAACAGTAAGTATAACAATGTCAACCTAGAAATAGATCAATAAATAATTATGCTTCAAGCATTAGAGTTTAAACTTTTGCACAAATTACTCGATGACATTTTTAACAATAATCATTTATTTATACATATACCTAAATAACATTAAGCAATATTCAGCACTCCCATTTCTTGCACGACATTATTTTATTTTTCAAAATGGTACGTTGTAAAGCTAAATTTGTCAAGAATAGTATTTAAAAATACATATACATACATATTTATAAAATTATTTAACATATATACATATATATATAATTATACACCGAAATAAAGTTTCAAGTTCGTCACGATTTTTTCTTAGCAAACATGATCATTACCAGAAGACAGATTTGTACGAAATTGCTCTCGACTCTCGCCTATAATTACAATTAATTTTGTTACATTACTATAATGATTGCTTTCGGTATTGTATTGCGATGCGTAGATTAGGGTTGGCAAACACATTTTATTTGAATTAGCGGTGTAATTTTTAGTACTTCAAATTATTTCTAATTTAGAAGGTATTAAAAAAGTCACCTACAACGCTATCCAAAAAACTATATGTTTTGCAAAAAGACTGATAATAATTTTTAACCTTTATTTCTCAAGTAATTCAAAATATAATAGTAATGTTATACCTACCTATCCCTCACCTACGTAATAGAAGTTTGTCATTATTTTTTTCTGCTAAGGATAATCAATGTCTCTATTGAAGTGGTTAGACGAACTCGAATTACGTAATAATGGATTTAAAGAAAACCAAACCCTTAAACAAATGCAAATCTACTTTTTTTACTAATTAGGTACTGAATATATTAATCGGCTGCACTATTCACGCCACTGATGGCTGTTATATATTGTAATTACATAACAAAAAATAAAAATAGCATTTATCAAGTTATTTTTGTGTTAAATAATATGTTTACAGAGGTATGGTAGAAGCTACACAACATTACACTAATGGCTATAAGATCAGAGAAGAGACCATGAACGGTATAACACTCATGAAGCTATAAATTGGCTTGGTTATATATATATAGATATATGGAATGATAATAAGTAAATGACTATTGATAATTCATAGTTTTGTAGTAATTTACTACAATAGTAGGTGCACCTTTTAAGGCATAAGTTTTACCTACTCAATGCAAAAAAAGAACCATGATTAAATTAAGCCAGTAAACATCTTTATGCTTGAAACTGTACCTATGTGCAAGTGAAAACCCTGTTAACACTTGCTAAACTAAAGCACTAACAAACCGATACGATTTTTTTCTGTATGAGAAAATGTATTTAACTAATGTCATAAACTTATACGTAAGTTATTCAAGAGTGATAAATTGTTTTCAAAAATATTAATCAATAGGGCTGCGACATACACATATACACATACTTACATTCCGTATACCATTATTACTTTCACTTAAGATAGCATCCAAAAATTTTAAAGTTAAAATGAAAATTAAAACATAACAATATTTAGAAGATTATATTTTAATTCGTTTTAAATTTTCTAATAATTAATTTTAACTAATGAAAATAATAACCGCTGTAATCTAAACCAGACAATTTAATACTTTGATTACAATCATTACACATTCCTAGTTCGACAATGTGTTAATTAAGCACTATAATATTTTCCGATTAGTCGTTAATATGTTGGGATAATTGGTGATTAATCACAACTATTTGAAGTATAGTTAAATATAAATTAACACCTCAATAAGTACCCGTTGCGATATGTTATCAGTAATCGAAGAAACATGAAAAGATAAACATCGGAGACACGAATAAGGAATAAAACAAGATGTTAATGTTCATTCTATGTTCTTTTATTATAATTGTAGTTTTATAAGTAGCCTCATCGACTTAACCAATAAGTACTCTTAATTTATATATATATATACAAACAATTTACAAATCCTAAATCGATACAATCTTCTAACTCTTCCTTATGCCTAGTTTTTGAATATTATTTCATGATGTCATAGCCAATGATTTGGAACAAAATTAACTTATAACGAGGGTAATACTTTCTCGGTAACTTTAGTTAACCATAAAACTTATCGAAGATAATTCTATCACAATAAATAAATCTCTTAACAAACAATAACAATAATTTAAAACAACGTCAGTCTTTTAACAGAAAATAGATCCGAGTTTCGACCGTAACATGAATCATTTAAGAATGAATACAATTGATGACAAAATATAAGTTACAAAGAAATTGTGTTTAAAAACATTTCCGATAAATGAAGCAGGAAAAACGGATGCACAATGATAAGAACTTACTAATCAGTCAATGATACATCTTTGGCAAATATAAATTAACATAATATTTCTATGAACCGAAGCCTCTTGCCAATTTTAACAGGTACCTTAGAACGCGGTGAGAGCAAACAATAAATATTTACATTAACACAGCAAACACGTTAACGTTTCATAATGTCTTCTATTGAGAAGCCTAGAGTTCGCTTGGGGCCCTCCACGGGAGATTGATGAGGGCTCACAAGAGGTTGAATTGGTTGCGGTAACGGCGGCGAGGGCTTGTGTGAGAGATCTAACAAAGAACTCTCAGACTGACTCGTCGAAGAAACTTCTTGACAACCTTCTAAGTGCTCTAAGTGGTGTTTGTTTGCGTCGCTATGTGTCAACAAATGGGTTTTCAAATTTGATCTTTGGTTGAAACTCTTATTGCAGACCGGGCACTTATGAGGAGATTCTTCCATGTGCAAAATTTTGTGCACCGCCAGTGTTCGCGATTGGCAGAAACCTTTTCCACATTCCGTACATTTAAACGGCTTCTCCTTCGAGTGTATGTACCTGAAAAATAGAAAACAATATTTAGAGACACGTTCAACTTTCACTTCTCGCGAGTACACTATGTAAACAAGCGTCTACATCTTTATGGCTTAATAGGCGACGAAATAAGCGCTTTGAATAAAAATTGAAGTCATTCTACATTATGAACGCATTAGACTGTTAATATATACACGATACGATAAGAAAAAAAAAAACTTTGCTCTCGTAAAAGCGAAGAAATATAACGTGTAATTTGTTCGACGGCGGAGCAAGACAGATATGGGGATCGTAAAAAAGAAACCGGTCGAAGGCGCGCGTGCGTCCGCCGCCTCGACCTCACAAAAAGATAAAAAAAAATCTACTCTTATCGTCAACAATGCCCCGGTGAAATAAATCCTAAATCACGTAATTGATACTTGAAGGAAACATTAAATTAAATTAGAGTTCTCTCGGATAACTTGATTAAGTACCAAAAGCTATCCAAGCACACCTTCAAAGCGGTGAAAGTGGTTAAATGTAAATAAACTCTCAGCTCGAACACAGAGATATACATTCATAACTTGAAATATAATAGCATAAACGATTGAATGGTTAATTTAAAGATCATACCTATGATCTCTCAGGTGGTCTTGCCGACGGAAAGCCTTACCGCAGATGTCACACGAATAGGGCCGCTCATCTGTGTGAGTTCTTTCGTGGATGAGCAGATTATAAGACTTCGTGAATTGGCGGTTGCAATATTTACAAATAAATTGCTTCTTGGGTCTAGTTCCAGGCACTCCTGGTGCACGCATAGGTGGTGGGTTTCTTCCTGGTAATCTCTGAGCCATAGCGCCGGGGTATCTCAATGAGTGGTGATAGAAAGCTGCGTTCCTGATCCACTGGTTAACTAGCATTGCGTGGTACGGTGCCGACGGAGGTAGGGTTGCGACTTGGGCAGCTTGCGCTTGTACATATGCTGACATCGCGGGATGGGTATAGTTTTGTACTGACACTTTATCGTAGGGGTAGGGTGTATGCATCGTTGGTCGGGGGTATGTATAAGGCTGGGGTTGGGGTGGGATCCAAGGTTGGTGGCGTGAGATAACGATGGCAGGGGGCGTGTCATCCGTGGGCGTATGCGGCGGTGTTGGCAAAGGGGGTGACGGCCGTTCAAGCTTTACTAAAGCTTCGATCGGAAAGTCTGGTGGATAACCTGAGGAAGTAATAAACGCTATTGTTAATATTATTACTATAGTAATTTTCTTAAATGATATAAAAATATTTCTTCTGTTAATTTAATTTTGTTTAATGCTTTGAGGGATCTAAGATGAAAATACAGTAAAAAAAAATATCTATAAAATAATATTCATTTAATTCTTCGGCAAAATTCCGTAGTATTCTTTAAACATTTCATGACTGCCTCGTTAAAAAAAATAAAAATGTAAATGTATGGAATGGAAATATCTAAATTTTCGCTATCATCACTAACATAAACAAAAATGATAGATAAAACAGAAATACGTACTGTGATTTTCCTCAATATGTTCTTCCTCTTCGTCAATATTGATATCGTCCGAACTGTCAACACTGTACGGTTTATCTTCCATTTTCTAAACACAATTGTCTATAAAAAACTTAACACTGGGGCACTGTCCACGAGTTGGACACTTGGTCTCACTTTGGTATCACTCTGTCGTCACAAAACCGGTTCGTGCTGACAACCGGCTTAGGAGAGCGCGCGGAGCGTTATGAGTTTGTGTGCGTTCGTTATCTGGGCCTACGCTTGCCCGCCGCGGGGAGGGGAGCAGATCAAAAGAACCGCTCCGGCTGGCGCCTGTGTTAGCTCCCGAAGCAGCACCGCGCCTCCCAATAGGCGGGGCCTGCCGAGCACTGCCTTCGCAATCGATCGGTAACAATTGCGAATTGCCCCAACCACTCGTTCCCTTACTTTAACCGAGTCCCATCTTTTAACGCTTATACCGATTATTAGAACCCTATCATAGTACATTTTTGAAGGAATATATCGTTTCGTAAGTGAGTATGTTTGGTAATGCAAATTTTTGGTGACGCTGAAGCTATTAGGTGTGCGGATTGCTCTGGTAATTTGGTTTTGTAGGCAAGGCTTTGTCGTATATCTATGAACGGTTGTTGTAATTTATACCTGTATCGAGATTAGCCACAATGTGCACGTACCTATGATCTGAGGTTATTGTGTACTGTTTTGGAGTAGTGAAAGCTTATGTGCTGCCGTGGATTGAGTTATGTTTAGTGTTTATGCAGCTTTCCATTTAGTTTGCGTTTCACATCTTAGAGAAATAATGGTTTCAGTAATGCTTTTGTTGTGTCTACTACACACAGTACCAATTAGCAGCATAAATTTGAAAATAGACAGATTCAGCCCTAATCATTTAATTTTCAAAGTGCACATGTTGTTTACAGTGCTATTTTTGTGTGTTACTGAATTAATTTTTGTTAAATATTTTCGTAATGCATTTAAATAAAACGATCGGATGCGGTAATACTTATTCGTTTTTTAAGCTTCTTAAAATATTTATTGACATCGTGTTTACTAAATTAAATATAATTAGGTAAATATTGATAGAATGTATTGTAATTAATTACGAAATTTTAATAGTAGGTTCTTTATCTATGCTATATGTACACGTATTATACACAATTTCCGCATTAGAAATGATTCCTTCACGAGAGACGTGACAAACAAAATAACAGACAACTAGACTCTAGACTAGTATGTTTATTGTAGATATTTATGAAATACCTACTTATATATAGTAAACATACATTCCTACCTGAACAGTACATAGCTATACGGCCCTTAAGCAAATTACCTACCCATTACTCATTTAGTTTGGGTAGTTAAATTGTCTTATTTTGGAGCTACATATTTGCCTAATAAGTTTATATGGACGAAAACATTTACTAAAATTAATCTGCCTAAAACAATTCAAGATGATATTAATAAAATTTTAAATATTCAAAGTTCATTACTTAATTTGTGAACATTTAGTTTGCGTAGACAGAAACCGTGTCTAGACCAGGTTTAACTTTAGCCTACTAGATGGCTAAGTAATTAGTCAGTACACGTAATAAGATAATAAAATACTACTACGAATATCTACGATTACGATCAAATGTTGATGTGATTATCTTTAAATAATTAAATGTTAGTTAGTTTAAATGTGTGATGCAATGAGTTTTACAGACCTATAGGCGGGAAGCGGCGAGAGGACTTTAGTTTGACAATTTTCTTGTACACCTAAGATCAATCTTCAGAAACTCGGTAGGTAGATACATATTCGATGTCTTTTAGCAGGTGTTGAACTAAGCTTATAACCTTAATAAGTATACGTATCTACTTTATTAGTTAGAGGGCTCGGACTGCCCGGCACCAGCCCGTTCGACTTATAGGTATGCGACCCTGACTTGCTTGAGCTGTTGCATTTACGTCCCAATCCATCCGTTTAAGTAATATCCCTTTCCTTTTATCTCAGCTTTTCCTTCAACGTACTCGCAAATTAAGGCAAATCGCTTGGCCCCTGTTACGTAAAGGGATTAAATTGTAATCGTTAATTACACTTCTCTCTACACCTTCGAGGTAACAGGAATGAGTTTATTTCAATTGTCTAATGAAATCAAGAATTTGGACGTCCGTTTTCAAGAATAACTCGAGCTTTTAAAGGCGATGTATATATTAGTCATTTGGTGATATTTTACACTTACCTATTGAGTTATCAATGTTTATAATTTTTTAATTAAATTACTCTTTATAATACTCGCTTTACTAGAATATTTTTATAGCAACAACTTCATATTCATCGATTAAGTTATGAATAATCATCTAATTAGTAAGTACTTAATAGTACACCTAGGTAACCATTATCGTACTTGTTACAAGAATTAATTAACGATATAAGTTTTATTAAACATTTTAATACAAGCATGGTAACAAATTTAAGGGTTTGTCCTTTAGTTCCAACTTAAACAATAAATGTAACAATAAACTCAATGGAAATAATAAAAAAATACAAATTACTTACACATTGTTAGAAAGTTGAGATAGTGTTTTGTAAATAAATAGATTTTGAAGAAATACAAATGAAATCACAATTACACTCCACTCTATTGAATTACTTTTAAAACAATAAAATATAAGTAAGTACATTAAGGTCAGTACGGTAATGCCTCACATGGATACCTAACACGTAAAGCGTATAACGTCGCTCTTTTTTGGGAATTTAAATACAAGGTATTTTATAATAGTTATATGGTATTGTGTAACAACATCGACAACGCTGTGTTTTAATATAAACTTAGAAGTACGTCAGCCCAGTCAAATCTTTAAGAATAATTGAACCAAATACTTGGATCAAAAAAAAAATATCAGTCCCATTTGTTTGTGTAAAAAAAGCATAATCTGCTCCTAATTACTAAAAGGTCTCGTAATTACATTACGTACTCAATTAAATGTCCTACTTAATATATCTATGCGTGTAGGTATAGGTATGCATTTGCATAACTTAACATACAATTGACATACGTTAAAAACCAAGAAAAACTGGATTAATGCTTTCCTTAACCTTTACCTTACCTTACCATATGACGCTTCTAAGAATAATATCAAAATAAGCGTGTTAAGGCAAAAGACGTATTGTGCAGATCCCCAGTACTTTGTATTTCAGCAAGTATTATTAATATTTGATATTGATAAACAAGGCGTTCGTTCCTATACATATAATTTAGTACAGGGAATTTCAATCACAGATGGGCGAGAATTGCTGTTATTGGGACACCTCAATGGTGCTGTAGAAAGGAGTGTGCGTTTCATGAGAAACATAAGCATTGCCAAGAATCGAAGAAATTAAAAACAGTTTTTAAAATCCCAAATCCCTGTGACCCCGGCAGACTTGATCGCAAGGCGACCCCACTATAGTATTACCCATACTTAAAGACGCACGCGCAGAGCACTTCGCACCACATTCGTCTTCTTCGGGATGGAGTGTGCTAGACCTCTGACGCTCCTTTTCGCCACCTCTTTGGTGAGCATCACCTCCTCGCAAATCAATCCTCGCAGCAGAATCCCACGCGCCCACGCTAGAGACCATGGACATAACCATGGTCTCCAGTGAGAGGCGGAGTGTGGAGTGCGGTATCGTCGCGGCAGCCCTCGCAGTGATGGCACGCAGGCATTGGCTCCCGGCCTATGTGACACATTTACTTCGCGAAGCAACCATGTCCGGTAAGCACCTGCGTCATCCGGTAGGAGAGGAAACCATGTCTCCTATCCAGCCAATCCTCCATGACGGGTCTTACCGCCTCAATCGTAGCGTGCCCTATAAAATTTGTTACAATTATTTTGTGTTAACGGTGACCGTTACCGATATAATTGCGAAAAAAAAAAAAACATACCACGTTTTTAGTGGGATACAGATAAATTGGGAATTTTGGGATTTTATTTATAACCACATAAAGAATTTCATGCAATGACCTTTCTCCTAATTTATCCTTAGTGAAACGTCTTTATTCCACATAAAACATACTTTAGATATTTAACATTGGTAAGTAAAGAAGAAGAAATGAACCAATATTTATTATTTGCTACAGTTGTTGTATCCGCCTCAGATTATAGAGGTGTTAGCTTGGTTCAAATGAGAGATAAGAAGTGTTAAAGGAAACTATGACTTCATCCTTACCTGATATTACCTTCATACTTTTTTGTACCATACTTTATCACTTTTAATAAAGAAACCTAACCCCAATCTATTATAATGTCCTAACATTACATTGACTCTCATGTAATTTCTGAAGGTAGTTAAAGACCAAGATAAATTTAAGAAACAAAGGATGAAAATTTTTAGTTGTTTCTAACCGTTTCAACTATTATGATAATTACTGCATTTTAAATGCCAAACTAACGACTAAACGTTCAAGCTGGCCTTTGTGCACAAATTTTCCCATGATTACAAATTCAAACTCGTATATGGGATTTACTACAGAACATAAGTTCTAACCATAAGCCACTAAACATTCAAAGATATAACATCGCGACCGATGCCAGCAAACAGTCAGGTGGGCGAGACACACGACACTCAAGCGGCACCCTTTGTACCTGTGTTCAAAGGCGCCGACTCAAACAGTCTAAAGTTCAAACAGGACTGTCATAACTGGTCCTTGTTCCTAAGAAATTTCAACCGTGCTTTATACATTCTAAAACTGATATTCAATTGTAGTTAGATTTCAAATAAGGTCGGTTAATTTTGCATTTAGAAACATGAACAATAAAGTTGATAATACGTTGTTATATATTGGCGTTTCATTTGTTTTGTCATGAAGTTTATTAGAGTCACTAGACACCTTGTTGAGTCTAGAATTCGGTGCTACGTCGCGATGGAGAGAACAGTCGAGGGTTTTGTTCGTAATGAGATTGTTACGTGTTTATATTTTGATGAAGTACACAAAGTTTAATGAAGGCAGGATACTGTTTTATTGCAGTGGTAAGTATGTACCACATTTATAGGCTGCCGCTGCGTCTGCGTCATTATGTTTGTTTATGTGTGATATTATATATAATAGTTTGTAATTACGTGTCTGGTTCTTTGTACAGGTACTACCGATACTGATAGTTACAACTGAGTTAAGTAAACGTTTAATTAAATATTATAAGTTTTGACAAAACACCCTAGATTAAAAGAAAATGACCTGAGCTCATATATAAAAATTCTAAGCTCTATCAAGAAACTTCTTCATCATTTTATATTTAGTTCGTACCTATGCTTGAATAAACTAAAAGCTGTAAAATCTATCTTTGTATTCCCACAGAACAAATCAACAAATAATATAGGAATTCAAGTCATTTATACACGACAACAATCTTTTGGTTTAATTATAATTATTTTTTATGCTACAGTCGAGTGGCAAGTGTGCCGCCCGCCCGGCTTTGAGGGAAGAGAAGAGGAAAGAGCGGAAGGGAAAACAAGGGGTTGTACCTCCGATAACCTCACTCACTCAGCAAAACATAGTGCAAGCAATTTTCTGTTTAACCGGTTTTGCTGCAAGGTCTTAGTATTATTCCGGACGAACCGGCCCTTACATGCCTAAGTATGGCTCTTCGTATATTGCGTCCTTCTGATCCCGGAGATTTTGTTCTCAAACCTCTTTTTCCTTCTCCCAGTCTACACTATTCTCCGACTGATGTAATATGTTCATTAGGTATATTCTTTGAGAACGGTCTATTGACTTAGATAGGTTATATAGAGGATATAAGTACTGGCTGAGTCATTTGTTATCAATAATGAGTTCGCCAGATCATATTTTTATCGATTTCTTATCAAAATAATTTTGCATGATCTATTTCGGAGATGATGTTTGACTCATTGTGATTGCAACGTGTGAAATGTTTAGTTTTCTGATGAAAAGATATTACAGTTTTTTCTTTGTAGCAATTTTTTCAACAGTCTTGCATAAATGTTTCAGTGTAACATTAGGTAACGCAGTCGTTTAAGTACATCTGTTTCAAAGGTATCTTTGATTTTAGTATTTAACACTATCGTACTGTCATCATTGGTTATATCATATATATATCGGTATATCATTGGTTGTTTTTTAAATTCAATAATAATATATTTTTTGTATACTAACAACAGTCCTAGAACACAAACTTGGTGTATTCCGTATATGAGTGATCTTTATGTAGAAACACAGGTATTTTCAGTTTTGGTTTGTACAATAATGTCTGTAAATGAAAAAATAATAATAATGAAATGCATACACGCATACCTACGTATAAAAATTTAGTTTAATATAATGTGACCAAACGTCTTTGTCCATCTAGCCATGGGGATTTTCATTATTTCTAGACATAGCCATATTAATAGTCATACTTCGACTTGTGACTGTACTACTTGTACCTATATTATACATTAGCTAAAGTTTAAGAGTGTTCAAGAAATAAGAATAAAGATAACAGTAATTTTGATGTTGTTTTACGATATTAAAACAATGTGACAAAACCATAATAAACAAACAATGTGTTCACAAGTTCAAATCGATTTTTAGAGCTATCAGATTAGATTACTTATTTATAAACGTCAACGTAAGTTGATGATCTTAAGGCAAGTGTTTTAACAACTAGTACTAAACCATCAATTAAAAAAAAAAAACATACTAGTAATAAAATATTTATGATGAACTGTATAAAAACATTGTCGAATTAGCTCGCAATATAAATTTATCTTGATAGGCATTTTATTACTTTAATAAAAGTGACACAATGCTTCTGTTTAGATTAGCTTTAATATTTGTTTAACATATATTATAAAGATTCGTCACCTACGACAATATATATCTAGCCATTTTATATTTCATCATAAAGATAACTTAATAGACATTGTGTTATTTACTACAATATATACATATTTTAGTTCAAACTATGTTCATATATTCATATTCTTTACTGAACACATAAAATACAGAAATTACTAATATACAAATACACAAGAAGAAAAATCATATGTACAAAGGTGAGCTTAACCCTAAGTTGAGTTTTCTTCCAGCAAACCTTGGGTGTTTAGAGAGGACAGTTATGAAAACTAATATGACTGTTCTGAGTGTTGTTATCGCTTCATTGCTAGAAATTACCCAAGATTATCATATTTATTCGTTTTACCACCGCGATCCACGGTTATCATTATAATTTGGCTAGAATTGTTGGTATCTCAGATCAAGGACAAGGAAGTACATACTTTATTTCGGGGATAATTTAAATAGCTCAAAAGGTTGTAAAAGTAGGCACTTTGAACATCTCCACAATCCACATAAATCGTGGCGCCTTGTTTATTGATTTGATTAAAATTATTCCTTTGTTTATGATTTGATTAAAATTATTCCTTTGTTTATGTGTGTGGGGATTTTAATATTTTCGCAAAATTAATTGTGAGATCTTTTAAGAATTCTTTTTCACTCTGAATATATTCTATTCATAGGATTATCCCTTACAAGAGCTAAAAATCTCGACTACAAATTATCTACTGTTTAAACGAAGTCTGTTAGTCTTCACTTTCGTAAGTTAGAACCAAAAGACTTGCTTCAATTGTTGTCAGTCTTCTGTTTCCCCTTGAATAGTTATTTAGATACATACTTATTTAGCATAAAAGGCTTCGCTTTTAATGTATTGACTAGACAGTCAGACATTGCCCAAGGTTATTTATAATATGTGTATATCTTAATATATAACTAATAGAAGACACATTGATCACATAATATACATTATAAAAAGATTTATATAAATTTTGTGCATTAAAGATACCAATTTGATTTAAATATTATATTTATTATCATTTGATTGCATCTAAACGACATTATGGAAGGGGGAAATTTAAATAAACCGAGCAGTACTTTGACTGTGTCTAAGTACGGGTTAAATATATTGTTAGTAGATATTTTGTTACATAACATAGTTGTACATTCATCTTCGATTCTTCACTTCAGCAAGGATACTACCACCACTTGTATAGTCCTCACTAAAGTATGGTGCTAATTGTGCTTTTACAAATAAGATAATGGCTTGTTTACATTAACCATGTGGTATGTCCCTATGTAGGTACTTTTACCCTACTATCCCATCGAGAGCACTAAAAAATGTTAAGTTTTGACGCGACCCACAAATTATGAGAAGTGTTGAACATCGAATTCTAAAAAGACTAGCAGTCTTTGGGCGTCTGATAGCGCCTAGTCAACAAAAATTCTTTCAGGTTCTTTGGGATCTCCGCTTTATAGCAAAGACAAGAAAAAAACACCTTACATTAAATTGTTTTTCTAAGTTTCAACATCATAGGTTTATTTGTATTGGTGAATAAAATGTTTTTCTAGTTTTATTACAATTCCTTCGCGCCCTGCAAACATACCAAATCTCTACAACGACTTTTCTTCCACTACTCTAAATATCTGAAGATTTCTACTGTTTTAAATTTAGACTATAATCTATTTGTAGATTACTAAGATTTCGTTCAAGTTTTATAATCTAGATAGTTAAGAGGCATGAATCCTTTGAAACATGATCATTGTTCAAATAAATCATTGAAAAAACATGAAAAACAACCTACGTCATTTTAATGCCTTCAATATACTTCTTAATTTGCACAGAGATGATAATAGTATATTATCATTCATACTACTAATTAGGGTTATAATCATTTTACTCAGTTTCAGTTTGTGTAAACATTCCAAATTCATAATTTTGAGGATTACGAGACCTTCTGCTATGGAGATAACCGGCATAGATTTCGTAAAAGTAGGTAAATTCAGTTTCGTAAGCGTAAGGTAAAGGTACAATTACCTAGTATTAGAATAAGTCTTATGCCTAGCACAAGCTACATAATTATATCTTTTAAGGTTTGTAATTTATAACAAATCTCTTAATGATGACTGTTTTTAGTGATTAGAACATTAATGTGTAGTCCCGTCGTATACACTAGTACAATAAACTTCTCCATCCTGTTTTGATCTAGAATTTATATGAAACTGAGACCTTTGCTAAGTCTGGATTTCTAAGTCTTTATATTCACATGAAATAACTGAGTAACTTCTATCGGTGTGGTCTCACAAAAATCGTATAAAAATATATACATTTTTGCTTAAAACTACCAACACCAGATAAATTCTGTAAATATTAGTAAGTGTTAAATTAACACACACTGCTAATACACACAACTGAACAATGATAATTCAGAATAAAAAGAAACTAAGTAAACAAATATATCTACTCCGTTCCAAAAATCCTTATCATTCCTGGAAGAGCTCGTACTCTCGTACGTTATACCTTTAGTTAGTTATATATTTTGAACACTATCAATTGGGCATTATTGTAAGCAACGCCTCTGAGGTCTAATGTTAGGAGTCTATTGATAAGAGGCCAGGTATGACGGCCTGTCGGCACTTTAAACACAACAGTGGCACCTAAAACGTCTTAATACCATTATGCTCATTGTAAACAAATAGAGGGTTTTACAAGTCGGCACATTTTTGTTTTATTGTTTCCGTGTCGGGCCGTCTGTAGAGAAATTGGATCAATGACGTGAGTTACTACCTGTTTTTGTTAGTGGTGATTTTCATATCAGTTGGTCTTTAACGTACTTTACGCTAACAGACCAGCTGATATGGCTTAATATTTTTAGAGGGAGTGAGTTTCATGACGGAAGCATTAAATACTTTTATTTTATTTTAAAAAGCTAAGCTCACTTAGAGTATTAATGTGAAAATATACCTAGACTGAAAGGCTGACAAGCAGTCATTTTATCAATAACGTGCCGTTGTTATCTGCTGTTAGGACATAACAATATTTCCACATGCACATAATGTAGGTATTTATAATGAATTTGATAATGACGCCCTCAATAGTGCACTATATTATTATTAGGATATAGATGTAAGACTGTATGTTTATATTGACTTACGAAATGCATTCACTGACTGCAAAATAACCCTGTTCTATTATCTCCTAACACAATACTAAACTTAGGTCTCAATAACATTTTACGACTTGGACTGAGACAACTGAGCACTGACCAGCGTAATGTCACCTTCAGCATCTCTCAGATTTCATGACGTCATAATTTCTGTGTATCTCATCACTTAGTTCGTTTTAACAAGAGAAGTAGGTACATGATTCTTTAATGGAACGATTGTGATGCCTTGAATTAACGTGATCATATTTTAGATATGAACACGGATCTAAACTATCACCTATACATGTATCGGTTAGAGGGCATGGATCGCCACACGGCAGCGGCATAAGCCAGTTCCAGTTACAAGTATGCGACGCTGACTTGCTCGAACTATTTGCTCACACTCCCTAATTTATCCGGATCAGCAAAGTTTCTATCTTTCTATTGTCTTTCCTCCCCTTACTCTCTTTTATTAATTCAATTCTCAAAGTGCCCGTTTCGGCTGCTTTCGACTGCTTTCCCTCTAATACGTAAGTGGGATTAATTAAAGTCCGCCAAAGATGGGCGTTTAATACACCTCTGCCTATTCCTTTCGGAGATAGAGGCGTGAGTGTATGTATGTACTTATTTCTGTATGTATATGTATGTAATTTTCAACGTCCTTTAGCTTGTGTGTAGTAGGACCTGTAAAATATGTTATGCGAGGGAAGGCATTTCAAAAGAATATGGGTACTTACATACACTACCGTCCAAAAGTTTGGAAGCAACAAGATAAAATCAAATAAAATAAAAGTAAGCCATCTTAAATTTTTTTTATTGATACAGAATTAAAAAAATAGACAAAACACACTTCTACAACAATGAAATTAAATAAGTAATATAAAAATTAAATTAAATTTTAGCTTCATCGAAGTGTCCACCCCTCTCTTTAATTACCTTCTCGCATATTCTAGGCATCCTACTAATTAATTTCATAAAATACTGTTCATCTAACTTCTTCCATTCGCTCTGTAATAGTTGCCACAAATGTTCTGAGCTCGTAGGAGATTGATTTTTCACCCTTCTATCTAGTTCATCCCAAACAAGTTCAATGGGAGAAAGGTCAGGTGATTGAGACGGCCACTGCATGATTTTCACATCTTTTTTCTTCCTTAAAAAGTTCTGGCACAGTTTGGACGAATGTTTCGGGTCGTTATCTTGCTGAAAAACGAACCCAGGACCAATAAGATTCAGTCCACTGGGTATGGCGAAATCCTTAAGAATTTTCAAATAGCGTTCCTTGTTTAGTTTTTCGGTTATCCTCACAAGACTTCCGAGTTTATTGTTGCCGAAACACCCCCAAACCATGACATTACCACCACCATGTTTGATAGTAGGCACTGTACAAGCTTCTGAAGCTCTCTCTCCTTTAGATCGGCGCACAAAAACACGTCTATTGGACCCGAAAATCTGAAACTTCGATTCGTCACTCCAAAGAACTTTTTTCCATTGGTTTATTGTCCAGTTTTTATGTTCCTTTGCCCATTCTAGTCTGTTTTTCTTATGCCGAATTGTTAGTTTTGGTTTTTTAACTGCAACACAACCTCTTAGCCCCGCAGACAGTAGTCGTCTTTTAACTGTTGTTATTGACACGGGTGTTCCTCGCGTTTCATTCAGAGATGCGGTAATTTGTGGTGCAGTTAAGCGACGATTCCGTTTAGAAAGAACTCTGATGAAGTTATCCTCTTGACTTGTTGTGGATTTGGGCCTACCAGACCTTTTTCTATCTTCATTTTTGCCAGTTTCTTTTTTTCTATAAAGGGTGTAGTGGACACCTTTACAAGAAATTCCGAGTTTTTTTGCGATTTGGCGTTCACTGTAGCCTTCCTCACGCAGAGTACAAATAGCGCTTCGCTGTTCAAGTGTGATTTGCTTGCGTTTTGCCATTTTCAATAAAAAAAGACGGTCAAGGAAGTAGTCGAAATCTTTTGAATACAGACGATGTTAATATCACAACCTTCGCGTTCTAATGCTCAAGTGTGACTAAATAAGGTCCAAAAAAGATAAAACTACAAAATATTTTCAATAAAACCGCATCAATGCATGAAAGAAAGTCCCCGGCGGATGAAGTAATAAAACACGTGTTTCGTCAAAATCCAGGAATTTGTTAAAACTCAAGGAATATGCACTAGTAATCCTTTTGTTTTGTGTTAAAAAATCACAAAAGGTCATAAAACTTTATTTTATTGCTATTATTTACCGCAGGGAGTCGGCAATCTTTTGTTTTGTTTGAAATCAGGTGTGCTTCCAAACTTTTGGACGGTAGTGTATATGAATGCAAACCACATTTGACCTACCTCTGAAAATGGTAACAATTCAAGGAACCTTTATACTCTGGATTGCATTCGACCAGTTTTGGAGTTACGACCTTTATAAATTAATGATAATTGATAGGATAGTATAATCGACCAGATTAGTTATATGGCTTTAAAGGTGTTTTCTTAAAAAAATTAAGGCTTGTTAGCTTGTATTACAATATTAGTATGGTGTGTGGAATTATTATTATTATTCAAACTACAAGTACTAGGAATAAGTATTTTGTATGCGGTAAATTGTACCTCCTTCACGTAGATTATCAACAGCCATTAGTCAGTCTTTCTTGTACTTTTAAGTGAGATTTATATCGGTGATGTATCAATTAGTAGAACATGAAGATAATATAGAAATATTTCACTCTAATTTAAAGTTTAGTTCGTTTGTTTCAAAATACTAATCTCAACGTCTATCATTCTAATTTATGAAATATGTTTGATTTGATAACTTGACAGTACGAAAATTATAGTAGAATGTCTATACATGCACTATGTAGTTAACGATTAATATATAATACGTGTATAATGACTAAGTCTAATTAATAAAGTCGTTGAAGAAAGAAGGAAAATATATGTATTTCGGTGCGACGAGACGAGACACTTGAATGGGTATAAAAACATATTCTTAAATAGGTAAATAGAATGAAAAAAAAATACACAATAAAAAAAATACAACATACACAACAGACAACAGTTCTGATGGTATAACAGTGGTAGAGCCATGCTTAAGGAGGAATGAACCGGCTCGACCAGTGTGAGGCCTTACAGAAAACCACAAGAATTAGCGAGGTTTCTGGAGACCCAACTCCCCCACCCTGCATCCTCTCCTCATCCCCACTCTTTTCTTTCCCCTCCCTGCATCCCCCCATACCCCATCACCCTCAAAGACGGTCAGATCAATTGCGAGTCTTGAGCTGCAGATGTCCATGAAAGGCGGCTGTCCCTAACTATCGAGTAACTCGTCTGTTTATCTGCTCCCCTTTATTATATATATATAAAAATAGTAAACACAAAAGAATACACAAATATGTACTCTGTTGAGAATGTGTCTCGCAACAAAGCTATTACATAAGGGAATAAAAAAAACTTTTTACTTTTGAAATTTTAACTTTACTACAATTAATATCGAAAATCTTATACAAGTATATATTAATAAACAAACTTTAGTCACGTCATGATTTGGTAGGTTACTTTAGTAAGAATTTCAAAGAGAAATTGCCTTGACATAAATAACAACAACAACACTGTCAAATATAGTTTTATTTGAGCAGGTCACCTCATTTTTCACAGCTAGTTACTTTGCCATGTCTAAGGAAGTCACACAATGACGCGAAAATTGCAAAAATGTGCGAGGTTTTGAATAAATATTGCGTATTTTCTAAGTTCACCATGCATCCCGTTATTAGCAGTTTGCTACCAATACTTTGATTAGTCATTGAAGATTAACTGGCTCTGGCAGGATTGGGTAGGCTTTCTATGGAGGCAGGGTTTCCCCGGTCATCCTCTGTAATTGAACATGCTCTACGATCGGTATCAGACCATTTTCACGGTTCCTAGTGTATCTTGTTTAAGGACCATTTCGGATATAGATTTGATGCAACTCATAGAGAACAGAACGTTGCTAATAAAGTGTCATCGCCTAAATAATAATATTAAAAATTAAATCTACTAAAATAACCTTAACCTACCCATTAACCTCATGCATAACTCAATAGCTATTGCTCTGAGCCCGTAAAAACAGCAGACATTTCTAATTAGCATTCTAGTGCGAATGTTTCGAATTGATGCATTATGTTGCATTTCAGTCACTATCAAAGAGATGACAACGATAGAAGGAGATACATAATGCTACTTACACTGAATAAATTATTGTGGACGTACTATCAGTTTGATGAATACCATTTGCTAGTTTATGTATCAAGTGCATTCATAAAGTGGAAGTGACAGGCCGTCTAATGAGTATAGATAAGCCGTTATGTTCTTGATTGCACTGGTTGTAATTATCACATTCTACAGCAATTTTGTTTAGATTATAGGCAATATTCTATTGTTATCTTCTTATTAATAAATTAGACACGCTCGTAATCTTGTTCTTAGTTACATTAGCCTTTCTAATCTTGCACGCAATACGCATGTAAAGATAATAAGAAATAAAGGCTCAGTCTTGGAATTAAATGATCTATACAAACTATGTACAGCATATAATAAAATACCGAATGGTGATACTTCAGCTTCTAACATTTCAGAGAGTTTTTGATTATTAAATACTGTGTAACGGTACATTTACTTTATAAAGTTCATTTTTTAACCCATTCCCCGAATTAGAAATAATTAAATAAAAGCAAATTTATCATTTTGCCACTCTTTTGACTTAGACACGCCTATAGTTGTGGAAAACCCCTGGGTCTAAATAAATTCGTGTTTGACTAAATATTTACACTTCACACCTCAATAGCGTCTCCAAGCTCAATGGGCTCACGATTCAAAAATGGCTCGCTCATAACGCTCACGGAATTTACGCCCTATTTAGGAATACCAAAAATCCTTTGATCATATTAGGGTCTAGTCGCCTCAGGCATAGCTAAAAATCTTAACAGTTGTGAGCAACACGATTTCTATACCTAACATCAAGGTCTTATATTGTGTAATGTATATGGTTTTTATATCTTTGTACGTGTTTTATATCGACAGCTGAACAGTAGTTATCATAAATACGCCGGCGAAACACTACAATTTTGATTAGATATGTATCATTCACTATGATATAAAGAATAATTTGGTAATAACTGTTAAGCACATCTTGAGACTAGGACATTAAAGATTTCATTTTAATGTTTTTTTTTTTTATTCATAACGTGATTAAAATATAGGAGGTTCTAGCGACGTGACCTCACTTGATCCTTGACTATGAGTTTAATTTTTAAAACATTGTAGGAACAAGATAGTAGTGAACCCTTTTAAAATAAGAACGAAGAATAGTTGCACTACGACATACGTTAACAAAATGTAAAGAAAATATATCGCTTGGTTTCCACGTGAAAAATCATAGATATCCATATAAAACCCTCGACCTATTAAATATATAAGTCAGAAACTTCCTTACTAAGAGATTATAATTACATTATGATATATGTATGTACGTATGAGGACAACTTTAAGATCACTAATAATAATTTATTTAGATAAAATAACTACGTTATAATTTTTAAAAGTTCTGTGAAAAAAAAAAAAAACATAATTTCTGGTGAAAAATATCTGAAGGGACCGGCAACGAATATTGGAAGGTCGCATTTAGTACATTATCGTATCGGCAAACATCAAACAGAATGCAATAAAATACAATATTATACAATACATTTTATATCGGCTACTGTAACGTGCCGGTCTCTCACATCTGTTCTTATCATTGTCGGCATTCTTTGATCTACTAATCCATTATCGCGTCACACTTTGCCACTATCTGTATATTGTTTTGTATATAATGAATGTACTGTAATGGTGTTTATTATAGATAGATAGTTTATTGTCATCACAGGTATACACAGTATTATAAGAGGGATCTTAATTCTAAAGTACAGAGCTCTGTGACATACCATACTAGACGGTGTACAATATTCCATGGCAAGCTTCGCTCTCATGGGGCAGTTCAACAGGAATGCAACGGTGTCATATCATCATTAACATCACTTCAGAAACGAAGAAAACCGTCCTCTTTCATGAATTCGGATATATCATAGTAAGCCCTTTCAGTTAACAAATTTCTTAGTTTACGTTTTATAATAGAAGTACTCAGTAACTTCCATGATTTTGGTAGTTTATTATAGATAGTCGGAGCCATACAGAATACACTTTTTCGCATAAAAGCTGTTTTAGCATTATGAAGGCAGAGTTTGGAATTGTCACGTCTATTCCTATGGACAAAATCAGACAGACGCTGAAACCTATTAGGATTTGCCATAATGAACATTATCGTTTCCAAAATGTATAAAGAAGGTAATGTCAATATCTTGTGTCTTATAAAATACGGTTTGCAACTCTCCGTTATTTCCAGTTTAAACATCGATCGAATGCACCTTTTCTGGGCCCGAAACGCTATATCATTATCCGTACTATTTCCCCAAAACATAATTCCATACCTAATAAATGATTCCGCTAATCCATAATAGGCAGTAATTAGAGTATCTGTGTTACTAACTGGTGCAAGTTGTCTAAGAGCATATGCAGCGTTACTTAATTTTTTACTAAGCGTTTCAATTTGAGGTTTCCAGTTCAACCTACTGTCAATCACTAATCCAAGAAACTTTGTAGTGTCAGCTTCAATTATATTAGTACTATTAAAATGAATATTCAGATTTTCAATTTTATGTGTACGTTGTCTAAAGTGAATTATCTTTGTTTTATTCAAGTTTATTATCAAATTATTAGCATTTAACCAATTTATGATAGAATTTAATGAATTATTTATGTCATTCTCATATGTTTCCCGGTCATTACAAGATATAGTCACAGTGCTGTCGTCCGCGAAAAGTGTCATTGGTTGTTCGGTAGCTTTAGGTAAATCGTTAATATACAAATTAAACAACAGTGGCCCCAGTACACTACCTTGTGGGACTCCATATTTTATTTCTCTTTCTGTTGACCGAAAGGTTTCCTCACGCTTAGTTTTGTTGTTAATTGCACTGATTTCTGTAACCTGCTTACGGTTAGAAAGATATGATTGTATTAGTTGAAGTACCTTTCCCCTAATGCCGTACGCTTCAAGTTTATCCATAAGATATCGATGGCGGACACAGTCAAACGCCTGTGTCATATCGCAGAATATGGCACTAACGGGTATTCTTTTATCTACATTCATCATGACGTTATGTAAAAAATCATAAATAGCTAAATTTATATTTTTGTTTTTTCGAAATCCGTTTTGTTCTTCTGCTAATATCTCATATCTCTCTAAGTAACTGTTAATTTCGCGATATAAGTACCTTTCAAATACCTTTGACATGACTGAGAGTAGTGCAATTGGTCTATAATTTATATATTTGGTATACTTACGTATATTTAACAAATGAAAAGAAATGTTATTAACATAACATATTGGAAATAAACATTAGGATGTCGTATGTTCGTTAACATAATTTGACTATTATTCGTTATGTCTCTTGTGTTGGTGATTTTAATAAGTGAATGCTGCCAACGTTTCATCCTTGTTGAAATTAGAGTCAAACGGTCAACCACTATGAGCAAAAAAAGGCAAACTGAAAGTTGTGACGCGCACATGCTTTGTTTAATCGTGCTCGTGCATATATACGTATGTACATATATTAAAAAAATAAAAAAGAAGGAGAAACACTTTCACAATCTCTTTAATTAAGTGTAAGACAACGTTTTTTTTTTTTGTTTCGCTGTGGACAACCTTGTAAACATTTTAGCACATGTAGCTTAGCATATTTAGATTAGAAAAATCATTCTAAAAAAAGAAACATGTGTGTCCCATAATGTGGGAGATGGCAAACTCGTTTCATCGGTTCTTTGCGGTTTTTATCGTGTACCCTCTATTCTGCAGAAAGCACGTGTGCACGCAGGACCAGTACGCTCTATAAAACATAAAAACACAGTGTATATATCCATGAGTTACCATATATACACAAATGAGAAGGTTTGTATTCGTTTTTACAATAACGTATTTTAATGCATGTTTGTGTATTTTACCTTTCATAGGCTGATATCAACTCATTTGCGACATACATATATACATATGTATATTATAACAACCTTTATCGACAGATTTATCACTACTCTATCAAGATATAGTGAAAGTCATAAGCGATATGATGGTTATTTAAATAATGTGACTGATAATGATAGAAAAGTGTTTATTTCAAATATATATTTTATATTTGAAACAAGAATGTACTGACTTTTTTTTTAATGTAAAATAGCACTACTAACAAAAACACACAGATTTTTTTGTCTCATAAATCAATTATATAAAATCAACGTTGTCAATCTCGATTTAAGGCTACATTACCGATTTTGTATATAAACAGTGATGATTGATTCAACATAATACTTAAAGATTCATTTTATTAATGATGGATTTACCATGGTATCTATTATTAGAAATGACGTATAGGTGGAATGATTCGATTATTTAAATAATTAGCTCTATAATATGCGATTAATGACTCACATGGACATAAAACGTACATGACATATTGGGAGCATGTATATCAATGAGTCTACTAAGCTAAACGCTTGCGTTAGGAGACAGACGTTAAACTCATTTGCAAGCAAATCCGCTTCGTCTCAATACTTGAAGCAATTCTTTTCATGACAGCGGTTAATGTGTCAGCAATGTACTGTAATGGATCCTCTACTGTAATCAGCGAATTAAACCAGGAGTGCTTTGCAGCCCGTTATCAGCTTCTACAATAAAGGTGTATGCAGAATATTTGGATTTTTTCTTTAAAAAAAAGACAACTCCCGCACTAGGATTAATTCTTGTGTTGCGGGGGTCTTTACAGACATTCAAATAACGGACACAAGGAATACCCAGACTCAGAATAACAATTTAAGGATTACAAGGATTACAGAAAGTGTTGTCCCGTGCGGGAATCGAACCCACAGCACGCTGCGCGGCAGCGTAGTGGCGAGGTGACCACTTAAACCGCTACGCCATCTGTGCAGTCATTTGGGTTAGAGCAACAATAATGTTGAATTTATTATAAATGCACCTAACAAGGCAAACTGATTATGCGCGCACAGAAAATCATAGAGGTAGCAATTAAGAATACTCTTTTAATAATAATACCAAGAAATAAGTAAAATCAACTCTGAATTTCTGTGGATTAAAAGCATAAGCAAAATACAGATGAGTGTGTGATGTAGATCACACGAGGCGTAAATAATAAGGAAACACTAAAGTGATAAACAGTAAAAGATCACTCGATAAAAAGTGATAACTCCTCTTGAGCAGTTTCTCTTATCGTTTAGAATAATAAGCACTTACCTACATATATTTGAACATCGACTATAATATATATTTGTTTATTTACGAATGTCACCAGTTCTACAACGATTGCACTGAATACTGACAAATGGATAACATTTATAAATAATCTACTAAATATATGAAGATTTGAGGTAATTTCTCTAGTTTGATTTCAAAGTAACTGATTTAATATCTATAAACTAGTGTAAATAGCCTTTAACACGTTTGAAGTTACCGCTCACTACCGGAGTGAACACTATGGTACGTAATATGTCAATTATATTTTCGTTATCAAGCTTAATGCATTTCGTGATGTTTTAACTATGGATTAGCATGTTTCAGAGATTACAGCCAGACAACTACTATTCGATGGGCAACATTTTGCTTTACTTGAGAAAATTTAAATCATTGAGCTATACCAGATTACAGCGTTCTGCTCAGATTGTAGCTCTTTAACTATAAGAGCTACAATCACTGCCCCGGTATTATTTACGTTCAAGGTTTAACGTAAATAAGACCGGGGCAGTGATATGTTTCTTATGCGTAGGACCATCCTGCAAAGAAAGAATACACAGCGCTGGTGACACCACTAGCGTTGAGCGTATATTTAAGCGGGTGCTTAAATATACGCCCAACGCTAGTAACTAATTGGGTTAAAAACTAAAGTGTTATTACCATGATTCAAATCATCTCTCTGAAGGAGGAAGAGAGGATAGTCATACTCCAAAAGAAAATGTTATACTTATTATCATTCTATTCGTTTAAGCAGTATACTTTTCCTTCTCTTCTATCTTTCGTTTTCTTTCAATGTACTCTCAATTTTCCAATTGAATTTCCTAATTGCTCGTGTGAATGCACTAGAATTGCAAAAAGGGCAAGCGTTGCTTACATAAGTAGAACTAAATTAAAGTCGGCAAAATGTGGGCATTTAATACGTCTCTGCCTAGTCCTGTAATGTATATATGTAGTAACAATGATAAAGTTTGTAATGAAAGCGTTAATGGTCATACAAAATCAATGGCTGATATGCCATTGATTTTGTATGACCAATAACGCTTTCATTACAAACTTTACCTACATTTCAAAATTTTAAAATTTAATTCATAAAGGCAAGTCAAAAGTAAATATTTGGTTACGCCGTTGAGTAAAATTATATATATGTAGTTTATAGAACCATACTAGTTTATTAGAACCGTATTTTTGACGAAATAAGGTTGAAATTCCTTTTTATTTCATGTATCGTAAATAGTTCTAAAATACACAAAATGTAGCACGGACTGACGCCACTTAAGGCCACCCAAGAAGAAGTTTTTGCACGCATCGGATTAGCTTACAGTTTATTTTGAAGCGAGGATCTGTAAAAATAATCACACTTTACGACTACCAAACTTAAAAAAACTCAAGTTTTGTAAATACTGTCCACTAAAATTGTCCATATTATTAAAATGACCAAGAATAATTAAATCTCCATAGAATGATGGATACAGTTAACGAACTGTATTCCGAATAAAAGTAATAACGGACCATTAAAATAAATAATAGTGAGAAGACATTTTTATCATTAGGTGAAACTGAAATTTAGCTCTCTCTCAAATATATTGCGAGTGAAGTTCTTTTGGACAAAAAACACTTACATATAAGGATTTTCAAATTCGTTATTAACTTCTTTCTGTAACTTGAAACCTGTAAAGTATACGTTTTTTTATTAAACAAATCAATTACTGCTACCTAATGGGTGGATGATACCAAAACCCAATAGGTATGTGTAAATAAATGAGTATATGAATGCTTATAAAGTTTTAGTCTACCAATTATGAAGATTAAAAGGCGAGTCTTCTAAAATCTTTTATCATCATCTGAAGTGCATAATTTTGGTAGCATATGTAATAAAATATCCATTGAAGCTAATATTTTCTGAGCAACATACCTAGTGTACTTCAGCACAGTGCCGCACATTCCCAACCCAAATACTAATATCATGTTTAAATATCCGTGTATATTTGTTAAGTACCCGCAAAGTACACATTGAATTTCATACAAAGAAGATTCCGCACTAGTAAACTAAGAAGTGTAACGACACCACTCTCAATACATTTGCCACTTCAAAAACGCAATCTAACACTAACGTTCATATAATGTGACGCAATTTCACGCCATTTTGATTTCAATTGTCGTAAAGCGCTACCTAGTTACATGGACCACACAACGTATGACTTATTATTTTTTATATAAATTTTTATTATATTTTAAAATAGTCCTCATTCCTATGAGCATAAACTTTAGTTTACAGAATGCGAAAGGCACATAAATGTTGTACATTTTTGATCGTGTCGATACCATTGATGATCAGTTTGTCAATCGAAATTATCTTTTTTATGCTATTCGCATGATGCTTTTTGATTTGTACTTTTATATACATTTATTTATGTAGAAAAAGGAAGTATGATAAAGCAAGTTTTTGTACCGAAAATGTATTTAAATTGTTTATGGCCATATGTTATAATAATAACAAGTCTTTTAATTAGAGAAGATTATTTAAATTAGGATAACAGTGTTAGGCAGACAATGGTTTAAGCTTAAGCAATTGCTTCGAATACTTAGTAATGAGAGAGAGAAAGAGACGCTCTAAGAAATACAAGTACTCCCACTTATATTTCTTAAAGTGTTACTTGAACCTTCTATTTAAAACATGCTAATAAGTATAAACTTTATGATATAAATTATAATTATAAGTAGTGAAATGAGAATACTAGTGTTATAAATTACATAAATAAAGTAGTTTTTAATACTATTAATACTAAAAGTGATAATTGTTAATCATAAAAATAAATCTCGTCCATACGCCTAAACTCACGATGTCCGACCAATTTTCTGTTCCATTCAAACTATAACGCATTGAAAGTGACAATTGATTTCGGTACGTGTCAAATGAATGTCCTGCATTCAACAATAACCAAGTAATTTGAAAATTGATTTTTACAAAGCAACGCTATTTTGAACTCTATTTAGTCGAGATAAGTTTACTTACGAGATTCTCAGATGTATAAAATAATTTTGTATGTATCAAAGTAACAATGTTTGTGTATTGAGGACCCCTGTTTGAACAACAAATTAGTTCCTTTATACGCCTATGAGTAGGGAAGTAATGATCTTTCGCCGGTTTACAGGGGAAAAAATAAACATGAAACAGATTGTATCACACTATATGTATTTCCTTTCAAATGGATTCGGTTCTCTTGCCATGTTTCATAGATTTTATCAAAATACTATTTTTAAAGTCGAACCTAATAAAGATAAGATAAGGCGTTTTAAAATCTATGTTTACATAGGATTATGGACCACCAAAGGCCACCAAATAGCCTCAGTAATAAAATCTAAAATCCTAGCCATTACAAAATTTTGCATAATATTGATAATACTGGCGTATGAACATATAAAAAAAAAACAAAGCGTGTACATCGGCTTCTTTTGACTATTATGCTGTAGTAAGAATGAAGAACAATGGGGGCGTCATAAACGTTCATTTTTTCTTGTAATAAAGCAATTCGGCCAACTGCTGGACGGCATTGTAAACTTCCGAATTGTAAAGTTATGTTACTAACAACCATTAGCGGCAAAGTACCAAAGGCAAATTTTAGAAAATGTTTATTTGCAAAATAAAATAGGTTAAAAATTGCATAAAACTTTTTTACTGCAGGGTTTGGCAGAAGTTTGGCTAGGTGAAATTTTTATTGCGCAAAACTTTACCCAAAGAGAAATTTTTATAAAAAACTATATAGAAATGTAGGCAATAATAAACACAACCGTTATAGTTTAAAAAGGTTGTACAACATCTACGGTCTAAGAGAAATGTGCTACAGATTTTTTTCAGGAAGCTTTTTAGAGTAAACGGTAATAAAGAATAATATTTGTCTTTGTTCATCTGAAAAGAAAGATGCACCAAACCATAAGATATATTTTAATTGTTTGGTGTTAACTGATATGAAGAAGTTGATTATTAGATATACTATAATCATTAAATTAAAAAATCAGTGTGTTTTATTTGTTTTATTATTTAAATTTAACATGAAAGTCATGAAACTTTAAATTTCATTAGTTTTATGAAAATTACCTACAATACTGCCTAAGTTAAGTTTTTTATTATCATAATATTAAAAACTATCTTGTCTATATAATGTACATTTGTGTATTGTGATACGATTCAAATAAAAGCAGAACATCACATAAAAAATCTTTAAGTATCAAATAGACCATCGTGAAGGAATATTCTAGATTTTACATCCTGTAAACAATAAATAACCATATAAAACCTTATTACTCTAAGCAGTTAAAATGTATACCTACAGACAAAGATTAAAAAGGAATAGTCAACTCAAAATGGTAATCTATAATCATCAAAGAAATATCTGCAATAAAAATGTGCAATAAAGTGAAATTTTGCTAGTTCTAATGTTGTAACAGTACTTCTTTCTCTGCGCAGTCCTTTGAAACAGTTACTTATTTATGGAGCCGATATTTTATTACCTAACCGTTTGAATAGTTTTATAACTGGCTACTTTCTTTCCGTTAGCCCAATTACAGTTGTTTGAAGACGCCGCTGTTACCATTCAAGTTTACTATACTATTTACTAAACAAGCTCAACCCACTCAATAAACTGTACATTGTGTGAGTGTTATGAAATGTGACTTAGTTCAAATATTAACTTACTTTTATTGCCTAGGCGAGGCTACTACAATGAAAACAGAATTATACGTATATAGTTTCAGAACAGATGCTACATGAGGTATGTCCAAATATTGCTCAATAAACAAGTTACCAATTTTAAAGGTGAAATAATTGCTCTCTTGCCAATTTTTTTTTTTTCGTTTCGATGTAAGTATTCTATAAATACAAATGTAATCTAATTTATACATATGTGAACCTTTAAACTCCTTGTTTCGTTCGCCTGTAAAAATAAAACAAGCGTCAGTATAGTTATTTAATTATTTTAATTAACAAGTAGATATTTATAAAACCAAATAATATTCTTCTTGTAATCGGTTCTAAACCCAAATGTTACAGAGTAGAACTAAGATCGCACCACGTTACTTGGGCCGCTGTGTCGATGGCAAACATTAGATCTTCCCAAACATTTTAGCTGTTACTAAGAGACGTAGGCCACGATGCTATAATGTGCAAATAGGAAATGAAAATGCAGTGAAATGTCGTTACGAGCACGGAAGAGAACAGTAAAAGAAAACTTAATTTAACTTTATAAAACCTTTTATATCATCAGGTCATGCATATTATTATTTTTTTATACTATAGGGGGATAGACAGTCACCTGATGGTAAGTGACAACAGCCGTCTATGGACAACCGCAACTTAAGAGTCACAAGTGCGCTGCCCGCCTTTGAAGGTAATGAGGGATTTAATGGGATGGGAAAGAGAGGAATGATGAGGAGATGGGAAATAAGAGAGGGGGATGAGGGGAGAGGAAAGAGGACATTTTAACGATGTGGTCGGTTAAAGTTGTTCATTTTATGAAATTATGGAGCTCATCAACATATGTATATATTGACGTATATACATATATTGACCTTATATATAATATGTATGTATATTTGAAATAAATTTAGTTTTTTTGTCCCTTTTTTATTTATCCATGGTCTACCAACAATTGTTAACATTTAAACTTATACCAAGTTGCATGTGAAAATACAAACTACGACTGGGTGCTGCGCGGTGTACTCTTGCCGGGTGTCGTTGTGACGTGCTACGCCGATGACACTCTCATGACGGCGCGGGGCAGGACGCACCGTGACGCAACCATAAAGGCTACGGCCGGGGTCGCCCAAGTCATTACTAGAATTCGGCGGCTGGGTCTTCAGGTGGCTCTCAACAAATCTGAGGCCCTCTGTTTTCATGGGCCTCGAAAGGGACCACCTAGAGGATCCAACCTTTGTGGTTCGCATCGGTATAGAGTCCTCCATGAAATATCTGGGACTCGTACTCGACAGCCGGTGGGACTTCGGACCTCATTTCCGAAGTCTGGCCCCCAAGCTCACGAGAGCAGCAGCGATGCCTCCTGTAGGAGACTGTATGTGGGAATCGTGCGGTCCATGGCCCTATATGGGGCCCCAATTTGGGCGGAGACCCTGACAATCCGTAATGTCGCAATTTTACGACGCCCACAACGGGTTATGGCTGTCAGGGTCGTGAGGGGATACCGCACGATCTCCTTTGAAGCGGCGAGTCTCCTAGCCGGAACTCCACCATGGGACCTGGAAGCGAAATCTCTCGCGATACTCTACCAGTGGCGTAGGGAGGCGCGAGGGGAGGGCCCGGGGCCTGCTCTTCGTGAAATCGAGGCGCAGCGGCCGGTCGTATAGGCCGGGAGCCAACGCCTGTGTGCCACCACTGCGGGGGCTGCCGCGAGGATACTGCACTCCACACGTTGGTGGAATGCTCTGCGTGGGCACAGCAACGTGCCGACCTCGTGGCGGCTATCGATGTGGGTAGCCTCTCGCTGGAGACCATGATTATATCTATGGTCCAAAGCGGGGGTGCGTGGGATTCCGTCGCCTCATATTGCGAGGCAGTGATGGTTGACAAAGAAGCGGCGGAAAGGGAACGGGAGAGAGCTAGTACTCTTCCGTCCCGCAGAAGACGCACCAGGCGCCGGAGAGAGCAAAACGATCTCCGGCCTCCATAAGCGCTTGCCTGAGGGCGATGGATGGGGATATCCATCGCCCTAGCAGAAGCAGGCCTGAGGTGGTGGCGCGACGTGTTCTGCGCGTGCCACTCCCTAAATCAGAGGTAGGATCACACCATAGCGGGGTCGCCTCGTTAAAAGGCGGCCAAGTCTGCTGGGGTCACAGGGTTTTCCTTTCTAGGGTATACCTGAGGTCCCGGCTACAAGACGCGATGATGGAACACTGTGTGGTTTTAGTCGGTTCGAGTCCGACATACCACCTTACCGGCCCCGGTAGGGTGATGACCCGTGGGGGTTTCCACACATAAAAAAAAAAAAAAAAAATGTGAAAATACAAAACTTAATGTTACAATTACTTAAAGGTAAACATCGCATTTAAAATATTATAAAAATTACAAACAGTAAGTAAGTAGTCATGAAGAGGCGTATTCATTAAATGTGTTATTTTTCAATATATGTATGGTCACCTTGCAATATTTAATTAAAACAGAAATTGTCTTACAGAGAAAAAGATAAATCAATAAAAAACAATTGCTTTTAGTAAAAACAACGACTCAAAAAAACAATATTTAAAAGTTATTTAATGTCTTTTGCAAAATAATGGCATAAATGATCACTACAACATTAAAAAAAAAATACTTAACGCAAAAAAGTGTTAAAAACCCTTTTGCAATCCTTTCGTCAAATTACCCCGTTACCAAAAACATCCATAAAAACATTAAAAACAATCTTTAATTTTACAGTTAAACAAAGTAAGCAAATATTTCTGAAACAGCATGTTTACAACCTAAAGGGTTCGCTAAAACTTGGCAATACTGAAGAAATGCAATAAAATCAAAAATCGCGTTACCCGTTCGCAATTTATGTACAATAAACATTTACAAGGTTATTCGCGAATTAGTTTATGCTATATCACTCCTTAGCTTTACTTAAAAGAGTATATTTTACTTTGAAAGATTCTTCGTAGTTAACAGTTACAAACACGTGATATTATTTTCACCCTATTCGTTGCCTTAACTAAGACCGCTTTGTCCTAACAGTTATTGAATAACAATTAAAGGGGACCGCTATCTTTCAAAAGAAGAGTTGCATTTATTTGGGACATAACAAAACAATTGTTTCTTTTAACTGTTGTCGTCAGCGCGAAACAGTATAACTCATAAATTCAGTTTTATGGCAATGAAAGAGTTGTCTTTGACAAATAAAGGGTAATTAGGATGTAAAAGTGAAATTCTCTCTGCATTTGGTGCATTCGCAACGCCCATTACGAAAGGCTTATAGAAGGGTTGGTTACTTTCACTGAGATTATTCACCATTTTCTTAGAAATTGGTCTATCTACACATATTTTATAAGAATGTAATACAAATACGAATAGAGATATTTAGAAATATTTTTACAAAGTTATATATACATGTTACAAAATAAACCAATCGGAATATAAACGATCGGTGATGTGCATTTCTTAAAGCAAAGAAATTCGAATAAAATTCAGACAAGGAGCTAAGCCATGTGTATAGTTAAATTAAGTGCCGGGAGCGTAATGGCTAAGCGGTCGATCAAGTGGTTGCGGTTCGAACCCACTACCGTCGTGAACCCCCTCCTAATACAAGCATTTTAGCTTAGCTGGGGGCTTAACGAGAATACTAGTAATGTGTGACCCAATTTTAAATTACTAATATTCTTTATAATTAAAAAAAAACGTGTATTTAGTGGGATATAATAACAGTAAACGTCCACCTTTTGCCGCATATAGTCTAGTATCATTTACGTAATAGGAAGCAAGACTAACTAATTGACTAACATGGAATTTTGAGAATACAATTGGAAAAATCGGAGCATATTTAAAGGCATATTGATTATAGGTACGGCTAGATTGAGGAGTGTGAGCAATAGTTAAGTAACTCGAATTAGCTGATGGTGCGAAGTCCGATTGAAAACAACCCATGTTTTTCATTATTAACTAATCTTCGATGTTCAATAATAGTTAAAGAAGATATCATATATCGAGAAATGACAAATGTATTAGGAAAACAGCTTCTTCCCAATCGTACTAAATTAATACAATATTTATCTTTTAAATATAAAAATACTTAAAATTGTAAATGCTATGTAATGTGTCACTATTACTTTTGTAATATTTTATTGTATGTATGTACATACTTAGGAAGAAGGATTAAGTATATTACTACTTATTTATAGTTGTACAGGATGCGAGGACGTTTCTACTTTATTAGTCATCACTCATCACATTAGTTATGAGTTTCTACTGTATTTGAGTTAAAAAGCGAAACTTTTATTAGATTTCTAACAAAGACATAATTCATCTACTGTTGATAAACAAAGAAGCAAATAGTTCGTTGAAAGTAAAAACAGTTATTGACTACTAAGGCAGTCTACTCTAATAAAATGCTCCACTTTTGAAATATTTATTAGTTTCCATAAAGGTTCGTATTAAAAAAACTTCTAACTGTCGTCAAGCTTGTGCTGGAAGCGGTTGTATAACGGAGCCTTGAAGTAGAGATGACAAGTTGTTTAGAATATATTCGTTCTTAGAAATGGAAACCGAAATTTTGACAAACTGCGGTGTCAAATGCAGCGTGGAGAAGTTGAACAATAGCGCGTGGGACGTAAGCGTGCCTTCGTGTTTTGACCATTTCAATAAGTATAGAAAAGAATAAGTTACCAAAGTAATTATTGGACGAATAGTGTTTAACTGTAGCTTAGCGGGACATCGGACTGCGACAATGTGAGTGTATTTAGGCGTGAACAACCGAAGTTCGAAATGTCCTGTTAATTTCATAGATACCTTGGTGAAGAACACAGGCATACAATATCTTATTCGTATTCACTTTCAAGCGTGAAGTAATTGGGGATTATTTGTGTCCACAAAAGATCAATATTTACGTTGGACAGTAAATGGAACATAAATATACTTACCAAATTTACCCATGTACCTTTTTGTAGTTATTACAGTAATACCTAAAGCCTACCTGTAAATATAAAATACATACATACAAAAACATTATTTAGGATTTTAAAATAGTTTGAATCATAATTGTAATCAAATACCTACTTCGTCTTTTAGTAGTTTCTTTAGTAACTAGTTTCTTATATTTCTTTCATTAACATTCCTGCCTAATAGATCTTAAAAAGTGTGCCATTTTTATATACCTACCATATGTTAAGAATACGAGTAGTGCAGTAGCTTACTAAATGTATGTCAAAAATTATCTCATAATACTAAAAAAACAGGAATTCACAAGAAGACACGCAAATTAATAAAAACTTTCAAACCACATGTGACACATTGAAATATGATCCTCGACTTCTGTGTCGAGAGTTTGTCATTTGGTAGTATTGATTTCGCGGAGAATTTCACCGAAACGGCAAATTTTGTGACGGGTTGATCCCCGTTTAAATAGCTCGTGAAATTGGTACAGAAAAAACTGCAAATTTAAAGGAGAACTCTGAAGCTTGTATTAATATTAATAATTAAGGTACGTTAAAAAATCAAACGTAATTTTTTTGGGAAAATATAAAAAAAATGTGGTGTTTTCCGAAAATGGAATAATTTGAAAATTTTAAGATATAGCTATAACAATAAAATATATGTAAAATAAAAACTTTGACTATTACAAACATACGTCATAAAAAACATCTTCGCCTGCCGGTAGCGTTCCCAATATAAGTATATTAGATTATAGATATCTTTGAAGTGTCGATCGGCTAAGCGCATTGTTATATAAAATTAAAGATATATTTTGAGATTAGGACATGACCTAAATTATCATCTAAATACAATTAGGAAAATCAAGTAAAAGGAATTGTTTGTTTATTGATCCCTCTCCAAGTACCAGTGTATGACACATCGACATCACACTATTATCACTAACATATGTATGTACGTGTGGCTGAAACTGTATCGCTTCTGAGAAGTGCTGTTCATTAGTGATTAGTCTGATTAGATGCTGTGGGTGCGTACTGGTCATTAATATATAGATATGGGGTTTAATAGTCACGTCTGGTCAAAATGAATCTATTTAAGAATACTTTTTTGTAAGTATGTTGCATATATACTGAAATTATTGACTCTCGCTATACATAAATAGGATAAATAATGTGGTGTAATTGTTTTAAAATTAGCCTTAAAATAAAAAGAGTGTGTCTGTTGTAGGTACTGTGATCTGCACTTACATTATGTTTATACCAAATAATGGCATCCGTTAGGAGTACTATTCCTGATAACAGGCGTTGTACCTACACTACCTAAAGGCCAGACCCTTATTTTAAATATTTAAATAAATTGTTCCAGTATGGTTATGAAAGACAGATGAGCAGATAAGGAGAGGATGAAGGTAACAAAACGAGTCGACATCGTTACATACGACATTATCCTACTCTTGTACAGCAATGTGTCGTATCGTATCTCATAGATTAATATACGAGTATATCCAGCCCATGAAAAGAAAATCCAGTTGAGGCATGTTTCAGGAAAGTAGTTATAGGTCTCCGTGCCATCATTGGCAACTCATTTCTCTTCTCTTTGTTTTACCTTTCACAAAAGTAGGTATGACGTGTTACAGTCCCTAAAGCTCATTTCAACCGGTTATTTTTAAAGCAATGAGCAATATGGTTATCTACTTAATCGCAAGTGGGGTGACGCAATGAATCGACTATTGACGGCCCTGCAGCATATTGTAACTCGATCGGTGGGTGGATGGTTCAGCATCTGGTTCTGTTATCGGTGACTCCCGCCCAGTTGACTGTTACAATTATTGATTGCAATCACATGATTATAAAACGAATGTGTCACGTATTTTATATCAGTGAATCAGACTTTATACCTGGGTATGTGTATTTTTTTATAAACGGGAACTCCTTGAGATTGAAAGTATTATTTCTCAAAGTTATTGTAACCAACGAAACTCACAAAATGGAGTCTGTTAGCGACATTACGTAATAAAATACCGTTAATTTAGTAGGTAAAGTCCATTTTTAACAATGATTCGATTTCATCGGAAAGTTGTTGAACCACATCAAAATCATAGTTTCTATCCTCAACTTCAGTTTTCATTGTAGATGCAAGTATTGATATATGATTATTATTATATGATACTATGTTTCTGCTTCGGTACTGTATTTATTATGATTACTATATGATACTGTATTTCTCACTCGCTTTACTTTACTTTACTCGCTCCCAACCCTTACATTAAAAACAACCACTTGAGTAGCAATAATGATCACTACTTGAAACGTACACATGTTAACGTCTGCCCATTGCCTTATCACATCATTTACGATGGAGATAAATTCTTCTCGCTCTCGTGTTAAAGGCGAACTTCTTTTAACTTTAAGCTATTTCAGCGCTAATCAAATACAGCGCTCGTATATTATTATTCATTTCTATAACATATACCTACAACTAAGCAAATCGCATGCTACGTGAAGAGATATATGTCGTAACTACGAATTTTTATTTATATCAACGAATACGTCTTCTAAACAATATTGACCTGAGCAGTATCAACATAATATCACCAGTTTGATGCTGATAAAATGTATTGTAAAACATTTACAGATAATTTGTATTTTAAATTAATATACTCAATAGCGGGGTACATATACAATTCTAGTCAATTTCGAATCCGCTTTTAGCGCTTTCATCCCCTCTCGAAGCCTGTTTTTGCTAATGTATGTAACCTTACACCCTCTCGAGATCCCACAGCTTTAAGATAAAGGCAGTGAACGTTTCAGAGTACTTGCTGAGCACTTTTTATCTACAGTAAAGTATTTTTAACACTCAGCTTTAAGAGTGTTAACTATTTTTGTGAAACTACGATAACTATTGCTAAGTTTGGATAAGAGCCACAAGACTAATTATGTGGCACATACTATAAGAAAGGACGTTTGCTAAAATTGTTTGTAGATATTTTTAGATGATTCATTTTCACACGGTAGAGATGGAATTTTTGTAATGCACTGACTTTTTTTTTACACAACTAAAGATCCTTAGCGTTTTGTTTAACATAAGTGTTTTAGTTGTTAGGATAACTTTGAACTTCCATATTGATAGTTCTACAGCTATAACAGATTGCATGATGATTCTATAAAATAAAAAAATAAAAAGGCATATTAAAAAAATATTCAGGGGAATCTTACCAACCCGTTGAGTTGTGATGTGGGTCTGTAATTCACATTGCATAATTCATATAATATCAGTGTCAGTTGTTTTATGTGTTGGCTGAAGCATAGTGTAAGGGTTACATGAAATTAAATCAAAGTACGCTCGTACTTTGATTTCAAGAAATGGGCCATTAATAATTATTTAGATAAAAACAGTTAAGCATATGTATATATAGATAGTAGTAAAGCATTATTTAGGCATTGTATGTATAGGTATAATACTAGTATAGTGTAACCTATAAACCTAAATTAAAACTTGATGTTTAAATGTTGTGAACTGGGGATTAGATTACATTATTTATTTAAATGACACTACCGTCGCGACTTGACGACTTTCTCCTTGAAAAAAACCGAAACTAGTCGGGCATCCCCGAAATACTCCCGTGTGTAAAACCGTATATTTAAATAGATATGAAAGAAACTCGCGAAAGTTTTTCTTCTAGATAACATCAAACGTAAATTGTGTAAGTAACGTAACGAAAATAAATATTTCGAGTAATCTTTCTATAGTGCTCAGCTACTCTTACATACCTGCATAAGTGTAATAACTACTTCCTACAGGGTAGACAGAAACCACAGCCTTCTTTATGCTTCCGCCATACAATACTAAATCAGCTTCCTCTACCGTAAATAGACATTTTGTGTTGTGAAGTAAATGTGTAGTCATAGAAGTAGCAGAAACTTTAATTATTAAAACAGATTTATAGCACTAAATAATAGATCTACTATCTGTGCCTCACAAAAGTACATTTCGGATTGTCATCTGTCACTTAGACCGATGGCACATTAACGTGGTACAATAAAACATCTACGCAAGGGTTTTTATTACGGAAACAAGCGTTCCGCGAATTGTAACAGTAATAAATTTCAGTTTTTACAGTCATAAAATGTCAATCATGTGTACACCCTGCGTTATAGTTACTATAGACAATATTACTACTAGCAGTTCTGAAATTACATACTATGCCTTAACAACATAGCATAGAGTTAAAAATATATTTTTTGGAAAGCTGTAAAAAGTGGAATCTATTTACAATACCTTTGAAAAGTTTTCTAGCGGCATTATACACATGTAATCTTAATTTGCAGGTTGTAAGATTTAAAATCAATTGGAGTTTTTGAAAACGGTCGTACTGTGCATCTCAAAGGGTTGTGACATAACATGTTGAGGCAAATCCCACTATAAAGTTTTTAGTATCTAGAAAAAAGTTGGGAACAAAATTTTAACACAATCAAAGGCACTTAAATCGATTATGTTTACGTTAAACGTTGAAAGGATATGATTGTAAAAACGGTAGGACGAATTTTTAAGTAGTAAATCAAATTATATAGAATTTAATTTCCTAATGCTTGCTGTTGGTACACCTTTACTGTATCTGCTACTTTATAAAACATGGCACATTAAATTTTTATTTTTCTTTATTATTTAAATTCGTTCACTGATAAGTGTGTGATTAACATAAAACATTGAAGGATGTCTAAAGAGATATTTCATGTTTTGAGTCAAGCTGTATAAACTTTTACATAAGCTGAAGCGCAGCTCATTCGATAACGAATTTCATATTTTATTGATGATTAATAAGTTCGAGTCCTTTATTGTACTGCTATTTGTTAGTGTCTTGTTACCAATTTCAAAATGTGGTGCTAATTACATGAGAGTTACATTTCTTTACACATTATTATTATCATTACACACATAAGTTTCTTATCACGAATTCGATAAGAGTATAGACATGGTGTAAAGTGTTGAGATGTGTATTATTTGTACAGTTCAAACAGTAGGGAGGGGAGACCATTATTGAATATAGCAAAATAATAGCGCAGAAAAAACAAACTACGTGATTCAACATACTACATGCAAAGCACATGATAATAAAAAAATATACCTGTCTACAATAAAAGCGTCAACAATGCCATCGTTTAGTCTCATTAACGATTGAAAGGACGAAGAACAAAATAACTAAAATTCTCCGTATGAACCAAAAAATCTTTGTAAACGTCAATAATTTTAAATGGTTTTTCTATGTTAAACAATGGATAGACATGGGCGCAGCATTGTCTACTATTGTGTACTATTATGTGTTTTGTTTTCTTAATGTGGATGTTAATGGTGTATCCGTCTGTGTATCACAAACACTGATTTTGCGCTTAATGCGTGTAATATTATGGTGTTTGCACCCCGCTGATTAGATGTACACGCCATAATTATGTGTTTGTTAGGCTCTTTGATAGTGATGCCGTTAGCTTTCAAATGTATATATTCATTTTTCTTCTTTATTTTTATGATTTTGACTAGCTAGCTAGTAACATTTCGGAACAAGCCTGTGTCAAGTGGACTTGAAACTGTAGTTGTTAAAACTATTATTACAATAATATAATTTGTCGACCACTGTACTGAAGAAGAAAAGAAGCTGAACATTAGCAACAATTTCAGTTTTATATATATAGTGTATGTGTTCAATATTAGCACATGAATGGTATTAAAATAAAGCTGTGCTGGTCTATACGTTAAAAGAGCATTTAAAGCTATATGTAAATAGCTGTACATTTCTGATTTGTTTATTAAAATACAGTTAAAATCAGCATAGCAAAACAGGATCCATATGTTCCTAGTTCCTTCAAGTTTTTTTTTTTGTGTGGTATATGGGGCAAACGAGCAGAGGGTTCATCTGAGGGTAAATGACTCTTTTCTTGAAGGTTTAAAGGACACATCGGTCCGGAAATACGGCAGGCGACAATTTGTTGCACAGTCTGGTTGTCCGAGGCAAAAAGCTTTTGGAGAAGCAACCAGCACAGTGGTGGAGTACCAACCATAAAGGTGATGGGGATGGAAATTTTGTCGCGTAGAAAGGTGGCGGAACCTGCGGCCAGAATAAGTCCGAACAATTCCTCTGAACACTCCCCATGATACAAGCGATAGAGAATGCAGAGTGAATCTACATCTATACGTAAAACCAAGGTGTGAAGCCGATCAGAATTATCCTGGCAATCGATGATGCGAATCGCTCTCCATTGAAGCGGTCAAAAGGGGGAACTGGTACTGGGGTGTACCTGCATAGACATGAGAACAGTATTCCATGATGCGGCTGAACCTGCGCCTCATAAACTTGCAGGCGGTGGGTGGTAGCTGGGGGAAATACTGTCTCGATCTTTTAAGCAAACCAAGCATCTTCGAGGCTAATTTGGCCTTACCCTCTAAGTGACTGGGAAACTGGACTTCGCCCAACATTTCGACGCCGAGGATTCCGGTGATGGCTGATGCACTAAAGGAAGTGCTTTCAAAGCGAGGTGATACGACCAATGGTACATTTTTAGGGATGAACGCGCAAGCGTGTGTCTACGTGGAGTTAAATTGGCATTGATTAAATCGACCCCAATCTAAAACTTTTTCTAAAGAAGTTTCGATGTCAGACACAAGTCGGCTAGATCGGCTCTCGATGACGTTTGCCCGAGAAATTATGTAATCACATATTCGGCTTAGATACTATAAGTATAACGTAAATATTATGTTACCTATATATAAGCATGCTTTTTACATACATATGGGCAATGTGAGAGAATAAAGAAATCGCATTTAAGATTTTTTTCTCAGATCGCACATTTTAACTTAAAAAGCTATGCAATCCTGGGCACTATTAATTAAAGTCTGTTCTCACTATAATACGGTAACACATCAACTGTTATATTTTTATGTTCTATGTAGGTCATTTTCATATAATGTGTATTGGTATGGGAGTAACAGACAGATACAACTGCCACGTGGCTCTACACGAACATGTTAAAAAACTGAAAGTTACCAAGAAGTCAAAAACAACAACAAAAAAGTGTATTTGCATCGTTTTAAAAAAATGCTTTTGGCTTTTCTATTCTATGTACTTCGTGTGGCAAATAATGATTGCATTAAGTATTTGTTAGGGTGTGGAAATACCGCACACTAAAGTTTTGTAAAAACTGTTGTTCCTTTTTGTGTTTCTCTATGCCTAGAATAAAAAAAGACACCGTAGCGAAACTATTTGATTATAATAAAGTGTAGAATATACAGTTTGTAAGATCACTCATGAATTACTATTTCTTACTACCTTACTACTATTATAAATGCAAAAGTTTGAATGGATATTAGTAACTCAGTCACGCCAGAGCGGCTAAATGGATCTAGATAAAACTTGACGAAGATTATATGTTATAATCTGGAATATAACACATATCTATGCATAGGACCGTAGCGAAAGTATTTGATTAAAATAAAGTGTTGAATATACGTACAGTTTTATCGGTTACAATTGAAAGAAATCACTTAAGAATTGGTTACTATTTCTTACTGTCTATACTATCTATATACTACTGTATTAAAGAAAGTAAGTAAGTATTTACTCAAGACTTTTATCCATAAAAATCCAAAATTTCCACACGAACGAAGTGGCAGCTTTTATTTTGTGAAATGCAATATTCTAGTTCTTTACTTAGTGTATATGGTCTTATAAAACCTTTAATCAATATATAAATTTATGTTTCCCTTTTGTCAAAATTTCTCACAGACTTGACTTTGACCGAATAGAAATATGTAAACATTATTTTTTTATTATTATTAAAACTAAATAGTAATAGTAAATAGTGGTAGTAGTAATAAAAATCTAAGAGACTTAACAAAAGTTTTTCTTAAGTCTTTAGTCTTAGTCTCAGTCTAAGTCCTTAGAGCTTTTATAAATTTTGGATAAGTAGGAAAAAATCGGAAGTTCGGGATCGGTGGATAGATTGCAAGATAAGAAAGAAGAAATCTTACCCATAGACTATTTGAATAAGTACACGATAGTTGTATTTATTGCAGCTCTTACAGATAGGACACCAAAGTTTAAAAAACGTCAGTTGTCAAAAATATTTTTAGAACATATCCATGAACTACAAAACTTCGCAAAAAATGCCATTAGCCTGTTTCGACCTTCCTAAAAAGAATTCTTGTATTTTGTCATTTATTTATTCATCTTTTATTTTGAATTTGAAATTATTTTTAATTGTTTTATGATGCAGGCGCGTGGATGGAGTGCGCCACGGTGTACGCACCATCTTAAACACAATTTGTACTATTATATACCATCATTCTATAATCGCCTTTTGTTTGACGCATTAGGGCAGATATTTCTTTAAAGTTTGACTAGGATGAAAAAAAAAAAATGGTCCTAACTATAGTCAAAACGGATGACGAAGGCTGTAAAGTCATTGTTGTCAACAACGTCAACCGTTGACATTGAACATTACAGTAATTACTGTTAAAATTATATTTTGTATGGCATAAAAACGGACTAATATTATTATTGTAAGTCTATATTTTTATGTAGAAACTTATAAAGTACCTACCCTTCAAATTTACACTATAATAATACATCTAAAATTTAATACGAAAAATATTTTGTCATGTACATATATATAATATGTACATAGAGTTGAATGATAAAGCAATATAAATGATAAAGAAGACGTGAGTGATTTACTGCTTCACCTGGGTTTGGCTTCTCCTGCTAACTCGTACGTATCTTTATCCTAGAAGCGTGTCAAATCACAACATAGTCAATAAGGTCTATCTTCTGCTAAGCCCCTTGTCATGGATTCGGGGATACGTATAGGTTAGAGTTTATTCTTACAAAGCCAAAAAACGGACGTAAAACACAAATGATTTGTACAATATTGAAAATATTATAACATAAGATAAACGTAACAACATGATCTGTTAAAATAAAAGCCATGTTTTTTGAATATATATTAGAAAATATGTGACGTTATCCAAGTGATATTTTGACAGTTCTCCATGTAAATTTAATACTGTAGATTGTTTTGTCACTACTTACTCGTATAACACAGGTATAATTCTAAGATAATACTAATAACTTGCTGATAATAAAAGTATTAAAACATAAATTCATTAATCGATATGACATAAGTTAATATATTTATATAAAACATAAACATAGGAGACAGATTTTTCAATTATGTACATTGTAATTACGACACACAGTCTAGTAGCATCGTAATAGATAAAAAAATGTCAATGTCTTGTCAAAATTCAGATAAAAAAAAATATTTATTTATTGTTTTATAAACTGAAATGTATTCTGCAAGTGGCGGCCTTTGGCTATTTTTTCTTCTCTTTATGGGAAGACCGTAATGTAATGGAAGTATCTAATCACTAAAAATGCTATAAAATATGCGTGTCTTCCGCTCTTAAGAAGTAGGTGATACGAAAGTTACATTGTCGATAACCGTTCACCATTAGACTGGATGTATACTTGCTCTTCACTTGTTTAATTTTACCTTACTATTCACATGAACGAACACTCTCTTTATCCAAGTCCCGAAGTTTACTTTAATAGTCGTATCTACAAGATAAGCTGATATAGGAATATTTTTTACGAAAATCACAAAAAGGCCAACGAAATATCTACTTATAATATTTAATCCATGCTAATATATTATAAATATAATTTAACGATGGTAAATAACATATAAAGTCATTTCAGTAATTTCCCACAGAGTTAAAAAGTAGTTGATATTACTGGTCAAATATTTGAGATGATAATGAAATAATTTTACAGATAACATACGTGTGAATCAGCGTGACGTCGTTTCGGAATCCTTATAATTGGATTACAGGTGAATATGTACACTGTATACATTATATCAAATCATGTTCAACCTCATCACTGTCAGTCACGATACACATTGTTCTCAATTATTTCCAAACGCTTTCAAATATTTTGCTTACCTTCTACAAATTTTAATTTCATCATAATTAAATTAAGAACTTACAAAAAGTGTTAAATACAATAGTGTGACCTGATGACAACACATCACATCCTTATTACTTTGTGTTAAAAGTAGCCCTGCTAACTCTATTTACCCTGAACAACTACATTTTTTTTATATGTAAGCCTACCACAATGACTCCAAAAGTGGTGGTCACCATCCTTATTGCAAGTGCAGTTAACACACCATGGTGACCCACTATATGGCGGCCTGGTGAATTGCTTTTTTACGCCCCGCTTAAAAGACCCGGAATCAACGTGTATGTAGCCTGATGAATAATTCGTTCAGGATACATGCCATAAGTTCTTAAATTCTGCAGAAATCGAAGATTTATTTAAAGGTTATATTGGGATGAAAGGAAAGCACTGACTTTATTGATATGCTTTCAGTATTATTGAGCTTTAAAATCCGACCTTCACCGAAAAAATCATTTATTTATATTGCTGTGTACCGTTCACCTATCTTATTCATATTAGCCTACCCGTTTGACATGCTACCGAATCATACACATACATGATAAAATATTTTTCTTGGGAATTTGTCGTATCAGTCAAGTGCTGACCTAATGGGCGGCAGAATGTTAAATGTTATCACTCGTGAGAATTTGTTTACTAAATATTCTTCCGGTATATAATCACATTTATTATGACGTCATATTATGGTATTAAATACGTATTAACACTAAACAAGCACATTTTGTAAAGTGAATAATATATCTCTCTAAACATTTAAACTAAACTTTAGGAATCATAAGTGTATTCATAAGTGAGATTCGGTATAACCATGCCTTGCCATTAAAATAGCAGATTGGTTTACCAATTAGCGCAGTCTAAGTCGTGCCTATAAAAACTGTTGAACGTTTTGCAGACATGTTCTATTTGTGATTTATAATTAATTTTATGATCTATATAAATAATTATCTAACTTTTTTATTATTAATGGTTTTCCTCAAACACTAAATCTTTACTTCTCTGAAATCGTCATGATTTAATACTAGTAATTTTTATTGTTCAATATAGGTACTTATCGTAGACAAGTGACTATTGCGCAAGATTCGAAACATGACATCACGGTAAGAGCACATATACCTAAACACTAATAATAAAAATACATAGAATGAATACGACCGACCACTTAATGCAATAATGACTTTTAATTTTAACTTTGTTTCACTTATCGAAGTGAAAACTTAAGATATATAAATAAACCAAACTATTTACCACTAGGTACACAGGCATTACTTGTTCTCACTCTCACCGCCACCGCCGCGACGCGCAACTATTTAATAATATTGTTCCGTCAGTGATCCGTCTTATCATTCTTTTATATTGCTAAGTAACATATCATGATAGTTTTCAAGTAGTAATCAAAGAAAAACCCATACGATCGGGAAGACGCATGTAAATCAGCCGTAAATTACGTCTTTTTTTAAATAAAGATATTTCATTAAAATTTAATGTTATTGTGTAGCTTAATCGAAGTTTACCTATATGTGTGGATGCCTTATTATAACATACATAAGTTTCACCTAGCTCAAAACAGCATGAATTTAAAAAGCGAATTTTAGTTTCAGAGCATGTGACATGACAGACTGAAAGTACAATGTCAATTAAAGAGCACTCCTCCTGCTCCCAAACCCTGCTGCTTCTTCCAGATAAAAGTAAGCATGTAACTCATTATATAAATATATACATAGTCGTAGTGATACTTAGTCTTAAAATGTTATCAGTAGATTTCGATTCTCAACACATTTTGTTACACTTTACGTGTTGCGAAATTATTTAGAAAAAAACGTCAGCGGTACATCAAAAGTAGTGTGGGAAAGTAGATCAAGCGATCTGTTTGCTTAAGGAAAGATTCACTACCTCAGAGATAGTAGTAAATACTATAATCCTTCACCAATATGCTGTCAATCGGGTGTCTTGATATCTTATTTGTTGAATGCTTGAAACGTCACCTAACATACTGGAGATCACTGGGAAATTGGGTTCAGTAAACATTTTATAAATTCTTCAAGAATGATAGATTAGTATGATTGATGGGTTGCTGACCTGAAGTTTTGATGTTTTTTTTGACGACAGCATTTACTGCTTAGTTTTAAAAGAAAGCCTGAATCACTTGTTGCTCGATGTATACCACAACTATATTTTAATTACTTTTAGTTTATAATACCTACCTAGTGTTTATGTTGATTTGTCAGTCAATTCAGTAGTTTACTTCTGGATGTAATTTTCCTATGTACTGTTCTGTACTCCTGATAACATGTATGCTATGTCATGACTATGAGCCTCATAGTAAAAGTAATGAACATACGCGTGAAAGTAATGAAGAACGTAGTAAACTCACAATTACATTATTGCAGTATTAGTGAAGATTCCAATTCATTCTTTATATTTCACGACGATTTTAAACGTAGTAAATCCAAAAGAACTGACATTCTTAATTAATTATTTAAAAAAAAAATACACCCAAATGTTATAATTATATTATAAGTTAGTGAGTATGCAGATACTATATATTAGGGATAGGTATGTTATACATATTTATAGCATAGCTTGGAATTTATCCCTAATTTACCAATTCATCAAGCATATATTAAAACAAATTGCATCGTATCAAAATCACAGTCACGTTACAGGGTTTTAAACAGATGCCCAGTTATCGGTTATCGGATCAATGTGACACGCGATATCACCACCCGCGGTGAACATGAACTATACGGGTGCAATTAGGAGATACCAAGTTTTTTATTTTTCTCACAGATAATATACGTATTTATTTATAGGTATTAGTATTGTAACACAAATTTTACTTTTTTAGTCGCATCACTCCTAATCGTGTAAGTGACGATTCTCACTTCGTAGGATCAGTGGGAACGGTCGACAGAACAACATGCATGCGAGTCGATATTATAGGCGTATAAGCAAGAGACGCATCTCGATAGTATGCAATAATATAAGAAATATTTATTGTCTGCCAAAGACAACGCGGTTAAAGACAAAGTTCTAGGCCGCAATAATTTAAATGTTGTTTGTCGTCAAAACGATAACAAGTAGAAGAAACAGGGTCGGTTTCTCTCCACTGCAAGGGTGGGTATATCGAAATTATTTGGTGAAACGTCTACGCTATCGTGTATGTATTTGTATATATTATTTAATGGATTTTTTAAAGGCTGGTGTCTGATTAGGGGCTTATAAAAATAAAACATTTATTTATACAATATTTTATTGCTTGTACTTATTTCTCACTTTAAACGGTAAAATTGTCAGCTCGCGATGAATTACTGTCTACACTACACTAGTTACTTAACGTAAGCATTTGGCATTAAGTTATAACAATGACGACAACCAAACTCGGAATAACTGTTTACGAACCAAATAAATGAGTTCTGCAATGTTGTGTATTTGAGTGAAGATTATGACGTATTAGGAATATGTTGTTGCTTGAAATTTGGAAAGCAACATTAAAGGTGAATGTTATGAATTACTAGCATTTCAATCACCATTTAGGTTTTAGAAATATATATGTATATACATATATGAAAATACAGAAAGTATAGTGGGTGAGCCTCTCTAACGTATTTGTTTATAAACAAATGTTTATATGACGAGCACGATCATTTGTTCTGTGTCTGGGTGTAATTTATCTATAATATGTATGTATTTAGAAATATATAAGTATATTTATCAGCAGTCTGGTTCCCATAATGCAAGCTCTGCGAAGTTTAGGCCGTGTGTGAGATTTGTGGATTTATTATTAATATGCAATTTTTATAAAAGACCCAGGTTCGCTCCTGCGTGGAGTACTGCTCCCATCTTTGGGACGGCTATGCGCAATACATATTTGCTTGACGCTCTCGATCAATTCGCCAGGTTTTCCGATTCTAGTTGGAATTTCTTAGAACGAAATTTAACATTGCGTATGATTTACTCTATTCCTAATTGAAAACGAACACCTAGTCTTTTGTATAGTCGCTAAAAATAAATAATTTTCTTCTATTCGTATATCTACATCATAACAAAGACTTATCATCAAAGAGAACATTTCGTATAACAGTACATACTTCCATAGATTTATTCCTCAGATATCCAACTACATTTTAGCAAGCGAGAGATGGCTGGCGGCTACCAAAACTCATTCACCGGTACAAAATTGAGTTAAACCCTCCCTCGAGAACCTCGCTTCGGAGATAAACCAATCAGTTTCAAACGTTGAAACCTGTAAAGGCTTATACGCTATCTACAATACAAATAACATTGCACTCTACGCTTATATTCTATGAGTTGAATTTCCAGAAAAAATAAAATAATATTTGGCAAAAGATTGAAACGGGTTACAAATAATTTTCAACTCTATCATGAACGTGATTAAGCAGATTTTTTTATCTTACTGCCCGGAACCTAAAAGCTAGGTAGTTATCAACGGTTACCTTTGAAGTGGCGCTTCTGCATGCAAATTTTAAGGGGATGGTCGATGGGAGGATTGCCAATTTGTTTTGAAAAAGTTGCTGTATATTGGATAGCAGAAAATTACCATATTCATACATATTTTATAAGTAGATAGAAGTTTTTGAGGTATTTAAAAATATACTTTATTTTGAAATGCATACATTTAACTATGCATTATTGCTTGAGTAGATAGAAAAATATAATTCAACATTTTTTTAACGTTTAAAATATTGTTAAGATCCATCTGTGACATTAGTTATGAACTGGTCTAGTTAGGACCTAACTTAGCAATTTCAATTTCCTAGATGGTACTTAAATAATTATAATACTAATTAAACTTAAAGAGTATTAAAAAAATGTAATTGTCTAAAGTTTAATCTCATACCAGTTTTCAAGTTGCTGTATCAATTATAATTATAATACACGTACTTATAAATATTATGTTTGATTTTTTTTCAAACAGTGTAATTCAACACACATTACTGATTGCTGTTAAGATTAATAAGTGTATTAGATATAAACATGTACAATTCTTACATAGTTATGATTTCAAACAAAGGTCTTTCAATGGTCTTTCCTTACTATTTTATGAACGCTATCTGTGTAATTTGTTTTACACTAAGTAAAAGATTATTGATTAGTTATATAACAGTTCAACTAAGTACCGCTAGATGTCAGTAACATAAAGCGCCATCTTCTGCTTCTTAAGTATACTATGCGGATAAAACTATAAAACATGTGTACGTTTGTCAATAGATGACGCTAATTCACTAAAAAAAAATTTTTTCTGAAAGCTTTTCGGCTCACTATCTGACTGTTTGTCGATGAACAATGCTGTATTTATTTTAGTACTAGAGTCTCGGACCCATGATTACCCATAAACAACTATTAGCACCTACTTTATTAGTACGCATATAATAGCTCATTACAGTGTCGGCCACGTTATTGGTCCAATTTTGGCGTTCAGTTTTATGTGTTTGATTAACCCATCGGCGCTCCGGGTTTGATCATTAGCACCGAATGCCATAAATTTTCCGGATCCTATGATTTAGGGTGGCAGTTTGGAAGTGAAGGAGGGGTAAAGTAGAGGCAACTATAATTTTGTTATAATAGGATATAGATGTATGTATATATCGATGTTCTGTTTGTTGCAGCATATCATCGCAGCTAACTTCTAACTAACTGACAAGACTATACATACCAACATACATCAATCAATTAATTAGCGCCATATGTTGTGGTGTTGGACATACACATCTCCCAATGTACGCCATCGCACCCGGAAAATTGGCTCCAGTCCATTCTAACAATTATAACGACATATTTTTTTTACAGTAACAGGTACAGTAAGAAAAAAAACATGGTTATTATATTTGAATTTGGAATCTGTAATTTTTGTATAAAATGTTCATTGTGTTTTCTCATTTTCGTGTAAATTGGTGTTAAATATTTTGTGATATTAAAATGGAGTGGGGTAATAAAGACAACTGAATTGTTGTGAAAGCATTACCTAAAATAATGAAACCTCCTATGATTGTGACTCAAAAATATCTGGTACGTAGTTTTCGTACGAAAAAGGGGATCAAAGCAGTGAAGGAAAGAAATAGAAGAAACCCTTTCCGAAAGCGAAAGTTTTTATCTCAGGATATTAATATAATCCACCTAGAACCATGACGCGTATTTTAAAAGATGACTTATGACTTGCAGCCTATAAGAGACGCACTGGTCATTCTTTAAATGATATTTGAAAAATAGATAGGGTAAAATTCTTATTTACTGACGCGATTTTTTTTACTATTGAGCAATATTTTAACAAGCTGAAGATCGAGTTTATGTGCAAAGCTCTAAAGAAGCTTACTAATTAGTCGGCAGAGTACAGTGGGCATTATCCGATTTCAGTGATGATTTTGTGGCTGTCAAAGAGTGACTGTGCTATATTTTTGAGAAAAAAAGAAGCAAAAACTCGGCACAAGTGTATCAAGATACGATTCTAAAGAAGTTGATTAAGCCTTAACAACACCATGTTTCGTAACCAAGAATGGTTCTTTTCAGCAAGACTCAGCACCCGGTCATAACACTCGATCCACCAAATCGTCTTCGTCGCAGTTGAAGACTGTTCATCATCTAGTCCCGATCTTAATCCGCTGGATTATGAGTTATGGTCAATTTTAGAGAGTATGGCATGCTCTAAACGCCATGATCATTTCGAGTCCCTAAAACAATCCATAAGATTGGCAGTGAAGAATTTTCCCATGGAGAGAGTGCGTGTTTCTATTTAAACTCAACTTTTAAAGGACCTTTTAAAAGGACTTTTTTAACCTCCTTCATATATTTTTAATGCTATTATATTAATGTATAAACTAACACACATTACAGTAATAATATTTTATTTAATAGGGAATAAATATATTTCCTTGTAACAATATTTATGGGAAGACTAGCTATATAAGTAGGTATTTCTAACTTCTTCTAAACTTTTAGCGTAGATTTTACGCAAGTGTAGTAATGTAAATTTGTTACTTGTTGCTCTTTCAGAAAGTGTAAGCAATGAAGGCATGGAAGACACAATATAGTACAATTATAGGGCAGATGAACAATTTATTGATTAAGTCATAAAGTCATAGAGTTATAAATTATTCTAATATATATCTCTATCGTTCAAAAGGCCTTATACGCTCCTTATTTTTTTTTTAGTTATAATTAATGAGATAGCCGTTGTTCATGTTGTGTGGTATAAGAATGTTAATAACGGATTAAATTATTATCTGTGTTTGCAAACTTATTGTTATACCCGTATAATTGATTTGACCATAACACTGTTAATAGATTCTTATACCTTATAGAAAATTAAATAAACTAAAATATATTTAACAAAAGCGTGCACATTAACATTGAACTACTAACTATCCAAACAAACTGTAATTTCGTGGAACACATTTCGCCTGCCTAAGTTAATTTATCTGTGTTGTCAGTCAATTTCCAAACCGAGGCTACTTAATCAGATTCATTACAGACGGCTCGTGTCAGCAAACAAATGGGAATCGGTGTTTACACAAACCGCGCTTATTGCGGAGTTGACGCCGACAGTAATTTTGGCTTTCAGTGTCTGTTAATATTGTTCTATACGTATGCATGTATGTGTTTAGCGACATAAATATACTTGTTTACTTTAAAAAAATATATTTATTAAGAAAATATCAGAATAACTACTTGCCTTGAAGTGCAGCAAGTTGTTCTGATTCTTCGTATTTTTATCGAGGGATAGTTTTAAAGATGGGAAGAGTTAAAGTCACAACAGTATGATGATAGGATAGCACAGACAATTTGTTTCAGCGAGTACAAATAGAAATATTAGAAGGCCACCGTTACTGAATGGTTCGTAAGTATGCCAGATCAGATGTCACGGTCCATGCCTACTAAATACTGCGTAAAGAGACTGAAAGAGAGTCTTTGTCCTTACAACATATGGTGACTCTCGACTATCGATTTCTGTGAAGACAATCGTTTATTTTAAAACCGATTATAGTTACAAAACTATAGATTTAGCAAAAGTTAGTAGGAGTCTGGAGTTCTGTGTACGAATCAGTTCTTTTAATATAATTCGCATTTTGTACATAAATTCAAGTTAATCCAGGGAAAGTGTGGATTTTCACTAACATTAACAATATCATACCGACAACAAAGGCAACAAGTTTTTAATTTGAAGCAAGTTGAACATAATATAGACGTCTAAAACCAAGTACCATAAGTGATTTCATTCCCCCGAATACAATATAAATTACTTCATCATAACCATAAAAAAAACATTTAGCGGGTACGAATAAACAGAAACCCCACACCTCGTATATATCAGGAGTTACCCTTCACCCTATGGAATAAACAGGGTAGGCGTGTCGCAGCAGGGGATGTCGCGCATGCTCTGTAATCACGCTGTATCAAGATGGCCGTTTGATGGATGGAGCTGACAAGGTCATGGGATAATAAAAGAAAGGTGATAGATTTTGTGAAAGTTTTGTATCGTGACAAAGAGTTTATTTTAAAATATTTTAGTTGTAATGTTTAGTAGTTGATTGTAATAGTATTTCTACAGTTATTTTTTTGAAGAGTATACTTTTGTGTTAAGATGTAATTAATTAAATAAGGGATTTATTAGACATGTCCTTGAGTTTGTTGCTCCTCAAAGACGCTATACATGTTATATAACAATAATAATTATATAAAAGTCAAAAATAGTAAAGGTTTCTAGTACGTTGTAAAATATTTTTTTTAAATATCGTTTCAGTAACACGTGATAACTGATAACTCTTAGACAAACACAACCACTTTATAAAAGTGATAATGATTTAAAATACTGTTTTCTTGTTTTATGTTGACATACACGTACCTACACAGATTGCAATAACAATTTTTTTTACATGTAAGTTTTAGGTTACAATACAAGAAAGCTTTAAACAAATGCAAAGTAAACATACGCATATGTAAGCACCTAATCTTCGTATTTATAGTCACATTCCACCATAAACCAGTTTTTTATGATTTAAGGTCTAAAATTTTTGTTTAATGCCCTGTATAGGATTTCAAATACGCTTAAAAATGCGCTCTCAGTACAATCAGTTTTTGTCAAACTTTTTTACGTAATATATATATTAAGTTTTAACTTAACTATAACCTTAAATAAAAAACACAAACAAGTGAGCTTTTGTTTCAATTAAGGTATTTAGTAGATGTTTGCCTGTTTAACGAAAATAATAAATGAAGTATTTTTGCGTTGGGGTGAGCATATGTATGTATGTACCAATCGCTAAAGAGTTTCTACCACTGGGGTAGGCAGAGACTACAATCCTCCTCTACTATCATTGAACCTTTCATACAAGTTCGTCGGTTTCAAGTGTTCTGCGTGGTCGTTTCACATTTTTTCTTTAATGATAAAGAGGTCGCTTGAATAAACTTAAATATAAATGATATCAACGTTCAAGTTTGTAGATTTCTACAAATCAGTGAAAACAAAAACATTAACCTATTTGAATAATTAAGAACTTACCATTTTTTTTTTAAATTCAATTTTCTTAATTGAAATTCTTTTGAGAAAGCGTTCATGTTTTGGGTTGGGCTTGACGGGCTCGCTATCTACACAGTTACCAGGGTCGCCGAAGATGGTTGTTCGGAGCGATTGTGGATAGGTGCCATTATACCACTGCCACATATCGAATACCTATCTGACATTATATCCACACCTTATCTCTATTGTGTCGTTGTTATCTGCTCAAATAGTACCCGCGTGCTTCTACGCAAAACGAAAGTTAATAGTAGTAAATGGCTTTAAAACAATCTAAGACGTACAGAAAAACAATTCAATATCATAAATTGGGACGTTATACTATGTATTAATATTTAAATTTTATCACCTACTCAATGTTGTTTTACAGTTGAGAGCCACTGTTCAAACACAATACCATCGACCGGCCGCCCTGTCTGCTGTGACAAAAAAAAAACTTTCCTCTCCGGCCGTCAGACGACGAGTGACTTACCGGCTATTTGTTTTTTTAGGCTGCCCGTGCACGATAAAGTATTTTTTGTGGCAGTAGCTTGATAGGGCTGTAATGTTATCGATAATTTATAATTTTTTAGTATATAATAATTAAGGTAAATTAAATGTTATTTTTGTTTGCTGCTTAAACAGTTAAAGATATATGTGTGATAGTTAAAAGCAGAAAACTAATTTTAAATTAACTCGCCACTTTAAAGTATCTTGAGTAAATGTACCTTAATTCTTCAATTTGTATTTAAACTTTTCTCAGTCCTTTGAAATGTAATCTGTGTAATTAATCTATTTACAAAAAAAACTGCGTACCTACCACATACACTTACACTAAACCTACGATCGAATTAAAACCCTCTTATGAATAGGTACGTAAGTCGTTTAAACATAAGCTGATTAATGCCGTGTTTCCTCATATGGAGTTTTTAAAAATATTGGAATACCTTTGGGAATATAAGCTTGAGAGTGTGTATCTATTTATGGATTACTGCGGCGAAGGAAACCTTTTTGTTTCTGCACTTTACGTACCCACTTTGTCCCCTAAGGCTGACTAGCAAGTAACTTAACCTACTAAATGTTTCTAATGAACTAGTTAGCAAATACCAAACAAATTGCTACACAGTTTATTTATGCCACTCAATCATTTTTTCTAAGCAACAACACTCGTAGAACAAATATAATCGATAATATAACCCGTCAACTTGACAGTTATCGATATTTCAAGATCAGAGCTGTCGATACACTATCTTGACTTACTCTTTTTGGGACACACTATGCCATTGTTTGTGGACAGAGACAGATATGTAGCTTCACTACGGGCAAGACAGAGACGGAGCTGTTCCTAAAACTAAGAAAAAGATGTAACTAATTTTCGGTTTCATTAAAATACAATGAGAGTTTTCTTTGTTAATTTTACATTTCTTGACCTACATAATGAGGCTGTATAACAGTTTATAGCTATGTATTCTTTAAAATTAATAATTTTCATAATTTATATTAGTTACAGAAACAATGCACAAAGAATTAAATGCGTATCTGTACACCTAAAATAACTAAAATAAATATATGCATAAATGAACCATATTGCTTTCGGAAATTATACTGCACTTAGTATAAGAAATAAGGGTATTTAAAATAAAATTAATCAGCAATCGAATGAATAATATGTACATATATAAAAAGAAATGTGTTAAAATGTAATTTATTAATGTAAAACAGTGCATTGAAAGTGGCATACCACTTATACTTGCCTGCCCCCCATGCCGCAAACGCCTCATACCTAAGAAAATTGGAATACAGAAGTTTGAATGAGAAATTGATTTGAATATAGGAAACAAAATGGATTACAAGTCGAAATAAAGGTTTAAATAGACTAGGTATATTGGTTTTAGAGAAAGCTATATTTTTTTTTAATTTAGATTTTCATTAGGTATATACTTTTTAATTATATATATTTATTTAATCAAGCCAAGAGTTAAATCGAGACGAGATGTACCTTCATTGTTATATACCTAGCAAACAATATTAGAAATAGCCATGGAACCCAACAAGTTAGTGCCCCGGTACCAGTGCGCATACACATTTAATTCCAAAGAAAGAGTAAAGCTTTCTTTTTCGTACAAGAAAAATCGGAGACATCAAAACACAGAGGAATATCAAAATGAGGTTTATAATATTAACTTGAAGATTTTCATTAACATATTGTATCAGGTTGTCTACGGAAGTGTGATAACAACCACATTCGTTCGCGAAGTTCAGTGGCATCACAGCCATCTATAATAAACGCCGACTGTATAACATTCCCTTATACTGGCTTGGTATATGTTTTATCTCTATCTTACTTTGGTAAGCTATGCATTCTGTTATATAGTCCCAAAATAGGAAACCGAGGCTCATCTAACAACATAAAACTAATTGCATTTATAACTTTTGAAGTTTTAATCAAGTTTTATGATTTGTACAGAATGCACTCAATAATCTGTATAGTCAGATCGTTGGATGTTGGTCGTTGCAGCTGACATATTGTGCGTAGTTTCTTTAATTTTATTTTAAATGTGTACCCATAAAGTTATATACTTATATATGTTAATAATAACCCTAGAGTCATATTCATAAATAAATTCTTATGATATTGTTTAACAAAAAAATGTTTTGCAGATTGATGCCTTATTTTGCTTTAATTCTTATTATGATTGGATCCAATAATATAATCAGAAATATCAAAGAACTAAGTAAATTAATAAAAAATTAAATAATAAAATTATTTGTAAGATTTACTTACATGTTCGATAGTCGATAGTGAAATCGTACGGAATATCAAAGTAATCTGTTTTTATTCATGCAAATAATTATCATAATAAAGGCTAAACATTAAATTAAAAAATAGTAACTCTCTTTGTAACAGGCTGTGTGATAGTAACTGTATTTAATATTTATAATTATTATTACCACACTCCCGTTAAAAATGTCCACTAGTACTTAATACAAAACTTGGATTTTACCGAACCGCATGCTTCATTTAACATTGTTGTCACTTTTATATACCGACATATCGATATAATTTTTTATTAGTTTTATTTATTTTATTCAATACTTTATGCACGAAATGTACATAGGTGGACTTTTTGCCATAGGCATTTTCTGCCAGTCTACCTTAGGGTGGTGTGAAATGAGTGAGGTAGGTGCACTGAAAAGCACGAAAATAGGTATGCTAAGAAAAAAAAGTTGTACAGAATATAAATAGTAGTATACACATATGTATGGACATTATATACATAAATAATAAATATATACAATAATAAATATAAAAAAATAATGTATAGTTATATATAAAGATATAAATAGTCATATGGTACTAACGTTCTGATGACTCTGCCAGCTTACGGACGAGAAGAGCACTAAGCTTTGTTTTGAAAGATAGGCGACTTGGTGCCATCCTGATTTCCTGCGGCAGGGTGTTCCAGAGGAGGACGGACTGTACAATGAAAGAGGAATTGACTCCATCAGAAAAATGACTGGAGCATAATAGAAAAAGATTATTTGAAGAACGGAGGTTTCGGTTGTGATTGGAGCAAAGAGCTTATTAAAGGAAAAACATTATGTCTTACTGACTGGTTTGGATTGCTTAAATTATTTTTATTATTTATTATTTAAAATGACAACTTCCACACTAGGGCTAACTCCTGTATCATGGAGATAGTATACATTCAAATAACGGACACAAAGAACACCCAGACTCAAAACGAAAAATTGAGGATTACACAAAGTGATGTCAAGTGATCGGATCGAACCCACAACACTCAGTGAGGCAGAGCGTAGTAACCACTTAAAGCACTTCGCCATACGCATTTTAATTGTAAACTTTCTTTTTTACCAGAACTGAGATAACCACACAAACTACAGAAGAAAAGGATAGTCTGACAGAAAACTACCACGTCATTCTTTTTTAAAACTTTTTACTTAACCGAAAATGTATGTTTTCAAAACAAATATTACAATATTCAATGCACGGAACTCCGGCTATAGTGCTGCGGTCTCCACTTGCGTCGGGATTCAGGCTACAAACCAGTTTGGTACCTTTATGCCCCGGACCGCCTGTACTGCAGCTGCGTACGAGCACCACGCCTGCATCTAGCTGGGGGATATAGGTATTTAATTCCTTATACAAAAATGGTACTTGAAATGTAACAAATGTATGTATGGTATTTTTTTTGTTTTTAAAAATAGAATAAAAGGGTCTTCAATAAAACGCTTCAAGTACAAGTAGCTGTTAAAAGGAGTTCAAAAATGAGAATACGGTAACAAAAAAATAAGTAATATATGATAAATAATAGAATTAATCGCGTTTGAACTATACAGCATTGTTAATATTGCTGTTCGTCTTTTCTATGTACACATATAGTTTGTTAAAATCTTCACTATCTACAGTGACTCCTGCGCATTAACATAGATATCTCAAAAAAAAAAAAGCTTGTCTGCCATAATTTTAACGTATTATTTGTAACGTGGGAGAGCCCAGCTTTGGCACGTATGGTCCGGCTCGACCGGAGTTTTACCACGGCCTCACTGAAAAGCGGCTGTTAAAGAATGTTTGCATTGTGTGACCGATTGAGTGAGGTTACCGGAGGCCCAAGCCCCTTTCCCTTTCTTTCCCCATTTGCCCATCTTCTCCTCCTCATCTTCTTCTCGTCCCTTTACTTTATTCTAAAAGGCGGACGTGCGGCGGAATGGAACAGCACTCTTGTGACTTCACTTACCATCAAGTGAGCCGTCTGCTCTTTGGTAGACCAGTATGCCATAAAAACAAATAACAATGGTTACAGGTTGTTTGCGAGTCTCTAAATTGTAATTGGAATTTAATAAAAGGCTTGATCGTATATTTATAAACTGTGAAATGCCTTCTTTTAAAAGCATATCTACATGATGCCGTAAAATTCTTATCAAGTTGATTCTATGAGAAGAAGTGTGGTTACACTACTAAAGTTATACACACACGAACTAAAATAATGAATTGAAACAGGCCATTTTCTCGAGCTAGCTTTAATGGCACGCCAAGCCGGCAGTCGGTTATAACACCAATAAACATATATTATATATGTACTGCATACGAACATTAATTACATTTCGGAATGGCATACGAGTAGCTACTTATATTTATTTTTAGCTTTTAAATGTCAACTATCTCTTAATTATTAAGTACTAAATATATACAGGTTAGAGGGTTTGGACTTCTCAGCATCAGCAAATTCAAGTTACATAATTACTTCCCAATCCATTCATCATTAATATAAGCAATATAACTCTCTTTTTCTTCGCTCCTCGCTATCACCATCATCAGCCTATCATATCTTATCATTTTATTAAGTCAGTACGTAGTGGACGGCAACAGGCTTATCCTCTGTTAGGTACTATTACGTGAGTGGGACTACATTATAATTTGCACTAGCATTCACTAATCAACCACAAACTGCATCAAAACCGGACTAGTAGTTTTGGTTTTGAACAAACAAATGTTTACTGCAGCGCCCCTGGTTAGTTGTCAACGCAACAACTATCTAAAAGAAGATGCACCATTCAAACCCGAACCCATAACTGAAAACTGCATCAAAATCGGACTAGTAGTTTTGGAGTAAATTTAAATTAATTATTGCAACATGGATTTGCACAAACAAACATTCCTCACCCCAAACGCATATACCGTCTCCATTCCGTCGTGGGTAAAAATGAGGGTGTTTAATATGCCTCTTCCCATTCGGGCACACAGACATAAGTGTATGTTTATGTACTTTAAATAATAAGTAACTGTTCCCCGCAGTTTTATTTGCGTTTATTCAATGCTGCGCCCCTAAGAGTCGCAGCGTGATGTTTTATGCCATCCTGAATAAGCTGGCTATCTAAAGCAAAATGATTTTTCTAAGTACTTTCTAAATAAACAAACCCTTCAGCTTTATTATATTAGTATAGATATATCTATTTACAAAAAAATCATAATATTTAGCACTCTTCTAGAAACTATTGTAGTTCTTTGTTAGTTTGAGTCTAGCAGGCGTATTGTAATTATAACCTAGAGTAAATAAATAAATAATAAACATACAAACCCTCTTTAGAGATATTGAAAGTCCTTTGATGGAGAGGATGATGGATATCAATACATAAAGTTAAAGTATACTTTATTTGTGCTTTCACTGCACCATATGGTACTTGGAAAAATACTATTCTGTGCAATAAACTCAAAATTTGTCATAAACTTGGGTAACATTGAAAGGTTTTAGAATGGGCCTATATTTTCTTATAGACCCATTCTAAAACATTTGAGCAGCAGCAAATGAAAAATTATTTATATTTCGTATTAGGAACTCTTTCTGGAAAATGTAGTCTTGAATTTATATGACATTTGTTTTTAATTAATTTAAAAGTGTCTGACGTGCATTGAAATGGACTAGACTCACTATAGATTTTTTTTCTTACGGTCTTACTCAACAACTATGTTACTATAGACTTCTATTGGCATTTCATTACAAACCCCCATCTCGTGCAACTCTTTACAACAACAGGTTTAATGAGTTTAAACGTGGTCGAAACAAAGTTACTGATAATTCTCGAGAAGGAGGTCCTTTTACGGCGACTACTGAAGAAAACGTGAGTGCTGTGCGGCTAACGATAGAAGCTAATAGAAGGGTGGCATATCAACAGATTCGGGCAGTTTAAGGGATTGGTAGGAATCAAGTACCAAAAGTCTTACAATAACAGTTAGGTGTGAGAACGCTTTATTGTATACGTCATAATTTGACGGAAGATCAAAAACGCCGTCGTTTGGATTGGTGGCTTGTAAAGTATGACGGAGGTGACTCGAATGCTGTATATGATATCCTCACAGGTGATATAAGCCAATTCAAATTGAAATTAAATATTTTTATTTCATAAAATTCCTCACCAATATTTGAAATCGTATTATTTTAAAAATATTTAAAGTTATAGATCAATACTTCAATCACAATTCATCAATTCACCGCAACTATAGATTGCCTTGTCAAATGTGAAATTAATATTAAAAAGATAAAAAACTGAATACCTGCCTGTGTTGATCTATAACCGCTCGTTTCCAACTTTATTATATTGTTAAAAACTCGAAACCAAGAGACAATCAGCGCAATGGATTTTTCTATTCGAAGATTTGCCTACAAAAGTAAAGAAGGGCAGAAGTCAAGGGAAATGGATGAATGCCTCAATCTTTGCACAATCATTCTAGAATATAAAAGGACTGTTACTGCAGCTTGGTATGTCAGTCATAGTTTACCAACTGTCTTGGAAAATTTTAGACACCAGCGTCTAAGAAGCAGGATCCTCCTCCACCACCGTAACGTTCCAGCTCACTCCGTTAGACGTACTATCGAATAATTGTCTATCGAAGATGTGGAGTTAATGAGAAATCCTATTCATAGTCCCGACCTGGCATCTTGTGACTTTCATTTATTTACAAAAAAAAACTCAGAGGAATTCTTTTTATGAACCCTGAAGATGCCGTGGCTGCGTTGAAAAAGGCGTGGAAGAGATCCCTAAAGAAGAGATAGAAAACTGATTGCTCCAGTCAAAAGTTTCATTACATGCATCGGTTTAGAAAGGAACGGAGACTACTTCGAAAAGCAATACAAATATGAACAAGCTTGTATTTCAATCCGTTTTTTTATTTTCTACAAACTTTCAGCGTGACCCCCGTATAAACATGAAGAGGTTTATTAAGCGACCAGCTTCAACTACCGTTTAAAAGTAATAATAACAAAGTCATGAAACTTTCACGCGTTCGAATTTTAAAGCATTACGAATTTTAATATCGCAGTCTTTCACTGGACTTTATCGAATTGGATCGCGAAGCGAACATAACCGAAACACGCCGAAAATGACCGGAATACTCGTATAGCGAGAGCTCGCGTGTCGTTGTGCCGTAATCGTATCTGCGGTAGATAAAAGGGTCTCCTGGACCGTTTTAATTAGGCGGTAGAATGTATCGGGTGCCTGATGACTCTGATAGGGTTACCCGTGCCGTATTGGCATTTTGTTTTTTTTTTGCTTTGATTATATGTTATTGCAGCTTTGTTTTATTTATGGGAATTAGATAGCACGTATTGTTTGTTGAAAGTCTCCTGTCGTCACGTCACTTTGATCTATTGCATTTTGTTCTTTGTTTGTTGTATGGCGGTTGCAAAATCTGATTTTAAAAACTATTAAGAAGAGATCAACAATGAAAAGAAAACGTCACCTGGGACTGCTGTTTTCGTAGTAAATGGTAGAAATAATGTGGTGTAATAGTATAAGTTTGAAATGTTTTAAAGAATAATATAATAATAATAATAAAGTTTCAAATGCTGAAGCTGCAAGTAAAAAAAAACTCGTTCGCTTGTGCTTCTGTTGATTGTGTTGATACTAATGGGTTTCGGCAAGTTCAATGTATTACTCATCATACGCATTATACCAAAATATATATTAATATATAAATAAACAGTAAAAATACTTTTAAAAACATCTTTTGAATAATTTCTACATCTCTTTTGTTGTTCAAAGTTTGTAAGTATTCTTAACTAACTATTCTTATACTTATTCACAACCCTGCGAACTGCACTGACTCCACTGCGGCACGTAACCGCTTGCGATCCACTGGCCAACGCCGTTCGGCTAATGCGTACTTACACGCGGCGTTGTACTCACTAAACAACTGCGAACTTGGGAAATGTTTAATAAGATATTTCATAAACCCTTCAAAAAAGAATATGAATAAATGAATTTCAGCCAGTTAGCAACAGCAGCAGCTGGTTTAGCAATTCTTTAGTACTACGTACAAGGTTCTTCTTGAACTATATCTATGACAAACCCATCCTTATAATACTATGTACACGCTGAACGTTATACATAGTTATTTTTTGCTAAGCTGACCCTGCATTTATATCTTATAACAGTGGTAGAGCCATGCTTAGGCACGAATGGGCCGACTCGACCGGTGTGATACCAGGGTCTCGCTGAAAACCGACCCGAACCGGTGTCCATGGATGGCGATCGTCACTTAGGGAGACCCGTCTGTCGTCTGCCCCCTATAGTATAAAAAAATCTTTTTAATCAAATACTTGGACACGGACTACAGATACATGTTTTGAGGCTACCAACTCTAATAGTTCTTTAAAATTTACAATTGTGAATCTAGAACCAGATCATCTAGATATTCTCTAGTTATAGTTTTGGCAGCCATCTAAGGATGGTTCTGATGTAACCCCACATGACTATCAAAACTTACATTTATTCATAATTTATTTAAATTTCAATTAGATTTAAAAAGTTTAGGTTGGTTATTGGTGTAGTGGTTAGTGACCCGGACTGCTTAGCCAGCTCATGGGTTCGATTCCCACACGGGACAAACACTTGTATTTGTGTGATCCACTAATAGTTGTACCGAATCTGGATGTTGTTTGTATTTTTAATTGTACGTTTGTGAAGTCCCCCGCAATACAGAAAATATTCCTAGTGCATGAGTTGTCTTTATAAAAAGAATAAAATGGTTTTGGTAAAGTTCTTAATTTCAAAGTCACAGTGTTGTTCCCGTCGGGTCCAGTTACAGGCAGGCACCGGACAATGCGACCAGTTCCTAAGATCGTCGATAGCACAACTACCGATAGTGTTTTGCGAAAACTTTACCTTAGAACCACGTACAAGTGAGATGTAGAAATTCAATGGAAATATGAAATGCTTACAAATAGTGGCACATTCAAACACATTTCGTCATTGTTACAATGCTAAACAATATGTTTTAGTGTCCGCCATAAACTATTTCATTCTCTGAAATAGGCCATAAAAGATAACTTCAATACATAGTATACAAACACACGTATGCATAAAACTATAACTATCAATGTACAAAATGTACATATCTGAATCACAGGACTTTTGATAAAATACGATCACCATTTCCAAACTTGATATTTAACAGTCTGGCATTTAAATACAAGGTACTAATCTCTGTTAATGCTAACAGTAATTATTTTTCTTATTGTGTAGGCGACACCGCAAACGAGCAGGAGGGTCATCTGATGGTAAGTGACAACCGCCTCCCATCGACCCTTGCAGCTCAAAATTTCCAAATGCGCTGCCAGCCTTTGAGAGGATGTTAAAGTTGGTAGGGGCAAGACAGGAAGCAAAAGTGCAGAGAGGGGTTGGGCCTCCGGTAACCTCACTCAATCAGTAGAACACAACGCAAGCATTGCTTAACAACCGGATTTCTGTGAGACCGTGTTAATACTACGGTCGAGCCGCCCTATGCGTGCCTAAGTATGGCTCACCCAAGTTAAAAATGGTTAAATGCCTTAAATACATACATACATACATACATACATACACAATATAGTATATCTGTGTGTGGCAGAGCAGCAGAGTGGCATGCAGAAAAAAAAAAATAGGAAATAGTGAGGTGTTGTGGCAATAAAGATTAAAAGTCAAATCTACTCTTACTCATTAACTTAACTTGACATTTGACTATTTCTGGCAAAATAAGTAATTTTACGCTTTTTTTTTATTTGCTGTTTCTTCAAACTTGGCATGATTTGGTATTCTTGTAGCAGATTATTATGTATAGAACATATTAAAAATATGTACCTACATATATTGTATGAAACGTAGTTACTACTTTAAGGTAAACTTACTTAATACTTCTACATAAAACAAATTTGTTAAAAAAATTAGATAAATTGTGATGTTGGCAAACTTTATTTACTACGCCTTGACTTTATTGGCGTTTAATAGCCGTTGTCTTCAATGTCGGTGAAATGTACGACCACCTGAATGAAGGCATCCCTTTTCTTACATTAAAGTCACATTTTCTAGTACATTTTGAATACATTTTAAATTAATTTCTAAATACGCGCAGTTGACTTATTCTCCAAACATGTTTGTTTTACCTTTGTATAAAACTAAGTTAGCAATATATACATACATATGTTTGAAAGTAGTTAAAAGTAGTTGTGTCGAATGGGTAAAAGCATTGTAAAGTTGTTTTGATGATTTACATAAAGGACGTCTGACAGTGTCGACTACTTAGATTTTTAAATGCTGACCTCTATTTCTGGCCAGTCACCTACTTGAAGAAGCGCATTCTATACGAATAGAGCTTTCATAACTTCTCTCATCCAAATCATTGTAAATGTAGCTAAAGCTCTGTGGCTATACACATATATTACGGCTGTCATACTGAAAGTTTTAAGAAAATTAAAAACGGAATGATATAGAAGCCTTTTTTCATCGCCTGCTTTTCTTACTTATTTTAAAAACTTTAAAGTAAGAAAAAGTAAGCCACGCGTGCTTAACTTAACCATATCTTGATATCCGTTATAAAGTTTGCTATCCCATTTCTGTATTGTATGAATCACTAAGATTTTGTATTCAGTATAGTTAATATTGTGGTTACCGTTTCCTTTACATTACGATCGTCTTATTCGATGTTTAGTATAAATGTTCTTTATAAGTTGATGCCATCATGGTTTTCTGAAAGGTGGCCAATTTCACTTGGTAAACCATTTGACCTATATACACCTCATTGTTAAATACCTAATCTATAGAGGTTTATAATCTACAGTTGTGCACCTGGTTTACGGTTGTAGAATAATGTTGACGTGACATCCGATAGTGCTAACACAACACGTTATTTTGTAGGGATGATGCAGTTGACTATTCAGTCGATTTGTATACGGGCAAAACTGTCATTAGTTATAAGTTTCCTCATGATAAATGCGATATTTTTCAGCCTGCTTCTAGGCGTTTAGACGTGTAGGCTTTTGCCTAATCATTAACTCGCGTCCGTGTATGGTATAATATAAATATGTCGAGCGATTCAAAGAAAACATTTTCATAATGCAGACACAATGTCTGAGTTCTATGACACATGAATATACTGGTCCTGTAAGACAGCCATACGAGGTGCTATAAAGAACTTAACTTACTGTCTCGCTAAGCTTTCTTATCACGTACAACAGTGGTTTAGATTACCTATACGGAATTCCCACTACATGTCTTTTGTAAAAACTCGAGTCATTTACTTTATTATGCATAGCACGAGTTAGATTTACGATTATTCAGAATTGTAAAAGGATCCGGTTAGCTTCGATGAAAGGAGCTGTGGCAATAGTTTAGAATTATCATGACGTAATTTATGAGTAAAATCATTTTTATTGAGGACTTTTCTTTTAGACTCCGACTAGATTTTATAAGAGTGGTACAAAGTATACTTGCTCTAATCGTATCTGTAACATGTATTGTACTGTACTGTATTAACATATAAGTAGATGAAAGATTAGATAGCATTATGTATTCAGTACAGCTTAAGAGAGAACAAACCTATTTCTGTTTTTTTAATTAAACACTATCAAAAGGTTATACTTTAATTTTATTATTATTAAAGTGCTGTGTGGCATCTCAACACAGTATGAAATAAATTTATCTTTCATTTTAACCCAACTTAAACGTGTCATGATATAACATTGTAAGTTAGGTAACAAATGACTTCTTTTTAGTTCCTTCCAATATACTCTACTAACACCAGTCGTTGCTCTTATCAGTTGCACTCCTATCTCCTATTAACCTATGGTGACTAAACTCACCCATAAGAAAACCTCTCTACCTTGCAAGTTCTGTTGACCTTTGTCTTCTGTAGAATGTAAGTACATAAATACATAAGACAATCCGGTGTGGCTTCTTCTATAACTTAACAAGTAGGATAGCTATTAAGAGCACCATAACTACGTTTATGAGAAACTGGAAATCATTATAATAACCATTCCTAGTTTCCAGTTTCTCAAAAACTAAGGCCTCATACTTATATAATAATGTCAGCAGTGGAGGTCACGTAATTAGTGTAAATGTTGAAACCAAATTTCAATTATTGACAACGTGTCTACACATTAAAAGTAACTAATATTTCTGTATATAACCAGTTCATGTTTAATACATAAACACCTCATATTTTTAACAGAAAAAAAAAAAACGATGATTTGTTGCGACACTGTCTTAAGTACTTCTATAATAAGTTAAATGTTACTTAAAGAATTGTATTTAATTCAAAGTCTATAATAATCGAAAGTTTTTAAACAGAATTGGAAGTAAAACTACTTCTCAACTAAGAATATATTAAAATAAAAATAAAAATAATATATTTATAATAATAAATATATTATTTTGAAATATAATATAATAATAAATTTATTCTACCAATCTATCAACATTCAATTTCTCTTTACTGTGTAATGTTGTTACTTCATTAGATAAAATATTGATTTAATTTCTCTATTTTTCAAAGTGCACCCCATAACATAAAGGATATAATATTATATACTAATAGATGTAAACCTTATAGTTGAGACATATATTCATCCATAATTTTTGAAAGCTTTTGTAGAGTCTATGAAACATAAGTCCGTTCCGTAGGCATAGCATAGCGTAGCTTTCACTAATATTTGTGACATGACGTAAATAATCAGCGCTTGTCAAATTATAAAGATTCTCGTATAATATTTTGAAAAGCCTGTTACGCATACTTTTCGAAAAGACCCTGTGAAAATTGCTCATTAAACTATTCTGCTGTAATTATTCAAATTTGCCTATCACCTTTCTATGTAGAAGAGTCATTGTAAATCTGGACCACTGATTTAGTTTTTCTTTTTTCTCAATTATGTTATTGAACATATATTTCAGAGTTTCAAACATAGATTTAACAGTTTGTTTGTAATGTTGACTCCTTTGGAGGACTTGTCTCTGCTTTTGTGTTTTTCGTAATGCTTTCTTCAAGGTTCCATACTAATTGTGTAGAGTAGAGTTGTCTGTAAAATGGTGTCGCCTCTTTATTATACCTTGGTGTTTTGTTATTTTATGTCCTGATTGTTTTTTTAATTCTATGTCACTTTCGAAGATGTAAGTAGTTCTTTGTAAGATTTCTTTACAGCCCCTGCTTTATTAACGTCGTTTTCAGAAATGTTATTTTTGTGAACTTTTGTTTCTTCTGAGTTTATTCGTGTAATCTTAGTATTGCTGTAATAAAACTAAGAATATATAGAAGAGAATACAGAGATGGCGTAAGCATTATAGACAGCCTTTGACTTGTCGTGTATATAATGCATACATATGGGGATGCGTTTTTAAGTGTATTCGTGGAATCAAATGAAATAATATTACAAAATTAATGACAGCCTTCTTTCAATCTTTTAACTGCTTTAAAATTGAAGTGTAGTATTCTTTGCTTATAGAAACTCCTTTTCCATTCAATCAATAAACAAAAGTCCTTCTAGCATCTAGCTTAGACTCGGGAACGTAATGATGGCATCTACTTTTATCCCCAGTAATTCGCTCCAAGTAACCATTATTGTCTTCATTCCACTGGTTAAAAAATTCCTGCTAACATTCAGCGCTCTACTGTTCTTGTGGCGGTGTGAGGTTTTAGGTATCCATCTTGAACTGACTTCTGTCATGATTGTTGAAGACTTTAATAATCATTGTTTAGGGTACTCCAATTATTTCTGGAAGTTGTTCTTATTCAATATACATATATCATATTACAATTTTCAATTGAAATCTTTATATTTAATTCTTCCATGAAATCTTTAGTGCTGACCTCAACAGACCGCCCAGGTCGAGAATCATCTTCAATTAACTCCCTGTCTTGCTTCACAAGGTTGTGCCTCTTATATACCATAGCTTTTATTTAACAAGAGTCCCTGTAAGCAGATTACTTCACTTCATATATTGTTTGAACACTTTTTCCTTGCTTGGTAAGGAACTTCATAACGGCGCGGAACTTGACTTTCTTTATACTTTACAGACTAATGATATCGTTATGATATTACTCAGTATATGAACTAATAGATAGTCACTGAACACGTTAGGATGTAAATTCAGCGTTAGCCATCACCGCCATTAACTTAAAATCTCACCCTCATTTATTAACAATGAATAATTATTTTCAACCATCGTATTCATACAAAAGAGTTAAACAATGCTGATAATCTTCCTACATCTTAATACATCTAGTGTTGCCGTATTTAGAGGCGGTCCAAGGCCAGTAGTGCTTTTAACATTGCCTGGATATATGCCGTTGCCTGGATGCTGCCGTACCTATTTGATCTGTATTCGAGCGGTCCTTGACGTATCAGTCGAATGCTTTAACGCCGTTTCACATAAGAAGAGCAATGCTCATTTACAGATACATTATAGCCCTTTGTCTCACACCTGTTGGCATCTGAATTCATGCGTTTAGTTATATGTATTCAAGCTGGACCTATTATAAACTCCATGGTCATTTCAATATTTAGTTTTTATATAATAACATGCATATTATTCTAGCGGTCACCTTAAATATCAATTATGAATTCGTGGTCACAACTTAATGGACCTAAGTTTTGATTTCCCATGAATACATAATTAGTTGGTTTTGTTAGCATAAAGCGGAATGAAGACTTGTTGGTTTATATTTCCGCTGTATCCCGAAATCGTGGACACGAATGCAAAACTTATAATTACCATCTGGAAATCAATCGAGGCTGACCGGAAAGGAAACTGGTACATTTTGTAAGAAAACTATTAAAAATCGATTTTAATTGTTATACCAATCTCCGTATTAGGAAGTAGCCTTCAGAGGCAATTATTGACAAATTGTTCAAAATAATAGATGTCAATGATGTCATACGCCAAAATAGGTATAGAATTTAATCGGCTTAAATGTTTTAGTAACACTAGAGGCACAACATCAAGGTTGATTAATTATGTGACTATGAACCTTGATTTTGGAAGCTAACTTCTTAGATTTAATATTTATCATATCATTACTTCAAAGTGCTGATGTTTAAAAAAGGTTTTTATTGTGGCATAGGTTTGCAAACGAGCAAACGGGTCACTTGATGGCAAGTCTATTGCCGCTCCACTCATGGCCACTTCCAACTTAAAAAGTTGTAAGTGCGCGTCCTTATGAGGGGAGAGGAAAAGAGGAACGGGGATTTGGTCCCCCAATACTCTCACTTACTCGGTAGATACAACGCAAGCACTGTTTGTCAACCGGTTTTCTGTGAGGACGTGGTATGACACCGGTCGAGCCAGCTTTTCATATATAGTTACACGAGACATATATAGTTACACAACAAGTACATGTATAGTTACACGTTATAAATATCTATATTAAGGAGAAAAAAATCTATGTAATCTCTATTGGTTGGACAGAATGTGGAAATTTGAAAATAATACAATAAATTGGTATTTCATTTTGACTTAGTACAAATGTGTCCCCTTTAACCTTAGGAACAATATAAAAATTGTCTTACTTTTCAAGAAGTGTGCTGATTGTTTAGTAGAAAGTGAAGCGTACAGAGAACTGTAACCTTAACTAAATCTTAGTGTTTGTTTTAAACACTAAGTTTGAAATTTTTGTAACAAGATGCGTCAACATTTTTTGCTTTTTTTATGTTATAAGGAGTGAACGAGCAAACGGGTCACTTGATGGTAAGTGACCCGTTTGCTCATGCTGTTGCAAGAGTCACAGGTGCGTTGAAGACCTTTTAGGTAGGAGTAGGAGTACGTACTTTTCTTGAACGTTTGAAGGTCGTATCGGTCCGGAAATACGGCAGGCAACAATTTGTTTCGTAGACTGGTTGTGCGAGGCAAAAAGCTTCTGGAGAAGCGCACAGTGGTGAAGTGCCAATCATCCAGGTGATGGGGAGGGAAATTTTGTCACGTTAGAAAGATGGAGGAACCTGCAGCCAGAATAAGTCTGAACTGTTCCTCTGAACACTCCTCGTGATACAAGCGATAGAGAATGCTAGGGGAAGCTTCATCTTTACGCAACGACAAGGTGTCAAGCCTATCAGAAATACAGAACTTGCGCCTTATAAAGTCGCCGGCGATGGGCTGGAGTGAAATACTGTCTCGATCTTTTTAGCACAGCAAGCTTCTTAAAGAACAAGACTATGCACAAGACCTTGAGATGATCAAGTTGCGTGTGTTTCAAATTCTCCAATTATCGTTTTATCGGTGTAATTGGTAGCAATAAAACTTCTATGCTCTAAATGATCGTCAAAATGTAATTGCTTAGTGCTTTCACTCTGATGCGATTTAGAAATATGATGGGTAAGGAGTAAGAGAGCTTATAATATGTTCTTTTTATATTTTAATTTTATTACTGGAATTAGTAATTGGACTTAGTGATTGGACACTCGTTGCTTAACCATTCTCCAACCTTGACACGCTGCGTTCTGTCTCTTAAGTAGCTACTGAATAGTTCTAGTTGAGTACCACGGACTCCAAGGTGTTCTAATTTTCTTAGTAAGAGTGGCGCAGATACTGTATCAAAAGCCTTCGCCATATCCAGGAATATCGTATGAACCTTTTTCTTGACATCTAATTTTACTATAGTATCGGTAAGCTGGTGTACTGCATCATTAGCAGATCTGCCATTTCGGAAGCCATATTGGTTGTCTGACAATAGGTTACCTTCTAGATATTTGGTGAATTGTTTATTAATGATCTTTTCCAGTATTTTCGATAGAGTAGGTAATATGGATATGGGGCGATAGTTGTTGACACTGTCCCTACTACCATTCTTGTAGATTGGATGAACGAGAGATTTTTTGAGTTCCTTTGGAAATACTCCTGTAGAAAGACAGGTATTGCATATATACTGGATAGGTTCAACTAGAATACTTGCATATCTCTTTAATATTGCACTTGGAATATCGTTAATTCCCAATGCGCAATTACTTTTAAGTGAAGATATAACATTGATTACGTCTTGTATGTCGGCTGAAAGAAGTACAAATGATGAGCGCCTTGATTTTAATGTAAGAGGAGGGGAGTTTGATATGCTCGTCGTATGATTGTGTGTTAAGTTTGCTCACATTTAGAAAATAGGTGTTAATATCATTAACAAAAGTCCTAGGATTACTTAAGTTAATGAGGTCTGCAGATGGGTTGTTCTGAGTATTGGTACGTATACGTAATTGTTTTAATTTTGTTTCACAGCATCTTTGCATTATCTCCCTCCGCATGCAGTAAGTTCACCTTTATCAAATTGGGCTTGTCCCCTATTACGTAAAATACAAATCTGCAAAATGTAGAAGTTACTTACGCATCTGTCTACCGCTTCGGGGATATAGGCTTGAGTGTATGTATGTATTCACTATTTAACTCAAGGTCGTGGTTGCGGCTTAAAGTGTCACGTTCCTTGATATTATATAGATAGCCTAAACTTACTACTATTTAATTTAAACATTGTATCTACTAGCCTTTAAGTGCATACGCTATATGCTGCTACTTGTATAAAATTTTAATTCTATGCATTTTCTGACCGAATGCATCAATCAAGCCCACAGGCTGCTTTTGACCGTCATTTAAATACCCCTGCTTACACCTGCGTCACTGTTGACTGCAGACATTTATTTTTTTCAGACCCTGTTTCAGCTTGTCTGTTAACTTTTTCATTAACCCATATTGATTCTTCAATCCAAAGAGGAAAATCATGCCAGAAAAGTTATTCCACATTTGGAGTTCAGGATGAATGGGTTAAAGTTCTGTTTAATTCAAATCAATCCAGAGATGAGCCTCCTGGTATCAAATTTAGTCACGTCTATCGTCACTAAATTTGACACCACGTACGTAGCGGTACGTAAGTATGTGTCACTGTGACAAAACTTTGAAATCACTATAATACATAGAAAAAACTCTTCTCTGTTCAATACTATCGAGTTCCATCGAACTAATTACATATTACAATTAAATACATGCCTCGAAATATAGGTATAATTTACTGTTTTACATTTATAACATTTTAAGCGCCGCGCCATAAAAACATATAAATTTCAAAAATCGTTGAAGCACGCAGTTGCGGAACCCAGTCTCACACTCTGGCCTTTTTATTACACACTTTTTTTACTAAGTCGGCGGTCAATTTGCATAAAGTCGCAAGTAGCCATACAGACGGTGGTTCGAGATCGTAAAACGGACGACCATAAAAGAAACACCTTTTTGCTTATAAGGGAAGTTGTTGTTTTGTACAGAATTAATATATGTGATTTGTATTATCTGAACAACAGCATGCAGCTTGCCTTGTCACTGAAATTCGTGATTTTTTTATGTTAAGTAAAAATGTTCTTGCGTAGTATTTTACGTAAATATATATATACATTTTTTTCTTATGCCCTAAGTAATGAAACAGTATATGAAACATATGGCATAGAAAGATATAGAATTTAAGAACAGTAATACTAAACCGACGAATAAATGCAAGTATCACTTGTAACCAGTAGGGTACTACACAATCCGGAAAAAACAATGGATTACACCTATCGTGACTACCAACTTTTTTGTTTCCTAAAGTAATTTAGCACAGTAAGGTCATTTGTACCTGATTCTAAACAGTGTAACCAAATGACTTTAAGGTCAACCGTTTTCAATGTCGTCACATAAACTAATGACGTCATGCAATGGTAGTTGGTTACCTCAAACGTATTAAATTCGACAACCAACATCTTCAAGGCTGTTAACAGGAAGATCATATTCTAATAGTGAACTATTTTAGTAAAAAGTTTTGTAATTTTGGTTTGAGATAAATGATCCTATTTTTGTTCGTAGAATGCATATTGTATTATAATTTCAATTCAATATTATAATATCCGCTGACATCGTTTAATGAGACGTCATTCAATTTTAATATATTATAATATATTTAGTTAAATGGTGTCGGTGAGAGCGCAAAAATAATATTTCGGATGGACACTCTCACCGATACCATTTAAAAATCATTCATGATATCAGTGACACTACTTTGTAACAGTTTTTAAAACTGGTTTTATAACACTTCGCACACGTCGCATTCTGAGACGAAAATAAAATTAATTATAAGTTACTAGTTCACTCTTCTAAGAGAGTAAAAAAACCTAGATCCTAATTATACTTAAAATAATTTGTCGTCCACTTAATGAGAATTACAAAATATATCAAATTAAGTTATTAAATTTAGAATAGAATGGAATAGAAATAACCTTTATTTTACACCAAAATAAATTGTTTACAAGAGATAAAACACATAAATATGTATGTACAAAGGGCGACCTTACCGCTAAAATCGATTTCTTACCGATTTCTTATCGGCAACCTGTGGATGGACAAAGACGTAATTAAGAGATGTAATTAAGAGTATTTTTTTTGATGTAAGGTTATATATGTTTTGTATATATGTTATGAGAACTACGAGTACTGTATACATACATATATATATACGTATGTACATATGTATATACGTACGTATATGCAGTCATTATTATCAATACCATATTATATAATATATATCACATACTCATACATACGTATATACACATATAGACACATACATACATACTTTGTGACGGTAATTGATGAGATATACTATCACAGCAGATAAGTTGGAGTAAATGGAGGAAATAAAATAAGATAAAGTATAGAGAGAATATGATCATTCCGTCTAAGGCGAATTATAAGCCACTTGAGCGTGTTGAGTTATTAAATTTAGATCTTTTTCGGGAAATGGCTGCAAAAATGAAAGGAATGTGATATAATGTAAAAATATAAATACTTTTGAAGATCTTTGTTTTTCAAACGAGCACACGGGATCATCAGTTGGTAAGTGATTACCGCCGCCCATGGACACCCGCAACTCAAGAGTACAATAAATAAATTAATAATTATTATTATTTAGTTAATTATTGAAGATTGATGAAGATCTATATTTTATGATCAGATGACATGTATCGTGGATGTATTATTACAATTGGCATTAACAGCTTATTTAATTTAATTTTGAATTGCTTCTAAGTAAAATTTGTAAAATGTTGTTTTTTACGTTTATTATTACATTTGTTTAACTTACCTGAAGGGACGATGAAGACCAAGATGGTATACGTCTATCCAAGGGAAACCTATTCACTCTATTCTTTAAGGGTTTAGGATAGTAGTTCTCTAGAAAAATAGACGAAGGCAGTTCATTCTAAACGAGGACGAAAACGAGCTGTCGCTTAAAACAAACCTCTCACCCCTCAATAATCTAATAAATAACTAAGTCACCTTCATACGATATTGCTCTTGGTTTTGTATTATATCTCACTTTTCTCACTTTTGCAACAGCAACATACATGTATAAACTATTGACAGAGAAAGAGTATTTTTTTTTTCTGTTTAAAGACAACTCTCGCATTATTAATACTTCTTGTTCCTTGGCTTTACAAACATTTAATCAACGGACACAAAGAACTCGGGACAAGTATATGTGGATCACGAGACTTTAGGACCTGTGCAGCTAGATTTAAAATGCACAGTCAGTGAAATTATTGGAATTTTGGATGATATTGTTTGTCTTATAAGTATTCGAAAATTCAATCTATTTACATTTGCTGCTGCTTATATTAAGATTTTTTTACACTTGTGGGGGAAAAATAAATCAAAACACATTTATTATCTGTCATCATAATTTAATAACATAAAACTACTCATTTACATACACACTTAGTAATTCCCTTAATTACGCCTGAGCAAAAACTATTAAACGGTTTCTGATTATTACAATAATAGATATTTCATCTTTAAATCTACTTAAAATAATTATTATCATGTTTTAATATGTATACCATTATTTGTGATCAATTTCATTATTTTTAACAATTGCCGTTTGTCACTATTTTAAATTAACAAGAAATAAGTATTCGTAAAGTGAATTGAACAAATTAATCCACATATATTATTTACAATTTAAAATTATTAACTTAAATTAAATCACGATTACTATTAAAACTGCTTATTGCCTGATACAATTAAAGTTATCAATAATCCTACTAAGAAATAACTAAATAATAAATAACAGTTGTAATAAGAACCAGTCAATTCAAAAATTTATGAGCTAAAATTAAATTACTATCAGTATGAATAATTCCACTGACGGATTAAAAAAAACACCCAAACCAACTGTTTCATTCGTCGCTATCCAACAATAAAACGACAAAAATATAATTTGCGTTAAACTAATACTTTTTCTTAAAATTTGGAGGTAAACAAAACACTGCACAAACAAACCTTATGAGATCTTCACGAAAACCAAATCCACGTTGCAAATACGTACAAACATACCTCTAGTAAATACACTGCGTATTTATAATCGAAACTTGGACTAATAATACTTTTCACTATAGATAAACTAAAATTAGGTACATCTCATCAAAATAGTCATCTAAAAATGCATCTATACAATCACCTATTTTAAAACCAATGCCTATTTAAGATATAAGTATTACACAAATGTACTGAGAATATTTTTCAGATTTTGTAACTAAACAACAAGACGAAAGCCATGCTTCTTCATAGATAAATGCATAGCATAGACTTGCTATTCAATCCATTGTACATACTAAATCTGTCTTCCTAGAGACACAGATTTAATTAGCGTCTCATGATATCTTCTATACTAAAACCTTTCTTCGGTCCAGTGCAATGACTTGTACCAGGTTTAGGATTAGCTGGTGGTTGTATACCAACTATATTCTTTATTCCACTTGTTATAAAGCTTGAACTACCTTCTTCGACATCTTTCTGGCCGTCTTTACAATTAGTGACAGTTGTAGAAGTACTCGGCGTAGTATCTTTCGGTGGAGCGTGTTTTACTATCAAGTCCTGGGCAACGGTTTGTTGTGGTCCCAGAACCGTATGAGATACTGGGCCATATGCCATTTGAGGATGAGGTGGTGGCATAGGAAGCCCGAACTTATGGTAAGATGGCATGCCCATTATTGACGGGGGAATACCCACTATAACATCGGTATTCGCAGTCGGGTGTCGTGGCATGGTTAGGTTAGTGGGTTCAGGAGACCGGCTCCTGTATATTGCTGCACAGGTCCTTACGTTTTCTCCAATATCTGGTGGATGACTCCTCTTCCTAAATGGACTCAGATACAAACCGGATGGACCCGGGTCGATAGGTGGGCTAACTACTTGATTTATTTTTGTGGGATCCGGTGGAGTAACTTGGTGAAGATCTCGTCTTATTTGTAACTGAGGGTGTCTCATTGGTGGTTCAGGAATATCTGAGTAACGCATTTCTTTCTCAATGATTTCTTCCGAAGTGAAACGCCGTTTCTCATATAGATCTGAAGATTGTATCCGATGTTTGTCCAGATGCTGCGGACGCATTGTATATGGGCTAGCTCTATCTCTCTGGTCGTTGTGGTGACAATGAGTACGTTCTACTGGAGAGGGTGACGGCCGTCGTGGTCTCTCTTCGCTCTGTGCTCTTCCGATACTCTCAATGGACGATGAACGTGCCCGTCTGACAGGAGAATGTTCGGGTGAAGATATATCAGGGTCCTCGTCATCGTAACCAGGTTCAATAGGTGAACTTGGTCTGCCAATATCTTCCTCACCTACATCTAAAACATCGCCTGGTGGCACATCTCCTACAGCATGTGTTAACGCATGTCTTCTTAAATCGCAGTTTCTTCTGAATACTTTTCCACAAGAATTGCATTCGTAAGGTTTGTGATCTGTATGAGTTAGCAGATGTGTCTTGAGGTTAGATCGTTGATTAAAGCTTCGACTGCAAACGGGACATTTGTGTGGAGATTCTTCCATATGAAGGATCTTGTGGACTGCCAAAGTCCGCGATTGACAGAATCCCTTGCCACATTCTGTGCACTTAAACGGCTTCTCTTTAGAATGTATGTACCTGTAAAAAAGAAATTAAAATTAAATTTATATGCTAATTTTAATATCGGATATAGACGTTGGGAACAGTTAAACGATTTGTTTTGTGGTTATAGTGGTTTAATTAAAGACCTGAGCATAAGCGAAGTGTGTGCGAATACAAGTTTTGCTAATAACATGATATGAAACGCATATTATTTACGGTACACAAACAATACGAAGATATCCGAAACGAGTTTTGATTGGAATTGGAGGCGTTCATTCATTAAAAGAGGAACGACCTTTAGTCATCTTTTGCAATTCATTTTTCTTTATTAACTCATTTGAGCAGATGTCAACTTGATATTATAACTGTAGGAGATCTGATTTGATGTGATAGCATTTTTTGTACTGGTGACCACTATACTCGTACTGGTGTGCCCAGACAAGCCTTGAACGTGATCCGTGTAACATGAGCCTTTAGTTTCAAGGCAGAACCGACAACGTCGTATACGGAGTATATGTTTAATATCACTAATTCTAAAAAAACTCCGCTAACGTATTTAAGTGGCTCCCTTTGTTTTTTAAATAACAAACATGCTAGGAGGCATTTTTAATGTTCTAGTGGAACTGAAGCAAAATACCTAAAAACACTGTTCTTTTACTAAAACATTTGACATTTTCTTTGTAATGTCACACAGTCACGGCTATTATATAATCATTTACCTTTGTACAATATAGGTTATAGAAGATACAGTAATTATTCTGTGTATGTAACTATTTATAAGAAAATGATTCAATATCAAAATGTAGTTTTTATTTTTCAATTTAAACTAAAACACTAAACCTTGATTCAAAATTCGTGACGATGATTTTATGTAAGGAAACGATGCGATGCGAAGTCTTGTTTAGCTTATATTAACATGTTTGAATCTGAATAGAAAAATATATATGACATCGATCTATGTATATATGTACGTACGGAGCATCGGTACACAATATTATTTTTATGTCAAAAATAACTATTTTTACTAATTTTAGAAGCTCTGTTTATCATGGGAAACTAAGAGAAGACACAAAATATCTGAGTCACTCTAATGATGATGAGTTCAAGAATATTAAATAATTTAGTCATGCTAAGCCGTCAGTCACGTAAACAAAATGAACATAAGGTTTGAAGACTAAAGTTTATACCAACGTAATTAATGTATCCTGCACATACTATTGTGCTTAAAATATTCAAATTCAAGTTATCTTTTTTAAATATAATGAAATATATTTTCATTTTAATCAAATGAAATAATGAAGAAGGGTAATGAAATATTTTTTTGTTTGTTTAAACGCGCTAATCTCTGGAACAATCGATGAGATTTAAATGAGTCTTTTTATATTGGATAGAGTATTTATTAGTTAAAAACATGGCAATCAGGAGCTGAGCAGAGACCCTCAACGCCTGTAACTACAGAGAACGCGTACTCTTATAAACTAGCGTTATTTTCTATATTTCAATCTTGTTACATAAAAGCATGAAATATAACGCTTGCATCAACTTTCTGATGTTTTCAAGGTAATATCGACTATTAAAATTGATAAATATCAAAAATAAATCGCTTTAGGCATGTGCTTTGTAAACTATTTGTCTTATATATATTCACTTTCATCAGTCGAAAGTGAATATAATATATACAAATAATGATGACGATGATACGGAGTAAATTATTGTCATATTTAAACTTCAACCCCATGTTTATGATGGGAATTGATTCCATGAAATCATTTCTACCAGTAATCTTTGAATATAATTAAAATAAAAAAAAAACATTAACATAATCAGGGTACAGTTTTTTCTGATTACTATTTGTTTTCTTAGTAATTATCTAATAAATAATAAGTTAGTTCTTAAGCCCGATCCATCCACCGATACGGAAATAGAAATGACTAACGACAATCAGCAATTACACGGATTGTGTACGCATTTTAGTTTGCTCTTGAGTCCGCAATTTAGCAGATACACTTCTTAGAGACATGATAAGTTAAGTTGTTAAAAATATACATTTTGTTATAGTATGAGACAAGTGGGACAACACCCTTGAACAAAATAGTTTTTTTTATTCCATAGCCCCTATGGAATAAAAAAAAAACTATTTTTTGACACATTTATGACAGACGAATAGACGAGTCATCTGATGGTAAGTTATAACCTTCGCCCATGGTCACCTGAAACTCAAAAGTGGTAAGTGCGCTGCCCTCCTTTCAGGGCGATTAGTGGTACCTAGTGGTATTATAGTTCGAGCGGTATTATTAATAGAAAATGTAATTATAAACCCTATGGAGTAAATAATGTAATGCAGATAACTTAGCGAGCGATAACTTACACCCTAGAAAGACTTATAAGTACTTGCATTAAATGATAGATTAATGTCCCATCAGTGATAGCAGTCAGTAACACCGGATCTTTAAGTGCACTTAAGGATTCAAATAATTATTTAATTGCTTAGCAAGTGCACTGGTAAAACTAATGATTTCTACTTAGAGCCGGCTCATGCGTGCCAAAGCATGGATCGACCATGATAAATAATGTTCTATTTATCGTGGTAAAGTCATGAAAACAATGTTCTATTTTATTCAATTATGAAAAACAAATGTATTCTTAAATTCTATATGCACAAGATCGCATCGCAAGAATGTATTTGAACTCAGCGAGTTAATAAACTCTAAAAAAAAAATTAGCATTATCAGAAGATCAAAACTAGTGTAACATCTGTGTTTTCCCATTAAGTTTACCGGGTTTAGAGAATTAATCAATCAAAAATCTCATTTGCCATTATATTCATTTTAATATTTATGACTATCGATTTCCGCATAATTAATACTGACCTCATCTAAAATGTTGTATCGTATCAGTTGCTGAATTAGTAAGAAAAAGTGAAAATGATTTTACTTAAATTTATAAAGGGCTTATTTTTGTTTCTCTGTTGCAAAAACTTTATTAACAATTAGGATTGCTTTTAATCTGTACTAATACTGGATTTATTGCATTAATTTTTTTAATGATCAAAAAATTAATTTTGTTGTTAATAAAAAAAAAAAATTTTTTGTTGGTAATGATCATTCTTAAAAATTAAATTTCTTAGATTAAGTTTAAACAAGCTATATAAATATAAAAAAATCTGTATAAAAGTTATACGTACGTACTAAAACGAAATTAATAAAAACTGAAGAGAAAGTCAAGTAACGAACAAAATATTGAATGAAGTCGAAGAGAAGGGCGCGAAGTTGCCAACGTCACGCAAATATTGTATTCTGACAGACGAACGGACCGGTTCCAATGTACACACAGCCTAGTCCAAACACCCACGTCGGAGGTATTAAGATTTTGAATTATTATTAGATAATGGACGTGTCTTTGAAAATGTATGTTTGGGATGGGATCATATAAAAATATAAGTACATAAGTATGTGCAAAGTAAAGTCGTCAACATGAAAGTAATGTCCACGTTTATTCATAATCTAATTAACAGACTTATTAAGACTTACATTTATTATTATAATAATCTTGATAGTTATTTGATAAAAACTGTGTAAATCCAATAATTGTAGAATCGTTATGTTTTCTTCTTGTTAATGACCTAGTCCATTAAATGAAGCTTAGAATACAACGTTAATATGTTAGATGTAGCATAGACAGATATAAAGAAAAAAGTGTTCCAAATAAACAAAAACTTGCTCTTTTAATATCGAAGCCGAAATTAACTCCAATAAATTAAATATCTAATGAACTCGATTACCTTATTCTAAAATAAATCGATAGCCACGATCGACATCCTATGATGACGGATTCGGATACCAGTCGAAAAACTTTAATAACTTCAGAGAAGCCGACACAAGATTCAAATTAACAAGGCAATTACCAGGTTTCAATGAAAACATTTAACATAAACCAACTTAAACTATAAAACATATGATTTCTGTTCAGCAGTTAAAATTAGAAAAATATCATTTAATAGAAGTTTGATTTATGTAACGTGGAGTATTTAAAAGACTTAAAAAAAACATAAAAGCCAATAAATATACAAACAACACACCTTACTAATGACATAAACAAATCATACCCTCCCAGGCATCTTATCGCGTCAGTTTGATCAATCCTGACATTAAATAAAATATAAGTAATGTCTGTCTCTTCTTATTATGCTCCCAGATAAAGATCGCGATGGACAGTCAGAACCCCATCAAGACTCGGAATGAAGATTAAAAAACTTGACTCCAAATTACAGAGGGATTGAGATTCCGCGCTAATGGGTTACATTAAAAAAATATTATCCATTACTGTTGCTGAGCGTATATTATGTGTTATAGAAAGTAAAGCTGACAAAAGTGGCGCCGGGGTGGATAATGTTCTCCAGTGACTTAGGAAATTAACAATAAACAGTAATAATTTCAATTGATAAGAGCAGCCCTTAAAAGTGGCAACCGAATAAAGAACTTTGAACACTTAACGTTAAAATCTAAAAAACGATGACAATTATTTTATGTTGTTAATGTCATTGAGTAAGTCAAGAAACCGTTTATATGTAAGGAAACAGGTTTTCAAAAAGTTCTCGTTCCATTTTATTAGCTGAACTGTGTAGTCGATTTTACAGTGTCGCAAAAGTAACACTTTAAGATTAAACTAAAAACGTTAAACTAAATTACTCATGGAACATTTCAATTAAGAACAGAAAAGTATTTTGTCTATGGATCCCGTCAAAGTTTTTTTTGTTTCTCGTATCGTGTTTAAGATTGTCTATCGACCAACGCAAGGGCTCGGTTGATAAAGGATATAGGAAAAGTATTGTCATAGACCTAACTGAAAACTGAAGAAACACATAAAAACATTATCATAAAACAATATCATTTTTTTCTTAATAGACATAATATAATTCAATTTCTTTTCCATAATATATTGTATGAAGAATAACAGAGTAAATGTATAAAAAAAATACAAAAAAGAAAAAGAAAAAGAAGAAGAAAAAGAAAAAGAAAAAGAAAAAAAAAAGAAAATAGCGAGGAATTTCTCTCATAAAATTAGCGGATAATCTTTGATTTTTTCTTTCTTCAAGGTAAAATTTACGACATAATAATATTATCTAGTGTTTGTTCTATAATCCTATAATTCTTCAACGAGACTAACACCACGCATCCAATCAATTTCTTTTTGTACATATTTTTTGTATTTCTTAATACAAAGCTTAAATGATATGAGATCAGATTGAACCAACTGGTCTCGTAAAGTACTTTTGGAACTTTTTATAAATTTAGTGCTGCCGCTATCACTTTAATCGCCAATATTTATTTTAAAAGTAGTTTTGTAATAAATATGTGCTATTTATTATTTTAATTAATTTATAGTGTAGAAAGCTTACAATTTTTCGAAAGTTTTATAATAAATAAATTAAAAAAAAAATGTCTTCAAACAAATTCGCAACTGAATCTAAAGGATAAAATAAAGGTTTGATTCTATTTTTATAGATGTTTATTCTTTTGAATGGCCTCACATATGAACTTCTTTATTTTTTAAATAACTACAGCACTCATAGTTTTTTATAAAAAATCCAGTTAAATGTAAAGAGAGCAGGTACAGCGGACGCGCGTTGGAATGCCGCTGGGGTCAGTGTCCGATCCCTCCTTACGTACCTCCCGTTCATCTACACTATCTAAACCTATCGAATAGATTGATCGTAAAACGCTTTCCTCATCAACTTCACTAATTACATCTTTAGAATTTCATCTTCTCATCGTACACACATACACATTTGGTAAAATCACAACGATAAAGTGTAACTTAAGTTTCATCCGCGAAGGAAAATACCATGTACCTGAGGTGAAGTTTGTAAAAAATACATCCAAAACAATAGTTTTATTTATGTGTAACGATCAGTTACTATAAGGAATTTCTAATTGTCAAGATATAGTCGCGTAGATGGTAGATAGTAGACTTGATTTCCAACCATTCTGTAAATTAAACATTTAAAAGTCATTCGCACATCAGTAAAATACTCATTTATGGCAAAAAATAAAAAAGTCTCACCAATATATGAACAGCTAATAAAAAAAAAAATAGAGAAAAAGGACAAATCTAATTATATAAGTTAAAAGAGACAATGCCACTAAATTTATGATAATGAGTGGACCACTCTTAATTATGTACGTCAGGGTATTTTCAAAACCCACACAAGTGCAGAACGGTAGCGAATGATAATACATAAATTTATTCAAAGAAAACGTTACATGCCGCACACTGGCATATGAGTAAATCAAAACCGCTTACAAATAGCTTATATTAACATAATCTCGCGATTTGTATAATGAAGTAGCGAACTTTGTTATTCAAAATCGCGTCGCATTCGGCCAGATGCATCAGAACATAATTTTATTACTCATTCCGACTTTTCTATTGGTTTTGACGCTGTGAGAAATGCGAGAAAACTAAAAGCTTACGGCTTTATGTAAAGTGTTCTTTGGGAACTAACATTTAGATGAGTTTTTATGATAGCTTTAAAATACATAAGTGTTAACTTTAGATACAATAACAGATAAATTTAAATGAATGAGTTATATGAATACTGTTTACGTGGATTTTTTTATAAAACTAATTTGTGTACAAAATTACTTTATTTCCTACATTTCAGCTTTAAAAGTTAAATAATATAAGAAAAAAAGGGATAAAAATCGTGCAACATTTAATAAGAAATAAGTTGAATAATTTTATTGCCGGGTCTTGTCTTACAGAAGACAGTTGGGCTTGCATTAGGCTACATAAAAGGCGTACTTGTGCAACTGCGGTAGACTGGCGTTGTGAACCCACGCACTTTTATCTCTTTACAAGCTGGTTTCCTTTAAGACGATTTATTGTTATGCTACTAATATCTCAGCATCAGTAGTAAACGACGCCAACGCTTTACTTTTCAATAATTAACATGTGAATAACATAAAATTTTCAATGTGGCCATGTAAAATACAAATGCTCAGTATTGTATTTCAAGCCAGATATAGGCAGTGAACACGTATAATATGAAAAATATAGTAAATAAACATTTATTTTTTATCTTTATGTATTCAATAGGTAAATAAAAAAAATACTACTTAATTAATAATGTTTCTACAATATCCTGTAAGCTATTCCGTTGTGGGTTAATAAACATACGTAATAAAATAAAGTGCATTAAAAATGTGGCGTTGAATGCAGGAAGTAAACTGGTAAATTAGCTTCATACAGAAGCTGAAGAAACTACTAACAACATTTCAAAGAATCATTTGCCTAATTAGCAAACGTGTCGGTTCTGACGGCTAGTGAAACTTAGAAGTCCAATTAACATAAAGGTAGTGGAGCTAATATTTCTAAAAACAGAACCACAGAAACCCGTATTGGTAGCAAAATATTTACAAGAGCCATACTAGCATATGACATAATGCAAATGAGACGATGTGTTTTCGCAACGACTGAGCGACATTAGCATCACCATTAGAACGTTTTTTGCGGTGCTTTTAACAAAATGAGACGTCAATACGTTTAATATATCGTTTTGTTTTAAACCGCAATGAGTTTATGGTAATAAGTTTCTTTTAAATAACAAAGCTAAAGCAGCTATAAAAATGCGAGGTAATGTTTTTTGAATAATACTAGTATTTTGTTGAGATTATTACTAATTTTGCAACTTATTTTTAAAGGTTTAGAGACTCATCACTTTTTGCGTTTTACGAAAGTAAATTTCTGTTAAAAAGTAATATACATATCAGTTTTTCATTGAACTTCGCGTGTTTTTCACTTTTTGAGTACATTTTCGGTAAACATTATATTCATATTCATATATTGAATGTTAACAAAATGGTCAATGTTACGGTCCAATAAGAGATTGAATCTTTCTTATACAAGCGTTTCGTTGCCTCCAACGGGAAACATCAATTACTTATGCACTTCTGTAATCTTAAACCAAATACGTTATTACCTTATAAGACTTGAACAGATGTACAAGCCGGTTCGTAATCATTCCTTTAAGATGAACTAAACATTTTAGCCCTTTTTATTTTATCCAAATGTTTTTTCTTCTTTCTTTTTGTTTCTAACTGTTTCTGTATCGTTTATTTTCTTTTTACTGATATTGTTTTTTCGAATAAAAAACTAAGAACATGTTAATACATAATTTCTTTAATGGTGTTCGAGAATTAGTCTTGTTCTAACTAGGAACAAAAGAGTTACAGTATAGTAGCAGTAACAATAACTATTGTTACTGCTACTATACTGTATACTATACTACTGTATACTGTATACTGTATACTATACTGTATACAACTACTACTGTATACAAGATTTTATTACATTATTAAATAAGCTTTATACTTTTCTTTCATATCCTTTCCATTTTCTAATACTATTACTTTGCTTTATTATAAAACTCATTCCAACCATTAAAAGTCTTTTATTGAATTCAGATTGGATTACAAAAATAATACGTCATTACTTGAGTTTCAAAGCTTAAAAGGTTTCATGTAGGCGTGTTACTTTCAATCAGTACAATGAGTCGTTAATGTGCCTAGTCTCTGTAAATGTCTAGACGCTACCTACACAGGAAAGTCTTACTTGTCTTTTTGGTAACAGTGACTATGGATTCTGTGTAATGTTAGAAGGCTTGTTATAATTTGCATGCACTTTCTTTTGCGTTACATTTTATTCAGTTCATGTACTTAGCATTATTTTTTTCTACCTCTAACAAAGTGGGATTTATCATAATGTATTGAGAATATACAATTATACGGCATATATAACAGGGAGAGGCTTAGCAAGCCGTGTGTGTCTAGTTTACCGCATTTCAAACACTTACTTTTCACAAATTTAGACTAAAAAGTTAATCGAAATGTAATATAGAGTGCTCTGCAATGCGTGGCAGTGTATCATTTATTTTCATTTGTTCACTAAAGAAATTTGGTATTCGTCGCGCGGTCGACGTTATAAAAAGTCAAAACCCCAAAAGTCGGACAGGTACGTGGACAAAAAATAAATGGAAAATACTAATGGAGCGGCGCGGCGCGGTGAGGTTGGACCGCGGAGTGTTACGGTAAGTAACAGGAATAGATGAGATTTTATTTTAACTTAAACCTGTTGTAAGATTCTAGTATTCTTGAAGTAGCTTTTACATATACTTAGAAATAACGAATCAGCGTGGTGTTTCACACTGAAATAATCTCCATCATTCAAGTAAACTACTACACTGACATGGACGTATTCGTGTTTAGGTTAATTTTCAAATTACTTGAAAATCGCAGTTTTTCTATCTATCTATCTTTATGTCATTTTATATTCCCTAATGACTTAATAGAAAAAACCTCTACGAAGTTACTCATTTGTTTATATTTTATAGGCAGCTACGTACTATGTGGCGGCCACAGCCGGTTTGACTGAGCGTACGCCGTCCATGCGACGTAATGGGAGCGACGGCTCGCCGCTGCCGCTTCACACACAATTTCACCTCTGAGTGACGCAAACATTCATTGTACTCGTAACTGTGTACTTAACTTAGCCGACATCAGGTGCATTTACCTAACATATAAAAAATCATAAAATAAATTAAAAAAAAACTAGTTTGTGTTGCAGTTGAACGAATTTCAGCAACTGCTTGTCGTGACTACTTGATTAGTGTCTGAAACATGTAACCTTGAAATATGTTACCCACAAATAATATATTTGAAGAGGAAGAGACTTTGGAGATTAGACTTAAATTAAGCGCTTAAAACAATTGCTTTAAGATAGAAAGCTGCTGAACGATTAGAAAGATAATTTAGAATATCCAGCAGAAAAACCTTGGTAAGATTCAATGCACCTACTAGAAGTTAGTACGTGTAATTAATGTAAATACTTTTTTTATGTAAGGCCCTATTACAGCTTCTATATAATTTCCGTGATCTTCCTGCGTGTTTTTTTCTAGTTAGAGATTCGGTTTACACGCGTCTTCTATCATCTACAAAAAGTTGGCGCCTAGCAAGAAAAAAATTTGATACTTGATACGTTTATGTATCAAATATATCTTCATCATAGACTCGCTTGAATAATTCCAAAATACAATTTTTCACGGTTCGAGTATCGTTGAAACAAGATTCTATTCATGTTTTACCATCAATGTTGATTTTTATAAATTCATTTATATATATCTAGTGGCAATAACTCTTAATTTTCTATTTTCTGATCATCTCTAATCCAATTGCGTGTTTGATGCTATTAAATCCTACTAAATTTACTAGTAAAGTAGCAGTAAATTTTAAAACTTGCTACGTCTATGATATTTGTAAAATACAGGTAGGTAATATATTTTTATTGTTTCCAGTCCCGTTCTGTGTATTCATTAAACAAAATGATAAGATTATAATATCAAGCGATAAAAAGTACAACATAAGTTATACGTTTGTCAAATTCATTCCGCTTAGAAAGAACTTAAACTGGATCGCTCCGGAGTAGCTTAGGAAGTGAATATTCTCGTTCAGAACGAGTTCCACTTATCAGATTTATAACACTGGCAGTTGATTCATGATCGTCTCGACTGGCAATTATACCAGGAGAGTAGATATCATTAATCATATATGTATATTGATTGGTCCACTCTATGTACAAATCCAATTAGATGGAATCCTTCAATTTTGTTTGATCCTACATGATTTATTGCATCTGGATGTGCAATTAGGCCATCGGGATTCAAGAGTGTTAATTTTGGTTTCATCGTAAATTCTGTTTTAGTACTTCGTGTAATTGACCGTAATCGTCAGTAATCGTTTCGTATGCTAGATGTTTTATAGATTGGTATACTCGTGGGAAATATTTAAAAGGATTTTGTTTTTAGATCATTTTATGATCTTGGCTTTTTACTTGCTGTTTGTTAGTTATTTAAATTTATGCAGTTTTATGAACGATAAGATGCAACATTTATTTTTCCATTCGCTGCCGTTTACTTCATTTTATATGAATAAATACTATTTTAACATGGGATTCCAAGAAATGATAACTTACGTACGTTAATAAGTTTGGACTACTGAGAATTTTTCAGTTTATAACTACAACTATCGGCTATGAGTTTAAATTATAAATGATAGCGATAAAAACTACCTATAAACAATTCATGCGGCAAACATTAGTAACAATTTTGATAATGATAAATATTATATTCTTGGTATAGATCTATCAAACCATTTAATAATATAATAAGTAAAAGAAGCGATCTAAATATTTATACGCCATTATAAATTCGAATCGATATAGATTATACTAATAAGTGAATTAAAAACTTCATATTTTTACAATAGAATAGTAATAGGTTTCATTAATTTCGTTTCAAGTTATTATGTACATAAGGATGTCTCTCTTAAGAATATATTACTTTTGATTTTATATAAAGTAATTTTTAGTTTAAATTCCCTTTTAAAATGCAGACTTTTCTGGTCCAATTGAATGGAATATTCATAGGGTTTTCACGAAGGTATATGATTTTTTTTTTAGTTGAGTTGCATAAGTTGGATAGGACAATGGCAAATGTATTTAGGGGGCTCTTACTTAAAAAGCCTAATCAAGAAACTTTACATAAAAGTAAAAATTCTGACTTTTTATGTATAGTTCGATTCGCACGTTAAAAAAAAAATACCATTTACATAACTATATCATATGGTTAATAGACCACTTTAATTCACTATACATAGAAAACATTATTATAAATCAATATTAGTACAACCCTAGTTCTTGGTGGTCATTTATTACTTTTCGAAAAGTTTTTAAATTTCGATCACTGCTTTTAATCTCCCATGAAATCATTTTGTACGTGTTTTGAGCAGATTAAAGTTGCTTACTAACAGACACAGGCAATAAATAACGTGATTTCGTCTTCGAAATGGCGGCTACAAAATCTAAGCGGTTCTTTTCTTTCAAAAATAATTTTGCTAACGGGATTAAAGTTATATTAATTTATTTTTATTAAGTATTCTGCAGTTTGTACATAATACAAAGATTTCTAGTAACTTTTTTGTATTCGAATTATATTCTGCTTAATGCATATCTTTGTGTTGTACCTTTAGCATGATTTAATTATTTTCAAACCATGAATATTAATATACTAAAAAGAATTACATAAATAATCTCAGTTTATACACACAAAGTTTTCAAATTTCATTTCAAAACCATTTTCAGTTAGTTTTCTAATCTTTACAGAAGGCATTACTCGAATCTTAAAGGCTTTACACAGGACACTTGCACGCCCGAATACTATTAAATGAGCCAGTGCGTACGTTTTCCATCACTTTAAATCCTTTCTGGTTGCAACATAAACACCGTAAACACCGTATGGAAAGCCATGGGTATGCGAAGGTTCAACCGCCACGAACCAAGGACGACCGGTTGTGGTGCGTTGTTAAGACGCCTGCTCCCTCTGGACGCTGACTGTAAGGGACTGTTGTTTTTTTATTTATTTATTTATGTGGCTATTCCATTACGGCGTGAACTATTTGACGTCTAAATTTAACTAGTAATGTAACTAATATAATAAGTTTTCGAATAAAATATATAGCAGAGTTTTTGGGAATATCAAGAAATGTATGTATTTGACACGTTTTCTTCAATAATTGCTTTTTATAATGACAAATATCAATGTACACAACATTAAAATAACTTCTTAAAAATTAGTAAACGAGTACCTATGTTATTTTAATCATAAAAAAATGATTTATTATGTATACATATATAATACTCGTACTTACATGGTTCAAAATAAGTCGTTATGCATGCAGTCAACCTAGCTCCGCTGGTATACAGATAATATCCATCTCTTTTAGTGTTCAAGTGGTTGTCACGTAAGCCTTCTTGTGTTTATCTTCAACCATTTATTACTATACTTTAATTCACTATACTTCAATTTAAATGAGTGCACTACAATATATATATATATATATATATATATATATATATATGTATATATATATTACTTGTCTTATATATATATATATATATATATGTATATATATATACCTACTTTAGCGAAATAAGCCAAAATTTAAATAGAACTGTATAAATTGAAACTATAATGAGATCAACACAATCGACGTCATCTTCAAACGTTAAAACAGTTATTTACTCAGAAATTTTTAATATAAGAAAGATTAAGGATCTCTACCTGTTTATAAATTGGCTTGTGTGTATGAAGTTACGTTTAACAAACCCTCAGTTTATCTTTGTGTGTGTGTATGTCGCTACGGATTTTATCTAACGTCGACTCCGTCATATGATTAATGGTTATTCAGAAAGCCAGGAATACCTTTCTTGCAACAATGTCATGTTTCAAATATTTTAAAGCCCTCAACTAATGAGTTGGGGACATGAAATAAATTAAATATGACATAACATCTTAAATAAATGGAATTTATGAACCTAGTCTTGCCATAAATATTGTTACAAGAAAAAAACATTTTTCTAGTGCATAAAACATTTATTACTGTTATGTGTATTATTTTCTACATTGATAAAATATCATTAAAATATATGAAGCATTCAAAACGATCTCCATTGGTTTTAAAACAGTCCTTTAAGGAGGAAAGTTTTTAACTGCCAATATTATGGATTGGTTTAGGGACTCATAATAATCTTGAATGACGACCAGTCTTCAGCTCTGATAAAGTCAGAAACCTTCCTTTATAACTACGCTTGGGTAGATCGAGCTCGCGGTGCTGAGTCTTGCTGAAAGGACAATTCTTGGTTGTGGAACATGGTGTTGATGAGAGGCTTAACCACTTTCTCAAGTATCGTATCTTGATACACTTGTGCCGACGTTTTGGCACCTTTTTCACAAAAATATGGCTTACTCACTCCTTGATAGTCCATTGTGCACTTTTTTGACTAATTGGGAAGCTTCTACAGAGCTTTAAGCTGATACTTGGTCTTTCTGCTTGTTTAAATAAAGCTCAGTAGTAAATAATTTCTCATAGGTAAATCTTTTATTCTGTGACTTTTTGTGCGTACCCCATAGGAAATTGTTTTCAATTTACCATCCTATTCATTTTTAAATTATTAGGTACATAATGACCAGTGCATCTCTTATAGGCTGCAAAGAATCTTTTAAAATAAATGGTTCTAGGTGCTTAATTCATTTGCAGGATTTCTTCAAGTTCTCTCCTTCGCTGCTTTGATAGCCATTCCTGTACGAATACTACGTTGACGTCCAGATCTTTTTCTGTCACAAGCAGAGGATGTTTTATTGTACCTATCAAGAGCCAAGTACAAAATCACCCGAAATTTAGAAAACAATGAATATTCATATAATAATGATAGATTCTAAATTCAAATGTAATATTAGTTTTTTTTAATTGTTACTGTATTTATAGCCACATAGTATACAATTAATAATGTTCTTAAGCAGTGTGTCCAAATTTATTACAAAAATATTTATGGATATGTTGTCTAAATTTTGTGTTGACAACAAAATTTTATTTATATCGATGATATGAATTTACAATTGGTTCTTAATACACTATACAATTTGATAATATTTTAGAGATGACTTAAAACCTTTAACAAAACAGCAGAAACTATGATGACTGGTTTGTTTCAAAGAACTGAGTTTAAAACGTATGTGGGTAATTACATTATTCGTATACAAATAGCGGAGGATGTTAATGTAAATACAAATAGTCTTGACGAACGTGGGCTTGGTTTAGAGGCCGTGCTGGATGGCACCAGTACACCGCTTTGTTTGGACAAACGACCGGTCAGTGTTTGCACGGAGCCTCCTCAACACCACTCGGAAATATTTCCAACGAAATCTTGAGCAATACCTTAAGTATAGTTACGGCAACATTTTTTTTTAAAAACGTACCATGTAATCACGAAAACCAAATTAATGTTTAAGAAGTTTAAATAATATATTTAAGGAATAGAAGTAAATAAAGATATAAATAAATCCATACGCGTGAAATATGTTTCTAAGGTCCGATTCCTAGAACAACTATAGTTGTAAATCACTAGTTGAACTTAACAGATAGTTCAAAACAACCGATACAGATTGCTACTACAAGCTTAATGGCTTTAAAAAACTGGATTAAGTAGCAAAGAAATGCTAAATCGACGATAAGCATAAGTCTTACCAACCCACGCTTGAGAACACGAATAAGTTTACTGGGGTAACTTTAAAACATGTTTTTATTTAAATGGTTTTGGAACCTAAGCTTTTAATCCATTGGGATAAAGTCCCTATTGTCATTCTATAATAATTTTGTTTCACATTAAGTATCATTTCATTCCACGTATAAGGCTGTAAGAGTGTATCTACATTAAAAGAATTATATGTTGCTTTCTTGTTCACCAAAAGTTTAATAGATGTTTAGATATTAAGACTTTTCTGTTATTACATTTTTCGCATTATCTATGTATGTATGTACATATGTGTATCTAGATGTTTTCTTCGGGACTTAGAAGGTGAAAGGATGCGGTCTACGTAAAGTGAACGAAGTAGCAACTTGATATTCTTTATTAAATGTCATGTACTAAAAGTAGTTTCAGTAGTAATCAGTTTTAAACAAATGTTCATATTTTTTTATCGAAGACGTGTCTTATAAAGTTTCGAAAGAAACCAAATGAGAAGCGAGTCTAATCAAACCTTTTTTGGTCAAAAAGCTTACTATCTGGTTTTTTAAAGAAGGGTATAGGTTGTTTTAAATATATATCTTTACTTATATTTACAATCTTTTATTCATGAAGATAGCTATACATATGTATTTACTATGTTTTTATTTTTATTCCAGCACTATTACCGAAGAATTTAACATATACACCAGCTGTTTCGCTTGCGGAGTCCTCGTCATCTATTAATTAAATATTTATTTAAAGAATTCTAATATAATACAGAAAACGAAGTCTAAAATAATTATGGATGTTAAAGGTATCCTTTAACATCAATAATTCTTTTAGCAATATTCGTTAAAAAAAATACGAAATAAACAAAATTCCTATATGTGTAGAAATATTATGTTATAAAGTGTCAAGTATCTCAAATTACCGATTTTAAAATTCCGGAGAGGATTAACGCAATGAAATCCGACTTGGTTTTGTGCCGTATCCAGGATATTTATAAATGTATGCGTATGACTCTGTGGGGAGTAACAAAAATGAGAGCCTTTATAGTATTTAGTCATTTAGATATCAAGTTGCAAATGCACTGCGATAAAATCGGTTTCTTTTTATTTTTGTTTATATGCAGTCAAATAAGTAAGGCCAAGGAACCCTAAGAGCTGATGTTTTAACTCCAGGAGACAGCTTTGGATGATTAGTCATATAGATTGTAGCCCACTCATACTAATTTAAATTTACAAACTGTTTTGTACCGAATTTTTTGTATTGAGCAATTTGTAAGATTAATAATAACGTGGTATTAACGTTCCCACGTCACTTGTCTTACGTAGCGACATCTACCAAAACGATATTATAAAGATAGCAATTGTTTTTATAAAACAAGTGATGTTATAAAACAGTCAATTATGAATACAGAAATAAGAATCCGACAACGTCTTGCATTTTATTTTATCTTGAGAATCCGAATCACGCGAATGCTAAATTTAATTGGTTGGATATAGCGACAAAAAAGCGTTTTGCCACTTAACACGCAAATGCTCCAAGTATAATTTAAATAATGCGTTTACCTGTCTGATTCGCAACAATAATAATGGCATTTGAATAATCTAAGACAGATTAAAAAGAAATCCGTTAGTGGTAGATGTAAGTCCAAGGAACCAGATGCGTGGTATTGACCGTAGAAATTATGAAAGTCACAGTTACACACTGTATATAACTGTTTTTTTGTATGAATGGTCGATACTTCTATGAACATTGTATGCCAAGTCTACCTAAATCAATTACTGAATAAAATTTTCGATTCGACAGTAAGTTTAAACGCGTTTACCCAAATTTCTTATCGGAGAATCTTTAATAATATGTACTTTTGGAGATTTTATAAGCGATCGGTACTGCGATAACATTTGCCCAACGGTAGTTTGACTTATTTCTTAATAAATAATCCAATGTAGTTGTTTATAAAAGGCTGCAGGTGCGCAGGATTAAATTCGTCCTTTATGTCAAAATGAATCAAGAGTTCTAAAAAAACGTTGTGTAACACTAATAGAAACTTTCATAAGGCAACCAGATACTGTGCAATGGACATCAGTTTGCATATCGGTTATCTGGCTAATTAGCCTAGAGTCTCTGTCACGATTATTTGAACGCATGCTTTGTACAGATCGAGTTAGTAATACAACTTATTAAGTATGTAATGAAGTAAGTGGACTGCCTGTGAGTGGGTTCAAAACACGTATAAAAACCAAAATGTACAGATAAGATATTTTATAACATCTAGAAAAGATTTTAAATAAATAAAAATTTAAAAGGCGACAACATTATCACATGAAATCGTCCGTTTCAGTGGAAACTAAAAGGAATGTGTTTAAAATGTCAAACGAAATGAATACCTTTAATTTGGATATCGCGTGACAATAATGCTTAATAGCCTGAAGTGATAACAAATTCTGGAATTTAACTTACAAACATTCCATTTTAATCTGTTCCAGGCGAACAACCCTTGTATTAACTATATGATTGGTTCTAAATATGATAATTTCTAAAGACCGTAGGCGAATCTTTCATTCTTGCGATCGAGTCCACCTGCCCTTCTTTGATTTATTATGAATTCAGTATTAATTTGATATCCCTTTTTGTTGTACCCCCTTGAGCGATCGGTACGAGCGAGAGCCATACTCGGTCCCCATTATATGTGGTCTCGGTTCAATCATAATTGCATATGAGCCTCGAGATAAAATAATGTTCAATGCAAAAATAATTCTTATAATTATACAAATACTGAATATTTATATAATATATTCAGATTAGAATACGCCATATGCACTTCGTGGTGAAATTATTACACCTTTAATTGTAGAACAAATAAAAACAAAAGTGATACATGTATTTTGTATATGTACTATACATATATTTAATATATACGTATATGATTTTACCTGGAGAAATGACTCAATATTTAGAGTTTTAATGACAATATTAACGACAGGTATTCTTTCTTGTCTTTGTTCTTACGGGCGTACCTGGAGGCTTAAGTAATTATAATGTTATTGATTATTTCGTCTGTAAACGTATAAGCTGTTTTTTCTTCTTTCTATTTTGATTACATTTTTTTATCCACAATACAGATACAGAAACAAAAAAAATGCTCCGATGTTATAATATTAATGTATCCCAGCAGATTGTTCGAACCAGTTTTTAATAAGAAATTGCCTCGCGTGCCGTAGAGAATTAATGATAGCTGATAGCCGGCTAGGTGTAGTGCAATGTGGAATATACATATATATGTATATATGTATGTGTGTATAATCGTCAGTGTGTCCCTGGCTGGTTGCAAGAATATTGATGTTACCTAGAAAATAACTTAAGCCTTTGTTACTTTCATTCAGAGCACAAATGCGTATCGGTTGATTCTTTTTTGTAACAGTATACAATTTAAAGTAAGCCTCTTCCGTTCCCACGAGTACTGGCAAGGATAAGTCATTATTATAATATCAGCACGAGAATGCACCTGTGCCTGTTTCATATTGTGTTTACCTGTCAGTCTATTGAAAAATATATACCCGTTGTATTTTAATTTAATAGTATTAAATTAGATTAATTATTTGCAAAATATCGCCAATGTATCACTAAGTTTTGTTTATAGTGCAATACTTTTTTTTTAGCAATAACATTCAATTTTACAATGACAATTAAATACGACGAAATTGTGCGTGTGCTGCAAGCCTAAGCTATATTTTTGCCTCTTAGATACTAAAGGCTAATGGTGTAAACACAGTTGTTTATGTAGCTATTTATACGTATAGTGGCCGGTCCATCACATGATCGGAATATCGGTACTTAATAGCTAAATGTTGATTTGACGTGAATCAACATTTTATGATAAATATGTTTAGAAGTTTCATTACATTTTAGATATTCGTAGTCTGATAAGGTAATTTACGGAGATAGGATTTAATGTAAATTACAATTTCGTTTTATATTTTGTATGTAAATGTGAAAGGTCATGCGAGCAACAGTTTGTGTTAGTAATTAAATAGACGAACACGAAACTTGAAATATACAGAGCTGACTGTTATAAATAAAAAAAAAAAGTTTCTAATATAAAGAACTGTATAAATGGAGTCTTTTATGAAATTCCGGTGAATTGAGAATACCATACCCAACCGGATGAGTATGGAACATCCCTATATTTTTGAGCGTTCTTAGTGTTGCCATACAGTTGCATACTGAAAATAATAGGCAGCGCGACTCGACCATAAAGTTTCCAATAATTTTAGTGCTCTTTTTTAAAGGGAACGTGCAATCATAGAATGCAGACATATACATATATTGATAGGATTAATTACATTACATATCTTTAAACACTACTTCAGCCACTATTATCTCAACACGGTCACTTAAGTCTGTACTCTTGGGCCCTTTAAAACTTTTTAAACGAGTAGAATAATAATGATATTCAGGTTTCCCATCCACATAAGCGCCATGCTAACATTATTTAATTTAACCAAAAATATTCTGATCACGCTTCGATTCTACCGATCCATTTTGATAAGAAAGGCACATTTAAAGCTATTTTATATTTACGTAAGGCGGGTAACTCGTTAAATATTCATGAAAATAATACCTTCGTAGGTATTATTTTTTGCGATATTCATTAAACTGATATTCCTTGGCTGTTACTAAGGTAAAAAAAATTATAATATCGAGTTTCTAACAGAGAAGTATTAAAGAGAATCATATATAGATATGGTACACTAGATACATGTGATTGTATAATCAATGTCACGTAAACCAGTAATGAATTTTAAATAATTTCAATAATTGTTAGCTAACTACTAAAGTGGCAGGCATGTAAGTCGACCTACAAGGGTCAATTCAAATTCGAAGTAATATACTGTATCTCAATACTAACATCGAAAGCTGAATAATTATAATTTTGATCTTAATGTTATATATAATTATAAGAAATATCCAACTTTGTCTTTCAACTTCGAAACTATTGTTTCAACTTCACACTCTGGTCATTTTCTAAAGAAATGTGTACTCTGATGAGTTTTTACCCTTGGGTAATTACCAATATCGCTAGTTTTTTAAACACTTTGTAGATGCTATGCGAATGTTATGAGCACATCATAATGTTATTCTTCATATTTCTGAGAAACTCGAGTCCTGTCGTCGGCTGAAGCCTTTTTTCTTTGAAGGTATTAATTACGTTCGTGGGTTTAATGATGAGTTATTATGCATCTTATGCACTTTGGTTATGTAGCCAATCATAATATAATTATAGACGATAAAAAATTGTTGCATATTATGGTGCGATGATTTCATGTAAACGTAAATAGAATATTGAAGGGGCTTTCGTGATTATACAAAAACCGTTAAGGAAAACTTGCAACTGGTTGGATTAAGTTTTATTAATTAAAAAAAAAAAAAACCTTAAGTTAATCGTCAGTCACAAAAATATTGCACGATAAAGTGTAAACGCAGCTGCCTCATTAATGAGAGTAAGGACGTCGATTTTGGGGCTATAACTTTAAAGTTATCGTTATAACTAATTGGGCATGAAAATCATTTATTTAACTATCCTTGTAGTAGAAATCGTAACCCATCTGCGAACAAATCCCAAGACACTAAATAAATCCTCTTGGGTTTAGTCGGTTCAATACCAACTTAATTTTTTTAAATATTTTTCCTGCTAAGTGGCCAGCTGGTGCAAATTTGATATGCCGACAATCTTATGCAGCCAGTATCTTATAAGACCACACAAGTTTTTTAGAGTTTTAATTTGTTACTAAGCAGTCTAAGTCGTACTAATAAGACCATTTAAAATGTGTCTATAATAGTAGTGAATGTCATCGGAATTAAGTGACAATCAGACCAGCGTTTTTGTTACTATTACCATTCTGTATCGACAGATGTACAGTAATGTATAATAATAGTTTCAAATTGGTCCGCGATCACTCGACTTAGCCACTTGTCGATACCGACAGCAGCAAATGGCCAAGGGATAATTTATTTAAACATTATAAGAAATACCAGTAATTTTCATAATTAATGATGATAAACCTAATCTAACGAAAAATTCAACCTAATTTTATACGCTATGGATGGTTTGATTGAAGTTCGTATCGGTCCGGAAATACGGCATGTGATAATTTGTTCCACAGGCTGAATTTAATTGTTTGTTTTGCTGTCGGTACCGGGTCCTGCATTCTATAGCTTGGTCCAATAGAAAATGGTGAGTCATCAGAATTATATAAACTAATTACGGCGGTGGGTAAAAAACCTGCTATATAACGTGGAACTGAGTCGGCTCGAATACATCACGGAATCACTAAGATCATGAAGTTTTTTGTTGAACCATTGCTCGGGCCCGGCCGGCAATAGAAGTTTGATTAGAAAACACATTTTTAACAAACTTTTGTAACGATCTACGTATATGTAAGTACTTTGTAGTGACTTGGATAAGAAAGTTCTTAGTTTAATTCTGATTTTATTACCTATGTGTTTGATATTTTCTAATTTTGTATATCTTTATGTAATTCTTGCAATCAACAACATCCCCAAAGCAATTTATTATGTCATACATTACAATAAAATATATTAAAACGTTATTCAGTTAAACTTGTAAAACGATATTACTTCTTAGAGTATTTCTTTACTATTAACTATTCACTCTTAAATGTAATCTTAAGATATATCTTGTAATAATGAAATGACAAAACATTTGAATATCTGAAAACGCTAGTACACGAACTGATTATGGTGAATAAGAATAAATATATATTTTTTTTACAAAAAATCCTAAACTTTTATAGCGAATATTAAAAAAAAACAATGATACCGATACTTTGAAATATGAGATTGAAAGGATAATAAAACAGACAGGCTTATTAATTTATGTGCTATTAGTAGCTTACTAATGATCAATAAAATAACATATTTAACAAAATAAAGTAATTAAATAGTACGGTTGAAAATATCAATAACATTTATTATCAAAAAAGGGTAAAATTAATTCAGTTAACCAAAACTCTCGAATAATTACGGAAGAAAAAGATATATAATTGCGTATGCTCGAGAGCAAGGGAGGGTGCCGTGTCCAGATTGACACAGTCTTTGCATAGAGGGGAAAGATCTACGCTCGAGCTTAACAAAGTACAGCACTTACTTAAATCTCTTAGATCTGAACTGGTATTCCAGTTCAGAGCTGAGTGAGACCGGACGATTTTTGTTTGGTTTCAATTAATTACAGTCCGAGTTTAACATGTTATCTGCACTGGGTTCCAAGTGATAAAAAAATCACATCTATTTTCAGGCTAGAGTCAGGTTTGAGAAAAATTGACTTTTGTATCTCTCTTGTTGCGCCTTACTTCTAATCAATTAATATTTTGTAGAGAGAGTGCGAACTATTAGCATAATTTAGTTTATAAATTTAGGTACAAGTTTCTGTTTTTAATATGAGGAACACTTTTATAATATTATAAGAAATTTTATATAAACATTTTCTAAACGGTATATTGTAATATAGTTTAATAATCTTACAGCATAAATTTGTATCGACGTTTGGTGTCAAAATTATTTAAGCTTCTTTAGCAGTTTTATATGACAGCTCACACATATAAATCTAAAATGAGAAGTTTTTTCGAATTCAATATAATGTTTATAAGTAATATAGACTATATATAATTACCCAATGAGTAAATATCATATAATTCGTTTTCAATAAGGCACTTAACGAACATTCTGTCAAATTGGTTTTCTTGGAGAAATGGCAAAAAAAAATTACACGCTACTGTAGCTGACGAACCGATAGTATCTTACTTTCACTTCTTTTTATAATATATAACTCTTAAACTTTCACGTTCCATGATATACTATAAATGTTTACGTGAGTTACCGAGATGGTTTAAGTAAGAATTATTTTTCAACCAGATTACACATGTCCAAGTCACAGCTGGTGAATGTTAAACGTACCAATTTCCACCCTGCGCCTTCAAAAGCCATCGCCTGAGAAGTATATTTTTTGTCATAAACCTACTCATCTACAAGTTCCGTAAAGTAAATTCACACATAATTGTAATAGTGTCTCTTAAGACCAATATGCATAAGTGATAGGTAAATACCCATAGATATCAAATACCTGTATGTGAAGACGTGTTTTAGTATTTTATTAAAGATATGATATCAACTTAATATGATAAAAAGATTTGAAACTGGATCTTTCAGGCAGAAAAAAAATAGTTTTTCGAGGGTCACATAAAATAACTTTTTCGCGAGCGGAGCCGATGGTAGTCTTCATATATATGTATATATTATTCGGTAATCGCTGAACATCGGACAAGTCGAGTGCTTATTACAAAACAGCTTATTGTTTTTAAGTATTGGGAATCGGGAATATGTGAATAATTAATAATTATAATTAATATGGAAATACATATAAATAAACGATTAAGTTTTTAAAATATTCTGATGGCAGGAGCAACAGGTTTGAAAAAATTGATGATAGTCCGTTATTGATTAACATTTGATATTGGATTTTAATAAGCACTCTTGCAATTTTAATAACTGGGTATAAATGTTATTTATCGCCCCTAATTGGTATGGCACACAAAAATTACAAAACTATTAGAATACGCTACGTAACGAAAGAAATCTATATTCAAATTGATTATTAATATAGTAGTCGATAAGGAAATATATCAATTTAGTTCTGATTGACACTTATACATAGGAACATATAAATTCGTTTTTTTGTAATATAATAACTATATAATATATTTATTTAAGTATAACTCATAAAAAATATATTATACCTAGTCGTGCCATAAATATTGTTACAAGGAAAACTCATTTTCGAAGTGAAAACTTCTTTAATGGCGTTGAGCACTTTATGGGTAAACAAAAATCATGGAATTCGCGGCATCGTCATAGAACGCTTTCCATGAGCTATATGTATACTGTGTATATATGTGTACTTATTGGATGAACAAAAAGCGTGAATCTCGCGTCATCGTCACCGCACGCTTCCCATGAGCTAGAGCGATATTTATACTGTGTATAATCTAATAGCTCGACATGTCATACAATTCGTTTTCAATAAGACACTTAACGAACATTCTGTCAAATTGGTTTTCTTGTTTGTTTTCTTACAAGTCACATGTTACTTAGTTTTCACTTCTATCGTCAGTCCCCAAAGACTGCCTGTATATATATTTTTTTTCTATTGCATTAAGGATTTATTACTGTCATGTGTGTCCGTTTATATACTAATATAATAGGATAAAAATATATATGAAGCTCAGTCAAAATGATCTCCATTGACTAAACCCACACACACACATACAGTCCTTTAAACATTGAGACCAGTTATCCATAGATACATGCATTCTCTCCTTGGTAACATTCTTAACAGCCAATCTTATGGATTGTATTAGGGACTCCAAATTACCATGGTGTTCAGAACATACCCCCTTAAACTGACCATAAATCGTAATCCAGTGGATTTGGATAGCGACTAGATGTCGGTAAGTCTTCAGCTCTGATGAAGTCAGAAACGTTCGTTTCCAACAACGCTTGGGTGATTCGAGTTTATGAACCGGTACAAGACCATTATTGGTTATGGAACATGGAATGGAACTATTATAAAAGACTATACCATACTAAAAATCGTATCTTCATACACTTGTGCAAATGTTTTGACACCTTTTTACCTAACACTAAATTGCTAACACCTCACCAAACCGTCACTGAAGCTGGATAGTGCGCACGTTGTTCTGCTGGGAAGCTTCTTTAGAGCTTTAGGCATAAACTCGGTCATTCTGCTTGTTAAAATATTGCTCAAAAGTAACATTTTCTCGTCAGTGAATAAAATTTTCTGTGACCTCCCTTTACTTACCGCTTAATAAGTTGTTTTAATTTTGCCAAACATTTTCAAAATTATCAGTCAAATTATGACCAGTGCTTACCTACTTTGTGTAATGCTTTCACACCAATTCTCCTCTGCATGCTCTTTCAGGGATACAGGCGTGATAGTAAGTACATATGTATGTGTGTAACATTCTACTTGTTGTTCGGTTTTAAACTCTTTTAAAAGACTTTCAATATTTATTTTGGATTCATTAGAGATGTAAGTATATGTTGGAATAAATAAATGTTAAACTTAAACATTGACATACCCTTTTATTTTTATATGCCCTGAAAAATCAGTTAAATGAATAGAGTTAATCTCTGACTTTGGAATATCTAACGGATCGCCCGCTCTTCGTTTGTTTATAAAAAAGGAAGTTTTAACTTGACATAATCGAAGATGTCTTGTAACATAATATGATTGAATTACTTCACAGACGTTTTGTTTGATGAATAACTACATATACTAACAGTAAACGACCATATGGAGAGCCATTCGTATTATAATTTTATTGTAGTAATTGGTCGTTCAACTATATTAAGGTATTTTTTTATTTTTCTAAAGTACTTAAGCCACAATTTTCAACAGTGAGAGAGCAATACTTAGGCACAAATGGGCCGGCTTGACCGGTGGGATACCACGGCCTCACAAAAAACCGGTTGTGAAGCAATGCCTGCGTTGCTTTTCCCCACAATTAATAAGGTTTCCGGAAGCCCAGCCATCCCTATCCTCTTTCTTCTCCCCTCATCGCCCCTCTCTTCTTTCACATCTCCTCATCCCCTTTCTCTTCGATCCTTTTCCCGCATCCCTCCATCGATCATCACCCTCAAAGGCGGGCAGCGCACTTACGACTGTTAAGGTGCAGGTGTCCATAGACGGAGGTTGTCACTTACCATCAGATGACCCGTCTGGTCGTTTGTCACTGTATATTATATAGAAAAAAAGTAATCAACTAACACTCAACACTTAAAATTCAAGTTTTTTGTAGCTACAGACCCGTGAGAAAAAGTGTACTCCCTGGAATAGAATAACTACAAAAAGTTTTACAAGTATAGAAATATTAACATTTGGTAGCAGAGTCCAATCAAGTCCAACGCCTGTTGAGTTTTTATAACTCACTATAAAATTACTCGATTCGCTTCGTAAGCCATCGACCCTCACTCCAAACGTATGTTTTAATGAGTTATATATTATGGGATTGACGTTCAAAATATTTAAATCCGATTACAAACTTCTTTGTAACGTATCTGTGTGAGTAGACATAAAAATTCTTAAACCATCCGCATCTATGATGCTATAAATACAAAATGTAAGTCCAGTAAATAACATTAATTATTAAAATCGAGGTCATAAATATCGGATTTGTATCATATATATATTTTTTTTTATATTTTATCCCCATTAGTTTTTTGCGTATTAGTGCCAAGAGATTTTTTATAAGTTAACCTTTTGTTATTACTAATGCATGAACGAATACTCTAATAAAATCCGTCAGCTCGTCTGTCATGTGCTGTTTGAGACAGCAATATATTATTTGCCTGTTATCTCGAAGTACAATCACGACCGACCAGCGATCACTACTATACCTATTACTCAACAAATGGCATTGGTTTGAACGGTCGTCAGCCGAGATTTTTCGTCATAAACGTACACGAGCTTTGTTTTTGAAAGTATAATCACCTGTTACTTATTAATCAAGATATAAAGATTTCTAAGAAGCAGAAGCTAGCTACGATCGAGAAACTTTATAAATATTCCGTTTCCAAGTAGTCGGGCGGATACGGCTACAGTCGGCTTAACATCTGCAACTTGAGTTACACCGGCTGCCTGTTTCATGAATACACATCAGATCTATACAAACTATGATTATTCTAATAGAAAATTAAACAGTGCAGTCGTCATCTCGATAATTAAAGTAATTAAATAATCATATATTATTACTAAACGGTTAAACCACTTGTACATACCTGTGATCCCTCAAGTGGTCTTGTCTTCTAAAGGCTTTGCCGCAAATGTCACAGGAGTAGGGCCGTTCATCGGTGTGAGTTCTTTCATGTATGAGCAGGTTGTACGACTTGGTAAATTGGCGGTTGCAGAATTTACATATAAATTGTTTCTTCGGTCTAGAAGCTCTTCCTGGTGCTCTTAGAAGTCGTCTGTCTAAATGTGGATGCATCTGATGTGGTCCAGCACCTGGTGGAAATAATCCTGCTCCGGGAAATGTGAAACTCCCCGCAGTTGTTGGTGATGGTCCAGGTGCACCTAAAAAGGCTCCAGGTGGGCCATATATTGGTGGTTGCGAGGATCCATCTGACATCATGCCTTCAATGGAAGATGCTCTATGATGAGGCATTAACATAGCTGCTGCGGCTTCTCGCAGAGCTACCTCCTTTCTTTTCTCAACCATCATGGCCATTAAATCAAAAGAGTTTCTCTTAGGAAAGTTGGCGGAGGCCCTGTCGGGGGAACCTTTTGCAGATTCAGCTCTGTCTCTGTCCATCATTCTATCTCTCTCTATAATCTCTGCAGGAATAAGGGCGGGATGCATTTCGTTAGGAAAGATAACTGGATGCATAGTGCGAGTTGGTACAACAGGCACGAATGCTGAAGTCTCGCGGTGTGAAGATGTTAATAAGGAACCTGCAGCAATTTGACGGTGATAGGGTAAAGGTGGTGACTCGAAGGTTCCACTTGTGTTCCTACCGCTTGAAGACGGTCGCTGTTGGACTCTTTCAGCTGAGCTGGCAAGAAACTGGTCATGTCTGGACCTCAAAGGTGCGTTCACTGGTGTATCGTTAACTGGGCGAGGTGTAGACGCCCTGGTTACCACTGCTCCACCGTTGTCCGACATCACGGTTTTAAAACCATCTGTAATAAAAAAGATATCGGTCACATTATTTTTAACGCATAGAACAATGGTCATGTATGTTTATATACATATACATATATATATATGTTTGTAACGCTACAGATGTTTTGAAAATCTATCAAATTATTTTAATGGGTGGGAAATAATATTGAAACCTAATGCGTCTTTACCTAATAAAGTTAGTAATGAAGACAAACATGTAAATGTTAAAAAGTATATGCATGTAAATATCGATGTCGATAAATTAACTGCAAGGGAATATACTTTTAATTAAACATTGGTTCTTATCCCAATTCATCAGTAGATTGAATGCTCGATATACGGTTTTTATTTCCATTAGCACTACGAGTGATGAACATTGAGATTTATGTATCGATCATTATGTATAATTAAGCAGCAGTGCATTGTTTAATTCACACCTACAATTTAAATCAGATCACACGTTAACATGTTCCATTTGAATCTATTTGGTTTCTGAATTTGTTTAGCAACTATGTACTAGTTATAATTTACATTTACTCGTGAATCTAATACTCCACTACTATTCCCATATGAATGACGTACTTTACAATATTTTAATGCATTTCAACACTAAGATATTTAAACAGTCTATTGTGTACACTGAAACTGAAACTTAATGCACTTCTGAGTGAAACGTAGGGAAAAACGCATATGGAGGCCACTAGCCTTGCAAGATGTTTGTATCTGAGAGAAACCGGTTGCATTGTATGACGGGTAGAGGTTTGGTGTCCCTGGTATTGTAACATCACAAAATACATACATAAATACAAAACCACTTCCCAAAAAGGAAAAAAATCGTCTCAATATATAAAATGTTGAAATTAACTGCGTTTAATATAATAATATGATCTGTGTAACAAAACGTATTGACATTACAAACAAATGTATATGTTTAAATTTTCTTGTTTGTTTAATGCATCATTCATAAATTTATAGACTTGTATAAATTTTAAGCTTCTGGTGATATCAGAAAATGCTAATAAGTACCGGATTTGGTTATGGTATCGGCATTAGTGTCTATAACTGATATATTACTGGACTGTTCTTTGATTAATTTTACTATAAATTAAAACAAATCGAGTTTATTATTATTCAGTTTAGAGTACTTATCTATTAATTGCTTGTGGTGTTAATCTTAAATGTATTTTTTTATATATCTTAGTATCGTTAGTAACGCTAATAAGGACTGTATTCCCATAAAATAAAGTAGCCAAAACACAATGTACACATGCATTGACCCCAAATAAATTTAGAACAATGGTAGGTACATGATTTTTTTTATTATTGTTAATGTTTAATGACCTGTTATGAGCATATAAATTATTTTCTACATTGATGTATTTCTGAGTGTCTGAGTGTCAAAAATAAGGATTAATTTGTTTTTTGTTATTTGATTTTATATTGATTAAATACACAGAAATTAAAGTAGATTACGGTTACGATATCTCACAGAATTTAAGTATAAGACAATTATTTGATATATTTTTATGTAATGACAGCTGTCTAGATATAATAAACGTAAATTATATCTTCAAGAAAATTACGTAGATAAAGCATTTTTAAGAAAATTTAAATATAAAATTATTCTGTCAGCCTTAATATAAACCGGTTCTTAATATAAGTTCAGATCTAATAAACCCTCAAAGATTGCTGTTCAGAGATTTACGAGGGCCGCCTATTTCCATTTGAGATGAGCAACATGACAATAAAACTGTGAAATGCTGCGTGTGTTTTCATAAAGTTTCCGGCGTCTGTGTGTTTTATATTCTCGTGTCTAGTAGTTACAGTTTATGTTCTGTTATTATTCTCCTGTTTACGAGCCAAGTACGAGCCGAGGTTTTCTTCAATGTATTTTTGAATGATATCTCTTTTAGTGTCACGTGCATTCTCATGTACATTAAATGCATATAAATGTAAAACTAATTAAATAATATTCCCGAGGAGGCTGGTAGAGGTGTATTAAACACCTAAGTTTAGATGAGTATAATTTTGTCTCACTTAAGTAAAATTTGAAGTATATTGAAAAGGAAAGGGGAAAGAACGGAAGATTTCGTATACGTATGGATTGATATTGGGGAATGAAGCATGCTCAAGCATGTTAGGGTTGCAAACTGGCTGATGACAGGTCCGTTATTCATAACACTGTAACTGCTAAAATGGTTGACCTAATCATGTGAGAGATGTAATTTTAGCTTTAGTATTACATAAATACGTACACACTTTATTTGTCTGTATCCCCTAAGGGGTCAGCAGAGGTGTATAAAACACCCAAATTTTGCCAATGAAAATATGGTCATGCGATACAGCTTTAGTATATGTTTATTGATTAAGACTTACATAACAAAAATGGGACATTACGTAATAATATACAGTTTAATAAACATAGTACATAAATATAGCAATATGTAGGTAATGTTCTGTATTCGCTATATATGATTATAAACATTTTTAACCGAAAACACATACATACATAAATACACAAACATTTTTAAGAAAAATCTAGTCGTCACTTACAGCAACTACAAAAGATTAATCTCAAATTCAATTTCTTGAAGCGAGATCGAAAAAGGTGTACCGAGTCCGCATTTCACCGCACGCTGTCCGGTCTACCGTAAAAGCCTCTGATTTGGTTGCTATCTTGCTCATACCTTAGTGTATTACTTTCCATCTTGCTCGCACTTAGCCGCTTGATCGAATTTCTACCATCTTACTTGCACCGGAGCAGTAAAACTACTTTTATCTCTCTTTGGGCTCGAGAATTTAGAGATATGAATATTTATGTGGACACAGTGCAGTTAGTAATGGAGGTTGGGATGTAATACCGGTCATTTCAATAACATAAAGCTTTTAAAAGAAATACTTTAAAGCGATCTCCTTGAATATTTAAATTTCTAGTATTGAGAATATCTGTACGTTCAGATATAAAGTTTTCTGTATGTATTTATGTTAAGTCAGCTTTCGATAATCTTGTGAAAAATCAGATCTGATTCAGTTTTGTAGACAAAGTTTGCTTTTGTTGTTAACACGTTGCAATTAATCAAGTGGTATATTATTACAGAGATTTGTATATAAATAAAATCTATGTCCATGCACAACTACAATATTGTCTATACGTACATTTTATTTTACATTTCATTAATAAATGTCGAAACTGACCTCGAAAATAGGTCTCATAAAATTCGAGTCTTCGAAATTGCAATACTGAAGGCAATTTAAATCAAGTGATTATAATAATTATACGAATTAATAATTTGATTTGTTAGACTGTCCTAGACAAATTTGATTAAATATAAAATCAAAAAATTGTTATTTAATAGTTATGTATATCTATTTATATGTAATCTCAGGGACACATTATAAGATAAACTATCCCGTGATTTACATCACCGTTATAGCTTTAGTAACTTTTGCAGGTAGGTACATTAAGTACGTACACCTCCTACTCCTACATAACTGTAGTGAGTTAACTAAATGTAAAACTGAGTGTACTTATTTACGTTACTTTTATCTAGTCGTAGACAATTATTTTTCAATGGTCGGTGTTGGTACGAATCAAAGTATTTTTATAATATAAAAATCATATAGCTGGAAGCAACACTATCATTCTCTATCAAAGCTGCTTTTTTAACTTCAAGCTAAGTTAAAAAAAAATACGGACATTACGAATTGTAAACATTACTTAAGGTTACGTAAAATTTTGAAGCATTTACACATACCCACACATATAGGCATACATATGAAATACTAACACAGTATTGCGTCCTGTGTAGTAATAAGCAAGCAAATATCTAGGCACTATCTTTATTGCAGCAGCCTCTACTATTTAAGTATCCGCCGTACATTTATATTTACGTTCATTGAATGACTTTTATGAGAATCAGCTACTTAACATCAATACACTGTAGGCAAGTTGGTATTAATACAACGCAACTAGCATAGAATACATATGTATATGCAGTCGTAAAATTTGAACTTGGAAATGCTATGACATGCTCGCTTGTATTGCTACAATACAAAAGCTTCGCTTAGTTTTCTTAAGTCAATACAAGAAACCAGTAATTAATTGTACTATCATCCACGGTTTCATTCACATAGTTTTTAAAATTATTACTGATTCGTTATGATTGAGTAACAATGATTGTGGGAACTTACTAAAATGGCTAATAGTGTAAAGCTTTTTTTATGATTTTTTGTATAAAATAATTGTAGTTACGAAAAATCCTGTCAAATAGCACGACTATCTATATATCTTTTCTAATATTTATTATGAATGTATTTATAACATTTACAATTTTACAAATCAAACTGCATTGCAATATAGCAATCCGTGGTAAAGAACAGAGAAGTTCAAACTACACATCGTATAGATAATGTCTTTAATACGTACACGTATGATAAAAGAATTGAAACGATTTAACCTAAAGAAAATATCTGTGAATGACACAAATAGTTGTCCCACATATAGAACAATAGTTATCGTGTTTGCAAGTTCAACACTTAAAGCACTTAGCCAACGATACACCACAGTAACAAAAAGATGATAACGCTTAAAATAGTTTTGAATTTTTAATTACTTTTTGATATATGTGTTCTTTAACAATTATACTAGAAAAATGTCAGGAGAAGATATAGTCAATGTGGATTGCTCATGATCATTGTATAGAAGAATTCCCGAGGTGTCACTTACGAAATGTGATAAAAATCAATTGAAATTTATGGACCGACATACATGTTTAATAAATTATTCGGTTTTTCTATCATCAGACCACCAATTCACACTGAATATTTCATTGTGATCTGTATATTATGAAAGGAGATGAAATCATTATCATTTAAGATGAATATTCATAAAGTTTTGGACTTAAAAGCGTTGTTTGAAAAACTGAGAATAATTTACTTAGTCAGTTATACATATCAATAGGGCTTCAATGTTTATCTTATTGATGGCTACATAAGGGGCTCTACATTTTCCTTCTCTCTCTATTGCCCTACACTTCCTATTCTATGGCATATCAACTGTGTCTTTATTTATTAACTAAATTGATGGGTAATAGGTAGCATTCCTTTCTTCTCAGTGGCATCTTATTAATTTTAGAGAAGAATTTAAAATTACGTATGTTAATTCGTACAATTTTGAATTGCGCCCCTGTAAAATAATAAAATTTTGATCAAAAACCCTTAAACACCGCGAAGTTTTTTCAAAGATAAAACCTACATTACTCTTCTTATATTAGATTTTTTTTTTGACTAACACTCGGCAAAATCGACATTTACCTTTTTAAAATATTAGTTTGAACACGAACTTACAAGTCACTCAATTTATTTGAGTATATACAAATGTTTCTATCGTTTCCAAACTGTTTAAAAGAGCCACATTTCAACATTACTATTTACGATTCCACTGTTTCTCGTTAAGTGTTTCCAACTTAAAGTGGTTTTCTGAAGCCTGTTTCTAAGGCACGTAGCTCAAATAAATATAACTCTGACACTAAACCCTGTCTTAGTTCATTTGCACACTACTTATCTGGTAATCAAGACACTTCACGCAACTTTTCGAAGCAATATAGCGCTGTAACTGTCGGCTTACGCGAAAACAAGCATTACTTAGTCCGATAATAAAATGCAATATCTGATTATTATTACACTAAAACCTTTTGATGTTACCGACTGTTACTTAAAACAAGTACGCTTATGTAAAATGCTTTTCCAAGCGCCTCTCCTACACTAAATATACTTTTATGAATTTAACTACCTTTTTCCCACCAGTCTCACTTGCGTTTACCTGGCTTATTCAGTAAAGTCACTAGGAAACAGAACTTTTTTGGATTAAGGGTACATTATGTCTTCTTGAGTATCTGTGTAACATTATGCTAAAAGTTTGAGGAGTGAAAGCTTAAAACTCATGATATTAGTTAAGATTTTTTTACGTATGCTTGGTTGCTTGACCAGTAGGTAGTAAGTGAGGCAAGATTTTTTGTTTATTTACCAGTCATAGATATGGAAGCGTGAAGGAATTCGTGAAGCTCTTGTACAAATTTTCTGTTTACAAATTTGTGTTAATTTTTTTTAAATAAAACTAGCCGGTGCCTACAAATAAATAGCTTTCTTTGTATCTAGGACCATACCATTACGCATTATTATCAAAAACAAAACATCGAATGTTCAAGAACCTGTAATAGTTAACATGTTTTACCATTGCGCAACAAAGTCTGTGCTATATAATATTCTGCCCTTTATTCCTCGTTCAAGGTTTTACTACCAATATCAGATAATAGTCAATCAATAATACTTCCCCTGCATCATTTTATTGGCATCAAACGCCAAATACTTGGAAGTAGTAATGGTTTATTGGTGTTATATCGAGCGGCATTAATTTTTCGTGTCGTAAGGCACCTGATAAACATCATAGTACTTTGATTAGATAGTACGTTATCACTTGATGGTGAAGATTAACTACTATTTGTTGAACAATTAAAACCTTCTGATGTTTCTACTGTATTACATTAATGTGTTATTCCACAATGAAAGGACGGTTGCTAACTAAATTTAACTTAAAAAAAAGATGCAGCCCACGTTCAGCCGGTCTTTTTTGAATTTATTGAGGGAGGCTTAAGTCCAGCATTGGAAGTCCTATGCCCGAAATGATGAGGATGGTGATGATCATAAAAAAAATGAAAACTTTTTAGTTAGGTTTTGGATATTGTTAATATATTTTTTGAAATGTTATGTTAGTGTATACTAATCATGTGCATGTATGCTAATATATAATTTTATAGTAGACACGCAGACGTACCCACTCTGTGACCAAGGTAAAAATGGGCCATGATTATCATATTAAGACTAGAAAGAAAGAAAGAAAATACATTTATTACAATATACTACAATACATATACATATATCAATATTGACAATTAACTCAAGGATGGCGGTGCCGATATTGCTTATTCAACGCAAACTAGACTTTTCCTAGCTTAGGTCATAGTTGTGATGGGGAAAAATATCAGCTACACATAATAGTTTCTAGCAAGTCAGTATATTATATTATTATTTGAGATTTACATTTTTATCCAACCCATGATGGTCTTTGATATGTTTTAGTGTACAATAAAGTGATATATTAGATTTTATAGTATATATATATTATTTATAGTTAAACCAATATTAAGTAAAATGTTTATATCAAAATAGGAATAGGTACATCAGACATCTCACTCATCCCAAACTAAGCAGATCTTATAATAGAGTATGCAAACTGATGATAATAATACGTATGTATTTTTAATTGTTTATTGTAGATAAATAACAAAGTAACACAGAAGAAATACTCATGTTTATCACACAAATATTTGTAATGAGTAGGAATCGAACCTATGACACGGGCTTAGCAGTCAGGAACAGAACCACTAGACCAACAGGCCGGGCACTTATATTAACTCATTTAACTTGTAAATCAAAGCAGACTCGCACGGTTTTGTTTTCTGCCTATTTAGTAATATAACAATATAAACATGAAATTTGACTGCATTAAAATAAATAATTACAGTGTATTTTTGTAATTATGTAGAACCAACGTCTTACTATGAATGCAGCTAAGTACATTTACCGTTCAAGACATGCTAGGCGTCAGTTTTAAAATCAATGTTGCATAAAAATGTTGTATAAAAATGTTTAGTATAAATCGTCCATTTTTTTGCCCATAAAGCCAGTAGAACTGATCAAGTCGCGGTAGAGTCTACCGCAAGTCGAATCATATTCAAGGCTCTATCTTCTGACGATGCCAATATGTAATTAGTTTTTATAGCGATTTTTATTATGTTACTATGATTGGATGTTATAAAATTCGCTATTATGGCCAAAGCGGCGATCAGAAATGAACCTTTTAATTGATCCGCTAATTATACAAGGCTTTAAGGAGTGTTGTATATAAGAAACATAGTTAATCACTACCTGTATAAGTATTTTTACATATATTGATGCCAATTGTAACCTATATACATATATTTTTTTTTTTTTTTAACTTTTTCTTTGTTATTTATCTACTTCTCCCTAACACTAATCAGTTATAGTTTGTCTGTTTGTATGTTGAGATCCTTTCAGACACTAAACAACTAAGTTTTTTCGTCTTTTAATGCGAATATTTTTCTTGTAGGCATATAATTTTGTATGCTTCAAGGTACATTTTCGGTTAATGCGCAAAATACTTGGGTTAATGTTTTTATGAGCGAATCACTATGAATTTGCTAGCTAACATCCGCCATGTAACTTTATATTAGTAAACCTATATAACTCTCTTTTTTTTGTTTAATCGGTTGTAGTAATAAAATGAAACTATTGGATATAAATTATTATTTTGTATAAGAAAGTGTTAGTAATTTGTTTTCAGATATGGTTTTATATTTCATAACTTCGAAAATTGTATTGCGTTAATATACTTGAATAATGATGTAAGGAAGTTATTCAAAAGAGCATTGATTGTAATCTTATAACTTGCCATTCGAATATAGCCTGTATTTTAATAAAGGTAGAGTTGAAAGTTAAATTACGGTTATAATATTTAAATTTACTGTCTTTTACACGTGATTGTATACATTGTAACGAAACGTTTACAGTGGTAATTATAATGGTAATTATGGACAAGGATTAAAAAACTATGTTGATTCTACTATGTATGAATAGGCGTAGCCCTAATAAATATAAATAAATACTGTTTTCATTAATAGCAAACATTGGCTTTATATGTCTACTATCATTCTACTGCCATTGTTACTCCCTAGATATATGTCTTTAAGGTTAATATAGAGAAGCAGAACTGTACTGCCTTGTACCCACTTATCATGTAAAGAATCATCATAATATACATATAAGGCAAAAAACCAGACACGCGCCAAAACAATAGCCTGACCATCGCCTAATACATTTGCGGTTAATCTTCAAGAACAATTAGATAATTACTGCGAAGCACAGTGGCAGGAAGTAATAAGTAAACAGCGCTGTAAAATAGAACAATAGAATCAAAACGCCTCCACCGTTAGTTCCCAGAATTGTTTTTATAAAGCATATGAGTGAAAACAAAAACATAGGGGGCACACGATAAAACAGGTAGCGAAGCGCACCCTGCCTACTCAATTTATTCCACATCCGCTGTATTAAATTACAACAAAAACACTCACAAGGTGGTTAGGCGATCAATCGTCCGATCTGTCGAGCTTCAACCCTGCTGTAGTCAGGTAGTCAACCCGCAAAGTTTACAAACTATCGTCCGCAAATGTACAAGGGATGTCCATTGCAATTTTTTGTCACATTTCACAGTCCAACCGCAGTAGGTGGCGTTGAGACAGGTGAATAGAAGATTAGTGGAAGCGAGCACAACAATAGACGCACTGCACAGGCCATAAAACAGTTAATAGAGACTGCGAACGAAAATGTTAATGCCGTAACTAAACTGTCACCTTTCTTCACTTGGTCTCACTCCAATTATACGCTTTGAGTTTGTTCACTGTAATCCGTTGGATAGTTTGGCACTGTTGTAGTATTGAGGTTTTTTCGGTATAGCGTTAACGTGCACGCAGGCTGCGTGTGCGCAGATGGCGCGCGACTGGAGGGAGTAGAGCGCACGTACTACCGGCGTCAGAGGCAGTAGCGCTCCTGTAGCGTTACCCCTCCCCATTACTCACACCTCACCTCCGCTACGGCCCCGGCGAAGCCTTCATACTGTTTTACTTTAGGAGCGATAAAAAAGGGAAGGATATCACTGGATTGTTTATTTTTCGTGTTAGTAGCATATAAGTCGTGTAAATTAACACCGCCCTCAGACTTTGTATCTTGCTTCATGAATTTCACTTGCAGTCGCTAATTGATAATGTATTTTAAACTCCTTTTTTCACTTTTATTTGACGTTAATTTTATGGGTCCTTATAACAGTGATGCAATGCCCATGATTCTGTGAGCTGACCTAAGGCTAAGAATAAGTACTTTACGAGTTCTATATAGCATATTGACCTTAATGCACAATCAATTTTGTTTACATTTTTTTATAAAACATTTTCTAACATAAGTAGTATTCTTGTTAACACCTCGAGCTAGGCTAAAATATTGTATTAGGAATGGGGCTCGAACTCGCGACCACTTGATTACAAGTCCAACACTTTTGCTATTGATCCAGAGACTGAAAAATAAAACAATACACGTTATTTTCATTTATTCTTTATTACAACGAAATCTAATCATACAGTCACATATATTTATTAAAAAATCTGATCGTTCCTAAGTAATAAGTTTCTTCCACATAATAAATTATATACCATTATTTAAATATCATTTAACAGAAATTATGTTCGTATTTGTTAACATTGACAATAATCTGGTGGACACATACATATCTGGCACATTGTCACACTGGTGTTGACATAAAAATAAACATTTAAAATTTAAAATTATATATATTTGAAAATAAATAAAATTTCTGGATCTCCATTTATCTGATTTACTTATTTACTGAACACATTACCATAACTATTAGGTACATTTGTATATATATTATATTTTGTTGATAAATCTATTAATTATGTACCAATAAACAATAAACTATAATTTTAAATAACGTGCATTATATAAACTTGCGATATAGTAAACAAAAAATCCTTTATCTTATACACAACTATGAATGTAAACATTTACTAATTTACATAACTACGCTATAAGCTTTTATCCGACTGTGTTACAATCAAGTCTTTTATTTTATTTTTTAAATATATTGAGCTTTTATTGATTTTTATATACAAATAATCAATATGGATTTATTTCTTCCCTATTATTTATCATTTTAATGCACAATTTTAAGTCACCTAGTATGGACCACATTCTAAAGGGGATTATACCAATAATATTTATCATAATGACACATTTATAAATTACAAATTACAAGTTGATTAAGTATGTAATATAAAGTGATTTATAAATTCTGCAACCCCCACATCCAAAATTATGATTATTTACAATAACCGAAAATAACCAATTCTTACATAATTACGCGCACATATTATTTGTAAATAATTATTAAAAAATTCACAACACCGATAAGAAACGTTATTCATACGAGGGTTACAGATAAAATGTTTGAAAGTAGTTTACGCTCAGTTGATTGTGCTAAAAGTTAAATTCTAACTACGGCTTAATGTTTACTAACAAATTGGCACAACAATAATGTTACCTACGATTTATATATCTACTGTATCTACGTTCCACATCTAAATAATAAATATCCATGTAACTATTAGTAGGAATATTTTTTATCTTAATTTAATTATCATCTTGTGTAGATATCCTCATCAACACTTTTATATCCTTACGATGTCAGTCATTGTTCTAAATCCAATATCTATTAGCTTTTGCTTTTGTTTAGTAGATTACATCATTGGAGTAGCTAGTTAATTTGTATTATTCATAGTCCGAATAAACGGTCCCCGTGAAGTTATAGTTTGAATTAGGATATTACGTACTTATACTGTGTGAGTTATATATGTTTTCCATTTTAGTCTCATTTTCGTCAGTCATAACTTCAGGTATATAATAAGACGTTTAATATTTATGATTTTAGTCGTTAGTATCATTGATATATTATTTTATTGTAATATATCTATTTTATAGTTACAGGGATTAAAGCTATGCATTTAATCAAACATGTATCATCTTCGATGCGTCGTTGCCATGATATCTAGATTAAATATATATAAATATATCAAATATTACATGCAAAATTTAAATTATACTTGACATTTGTTTATTATAAATAATTTTTGGTATTAAATTCTATGTGTGTATTTATTTAAGGTACAATAGGACGGGTTGTGTGTATGTCGTTTATAAATGTTCGTACTTTTTAGTTATTCGATGATATTTTTGAGTTAAAATGAACAACCCGAGAATTTTATGTATGCCAGTGAACTCAGATAGCGTGTTCAATTCATTTCTCATAGTACCGTCTATACGCTTGGCGTGTCCGAGCAAAATTCGAAAATTGCCATGTGAAATCTAACAATTAAATTATGGAAGGCGCTAAGTTTTAATGTCGTTAGATGAAGATAGGTTTTGATGTATGAAAATCTATGGTTTCCCATCCCATTCATAGAAAAGTAATAGATTGTTAATATTTATTGGCATTATTATTGTTAATCAATGTCTGCTTCATAAGCTCAGAAAGGTTCTCATATTTTGCTGTGTCTAATTTTAATGAGTATAGTACCTACCATAGTAGTATTATTCAGTGTATGATTATGTGCTTAATTTTGATTGCTGATGGCATCCGTTCATAAACAAAATAAATAATAATTTGTTTTAATTTGCATCTCTTGTAAATAGCTTAAACGGTTTCCGATAATTATGATTTTTTTACAATCAATTGCATTTAAAATCATTTGAAAGCTACCAAAATCATTATGCTGTGTGTAAGGTAGGTAACAGTGCAGGTAACAAAAAATAATGTTTCTTACGTTTTGTTGGCGTGATATGAAATACATACACTAATAGATTCAATCATTGAATTTTTGGCAATTGTTATGATATTATATGTAAATGATATACAAAATATCGTTAGAACTTGTTCATAAAAAAATGTTAGAACTGTATAATTCGATATAAAAAACACACACACCTGCATTACTTGATATACATATATGTTGATTTCAATATTTATCTGACATCCAGTGCTATATGTTAAATCTCCAAATTTAATCGAAGTCAATGATCTGTGCTCCAATTTCGTAACATTTATTGTGTCAGGTATTGGAAAACAAAAAATCGAAATGTAAAAGTATGTGTTTTTAAATTAAGTATTCAATTACGAGGAGAGTATACTGATTTCATAGACTGTTTATGATCATTCATTTAAGATAGTTTACGAACCTAGTACTTAAGGTACCTATCTACTTTAGGAAATACAAATATTACTTTCTATGAATAGGGGAAAATATAACAAGAACAAAATATGTAACAAGGAATAAATAATAATAAAACTATGTTATACGAAGTCGAAAGAGTCTTCGGAAGAGATGGTTCGTCGTCAACCAGCCTTCATCCACCTGTCTATTGAATACTCCAAAGCTGCCATCCACCTGAGAGAAAAAAATATCTAATTGGTACCTTTCATACTTAAATAGATATTCCATTTTTATTGATAAATTAAATCAATGTCTTAGTACGCTTTGGGGTCCTAATACTTACACACTACCGCAAATTTTGTTAGTAACTGCGTAATTACACATTTAAACCAAATGAGGGTTTTATAAAATTGATTCCATAAATCTTACAAATAAAGTAACAGCCTAATATATCTAGGTACTTTTTTTTGGCGGTACTTAATATTTATGTCAATTACTTAAATTATAAATAAATAATCATTTTGTCCGTCTATTGGCGTTACTTAGGTATGTCCTGTAATAAAGAAAACATGGAACAGAAAAAAAACTAAATTAGTTACAAAATTAGGTTCACATTAAGTTGTACCTGTACATATCGGTTTTCTGAACGATCTTTTGTTTGAGTTTCCACATTTTCTTCAGAGAGGAAAGGAAACTTCACATATATATAATATATGTAATACAATTGAATTAAAACAAAAAGAAACAGATAAAACAGCACTAAGTAGTTTTAAATTCGGCTTTTTAATTCTGATTAATATCTGGATGACAATAAACGACAAAATAGAGATGGTAATAGAAGTGATAAAGCCTACAAATAACGATGACGTTTGAAATTACTAAACTACATTACAAAATCAGTTACTTGAAAGGAAGATGCTAAACTCGTTTACACAATATTGCTTCACGATACAATAAAACGCATCCCTGTTTGATGGAAAGTTCTAGTACAGGTCAAACTTTACTGCCTTGTCCTTGATCTCCGCACTCTGTCACGTACCGATAGTGCCGCATCAGTGAGGATTGTCCATGTGAGGTGACTATGTTAAAAACAAAACGGATACACAGAACATAATGATACTGAAAGAATATTGAATGTTACAAATATATAGTATAATATGAGTATTAATTTGTAAAATATTCACGTACGACAAGAGATAATACAGGATATAAAGTTTATAAACGCGATAAGTGCTGACAAACATATATAATAATATAACCACTAGTCGAGTGATATTTAATAGATGATACAATACTGATACTATCTACTAATATATCTTACTCTATAGAAACGACAACTCAGGTAGAAAATAACCCTCAGCATATTGGAATTATTACGGAAATCAAATTTTCGCTTCTTTAATATAAGATCACACTAAATATATCTTTTTAGTGAGACGGCTAGGACTTCCCGGCAAAAGCCAGGTCGAGTTATAAGTAAGAGACCCTGACTTGCTAGAGCTATTGCTTGTAATCCCCAATCCATCTGTATAATCAAAATCCCTTTCCTTCCCTTGATAACATCCCGTTCCTGTAAATATACTCTATATTTTCCTATCTAATTTCAAAAAGTACCCGCGTGATCATCTAAATGTTGACGTTAATTACGACACTACTTACTCCTTCGGCGATACCGGCGTGAGTGTATATGTGTACATATGTTCAATATTTAAAGATAAATTACAAGAACTAAAGATTATACGTTCTCGTTGATATAATCAAATTACATTTGTGATGCTCCAATTCACAAAGTACAACAGCTTCCCTTGAAATATTCAAATCAACAGTATTTAGTAGAAACATTGTTAATAATTGTAAGGTATTGCAGATAAATAAAAAAGAATTATACTGACTAAATACCTGCCGTTAATGCTATACTTAAGTTATGTATTTACAGAATTGTCAAAGAGAGAGTATTTGTATATTAACGCTGTAAATGAGCTCTACTTATATTTTATGAGGATATATTCAGGATCAGAATAAAATCATTATACATATAATCAAAATGATTATACGTATATTAAAATTTTTGAAAAGGTAGATCTTTAAATTAATCGAAAACGAAGGTTCGTTTCTCTTTCTCTCTTATAAATTTATTCAGATCTATGACTAACGCCTTAAAACTTACGAAATTCGTAATCGCTCCACATTCAATAGCTCGATTATTTTATACTGGAACGGCTTTACGACTGCCATTGTTGCTAAGGCCAGTCTTAACAAGCCTTTATGGAATCCGTCGCCTTGATTTTTATTTCTATGAAAAACGAGATGATTGTTTAGGTTTTAAAAATTGTATTGGTCTACATACCTATGGTTCGTGATACTTTCATTTAGAAATAAAAGATAAATGTTACGTAACGTCTCATCGTGAAAGTTAGAGAGTTAACTAAAATTTGTTTTAATAATAATTTGTTTGACCACTGATTGTACATTTGTTTAGTACTAATAGATATATTATAAGGCATAGTAATATATTGCTTTATACTCGTATAAATGGATGTTAAAGTCCAAATATTTCTAATATTTCTTCACTCATATACACTATTTCTCATAGTGGTGAAAAGTTTATTTCTAGATATCTGTTCTATCAGCAGATTTCTGATAGAATGAATGTCGGCTGACTGTAGAAGTGCTTCCACTGTATAGTGACACACTTCGAATATCTTAGGTCTGTATATTTGTAAACGTAGAGAGTGACCAGATCCCCAGAGGGAATTATTGGATAAGCCGCACAATTTGTGTTGTGTGTGTCATATTTATTATAGTTTTCAAACTACATTTCTTTACATGTTTTAGATAAAGAGATTTTTTAATTAAAATCTCTAGTCTGTAAATGGTAAAGATCTTCATGGTCCTGCAATATGTTACTTTGTTCCGTACCATGTGCCGTCCACACCTTTGATTTCTCATCCTTGCACTGATTCACCATGATCATACAGATGACACTTCACTTGTATTTAAACTCAAACGTCAGCAGGTGGTTATTGATGACGTAAATAGAGCCCTTTCAATAGTAGTTAACTGGTTTAATATCAATAATCTTCTCCTTAACGAGAAAAAAACGAAATGTATAAAGTTTACATTGCCTAATGTAACACAGGTGAACACTAGTGTGTCAATAAAGGGCGAAGTGTTAAAACCCGAAGATTCCACAGTGTTCTTAGGCTTAACTTTGGATGCAAATGATAATGATAAACTGTCAAAAAAGCTTAGTTCTGCAGCGTACGCCGTACGAAAATTCGTGGTTTAACTGATTCAAGAAAATAGGTGGTTCGTTTAGATGCCAAAGTATACATTTCTATAATAAGCTTCCTAGCCAAATACAAGAACTAAGCAATAATAAATTTAAATCATTTATCAAAAAAAAACTAAGTCAGAAAGCTTTTTACACAATTAAAGATTACATTGAAGATAAAAAGGCTTGGGAATGAGCTGCTTCATTAATGTACATGAGCCTTTGTTTTTCGTTTATGTTTTTCGTTTGCACTTTTTCTTTTTTTTATACACATTGACATTTTACTTTTTGACATGAATACTTACTTTGTTAAGTATAATATATTATATATTTGTTTCTTTTTTTTTAATTTATAAATTTAATTATTGTAAATGTGAGAAATATGTAGGTTATTTCTTTTTTTTTTCTTTTCTCTTTTCTCCTGTAAGTTTGTTTTTTAACGATGTCTGACTGTTTGAGTACTTTTGCGGCCTACCCAAATGTCCTTGCTTTGGTACTGTTCGTCGGTCCGTTGAGCTCCTTAAAGTTCTAAGTTGAGCTACACGATAACTGACAAATGCTTGCACTGTTTGGACGTGTCCACTCAAATGAGCGTGGTGCTTTCTTCAAAAGCTCATCTCAGACGTTAGCGTGCATGGTTCTCATATGTTTTTGACCAGTACATCTGTATGGACTTTAAAACAGACTTTGATCTCTGAGTTTGTTTCGGTGTTTCTTCTCAGGGTAGTCAGCTAGGAAACACCGGCCTCATCTAGCATAAACTAACAAAAAAAAAAATATATTGACGTGTAAAAGTGTTGTTATAACCTATTTACAAAATAAAGATCATTTATCATTTATCATATTCACGTGTGAACATTCGATAAATCATATTTCCATGAGAACACTGTACTTTAAACTTATATGTCAAGTGAAACATCACTGTTGTTAAACACTCGAAGTTTGCTAGTAGCACTTAGGATCGTACGTGAGTTTCCATTTTCATAACACTAAGGTTGACAACAAGCCTCACTCGAATATTAATGATAATTTAAATTTAAATTTAAAAAAATAATTTTAAAATTTTAATGAATTACGGTAAAGTCCACCAACGGTCAATATCTACAAGAAATACAGCATGTATAATATATAAACAAAGAACGAAAATAATGTTATTCATAGATTAATCTCAAGGGGTCTAGTTTAAAATATCATTTTTCAGAAAACTTTAAATAAAAAAAAATAAAAAAAATTAGGAATGATAAAGTATCATTCAGAATTCTCGTTAATCATCATCACGGCTTAACTTTAACTTGCATTATTTTTAATTCTCCAGTAGTTACTAATTTTATTTTTATTTTACTCCCAATATAGCCAATTTGAGTGGCACTTTTATGATTTTGACAATAATCTGATGTAAATGGTCAACCTAAGGAACTGATAACATATTGTCGAAATATACAAAATAATATAACCAGCACACAGCTCAGCTCTCTCTTTCCGCAGAAGAGGCACCAGGCGCCTAGGAAGTGGCCTGCGGGCGACGATTTTGGGGAATTCGTCATCCGAACAGTTACAGGCCTAAGAGGAACCGCGCTGTGTTAGGTGTATGCTTTTTGAAGGATTGTACTATTTGTTGTACAATATTAATCATGTAAAGATGTTCAATATTTGTCATAATTATTCTTTAAACAGAATAAGCTGACAACCATAGGAACGAAATACAAGTTTTTATTAGATATGTTGTACATTTAATTATTTATATATAACTCAGCATCCAACTACCTAACCAGTTTCACAAACCTTCCGGTTTACGAAATGATTGAGATTAGAAATATGTGATAGGTTTTGAGTCATATACTTTACTTACAGGTTCAACTATGCGACCATAAATATGATCACAACTTTCTGCAACGATAGTATATTATCTTATCTGAAAAATATTCCCAACATATGGCCCATCATTGGGCCATCCATATGCCATCCATGCGTTACCATAATCTTCTATAGCTTACAAAATGACATGAGACTCCCTGGAGTCGCATGCTACTTGTAGGTTTTCGAAATTTTCTCTCTTATAACAAATCATGTTCCTCACCGTTTCCTGTCCATCTCCGACTCTGTATGGAAGTAAAAATGTCTTTGTTTAGGTTCTGTGGGCATCACTTCAAAAGCGAACTTCTTTCCGCCTGGCGCACATGTCTGTATTCTGTAGCCGTGGAGGCACGCCATGCCTGTAACAAAAACTAAATTAATCAAGAACATAAACATAAAATTAACTAAACAATAACATTCTTATTCTGACTAGGTTTTACACACGGAAAGCACATATTCAGCACGAAGCAATAAAAACCAAGCTACTTAAAAATAAAGTACGGACGGTAGTTTAAACTTTCAATGATTAACCGCCCCAAATGGTAAAGAAAAATGTGGACACTAAAATGATAAACTTATTTCGTTCGTTCAGAAAGGGTATGAGCGTCGTATAGAAGAATTTTTAGTACATCAGAAAATTTTATGAGATTGCAAGTCACGGTTCATTGACACAGTAAATGATTGATGGCGATGAGAAAATGATTGAAGTGATGAAAAAAAAAAAATTACTATTTTAGAACTCTTAGCGTAATTTTCAATTAATGACATTGAAAAAACTTAAAACGGTTATACATACACAGACAAACAATGTAATTTATCATACATTTTTCTGTTCAAAGTTCGTAGCCTAAACTTAGCCTAAATATGAATTTCATTTTAAATGTAGAATAAATTAGTAATACCTATGCTCTGAACGTTGTTGGCTTATTTTTATAACGTTTACACGGCTTAATATTAGAATGCTTATCTGCCATGTCAAACAGTTATCCAACATTTATGATCTTAACTTACCAAACGCATTTTTACTATTTCCGTCATTATAGAAGTAGAGGCAGGCATCCTTGAGTACGCAGTAGCGTTTAGCCCACGACTTCCACTTGGAGCCCAGTTTCATTAGATAACCGAAGCAGTCTGGGCGAGGTATCGATGATGGGGGCAGTTTCATGTTCCGCATGGTTACTTCGAGCCAACCATCTCGCTGAAAGAAGTAAATGGGTTATATTTGCAGAACCATAGGGTTCCTAAGCTATGTTTTCAAAACAACTTATAATTGTGAATAGTTTTTGCAAGTTATTTAATGTTTTGCATATATTACCATTTTCTAATGAGTCTCCAATTATATATATTAAAATTATATATGTCTTTATTGCATTCTTAACTATATTCACTTTTAGCAAGGTCGGTACCTTAGATTACAAAAAGCTGACAATTTTACACTGAAGTGAGTTGGCCCGGCGATGATACTTTGATATACCATCGACTCAGTGTCAGATCAAAATTTTATAGTTGCTTACATGTTAATATATCTAACAGATACGAACGATTCACTTATAAGATAAATACATTTAGCCCCAATTTCGAAAAAAAAAGTACATGGCACAACTGTTCGTATTCGGTTAAACTTTCTTTTAGGTTAAAATTGACTTGAAATTGTTTCTTATTTCTAAATATCGCAAGAACGAAGAGACTCAGAACATTCAGGCATTTCAGGCATTTCATAGTTCTTTGTTAACAGTGCCACGTGCCACGAGAACACGACAAAATATCACCAGTATTATCGAAACATTAATGACAAACCAGAAATATTAAGAACGATTCTTATCATAACTGCGGAAATCACAGTTCATTGACATGGATTCAATTTACAATTAAAATTCTTACTACACTGCCATCTAGGACGTAAACCAGAAACGACTTTACACTGTAACTTTAATTTACTGTTTTACACGTATTTTTTTTTTCTTCAATCAGACACTTTTATATAAATATTATCATCGCTATAACATACATAAAAAATGCGAATTAAAAATAAGTTAGGAAACCGTAACTATTACTAACCTGGTTACTAGCGTCAACGGCATGAGCTAGAACAGCGCGCCATCTCGCGGACGCCTCTGCAGTGTCTGCAGCGAGTTGTAACCGTACTCCCCCACCGCGGTGTAGGCGGAACCCATTAGGCCTTCCTGCATCTTCTTCGATCAGTTGATAATTTACAAGCATGAGGGCTCCTACTGGATGGATACTCTGCAATCGTATAGATGGCGTTGTTATTACTTGTTATAAATATCTTCTGTCAATTTACCTAGTAAGTCTCTCAAGAAGGCATGGTAGCGTAATGTAAAGGCTAGTAACATATTGTTTGAAATAATAGGTGTAAAGTCTGGAAAATGATGTTTTTCTTGCTTGTCTATCCGGGACTTTTCTTGGTTATCTTGGAACATTTAAGTTTTAAGTTATAAATAGTTATACGAGAGGACATCGAATATCTGAAATCTTCTTTAGAAGTGCCTGCACAAAAATCTGTTTTATTGGATGTAATAAAGCTCTTTAACAGTTACTAAACAGAACAGAAAGAAAATCCATTGACAAGAATAGGAGAAAGCTGTACTTAACTGTATTGTGTTTCTAATTTTTTTTTGTTTTTTGTTTTAAAGACAACTCCCACAACTTTATGTGTCGATACTTACGGAATCTGTTTTATAATAGTACAGGCAGTTGTCCCTCTTCAACACGAACCAGCGCCTAGTCCACCGGGGCGGATGATGTGCTTTTGCGGGTGCAGCTCGCCAAAGATACCCTGAGTACAAGGCTGCGGGACCACCCTCGTGAGCGAGAGATGCTACTACTTCGCAAGTTCTAGCCACCTAAAAAAAAATATTATATAAAAATAAACAAAACAATAAAAATACAGTATAAACTCTGAACAGCGTTATTAATAATAATTCATAAAATATAAACACGATTTAACGAGATGAGCCAAATTTCCTATGATACCTTAAAACCGATACATTGAGAAACTCCTTATTGCGCAAGAGCCATCTTCATCATTCTCTATTTTTTTTTAAAGAATATTAGCAACGTGGGTCACACCCAACTAGTATTACACATTACGCTACCGCCGCTTAAGAATGCTTCATATTACGAAGAAATGGTTTTACAGATTGGCAGAAAATTGGTAGACAAAACATAACGAAAGTTTTTATTACTTAAGGTAACTGATGACCGCTGATGATGAACAACATCAGTGGTATAAGAGCTTTTGTTACAGAGGGAACACAACGTAACGATGACATGAAATGCAAAGTGCAGTTGACACTCTGCAATTGGTAATAATTTTTTTAATTTTAAAATGGTATTATTGCTAAGTTGCAGATGTGGGCTTTGTAACAACAGCGATTAGGAAGATCATTGTGGTTTTCTAGGGTTTGCAAAGCTCGTAAGGATAAAGTAAGACGGGATGAGACGCTCTTGTCTCAGGAAACTGAGGCACAGCGCTCTCAGCTGCACCAGGTAGCCATGGCAGAATGGAAGGAATGACTAGGGCGACCGAGCGCAGGGCACACGACAGGCTGGATACGCCTGCTTCCTCTCTTTTCGGCTGACTCAGGTGCTTTAGGGACATGGATGTTTCGGGACGTACTTGTGTCGCATAGGCCGAGAGCGAACGCCTGCGTGCCGCCATTTAGGAGGCTGCCGCGGGGACACTGCACTCCATACCTTGTTGGAGTGCCTAGCGTTTGCTAATCAACGCTGTGACCTCGTGGCGGCTATCGGTGCCGGTAGCCTCTCGCTAGAGACCAGGGTATTGTCCAGGGTCCAAAGCGAGAGTGCGTGGAATTCCGCCGTCACATTCTGCGAGGTGATGTTTGTCAAATAGCCGGCGCAAAGGAAACGGGAGAGAAGGAGCACTCTCCCATCCTGTAGGGGACGCACCAGGCACCGAAGAGCGTTTAACGATCTCCGGCCTTCATAAGCGTTGGCCTACAAAAGCGGGTTCAGCAGCACGGGTTGGCCTGAAGCGATGCCTCCTGAGGTCCTGCCAGGAGGCAAAGCCTATCGGGAGTTGAGTGGTAATCCGTCTAGCCTTGACCTGCATACCTTGACTCCCGAAAATAGGTTATATGACGTAAGCCGTGTGGTTTTAGTCGGTTCGAGTTCGACATAACCGCGACATCGTTCACACGATGAAGTGGTAACCGTGGGGGTTTCAACACGTTAAAAAAAAGGTTTGCTAAGCTTGAGGGAGTTGTTGCGTGTATTTAAAACATTACGCAACAACCCCTTGAAGTACAGCAGTGACCATAAACGTTGGTAAAAGTGTAGGCAACGGCTAGTCTAAAATAAGATTAAATAAATGGGTTACGAGGTGTAGTACGTTAAGATTGATCTTTAAAGTAGGTACGTAACCGGCACTGGAATGTTCTACTAATATCCGAGTAGCATTATAGTTTATTTTCATCCCTAATGTAAGACATAAAAGCTTTTTAACATTATATAGACGGAGTAGTTAATATATTGAGAGCAGTTTATGTTGATGATATGATAGCAATTTAATAATGGTAATTGTGGTTTGTATTCAACATACACCTTAAACAATTTGATCAAAGAGTTTAATAGTAGAACAATGCAGATTTAATCTGACGTTATGTATTTTACTCGTATTTCAATAAATTATAAATTTCCAATAATTTATTTTATATATTTTTATCACGTGGGCGGATCAAAAGGCGACCAAGGGATCGGACTGTTGTCTATCAGACAGTATATATAAAGTCATACAGTGGCGGTAATTGGCCCATAACTCGTTATCAAAAACTTGGGTTGGGAAAATATTTATGAAGAAACTATGTATGACAAACGCTTCCCCACTCTCTACTCATTCATCAACATTACGGTCACGCGTGAAGACGTGAACGTAAATAAATATTTACGTAATAATACACTGTTTTATATTTAGTTTCACTCACTAAGTAACAAGACTTTAATACAAAAAAAAACAGATATTCGCCACTTCTTGTATCTTTACCGCAGTACACATACACATAGTGCACATAAAGTTGTCTATTGCAGTACTTACATGTATGTACACATGTTGTGTATGCATTACAATAAATTTCACTTCTTAATGTAATTACTGAATAGGTTCCGATGGAAGCACACCGATCGTTAAATTTACGTGGTATCGTTAAGTATCTATCGTTACTTCTCCAAAAACCACCGTTTGTTTTTCATCCAAAAATACACCATAATAAACTTCGATTGATTCGATTGTCTTTGTAATCACTGGCAAAAATTTACGTTTATGGTAAAAATGGCTTCAATGTTAATCAGTATTAGAATATATAGGAAAAATGGATACAGAAATATATATACTTTTCTATTGAATATCGGTGAATCTTACCTCTAACTCCAGTATTTCAGATCCAGAATGTGCGATCTTAACCACTTCAGAGTGTGTTTTGTCTAAAACATTGATCCCTGTAAATAAACAAATGCTCATTAAATTATTTCTGCATTCAATCAGATAGATGTAATACGAGTAGAAAGTAATTCAGCGAGGAGATAAATATTCTAACATCATTTCTTGTAAGTTATTGGTAAACTTCTGTGATAGAAAACCAGACTAAGTTATAATAAAACCGGATTCACTGGTTATAAACCCAAAAACAAAACACAAATCAAAAGGTAAAGATTCAGTAATCACTTTTACTGTTACTTTGGATAGAGCTATCAGACCAACGACTTTATTTTAAATGGATTATTGTCAACCTGACAAAAAAATAAGACATCTGCTAGAATTAGAATGATCTTAAAAAAGGCTCAACTATGCATAAATCCTGAAGAAGAATATCGCAACCCAGATATAAAGAAAAAGTTTCAGTTTCCCAATAATTTAAAATACATATTTTTAAATTGTGTAGAACATAAGCGACGTCATCAACTGCTCATTGACAAATTCGTTTATCAAAAGCCTTTATAACATAATCATGATGGTTTTTGACGTTTTAACTAAGATCTTTTTTTGTTCTACTAATAAAACAATAGCTTTCAACTTACCATTAACGGCTATCACGATATCACCAACTTCTAACCCTGATGTCTCTGCTGGTGTTTCGGGTTCGATCGCTGACACGACTACTGGCTTGCTACCATGGATCCGGAAGCCAAATTCTTCATTGCCACGTCTTACCACCACTGTTTTGTCACTTTCTGGGAGTCAATTGTTGAAATAGTAATAGTTAAATAGTTAAATAAAAAAATGGTGCTGACGTATATCTCACCACGGCTAACCTGTAGACTGCTCAGCCTAAACCGACAAGTGGTAGGAACGATTACGGGTCATATGGAACAGTATCGATCTTTTCACCGTCAACGTGACAGACAGCCCTATATGCCGAGGTTGTCTCAACGCTGAGGAAACAGCGGCCTACGTAATCCTGGAGTGCGAGAGGGAGTGGCTACACAACGGGCTAGTATCCTCGCGCGTGCGAAGACGCTCCTAGAAGCCTGTGAACGCCCCAAAGTAGCTTCTGAGATTCTGGAAGGAGCTAGGCTTGCTCAATTAGTCAGCCTGTCTCTACGCAAAACGGACTAATTAAGGGTCTAGGTGTAAAAGCGGAGCTCTATACAAATAGTAATAGTTATTATTCTTATCAAAGTAATATTTAAAAAGTTCAAGTCACCGTAATATTTATTTACTTCTTACCAGTAATCCATAATCGGATAATTCTATCATTTGTATAAAATGTGTAAGGGCCTATATTTAATCCCTAGTGTAAAGATATAATAAAAGGTAAAACTCCACAATGACATCTATTTTTTCATTTGTGATTTCTATTTGTGTCACAGGAGGCTTTACACACATTAATCAACGGAAACAAAGAACACTATTTGTAGATAGACTCGGGACAACTATTTGTAGATCGAATCGAACCCACGAACCACATCTTCCGGTAGTCAGGTTCACTAATTATTAGACCAACAAACATAAAGAAAGTCACTTGATAAAACACATAAGAAATTATGACCAAATAAATGTTTTCAGGCACTTTTTATTTTTATATTAGATTAGGCAAATCATACTCCATGCGACCGGATTGTAACTCTGTCCAACAAATCTTTTAATCACAGGAAAATGATTGCATTTAATCTTTTGAGCATAACGTATACGACACAGTAATCCATTTAACTCGTAATCCAACCATATAAATTATTTGGTTAATTCATAACGCTTATCCTTAAAAAGTTTCTAAGGGAAACCGAAGATTTCATGATATATGTATATCGTCATATATATCATATTATCAACTTGAACGTCTTAAATTAGAATCAACTTCTATTCTTGAAAAGAGCAACTTATATAGTCATATATTAATTACAAATCATCTTTCTTGCTTTTTCTCTATCATACTGAAATCTAATATTCCATTCGTACTATTAAGACGATTAAAGTGACACCTAACATGTCAATCGATAATGGCGTTTAGGCTCTAGGACAGCAAGAAACATAAGTACTTTTATAGTGTCATCATACTTTCATCTATTCTTCATTGTATATCCAAACACTCAAAACCATAACCGACCTTCTAGCTAATAAAAGGAAAATTTAAAAAACTGCTTTGAGTTTAACATTTTTTAGTACAGTACAATGATGTCGACCTAGAGACGGCAATAAACTTGTGTGAGGGGAACTGACCATGACACACATTCGCTTTTAAGATGGGCAACCTGTACGTTGAAATATTTGCAGAAAGACTTTCGTATTTGGCCAACGTCCAGGAAGAAGAAACACCGTTTCATTCAAGCACTGCATTACTGAATCTGCAGTATTATAGTAATTTATTGTAAGATCGGGTCATGTGGTAGATTGAAAAGATAGGATGCCGAATGGATTAGGAAGTTTGTAATACATTGAGTACATTTATTAGTAGTGTTAAATCATAGTAAAGTAATTAAGGTGGTTTAAGATTAAAACCGCTATAAGCAAATCAATGTTTGATAATTAAATAAACAAAATTAAATTAAAGGGTTGAATTAATAAAAAGAAAAAAAAATACATTCAAAATAATCGCATTACCACTAGGTTCTGGAGCCAGAAGTCTATTAATTTGACTCTGTCGACACCATAACATCAGCATTAATTTCAATATTTCTTCCAATTTCTGTCTCAAACTCCCAACAGACTTCAACTTATCTTTGACTAAAACATAAAATGTATTCAAACGGAAAATAAATTAACCATCACAATTCATCAAAGCCATGAACTTAGTGATTACAAAACTAACTCACATGAATGACCCATCCTTAACGGAAACTCCAAATGTTAAAATTAATGTGTACTGGCGCCTCACTACGTCAATCAAAAGTAACCACTACATAAAAATTACGTCAATTACGTCATTTATCACAGTAACAAGTTAACTGAACTAAAATCAATACGAACTAAACAGTGAACGCCAGACGTATAAATATCATCTGGCCGCAGTAGCGGCTCGTCAACAACTGAAGACTGACGTTCAAATACGCATCAGGAATTAATTTTAGTTCGCAAGGGATTCGTTACTTTTGATTCCGAAATAATTTTGTACCTTTCACCGATACACGTTATAACTGTAATGATGATTCATAAAAATGGACACATAAATGCCATTATTTAAAAATCAAAGATATAAACTTAATGTTAATTTTGACATTACGAATTATGATGTCATATTCACCGATATTTTTTTTAAACTTTTGGCAAATATAAACGAAAGAATTCAGTGAACACGCTTAAAATAAAAGATGATGTTATTTAAATAGAGTAACACTAGAAATAGTTTCATACGTCACACTTCAGAAGTGGAACGGTTAACTGTATGCTTTGATAATAGTTGTGACGCAAAATGGTAACTGCTTTATAATTTATTTATTTATTTGTATACCATGACGATATACTGAACAATACAGACATGACTGCATATATTTCGGTGTAACAAGTGGCGGTCTTATCACTCACGCTGATTTCTTACAGACAACCTTTATACGGATACTATATCAGATTAGGGGTATAGACTACCCCTAATCTGATATAGTTATATTACACATTAGATATAAATCTAATATGTACTATTATAACTACATGAATATATGTTCTTAATATAATAAATAATTCTTTGAGTTTTATTATTGTTGAAGGAGTTTGATAACGTATATAAGCATAACACAACTTAACAGTTACCATGAAACTAGATCTATAATTTTTGTGGCTTGAATAAGTAAAGATTTTTCTTGTCGCTTAGTAGTATTATTGCTGAATTTATGCAATTTTCACAAGGTAATAGAATTAGATAAAGTCTATCACTGTACAAATTATTAAGTTGATTACTTCGTTGATTACAATTATCATTATCAATCATAGTTTTCCTCGTCAGAGATAAACTCAGGAGTCTCAATCCAAATTAATGTGGTTTAGGGTCAACTAATGGTAAATAGTTGCCGTAGCGTATGAGAACATATATACACCGAAAACAACAATGCAAGGGAAAGCGTTGTATTCTGGAAACCAGCAAGAATTTTGTCCAAGTTAATGCTTAACCTTAAACAGAAACAGACAAGAGCAAAGTAAAAGTTCAGAAATATAATACTTTCAGTGTAGATTCTGGAGCATTCAGGTTTTGACATGGACTTAATTGGCAATTAACCCGAACAGTTTTTCTTAAAGAACGCTGTATTTATAGAAAACCGCTGTGCAATATGTAGATAGCTAGTTAAAATCTTTATTATACGGTAAAAAAAAAATATTTATATAACTAAAGCAACTATGCATAACATAGCTAAAGCTTAAAGATGATTCGCCATCATATCGCGATTTTATGCAGGCAATCATATTTTAATGAAGAGGTTATGAAAGAGATGAGGAGTTGCACTTTGAAAATAATTTAACACTCAAGATTAACAGTTATCTACAATGTATATTTGCGAGTTCTCTGAAGAATTAAAACTGTTATGTATGTACTGTATGTACTGTATATGAGTATACATAGCATTTACTTACCAAAACTATTATCAGCTTGTCGTCTGTTGAGTTCTATGCAAGCCCGCCGGTGTACAAGCCGATGTGTAAGCGCCACGTATCTCTTGTTAAACTCTGTCTCTGACTCAGTTGGATTTTCTTGATTGGTCTCAGAAGCATCTAAGACATCTATGCAATGGTGCATATAAAAGCAAATTGTATAAATTATTTTATGTCACACAAGTAGACCCGATTCGGTCTTCGAATAAATAATTATTTGATCTTTGGAATACCTGGAGGGATTCTGTTCCAATGGTCATCATTTTCAGACAACAATATCCAGTTGCCACACCACCAAGGTGTGGCGTATATCCCTCTTTCATCACGAACACCTTCAGCACCTTCAGAACTCCCTGAACATTCTTCGTGTTCTAAAAAAGATACTTAACATTCTTAGATACATACTGAATATGGTAAGCTTTGTTTATTCCTTTTGAGGCTTGTTTATGTGTAAATATTATATAGTTAAGAAATCTATTATTCATTATTTTATTAATACTTTCCGTACTTGTCAATCTCATACTTACCATCAGGATCTACACTTGCACTAGATCCACCGAGTTTATCTAAACTATTACCAGCGGACCTAGCTATGCGAGTATCCTGAGGTTTCTCGTTGGTTGCATACTCTTCTTTGCCTCTTTCTTCAGACTATAAAACAAAAAAATGTGTTAAAATAAAAAGTCATCTTACGCGGGTGCACTACTTAATAAATGATAACATATGATAACATAGTATTGTTAGCTGGTACACTAGTTCAATTGCAGCCCCACTGTCAAGCTAAGGAAATACCTACTATATAATTTTGAAAGATTGTTTGGATTTAAGACGTGAGTGTGATCTGCTAATACTAGTGTTACAGTCATTCTAGACCTATCAGCTTCCTCTGAAGAAATAATTGTGTTATTTATCTGCTGATTAGCAACTCTTTCTTGGTAGTGAAAAATATTTTTTGATGTCTTGCCTTGAACTGTTTTTATATTTGGAGCCTCAATTGTTATAATGTAATTATACTCCTATCCGTTTGCTATAAATATGATTTAAAGGTGTTCTTAAACGTCACAAAACAGAAATACAAAGTTGGTCAGTATAACATTTTAGCGAACAGGTTCAAGATTTTTTGTAGTGAACCTTTTTCATATAAAGAGCAAAAGAACCTTATTACAAAATCTTTATCGAAAGTGTCATAACGTGTCATCTTCTTGACGCATTCATTCTTGTATTTTTATATTAAATATTTTTTTAAGTTTTATTGTAAAAGCTTTTGTGAGGTTATTGAAACTATTATTTTGAAATGCATAGATACAAATGAGAAAGCAATGCTTTTAAAATATTATTATAAAAATTTAATTGTATTTTTAGCAGCATACAATTGTATGTGCTTTGAAGAAAACTTTGTGAGATTGACTACTGGACCGACACTCAATTTGGTTACGATTCTTGATTCTGAATATGAAGAATCTGATGAAAAATGGTTGGAAAATGCATTGAGAGATATAGCCTATTATTTGCGGAACCATAAGTTTAACGAATGGGATAGAAGATATTATGTAGATAAGCCATCTCCTTTTACTGGACTTTCTTACGCTTATTCTTCACCAAGTTTAAACTCCATTCACTGGATGGTACATAAAAACTGCCATCAAGATTTCTTTAAATGCATAACATACTTGCACAGCATTGTAAAAACTGCTCCTTTTACGCGAAACGATGATATTACCACATCTTTAAACAAAAAATTCATATCCCTAAATCTTACATCTTTACGTAGTCAAAATAATGAATGTAAGAAAGCTTTATCCTACGCTGACAAAACGGGACTTCCTTTTGGGGGACCAAAAGAAAAATATAGCTGGCGAACATCAGCTTCTTATTACATGTGCTGGTATACAATGAAAAGAATTCCAGCACTATCAATGTTGGGTGAATCATGCGATAATTTTGCAAGTTGCTTGGGTAAAGAACTTGAAAGTAGAAATCATGATCCTCGTTCGGATGATAAGCTGTCATTTGCTTGTGCTACTTACAGTTTCTGTCCTGACCCTTGTTGTCCTTTAAAACACATAAAGGCAATGGCAGAGTGTCACAATAGTTTCAAAAATCCTTGTTATAGTGAAAACGTTGAAGTCAAGGATATATTTCACAGGAGATGTAGTTTTAATTATAAGGATAATCAAGATTTAGAACAAATTACACAAAATAATTGGAACGTGTCTTGTTATTGTCAACAAAAAGGTTTTGTATGGGATTCACAATTTAGCATGTGTGTAGATATTAACGAATGTACAACAAAACAACACAATTGTGATTCAAATAGGGAGGATTGTTTAAATTTACCCGGTACTTATAAATGTGTATGTAAGTGGGGATACATTTACGACAAAATATTAAACAAATGTGTGGAAAAAGTCATACTTATGGTTCCTAAACTAGAGGAATCCAATAGACAATTAAATTTGATAGAGAAGCTGAGCTCTTTATTAGAATATATTGCATGTTAAACAAACCTTTGCTCGAACATCTTGCCTCTGTCGATAGTGATGCCTGGATTTATCTTCAGATCTATATCTCTTGTCTAGTTTTTTATATAGACGAGCACCGCTAGCCTTTTTTGTTGACGCGCAAGATGGAGAATCTGCAAAGCCTGCCGGTGCCGGCACAATGTCCGGTGTAGCGTCAACGTAAGATTCCTAAAGGAAAATAAAACAATTTTATCTAATCACATATGAAAACAAGCCATGTTGCCATTAACGACATGGAAGGCAATGGAACGAAAAGGATATTGGTTATGGATGGAATTGGTGAAAAGTAATAGATCGATCAGATCGAGGTTGCATCCCTACAACTCAAAATGGCTATATGCAACAGATCCGAGCTTTCTAACCGAAACATAATTAAATATATTTTAATAACAGGTTTCTATGAAGCACTAGTTACTTTTTATTAGGTATTGGACTAAACATTAAATTAATTTTTATATTTGAATATTGTGAATTAATATGAAAATATTTTTTCTAAGAGAAATACTAACCATATGTTGAGTTATTATACTTACGTCCGTTTGAGAAGTCCTTGACGCTATACTGTCATGTTCATGTGTGGCTGTCACGATATGAACTTCTTTGCCGCAATGAAGGCAATGTGCCTTAGATTCGCCATCAGGCCCCGTTAGACTCTGCTCCGTTTGTTCTGAATAAAATACGGAATCTGATCCCGGTGACACTGAGCGAAGGGATTCTGCTGACACTGCTTTTGCGCATTTTCCTTCTAAGAAAAAACCTTTTTAATATTTCTAGACTCAGGTTTTCATACCTATTTTCCATGAAAGCCTGGACACCTTTTTATCCTTAAAGCGACTAAGCAAAATTATAGAAAATACAGCTATATCATGTAAATGTCAGTCCGCATTAAAATTAGTGGCAAAGTTAGTTATAAAGTTTTTAAGTATTAATTTTAATATTTCGTTTTGTTGATCCAATTAATATTCACGTAACAGTGTATGCTAATTTTAAATGGACTTCGACTTCCACCCGAATACTGTCTCTTTCTTCAATGGCCAAAAAAAGAGGAGTTTCTATTTTAGACTATTTTTTTTTGATGTACATATATCTAACGACTTGTTCGCTGATTGTCGATCGATTTGCAATTTTTTTTTTTTGTTAAAACAGTATACAGTAGTATAACAGTATACTACTACTACTATTGCACTAGTCCCATTATCACCAAGTCAGGATTTGATGAAAGGACTCTAGGAAAGTCTAGGAAAGCCCTCAAATGTTTTAGGCACTAACAGTTTGTTCAAAATGTATTAGGTAGGTATATTATAGAAAGGGCACAAGTATATTATACTTTCTAAAGTTATCAAAATATTAGCCTCTCATATCCCTGAGCTGATGGTGGAAGATACAACTTAACAGTTTAAAGTTAGGAAAAAATATTTAAATTACGTTACGGTACGAATGAGTCCATAAATGAAACGTATTTATTGTTTGCAATCGATAGAAGTTGGTTATCTACTTATTTTTAAGAATTTACTTTTTTTGGCCGAGTAAATTTAAATAGGAAATAAAACTGCAACGGTATGTCTGAAGCTACCTAGTAGTAGTAGATCCGGATGTTATGTACTGAATCCTACACTACTACCTAATTATTTTTATAAGAACGATACAAACTCTTGATACAAACTTTGCGGGTCTGTGCTATTGTATTGTAGACACTAGACACTTTTAAAAGTCTTAGTTGAAACGGTTGGGAAACTATATTCATTTCAGTTTTTAAATAAATAATTTATAGATCAAAACATTAATCTCATTAATTCATACGATCTAAATTGTAATTGGATTTATGTTAGAATTATTATATTAATTCATCCACAATCCATATTATAATCAGCCGGCGTGTCAAGAATAGTCGTTTAATGTTTTATACCTTTATCTTGCTGCTTCTTATGATGTCTAGGAGAGGTTGTCGGACTTTTTACGTATCTGAGTGGTGTCAACCTGGATCCTGCACTGGTTAGAGTTCTAGTTGTTTCTATGTCTTCAGCTTCCAAAGAGCTTAGACATGGAACTGTTGGTATTGACTGTTTTCTTCGCGGTAAGCTACCAGGCAGGGATATGCTTTCATTAGAACCGCTTTTTCTTCTTGGCCTATAACATAAAAATCGTGTGGTTATGTTTTTCATAAGAATACTAGGTATGCATATTATATATAGTGTGTGTAGTAGTAATGATTAGTTTTTTTTTTTCAATTAACCTGTACACTGAATGATTGTTATTAGAAGTAGGAGATTTTGCATTATTAGAACTGTTCCCAGTTTTTCTTCTCGGACTATCTCGTAAGCGCCTATGTTTCCTTGGCGATATATTTCCGTTGCTAGTACCTGCAATTATTGTATTATATATATGAACATTTTATATTCAAAACCTAAAGTAGTAAATTCCCCCCCTCCCTCCGATTTTAGTAGCAGTTACCTTCTTTCCTACATTGTTCACTAGAATCATCAGATGTCGGTATATTAAGATGTAGTTTCATATTTGAACCTGTTGCTTCTCTTCTGTCATAGTGTGTCGGTCGATAACTGTGATTAGCGTCAACTGTTTTATTTTGAGAAGGACTTTTAGCTTTTAATTTTGTCCTCTTCACATGCCTTTCTCTTTCAAGAGGACGTTTGGCTTCCAAATCCTTTTCTTTTATCGCTTTTTCTTTTATAGAATTTTCAATATCTATTGGTTCCTTTGGAGATGATTGAATACTTTTAGTTTTTTCTGCAAAATGAGTTTTCCTCTTGCGACACTCGGGATTTTTTTCCTCTAAAGACGACTTAATATTGGAATATTTAAATATAGTTCGCTCAGATTTTTGACTTGTAGTGTCCGGCTCTTTTGTGTGTTTTTTACCCCAATCATCTTGGGACGTTGATATAGAGTCATCATAAGACTTCGAAAATTCTAAAGTGAAAGCTTTCTTCTTTCTGCGTTTCTCCTCAGTTAGCCAAGATTTTGGCCTTGTTGATGTTCTATATTTTTGAGAATGTTTATAAGCTGTAAAAAACATTTAAAGCTTTATATCAAAAGGAAGTGATAAGTTCACCAAGCAATAAGCTACTATACTCACTTAACCCACCGTCATCATCTTCAACAGGACTTTCATAATAACCTGAAGAAGAATAGTGTACGCTTCTTTCATCATCTGATAAAGAACCCTGCAACAATATACATAATTTAGCATGGAGGTAATTAGCCTACTTTATTACCATCATAGTATTTAGCACTTTATTACCATCATTTTTGGCACGAGTTGTTCTTGTGCGTGTACAGTTTTATCAACAGTTTTATTAGTAATTTCTTCATTTTCACATTGCTCTGGTAATTCTAAGATATTTTCAGGAGACTTTTCCTGAACTGTTTCAGTAACATTAGGATTTGATCCCCCTATACTATAACTTCCACTCGAACTACTCTTTCCACTAATTGTACCACGCATAGTCTGAAAAGAAGAGCAATTTCATACATAAGCAGAAAGGAAAGTATTAAGACTAATTAAGCTGCAAAATCTATTACTAGGTATAAGTATAATAGATCCCTACGAACCTTGGAAACTTTGGAAATGTCATCTTTTAGTTTAATTTCAGTCTTTTCACTCTTGATGTGTTCGAAGTTAGAAGTAATTTCAGCTTTAACTTCAATCTTTTCCACTGTGGTTCTGGGTATCCTATCTGACAATGGTAATGGGGGTGAAGCTAGGTCAGGAACAATGAAGTCATCTCTAATATGTAGAGGTGGTGAATAGCTTGGCAATATTAAATCTTCAGCGATATTTTCTGTTCGAGTTGAGGAATAAAGACTTGATGCACTTTCAAAAGATGATCCTTCTTGTGCTTTATTATTTTCTGGATCTAAGTACAAAATTAGATTAAGATATAGTACTCGCTTAAACTGCGGTTTCTTATAGTTTATACTTTTATAATACTTACTTTGATTATGACTCTTACAACTTTTTTTAGAACTATCGGAATTAGCAGTTACGTAGTCTTCTGTTGTTGTTGTGCTTTCCGATACATCAGTGGTATTAATTTTCCCTGAATCTGTTCTAGCTAAACTTGTTTCACTACTGGCCGTTTTAGCTAACATTGGTTCAGACGGGGATTCGGTTATTTGATTTGGTATAGTGCCATTGGGCTCCTTCTGTTGCGCTTTTTTCTGTAAATCTCTTCTCCTTGATGGACTTAAAGCACGTTCTCGCCTTTTGTTGATAATACTAGGTGTTCTTTTAAAAGGGACATCTGCCAAATCTAGGCTTGGATGTGTAATAGCAATCGCAGGAGTATGACCAGCTTTTGGTGGCACCACGGGTGAGATAGCCTTAGAAATAGTAGGTTGCTTCGTAATAGGTAATGGTATATTTGGAACTACAGCAGGTGGAGATAATGAAGACCGCGCTTGTTGGGAACTAGAACTTGATGTATCCAATTTATTTCTTGGAGATGTAGGTGACTGACTCTTTAAAAAAATAAGGCTGGCGTTAGGCTCACGTAACATACTGAGTACAATAAAATACATATTCATATTATAGTAATTACAGTAAACATATTTACTTGTGACGCATCAAATTCTTCTTCCAAGGCATCGGTATCTAAAGAAGATCGCTGTTGATGTTGTAGAAGCAAAAGCTGTTTTCTTCTTGAAGTTGGTGTTAAAAGTGCAAGCGCCCCAGGGGATGTAGCTAGAGAACTCAGATCTGACGAGCTATAAAATTGTCATACATATTAAAATCACGTCCTAATATACGCAGTAAGTAAAGAGCAATGAAACCACTTTTACCTTATCACCGTGCCATTTTCGGTGCATGAATCTACTTGCAAAACAGTTGTTTGTGATTCGTTCCAGTTTCCATCAGAATGCTCCCTTTAATTAAACAAAAGTAAGATATAACAAATACAATTAAATTACCTTTTTATAAGAACTTTAAAAACGAAAGAGAAGATTTTATAGCCTTATACAGTAAAATACTTGTTTAGACTGGGTAATAAATCAATAATTTTCGATCCTTTTACTTGATATGTAACTTGCAAAATATTTACTTTGAGTTTATTTTGTGATGTGGGTTATGATCGCCGAGTTATAAAAATTAAATATTTTTGGTTCGGTTCGAATGTTCTTGACATCAGTCTTATAATCGAGATATTTCTATTGAAACCCCGTTATTTAATCAAAGTACACATACTTAATACACTATCAAGAGGAGTTCTTAAATCTCGATTATATTTCGGTATTTTGAAAAGAATTATTTATAACCATGTAAATATTACACAACAATTTTCTTTTATGTCCCCCTCATAACTCCAACTTCGTGAACTCTTCGTTCCATGTCCAATCTGTTCTTCTTTGGAATGCGCTCCCACTCGAAATCAGGATATCCACAAACCGCTTCATGTTTAAACAAAGGGTACGTGATCGCCTGCTCAATGAGTTGGCTTAATTGTCACATTTGTTTTTCTCGTTCTTCTCTTTTTTTTTACGTTAGTAATAATGTATATGTAATAATGTGTATAACATTTTTTTCTTGTATTTATAGTACTTTTAAACTAGTTCCTTCTTTTCTCCCTTATTCTTCGCACCTACCATTTTTATTTCTGTAACACTCGAAGGTTGACTGGCAGAGAATGCCTAAGACATTAAGTCCGCCTTGTACAACATGTGCATTAAGTTAAATAAATAAATAAATATTTTTGATAAATCCTTGCTATGTAATTTTTATCACTGGAAAATCAAATCTTGCAAAACACAGAATGTAAATTGTAAGTAAATCGTAGCTATTACGTTTCATGTGTATTTACCTGCTATGATCTACTGTGAGCGATTCATTTGATGCACAAGGCGAAGCTTTGTCCAATGGCAAGGGCGTGAGAATAGTAGTAACTGTGTTAGATATGACGGCTCGTTTTAATTTCTGGTCTATTTCTGTGTCCATAGCAATAGGTTTTGGAGATGCAGGGCTAGATTTAGCTGTACTGAAAAATTAAAATTAAAAAGACTATTAACACCAAAATAAAATTACCATTGTTTGAATTTTTCACTTCTTTGTTATGTTTATAGTGATAAAACTGTTTGTGATAAGAAAAGTTACGTGTCATATGCATAAAAAGCTAGGAACTATAGTTTCTAAATACTCTGCTAAATTTTTGCTAGCCAAACTTAACAGCTAAAATGGTGCGTGCATACCTGCTCTCTCGGATTTCATCCTTGTCAACTATAATTTCAGTAGCTTCTTCAAAACTTACACTTCGATTTCTAAATGGTTCATGCTTGTAACTAATGTATTTTTCATGAAAATCTTCATACGCATTTCCATCTGAGGAACTATGGAAAGATTCAATATGAATGAGAGCGAATGAAAGCATAGCATTTAAATTTTAAAGCCCCAGTATTAGACGTTTACTTAAAAATGAGAACAAGACAAAGTGTGATAGTGAAAGAGCTATTACTAAAAGGATTGAAGGCAATGCAGTAAATCATTCACCGGTCTGTGGATGCTGTGCAATGGACCTAATTTTTATGTGTCTTTAACGTAATATTTACAAAACCATAACAATCGAAATTACTATTTGCATACCTGAAAGACCCATCTGGTTCAAATCCGAAGATGCCTTCATCTTTAATAGGAGTTTGGCTATAATTTTGACCAATATATTGCTTATACAATGCCTCCCTTTCGCGATCCTCACGTGTCATATTTTCTTGGCTTGTAGACATAACGATTGGAGCGTCTTTAATACTATCATTTGCTTGTAATTCGGTTTTCCTTCTAAAAAAATTTGATTGTTTCAATATAATCAACAGAAGTTGCTTGCCAAGACCGAATGAATATGATTAAAAAATAAAGAATTAAGAAATTAAATAGGATAATATACTTTTAATACTACGTTTCTGCGCAGTGGTATCCAGTAAGACCTTTTTAACCGGCTTCAAAAAAGGAAGAAGTTTCTCAATTCGACCGTATATATATTTATATTTTAAGTACTTACACATCTAAAAGAATTTCTCCCTCTGATAAAGTTTTTTGCAACATTCTTCTGTTTTTCCTCCTCAATGTTGTAAAAGGTATAGCTTCATCATCGGGCCTAGGTTCAAAATCTATAATAATTTCTTTTTCATTCTTCTCACTGTCATCAGTTGTCGTTGCAGAAGTTTCTGTAGAAGGTTCGGATTGGAAAGTGGACGTTTTTGAAAATGGATGAGAATTTATGGTCTTTTGTGAAGCATCACTTGTACTCTTAGAAAGAATCGACCTAAGAGACTTATCACCTTTTGTTTGTTTAGCGATTTCCTGTTGTAAGTATTCTAAATTTCTACGATTTAACGCCATGCTTTTTTCTATAGTTTCTATATCATCATCTATAGTATCATCTCTATCACTCTCGTGAATAAATTGGAAGTTTTGTTGGAAGTATTCTTGTGCTTGTCGCTGTAAAGCGCTTAAATCTGATGATTTCTCTATTTGTGATGACGAAGCTACAGATTTTACAGATGAAGATGTAACGTCATCTGAATCACCGCGTTGTAACGGTGAAGAAGGCATCGCAGCTGTTGGTGATCGCGGAGACCTGGGCGGCTCTTCAGATTGTGTTCTATGTAGTTTTTCATGATCATTATTCATAAAACTGAAAAAAGAAAAACTTACTTGAATCAGATTTTTTTAATAAAATGTTTTGTTCTTTTGATTCCTAGATACCTTTCTACAGAAGTGATAATGTCATTTTGTGAACTACCAGCTAATCTATCACCTCCAACTTCTGAAAAAGATTTGGTCAGTCTACGAGCTCCAACGGAATACCCATTTGTTTGAACACCTGCAGCAACCATTTTTACCTACAACAAAATAGGAGAATTATATTATAAATTAGCTAATTATACATTTATGTGAGACAAAAATAAACAAAAATAGATTACTTTTTAAAATTCTTTTATTATTAGATATGGAAACCTTTAGCTATTAGGTATATAGAAGAAATAAAAAGTATAGTACAGAAAAAAAGGTTATTATGACAACAAATTCTTAGCTAAGCACCGTTCTTAACTAAGATCACCTTCACTCAGAAACTACGTGGTTGTTAAACCACATTTGGTATTTATTTATTAAAGGTGGTAACAGTTTTTAATGTAAAACAAAAAAAAACATGACACACCAACAAAGAAGTATAAAATCAGCTTCTCGTAGTGAAAAAAGAGAACTCTACTTTAGAACAAAAATATATTTGACTTACCCTTTTTATAGTCCGAGGACTCAGTGATAAATAATTAGGTGGTAATGGTTTTCTACCTAAACATACTTCTGTTTGCGTTGCTTGAGTTCTCATCACTCCTTTTTTTATTGAATCTGAAACCGTATATTTCATATAAAGAACTGTTTTCTTGAACTTAGTACTTACCTCTATATAGTTGCTTACTTTTGTTTTTGTTACTATTTACCTAAAACAACAACTTTAGGTTGTTCCGTTTGCGTGGGCCTTGGGACTGTTGGTGCTGGATGAGTAGGCATCGGTTGCAGTGGTGGCGGGTAATGTATCGGTGGAGCAGCCTTGGTCATGAATTGCGGATACGGGGGAAACGGTTGAAACATTACGGGCAAAGTAGAGTAAGGTTTTGGTTCCGGCTGAAAAATTAATTCATGATCATTTAGTAATACATACCATACGATACGTTCCGTTTGGTTTACATTTTGATGGTCAAAAAAAAAAATAATAATATTGAACGATTAAAATATGGTAGTAAAACTGATAAATATGTGAATTTTTAGAGTAATACATACATACGTATAGAGCTAGTTCTTTAGTGATAATTTTGATAATAGGATGTGTACATACATAGTTGTGTGGTGGATCTGTGTTTTTGAAATTGCAATGTATATTTTATTTCTGTTTTCCTTATTACCTTAACAATTCGTCCATCGATAAGTCTTTCACAGTCGCGCCTGAAACGGTTGCTACTGAGAGCGGCTGGCATCACCGAGTCGTCAAACGTGGTCAAAGTATGAGAACGAGCGAAAGATACGTGTTTTGTTCTGTAAAATATTAAATTTAAATTAAATAAAATTCTTTGTAATCTTTAAAACGTCTCTTTACCACTTCTTTGTAAAGTTCTAACTTAAAAAGGCACCGAAATTTCTCGAAAACCCTTGATACCTACTATTTGTTATTTAAATAAAATAGACTAAATACATAAATAGATTATTAGATATAGAAAATTGTTAGCACCTTAACTAGTTGATAGTTTATATTTCAAACTAATATATAACAAAAAATATTATTATGTGTTTCCAAATGTAAAATCAAATAAAAAAAAAACGGTTACCAAAAAAAGTGTAAACCGGATTCCATAATCTTTAATAGTTACGATTTAATTCTTTTATTGCATACATATACCCATGCTTTTATATGTACATTACATTCATATACTTCCTATGAAATCCCAAACCTGTCTATAGCAAATAAGTGGAATATAATGCAATATAATAACACTGTAAGATAGCTATTGAAAAAGTGGCAGTATAAATACTAAGCAACGAGAAATTAAGAGGTTAACGCTGTAAATTCTAGCACCTACTGCCAATCGTGAGACTGACCTTCTTTAAACAGGTGTTTAACTATCAACCTTTCGTAAAATGTACGTAAAAAGTTACATTTATCAGGCAGAAATCAAAATATTCAACAGAAAGTGTCTAAATTAAATAAAACAAATATTTAGTACAAAAATTTATTAATTGATAATACGTTCCATTAAATTAATCAGCTGTTTGCTTCGTTTCACACTCTTATATGTGATGAACAATAAATTTCCTTAAGTAGTAAACTTCTGTAAATGTCAACCTATATCCAGATCGGTGTAATTTATTGGTAGCTCTGAGTGTAGTCCTACTATCAATCAATAGGAGCTTCACACAAAGGGTACGTTCGAATTAGAATGGCAGGCAATTCCACTAAGATAGGTGTAACAGATTAATACTGACATTCATGTAATCTATATGGATTTGAATTGTCAATCGTATCTAAAGGATATGTTATGTATCATTTGACTTATATAAAGGAAAAGCCAATGGCCAAATTCATTATCTATTTTTTTGATACCAATAACAAAACCTTATAAGTATAAATAACAAATATTATAATTATTTCAAAAGAGGTTATGTTGGAGATTTGAAATTAATAATGAAATTGATAGTATTAAATACTTAACAATAATTAATTTTTAACCGAACGTATAGGTACAAAAAAGTCGATTTCCTAAGAAGCGTACGGTCTTCGTACAGTTCTAAGCACTAGCAATGACGCATAGCATGTACTCGTAGTATACAAAGCAACAATTATGATCATGACTGATGACACTAAGAAACAATAGTGATTCTTGTCATGTCAAAATTATCTCGTACTCTAAAGAATATTAAAACATCGCTCAAAAACAAAAAAGTGTCTGACAATGTGTAGGATGAACCGGTGGGTTACTTACAGTATGCAAGTACATTAATAATTATGAAAAATATTTCTACATTTGATATATATAATGGATTACCTGTTAGGTGCCATTGTGAGAGGGGGTGGTGGGGGCGGCGGCGGTATAGGTGTGTGGGCGGGACATCTGCAACATATATTAACTACTCTAGACGAGGTACTCAATAAAAAAACTTTTTAAATTTAAGAACCTAAGCTACCGTGTGAGTGAATGTAATTTTAGTGTAAATGTATTAATATAAGTTACACCGTCGGCATTCCCGGCACCAGGCAGACCGAGTTAAATGTATGTAAGCTTACCATTCCCAATCTATCTGTATAAACCTATTTGCAATTTTCCTGTTCAATTCCCAAAGTGATCAGTTAACGGTAATAGGCTTGCGTTATTCGGAGTCGTAGGTACTAAATTATATTCGGCAAAATGTGGCCGAAGAATATGCTTCCCGTTCCAAGACACAGACGTGAGTGTAAATATGATTATGGAGATTAGTTTTTGTGGCAATGGCAAACGTTGTAAATACATAATAAAAATTAAATTAAAAATTTAAAAAACCCTCTACGCAAAAAATACTTATAGTTTAAAGAACAACCCTTAAAAAGTAAAAAATATACGTTTGCTGTGAGTTTTCGAAGAGTTCGGTTCTCTGGAGAACATTCTGGTTGCAGCATCGAAGTTATTAAGTAATTGTCATTTAACGATTATACTGCACTTTATCGAGTAATCATACGCCAAAAATGCCTTACATCATTCTGGAAAAAAGCTGATACTCTTACACTGCTTGACCGATATTAACCAAACATAGCTAAGAACTACCGCAAGGAAACTGTTTTTCAAATTAAAAAAAACGCATCGAAATCGGTCCATTCCTTTGAGAGCTATGATGCCAGCCACACACACACACACACACACACACACAGAGAGAGAGACAGAGTGGCTCTTAATAGTGCACCGATCAGTGATGGAAATGCTGAAAATATGGCAAAATATCTGATGAAGAGAATTACAGAAGCCTGCGACACCACCATGCCTAGGAAACGTGCTATGATCCGGCTTTCTTCGATGCATTGGTGGAACGAAGACATCAGTAACCTCCGTAAAAAGTGTCTTAAGGCGAGAAGAGCAGCACAACGCTGTAGGAAAAGACCAAACTATGAGGAACTGGTGGCAGTATATAAAAAAACTCACCATAGATTAAACAAAGTCATCAAAGACAGCAAAAGACGATGTTGGAATGAGCTGATACTTGAGGTAGAAGACGATCCATGGGGCAGACCATATAAGGTAGTCATGACTCATCTGAAAAGCCAGCCAATGCCATCGCCCACTTGTCCCAAACTCTTAGACAAGATCGTTGCCACGCTGTTTCCTCACCAAAAGCATCTATATCATCAGATAGAGCGATATGAAACAGAAGAAATTCCACCCATTACAGAAGATCAGCTGTTCGAAGCATGCTCTAGAGTAGGGAATACGAAAGCTCCGGGCCTAGATGGAATTCCAAATATTGCACTAAAAGCTGCCATATTGCTGCCAGCGCCTGCAATATTCCTTGACGTTTATAACAATTGCCTCACAGAAGGTACGTTCCCATCGATGTGGAAACAGCAGAGGTTAGTCCTCCTCCCTCAAGGAAAGAAGCCTCCGGAAGAACCAACATCCTATCGTCCGCTCTGCATGCTGGATACAGCTGGCAAAATACTCGAACGCATAATACACAGGAGGATCGAAGCAGCAGTCGAACCGCTTCTTGCCAGCAACCAATACGGCTTTCGGAAAGGACGCTCTACCTTGGATGCAATTAGCGTTGTCGTCAATACAGCTAAGGACGCAATCGCCGGAACCAGATGGAAGGGAGGTACGAAGAAGTACTGCCTGGTGGCAACGTTAGACATAAAAAATGCCTTCAATTCCGCCAAATGGGATTGCATTATGAAAGCTCTCTACGAAATGAAGGTACCAGGATACTTACGACGGATGGTTGCAAGCTACTTTTCTGACAGAGTCCTAAAATATGACACAAAGACTGGTCCGAAAACATACAAAGTCACTGGAGGAGTACCCCAGGGCTCAGTTCTAGGCCCACTCCTGTGGAATATCATGTATGACGGATTATTAAAACTAGAACTTCCAAAAGAAGTCATACTCGTGGCGTATGCAGATGATGTGGCCGTAGTGATCGTTGCAAAGCATCTCGAAGAAATAACCTTCGCTTTTGACGCTTCCATCGAAAAGATTAGCCGCTGGATGAACACAGTTGGACTGCAGTTGGCAGAGCACAAGACTGAGGCAGTACTCATTTCTAGCAGGAAGCGGCTGGAAACCATCACACTGCAAGTCGGAGCACATGAAATCACATCCCAGCCGTCTCTTCGGTATTTGTGATTGATGCCCGACTCAACTTCAAGCAGCAGGCACAGCACGTAGGTGCCAAAGCGTCGTTGGTAAGAGCGACTTTATCAAGGCTGATGCCCAACATAGGAGGCCCGAAGCAGAGAAGGAGGGCGTTACTTACGTCTGTAGTAACATCCGTACTAACCTACGGAATCCCCATCTGGGCCGATGTGCTTAAAATACAGGAAGCACGAAGGAAAATTGCACCAGTATATCGGCTGAGTGCTTTAAGAATTGCCAGTGCTTTTCGCACAGTGTCTGACGACGCTGTGGACGTTATTGCCGGGATGCTGCCAATTGAAGTACTAGCCGAAGAACGGAAAGCCCTTTACCACCGTAAGGTAACGACCACACTGAACCCTGGAGAACTTGGCAAGGAGGAACGGCTAAACAGTATACGACGATGGCAATCGAAGTGGGATACCAGCACAAAAGGTAGATGGACCTACCGTCTTATTCCACAAGTTGATGTCTGGTTAAGCCGTAATCATGGTGAGGTCAATTACTACCTGACACAAATGATCTCAGGACATGGGTGCTATCGGGCATACCTCTATAAATATAAGCAAGAGGTATCCCCAATGTTCCCGTCCTGCCCAGGAGTTAGTGAAGATGCAGAGCACGTGTTCTTTACGTGTCCTCGTTTCGACCTGTTACGCAGTACCTGGGCAGAGGCCCTTACGAAGAAAATTCAGCCAGAGTCTTTGATAGAAGTTATGCTTTCATCGGAGGCAGCATGGCAGGCGACAAGCACTTTTGCGACAGAAGTTCTTCAGGAACTCCGGCGGTTGGAAAGAAAGCGGTCCGAAAACAAAACCCGTGACATTAGCACGACGGAAGAGCAGTAGAGCCTCCCTCCACGAAGTAATGCTTAGCGGCGGTTCCGTGGGGGAAGAGGAGGTTGACGCCAGAGGAGATTTTTTTTTTTAGTCGGTATGGGTGTAGTAATAACATCGAGTCCGACATACCCAGGTTAGACCCTGATGATACGTAAGAGTATTTTTTGTCCATACCTCTGGGATAAAAAAAAAAAACACCCCTCTTTTTGCGTCGGGGGTTAACAATACAAACAACTACAGTTTCACGTATTTATTTCTGTGCGATTAATTCCACGTTATTTTTCATTCCAATAATTATTGAAGTTTTATTGAATTTGGTATACTAATTTCAATAAAACATGGGGGTTATAGTCATATTGTACTAATAATTGGTTAAATAGACTTTGTTACATTATATAACTAACTTTACAAACACAAAACACAACTCTATATACTAGGAGTAGTAGTGCTTAATACTTCTACTGTTTATATGGGTCTTTAAGCTTTGCCAACCTCCATACAATTACGCACTGAAGCAATTCTCATAAGACAAACAACACTAGCCGGGTACTGCTTTCCTTCACTTCGAACTGAATTCTGTAGAATATTCAAAGCTATAAACCCAAAAATATACTCGTACTCAGAATTTGATATAAAGAGTACAAAAGCAGAGCTAATTCTAGAGATATGTATGTTTTTTTTTCAAATAAAAAATAGAACATTTATTTTATTTTCTATTTGGAAATTTTGTCTCAAATTTGTATTACCATTGTCCATTAACGCCATTACACTGTTTTAGCTTTCCACCGTTATTATCTAATATTATCCCAAGTATTATTAGCTGCGAGGAATGGCCTGTGAAAGCCAACATAAGGTAAATGATAGGCCATTGTGGATATTGTGCTATGTTGTGACAAGTAATGAATGTCATGACTGAACACTGAACTGCTAGAGGGGTTACAATACATACACTATTATGTATATTATGTATAATATACATACAAGGCAATGCTTAAATTTATATTTCTTTATTTCTTAACCACAAAATTGAATAGTTTGAAAACTAAAAACACGCTTTGTATATAAGTTTCCCAAATTTAAGAGGTTTACTAGTAACCATTTAGTTACACTATCCACCTCCATGCTCTATCGACAGATCAGCTCCAAGATGTGAAGTTATTATAATGACCTTTAAACTACATATATAGATATATTCATACAACGTTTCATTTCGATATAACAATTATAAGCAGATTAAAATTAGCTTTCAAGAGTTGTTTACATAGTTACAAGTGAAGCTTATAAAAGCGTATTAATAATACTGTAAACTGATCAGTAAATGATTTGCAGTTAAAAGAACTTTTGAATGACTTCATTCATAAGTACTTTCCACTGATTAATGTCCTAGATGTGATGATCATTTTCAAGATATAAAATAGAGGACTTTTTTATGTAAATATAAACGTTTATGTATAGGAAAATGGGCAAGGCATGAGTTTACAGTCAATACCGAGCCGACTGCCCTATATTATTGCGACTTGTCCCCTATACTATAAAATAAAATGTATTTTTAATTTACAGACATGCTAGCATTCTTTTATCTAAGGGAAGTACTCTTACTCGTTTCCCCGGTGACAAAGGAATATTTTCCTCTCCTAATTAAACATTATTAATAATTGGCTACTTATTTGATACACATACACATTTGATTATGAGTAGAAAAGATATGCTGAGATATGTTCAACAGCGATCAATCCATCGAGACTCAAAATAACAAGACTTTAGAATATTGAATATTGATTTAGAATATTGATTCCAGTACATAAACATACTTGGGTACATTTTTTGCGAAATAAAGCGAATAAATCCATGCGATCATTGGTCTGTCACAAATGGGTGTATTACAATGCACCGGAGAATACTCCAAGAAGGAAGCCTCCAGGAACAAGTAAAAATTTACATAACATACATAAAATACACAGAGCAAAACGAACCTACGGCCCTCGTCGCAGTAGGTAGGTTTTTATTAAAATAATAATGACCAGTTCCGAATCGTATATCAATGTATGCAAGGTGAGTTTCCTAATTAAATGTATTTTAAGTACTATATTTCTACGACGAGTTCAAAAGCAGAAATTTATGCTAAATACATTTTTATTTCAATCACGTAACACTGTAAAGAAGCACTTAGGAAAAGATGTTGGTGTGACTGTCAGATAAAATAATGATACATGCCTAACTAGTAGCAGCCCGCTCACGTAAAAGTAATTAGAGCGCGCCACGGAGGAAATAAGTGTAACCTTATGTGTTTTATTCTCACTTTAAAGACAGTTTTCTTATCAACGTTAATAAGATATATCAAGCATATTTTGTCCTATACCGTGATGGTCTGGAATTTCTTTATAAAGATTTTCGTTTGCCTATAGTTCACATGGCCATATAAAAACAAAAATTGGCGATCGCGTTGCAATGCGAAAAAAGTAAGCCCCCCCCAATGAGAAAAGGTGTGCTTTTGAATTCGTTAGAAATATATGATAAACCAATAAAGAATACGGAAATATAAAAGTCTCAGTAACGTTGAAGTTAAATTGCCAAATTAGGCTGTGATTTTATCTCATTGATTTAATTTGGCACAAAGTCTTTATTCGCGGAAAACTCCACCTCAATCTCCAATCTACGTCTTCCTCCCATTTATATATATATATATATAGAAGTTATATGAAAAATAGGGATAATGGCTATAAGTATTTTTAGGGCTCTTTTGTTCTATCTTTAGCTTTGAAATATTAAACATAATTTCTTGGCTTTTACTTTAAAGAAAAGAGTACAAAAATTATATTACACACTTAAATTACAGACATATTATAGCTTCAGCTAATAAATTACTGTGAACTTTATTCACCGTCAGAAGGAATTGTCTGAATGCATTTTAACAACATGTTTTTTGTTAATTGTTAAAACATATACATATATATTGATAACAAAAAACATACATCCTAGTTGATCCAATACAATGATTTGTTTTCTTGAGTCTAGACCATGATATAGAATGTTTTTAATAATATTATAGGGATGCCGATTTATTTAATACTTTAAATAGGACTAATATATGTATAAGCTTATTATTACAATCGTATTTTTATATTATAGGTAGACCTTGCGTCATGCATGACAGAGACGTTCATAGACTTTTTTTATAAATAAAATGACGCATATAGAAAATTATCTTTTTGATATGGGCTTAGTTCCTTCGGCCCTCATATTTGAATGAAAATAATAGAATCCAAAGTGAACAGTCTAATTTATGTTCGCCTTCAACTACGCAGAAGTAATTCATCAATACACCATTTAACACAAACCATTTTATGGTTTGAAGTCGGATTGGTCATGATTGCTACCCTTTATTTTACAACTTATAATATTAAACCATGATATAGATGTGCCAGACAATACCTTTATTAACTTTTACTAGTCTTGCAAAGATATATGATAATAATACTTACGGAATTATAGAAGGTGGTCGAGGCAACGAGCCTCCTCGACTAACTGACGCGATTTGGTCGACATTATAATTTTGCGGCCAACCCGCGTTATCTTCTATTACCGATCTGAAATACAAAACAATGAATTAATAAAACTGCACTAGGTAGGTTTAGTGAAAATGTAAAACATAAACTGAGAAGGAATGGAGGATATTTTTACAGGCTTTTATTAAATTTGCCATGTATGTATGTTGTTTGGGTCATATGTTGCAAGTTAAGTTTGACCCGCTTCTTGGTGTTTCCAAAATTTTGCAAAATTTGCAATCCGTATCCGTTGATTTTTATGTAACTAAGATGTTGATTGAAATTTAACGAAAAAGTTTAAAATATCGAAAAGCTACTAAAAGTACGATACTAAGCTTGATCAGACTCTGATTCTAAAAACATGATTTTAAAAGACTAAGTTTTTAAATAGTTTTTTTTATAGACATCTCACGCACTAGGAATAATTCTTTATAAACACTTTATAAACATTTAAGCAACGGACACAAAGAACACCCAGACTCAGAACAACAATTTGGATAGGATTACACAAAGTGTTGTCCCGTGCGGGGCTCGAACCTACAACATTCGGCGCGGCAGCGTAGTGCCGAGGTGACCACTTAAACCGCTAGGCAATCCGTGCACATGTTTTGTGACTTAGTAGCTTTTGAATGAAAGTCAGAAAGGGTTTTCGTTGAACTAGAGATATTAAATCAGTAATATTATAACCCTTTTTTTCTTTGATTTTTATGCCTGAGTCAAGTAGAATGAAATAGTATGGAAGGTGCTTTAGTTACAACCATACGATCAAACGACTGTTCGAATGATTTTCTTTATTAAAGTAGTAGAACAAACAAATGCCCACGCATTCATTCCACCTACGATTCATTTTTTTTTTAAGATGAACGGGGTTTCTGAACTTTCTATATATGATTTGCAATTTTAAGATATCTTTATCGGAATTTTACTGATTTTTTGGAAAATATAGATAAACCAAAGAAATAATTTCTAGAGGCGAAAAACAATGTGTACGTGTATTTACGTTTACATACGTACATTACATTACACAGTACATTTATATATCTGGGCTCGGTAAGTGTGTGAGTCAAAAAGATTAAAGCTAATTTACAGTGTCACAGGAGAATAGCGAGATGGCTAACGAGAGTCGAGACGTTATGTCATAGCTCATTTTGATTTATTTTTTTATTCTAATACCAATTTAAGATTTCAGAAAATACATTAAATTTCCATTTTTTTAATTTCGAATAAAACTCTTACTTTGTGAATTATTAGATTACAATTCAGAAAGCAAATACTGTTTTTATATCAAGAAATTTAGGTTTAAAACTAAGATATACTCGTACACTGTCTGAATGTTGAATGTTTTTTTATTAGTAAATAAGTGTTTATAAGTAACTGAGTACCTGTATTAAAAAGATGGGTAATTATATTCAAAGTCCATCAATAGCTATTGGTACTACTGACATAAACTTTGAAATACTTTAAATAATCTTCGTGCAATCAGATTTATTGTTAGACAAACAATGGAACATCTTGGCGTCTAGTTGGCTGAATAGATTGGCAACTTGAAAGGGATATCGTAACTGGTTTGTGGGTGGGTATCACTTTGAAACCTAGATGACGACTCTTTCAGAATCCTTCTCACACTGAATTTGTAGTTGTAATGTGTAGTTGTAGTTGATCTCTAAAAAAACAAAGCCGTGACAATAACGAGTCATTCTTTACCTCATGGATATGTAAATTGGTAAAGGTTGTTCTCAACGAAGACGCCTGACGAAAATAGAAGGATCAGTAAGTCAGGGTTTTGCAGCGACGAATATTTTCACTTTTATTTATATGATTTTGAATTTGTATATGAATAGTATGAATAATAAGTGAAACAATATTTCAGAGCGTACGAAAGTTCTTGTTCCACCTTTTACATATACTCAGTGTACGATAAACAGACAGCAATAGCAACCCATGAACCAAAGACACCAACAAACTATAAGTTTCCTAGGCGTCGGTGTAGTTTCGATCTTATACAAGCTCTGATAAGTGATAAGTACATTAAGAAAGAATTTATTTCAATGAACTACGGTATTCTGTGTTGCCTGATAATATGATTTATTGAAATAAAAACTTATGTAGGTAATATTCATATTTATCAAAGATACACACGGTTTCAGGCGTTCACAGAGGTTTAGCGACGTCGAAATTCAGCTTGAAAGCGTCGCGTTGTTCCCTGCAATAGACCCAGTTGGACGGAACACCGTGTGGTTTTAGTCGGTTGGTTCGAGTCCGACATACCACCTCACCTTCAGCTCCGGTGAGGGGATGACCCGTGGGGGTTTCCACACGAAAAAAAAAAGTGTACCTAGTAGGATCCATCCATCCTCAAAATACACTCATAAGCAAAACCATAATTTCATTAGTAAAAATAAATTTTAAGTACGACTGGATGCCAGTCATCGATAAACACTAATTGCAAGAACAGGCTTGTATTCAATAAAAGAGCGCCACACAATATTCAAAGACCGCATCATCAATGTAGACAAGGTTTGACTTAATATAAAAAATGACGAACTGTTTATCAGAACTTTAAAAATAATTACTCACTGTGGCCACTCCATCCGGGTGAAGTCTTCATCCTCAGGCATCCAGGTGTAGCGTTTGGGGTCAGGCTGGCTGCACACTGACCGTGGACGTCTCCTGAAGTATGAGCACTCCAGATCGGCATCATAGGCGCACAGCTCGGGCGGTACCGGGGTTGGTTGACCAAACCTGCACAATAATTATGTCGCTGATTCGTTAATGTGAGCGGGAGTCATTATTAAAAATAAAGCAACATCCCATAGTCACGTGGATTCAGATGTACAGAATTCTGACTGCGACAGGAAGAGGGTATTTTACAACTCTATTTAACTATGTATGTATGTATATTTGATCTTTCTTTGTCACGGCCTATATCCAAGATGGGTTCTTGGATTTTGACTGATAAGGTGTCATATAAATTGTATAAATAAAAGTGACATAGGGTATGTATAATAATGCAGTGTACAATAAACGACTTTTCTATGTGCGCCGGGTTTTTAACTAATTGTTTTTACTTAATTAAATACACAAAAAACACATAGAATAAAAATTTGTACTTATAGCATTACTCTATGCTTGTAAACTAATCAGTTGCAGACGTAGTTACATTTAATTCTTAACTAATTTACTACTGCAATACCTACTTTTTATAAAAGTTTTAACTTAGAGTAACCTGTAACTGTAATGTTATATACAAGATTCGTCTATAAAACTATTATCGCTACAGAATAACAGTATACACTCGGTACATGCATTGATACATCCATCTGTTTGAGTTTAACTATGACAGTACACGATCAGCTACTGCTTTTCAACCGACTTCCAAAAAGGAGGAGGTCCTCATTCGACTGTATTTTATTTTTATGTTTGTTAGCTCAGAACTTTCTGGGTGAACCGATTTTGATATTTTTTTTTATTTGAAAGCTAGTGCTTCCGGTGTGGTCCCATTGCAGTTCTGCCAACGGCAACCATATAGGTCTAAAATTTGTATTAAGTATTTACGCGACAAATGGACGAATAACTCAATATCACGTTAACCGATTTCGATGATGTTTTTTTATTGAAAAGGATATACTTCAAGGGTAGTTAGATGCGAGTTTGGTTAGGTTCTGACAATGGCATCCACGAGAAAACCATATAAGTCTTAAATTTTATGATAGACGCATTGAAGTCGGTTATCTTCTTTTTTAAAATAAATTGTATTAAATACTTTATTTATGTCTATATACTTCCTTATCTGGTAGAGATCGCTTTTAGCGATAAGACCACCAATTGTACTCTAATTGATAAGATTAGATTGTTTTGTAACTGCAATCTGTCAATGGTGTAAAATTATAGTAGTAATAGTAAATAATCTATCTATCTATAGATTTGAAACTATAAGGCTTAAAGTTTTTTAAATTATTTTTAAATTCTATTATCAACATCCCACCTAAAAAATATTGAAGTTTCGCTAACTGTTAAACATAATACCGTGATATAATCTCATTAAAGTTTCATGTGATAACGTCAGATGTTCAATAACATGTCTACGCTAAGCTTGATTACACGTCAACAACTCGTACTGCCTCTTCACGCATCGTGATTCGTTTACATTAATTGGTAATTGGATACGATTATGCTTTTATAACATTATCTAATTATAAATCCTTATATTACGAAATAAATATTTAGATTTCCAAAATTATAATCGAAATAGCTATAGAATTATTTAAATTGGCTTAGAAAAAAACAGATTAAAAAACGAAACTATTTGATTCTAACTTAAACATATTCATTTCATTTTTATTAATTTTTAGTATTTTGTAAAACTAGATATTGTAAACAAAAAATGTTGCATGCAGAGAATCTGCGAAACATATTGAACTTTATTTTATGTCATTACAATTTGTATAAAAATTAAATTAAAAATTTAAAAAAACCCTACGCAAAAAATACTTATAGTTTAAGGAAGAACCCTTAAAAAGTACAAAATAATTGTCAGTCTTGTCGACTTTATCAGTCGATAGAAACAAAATAAACAAATGTTTATCGAAATGTGAATTGATAAATATTTACAATTATTTTTTTACTTTTTAAGGGTTGTTCTTTAAACTATAAGTATTTTTTTACGTAGGGGGAGTTTTAATTTTTTAGTTTAATTTTTATACAAGTTATTAAGCTTTTTAAACTGAAATAACCTATAGGGCAATACAATAAATATAGAAACCTAAGCGAGTAAAATAAATAACGATGACATAAGCTTACTCATTGCAACTAATCTATTGAACCCAAATATGATATGTCTGTAAGTTTTCGAAGAGTTAGGTTCTCTGGAGATCATTCTGTTTGCAGCAACAGCTCGAGGTTATCAGTTAATTGTCATTTAACGATTATACTGGCACGCGTGAAGCACAATCGAGTAATCATATGCCAAAAATGCCTTACATCATTTTGGAAAAGAACTGATTGATACTCTTACACTGCTAGATCAATATTAACCGAACCCGTTTAAATAAAAAATATTTTAGTACTTATTATGCTTGGAATATTTAAATAAATTCTGTATTTTATGTGGTTGTGTAAGTGACTTCTGCAATCTATTTTTTTTTATCAAAGTTCTGTCTTACCTGGGATACCTCTGTATTGGCGCATAATCGGTGTTGAGGTTCTCATCGGAGGGTACCCGCCGGCGAACACACACGGATAGAAATGATGCTCTGAAAAAATATAACACTGTGTGTACAGAAACCTCACCTCATCGGTATATTTTGCAGAAATAGGTTATTTAGTTAATTTTATATTTTGCGCACGTGCCTTTCGAGTAAGCAAGTAGGAACCATGGTACAACTTCTTAATTTGTATGTCGTGGCCAGATGATAACATTAACCACTTCATGATGTCGTGGTATAAAAGAGATACGACCATTACATGATATGGTTTTCTTGAAAGTCATATTTTCTTTCTGTTTGCACATTATTATTCGGACTTAAAACATTATAATTGTCCGCCTCAATGGTGCATCACAAACACAAAACATGATATGGTCAATAATGTGTCACACAATGTCCCTATTTCATGATATGGTTAATAATGTGACATTTCAATATCGTGAAGTGCTCGTGCGTTTAGCTGCTCATGTTATCCAACTATTCATTGATATGTGTCATGATGTTTTTTTATGGGATAGGGGGTAAACGAGAAAATCTTTTGACTGAAATATTTTATTAAACAGTAGGTAAAATCGTGAAGTTATCAAACAGCATACATAATACTATTATATATCTTGTGCTTCTAATATTTCGACTGTAAATAGTCACATGTAACCAATTTCCTTACTTTTCTTGCTCAAAACTATTGTGGATATTTGTTTGCACAAAAAAATATTTAGGTATCAATTTTACAAGTACAAGCAACAAATTTATTAGAAATTTTGACTATCGTAACTCTGCTCGATATAAACTATTAAGCCTCCGGGATCGGCGCATACAGTTTCACATATCTTTTCAATATAAAATTTTAAATAACTATATTGACTCAGATATTATTCTCTCCAAAATTAACTTTATTAATAAACTTTGACTTCCTGTACGCTCCTCACGCCTCGGTAGGATATTTACACCTCGTAAAAATTACTTTCAAAATATTTTTTTCTCAAGGTGCCTCACTAATTACAATGAGAGCTTTTCTGATATATATTTATTTTGTAACTCATTACGAAATTTCAAGCAAATGTTATTTGAAAATCTGTGCCAATAGATAAATAACTTATATATATAAATGTATAAACTAAGTACCTATTGCGTAGCTTAAATTATATTCCATGACACAATTGTCATAATATGGTAGACACTATGTTATTTTCTGTCATTGCTTCGATATTATGTACATTTATTGTACAACTCATGTAAATATGTTTAAACCTTAATGTACCATGAAATCTAATAGTTTACTTGAACCATTACTTCTTTGGTGTTCATTTCAGAGTGTGTAATAAGTTATTAATTGTACTACTTGTATATACACACAGGATATATATCTATATAATAATTAGATGTATGGAAACATAAGTACTGTCAAGCTAGAATATCACAATATTATAGGTACAAGCTTGCATTGGATTGATAAAAATATTTGATTTACCTAGTCTTACTTAACCTTAACTCGTACTCAAGTCCATAATATGTGTGAGTCATGCAGTTTTGTAAGTCAACACATTTCCTAAAATTATTTCAGTTATTAGTTTTGGCACTCGTTGTCTATCACTCTATTGTATATTTATTTTGTATTTTTTTTTTGCAAATGACTGTTTGTGCCAAAATAAATGAAAAAAAAATGTAATATAAAACAGTTCAGTCTCAATCATTTCCAGATCAGGAAAACATGAATATTTTATGGTCTGTCCGTAAAATTGTTTCTACAAATACATATTCCAAATACAAATAAGTCGCTTCATGAATAAATCGGACGTAAACCTTGTTTTTCGGAAGGATTTTTGTTGCTTAATTTCCTAGGGAAGACAAAACCATCATAAAGATCTGTAAAAATCTGTATGATTTTTGTTGTGAAGATAAATTCTCTGATTTTTTTATTGAAGTATAGTTAAATGTCGCCGCTGAGAATATTTGTTTATTTTTGAGACGTTCATTAAAATGTCTTATTTTCACTAACAACTGTATTATAGAATAGTCACAAAAACAGATTTGTCTCAATGTGAAAATTCTTACAAAATCTGTAAGGAGTCTTTTACAGAAAGGAGACTCGACCATTTTAAATTAGCATGAGAAAATGACCTTACACGTAGCCTTATAAAAAACCGCTTAGCGAAATAGGCAGCGTAGCTAAAGGAGTCAAGGGCAAAATATTAAAGTGCCTGGCGACCTCTTATTGAGCCCAATACGATTATAAGGGTGCAGAATAATAAAATGCTCAATTTGTTACCTCTGCCTTCCCTAAAAGGTGGCAATTTATCGTCTAACTAAATTCTATTAGTTAGCCGACACTAATGCATTACTATCTGCCAATGATTATTTTGAGATATATTCCTTAGTAATTTTCTTAACTGCATAAGTTATGAAATGGTTTCAGAGATATTTCTTTGACGGTTATCGTGTTTATATGTCATAGATTTATTACTGCGTACTTGATTTTATGTATATAGAAAAGGAAAGATAAGAGCTAAAGGACATACATAATCCCGGTATACATGTACATGTCAAGAAATTATTAAACTCCCCACTTAAATTGAACTTTTGACACAAATACTTGGAACGATAGCTTATATAAAAACTCCAAAAAATGTCTCCTAATTTGAATAATTAACTAAAAGCAGTATATACTCGTATTTAGTTACCTACCAGATGATACTAGAGATACCAGAGAACTTACATAAACAATGTGAAAAAGCAAAATCCTTTTAAATGTTTACCATTAATTTGCATATACTATTATATATTATATATTTCGTATTCGTATTTCGTAAGTATTTGTCCATTGTCCACCCATTGGGAGCAAGTCAAAAGTATTGATCTCCAGCCTCCACTACCGCTTGCCTGAAGGGCGACGAAAAGGGCTATCTGTCGCCCTAGCAAAAACAGGTCCAAGAAGGCCGCGGCGGCTCTATGTGTTCCGCGCGTGCCTTTTTAAATATGTTGTATTGGTAAGGGCTCTGTTTCCGCATTTAGACTCTTCAGCGGTCCATTATGCGTACAGATAGACTGACTAGTTGAGCTAACCTAGCTATTTTTTGAAGAGCAGAAGCCTCCTGACGTTCACACGCTTCTAGGAACGACCTCGCACCCGCCATAATATTTGCCCGTAATGTAGCCACTTCCTCGTACTCCAGAATTACGTGGGCCGTTGTTTTCTTCATCCACTACATCCTCTACATGTATGAAACGTTGATGGTGAATAGGTGTAGATTCAGGCTCATATGTCCCGTAATCGTTCCCACCGCTATTTGCATGTCTTGTCGATTAAGGCTTATTAGCCTGCAGGTTAATCATGGTGAAACTTCAGTTAACACTATGTATTTGCACTGCTTGCAGCCAAGTGTGTTTCTCCAATAGAACGCTTCCTTAGTCCATTGCCTTACCCAATAGCGGAATTCTTTTAAGGGTAGTTATAGCAGTGTAATTGGGCCTGCTATATAAACTGTAGAATAAGGGGTAGCGCGCCCCGCTAGTTCATAGGCTGCATTGTTCCCGAGTGATTCGCTGTGCTCTTTGATCCATTGTAGGAGAAACCCATTATCTGAGGCTAAACGCTCTAGCGTTTGGTGGCATTCATAGATCAGGTCAGGATCAGGATCATTCTTGACATAACCGTAATCGCGGCGTAGGTAATTGCAACACATTGACTTTGGAAAATGAAACTGTGCTGATTTAAGGTCAGTGATATTTTTATATTAAGGTCTTGTGACGAAATACCGATTCTCCGGTTCCCGACCCCGTCTTGGAACCGTCTGTATAGATCCGAACTTAATTTTTGCCGGATCGATTTCGGTCATCTTCTTGTCATTGTATTGTGTGTCTCCTTTCGAAGATATGTTGTTTTGGGATTCTATCGCAAGGAGCTGCTTTTGGTTGTTGGTATTCCACTAATTGTTTCCATACTTTAACATGGGGACCCTCCCGGTTATACCACAGGTTCAAGTATTTTAATCTGATGACTGTCATGGCTGGCTACTGCTGTGTGTACAGGTCTAGAGGGGCTAGATCTATCTACCACTTTAAGAGCAGCAGTGGGAGTTGTTCGCATGCAACTTGTGACAGCAGAGCATGCGAGTCACGGAAATTGTTGCAGTTTATTTTTGACAGTACTAAATAGGTTCTTTGCCACCAGGCAATAGCCGTATGTGATAATTGGCCATATGGCTGTTTTGTACAGCCATAGGGTAATTTTCGATGATAGCCCCCAAGTTTTGCTAAACTCCTTTTAAAGGGAGAATAAAGGCCTGCTGCCTCACATAGATTTTCTTGTTTAGGGGACACCAGAGACCCTGGCTACAAGAACAGAGGCTTTAATCAGTTCGAGTCCGACATCACCTTACTATTGGTCCCGGTAAGGTGATGAGCCACGGGAATAATCTTGCTTTTTGTTCTTTGCAAATATTTCTTTAGTTACCAGTAGTTGTTTAATTACCTGATAGTTAGCACTAAGCTCTATTTACAGAAAAAACTTTTATACATTAAGTACCTGTGAGACAACTTTCATCTTTGAGTAGTCCCGTAAAACCGTTTAGTTAATATTATGGGTATTTGAAAATTGAAAGTCAAAGGTCAGGCAATTATAACAACATTAGCAAACCTTATTACACAAAGGGTTATTTTATTTTTGAGTAGCATAATACAAAAATGGAATAAAAAATAAAATATTACAGATTCTGCGCGTACACGGTACACAATTTAGAGTTTTGCTAACAGACAGGCAGGCAGGCAGGCAGACAGGCTTTTCAGTGGTAGAGCCATGCTTTTGCACGAATGGGCCGGCTCGACCGGTGCGATACCACGGCCTCACAGAAAACCGGTTGTGAAGTAACGCTTGCGTTGCATTTCCCCGAATTGAGTGAGGTTTCCGGAGGCCCAATTCCTCCTCTCCCCTTTTCTCTCCCATATCTCCTTTCTCCTTTTTTCCATCTCCTCATCCCTCCTCTCTTCTTTCCGTTCCCTGCATCCCCCATCCCTCATCACCCTCAAAGGCGGGCAGCGCACTTGCGACTCTTGAGTTGCAAGTGTCCATGGACGGCGGTGTCACTTACCATCAGGTGACCCGTCTGTTCGTCTGTCCCCCTATAGTATAAAAAAAAAAAAAAAAAAAAAAAAAAGACACATTCTTTGAGTTGCTAGTATATTACACTCATATATACTTATCTGTTATAGTACAAAGAATTTTAAAGGAAAGCAAACAAAATTGGCCTACTAACACAAAATGTTATGTACTTGATCAACAATCTGTAAAACCGGCAACGTCATCATTTACATGTCATATATGTTGTAACCTAAAAAAAATAAAACTAATCCGGAGTTATATAGCCATATTAGGCTATTACAAGGCTATTACACAGTAGCCTTCATTGTAATTAGGTAATAAACATGCCTTATCATGTAACTTCCTGGTATCTTGCGATAACAGGAAGATATAGAATCATAATCGTTCCTTTGTTACACAATTAGTATTTAAGCCTTTTATATTAAATAAATAAAGTTAGTCTAATACTGCTCTCCGAGCTGAACACTTGTCTTTTTAAAAAGCCTTTCGCCTTCGCCCACTACCTAACTGGCGCAGTCGGTACGTCGCGTTCTATCGGTTCCAGTGGTTAACTCCTTAAATACCTAGAATCCGTGGCGTGCACAAAAGAACCTCCAGTGGGCACCAGCAGAAGCGGCAGGCAGCAACATCAAGCAGCACCCAGCTCGAAGAACAAGACTCACAGCCTCTCATCGGCCATGCTCGTGGGGTAAGCAATAAATCTGATTATTCCCGAGATCCTCTCATCCATTCCTGACACTTTAATCTATAAGCAACTTTTGTGGTGTTTTTAGTGTCGAGGTATTTTGTATTTTAAATAATACACTTGTATTTTCACTAATACAAGATTATCGCTGTTTACTCTTACTCAGGCTTTCGAACTCACCAAGATTAAAATGGCTAGTGACAAGAAAGTAGTAGAAGAGAAACCTATGATTGAAGAGAAGTCAATTCCCACTGACTACTCTACGTTTTCAAAACTGTTACCCGGTTACGACGGGAATAGGAGAACGTTAGCATTCTACATTGAAGGTGTTGAGAATGCTCTAAACTTAATTACAAACAAAGAAGATGAGTGCATAGCATGCCTCATACGAAATAAATTAACAGGTAAAGCTGTCGAAGCGCTTTCAGAAAAACCAGGCACAAAAACCTGGGAGGATATTAAAAGTGTTTTTCAGGAAAAATTCGGTGAATTTAGAACAGAAATACAACTAGTTCAAGAACTTATGAAAACCAAAAGAGAAAATAATAGTATAGACGCTTTTGGCAACAAAATTAGATTACTTATGTGTACACTAATCTCAACAAATCCGGAAAAAAGGGACTATTACGAGCAAATGGCTCTAGAAACGTTTTTAGAAAACTTAAACCCCATTACAGCAATATTGATAAAACTAAAATACGTACAAAACCTAGATCAGGCAATTATCGTAGCAAAACAGGAGGAAGTTAAACTACGGGCCAGACGCGCAGATCAACCAAAAACTAATACTTATAAGAACTCAAACTTCAATAAAAATAAACCTAACTCCTTTCAGAAAAAGCCCCAAAACAAAACAAATAACGATCAAACTAAAAAACCAATCCATTTTCAAAATGAAATAAGCGAGGAGGAGGATAGCACTGAAACCCCTGAAAAAGAAAATGAAGAGGGTACAGAAAATTCCGACGACGAAAATTTTCTCGTCGACATAATAAATCATCTCACAACGTAGTCTTCATGAATAATATTCAGAATTATAACCGCCTTCCATACATATACATCAGCGAATTAGGCGGCAGATTTCTATTAGATACAGGTGCTTCACAATCTCTAATAAGCCCACAAATTTTAAAAAACACTAAAGATTTAGACATAAAAATTAAAAACGAAACACATTTCATAAAGACAGCACATGCAACTTCCAAACACAAGCAAGTGGCCTACATAAAACTTCCAGAAAATCTATTCAATGAAGATATTACACACAAATTTTTAATATTTAATTTCGATTCAGATTTCGTGGGACTAATAGGGTTAGATCTTTTAATTCCATTAAGATGTAAAATAGATATTAAAAATATGATACTCCGCACGGACAAGGCCGAAATACCAATAAGGGATGATATAAAATCATTTAGTAAAATAGGACCCAAATGCGAACAAGTAGTAAACATATTATGTAATTACAGAGAAGGAGAATACTATTCCGAAAAAAAAACAACAAAAAACGGATTAATATTCCCACCGGCATTAATAACTGTTAAAAATGGAAATGCACTAATGACTGTCATAAATACATCAGAAGAAACCATACATTTCAAAAACAACTGTAACCTAAATTTTCAGAGATTAAAAATAAATAACAAAAATTCACAGCCAACAACAAAAAACAAAACGGCGGAAGTGAATAAAACCATTGAAAAATTACAAAAAGAAAATCTAAACAGATTAAGAACCAGTCACATGAACCCCGAAGAAAATAGAGAAATTAAAAAGCTATGCTACAACTACAGAGATATCTTCCACTGTGAAGAAACCCCATTAACGTTCACTCATGAGATCAAACACCAATTAAGGCTAACCGACAACAAACCAATTTTCGTACGTAACTACAGACAAGCACCTAAACAAAAAGAAGAAATTAAGAAACAAATTAATCAACTACTAAAAAATAATATCATACAGGAAAGTAACTCCCCGTGGTCATGCCCGGTACACATAGTACCGAAGAAAGCAGACGCTTCAGGCGAACAGAAATATAGATTAGTAATAGATTATAGAAAACTAAACGATAAGACAATAGAAGATAAGTACCCCTTACCTAATATAGACGACATACTAGACAAACTAGGCCGTGCCCAGTATTTCACAACTCTAGATTTAGCCTCAGGCTACCATCAAGTAGAAATGCACCCAGATGACGTCGAAAAAACCGCATTTTCAATTGACCGTGGACACTACGAATTCCTTAGAATGCCGTTTGGCCTGAAAAACGCACCAAGTACCTTTCAAAGATTGATGGATTCAGTACTGCGAGGACTAGATAATGTATTAACATATCTAGACGACGTGATCATATATTCCACATCTTTACAGGAACATTTGGACAAATGTAAACAGGTATTCGATAGATTCAGGACGCACAACCTAAAAATTCAATTGAACAAGTCTGAATTTTTACAAAAACAAGTCAAATTCCTAGGACATACACTAACAGATAAAGGCCTTCAGCCAAATGAAGATAAGATAGCGGCAGTAAAAAAGTTTCCGTTACCCAAAACACAAAAAGAAATCAAATCTTTCTTAGGACTAGTAGGCTATTACAGAAAATTCATACAAGACTTTGCAAAACTAACAAAACCTTTAACAAAATGTCTAAAAAAAGGAAGCAAAATTACATTAACAACAGAGTATACACAAGCATTCGAAAAATGCAAAGAAGTACTCATTAATGCACCCATCTTACAATACCCAGATTTCGAGAAACCATTCATTTTGACCACAGACGCATCAGATATAGCAATAGGCGCAGTATTATCACAAGGACAAATAGGCTCAGATAAACCAGTAGCCTATGCCTCACGTACACTATCGGATACAGAACAGAGATACTCCACAATAGAGAAAGAATTACTAAGCATAGTATGGGCAATCAAATACTTCCGCCCATATCTATATGGTAAACGATTCACAATTTACACAGATCATCGTCCACTTACATGGATTATGTCCATCAAAGACCCAAACTCCAAACTCACACGCTGGCGCCTAAGACTAGCAGAATATAATTACGATGTACAGTACAAAAAAGGTAAAGCTAATACAAATGCAGATGCACTCTCAAGAGTACAAATAATACATCATAACGAAGCTAATGCAGACCCACAACCTAGTACATCTGAGGATAACTCAGACCTAGCAAACATAGATATCAGAACACTATTGGACATGCCTATTACTCCTGACAACGTAATTCAATCACAGGAGAACCAAGAGCAAACAGAGTTAGTTCCTCAAATTATAGACAATAGACAGGAAGAAACGGAATCAAACCCAATCACTACCCAATTAGAAACAGAGATAGATAAAATACCAGAAATAGACGATGCAATCGATAGACAATCTAAACAATTACACATTAGAAAAACACCGGGAGATACTTACAGAATCGATGATAGGTCCAAAGGCAAAATAATAATAAAAGACGTCTGGATTCCAATAAACAACACGAAAGAACAAATAATAAAATTCTTAAAAGAACACACAGTTCCGGATAGAGTTTTTTATCTATTCTTTCATCACGTGGAATATTACCCACTATTCTGCGAAGTACGTAAAACAATATTCAGCAATCGTGGACCAAAACTAATTAGATGTATGAATAGAGTCACACTAATAGAAAATATTTCCGAACAAACGGATTTAATAAGGAAATATCACGAAGGTAAAACCATACATAGAGGCATACAAGAAACTTACAAACACTTACATAGAAACTATCATTGGCCTAATATGCTAGCTTCGGTACAAAAATTCATCAATAAATGCGATAGTTGTCTAAAAAGTAAATATGAGCGTAACCCTTTAAAATTACCACTGTCTCTTACTGATACACCACATAGACCAATGGAACACATGTTCATGGACCTTTACAGCAGTGGAGGTATAACCTTCCTAACCATAATAGATAACTTCACAAAGTATGCACAAGCTATACCACTCACAGCCTCAACTAGCATACACATTGCTGAAGCATTACTCAGCATATTTTCAGTAATAGGAGTACCCAAGAAGATCACAACGGACTCCGATTCAAAATTCGACAACGAAGTCATCACGGAAATATGTGCAATGCATAACATACATATACATTTTACAACACCATATAACCCTAACTCAAACTCTCCAATAGAAAGGTTACACTCAACCCTAGCAGAAATCATCAGAGTACAAAGAATAACAGACAGAGACGATCCCACAAACTTAATGAAATACGCCATGATAGCTTATAATAACACAATACATTCCTCAACAGGCTTCACACCCTTTGAACTACTCTATGGACACACCGATAGCAGAAATCCTCTAGAACTACACTGCCCTAAAGAATTTTACCAAGAATACGTAATTAAACATAAACAAATAATGGAAGAAACACAAAAATTAATAAATAATAAACTGGCAAACGATAAACAACAAGTAATAGACCGATTCAACAAAAATAAAGAAACAGCACAATTCAAGGTAGGAGACACCGTGTACAAACAAGTAGCAAAGACAGCTAGGAGCAACAAACTCGAACCAAAATATCTAGGCCCATACACAATAGTTCGTTTACATCCCGAACAAATAGCCGAGATAGTAGGCAAACATGTGAACGCAAAAACAATCAGAGTTCACTTCCGCTTACTAAGGCGCCCCGAAAATGTTTCAGGAACGCCATCACCCTCGTCGCAGTGCTCCAGCTCACCGCTGCCACAGCAATCATACAGCCAATAGACAATCACAATGGAATCCTAGTACTAACGGAAGCCAAAGCACAATATCAAATAGATACATACCACATAGCAGTAATTTACAATACTACTAAACTAAGAGAAATCTTCCTAGAAATATGCAGTAACTATTACACAATCAAATTAAAGCAAAATAGCTCTACAGATATTACGGATATAACAAAACAAATAGATTACCGTATAGATACGATAGAAAGTAAGTTAATATATTTAGGATTAGAAAACATAGGATATAGATTAAGCTATAGATATAGACGTGGCCTTATAGATGGCTTAGGCACTGTAGTAAAAGCCATCACAGGTAACTTAGATCAGAACGATGCTACAAAATTTGATAATGAAATTAAAGCGATCCAATCATCAATTAACAATAATAGAGCAAATCAAAAGAGGACAATAAGTATAATGCAAGACTTCATGAAAGAATATGAAAATAACCTAAGAAACATAAAAAACAACCAAAATAAAATTTACAAAGAAATAGATAGGTACTCAACTCAAAACACAGAATTCGAAACTAACTATCTAACCACAAACATCTTTAATAGCATCCTGAATTCGCTTCAACAACTTTATGATAGATTAGACACACTAGAAAATGCATTGACATTCTCTCACCTCGAAAAACTACATCCCAGCATAGTTGACCCTTCATATCTAATTGAAGAGTTAAATAACATACAAAACGAAATCGGTGGAAACCTAGCTTTCGACCCGAATCTGAATAACATCCAACTATGGGAAAAAGCAATCACAGTAAAAGCATACAGCACAAACGAAACAATTACCTTTATACTGGAAATACCAATAGTTGCCGAACAACCTTATAACCTATTACACCTGTACTCCATCCCTAATGATAATAACACAATCCTAATACCCAAAAATCCCTTCCTAATCTTGGGAAATAATGAGTTTGCCTATCCACACGAGCCCTGCACCAGGATAACAGAAGAGGAAGTCATCTGCAGACACTTAGAATGGAACACACTTCTACACTCGGAAGACTGCATAGCCCAGCTCATCCAACATCAAGAACCACACAACTGCACTTTTGCAACCGCAACTTACGAAGATAACATCATTCAACAAATCAAAGACAACAGCTGGATAATCATCATGAAGCAAGAAGAAGTCATCAAAACCATCTGCGGGAATGACATACAATATCAGCGCAACAAAGGCGTTTTTCTAATAACTACGGATAACAACTGTAAGGTGCAAGTTATGGACAGAACACTAACAACACATCAAAGATACATCAATATCAAGGAAACTGTACCATTACCACGTGCACATCAGACACCAAAACTACTACCAATCAAAATAAAACTAGAAAATATCGAGCTAGATAACCTGAAGAAAGCTATTAAGCAATCAGAAGAAATAGAGACATCAATAGACGACCCAGTCATCATACCAAGCACACCTAGTTGGCCATCCATACTTCTGTACATAATAGTACTAGCAACAGGAGTCGGAGTAGCGATCTACAAACTCTGGTGGATACCCAGGTCGGCGCATGCTTCAGTCCCGCTACAACCTGAAGATGATGCACTCCAACTTCAGTCGCAGCCTTCAGCACGCCTCCATCTTAAGGGGGGAGGAGTTATATAGCCATATTAGGCTATTACAAGGCTATTACACAGTAGCCTTCATTGTAATTAGGTAATAAACATGCCTTATCATGTAACTTCCTGGTATCTTGCGATAACAGGAAGATATAGAATCATAATCGTTCCTTTGTTACACAATTAGTATTTAAGCCTTTTATATTAAATAAATAAAGTTAGTCTAATACTGCTCTCCGAGCTGAACACTTGTCTTTTTAAAAAGCCTTTCGCCTTCGCCCACTACCTAACTCCGGACGGGAAATTTCTGTTTTGTTTTCTGAGAATCTAAGAGAAAACATTTTTTTTTATATTTTTGAAGATGTCTTACAAACCGTGGTGAAAAATTTAAGATTCATGATTTTACGAAATACTGACGTTACCGTCAAAATACGAGTATAACAGCTAACAATGTGATGTGATAAATCTGTACTTTGTAGCCACTTTCGTGTTTTTAGTAGACGCAAAGGAAAAGTGAACTTCAAATTTAATTTAAATTAATAAAATTAACAAAAAAAAATATTATCTATAGTAAAGTTGGGTCCGAATTGGTATAAATTCAACATTGCTGAATGCTGTGCCGTTTGTTTATGAAACAGAATTTCCTAAATTGTAAAAAAAAAACTAAACTCTCATCTCATTTTATTATACTGAAGCTTTTTATAGGCACATTGGGAAATTCTCTTTCTTGAAATAATATTTTCTATTAACTTTTACGAAATGTTAATAGGTTAAGTTAACTCATATCTCATGCATGAAAGCTTCCGGTTAAACAACTCAGATGGGATCACGAGAAACAAGATGAATAACATTTTATATCCAATAGAATTATAAGAGGTATATTTTTTTTTATTAGAAGGCAAATTGAAAACATAATGTCATTCGACATAAAGTAAGCATAAAGCGTTAGCGTTGCTGTGGAGGGGAACAAACGTAAATGATGAATATACAGATATTTTTCTTATACAATAATGTACATGCATGTTTTGTAATATCAGTGTAATATCCCACTAAGCAGGTTAGGAAATCCCTAGTAGAAACTCGGAGAAAAAAGATACTTAGTTACTAATTAACTTTAATTTCAACTTACCTACCATGATTGTTAAATTATAGATAAATGTTGTGTTGTTTGATTTATAGATAGATGCTAACATATGTACATACATACCTGAATATATAACGATCTGCCTTTTCAAGAATCGATTAAAGGAGTACGCGATCACAGTCATATAAAGCGAAATACAAATTAGTTGCCGTAATAAGTGATTTAATAATTTTTCAAACCACCGTGGAGAATTGATTGCCCCTATTCTACTCCAACGCGAATCACGGCATTTTTTTTAAGTATTTCGTTAAATATAACGTCATGTACGTGGAATGTACAAAGACTTTACGTCAAACGTCAGGTTATACATACATACGTGGCACCCAGCGGTGTGATTCCACATCACGTTTGAGGTATAAATATTTAAGGTTCAAAAACAGAATTAAGCTACAGCTTTAACGTGGCGTGATGTAACATGACAAGCTTTAAACAAAGTTATTCATGCTTTATCAACTTAGTAAAAATCTAAATGAGAATAAAATACTTACAGTGGCACTAAAATTATAAGAACCCTTCGTACCGACTTGAATAAAGGAGGAGGTTCTATGACTGTATTTATCTTCGTTTTTGTCCGATTAAAGATTTTTTTTATTTGAAATAGCTCCTGAGGTGGTCTCATTCATGACCAAATCGGGATTTGATCATGAAAGACCAGGGCAATTATCAATAAGTTTTTAAATTGCAAGTTTTTTTTTCTATTTAGCTTATTGCTTGTTATCTACTTTTTTAAAAGTCATAAATTTTAAAGCGTTTCTTCAGTAATGTCTGAAGAGCCGATTGTTTTTTTTTTACCTTTAACCTTTATGTAATTTCTAATACTTAAGCAATTAATACTAGTCAGTAAGTAATTTAGATAATTTGCGTAGCTAGCTAAATGTGACTACCATTGTCGTTCCTTCTAATATAGTTTAAGCCTGAATTAAGGGGATAGCCAATTAGTGGGCAACGGCCAGGACAGCGGCTGGATAAAGTACAGAGACTATAACTATAACATTATTGTGGAGGAAGATTAATGAGTTTGCCACAGTAAATTGAAAGTTGCACGTTATTATACAACTTAAACTCTTCATAATTGAATTTTATTTGTTGTCTGTTTTAGATAGATAGATAGAATACTCTTTCTTTGTACACCATTCTTACAGTAAAATACAATACATATAATACACGTGTCAACTATATAATGTACAAATGGCCGCATGTAATCTCTTCCAGGCAACCATAGGATGGATTATAATCATTCGGAGAGACAGAGGTAGTTGGAGGATCATATCAATATTTAATGAACAGTATACTAACTTATTTTAAAGTATAAAACTTATATAAAAACTAAACATATTTATGTACAAGATATAACATACATACATACTAACACACATACAGATAAAAATACATACATACGCATATAAATACATACAACAATATATACATACATACCATTAATATGGATATAACAGATAGATAGAAATAACAGAACTAAATTGATAAATAATAGTCATGAACCATTTTCTTAAAAATGTTCAATGACTCCGCTAGCCTAATGTTCTTTGGCAACGCATTCCACAAGCGTACAGCTTCCACAGTGAAAGATTTGTCATAAAACCTTGTGGAATGCAATGGCATCTCCAGTCTCAAATTTTCCGATGACCTTAGAGATTTGTCATGTGTGTCATGAAGGAACTTGAACCGTTCTTTGAGTAAGATGTTATAAAGAAAAGTTAGAATATGAGTATTCCGGCGAAAACGAATTGGAAGCCACTTGAGCTTTTGACGGAACTCAGAAACGTGATCATATTTTTGTAGCCCAAATATAAATCTTATACAAACATTTTGAAGTCACTCAAGCTTATTAAGTTGAACTTCAGTGAGATTCAGACAGCTGACATCGGCATAGTCAATAATTGGAAGAAGAAGCGATTGTGCAAGTGCAACCTTAGTGGCAGTTGGAAGAAAATTGCGTAGCCTTCGTAGAGACCCCGCTGAAGCAAAGACCTTGCGGCTGACTTCTTGCAGCTGTGGACCCCAAGATAAGGTACTATCCATATAGATTCCTAAGTTTTTGACAGTATTGCTGATTTTTAAAGTTGTGCCGTTAAACTTAATTTGGGGCAGTTGTGACCAGTCAATTCTTGAAACCAACATAGGACTGAGTAGACTAACACATACCTGAGTTTTTAAGGGATTAACTTGGAGTCCATAATTTTGACTCCATTGGACAATGTGTGATAGGTCTGCATTGACTATGTTAATGGCTTCCGATAACATGTTAAGTGGAGCTTGTGTATATGTCTGTAAATCATCTGCGTAAAGATGGTAGAAAGAACGTAATTGTTTGGAAATGGAGTTTATATAAATAGCGAAGAGTAAAGGAGATAGAACGCCACCCTGCGGTACACTAGCAGAAATACCGCACCAAGAAGGGACCGAGTCTTCAATGCGTATACGCTGTCGGCGACCAGACAGGTAACTATGAAACCAATCAACTGTGCTTGGAGATATGCCAAGAGACCGCAATATACTAATAAGAATCTGAAAATCTACAGTATTGAAAGCGTTACTGAAATCGAGTAATGTAACTACTGTAATATTTCCAGCATCCATGCCTAGTCGAATATCGTCTAAGATGTGAACTAGTGCAGAAGTCGTGCTGTAACCATGGCAAAAGCCAGATTGGAAGGAGTTTAGTAGGGAATTCTTCGACAAACAGTTACTGAGTTGAGAGTGAATAAGACGTTCCAGGACTTTGAAAGGGAAAGGTAAAATGGATATTGGACGGTAATCAGAAATAGAAGAGGGTTTTCCTTTTTTTGGTAGAGGAGTCAGTTGAGCGTCTTTCCAGGCAGTTGGAAAAATACGACTTGAGAGGGAGGAATTCAGAATATTACATAAAATGGGTAGGATTTTGTCAAGGATAGGGAGTATCATGTTTCGGCTGATACAGTCACTTCCTACTGCATTTGACGAAATTTCTAATACAGGCTTCTTAACATCACAATCTGACAGCTGATCAAAGACAAAAGGAGTATAGTTGGGAGTTGGGAAATATGTCTAAGTGTATTAGCTTTAATTGTCTTATTAAAATTAGACGAAGAAGAGAAATGTTTATGAAGTGAATCAATATCAATATTTTTAGGAATAAAGTCTTGGCGCGACTTTCCAACTCCCAATGTTCTTAGAAATTTCCAGACATTGGCTGGGTCTCCGTTCTCTACGGAAGAATGGATATGTTGGCGTTGTGCATTTCTACTCATCTTATTGCAGTGATTCCTCAGTAATACATATTTATTCCAGTCGGCACTTGTACCTCTTTGTAGTTGCAGACTTTTTAGCCATAATCTGCCGTATCTCCTTAGTAAGCTACGGCGCCGTTAAGTAAGTCTTTTATTTTAATCGTTCGCGAGGGCGCGTGCAAGTTGTAGAGTTGCGTTGAACAAGAATTTTCGATTTTGCCTTGGGTGTGTGGATAGCATAGGATAGAAACACCAAATCGTGATAAGAAAATGCATCAGCTGGATATTGACCATGTTTGATGACATGATCGGTGGAGGAGACAAGAATAAGAACAAGAAGAGAAGGAGTAAGAGAAGGAGGTTTTTTTTGTAAACAAGTATTGAAGTCGCCCATTATTATTATGTGACTATACAATGGAGTTAAAGTTTCTAAAATATTTTCGATAGAGGAAAAAAAGTTTATACGTGATGAGAGCGAGTAGTAAACACCAAGCAAAACCTTCGTACGATTTAGTTCTACTTCCAAAAAAAGATGTTCACCCGCGCTTGTTGGAGGTGGTTGCGATGACGTACTTACAATTATATAGGGAACGTGGACGCGTAAATATATACCGACACCACCCCCACCACCAAACACGCGATCGTTTCTAATAAGATGGAAACCTGGGATAGTATAAGCTACAGATGGTAAACAAGGTTTCAACCATGTCTTAGACATTAAAATGGCATGTATGTTGCAACAGTCAAAAGAAGCCAGCAAATCAGGGAAATGAGCAGGAATATGGACTCTGAGCATTGATATGGACTACATTAAAATTTCTTGGAGCATAGGAAAACTGAATCTAAAGATTTTCTTGGAGCGAAGGTAGGCTAAGAAAACTGTCATTATGACTATTTGTGGAAAGAAAACTGTCGTTATCACTATTGTCAACATCAGACATTATTATGTAATATTGAATATATGTATATATCTCAAATAATTTATATATAATATACACGTGTATAAAACCTGCAAATATACTTGTTTATGAAAAGCAATAAATCAATTTTCATTATAATCCATCCACCAGTTGCGTATTGAGAAATAATAATATAAAAATAAAAAACTGATAACAAAAGAACAAGAGAATATACAGCTTCCCAAAATTCGTAATAACATCACGAATGTCAGGCCAAATATTTCCGCTGCCAAAAGCCTATGTTCCAACACAACAGCTAATGCCAAGAGGAAGATTCAGGTACGTATAAGTCTGGAATGCGACTTTGACAGATGAAAAGTTCGTATTTCGACTATAATCATAATTATTTTACGTGAGTATCTACATACTAATATTGCATAAATAAACAATAACAGTTCATTGTAGTTGTAAGTAATTAAACAAACAAAATCGGATATAGTTACTGGAACCGTATTAAAAATACTACCTACCCAAACAGTGCCATGTAAACACATTGTTTTAAAATGTTGTTAAACAAATCCACTTATTTCTTGGACCCAGCAGCTGCTCTTCTTGGTTTGGAAGTGATGTTTTTAGAAGCAGTCGGCTTCTCAATATTCACCGACTTGATTTTGCTGAGATCGGACAGACATGTTATACGATGGCGTTAACCATCGGGGCCCAAAACATAAACAGCACCCTCTCTGGTCCAACTATTAGTGATCTGGTCCAACTCAATAGTTGGACCAGATCACCAATAGTTGAGAGAGGTCTCGAGAGAGGTCTTGACCATTGGGTCAAGACCTCTCAGAGGTCTTTTACTTAGTCTTAGATATCCAAACCTTGTCCTGCACTGTGATTATCCTAAATTTTTTCCAAGAATGGGCCATGGCTTCTCACCTGATTGTCGACTCACCCTGTGACAGCGGCTTATATCATCAGCAGAGAAGAAGTCAAGCTAGAGATTCTTCTTAGCCACCTCCAATATCAGCAGAGATGCGTCCTCATCCTTCTTCTCTTCTACGCCATGAAGCAGCAGAATGTTGCGATGGCTACGAGTCCCCATATGATCTACTTCGCGTGAGATAGCATCGATTTGGCTTTTAAAAGATTTCAAAGTCTCAAGTATGAGAATTCTTGAAAGAGGCAAATTCTTCAGCAAGACATGCCAAGCTAGTAGAATTGGAAGATTTCATCAACAGGTCTGTTTCAAAACTTGCCATCCTCTTCTCAAAACAGTCCTGGATCTCCTGAATATTCTTCATCATGGACATGTGTGTTTTTTGTGATGTGTTTTGTTAGCAGTTATTCAATTATGGAAATAACACTAAACTGGCAGGTATTTATTGCTACCAACTTGTTTTGATCATTTAAATTATATAAATTACATTTTTTGTATTTTAATTAAATTATATTATTGAGAGCTGTAAAATTTAAAGTTGACCTTAGAACTACCCACTTACAAAGTTTTAAATCAGTGTTTTGCTAATTGCAACTTAATTTGACATCTTGAAGTTGGTGGAAACTATGTTCAAAATACAGTTTAAGCTAATATGAGGTATAATTAGAAATACAAGCAGACCACGTGTTTCATTCCAACATTAAATGAAACAAAATAAATTCCCTTGAATGGTTGAATATATTTTACTTTAATTGCATGACTAAAATCGTAAGGGATCCAATCCAAACATTTAATTTGCACCTTATGTAATTTACTAAAAATATTAACATTTGTTGAAAGGAATCATTTACCTAGGCCTATTCTTTCTTTAAATAAAATATACACGGCTTGACCCTTAGAATAATAGGGTAGGGCATGGAAATGAATAGAGCATATTTCAATAATGTAACGTGGTCCTTATGTCTATATGTGTAAAGTATAAACTCAAACAACTTAGCCAGGTAAATTTGGTAAGAGGTCACGAATCGCAAACACAGGTTTAAAAATCCATCTCGCAAATAAGAGAAGGAAGTTTATACCCAAAATGAAAGAGCTATGAATGTTTTTTTTTAATAAAACGAAGGGTCGGATATTTCATGGGACCAATCGTTAACCTTACTATACTAGTACATTCGTAGACTGCCCCGTATTATTACATTAAAGTACACATAAAGTATATACATATATGCAGAAAATATGATTGAAATAAAAAAAAATGTTCATTTGTTGTCAGATCCCTAACAGATCAGACGCAATCACAGATTAGCAAAATTGGCAAACTATAGCAAAGAGCCATTTCTTGTAATATTCATTATTAGTTACTTGAAAAGGTACGTACGTATACAACTATAAACGAAAATGACACTGTCGCTAATTTAGTTATTTATATAAATAGAAGAAGCTTATTCCATAATGCATTAATAAAATCTAATATGAACTGTTAGTCTTTTAACATGAGAAACGTGAATCTAAAACTTAAATTAATTCGTTTTTCTTTAGGAGCACGATTATAACGTTTTTAGTTTCTTAAACTTTGTATTTCACCATTATCCTCATGACGTATGGAGTATTAACTGCTAAGCCAATCCAGGATTTTATTGTTTGTATATCTTTGAATCGTACGGACGTAACTTATCTATATTTCAGCAATGAACAAAGTCAGGTTGATCACAGAACGCACGCAGCATATAATATATTTAACTAACTATATTATAACTTACAACAGGAGTAAAATCTGTCTTAATTATACGGAAAAGTTTTTAAAATCTCTTACTATGAAAAATATACACCATCCGTGCGAAGCCAGGACGGTCAGCTAGTATACAATATTAATTATTTACTGTATAAATTAGTAGGTAGGCTAGTCTACTTAGAAATAAATAAAAATCTGAGCGATTCTTTGCTCTTTCATAATTGGTATTTATAAACGCTCCTATCTAGAAATACTATCCCATGTTGGAAGAAATATTCTACTACAACTTATTTTTCATAAAAACTTACCGATTGGCTCGTGAACATGGACTCTCGATATGGTATTGGGAGAGGCATCCGAGGAATCTGTCCTTCTTGGACTTCTCCAACTCCAGCAGATCCAATTGTTTGTTGTTGATGCAGTATTGTTCCCGGAATTCCTATAGCAAACAAAAGATTTATTAGGCTACTATTTTGTTTGGAATACAATGACCAAAGCGTTCGTTCATTATTGAGAAATATATTTGCTGTGTAGGTACATATGAGAGGCTGGTTATAAACCTTGGGGTCATATCTACTAGCAATCATTGGATTAGAATTGACTGCCAGAAAAAAAGGTGTCATCAATATATGTTTATAATATAAAAAAAGTAAAATACAAGCCTGTAATATATAATCTATTCTCGTAATAGAGAGTCTTATAAAACGAATTAGTTCCTTCTCCTTTATACATAACGAATAAAAGTGTAACCATTATGAAATGTTTATTATTGCAGGATCTAGGTTTCAGAAAAGTACATTAATTTAAATTATTATTTTTATACTTATGCCTGGCATAAATCTACATTATTTACAAAGTTTTTTTGTAAGTATTATTAAATGAGCATAAGTTGTTTCAATATACTGTAATTAAAATGAACCAGATATTACTAATTTATATAATGACACAACATTAACATGTACTAGGTATAGGTTTTGGAGAGAGGGCAATCAAGAAATATTACTAAGTATATAAGTCTTCTCGGCATTCGTATCAGAATGAGCGACAGAAATGCAATTTGCATTCGATCAAACATTCACTGACACGACAATTTGCCGAACGTTGTTGTCCATCGCCTTGCAAACGTTTGCAACCCAATGAAAACAGCTTTGTTGCCTTAGTTGCCGAGATAGAGAAACGCCCTGGAATGGAAATGTTGTTACTACGATGGATCTGTTTCATATTTATTATTCATTACTGCAGACAACTTACGAGGGTAGTTCCATTCAGTCTCGGTTAAGTGTTTGGTATTATGAAATAAAAATCATTATAAATAGTGATTCTGTTTTCTTCTGTATCTTTGCCTTTCTTTATTCTAGTTTAGTAAGAGCGTCATCTGCCATAAGACGTCATCAGAAAATCAGTACAGGCAGGACTTCCGTACTTTTAAAACGGTTTTATTTAAATTTTTTGTTTTGTTTTTATTGTGAATGTATTGTATTCTGAATAAAACAGTTTCAAAACAAAACACTTTCAGTTATAAAATCCAATACCACGGCTACCCTCCCTTTATTTGGTCTGTACAGAAAAAAAGCCTTATTATCAGCTACAAAAGTCCATAACCGCTAAGCGACAATTTTTTTATATTCAGCCGGTTAATGACAAGATCAAACAGTTATTATTATTTGTTCGTTTCTGTTATTGACTACAGGTCCTTTCTCACGCACCAGTCGTTTCTCCCATTTGGAAAGTTTTTAGATTTGAGGTTATATCTGTCGCGCTTTCACTTAGCATAATTTATTACTTACATAAAAATACTTGGCCGTCTCAGTTTCAAAGAGCCATTTATCATTACCATCGAAACGTAATAGCGAAAAGTTATAAACCACTCGTGTTATATAATTAATGATGATGATTAAGAAATATGCAAATCTAAATACCGGTTTATCAAGGTTTTAGATTTAAAATGATTCTCGATATTCTCAATTACCAATTTTATATATAAATTCGATTCATATATCGTTTAAAGTTTTCCAACCAAAAACGCATCTAACGAGGACATAATCTTAAATTATCCTCTCCTATTCTTTTGTTGTTTGTACGCCTATAGTAAATAAATAAAATAAATCTCTTTTAATGTGTGCATTTCGTAAACCATTTTCATTCTTTTAATAGGTTTAAAGACGCGGTAAGTCTTATAAAAGTTAACTGCCTATGTTAAAGACTTACCAAAGTGCTACACACAACCATAAAACGGGGAACACTGACATAAATCATTGTACCTAGTCAGTATAAAATAAACTGCATAAAAATATATAAGTATGCATTGTGCATTTGCAACCGACCAACGCGTCTATTTAGAAAATGACATTAAAATAATCTTTTTATCCACGTTAATTGCTGGCTGTGAAGATTAGAGTAAACGAACAAATAAAAAAATAACAAGAGAAATACCTACTAAGTTTGAAACATGAACGAGCTGTGTGCAGAATCTTAGTATTAAATAGTGAGTTACAACGTCTGCTGCTGGTAATAGATAGTGCTACAACCATGTTGGACAGGATTTACGACACTTAGCGAGGAAATATTGAACTCCAATATTGAACACAGTCACTAGCGACAAGTAATTTAATTACGTAGTAGGTTAGTAGTGCCAGTAGCGTTGAATTTTGTCATGTTTTAAATTACAATTTAAATGTGATTTTTTATTTTTAATAAAGATAGAATACGATAATTAAGTTAACGAAGTTTCCAGAATCTACCGTTGGGTCGCGGTCCATACGGCATGATCACTTCGCCTGGTTGGAAGATGCTCCCTTTGTGTTGGAGAAACATAATACCCAAAACAAGTTTTGAGGGCGGAGCTTAAATGCGAGGTATGTTTTCGCTATGGGAGGTGTGTCATCAGTAGCTGTGCTGCAAACGCGAAACTATAATGACCGTTCTATTAACTACTTAATCCGTTATTCTGTAGTAGATATTGGCCAGTATCAACGATTACATTGAGCAGGTGCAATAGGTCTACGGTATTCACACTAAACCTTAAGTTACTCTTGTTTGTACTCTCCAAAATAGATTAAGTTGGTTCACTCAATTACTGAATATTGAGTGAAGCAGCACTCAATATTTCGTGTAAAAAATTATCAATTTCTAACTGCTACGTTTCGATCAAATATGTAAAAATAACGTAATCGAATCTGGGATTGCAGTGCACTAGGAATTAAATTAAATCAATGATTAAGAAAAATTGTTGTCGGCGTTTAACCTGAAAATAAAAAGTTTAAATTTACTTACATTATTGTCCTTTTCTACCTTATACGACTGTCTCTTTCTTACCGATTACTGGCAACAGGTTTTTGTAAAAATATATTTATATAAAAAGTTATATACTACAGTGTAAATTTGACAAGTTGCTACTTCGCTACTATCGAAGAATCACTTTAATGCGCTCGGAAACAACTATCATCTTAAGTACGATCAAAAGTGAAGGACTTAAAAGGAAGTTTTATCTGAAGTTCAAAAGATTTCAACTTTACTTCCAACTCCACATATTCACACTTCCAAATATACTTGAGACATTTAACGCTAGAGGTGCCCCCCACTTTATACAGTAGAAATTTTTTATGAGAAGTGTGAATTGACTGTTATTTCACGTGCCTTCAGCCCTTTTACTAACATATTCCAACGAGGCATTATCATCCTACGTAGGTTCATGATATAAAACAAGCAAACAACAAGGATAGTTATTAACCAACGATTTCTCATCCTGTAGGCCTAGAGGACACGGAATTGTTTGCATCAGATTGTGCTTAGATAGTTATCTGATGCAAACAATTTTACTAGGCGATATTCCATATGGAAGAGACCTTTGCATGCCTCTAGAAAGTGCATGTCATTCTGGGATTTGTAAAACTGATAAACAAGCCATATATCCATCCATCAATCCATATCCATTCATCGTAATACCATAGAATGCTATTAATCATCATATGTATTTATGTCTATCTTAGACAGGAATAAGGGGTGAGCATATGTGTACATATTTTCATATTAGATTGCAATTAATTATTTGCAAGACTTTCTGTTAATGACAGGTCGTCCCATTGAGCTCCCTATGCTAAACTCGATCACTTTATATTCTCCCTGATTTCCAGTGGACTTTGGCGTGACTGTCTGGGAAGGAGTTTCTTTTGCAGATTTACGTAGAACAGTATCAAAGATAGTGCAGTCAGCCCTGAGCTAATGTACGTACATAAGTAAATACATTTATACAGATACATTTGGAGTTTAAGACAAAGGCATCTGAAAAGCCTATTTTTAGCACATGTGAAACAGAAAAGCCAGAAGACTTACTAGGCTTCATTAATTGATGAGATTTATTTTGAATCGCTATCAGAGCTGTTGCTTCTTCAGCTTTGACCCTGGTGACAACCAACTATTTAGGTTGGTCAAGACGTTGACGGGATATTTATCGTGGTAAAGCCATGCTTCGGCATGAATGGGCCGGCTCGCCAGGTGCGATACCACGGCCTCACAGAAGACCGGTTGTGAAGCAACGCTAGCATTGCATATCCCCAACATTAGTGAGGTTTCCGGTGGTCCAAGTCCTCTCCTCTTTCCCCTCACCGCATCCCCCCGCTCCTTAACACCCTCTGAGGCAGGCAGTGCACTTATGACTCTTGAGTTGCAGGTGTCCGTGGACTGCAGTTGTCGCTTCCTATCAGGTGATCTGTCTATATCGTTTATAAAAAAAACGAAAAAAGTTTTTAACTCAAAAATGATAACGCCGTTCCATAGACAACAATGTTGGCCTCTATCTCTAAAACATCGACTCTCTGCGAGCGTCGTCATGCTAGGCGTTCATGTCCCTCAACAGTCGTCTTTTAATGAGGACGCTAATATCTTGTGTCTCATGAACCACGAAAATAATTCTTTAGTCACCATCTCTCTTCACAACTGTATAGTGTGAGCACGGCAAATGCCAGTAATTTTACATAAGGTTTCAGATTCATATCCCGCTAAAAAAGGTAAAATTGAGCAACCGAAAAACGATTGAAAGTTTTTTTTTATTATTATTTGGTTGAGTATCAGGCGAGGCGTATCGTGGCTCTAGGGTGAATAAAAATAATAATATTGAGAATAGAAAACTGGACATCCCTTGTCAGCACTCTTTGATATTTCATTTATTGTATTACTGCAGACATCTCGCTCTATTGAGACACTTGTGGTGTCTTAGCATTTTGAATTTTTCATATCAATGCATTATTTATTTCATTTTCATATCGTATTATCATGTCTATGCAGTGCACACCACTGCACAGACATGTGACCAACTGCATGACTTCCGAAGGTTATTTTTCGTAGTGCAACCTCCTGCAAGGTTCTTTGTTTAATTCGTTCAACCTGCGAGTGAGAGCTGTTTATGACTCTATTTATAGCTAATGTGATATACAAGCACTTAACAGATTGTATTATGTGGAAAATGGTAGCTTGTATATACTCGTAGTACGCACCACTGCATGACATGAGAGTAACTGCATGACTTGGGTAGGTTATTTTCCGTTGTGCAGCCTTCTGCAAGGTTGTTTGTTTAATTCGATCAGCCAGCTAGTTAGAGCTATTTATATGATTATTTAGTCGCCAAGAAGAAAGTTTCAGACTTCACAAGCCTTTTCAATCATAGCTGTACTTTTTTAATTTAACATATTGGTAGTAGTATTTTAGTCAAACTGGTTTTAACTATGCCCCACTTGTTTTCTATATACGTCTGTTTATTTAGTATTTAGAAAAATGCAGCGCTGTGATATTAAATAAGCCGCATGAAATACACAAATATCTCAGGAAGATTAAATTTTAAAAAAACTTAAAACTTAAATGGACACATTATCCGAACCTTCCAAGACAAGATATGAAACTCTTTGCATATTGTCAGTGTTGCATAAGCTCTATCAGCATTAAATAAAATAAACGGTAAGAGGCGTCATATTGCCAGGAGTATTAACATACTATTTTATTTATGAAATTTCCGAGTATCTACTTGCAATCACGCCATGCATAATTCTCGTGATGTTTAATCTTCAAGTAATTATATATGTATATAGTTAGAAAGAAAGAAACACAAATTTTGTACCCAAACGAAAGATACGAGACATAAATGGCCGTTAGCTCAGCACTGTGCTACTTCATATGAAGCAGCGCTGGTTTAATGCTAACATGCATAAAAATCTTAGAAAAGAAAGCATTTTCATAAAATATCGTAGAACAGCTTCAAGCGAATCATGAACATGTTTATTACTTACAAACTCCGAATTAAAGCTATTTCTTTAACTGCTCGCATCCTCGTCGTCTGTTAGTAATATTTTTGGTCTTCAGGAGGATTCTTTATGCACTACTGCTTGCCTTTTTTCTCTACTTCCTCAATGAGGACTTGTGACTGTTAGCTACGGCACTGAGGCCGCATAGGATCAGGGCACGCCATAAGTTTGTTATTTTATCCATATACATATATTCTCATCTCACTAATGTTTACATTACTTAAAAAAAAGTTACGTATTTTAATAAGGAATATTTATCCGATTTCCAAATAATCATATTTACGTACTTAGAATATTTCAAGGAAACGGTAGGCGTTTGATACGCCTACCGTTTCCTTTTTGCCAATTTTGACAATTATAATCTAATCTCACTTACGTAATAGACGGCAAGCCTGTAGTAGAATAAGCCTTTGATAATAAGTCATATCCCCTAGTCGCTCTTAACATTCACTAGGAGACATATTAGTTTAAAATAATATTGAAAGTATTACAAGAGTAAATTATTAGTTGCATAATCGTAAACAATTATTTATAATTTAAACCGCTCCTTTATGACCAATTCTTTTTACCAAAACCAGTTTACGATTTGAGGTGTAATTAAACTTAAATATTTTTTAAATTGAAACGGACTCAATTAGTATTTGGTGCTGACTTCAATTACCCACGTGGTAATCTTTCTCTAAACCTTACGCTTATGATTACTTTTCTAAGAAAAATATATAAGGACATTTTTACGGTCTATATTTTCTTCTTTTTTTTGTGTTCAGTTCTGTTAAGTGCATATCTCATTTGAGAACAACAGTTCAATATAGATTACGGACCTCCTTATACACGAACGTCCGCACTGCCAGGCATCGGTGAGAAAAAGACACTTGTATAAAGTAGGCGTCGGTAAGATAGAGATACCAATATGCAGCGGGAATAGTAGTGCATATCTTCGATAAATAAGCTTTGAATAACGGTAAGTCAAATTAAAAAAACAAAAAACTCTTTTGATACAAGGCAATCTACTACAGAATATCTAGTTGACACTTTTTTGTTTCGATTATCCCGAAATTTGTATAGCTTACATCACTTTCACTATTAAAACAATTCAAAAGATATGTCACATGTCGAAATTGAACAGGTCGACTAATCACTCAAGTCAAGACAAAGAAACATAGTTCAAAAGACAATCAAAACATAAAACCGGATATTTGTTAAGCTGATATCGCTGTTATACTACGCACAAAGTTTTGTCTTGTTCTTGTTTATGGAAGGCCACCTAGGTTAAAAATTAAGGTGGGTGTACCCTTGGGAATATTGTCGTAATTTTTTACTCTTTCTACTGATTTTTTTTTTGTGACAAGCTTAGCAACCCTATACTTATAATACTTTTATAGTATCTAGTGCACTGCTGACGTCACTAAGTGCTTTAACGACGTAATACTCCAAAAAAAAATATATTAGATTTACAAAAGTATTTTTTTTATGGGTGGGTACAATCCTTTAAAGTCAAATGTCAAATAGTTATTTTTAAGCTTTAAGGTACGAAGAATATGATTTTTGCAGTGGTAGGTACTGTTTCGTTCTCTGTTTTCAGGGTATGTTAAAAGTTTCACAGTAAATTAGGGAAATATATCTTGTAATAATAAATAATTTAAAGAAATAAAGTCTGTAATGTCTGGTACTGCACTTAAGCTATTTCTATTCCATTACGAGAAAAAAACCATTAGTGTCTGGAGGGACTTTCTATTTGCTTTCCAGATTTCGCAATCTAATCAAATGGAATGAATGACTATCGAGCGATTTCGAAAATAAATTAGGTAATCAATTTTATATTGGAAATTATTGCTAATATATTTTGCATAATAACATTAATCAGTTATTTTGAAAGTGAAAAAATGAAAAATACATTTATTTAATTTTTTATTTTAATGTCGAAATATAACAAGTGTAATATTTTTTTAAACTTTGCAAGAGTTCACTTCCTAGCTAATCGTCAATAGTAAATTATCAATAGTAAATTATCAATATTCAAGTTAGTAATCCTGAATGCTAAGCCTGAGGTCGTGTGTTCTATTCCCACCAAAGACAAATAATTTTGTGATGAACATGATGATCATTTGTTCCGCGTGTGGGTATAAATATATTTGTAATATAAGTTTTTGCACGTTTATCAGCAGTGTGATTACCAAAGTTCAAGCTCTGATTAGTTATCAGTATCAGTATCAGACAGTCGTTTGTAAAAATAATGCTCGAAGTTAAAAAAATATCTAGGTGTTGTATTATCATTATGTTTATCGATTCATGTAAAAATTATTCACAAGCGACGGTATAAGAAATCAAAGGTACTCCTTGGCTCCCTTGATCCCTGCCTATCATTAAGGCTAGGCTTCAATTAAAACTTAAAAGAATATAATTGTCCGTTTTTACATTTTATCATTATCTCCACTAAAATAGTAAATAAAAAATTCGAGTGTGAAAAGTTTACCTTTAAGTTCAGTTGTACCTTTTTAATGTATCAAGGTATTCATAATTTCATTTACACCTTTTCTTTTACCTATCTTTTGATTCGCCGTCCCTTTTCTATGTGAACATTATGACGATCAAAGGTGAATAATACACAATCAATTATACCAAGACACTAATTAATAGTCTGCACCAAATAATAGACGCACGCAACGGTGCGAAATTTCTCACGCTATTTATATAGCAGAGACTTCTATGACGCTAAATACATACATTCGGTACAATGGAGTAATAATGTTTTTATTGTTTCTATTATTAAATTTCTAGTCGCGGCTCACAAAATCATACGTATTTTAGAAGTCAGAAGCGGTGGCCTACACCTGGTACCAGAAATAGTGTTGGCAGTTAAGGTAGAACATTAGCCTTCTGCCTCAGTTGCCAATTAGTTTGATGTAACCTAGAGTGATACGTGTTAAGAATATCAAATACTCACAAAAATTGATAAAGTGTGTTTAAGGTTTTTACCACTAACCTGCTTGGAGTACATGGTAGTCTTGCTGGCTGGCCGTTCGTCGCTGGCCTTGTGCCACTTTCTCCCTGCGTTCTCATCCTCTGACTCGTAGCCTTTGGCCGAATGTGCTATGTCCGCCTGTAAACAATTATATTATGAAATAGAAGTTATTTATTTTTTGGCTTTTGTGTTAATTAAAGCTTGCACGGGACAACACTTTGTGTAGTTCTCAAATTGTTATTCTGAGTCTGGGTGTTCTTTGTGTTCGTTGTTTCTTCCAAAAAATAAACAGCAACAATATTTTCCTTGATATATAAGAAAGTTATAATGAGTAAGTTAAAGGTCTCGGACTTCTCGGCACCCGCCAGTTCGAGTTATATTAGTTAGTTATATATTATATAGTGATTTTTAATTCTTGAGGTTGACATGCAGACCTCAGTAACTAAAGTTGTTGTTCAAATGTTCCCAAATTAGTTTTAAAAAATGTCAATGGTGTGTGCTTTGTAAACCAATGCTTTGCAGATTTTTTTAATACATCAATTTTGAAACTGTTTCAAAGTTGATGGATTAATTATGGACAGTATTTCAATAAATTTTACTAAAATGTCCAAGCATAAGAATACATATGCATCTAGATTTTTACTCTTTTCTAAGGTCAAGGATTTATTTATTGATGCATAAATAGTTTTAGCTATCTATGGATAATGTAAATAAGAGTTGAAACTCCAAATCTTTTCCACTCCAAGCTTAAAACCAAGCTGGACTTACGGGATCCAACTGTGTTCTTCACCATGCAAATCTAACATCTTGTGTCTCCAAAGAGCTCAAAACGGTATACTCAGAACCATAATTGATGCCACCTGGTTTACTCGGAACTCCGAGGTACACTTATCTCAACGTAATAACTGTCACGGAACCTCTTCCGTACTGAGTTCCGTACTCCCAACAGTACTGAGACAAGTACAGACAGCGACTAAACAACAATCCTAACCCGCTAATGGGAGAATTGCTGTAAAGTCACACTAGTAGATTAAAAAGAGCAGGTGTGCTCCGTGATTAAGAGGAGTTGAGGCAGTAGCCAGAACAAATTAAAAGATATATGGACTTTACAGAATCTGCTTATAGTAGACTGGACTGGACTAGACCTAGACTGGTTGCAGATACTATTAAAAAAGTTTTCTCAAATTATGCTTCATTATTATTATTATGCCAACAGGACTTATGGCAATATATATTATGGCAAAACATTCATGCCTAATAATATTAGTGATCATTATGCTGTTATTATACCTATATGCATGGAATATTGGATCTCCGCCTCGTAATGCCTAATTCAATCGATAAAATAATAATTTCTTACATAATTTTTAATAATATTTTTGTATGCAATGCATTTTGAATAATGTACGTAATTTATACGTAATTATATTTATAACATAATCGTCTTATATAAAATGTAAATACCTATATGGAGCTGACAAAGGCACATTCAAGATAAAAATAAAGAGCACAAAGACACTTCTATCCACTAAACCATAAAAGTACTGAATAATTATGAAAATAAAATGCAGTTGCAGTTGTTATACGCCGACATGAGCCTGGGGCGTTTGCCGGCCTACGATCTCTAATAGCCGAGAAAAGTCATTTAACTCACACTCATTAAGAGCACTCGATTGTTCGAGCGTCTTTGACTTTAGAACTATGCAAATAGCATTGCGTAGGTACTCTAATTATTCGTTCTGCTTTTTTTATTCTTACATATTTGTTACTCGTTCACTATTTTATATATTTCTGAGCTACGTAAAATTTTATTATAGTGAAATACACCGATCATTTATCATACCGCTGTATTTCCGGTATTCCGGTATTTCTACCTGTCTATTCTCGACCTGTGTGTGTCTATCCGTGTGGTTCACGGTGGGCCACCCCCCTCTTCCCGGAGGTGTCGAAAAAGGCGACTAAAAGATTGTACTGTTATCTATTAGGCAGTATCTATACAGTCATGCAGTGCCCGGTTGATGACAATAAGCTTGAGCCCTGTTACGTTAGTGGACCAATTCTATTTGAGGATTAGAGGGGAGATTCCTTATGGAATATAGGCGTGAGTATGTACGAATGTTTTCTCGACCCTCAATATTTATGAGGGTTATGTTGTGGGTAGATTGCCTACGCGCACAGTATGTGCTACATGAGCCGTAGACAAAAGCTACGGTGCGCTACACCATTTAATCATACACCTACATATTTATACCTGAAATATATAGCCCACAAACTACTTCAAATCCAATATCATTTGAATATAGCAACACAGATTTTAGAACAAAACTTATATGGAACAAGCACAGAACTCTGGAACTACCTTTGAATAATGTAGGCGTTGGCGTTCTAATTCGTCTTCACAATAAATGTAACAACAAACAGCAATATATTCTGTGCTACAATTACTTTCAAGTTATTTTGGAACAGATAATGGAAATATGGCAGGAAAGTTTTTCACAGCATGCTCTCTTCATTGTTTTTTTTATGTATTTTATTACTGCTATATCATATTATAAGTAATTGCATATAAGATATTGTATAGTATATTGTAATTTACACACTATTATAATAAATGTGAAAATTTGAAATACTCAATCACGTCTGAAAGACTGAACGGATCAAATTTGGCAATATGATGTAAATGTAAAAAAATAAATACTTGCCATTTTCGACATATACATATATTTCGGGTCCGATAGGACGTTCAAACCTTCAAGAAAAGTACTCCTACCTAAAAAAGTTAAGTTGCCATTGACGGCGGTAGTCACTTATCATCATTTCTGCTCGTTTGTCATTCCCATCGGATAAATATGATGTATTTTATAATTTTGTACTACTTCTAAGCAAGGATACGTACATACATAATACGTACTTACGGAGGATATGTTGGTACTGCATATTTTAACATAGGTACATGTAGCCTTGGTTTCTTTCTTACCTTTTCAATTATTGGGTTTTAGGAGATATGTTAAAAAAATGTAATAAAAATCTCAGTCGTACTTGTCCGGTAAGTGTTTATGTCAATATTAATAGTGACTTCTAATAACAGTGAAGATATATAACTGAACGTTCTATAAAAATGAAAATAAATAAGAACTGGATACATGGCATCTTGAAACACAGATCACAAGTTTAGCTGAGGCACTAGTTTACTGCAATATAATATTTTTATAAGGCACTTCATGTTAAAATTAATAATATAATGTCCATTATACAAATGTAACAGAAACTGAAACACTATCAGCATAATTAACAATATTGGCCATCTTAGTAGTGCACTCTGCCACTTTTTTTAGTTCTGTTCTTCTCGTAGGTGATCGACGTGACCACTTCCCTTTTACTTCTCCTTGGACAACGAGTCGTTCCATGGAGTGTTAGTTTCGAACAATATATCCAAAGTTTTTTTTAAATAATTAGGCAAAATAAAAAAGAAACTTTGAACCCAAAAAAAGAAAACAATAAATTTCACAATATAATGATAGACTGTACATGTACACCAAAAGAGGCGTCTGTTCTCGATCATGACATATAGGATAGGGATAAAGACACATGTTAAATAATGGTATATAAAGGTATATAAATCTATAAAGATTGGGCTATAGGATATATGAATAATGTATAACATAGCGGTTTGTGTTCCTGGAAAGTCCTTTTTCACTTCACTGAGTGCACCTAAGCTACTTCCTAATTTAAGATATAAAAACAGACCTTTTTTTGTCAAAAACTTCATTTGAAAGACGTATATTAAAAACAATGTATGCCAAACACGTTTTTATCGATTCGAGCCGAACTTGAAGAGAAATAATATTAGTCTGTCTTGGTGTGGTATTACCAAGCTTATCTACCTCAAGAACTCAGAGGGCAGAATTACTGGATCGTCTCGTTTACCTTTGGAAATGAGTACTAACAGTAAACTTAGGCCAGCAAATTGTACTACAAAGCCCTTTGTTTTGCTCAACTTTGTTTACAATATCGGGAAAATTATTTATTATTAAATAGATGAGTATTAATTGTTCTTAATTAATTGCTGTCAATATTTTCTTATATTATATTAAAGAAACGTTGTTGGTTCTTATTTTTTATAAACTATCAGTTGCAAATAAGTTTTTAAGCACTTTTATATACTTTGCGCAAATAAAATTAATGACTTAATAAATAAGATGTATTAAAATTTTCCTTCGTTGCATTACATTTAATATCAGTTTAATTTAATTTAATTTAATTTCGAGCACTAATCGAATCGGGTAAAAATTCAAGTAACAATATAAAATAATATATTGTCTTGTATAGTACATGATATTATTGGTATAGCCTCGATCAGAGGCCCCGGGTCGGGCCAGAAAGTGCTATTTGGGATTGTATTTTTTTTTTATACTATAGGGGGACAGACGAACAGACGGGTCACCTGATGGTAGGATGAGTGAGGAGAGGGGACAGAAGGGAGGTGGATGAGGAGCTGGGAAAGAGGAGAGGGGGCATGTGGGGAGGGGACAGAAGAGAGGAGGATGAGGAGCTGGGAAAGAAAAGAGGGGGGGGGGGTGAGGGGAGGGTGAGGGGAGGGAAAGAGGGGATGGGGAGTTGGGCCTCCGGAAACCTCACTCATTTCGGGGAAATGCAACATTAGCGTTACTTCATAACCGGTTTTCTGTGAGGCCGTGGTATTGCGCCGGTATAGCCGGCCCATTCGTGTCTAAGCATGGCTCCACCACTGTTGTTCCTAGTGCCTCGGAGAACACGTTAAACCGTCGGTCCCGGTTGTCATAAACATCTGTGACAGTCGATATTGGGAAGTCAGTGCCCTCAAATATCCTGACAACTACTCCAATTATTGAATTCAGTTAGCCCAGGTTGCGTAGGTAAGATGCCAGTCGCTAAGTGGAAAAACTGATATTCAGGCAATAACTGGTTGGACTAGAAGCCAACCCCAACAGACATGGGAATAATAAGGCTAGGAAGAAGAATTACATATCAATATTATATACCTACTAATGAATTCACTTAAGATTTTTTAGAATACGGGAAGCACATATATATGTATATTGTATGTGATTGCGAAGCGGTATCAAATATCTGGTTACCACATTGACCAAAAATGTTTTTATCGGATTCAAACAGACTAAATACGCTATCGTTGATTAGACGTCTCCAGTTAAGACTGGTGTAATTAACATTGTAGTTTATTATTTCGTAGGTTAAAATATATTAATCAATTGGTTGTAGGTATTGGTTTTGACAAAATATATAAATATGGTAGGAGAATTATTCAACGGGTCAGTATACAAGCGAGTAGCGACAATTGAGAAGGAATTAAAAATAACAGATGGTACCTACGTGATGAAAAATCATCAGTTTATTTGTACGAAGTGTCGAATACTGAACTAACTTTACATATTTTAATTTCATAACTCATCGTCTTTCTAAACATTGTTATCAAAGTAGAGAAGCTGCCGGCAATATCAGATGGCATACCCTATTGTTCAGTAGAAGTGCAGACCGTGTCACGACATCATGACACGAACACCTCTTGTTAACATCCGTCGTGCTATTATTACCACTGGCGGCCAATGTGACCCGATACGTGAGCCAGATGATGCGGACAGACCAGACATTATATTAGTGATATGCTTACGCCTGTATCCTAAAAGGGGTTGGCAAAGGGCCTAAACGCTCATAAGCTATCAAATCAACACTCTAGGAAATAAGATAAGAATATTGGGAATTATTTAAACAACAAAAAACAAAAGAAGGAAAGGGGTTATTGCTTAATTAATGCATAATTATTAGAAGTTTCATTTTAATAGTAAGCCACATGGGGATAATACTTGATAAAAAGTATTATTACATATTTTTAAAAATAGAAAATTAAAATAAATTATTCTCGAGAGCTAAGAGACGTAAATTATTTTAATTTGCAAGTAAAGCTACTACTATTTTAATACTTAAAAACTTAAGTAACTAGAACTCTCTCGAGAAATTGCTTTTAACATGGCAAAGCTCTTAGGTACTGATTTATTTAGTATCAGAATTTTAAATTTCTAGAATTGTAAATAGTTGCAGATTTTGTGAAATAATAAGTTTGATATGAAGAGATGCATAAAGCTTCATGAAATGTTTATTTTACGATATTGCTTATGGAGGACACAGTGTTATGTCCCACCTACACAAAAGGAGTAGCCTCCGACCAGACGAGGTGATTCTTCAACCAAACGGGCTATGTAGGGAATGTGTATATGTATTCATCGTCGCGAGAAATTTAATATCGCGATTCGGGACATATATAGTCTCTAGTCTAGTTTTCTAGTTGAACATATGTAAAGCAACGACCATCAACTAGGCCCTCTGCCTCTGCTCGCATGTCAGAGTCCTTTGAGTGCCTAAGTTACTACGCTTGGTACTCTTATGGTTCTCTAAACTATTTAAATTGTATAAGAAATGTAGTTGGAAATCTGAAACAATACCTGAAAAAATCTCATTTGTTATTGACTTCTGTTCTGTTTATTTATTTACTCATTATTGTTAATATTTAGTTACTATTACGTTATATTTTGTGTTCAAAGTATCAGGTTGGCAACAAATAAACCCGCCATCTTTGTACACAAATTAATTTATTTTTTTAAGTATACCAAATAAAATAATTTCTTAACTATATAATCACCGTATTTTTCCTGTCGCCAACGCGCTGGCAGAGACATAATGCCTTCCCCGTAGTCGTTTTTAGGCTTTTGATCAAAAAAAGGTGGTAAGGTCACTTTTAAGCTGGTCTTCATTTAAAAATGTTTTATCTGGTAAATAGGCTTCTCTTCTGAAGTTGAAACGGCGTCAACTCATGTGGCAACCAAACTGAATATTTCCAGGTCTTTTCTAAAGCGTGGAGTTGTTTTTCTACTGCAGTATGAGAACACTGAAGCTGCTCTGCTAGACAACGTTAAGTAAATCTGGTATCCATTTCTATGTCTTTTTATCTACATCTATTATAGGAGGTCGTCCTGGATGAGGTTCAACAGGTAGGTCATAATTTCCATCCCTAAATCTTCTGAACCAATGTTTGGTGCTACCGTAAGAGAGCACGCCTTCGCCCATCGTTGAACATATATTGCGCACTGCTTCAGTCGCTTATCGACCTAAGCGAAATTCGTAAAGTAAAAGCAGCCCAAGTTCTCTACGAGAAATATCCATAATTTACTGTAGTTTGACTATTCGAGATCCATTTGTCAACTGATCTGACATACAACTCGAGATACAACAGAAATTCGAGATAGTTCTATAACGTTTTAGAAACTGATCGAAAAAGTGGCGGGTTTATCAGTTGCTTACCTAATATTATTGCCTGTATTTTTGTATTTATCTATCTTTCTATCTATATATTTGCTGAATTTTTCAATTTCCTTAGTGCCTATATTGTAGTCGGATGTTACGGTGATGTCTGTTAAAAATGTTTTATTGCTAGTTTTATCTATAAATATAAGTTCTGGTCTATATAATGATATATATGATATCTGTTTGTGTATAACAGGTATCACACATAGAGGCATTTCCCAAAGGATTTTATTGGATTGATTTTCTTTAACTTGTGGTTGTATAAGTGTTTCTTTCTACCAAAGGTCAAAGACTTATTTTTTTGTGTTTTTGGTCAGATACCAGTAGACCTATTGGGCAAGGTTATTATGCCAGAGTGGTATCTATTTGAAATTATAGTGCAGAACATACTAATGTAGGTAACGATGTAAAACGCAATGAAATAAAACAAAGCTCACAGGGAGGCCCGACTATGGTATCAGAATTGGTTATTGATGGGTAAACCTACATCTGCATATGTGTACCAGAATATGTGCATGTCTAAAGACCTTTAAAAGTAAATTTAAATATTGCCAACATAATGAACACTAAAAAATAGCCAATAAATATGACAAAAAGCAGTTACTTGATTTCTGGCAATCTACCAACAAATTAAATTATAAGTCGAGTCCTCCTGTGAGTGTGGCGGGTGTCTTTAAAAATACTTATATCGCCAATGCATTCCAGCAACATTTCAAGGTCGAATCACTACTAAATATGTCAAATCGGGTGATCGACGCTGAGGGCACCACTAGGGACACTACTGTTAGATTTTCTGCAGAGAGGTAAGTTCCCTGGTTACGATTGATTTTTAATCTATGTACTTTGCTACTTACCTAATGATCTGACGTATACTATGATGATACCTATAGTTAAAAAAATAGAACTGGATATGTATCTGAGATTCCAATTACAGGCGCATATCACTAGCCACTATTATAGGATAATATATTATAAGGTGTTGGACAGTCAGTCACAGACAGCTTGATAAGCAATTAGCCAAACATATTCAGTTGTATGATAACCAGTTTGGTTTTAGACCGGGACTATCCACCGAGAGCGCTATTTTGTGTCTCAAGCTGACTGTGCAATACTACAAGGATAGAAAGACGCCGGTATATGCCAAATACGGATTTGTCAAAAGCTTTCGATCTTGTGTCATATAATGTACTACAGTACTACAGTGTAACCGGGTATTAAATCAAAATTTAGGTACTGGTATGGTCATCAAAGAAGCTGTGTGAATTGGTTAAATTCCTTTTTGAAAACATATAGACTGGGCTGCGGTGTTAGACAAGGGGGATTAAGCTCGCCCCGATTTTTCAATCTGCACATTAATCAGCTGATGGTTGAGCTCAGCAACACTAATATAGGTTGTCATGTAGATGGGGTCTGTACGAAATGGTGTTGTTGAGCCCGTCAGTTAGTGCTCTGAGACCACTCGTCTCTATTTGAGAGTCGTATGCGGTGGTAGGTACAATGTGAAGAAAAGCCAGCTATTGGGTTTTAAATCACGGAACAAGAGCTACACAGCAATACCTGATTTGTTTTTATATGGAGCACCTCTATCTGGGATAAATAAGTTCAAGTCCTTGGGCCACTGGGCCACCGAAGATCTAAGTGATAACTTAGACATAGATAGGGAGCGCAGGTCGCTGGCTATGCGCTGTAACATGCTGAAACGTAGGTTTACACGATGTACGAACGCAGTGAAGATTACGTTATTTAAAGCCTACTTACTAGTTGTTCTACACGTGTAACATAGAGTTGTGAGGGTAAGTTATGGTCGGCAGGCATACAGTGACCTGCGTGTCCAGTACAATAACGCACTTAGGGTGCTGTTGGGGTTGCTGTGAAGGTGCAGCGCTGATATATTCGCAGAGGCGCAAATGGACGGCTATGTAGCCTAAATGAGAAAAAGGCGCGCCTCCCTGATGACGCGTCTTCGCGCCAGCACTAGCGCCATCCTGAATTTTTTTACAGATCGGTGGGAGACCCCGATGCTGCGCCGATGGATGCGGCTACATGCTGCGCTATGATATTAGTCTATAGGTAACGTAAGTATATTTATACTAACATTAATTCGAAGTAAATAATAGTTACTAACATAATATGGAATTTTCAGAAATTAATGATTATTATTATTATAATGTAGACTTAAAGATTTGGTCGGGGCATAGGCTTCTACAGTTTTCATTCTTAGATATATTTCCAATCCCCTACACAGACTACAGTATGAAGCAATTGCGAGTTCAAACATCGAATATCTATGGTATACTTCTAAATTCAAAACCGCTTTATCGATCTAGTGTAGAGTAAAAACAGCGGTAACACGTATCACAATTTTGTCGAGATCTTTATAATTTACTTTATCTCGATAGGCAACTACTAGAAATATGAAAATTATGAAATATATTTGTAACATTAAAAATCTGAATTTGCCACGTAATTTATTTTTGTTTCCTACTAGCATCTACCGACCCTGTAGGTAATTACTGGGTATTGTTGTTTGTAACTACAATATCTGTTGTGACAGAAGGATAAATTAGACTTGTTCATGTCTACCATACAATGTTATAGATAATTGATAAAAATGTACTGGCTATGTTACCGTGAGCTCTTAACCATCAATTTATTACGCCGGTATAGTGTAACATATTATATATAGTAGTAAATTCTAAATAATGGCGTGACACGATATTTTATGGATAATTAATCATATATTGTTGTTAATGAAATACGTCCTTATTTATTTTCAAATGACTACTGCTTCTGATACTACGGTCTATTGTTGAATATACGTCCACAGTTTAACGAATGCGGTATTTTATCATTTATTTACGTATCGCTAGTAATGTTTTTACAAGTATATATATAAGTTTAAAAAAAGAATAGGATTGACAGAGCGAGCCCAAAATAAAATGAAAATTTAACAAAATCCAAAATCCAAATGTTAACCAAACCTTTACATTAAGTATAAGTAATAGCGTAGTTAGTGACGCAGAAGCTATAGTTAAGGGTTATAATAATTATTTAATAAAAGTAGTGGCGCTGCTACCGCTACTGAAGCATACAATATTTATTTTTATTTATAAAAGACAAATCTCACATTACTATTTTGTAATAATTTTTGACATTTGTGGAATCGGACCTTTAAGCTCTTGTTCAGCTGTATCTCAGGATCACTAACCATTGGACTAACAGGCCCGCATAGCAGCTGTACACATATTTACGCAAATAAATCTATCTTATCTGAGTAAATGAATGTAATTAAACTTCTTAAAAGGTTTTAAAAAAAGTATAATGTACACTTTCTTAGAACAAATTAGTAAGATGCAAGTCAAAAGCAATAGCGTTTCAATATTCATTAGAACGAGAAGGTGCATTCTCTTAAAATTAAGAAAGTTCATGAATAACTTAGGCCAAGTTAATAATTCTGACATACTTGAACATTTTGAATTAGAAAAAAATGTATCGGTGGAAAATACTTCTGTCTGTGTGGCTATCCTTGTTTTCGACGTTGAAATTTGTTTGACGATTGATTCCAGGTATAACATCTTGGCATTTTGGAATAAAGTAGTGTTCAGGCAAAGTCATTATTCTGACACATTCTGGCACACACAGCATATTGGTGCAGGAGACGTCGACATTTTAAGATTTGATTATCCTCATTTTCCCTAACCATCAGTCTGTATAAATACATAATAATTCATTGAACTATTTTTCTTTATTAGTTCCTGAACCTTTTAACAAAATTTTGTGTACAACATAATTTAATGTTGTGATAAAGGTAGTGAACGTTGTTTATTTACCTGTAACTAGATTTATCATTTTAATTGAAAAGTCATACCCATCTTCACCTTGCGAAAATAAGATAGGATATGGTAACGCATCATACGATCGATATGTTTCTGACACACGCTGCAGTGGATCGTTACGCCGGTGTAAAACAATATCTCGGTATTCTAAATTTTCACTCACGACAACAATAGCGACTTCATCAACTGTTGTTGTGGCGCATTATTGCGTCTTGCGTGTTGTCCTGCAGGCATCTTATCGGCTTTGATGACAATTTTGTGGTTATCAGATGGCATGCGGTCTAATGCAGAATAATGCAACCAATTCGTTGTGTTGATGGAAAAACATTTGGATTTGTTCAACTATTGGTCTTCACCTCTCACCGATTTATTGTATGCACAACGCTAATTACCTTGTCTTGCTGAATCGCCCATAAAATATATTAGCAAAAATGTATATTCACTATCCGGAATATAATAAGGAACCTGGTCAATGATATATTTATCCCTGAATCTGCAAAGGTATCAGACAATAAATACATGTAATATAGGATATTGTATAGCGAATTGTTTGTACCACCATGTGGAATACTTTGTCAGCACTGCCATTCCCCATCAACTTTTTAAACATACATATTTCTGGTTGCTTTTGGCTATTCAGAGAGCTACAAATCTACTTTACGCTATTTCAATTGATATACTATTTCAATTGAAAGTTACCAACGTATTTTGCATCTGTCACGTTGTGGTAAAAGTTTATAGTTTTTCAATAAAAAATATTTGAATAACTTTTGTTGCGTCATTTGATAGCAATTATTTTATTGCTGTACATGAGTCAAAATAATTATTGAATCTGTACTATTTCCGGAAACCAATTAATGCAGAGACTCTGGTGGCGGTATTTGACTTTATCGCTCGCGCAACACAATCCAGGGGCTTCATTTTTAAACTTAAATGCTTTATAATATTGACACACAACGTTCTTTGATCGATGAACTCTAATCGATTTCCATTCTATCCATATTCCATATTTGATTTAGATTTCATTGATTGCATTGCTTGTCAGTTTGAGGTGCTCTCGTATGATTTTGACTTGCAGCAATGCGAGTTCTGCGACTTATGTTTGTACATCTAATCAGTCGAACTATTCAATGGACTTCCTCCAGAAATAAAATGTTTGATTTATGGAAAGGAATTTGAGACCAAACTTAAGGCATTTCTTGTTGATGGGTGCTTCTATTCAGTTGATGATATTATGAAATGACATGATAATATTACTTGTATTGACATTTTAACAATTTTTATCTGACATGAAAACTTAATTTTTACTTTTGACATACTTGTAGTTTATTATTTTTGTCTTCCTGGAATTGAAATTATTTTATCATTTACATTGTTACTTATTTTGTTGTTGTAGTGTATGATTTCATGAATATTCTTTTAGTTTTTAATTATTTATTTTTTATTAGGATAATTGGATTTCAATACAACGTAATATTGTTTATGAAAAAAGTAAATAAGTAAATAAAAATCAAAACATTCTATTAAAACCTAATGTTACGCGTGATTGCTCTTAACTTACCGTGATGCTTAAACACTTCTCAAAAACTCACTGTATAATTGATCGCATTCTGTCAATCGCTGACAGTTATTTCAAATACACACAGGTATGTAAAATTAATATTGACGTTAAGTTTTCTTAAATTTTCTAATGTTCCGCTCAACTTCCTTATTTTTTTCTTTTATAAGAACCTTCTTCTGACAATAATTAACACAACAAAAAGCATTAGCGATATTGTTCCATCCGTTCACGCGTGACGCGATGACCAAGGGAAATAGAGATTCACTTTAATATACATATATAGATGTTGGAGCGAGTAAGGGTTCGGACTGTTATCTATCAGAGTATGTATATAGTCATAAAGTTGACGGCACATGGCTTGTCCTCTATTGCGTTAGTGACACCAAATTATAATTGGCAAAAATTTGGGTGTTTAATACACCCCTGCTTATGCCTAATGGGATACAGGGGTGAGCGTAAATATGTATGTATGTTAAAGGGAGTGTACGGAATCCGTAATTGTAGATTATTATTAGGAATTATAGGCATTTCCAAAACAAAACTTAGTGAAGATTTATATTCCCCATTTCTTAAATAGGCTCGAAATTGTATACATTTCCTAGGTTTCATACATTCACGGTAACGTATATAAGAATAGCATTAAGAATACGTAGACACGTTTTAGTTGACATAAGCTAATTTGTAACTCACTGTATATTACAAAATATTGTTAGAAATCCACATCGCGTTCCAACCTTAAAAGGCAGACACCTGGTGCCTTAAAATAAAGGGTTTCTCTTTATGACCCCGACTGAATTTCATTACGGGAAAATCGTGTTTTAAACGAGTTTCGGTAATGGCATGATAAAGAAAGCGCGACTGATGAAATTGAGCTCGTATTTGGTGTCGAAAATTCGTTACTTTTTATACAGGTATTACAACATAAGTACTTGATGACGCAAGAAGTTTTAAGTTAATTCAGTGAATCTGTTCGATAAATCGCCATGACTTATATAAAGTGTAACCGGTTACTTTAGTAACACGATTTGCTCTTACGTGGTTTATTATAACATAATTGGTATTAAAAAAAATACTATTTAATTTGATTGTTTGTATGCTTATACAAAAACTGACAAAAAATAAGTGTCCAGTTATCATGTAGTCCCCTTTTAGCTTAGGGATAGCTTGACATTTAGTGGCTTTTAATCTTAAGGATGATGTCTCATTAAAATACAGTCTACGTATCTGAGAAAATAGTGACAAAATACAGAAAAGATTAATAACGTGATATTAAGCAGTTATACCAATTATGAAAACAAGATACTGAACTTAATTGCGTAATAAAAAGTGTGTAAATTTATTAAATACGTATTGTCCAGGTCCAAAACTTCGTTAGAACATTACATTTTAATACACTATACTATATCTACTATACTATATCATATTATTATATCATACTTACACCGATTATAGCTACATAAAATTTACGAATACAAATATTAACTATATAACATTACGTTCTAAATTAAAATAACACCACTTAATATATAACAAGATAGTTAACAATTTGTCACATATCTTTTAGATTGTTAACTTCAGAGACAACAGGCCCAATAACAAAGATAAGAAAACTGATATTAAACCTTTGAGAGTAGTCTGGGATACGGTACATAAAGAAGTAGCTTTGCCATCTTGACAAACTGCGCTTGCTTTTACCAAACTTGTTAATTAAGTAACAACAATAATTTCCTCTGAGTTCACGTAAACTACTAGACATCTTGCTAATTACCAACAACTTTCATACTCCTCATTTTGTTCTACTTATATTATTTAGTTAGGTTAAGCTTCTCCCATATTTTTTCTGTTAATACTAACGATACGATACGAACTAACGAAATAACATAAAAAGGTAAAGATGTATGTACCTAATAATTTCTTACTTTTGTCAGTGGATTAAATCACAATCATTCAGATATTCTACGAGAAACTGTCTCGCTATGGGTCTTTTTTCTTCGTACTTCCTATTTAGAGCCCGTACAACGTACGTAACGTACGTTAACCAACGTGCATTATTAGATATAGACATATTATTAGAGTGATATGTAACGAATATCAGGAAATTACATCAATTTGTGTATAACAGTGATACTTGCATTACTGTCTTGCATTCTTTTAATTAGCAGGGCTCATTAGTCAGCTTTCGTCTCCTTTAAATACTGTAATTGGATTCAGATCTTATCTTCTGATACGTAGCAAAATACTTAAGCCCGGCTTAGAATGGATTTACGCAAGATATCTGAGACCAAAACGGATGTACTGCGAAAAAAAGTACTGTACCCGCCAAGAGCTGGTACATATGTATGTATATGTATAATGTTTTCTTCACATGTACGTTCAAAACTGCATACAGAACATTAATAATAAAAATAATAGTCTACATTGCACACCAGTTATTACATATAATAAAAAACTTAAAACGACTACTACTACTACTACTAAAGAAATTCTTAAAATTGGCAGCTTTATCGCACGAGCCAATCTCTTACAGGCAACCATAGGATAGAGAGAACATGTCAAAGAGAAGAGTTGTTGGGCAGTATCTGTAGGGACATAAGAGTATACATACATATGTATATGTTAAGTATACCTGAAAGTTGCATACATACAGCATATGAATGTAATAAACATATAATAAAATAATAAACTACTAGAGTTTAGACTGTAACTGAAATGTGCCTAGGGTTGAAGGTAGATTGCTTCCTCTAACCTTTCAACAGCAATAACTGTGCACGTCTTTTAGGTACGACGGAGTATGTGGATAAAACAGCATTTTGTACAAGAGGAAAATAACGTGAGCATGGCAAACACGGAGAATAACCACTTGAACTTTTTGCGATACTCAGAAACATGATCATATTTGGAAAGTCCAAATCAAATCTAAGGAGTCTCCTCAGATTATTCAGTTGAATTTGGGGTCTGATCTGGATAACTGGCATCGACATAATCAAGAATGACGAAGAGAAGGGATTGAGCAAGTCCTATTTTTATGGCAGTAGGTAAGGTAGGAAAAATTTGTCCTACGCAGGGACCTAGCCCAGCTGTGGCAAACTTTTCACAACTGGTCTCTTACAGCTGCAGAGCCCATATGAAAATTTTATGGATATATAGGTTTTTTTATCTAGAACTTTGTTTTTTAAAACAAAATAAAACAAAGGATTTAGATGAAGATGATTGAATTTTGTATTGTATCACAAAGAGTAAGGTTTGGCAATTATAAATGAAATATGATATCTGGCAAATGTTCACCACGACCACCGTCCTGTTGAAACCACATGTTTGACCACGGTTTCAATTGCGTTCGAATTGATCGACATTATGCTCTTAACATCACTAGTGAATTAAGAGAAGGATATCATCATTGTTATTACTAACAGACTCTTGTCGAGATTTACCAACTCCCAATGACATTAAGAATTTTCAGACTTGGCTGAATCCCCGTTTTCAACGGAGGTATGGATACATCGGCGTTGAACATTCCTACACACCTTACTAAAACGATTTCGAATATCTACATATGTGTCTTGATTAAAATCCGTTGGGCGTCTTTTATACTTCGACTTTTCTGCACCTTTCTTGGCAAGGACCGCTTATATTTCTATTTTAAATTTTATGAATAGGAGCATGTACGTCATATAAAGAAGTTAAGTTGGTAGTGAGGATTTTAAATTCGAGCTGTCATATTTGTGCCTAAGCATGGCTCCACCAAGATAAAACTATGAGATATGAGGTTTTTCAAACTGTGGGGGTTTGATGCACCTTGGGGGATATACATATGTAGGTATGCCTGTATCTATGTATGTATTGCTACAATCTTGGCGTCATGCCGACTAAAACTTATTATAAACTTTCAGAAAAAACAGTATAATGACTGCATTGTGCGTAATTTTTATTTTGGCAGGATATTTGTGCTGGTATCTCGTCGATTATTATTATAGCCACCGTTAATCATAAACCTATATTTACTACATCTTATATAAGACAACAATGTCCAAGGTTTTGTAAAAGCAATTTATGTAAAATAATTCCAGTAAATTAAGTTTTTCCTAGGCGACGGCTTAAGTGGATTTCATTATAGAATAACACTTAAGGATTCAATTTCAAGCCAAGTTAAAATATTATACGCAATGTATGAATGTTGCTACTTGCGCTATAGTAATAGTTATTAGTGTTCTAAGAGATTCCTATATGAATTATTCCTAATACGGGAGATTCGATCGACCTCATCGATCACTCTGCTTTGATCTCTTTAATCTACTCACTATGTTTATCTTATACTTCGTGTCGATATATTATTGATATTTTACTACACGCTTATTACATTGTTAGTTCGTTAGTTATAATAGTATGAAAAAACGTACTGTTGATTTTGAAAGTTTTTTTATATTTTTAAATATATTCTTTTTTTATATATTTGAAAATGTTTATTATTATTAAGTTAATTGGATTAAATTAAATAAAAATTAAATAATAATAACAAAATGTTTTTTTTTTCGAGAATAATAATAATAATTTATTGATACAGCAAATAAGTACAGTGCTTATAAACATATATAATCCCACATTTCAGTTCTAAATGTCTTAAATGTAACCAGTAAAAGCCGGTTACCCATCGAAAAATCTACTGTTATGTAAAACAATACCCATTGTGCTTCAATTACTTAGTCCACAGGGATTTAATAGACTACACTATAGACGGGAACTCGTTTAGATAGGATCATTTCCTCAGGCACAGTACCGGGATTCAAGCTTTTAAGACTCTTACGTAGGACTGTTTTAGTTTCTGTTTAGATTAAAGGGATACAGTTTTGTCTTTGTTGGGATTTAAATATTGTCGTATATTGTGCATAGATAACAACCGTTGTGTAATACACACCTTTATTTAAAATCCAAACCGGTTAAATTTAAGTTTTGATCAACTGATCACACTATGAGATTAGTAAAATTATTTCTTAAAATAATCGTAATAGGGCCCTTCTATCACTATTAAGAAAGATTCTATCTTTTCTCTCTCTTCTTTTTTATAAAAATATCAAAAAGCAATACAGACTACACTAATTTTCATGTTTACAGTAAAACAGAAGAACTGTATCAAAAACTAATTTTACTTTTATAAGTACCAACTAATTTACTAGGTTAAATATATTTGTAAGTCACATGTAAAACAATTTAGCGATAATCCGCAAAGGAGATACTCAAATTAAACATGATATAAGACGGTTATCCCAATTTTTATGCCTCCATGGGGACTCATAAATAGCCCTGATCAGCAAAAACGCAATTAACAAATTGTGTGTTTACTCTCAATATTATACTAGTCCAGAAATATACGACAAGGGTTAAATTCCCACTTATTATCCATATACAAATAAAAGGTTCATAAAATCGATCTTTCAATTGGCCTAGTGAAACATTCCTATTAAGGGACAGCAATGAAAGTTTGTAGTTTCCTAAAACAGAAGAGTCTATTATTTTTTAAATTGATACAATTCACAGTACAACGTTTGCCAATTGCCAGAAAGAAAATATAATAGAGACGTGGCGGGCCTGATAACTTTAACATTGGTCACATGGGATCGGATCGAGATACGAGCAACATGGCGGTTACTGTTATTTAGTGAAGTTGGTAGTTTATAGCTATAATCATGTGGTTGTATCTTTCAGTTCCGTTATGTTTCTTAAAGAAGAAATATTGGATTACAGTCATACTACTGTTCTGCAGGTCTCTTTTTGGCCGCAGAATAGATATTTTGCCGAGTACAAGGTATTATGTCTAATACCATATCCATTTTTTTTTTGTATTTTTGCCATGTCATGGGAATTGTATGATTAATGTATAATTACTGCTTTAATTACAGGTATTTTATTGTACATGTGAGGAGTTTACACCATTATAAAAAGGAACACACCTTTTTGAAAAAAGGAATACAGCTGCAATTTGAATTCTTTTTTTTTTTAAATAGACTGTCAAATATTGCAAAAGTGGACATAAAAGCGAAAAGCGTATAAATTATTGTAAAATCGCGTACCTGAGTTGAAACTGATACGGCCGAGCCACCCGCACCGCCACCTGAAATAAATAAATATTTTTATTTTCACCAGCGGAAAAATCACACTGACTTAAAATGGATTATTGTTTATTTGGCACGTATTAGCTTAATAATAACTGAACAAAACTCTGTAGCAGTTTATGGATGTTACCAAATACTTTACGCAAGACGTTCAGAATAGGACTATATTCAAAACAAGGGGGAAAGCCTACATGTATTTATCTTCACGTATAAAAATCGGCGGGCGTGTTCATTATCTAGTAACTGCGACGACTATTCTGGTATTTTTCTAATGGTTCCTAGGTGATTACAATAACGCTAGTGTTTTATATGTTCCCTCCTAAACACATTGCCATATATATTCTAAAATAATAACGACAGTGCATAAACAGGTTATGTCATAAAAAAATATTCTGGTCGTCTTTTGAGTTAATTTCAGAAAGAAAATTGATATAATTTATTTAAACTTATTAAATAATTGAATTCAGTATATATTTGTAATATAAGTTTATATTTTCTCTTTGTTAAATCGTTTTGCAGAAAAGCTTTTCGCAAGTTCGACTTCACTGGGCAATATATATGGAATTAATAAAATAACGTGTTGCTAATGGAACGAATGCGGTCGTCGGAACAGTGTGAACTCGTATACGTTTACCACTTTACGGTGCACTTTTTTAATTAAAATAAACCTTGTACGTAATTTATGTACATGAATCACACTAGAAGGTTTTAGAACAGGCCATTAAGAAAAACAGTCTATAAAAAATTTATTTAAATTTTAAATCAGGAACTCTTCGGAAATCTGTAGATGCGTAATAAATTCATATGTCACTTGTTTTTACAAATTTACAAAATTGTCTCTCGTGCATCGAAATGGATTTGACTAGAGAACATTTTTGCTCAATGTTTTATGTTACTGTAGACTTCGATTGACATTTCATTACGAAGTCCAATTTCGTGTCACTGTTTATAAATGGTTTAACGAGTATAAACGTGGTCGAATCAAACTCACTGATTATTCTCGATAAGGGCGTCTTTCCACGGTGACTATGGTATGGTGATGAATGTTGGATATATTGTTACGAACTCGAAACCAAAAAAACAATCTGCGCAATGGATGCTTTCATTCTAAGATTTTCCAACAAAAGTAAAGAAGTCAATAGAAAAAGATGATTGCCTCATTCTTTGGACGGACGGGTCATTTCGCAACAATCATTCTAGAAAATAAAGGGATCGTTGCCGCATATTGGTACGTCAGTCATTGTTTACTAGTTATCTTGGAAATATGAAAACAGTAGCGCCCAAGGAGCAGCATCCTCCTGTAACACGACAACGCTCCAGCTCAGTCTGCCAGATGAACTATCGAATATTTGTCTTTCGAAGGTATGGAGGTAGTGAGTCATCCTCCTTACAGTTACGACCTTGTAACTTTTATATTTGTAAAATATTTTTATAACGATTTTTTTAAGACATACATTTTCAAGTACTAGTACCACAAGGAAGTGAATAAAATAAACAATGTACCTTAAATAGAAAAGGGAATTAGTCGAACACCGTAGACTGAAAATTCAAACGTTCAAGACAACTACATAACTAAACAAAACAAATGAAGTAGGAACCCAGTAAAAGTAGGTTTTTATGCAGATGGGCTGTATTAGAGACTATTAGCAAACCGTATGATGATACAATTCAGTACAAAAAAAAAATGTAATCAATTACTTTGTACCAATTTTTAATGGATCCTATATGGCAACATTTTGTACAGAGATTTAGTGCTTTTTAAGAATCATACAAATTATAAAGAAATATGTATAATACATTTTGTTTTTAAACTTTCCTATCGTATTGAGACAATGTATACATTTCCTATGAATTATATACAATGAAAGATTACGTACGTATGTGCGTATTACATGCATATGTACGTAGAATATGACTTCAGATAGGTAACAACGTTGATATGATATATGTATTGAAAGACTGTTGTTATTATATTCACTATTATACTGTTACGAGCTGGGTATTTAATAAATTAAAGTAGTTCATTGATTACCAAAAAAAACAACACAATATTTATTAATACCACTCTTTACAATTACAAATCACTATATCACTCGTTAGTCGCACTAGAAGATCGCTTCGATATTTATTCGCTGTATCTTGAATCAATACTGCCCGTACGGCTAACACGATCCGCTTTTATATTGCTGTCGAGATAACTAGAATGTACGATAATATTCGATCGATGGCTCTAGACTAAATAGATTATTCTAGAGCTTCTTGTAGCGCCATCTAGCGTCATAATGTCCATAGTTGCGCGCTATCCGACACTAGATGGCGTTGTCCTTCGTTCTCGCGTCTTGTAGATTGTTCCAGACTATTTTTCTCGATGGCGCAACACTGCCCCCTTCTAAGACATGCTCGTCCCGAGCATAATCAGTCCCATAGTATCGCGCCAATCGATCTACATGAACTATCTTTGGGGCACCTCTTGGACCTTCTGTATCCGGTAGGTAACATCATTGAATTTAGTGACTACCCGATATGGCCCATCCCATTTGGCTTGTAGCTTCGGAGATCTCCCTTTACTGCGAACTGGATTATGTAGCCATACTAGCGAACACTCTTCGAAGCCCTTATTATTCACTTTCCGGTCATAACGGGTTTTCATCCTTTCAGACATTTGTTGACCCGATTGTCTGACATGCTCATAAATGTCATTCATCTTGTTCCGCAAGTCATTCGCGTACTCCGTTATACTTCGTGGGGTATCAGGGGGTATTCCAGTGATCAAGTCTGCAGGCAACCGTAGTTCTCTTCCGAAGTTTGCAAACGCTGGTGTTACGGAAGTACATTCATGGACTGCACTTCGGTATGAAAGAAGAAACGGTTGAATGTGTTTGTCCCAATCTTTTTGCCTACTTTCAACTACTTTTGCCAGATACCTCTCTAGTGTTTGGTTAAATCGTTCCACCATTCCGTCCGATTGTGGGTGGTAAGAGGTGGTTCTGGTTTTGTGAGTACCCATCACTCGACACATTTCTTGAAATATTTGAGACTCAAAATTTCTTCCTTGGTCACTGTGGATTTCTAAAGGCACTCCAAAACGACAGAAGACTTCGTGCACTAATTTATCTGCAAGGTCTTGGTTGGGAATGGCAAAGACTTCTGGCCACTTAGTGAAGTAATCCATTACGACCATGAAGTACTTGTTTCCGCTTTCACTTTCAGGAAACGGTCCCGCTACGTCTATTGCAATTCTTTCCCAGGGTGCACCAACATTGTACAATTTCAATGCGCCTCTGCTACGTGTATGAGGTCCCTACACGGCCGCACAACTGGTATACTTGCGACACCAGTCCTCAACATCATCACGACAATGAATCCAGTAATCTCTCCCTTATCTTTAACAATGTCTTCTTAACTCCCATATGACCCTATTTTTTCCTAAACATCCGTTATGGTAGAGCTGCAGGACCACCGGTATCTTAGCTTTAGGAACAACTATTTGCAGATGACAGCTGTCTCCTCGAGCGTTTTCCCCATTTACGGCACAAGACTCCATCCTGGACGACTAGACTATCCATTGAGCCCAATAACTCTTCGTGGTTGAACTCAGCGATGCAACTTCGCTCCAGTGTGGCTTAGGAGTCTCAGCTTTAATCCACTCGAGAATTGGTTTGATATCTGCATCCTCTTGCTGTGCTTGCTGTAGGCTTTCCTTCCATTCGATGCTAAGGTCCGTCTTTATCGTCCTTATAGGAACAGCTTCCTTTACCTCTTGCTTGGCGCAATGCTTGCAGTCTTCAGTTCAAGGTCTTCTTGATAATGCGTCTGCGTTACCGTGAGACTTTCCACTGCGATGTTGGGCAGTACTATCAACCGCCCTATTCCCCTGAGACCGGTCGTATTCACTTCCTGTGCTTCGCTTAGGGCAGCTGGACCGAAGGTGACCTTTTTCACCACAGGCGTAGCATCTAGGGCTGTACCCCTTAAATCGGTCCCGCACAGGTGATGCTATAACCTCCCGGACCCGATGAGACCGATGGTCTTGTCTCACAGCTTCCACCTCCAAAGCATGGGCCAGAGCATCCTTGAGAGTTTCATGGTGTATGTATGTAATGTACGATAATATTCGATCGATGGCTCTAGACTAAATAGATTATTCTAGAGCTACTTGTAGCGCCATCTAGCGTCATAATGTCCATAGTTGCGCGCTATCTGACACTAGATGGCGTTGTCCTTCGTTCTCGCGTCTTGTAGATTGTTCCAGACTATTATTCTCGATGGCGCAACAATACTTACATATAACCATACACCCACATTTTACTAATCATAATTTAGTGTCACAAGCCCATTTTGATTATCCGGGCACTTTATGATTGTATATACATATATACACCATTTGATGGATAACAATCTGATCCCTTAGGCGTATAAGGCTACTAAGGGCCTATTACGGCATTAACATGAAGAGATGTGGTGGCCCTATTCTACACCGCCGTGAACCACACGACTTATTTTTTGCTATTATATTGTATTCGTAATTAACTTGTATAAGTAATTTGTATAGAAGATCATATTATTTATTTTATCTGACTGCACGGCTGCTATAGCGGTTTAAGTGGATCCCCGCACGGGACAACACTTTGTGTAATCCTCAAATTGTTGTTCTGAGTCTTCGTCTCGTCGTTCTTTGTGTTCGTTGTTTGAATGTTTGTTAAGTCCTCTGCGACACAGGAATTAATCCTAGTGCTTGAGTTGTCTTTAAAAAATAATAATATATATGTATATATATAAAAATATATATTATATATTTAGTGAATCCTTAGCAACTATTGTTGCAGGTTTTAAACCAAATACAATATTATGTCAAGTCTAATTATCTACTTATGTATATGCAAAATTATCTTAATTCCTAACATAGCTAACTATAAAGAACCCTTAAAAGTTCACTAAAATTATGAACACTTCACAACTTCGTTTAATATACTAGTATATGCTGCTGTATATTTGGCACTTATTAGCAGATTTTGAGCCATAGGCCAGGAATATCGAAACAAACAATGTTTAATCTACCATTAGTTTCGCAGAACAGCCACTTTATTACTTCGTATAATTTTGAGATTAACACTGTTCCCAGTTGGTACCAAAAATCGATAGACGGGAATGAACTAATATTTGTTGTTTTCCGTTGCCTATGCCAATAGAGGCATAGTGAATATTATGAAAACAAACAAACAAGCATCACAGCCGACTATTAATATCATATAATAATAGTCGAGTCTAGTGTTAAATAATTATATGCGTTCTAATAAAATATTCTGAGATAAAGATTTGTACCTGTTCTAGTTGTATTTGTCACTGTAGCTTGACAGACATTTAGCCTATTTGTAATTATTGGCAACGGTGGATAAAAGCTTGTCAGTCATTCTAGTACGGATTGTTATGAAAACACTTTCAAGCAGGCTCAAAACATCTCGCACTACAATTTTTAGTTGTTAATGCAGATGTAAGTGATCCTGACTGCTGAGCCGGTAGTTGTGGGTTCGATTCACACACGGGTCAAAAATTTGTATAATTTGCAAATAGTTGTTGAACGTCTGGGTGTTCTTTGTGTCCGTTCTTTGTATGCTTGTATTTGCTCCCGAAGTTCCCCGCTATACATTAATAATTCCTAGGAGTGTTAGACAAAAAACAGAAAAAGAAAGTAGGTATGCAAAAACTCTCATAAACCTCCGTAACTGAAAAACACAAACATTATTGTTCATAGATAGAATGAAAGCTTTCCATTTGTTAGTTCACGAATACAAATCTGGTAACTTTACTTCATTAGTATTTATTTCTCAATAGCAATTTGTCTTGATTAATGTTTCAGTGATCGTTTACTGTAAAATTACAAACAGATTAAGAATTTCATTACATTTTTTGATTAACAATAGGCTCTCACATTAATATTTGGTAATATTTATGCAAGTTAATTTTAATACCTTTACCTTTACCTACCTTTTCAAGCATCGAAAATAGAAACGAAGTTATCTATGAATTGATGAATGTGAAAGCCTGAATACAGAGAAAATATTTTAACCTTGGTCTTCGAATTACTAATTAGAATACAAACACAATAATGAATTTTATTTCTAGTAAAATTGTATTAAATTAGAAGATAAAAAAATAAATTAATTGCTTATTTTACAAAAATACCTTACAATATTACTATCTCAACCTAAAACCTATGCGAAGCGAAAGCTTCTAAGACTTACTGCTATTTTTCTCTTAATCCTGCGAGAATAGTTTTCATTGCTAGAGATGCATGTAGCAGACTGACTGACACGGTACTTGTGACTTATTCACTTTGCCTTACGGCTATGCGACATGACACTGTCTGTCCTCTTTAGCTAGGTATTAGCTACATATATACCAACGTGATTGTGTGGAATGTATGTAATTCCGAACATTGTTATGAGATTTCACTTTATATAATTAATTATGTCGTTATTAACTGACGTTATTTGAAGTAGAAGTATAAGTTCTATCGTTATTAATAACGGTTCTATAAATCTACATTTAGACAAGTTCTGTATCATAAAACAAACTATTAATATACCTTTGAAGCTGAAACTATTGAAACATATAATGACTTTCAGGCAACAAAAGGTAAACTTTAAGGCAATTTTGTAACTATTGTAATTTGTGCTAGAATGATAAAAGAAAACGGCTCAGCAGTTCATTTCTAATGTTTTCACTGAGACGACAAAAGCAAAACGCGGCGGAAAATTCAGTCGAGTCATCTTTGCGTTAACTAAGATAGTTTTTTTAAATCGTATTCACTCAGAACCGTGCTTTATGTAATAAAGTTGACTCATTTAAGGACATGACATTATAATCCGTACTAGTGGCAGGTACGTTAAATTCATATTTTGACCGTAGTGGATTATTTAAACGACAACCACTGGAGCATATTAAAATTTAAACTCTGTTATGATATTTGAATAGCTTATAAGTATCACCAGTGCGCCTTGGGGCTGATAACAATAACTTTAGATATATCATCTCATCTATCTATCTAGCCGTCTGATCCTGAACCAAAGACAGCTTGTGCTGTGGTAACTAAACTGCTAATAAACATTTTGAAATACGTCTAAATACATAAATAATGTAAATGAATAATCATGACCTAATCATGGCTAAACCAACAGGCCTAATAGGCTAAAGCTGACTCATGAGACGTGACGTCATTGCTCTGACATTAATCTGGCATTTGAATTTGAATTTTAGGTTTTTATAAAGATAAAAAATGTATTAAATTTCACTGACTACGCTTTAGTTCTAACGCATACACAATTAACTGTATATAAGAAGTGTACATGTTCACTTTTCATAATAATGTAAGTAAACATTAAAACTCGAATCGATAGCTTAGTAAAAATGCTGAATTTGTCCATCATGACGTAGCATTTTCCAAATACCACTACACGCGAATATCCTTCTGCTTTATAACATGTTATGACCTTATAACATGTCATGAGGCGCTGATATTTTTTTTTTATTTTCTGCAATTGCAAAAATAGCTGAAACGATTGATAGTGAGAGAAAATAGAGAAACTAAAACAAATTTGGATTTAGTACTTTATCTGTTTATTTTATTCCAGACTTTTTAATACATACTTAAAAAAAAATTTGAATATATTTTATTGGTATCGAGTTTTTTTTTTTTTTGTTTTTTTTTTTTATATATTATAGGGGGACAGACGAACAGACGGGTCACCTGATGGTAAGTGACACCGCCGTCCATGGACACTTGCAACTCAAGAGTCGCAAGTGCGCTGCTGCCCGCCTTTGAGGGTGATGAGGGATGGAGGATGTAGGAAGCGGAAAGAAGAGAGGAGGGATGAGGAGATGGGAAAGAGGAGAAAGGAGATGAGGGGAGAGAAAAGGGGGGAGGGGGAAGTGAGCCTCCGGAAACCTCACTCAATTCGGGGAAATGCAACGCAAGCGTTACTTCACAACCGGTTTTCTGTGAGGCCGTGGTATCGCACCGGTCGAGCCGGCTCATTCGTGCCTTGTCAGTAGTAAATATATAGTGATTATTCGTTCCTCAGTTAAGTGAAGCATAGTAAGTAAGATTATAGACTCCTAGACCTTCGTTAAAACTACCTTTTTATAGTAAAACTATAACATATCATGTTTTAAGATCAAATATAGAATAGAGTGAAGGGGTCTAAAGTGGGTCTTCAGTTGTAGACCTGTCAGTCACATACAAGTGAACATGAATACGACGACGACGGCCTCAATTGTTGGAAGCCATTTATGTTGTGAATATGTTTTTCTATTCTGCTATGACGTATTTGAACAATAGTGTATTGTGTTTTATTAACTGGATGCTTTACATTGACTAAATTTCATTTATTCGGGGGGATAAAAAAATGAAATGCCAAAACCAAAACTTATTAAAAAGACGCATTGAAATCATCATCACATTTAGTGAGTAATTAAAAAAGTAGTTGTGTACTTACAGTACGGAACGTCGTATGGCTGAAATGATGAGGATGATTTCAATGCGTCTTTTTAATAAGTTTTGGTTTTGGCATTTCATTTTTTTAACAGTACAAAAATACAATACAAAACAAAAAATACAGAGTTTACAAAAGAAGAACAAATTCACAAGAAGAACACGCTGTCAAGACCTAAAAATATGTCAAAAGCTCAGGAATGCATTTAGGACCTCAGTTGAAATTGGCACAAAAGTTAACGCAGTCAAAAATACGGCCACGTCAATCTAAAATTATTAAGTAATTGCGAATGTTCTATCGCAGGTAAATGAAAACCTATTATACACCTAAATCCCTTAAATTTGGCAATAAGTCACATATTCACATAAGATCACATAGCAAAACTAAATTTTGGAGGATCAGTTGCCAAGATAGACGAACTATTTAGATAGAAATAGAAGTTTTCTTACCGAACCTTAGGTGCGCAAGTCATACTCGCACTTTTTTATTTAGTTTTACCTTAGGAAAGTTTATCTAAGGCAGGTTTTTTTTATGCAAACGAGCAGACGGGTCACCTGATGGTAAGTGACTACCGCCGCCCATGGAAACCCGCAACTCCAGAGTCACAAGTGCGTTGCCGGCATTTTAGGTAGGAGTACGCTCTTTTCTTGAAGGTTTGAAAGTCGTATCGATTCGGAAATACGGCAGGCGACAATTTCTTCCATAAGCTGGTTGTGCGAGGCAAACAGCTTCTGGAGAAGCGCACAGTGGTGGAGTGCCAATCGTCCAGGTGATGGGGATGGATATGGGCCGAAGTAAAATACTGTCTCGATCTGTTTAGCACACCAAGCTTCTTCGAGGCTAATATGGCCTTACTAATAAGAATACTCGATATACAAACACATAACTATTTTATTTGGTGAAACTACATACGGCAGAGAGTTGAACTTCAACCTGAGAGTTGAAAGCTAGAATAAATTAAAATAATAGAATAAGACTCTGGGATTTGATTATCGTTGAAATTGTTTTGTTATATATGAGATGGGGTTGTGATAGTTTGGTAACATTACAACAGCCCAACTGACCCAGATTCTGACTAAGCGATCCGATTTTAGTTAGAAGAGTTGCAGTTACGGGTTTGTATTAATTTTGGCTGAACCATTTCTAAGGTGAGTATAAATGTCTGTCTGAGACATCATTGAATTTAGTTGATTTAAAAAAAGGAAGAGCAGCTTATTAATGGCACGGAGGTCATTTAATGACTTTGCGCAAAAAAAAGTCTCAAACTCAACTACTATACTGCATGTATATCACTTTTATAAGGGAATAGTTGTGAAAAATAAATATATAGGCTCACGTGTTTCTACCTTCGGGGAGGCAGAGATAACAGCCGGCCACTTGCTTCTATTCTTACATAAGTTTCGATCTACATCTAGTATCATTAAAGTTAAAAAAAAAATAAAGCGTCAGAATTCCTATTCGTTAGTGTAAACATGTAACTAGATTTAATAAATCCTTTTTAAATTTCATACATAAAAGTGTTTTACTAAAATAACCATCTACCAGTGATATTTAAATTCAAACACAGCATTTTCAAAAAATTTACAAAAATCATGAACACAGCATTTTCCTCTCTTATAATGCGGACGTAGGTGAAGTCACGTACTCCCGTACGTTTTATATACGAACGTATCTAACGTACGTAGAGTCTGTTCCTAATACAGAATTTCCTCAACGCACAAGCTACAACTGAGTGGCTAGCTTTCTTGTACAATTTGTACGAACTACTACCTAAACACAGTAACTCACTACGTTTGCACGTGTTGATAGTATAGTATGTAAGTAGTCAGTTAATTTATCTCCTTAAATTTATTTAGATGGTATTTTAAAACTGCTGCGGTTCTTTTTTAAGTCTACAATTGCATATAAATAAAGTATTATTTCAAGTCATTCAAAACTCAGGAAAATAGTACATTTTAAAAACTTAGGGTTATTTATATTAATTTTATTTTATTAGACCAAACTATAAATTAACGTAATGAAGACGTCTAAAATTTCAGGTCTGTTTGTCAATTTATCATATTTATATCCTAACCTACCTAAGGCAACAGATGGACATACATGCCGGTCAAAATCATAACCCTACTTTTTGCTGCGCCGTAGTCAAGTAAATAGATGACCGTAGTCTATTGCTGGTTCATAGACATTTAGACAGGGTAACTTGAGGAAGTATAGTAACAGCTGTTTGTTCAATGTTTGTAAGGAAATACATAAGGAAGTGAGAGACAACAAAGGTCCCACATCACCTAATTAAATCACAGTCGCCGTAAGTTGCTAGAAAGAGAAGCGAACGTAAGCTCTCACTATTGACTGCGCAGTAGCTGTTAGTCAAGTCCTTACGTCACTAAAAGCCGGAGTGCAGCTACCCACAAATCGGATTAACTAGTTGCTGAACGAAGCTTCCGCTACAACTATTGGTTAACCCATTAAATTTACTCAACTGTTTTAACAGACACATTACTGGAACTTGTTAAGATAACTCAGAGATAGCGATTCTTATATACATACATACATTCACGCCTATTTATTCGAGGTGTAGACAGAGGCATCTAAAACGTCCAGTTTTTGCCATAAGGGGCAACTAACAAGGAGGGCAAGGGACACTTTATGGCTGTATAATAAAATTTACTGTCTAATAGATAACAGTCTGATCCCTTAGTCATTTTATATGACATCCACGGAAAGAGTTGGGGCTATTCTACTCCACCAAGAACCTCGCAGCAATGTTAATGTTAGATATTTTATCAAAGTCAAATGCAATAGGCGAGTATATGCGAAACAGTGTGGCTGAGCGGCAAATATTTTGCCTTCACGAGTGAGTTACCAGTTTCGGCTAAACAGTGACCCACAACTCCTCATGTAATAGCCATAGCTCAAAAATGTAGGGCTTTATTTAATAGGATTACAACTATTTACAAGCATTATGTAGTACCTACATGATAAACATAAAAACTTCTAGGGAATTTTAAAGATCTGAATTTATAACTTTAACACGTTCCCGACCAAAGTGTATAACTTTTAATGCATAATTTGCAAGTATTTTACCATTCTTGTTAAATTCATATAAAAAGGTATGAATTTGTAAGTAAAATTTGTTCGAAATGACTTGATTTTAAGTTTAAGGTAACTGTTTGCTATTTGCGAGCAGTAGACTAAGTAATAGACAGATATACAGCTACAAATTATTGGAAGCAGGAAAGCTACTATCTGCTCTCCTCTGCTGAGACTACAGTGAATATTATATAAGACAAAGATTTTGCGTTTCAGGTTGGATTACTAGATTAGTGCATGTATTCAAAAGTACTGATAACTGAGGACTGGATACAAAACTACAACAACAGCAACATACAAAGAAATATGCATGCAAATAAGCGTAAAAATGCGTAAAATATGCTTGATAATTTGTAAAATAGGCAACATTAAAGGTTTAGAAAACTAAAATAGAAGAAAGTGGTAGGGTTTACATACATACATACTATACTAACACCTGTATCCCCTAAGGGGTAGGCAGAAGTGTAGGTTAGGTAAGGTTTTATTTTTTTATTTCTAAAACAACTTACAAATAGTTTTTTTTTTATATGATAGTGGGCTAACAAGCAGACTTGTCTCTTGATGGTATGTGACTACCGCCGCCCATGGGCAACCAAAACTCAAGAGTCACAAGTGCGGTGGCGGATAGGAGGAGGAGGAGATAGGAGTACGCTCTTTTCTTGAATACAAACCTTCATACATCGTCGGTCATATCAGTCATAAAAAAGGCAGGCGACAATATGTTCCACAGGCTGGTTGTGTAACGCAAAAAAGAAAGCCCGATGTCGCGTAGGACGATGGCGGAAACCTGCGGCTGGTATAATTCCTCCCAACACTTCCCATGTTACAAGCGATAGAGAAAGCAGAGTGAAGCTACATCTCACCAATACCAAAACTTTGTAGACCATAATAATGCTATAACGAAAAAATGGACTAAAACGAGCATGGGCGCCGCCCAAGCCGGCCAATCCGCGAGCGTATGCTGGGCGAGTCCTCACTGCAGTCGCAGTGGTGGCAGACGGGATTGAGTTCCCTCTTAGCGACCGAGAAACTAAGCAATATCTATGTAAAACCTTATAGTAACTATACTTTTACAAACCATAATAGTAAGTACTTATTTTGTGAATATTTCCTCAGATCTAAAATTGAAAAATAAATATATAATAAAAGCTATAATAAAATAATATCTATAATAAAAGTCTAAAATAATAGCTATAATAAAAGCTATGCCACATATAAGCAGCAAACTAAAAGGATAATATTCTACTACACTTATTAATTATTTAGACACCTTTAAGTAACAATTGTTCACCTTTAAGTTAAATTGAAAAGCTTTGACTTTCAGTTCAGAGTAGAATCATTACTATTTAAGCTTTCCCTGCTTATTTACTGAATCTCGCCGTAAATCTGTCTTGTTTTAGTAAACAAGTTATGCGATAGAATTATACCTACTTACTAGCGAAACTAAACAAGTTGGTAATATATATTAAATGGCTAAACTAACACAAAGCTAACATGTGTTCTAGTTTACCTAAGGAAACAGTTAGTTTCCGCTTTTAGTACCAGTTTACTTACTTCGATTACCTATATGTGTTTGTTTAGTTGAGTAAACTGCGTCATATCTATAATCCTGTAATCCTTAATGTAAGAGACCATGAAGATAAGACCTTTAAGCAGGAATCTGAATCTACTACTAATACTAGTAAACTATTAATTTATCTTTGTTGAGTATACTGTACATTTATACAAATATTTTAAAATTAAACCCCTTCAACACATACAATACTGCCACTGATTGATTGCTCAAATTATTTCCTTTTAGCTTAACTAAAACTCGCTCTCAATCGTCCTCGCTCGCTTTAATTATTATGTACCAGACAAGTAAAATACCAGAGTAATTAAGTCAGTAGAATTGCTTTTAAGTTTATATCTAGATACTTTATGACGCATAAAGCTTTATTAGCAATTTACGTTGTTTAAATAATTAAATGAATGTCTTTATCTTTATTATTCGAAATAAATACTTAATATGAACCGTATTATTTGGCTCTGGGACCAAGAAAATTGAAGATGAAAGTAATACATTTTACAAACAACCAATTTTCAAATTAAAATATATTTATATTAGATCTTTGTGAATCTTTAATGTGTATATTATAATAGGTATATTCCTAAAAACTCTTTGTATGAAATATCCTGTGAAAAACCTTCCTAAATCGCCTGCAATGTAAATGTGTAACAATATTAAATAGGTATATGAACAAGAGAAAATGATTATGACTATATTATATAATTATGATGATAATAAGATGATTATAACTATATTTTTAAGTAGATAATTTTAATTTCAAGGTTGCTTCTAGAGTAACTTGAATTTTAACATAAAGACCAAATCAGTACATATTCGCCTACATTTATTTATAACTATCTTCTAATTAGCTATACGTGTTTTTATGTAAAACAGGAAAACTATAGTAAAAATATTATCAACATTATATTTAATACTCAATAAAAACAAAGACACATTTATAATGACATTCCAAACGTATTTGATGACATACATAATGTCACCGAACACAAGACAACTAGTCCGCACTAGGATTAACTCCTGTGCGGACCCAAAGAACACCTAGACTCAGAACAACAATTTGAGGATTACATAAAGTGTTGTCCGTGTAGGGATCGAACCCCCAACACTCAACGTGGCAGAGTAGGGACGAGGTGACTACTTAAACCACTGCACCATCCGTGCAATCAAAACTAGAAAGGAACAGAACTGGTTTACCTTCCTTACATACGTATATTATAATAATATAATAACTAACCTACCACACTTGCTACTTGCTACTTGCACCTAGCTATTCAATGCCGAATACGATAATATCCGTGGGAAGAGCCACATATAACCTTTTGTACAACAACTGAAAGTATCAACCTATTGAATATAAATGAGAAAATTTAATTGGAAACAAGGAATAAATTTTCTGAGCACTTCGGAGAGGAATTATGCAAATAACATTGCGAGTGTTTTGTTAAAAAGCATTACCGAGTTGCTTATTATTACCGAGACTCAGCATTGTTAGTATGGTCAGCAACTTAAGATATTGAGTAATATATTTACAATTTGTATAATCCTTTTTTATTATTCGCAACATAATGTCAAAGAGTTATAAAACTTTTTCTTATTGTTTAGATTGAATCATATTTCTATGTTGGTTAATATACATATCTGAACTCCCTGTGTATATTTATATATGTATAAGGAAAATTCTGTATTACACAATGTTTTGTTTAAAAATATTAGTTAAGAGAACACATAAATTTATAAGTTCATTGCTGGTACATTCCCTACAACAAAACTCATTTATCTAAGAGTTTATTGGTCAGCACTTTGGTGTTAAAAATACTGCACACTGAATTTGCACGGTTTGCTGCTGTGTGTGATAGCTGTAATTTATAAAGTTTTTATGTATGTTTCTATCTTTAGTTGGTTAGTATTTAACAGCAAGAAAACAATGAAATAAATTTAGTTTATGTGATGAGTGTTTTTAAAAGCAGTATAAATTTAATATCAGAATCTGGTTTGTATGCTCTGTCATCCAAACTATCATGTGTATGAAAAACATTCTAAAGAATTGATTTGAGAACTGTATAGGTATCATATATAAAAATCATCTTAAAGTTAAAGATTCATTAGAGCCTACTAGAATACAAGTGGGATTACTAAAGCTTAAGATTAATTGTTTTTAGCAAAATGGAATAAAATAGATGATTCCGAAATATTTTTCCTCGTGGAATAGGTTTATCAATACTCCCCCCCAACTGTATCCTTACGTTGTCGTCGTGGGGGGGCTTGCGCGGGTCAATGATCCCTGGGGCTGTGCCGATAGAGCTACTCATGCAGGATTGGCTCAGGGGGAGACCCCAGACAAAACAGGATACCCTGTGGGACCTTTAAAAGGGTCACTCAAAGTTGCTCCGCTGTCCACAGAGGAACGAGGACGTAGACATTTGGAGATTCGTCTCGATGTCACCGTCGGCATATCGTAATCCTGAAAGGAGTCTCGCGGCTCCGATCGGGGGCGAGGGTCTTGACTTAGCCGCCCAGACTGCGAGGAAGATAACCTCTATAAAAAATTACCCCGAATCTCGTGTTCTGGTGCGTGACCATGGGATGCATGGCTGATGGGAGGTTCAGTCGCGAGTGCACTCCTAGCCAGGGCACCTGCGGACCCCTCGGTTGGGCATAAATCTACGCTTACCCGGGTATTGGGGATCTCTGCCCGGGTGGACCTTTAGTTCTCCCCTACTCTTGGGTTATATTATGGAGTCTCTCAATTTAAAAATAAACAATAAAAATAATTATGCTAAGAAGGAGAAATGTAAGAAAAAGGAGAAGGTCAAGAAGTCGGATGAAATCTCGTCCAACGACGAAGAGATTTTGACTGGAACGCCTATCTCGAAGGTGCTCTCAGAAGTCAGTCTGACTTCTGGTTGTAGAAGAAAGTCGGAACAAGTTCACGACCCGCCAGTTCGGTGGCGGACTCGGCCGAAGAGATGGAAGTGAAACCCCGCGACATAGAGTGTCGCAACGGTCAGATTCAGATGGCGACACGTCCCAGGATATGTTGCCACCCAAGGTTCCCAGCAGCCAGCGAGGTAGGTCACGTACACCGGTATCGGTGAGGGGAGCTCACGCCCGTGCTAAAGGAGGACGGAGAAAACGTAGCGGAGGAGGAAATTTCGGATCTCCTGCTTAAAATTCATAAGCCCGAGGTGGGGAGTTCTGTTCCCCAAACACCATCTGTTATGCAGGAGAGAGCGAACGCGGCGATGGCCATCACAAAGTCATCATCCACAAAGTGGCCACAAAGTCCAAAAATCTTAAGGGCTGTTTTGTAAAGGCCCTTAAGAACTCCTCCTCCTTCGTCTCCGGGGTCGTTGGGACGTTGATTGCAGACGTCGGGCGTCTCCAGGCGGCAAATGACCGTCTGACCGAGCAGGTGGCCGAACTCGGGGCACAGTTCGCTTAATTTCGGGCGAAAGCAAATTGCTCTGAGCACCAAAGCTCAGTTGTACGGCAACCAGGTCCACCTCCAACGCCCTTGGGGTGTCTGATGTACAGGATTCCCACCTGCGTCGAGTCATTGACGCGGTGATGAGGGTGATAGACGGACGCCTCGCGGGCCTAGAGGATAGGCTGCCTCCGGCGCCCATCGTAAGTCCACTGCTCGCTGCGGACAAGGCAAGAGGGACAATATCTGCGGAGCCGCTCGCGGTTGGGATGGGCGTGCTTCATACGTGGCAGTGGCCACTAAACGTGCCTTCACTGTTGGATCTTCTGCTGGCCTCATATCCTGACGGCTAGAAAGTATCCGTTGAGGCCCCTCTTGGCTCTTCGGACCATTGCCTGATTAGGAGTATGGTGCCACTCGTTCACTCGCTGCGGCCGCGAGTTACAGGCAGTCGCCGCGTATGGCACTGTAGGTCAGCAGACTGGCATGGAATGCGAACATTCTTTGCATCCTACCCATGGAGGCAGGTTTGCTTCTCGCCGGATGATTCCAGTGTCGTTGCCGACTCTGTCGCGGATGTTGTGCTTCAGGGTATGGAACTTTTCATTCCATTCTCCCTGATTCCCACAGGTGGCAAGTCCCAGCCCTGGTTTGGTCGAACCTGCAAAGCGGCGTCCCGCTGAAAGCAGGAATGTTACCAAGCATGGGCTAATGCAGCGACAGCACGAGATGTAAAGACCAGCACATTAAAGAAGCAATTTAACTTTGCCTCCAGGTCCCTCAAAAGAGTAATTGCTGGGGCGAAGTCGGCTCACATCGGCAGAATTGGCGAGAGACTAGTGAGTCTCCCTTCCGGAACTCGTGCATTCTGGTCTCTTGCCAAAGCTGTTCAGGGGAACTTTTGTAAGCCATCCCTTCCACCTCTGCACATAGGAGATAATTCGTTGGCCCACGACGCTAAAGAAAAAGCCGATCTTCTGGGTAAACTCTTTGCGTCCAAATCGGCCCTGGACGACGGGGAAAACGCACCGCCGACCATATAGCAGTGCGAGAGCCGCATGCCGGAAGTCCAGTTTACACAAAGGGCAGTGCGTAAAGCGCTTTTTTCCCTCGAAGTTCTTAAGTCGAGTGGGCCCGATAGAATCTCTCCTATCGTGCTGAAGACGTGTGCTCCAGAGTTGGCACCGGTTTTAACGCGCCTTTATCGGCTTTCCTATTCTCTTGGCGTAGTCCCGAACTCATGGAAGACAGTTCTAATGCACCCAACCCCTAAAAAAGGAGATCAATTGGATCCGTCCAACTACAGACTTATAGCCATCACCTCCTTGTTCTCCAAGATAATGGAATCCATTATTAACTGCCAGCTCCTCCGGTGCTGCAAACTGTGCAAATGGCTCACCAGTTTTCTTACAGACAGAAGTATCAAGGTCGTTGTTGACGGTGCATGCTCCGACTCCAAGTCTGTTAATTCTGGTGTCCCACAAGGCTGTGCGCTATCACCCACGCTGTTTCTTCTGCATATCAATGACATGCTGCAGATTAGCAGCATCCATTGCTATGCAGACGATAGCACGAGTGAAGCCCTTTACACCGGCCGCGCTAACATTTCTCGGGTAAACGTCATCGAAAGCCGATTCAAACTTGTGTCTGAAATCGAAACTTCTTTATCAAAAGTTTCAGATTGGGGTCGACTTAACCTAGTTCAGTTTAACCCCACGAAGACACAGGTTTGCGCGTTCACCGCTAAAAAGATGCCATTGGTCGTATCACCTCAATTTGAGAGCACTTCCCTAACTGCATTAGCCAGTATATGAATCCTTGGTGTCGATATATCAAGCGAAGTCCAGTTTCGCGGTCACTTAGAGAGTAAGGCCATATTAGCCTCGAAGAAGCTTGGTGTGCTAAACAGATCGAGACAGTATTTTACCCCGGCCCACCGCCTGCAACTTTATAAGGCGCAGGTTCGGCTGCACATGGAATACTGTTCTCATCTCTATGCAGGTGCACCCCAGTACCAACTTCTCCCTCTTGACCGCATTCAACAGAGAGCGACTCGCATCATCGACTGCCAAGATGTTTCTGATCGACTTGACACCTTGGCGTTGCGTAGAAATGTAGCTTCACTCTACATCCTCTATCGCTTGTATCATGGGGAGTGTTCAGAGGAATTGTTCGGACTTATACCGGCTGCTGGTTTCCATCATCGTCCTACGCGACAAAATATCCATCCCCATCACCTGGACGATTGACACTCCACCACTGTGCGCTTCTCCAGAAGCTTTTTGCCTCGCACAACCAGCTTATGGAACAAATTGCGGGTGGCCCTGGACAAGACGAAGGCCCTTTTTGGTCGTAGTCCACCCCCTGCCACCTCCATCATGGTCAACTCGGTTCTCGTACCGGTTCGGGCCCACATAAGATATCTGGGCCTGATCCTTGACGGCAGGTGGCTCTTCGACGAGCACTTTCGGCAGCTTGCTCCAAAGTTAGTGGGCGCTGCGTCCGGGCCTTGGGCGGCTTTTGTCCAACTTGGGAGGACCCAGCGTCGCAACAAGACGGCTGTACACGGGGGTTGTCCGGTCAATGGCACTATACGGTGCACCGGTTCGAGCCATACGCGGTCACCGCACCATATCGACGGAAGCGGCATGTGCGTTGGCCGGAGCACCCCTGTGGGATTTGGAGGCGGAAGTGCTCGCCGAAGTTTATCGGCGGACGGCTAACTTCAGCGTGGCACACGTTGTGGTTTTAGTCGGTCCGATTCCGACACACCGTTCCACTGATAACCCGATGACAGCCCGAGGGGGTTTCCACACGAAAAAAAAAAAAAAAAGGTTTGTCAATACTATTACACTATAGAGTTTGTTACGAAAATGTCAGTTAAACAACTCAGCCTTAAAAAAAAATCAGGGACTGCAATAGAAGGTAATAGTGATAGTAGCGGCAGCTTTTGTATACCGACGTAAAAGTACTAAGTTTATCTTGAATATAAGAGAATCAAACCAACCGCTACAACGGTAAAACATACAGAAAAATATTTATCAAATGTGAAGTTCAGTTTTATTTTCAAAATTGGCTAATAAAATGCAGCAAGGTCTAATTCAATTACATTTTTATTGACATTCAATCAAAACACTCGTTATGCACACAGAAGACAAACTATAAAATTATAGAAATGCACGAAACGGGTGAAATTGGTTTCATCTTCTGAAAGTGACTTGTAATATCCGGCAACATTTCATTTCGTCCGACGATGAAGGCTGATATCAATCTTGGAACCAACTCAATCAATTTGTTTTGTGTCCAACAAACTAAATTGATCAAATTTCAAGTGTAAATTGGTGTAATTGGTGAAAATTTTAGAATCACTATACGATGGCGATGTTGAGGACAATTGTTTGGTGACTTGTTTGATGACGCAGACATGGTAATAACAACGTATTCAAATAAAACGAAGAGCGGTTACTAGATATAAGTACAGTAAAAATTTGTACACATTCATTATTCTCTTTAATACCATATCTTATGCTGAATATCGCAAACAAATTTGATAGGCGTTTCGTTTGAGTAACAAGAGGCTTTGAGAATATTAAATATTAACACAGTTGTTGTTAGATCTTCTCTGCGAAGTTTAGTTTATGATAAGTTCCTTAATTAACGAACCTTTGGAAATTATATAAGGAGATCAGTTTTCGGTCTACAAGAAGTCATTCAGGTCGTTAGGTTGTTTTTCCTATATTGAGATTAGATAAAATCTTTACCAATCATCATCTCGCAGTTAACTTTTGGTTGGTGTAGCTAGAATTTTCAATCACTCTGTTGTTCTCAGTAAAACATTCATCAGATGCAAAACTTAACAGTTTAATCCTCACTTTTAAAAAGAAATATACAAGCATTTCTCTTGTAAGCTTTTAAAGATACTTTTAAATATTGCTTCGATGATAACTTCATCCACTGTGTGTAGTGGCTTTTACAGCATTGGATTGGTGTATGGTAATTCGTCAGCTGTTTTCAGAGTTGTAAAACACGTCCAACTTTACAAATTATGAAGCATCTGTCCTTTAAATTTGTTGTAGTATTGTTTCACCTGATGTAAAACGAACTGAACTGTTTAAATTGGTTAAGCTACAAAAAATTATATTTATGTTTAAAAATTATAATTTAATGGCATTTTATTTCGCTATCATAAAGTAAATAAGACGTAAACGACTGAATTCAAGGTTTACCTTAAGCTTTAGTTGAAGAGTAGGTTTAGACCTTTTTTTTTAATTTTACACTTCCAAAAAAAAAAAATGCACTTGCAAATTGGACATTTATACTGTTAGAAATAATATCGAAGAATGATATTATTTCTAAAATAAGGTCTAAACACACCCTATACACACGAACAAAACCATGATTGTCACCAGAAACTAAATTGATAATAGACACACTATCAAAGTGAACAATAGCCCAATAGAACAAGTCAAATATTTCAAATACCTAGGAAGCGTAATAACAGAAGACTCATACTGCACTCAAGATATTAAAAAAAGAATATGCATTACGAAAACTGCCTTTAACCAGAAGAAACACCTGTTGAAAACAAAAATATCGAAACACATCAGACAAAAAAATCATAAAAACATATGTTTGGAGCATTGCTCTATATGAAAATGAGGTTTGGACCATGACTCAAAGGAATAAGGAACGATTAGAGGCCTTCGAAATGTGCTGGCGGCGGATGGAAAGGATAAGCTGGACTGAATACAGTTGGCGCATATTCCATAAACAAGAGCCCCGCTGTTAAATTTTGAATTGAATTGAATAAAAATGCATAAAAAATAAATGCAATTCCTAATTTGCAACCGAAAAAATAAGGTGTGCTTACGAAAACACACTCGAACAGCAACATGTCGTGCAAACACACTTGAACTTCAAAATCAATGAAGCTAATTGCTAAAAATGCATATTTTTGGAATAAGGATTTGACTTTGAAGAAGGCCTGCAGTTATTTGAACCCACAAATATTGTTCTGACAAAAGCAATTGGAAGTTAGCAGTCGAATAAAGAAATAATATAAAATTTATCTTTATAAGAACCTTCCTCAAATTTCTAAGAATATTTGAAATTAAAAAAATGACAAATTGCAGTTCTCGAGTTTTCTCGCTTAGGAAACCATTCAACATACAGTCATTAATTTTTAATTAACTGCATTGACAAAGTATTTTCTAGCCATTTTTAATATTGTCTCACATATTATGGTGGATGAGTGCACATAGGATAGTTTTTTTTTTGTTAAAAAGACAACTCCCGCACTGGGATTAATTCCTGTGTATAGTAAAAAAAAAAATACTTATATCAGTAGCAACTACGTACAACTACAGTATTGTTCCCATTGCATTCTATTCTACGTTTATATTAACTGTAGCAGATACATTTGAACGCATTGGTAAGACTAACTTGTGCTTGCTTCCCAGTTTGCATCTCGGATATTGCGCCACTTCCGTTCGATTAGACGCTTAACCACGTGCTAATGGGGCCTTACCGTTTTCTGAGTGCATTCAGCTTAAACATGCTTTCAAAACTATGCTGCAAACTACCCTGTTTGAACTAACTTTAGTCATCTTTGCTATTCTAAAGTGTATGCGACTAAATGGGTCACTAAGCACTATGAAGTTGCATTGTATTTACATATTGTATTATCATTGAAATATTAAATTGATTAAAAAACGCTGTTAAATAGTCTTTGGATAACAATAAGAATTTAAAACACAACTCTCCTTGCTTTTGGTTGATCAGCAGATCTCTAAGCAGAAAGTAATGCGATGCCCAACAAATCTAGTATCGCGAGTATTTATATTATTATTATTTATATTTTATCGAATTAATAGCTCGTACTGGGGTGTTACAGAAAATACCTTACCTTTCACAGAAATAAGGATATCTTATTATTTTACGTTGCTTTATTATTCTTAAATATTTTATCAAAGTCACGATCCTAGATTGATGCTTTCCGTGTTTCCATTCCGCAATAAAATCTAACGGAATATTTAATTCAAATATGTAAATATGTTACCTAAACAACCTAACGGAGGTAGACATGAACGCATTTTAAGTTAGTAGTATAATATGCATGAGCCCGTAGCGGCAAAGTTAGGATTAAATCATTTGAATCTGAGCAACGGTTTGTTCAATTTGGACGTAATACGCACGACTTCAAATTATTTGGGAAATTAAACAGTCACGTTGTATGTAAAGTTGCTCTGATTGTGTATGACATAAAATAAACGTTCAAAGTAAAACTACAGCATTAGTTAAAAATATATATTATAGCAAATGCAGTTATAATTATAAAACTGAAAAATAAGATGATGTAAAAGATATTTTAATGTAACATAAATTACTATGTGTAAAGGTAAAGTTTAATATATATACGAGTATATATTATACAATCGAATCGATTATTCGTCTACTTATTAAACAGTTTGTTTTTTATAACTAGGCACTATAGCTATAAAGTTAAGGAAAAATTTTACGCATGCATTTTTAACTGAACTTAATGGGTTCCAGCTACGTATAGTCACTAGCAATCGTCTTCAAAGACATACAGAAACGATCGCTTCGTTTGTGCTACTGTGCACCTCAAAAGGGCAATAAAAATCAAATGAAGTGAAGTGTGAGAAAGATTTCATCATCATTCGTTGTGTGAGTTCGGCCTATAAATATTTACGAGAGCTCAACGTTATTGGAAAATACTAAAAGTTCCTTTAAAAAAAAGTGCTCGGAAGTAAATTTCTCTTGAATAAAACCAAATTTTGGTAAATAGTATATATTTTATTTGAATACTCTTTTATGCCTCTCCTTGATCATAAATCTACTCAATTAATTTCGGCGAACCATTCGCAATGACTGCAACTTTTATTTAGCCTAGCTCTTGTAGCTTATCTACCGTGGTTGATGAGGTCATATATGAAGTGACACCCTTTTCAACTTATAGTCTTAGAAAAGAGAGATATCGTGAACTTTAGACAAATAACACTAATCCTAGCCATTAAACTTTGGCTCTGTTTGAATATTGCTCTTTTTTATATTGAAATCTCATCAAGGTATTTTTACAGATTCACAAAATATTAAGTTATATCTTTCGTTTTTCGGAAACTACCTACCTAAAGGCATGCTCTTTGATTATGATTATATTATAACAGTATTTCAATGTCTGACATAAAACAAACGTTTTTAAATGACATATTTAAATGACAGTTCAAGTGCAATAAATAGAATTCAAAGCCTGCAAGCGACTACACCTCTGTAATATTACTATAAAGTAATACAGTATATATTTATATTATTATATGTCTTAATTACCCTCAATCAATGATATCCTTCGATATTAACTTTTGCCAATTGGACGACCTCGCCGAGGAACGTGATCAGTGGAGAAGAGTCATCTCGAACGGCGTCAAAACCCATGATGAAGCTTGGTTGGAGATGCTGGCTCCAAAGCGAATACGCAGGCATGAGAGAAGTATGGTTTCGGCGTCGTCTTCACTTAACCAAATCCTATCTTGTCAATTCAGTGGCCGCTGCTGCGGTTAGCAATAGTGCCATAACACTCAAGTCGCTGCTTAAGTCATCTGATCAAGATGTTTGTAGGCCAATGCTGATATTATATAGTCTTAAATATCAGTACTTTAAAAATATACTGGTAGGTAGTATTTAATACCTTAATTGTTCTTTCAGTGCCCAATGAGTCTTTTCTATTTCTATTTTCTATTTCTTATTATTTTATCTATGAAGTCATGTGGGTATCTCTATCAACTTATATAATAGTTACATGCTATTATTAAACCTAAATAGAAAATAATATTTACACTATACCAACATGCAAGAAAAAGAAAATCAAAATTATTATTTTTTTAAAAAGCCACGACAGTTAAAAAGTAATTGAAAAAGAATAAAATCTATTTAAGAACCCTCACTACTTACCATAAACTGCGTCAAAACCGGACTAGTATTTTTGGTTTTGCACAAACAACTGGTGAGTTGTCACCGTAAGACCTATCTAAGAACATGCACCAATCAAACCCGAACTCATAAATGAAAACAGCATCAAAATCGGACTGGTAGTTTTGGAGAAAAATGGCAACATGGATTTAATAAATAAAAACTACACGCTGATGTAGTCCAGCCCATAATAATAAGACGTAGTTTTATATCTGTAAACACGGCCAACGTAATGATTAATATCGACTGTATTTGCTTCTCCAGCGGTTCTCAGGGAACCTTGTTTACGCAATCACTTTCCCAATTATCTATCTCATGTTGGTTACTTACAAATACAAACGTCGAAATATAATTGGGATTGGTATTTAGTTCTGGCAGCCCTGACTGCTGAGCCGGAGATCATGGGTTCGATTGCCATACTGGACATAATTTGTGTAATCCTTTGTATGAATGTTTGTAAAGGCCTTCCCCAAAGAGAAATAACTCCTAATAAGGAGTTATCTTAAAAAAATAACAATTCAAATACATTAATCGTAGTATTCAAAATTCGTGATTTATTAGATTAAATTGGAGCTTATCTAGTACTTCAACAACAACAGTTAGACCCTATCTGTGTTCTCTATGTACGTGAAAAATATATCGAGAAAGACCCTTTGAAAAGTTATGGATTACAGTTGCTAGAGAAATATTTAAGTGGTTGTTTATATCAGTAAAATGCTTAAACAGGTAAAAATGGAACCTGAATCTTCCGCTACGTCATTTTGAAACACAAAAGATAACATGCTTTATGTAAATTAAGAGTTTTAGAAATAACGGATTTTTGAAAAACTTTTCTTCGTTTATAAATTGTGGAACGACACTTTATGGCTGACTGCGTTTTCAATAAAAAAATTCCACCTTAAATTTGCAACTTTTTTAGAATTTCATCATTTGTTATGAATAAAATTAATATGAATCAAGTAGCTTATGCACAAACATGTTTGCTTTATATTTTTCAACTAAAGTAATTTATGAGATACAGCTGTGTTTATGGCTTGAGGTACAGACACGGATAGAGCAATATCCAGCACCGTGCGTTAATCGTCAGTTGTGTATAGTATATTAAGAAAGATGTTGTAATGTAGACGACACCATATTTGAACTAAGATATCAGTGCAATATGATAACAATTTGTAAAATTTAATAGTGAATATTCTGGTTTAAAATTGAAAAATGTTACTAGTGCATTCTTTTCTACCGGTATTAACATAAAATTTCTGAGCTGACACAGTAACGGGACTTTTGTAAGCTCTTAGCTAAGAGAGGTGAAAGGTTTCCTCTTGAGATGGTTTATTTTAAGGATTGAGACATCAAAACTAAATATATTTTAAATGTAATAACCGACTGTTAAACCATTGTCATTGCGTTTTGTGATTTCTGGTGTTACGTCCAACGAACATTCTAAATAGTATGTATTTATGCATCTGTGTATTTTGTTATTCAGTACCGTTACTGAATACAGAAACTAATTCATGACGCAAGTACACCACCGTCATCGTCTGTCTACCTTAATTTGAACTTCTCACAATATTTTCCCTTTCACGACATTTAGAAGGCCGTGATAAATTATATTATAGATGTAAGTAATACACATCGGTCCACGCTTGGGAACCAATTCAATTTACTTCAGTGTCCATCCATCTTCGTAAGCCTTTCTAATAAACAAACTATAAAAACATTCCTTAATACACATAGTGCACAAGAAACTTTCTATAGATTTAAAGGGACTGTCATGAAATTTCGTTACAAGATAAATGTTATGCGGTGTAATAAATTTATTAACAGCTTAAATTGAGAGCTTCATAATATTTCAGTACGTTAACGTCGTTAACATTTCATGTACATTTGATTTTTATATGAGACTTTTAAACATTATTATTATACATGCATTATGAAAAATGTGCCATATTTTTGGTGTCTATGCAAGTACTTTTCATCGTATAGGCCATTCATAAGTATATAGTTTATTTAAATGTATAAACATCGGATTTAAAATATAAATCGTTACCCGTGGGTTCTAGTGTCTCCGCTTTAGTAGCAATCTTAATACAAAATTTCTTGAGAGTATTTTTTAAGTCTAAATCTCATTGTTTGTTAGTGTAGTGCTTCTTTCACTGCGATAATTGTCAATCCTAAATATAAATTACGGACCGTTTGAACATGAATAAATATTTTCAAACAATAATTAAGTGTGCTGCTCTAACGTTTGTTTCTGGTAGTAGATAGTAGTAAATGATTTCAGGTCAGTAGCGAAAAAAGTATAAACTGTTACTAAGAAACTGAAGTATTTACTTTGCTTTTAATTTTTTAAGATACTGATTACAGCATCTGGTTTGATTGAACTGAGGTTACATACATTAACATACATACATACATACACTCACGCCTGTATCCCTGAAGGAGCAGACACATTTTCAATATGACACACCCACATTTTGCCAACTAGAACTGATTCTATTAAAGTAATAGATAGTAATGGTTGGCAGTAGTCAACAAAGAAAAGTTATACTAATTTCGTGTTATAAGAAGCTTTATAAGAGTTTTGTAAAGACAAATTGCAATCGTATTTTTATAAAAAATAAACACTACAATTGTTACAAAATACTAAAAAATTACACAACAATTTAACTATTTGATATTATTAACGCAGTAATAACATAATATAATCAAATGAACTCATTATACCAATACGGTTATGAATGTTATGATACACACGGAAACGATTAAAAGTTGGTATTATCTAGTTTTCATTCGACTTCCTTGCGGCTGAATAATTAATGCAATAGTGCCCTGTTTTAATGAGATAAGCTCACGGAATCATTTTTGGCCCTACATTGGCTTAACCGTTAAACTGGGACGAGGTAATAAATAAACTTACTTGGGTATACATCTTTTAGAAGAAGCGTTTATATGTATAATCATAATTGCCTTAATTTTTGTACACCCCTACCTACCCCTTCGGGGATACGTAGTTGAGTTTATACATACATATACAATAATAACATACAAACAGACTTACGTATGTATGTATATATGTTTGCTCTTAGTAATGTCCGAGTAAATAATAATTCTCAAGTTTAATAAAAATTCTCGAGTTTAATACGGTTTGTGCAACATATTTTTTTCGACAAAGACACTGCATACGTCAGGCTGATACTATATAAACGAATCCTTCCAAGACTGATTATTATCATTTCTAAAAATTATGCATAAGTAGAAGTAGGTTCTTAGATAACACAATCAATGATATCAGAATACATGTTTTATGCATTTTGAATGAATTATATTCTTTTTTCAAATTTGTTTTATATCAAATCGAATATTGATTCTGCAGTATGTATCGTGACTTGCTTTCTGTGAAATTAATGTATTTTCTATCTTCCATTCTGTTTTCAAGTGTCCACTTTTTTACACGGTTCAAAAACGTATAACTGACATAAAGGACGAAAAGAAAGTCAGAACATTATCAAAATATAAATAAAATATTGTAAAATAAATATTAGTATTGTATTTACTATAAGTTACATGAATGAGTGATTTAATATTTGATGATTATTTCGTTTTATTTTTAATTAAGCTTAGTGATCATAGTACGGAGGCCTTTTTTTTGTGTGGAAACCCCCTCGGGCCGTCATTCCACCGGGGTTTTCGGTGGAACTGTGTGTCTTAATCGAACCTGCTATGCTGCGCTTAAAATAGGAGGAATCCGGGAACAGCTTTATTAAGACATTCGAACTCCTCCTAGCGCTTGCCCGCACTATGCGGGCACCACATAGTACGGAGGCCTAAGAGCACCTACCCCTAACAGAGGCGGAATTAATGCCTAAGGCATTTTCTGGGTCAATCTTCGGGTAATACAGAGAAAACAAGGTAATACAGTGAAAACATTGTAATTTAAATTAAATATAACTACACACACACATATATATATATATATATATATATATACTTTTACGTGGGTACACACAGATACTAGTAATAGTACAAATACACGCTTATAAAACATGGTTAAAATATGGACATTTTTTTTTCTTTTAGAAGACAACTCCCGCACTAGGATTAATTCCTATAAAAAAAATATGAGGATTACACAAAGAGGATTACACAAAGTGTTCATCGAACCCACAACACTCGGCGCGGCAGTGTAGTGGCCAAGTGACCACTTAAACCGCTACGCCATCTGTGTAGTCAAGTTGATTCTGTTAGTTGTCGGTAGATACTTCTTTACTTTTACTTTCTTTTTTAAGTAGAACAGACTGAAAGCAGAAGATAGAGCCAACAAAGCGCGAAGAATGTGAGGGACAAGGAAAAATAGGATTTTTTAAGGCGAAAACATTTGTAAAGCGATTTATTTTTCCCCTTTTAAAAATGTCGTTTGGCCGTCAATGTGGCCTTTCTGTTAATTTACTCTACCAGTTTAGTTCCTAAACGGAACTTTTTATATCAATAAACTATAGCCACCTTTAGATGAATGCCTGAAAAAGAGTTTTAAAACTCACGTGGTAAATAAATTATTCAATTAGTAACAGGCCATTATGGTTGGGTATACTTTCATAAAGCATAGTTTCTTGGTAACCAGAACAGTTGCAAGAACTGCATAAGTAGCAAGGTCAGTAGTTTGGATTCTTATGTATTATATTTAACAGTGGTAGAGCCATGCTTAGGCATGAATGGGCCGGCTCGACAAGTGCGATACAAAGGCCTCACACAAAACCGGTTGTGAAGCAATGCTTGCGTTGTATTTCCCCGAAATGAGTGAGGTTTCCGGAGGCTCAACTCCTCCTCTCTTCTTTCCTCTCCGCTCATCCCCCTCTTGTCTTTCCCATCTCTTCATCCCTCCTCTCTTTTTTCCCCTCCCCACAACCCCCATCCCTTATCACCTTCGAAGGTGGGCAGTGCACTTGCGACTCTTGAGTTGCAGGTGTCCATGGACGGCGATTGTCACTTACCATCAGGTGACCCGTCTGTTCGTCTGTCCCCCTATAGTATATAAAAATTTATATGATAGATTCTACACCTACATAATTGTATATAAAAGTATATGTTTTCTCGATACCACTGTTGTGAAAACAACTACACCGAAGCAGAAATCTGACGTTTATAAGTGTCTAAACATAAACAATATTTAAGATAAGTAGTCAATTATCCGTGGAACATTTTAAAGGGAATTACTGAAATGACATGATACGCCTTAGAGGCAGTGCCTAAGGGCCTGTCCGTACCTTTCTGAAATCTTTGAAGTTAAAGCTCGCGTACCTCGGGACTAGAAACAATACCTTCCTATCAAATTCTCATTTTCGTTTCTTTCAGACAAGGACTCGAATAATGGTTCTAGTAATATTTTTTTACGATCAACAGTCACAATATTGTATCGATATTGTTGTTGTATTTTGATTGGCTACTAAAATTCCAATTCTGAAGAGTTGAAACAAAGGTGTATCTCTAAAACCGTAACTTTTTATTGAGAATCGTAAAAATGTATTCTGTGTTGATTTTATTACCAGCTGATTTTGTTGCAGTTGCCACTTCCTATATATTCGAACTTGATACGTATATACTTTTTATTGTCTTCTATCTTTTTTTTATATATTAAGGCCTACTATAATGACTCCACTGACTGAAAGCAATAAGTGGACTCTAAGAGTGGTGCTCATCATCCTTATCGCAAATGTAGTCAATACAGCATAGTGGTCCACACCATGGCGGCTTGGTGAGATGCTTTTCTACACCCAGCTTAAAAAACCCGGTATCAAACCCCCCTCAGGCCCCCACGTGTTGTCGTGTAGAGAAAGGGAGAAGGTGGGACCAAATGGAAGAGCTCGTCAGAACACTCTCCGTGATGTAGCCGATAGAGAACTGCCATAGAGGCGACATCTCTTCGCAACTGCAGAGGTTCAAGGGACTCGCTGACCTCAGGAGTGCGAGAGTAAAGAACCGTCTCACTTTATTCAATACTCCGATCTATATACATATATACGCTCAACTCAGGCACACAAAGATCAATTCAGAGCATTGATACCACAGATAAATAGTCGATAAAATATATTTAATATGTATTTTGTTAATATGTTTATGAGTGTATATGTACATACTTATACACATTTATATTTCAATGTATCAAAAAGGTTTCAAATGTTGAACGAAATTCAATACAATCAAGCAATACTAATAAGTTTCTTAACTAATAAATATCTACGTTTATTATTTATGACTATAAAAAGCGCTCATGACATGAATAACGGTTAAGTTTACAATCTGCTAAGTGTAAAGTGGTTAGTTAGAATGTTGACTCACATTAGATGTTACGTCAATAAAGAATTTCTAGAGTGGTAAGTGATTTCTAGTGTTAAAAAGGGGTGGAAAATACTCTCCGGTTAAAAAAAGAGCTATAACTTTATTTATATCCTAAGGTGAGAAAATTCCCCAGATCGCCTTAAAAAGTCGCTATACTGTCAAAGATGCACAAAGTTTACCTTGAGTTGTTAGTAGAGCTTTATGTATCCTTTCTATTTATGTGGATATTTTATACGGCCCAGTGGTGTACAGTGCCCCAATTAGCTCTTTTTTAGATGGGGGAAACCGAGTAGATAGGGTCGCCTGATTGTTAGCGACTACCGCCGCTAACCTAACCTATCTTGGACAACTACAATTCAAAACTTGCCATGTGTTGAAAAATACACTTACTATAGATTAAAAAGTGAGTTTCTTTGTTTATTACTCTTTTACGTCTTAAGTAGTCAACCGACAAGCAAAAGCATAGACAGGCAGACGCAGGCTAAATCTAGTCAATGTTACGTCATGCGTATTTACCGAGTTAATTATAAACAAAATCAGCCTTATACAGAACTACTTAAACAAAACTAATGACTCATGAAATTGTTTTATAACAACATAAAGTTAGAGACCGTGTAAAATTGAGTTTCTCGGAAAATATCTCACGTATATTGTATCACAAATATGACAACATCAGCGCGGTGACGTAATATCTCATTCTGGCACGTTATAATATTGGTCCCCTGTGACCGGGGCACACTTTTCCGCTCGTATGCACCATGTATAATAGAGACATACCGAAGGCTGTAAATCTCCGAGCAAACCACTTCCTATCACCATGACATAATGCTCAATAGTTTGTAATAATGTACAAAAGCACTTTGGACTTTTTTATCCAATTGAATAGTGATAATTACTTCAAAGTTCTATATTACTTTTTTTAAAAACTTACTGTTCCCTAGGGACAGAAAAAATAAATTTCACGTTAGTAGAGCCATGGCGAAAAAAGTTCAAAATAGAGTAGAGGCAATATCAAGAACAGCAAACAAAAAGGTACTTTCTTTTCCATATACCGTGCATTTTCACCTCTCTTTCTATTCTCTCAATAAGTACCTTGAATTAAGGCCCACCGAAATATTGTCTGATTATGTATAAGTTCTAGCCGTTTCCCGTAGTTTTACATGCGTTTATGTTCACTACTGTGCTCCTAAGCACCGTAGTGTGTAGAAATATAGCTTACAGATTTCCTCACAAAGCGGGCTATCCGATGCAACCAAAAAAAAAAAAACAGAACAAGTGCAAGTCTGACTAGAGCACTAATGATTCTAATAATAAGTATATTTGGTTTTAAAAAATATACAACCGACCGTGCTCACAATGATAGTTGTAATTAAATGTATTTGTCATCCCTTAATTTTACACTTTAGAGGTGTAATACTTGCTTCTAATTTAAACCAGATCAATCTTCAGTACAAACAATTAAATTAAAAAAATATTGAAGTCGATTTACAAATGACGAAGATTTCTCATGATATGTATTTTTCATTCCTTAATATTCTACCTTCGAGGTAGTCTATCTTTAAATGTAAACTGAACCAACCTTGAGCACAAATAATTCAATTAAATATATATTGATTCACTAACTGCGGAGTTATCGCGTAATATGTTGTGTTTGTCCCTTATTTAACCACCTTAGCGGCTTAGAGGTGTAATGTTGTCTTTAAATTCAAATGCGACCAACAAGAATCAATTCTTTTAAAACGATGAAATCGATTCACAAATGGTAAATGTGACGAGTAACATACCCAAAAAAAAAACATTATAATGGAGAACTGACTTCAAAGGGGAGAGTCCCTATTTGAACGTGTGATAAATGAATTGTTTATCTATTTTTTATACCATATAGCACAAACACTGAGTAAGCACAAAAACTTTAAGAAAAAATAAATGACAACGCAAACGTTAAGTATTGTTTTTTGTAAATCTGTGATATAAAAATAACAACAAACATAGCCCACCACAGCCCACCTTCTTGCGCAGTCGGGAATCAATATTCGAAGGCCGTTATTTTCGAAAGACAAACTTAACTTTGCATTTATCCCTTATCCCATACATTGCCATGGTTTTGAACGCAGAATATAAGTCTGTAATCGCAGAAAGCTTACTTTTTACCGAATTTCCTGATTTTAGAGCAAAGGGTATAATAATGTTTGTAGGTTTGATTCCCTTGCGAACGTCAAAATATTCGAGATAAACGGATCATAAACCATATCTTTACATTGTGTTGACTTAGAAGTTTTATATTGACACTGCTCCCAGGCGTACCAGACCAGATTATTTGAAATTAATTTTGGATTGATACCTCCACGCTCCTGAAAAAAGGACTTGACAAACGGACAGACTGACAAATAGACAACAAAGTTATCATACAAGGGTTCTGTTTATGCTGAGTATGATACGAAATCCCAAAAAGCATATGGAATTAGTAGTTCCTAGTAATTATTTGAACCATCTCGAGTACCGTAAAACATGTTATCATCGCCCGGTATATCCAGTTTTTTAACCCTCATTTCTAGATATATATATAATCATATTCAAATATACTAAAAACAATCTTCAGCTCCAAAATGCTTCTCGTTTGGCTGATATCTGATTAGAGCAGAGGAAAAGTATAAAAATCCTTTATCGAGAGAATATCCTTTGCACAATCAATTCCTATCTAATCCGAAATCGCCCTATGGTCCGCAATAACGTCTCGGATTTTTCAGCGCCTAACTGGAAAAAACTATTGATATTTATTGCTTTATTTTCCTCGTCAGTTTGGATCGGGTTTCGCAACTGGCACCTCGTTTAGAAAGTTGAAATTCAGCGCTGAGCCAATTTATATAAAAGAGCAGCCGTTGACAGCAACCATTTGTATGAGCCGAACTTACAGGTAAAGCTAAATTACTGTTCGTAGTTCGGAGAAAGGCAGGAAAATAATTTAATATTGATAAGTACTCTGTTCTAGATTACTTGTCAATAATTTACCTTGCTTCAGGAACCAAAGGGAACTTTAGAGAATAGTTAATTAGTTTACGAATTCAAAAACAAGAATGCCTTTTAAGATTTATATCTAATGGGTCTTAAGAAAATAATTTGTATTTGGTTGCCTTGAATAACACATGTTCTGCTTGTTTCTAAATGGTTAAATCAAATCAAATTTTATGAAAATCATTTATTTCAATTGAACCAATCACAACTATTTTAAACTTTTGAAATTTAGGGATAGTCAAACAGACTAAGACAGTCATACAGCTCGTTGCCGGTTCCAATACGTAGAGCCAATGGAGAATAATAGGCAAGAAACTCTAATCAAACTGTTTTTCAAATATTTTACACAATTTCCTTCTCACAGTTTATAAGTGCTAATATAATTACTTGAGGATAATGCAACTCACCGTTATGAAATAATATTTATGATAATTATTAAGTAGTAGCAGTCTGGAGATGACCAGGCCCGACCAGGAACTCGGTAACGAGCACGATGCACGCGCCATCCATCATCCATCTCAAATATGTCAAAAGAAGCTACGTTACTATAAAGTCACAGAAGTGTCACTCCTGGCCCGTTATTTTTACCAACCGTAGGAGTAGTGCTGTGCTTAATACAAACAGTTCTGATAAAACTGCTTTCAAGAACTGTAAATTGGGCCTTGATTGCAGTAATATTTATTGGGTATATGCAAAAAAAAACGTCGTTTTCTTAATTTCTGTTCATTCTACAAGAATCACACATAGCATTATGAAGTATATGTAATATCTATAGAAGACGTGAGCGCAGAAGAAGTAACATTTCAAGTAAATATATACATATGTATATACATATTGCTTTTTACTGTTGGCTAGTTTTACGACCGTCTGGCAACGAATCTTATTTAATTAGAATCTTGGTTAAATGATGTAGTAACTTTATAGGTACACACTGCTAAAGATGTTAGATGTTTTCAGGTAGAGGTTTTTTTGTGAAATTTATTGTTATCTTTTGGTTTTATAACTAATTCACCACTGGTATTAACATTGATAACAAGCAGTTAAATTATAGGTTGCTCTTAAACTGAATATGCATAATTATTCATAAGGTACTCTAGGGAAAGTTAATTAATTATTTATTCCTTATACATATAGAATTAATTATTTATTCCTTATATATATATATAAAATATCCGCGGAGATAAATCCTTTGGGATCTCACAATTTTAAGAAGATAAACTAAATTTAAATGGATCCGCAATTTTGGATTAGGCTTTTTTACAAGCTACGTAAACTTTATTGACCGGGTCTAGTCGAATATTCAAACTGTAAACATATTATACATAATATTTATTAATTAGTTCGATGTTCAATATTAAAAGTGTAATGTTTTATACCAATGATGTATGTGTAACGAATACATTACTTAAATATTTAATTCTGGTTTAAAAGGGTGTTTTATTTTTGTAGGTGTAATAATAATTTTTATATCAGTATAATACAGCTTTGCTTTTGCTTGCTAATCTATCCTTATACAATAAAGCTGAAGAGTTTATTTGTTAGAACGCGTTAATCGCATTAAAGACTGGTTCGATTTGGAAAATTCTTTTGATTTAGATAGCCCGTTTATTGAGGAAGGCTATGCTATAAAATACCACGAAGGGGGGGGGGGGGGATGACAAGTTAATTATATTCAGAAACTTTATGTTTCTGTTAAGGGCGGTAGGCTAAGGATCTACCGCTGGAGAGCTAAATAATAGACTTGGGGTGCTGGTAATATAAATACTATAATAGATAATCTATCTATTATAAATACTATAATAGATATCTATATCAATGTATTGTTCGTGTCAGGATTCGGACGAGTCTGTCTGTCATCGTGCGCGGTGGAAGTGGGCAGGTGTAAGAGGACAAAGGTCAGAAGGATCGTCAGACAAACATTTAATTGGTCTAGAATTAAGAATTGCTTCTACCTGATATAATAATGTGGATATTTCTTCGAATGTTAAGTGAGCTAATCCTAGAACACGTCGCAAGTGATGCTTGGTGGATTTGACTGCACTTTGCCAAAGTCTTCTTGACAACCTCAGATAATAAAGAGGAATTGAATAGTTTCGATAATTCATTGAAAGTACCTACAAAGGTAGTGCCATTGTCCGAGAAGATGTTCTGTGGCTTTCCTCTGCGAGCTATAGAGCGATTTAAAGCGGCTATAAAGGCTTCCTTGGTCAAATCTGAGACAAGCTCTAAATGCACTGCCTTTGTTGCTAAACAAATAAAAATACATATATAAGACTTAATCAACCTCGAACCCCGACCCTTGCGATCACTTCCCATCACTGGCCCGGCACAGTCAACGCCAGTATTCAAGAAAGGAAATTCTAGATGTAAACGTTGTGTAGGCAGATTGCCCATGATAGGTTAAATAGTTTGCCCTTTAAATCTGCAGCATTTTACACAAGACCGTACTGTACGTTTTGCCAAATTGGTACCACCTAGGACCCAGTAATTGTGCCTAGCTGTAGCCAACAATAATCGTGGACCAGGATGGAAATGTGATTTGTGGATGCATTCAAAGATCAATTTTGCTAAGGGATGCTTACTGCATAAAAGTATTGGATGCTTCACATTGTAATCATAATACGAGTTCCCCAATCCACCACCGACACGTAAAATATTATTATTGTGGTCAATGAATGGTGTCAAAATAGAAAAAGGAAGATAGAAGAAGAAAAAAGAGTTTTTAACGAATTATGGACAGAATTATACCTTTTTATCGAGTTTAAAGGAAAACCGTTATGCTTGATTTGTCAAAAGAGTATTTCTGTAGTAAAGGAATATAACCTGAAGCGACATTACGACACTGAGCACAAAGCTAAATTTGACTGTCTTGAAGGAGAAATACGAAAAAGGAAAATTTCCACTTTGAAATCGTCATTTCAAAATCAACAAAACATATTTGTAGCAGACAACAGCGAATCGAATGTTCGTGCCAGTTACAGGGTAGCAGAAATTCTAGCAAAAAGTGGACGTCCGTTTACCGATAGTGAATTAGTAAAAGAGTGTGTCTTAGCTATCGCAGAAGAAATATGCCCAGAGCAGAATAAAATGTTTGAAAGTCTTAGTCTCTCTGCGAGAACTTGCACCCGACGTACTGAAGACTTGGGTGCTAATTTGTGTGAACAACTCAGGGATAAGGCGCAGTCTTTTGACTGCTTCTCTTTAGCGATGGATGAATGTACGGACGTGTCGGATACAGCACAGCTACTCATATTTGTACGCGGCATTGGCAAAAACTTTACTGTTTACGAACAGCTTGTGAAAATGTGCAGTTTAAGCTGGGAAAAGTTAACAAGTGTCACTACCGATGGAGGCAAGAACATGAACGGTCAAAACAAAGGTGTTGTTGGGAGAATCATCAGCAAAGTGAAAGATTCTGGATCTACTGTGCCATTGATTTTTCACTGTATTGTCCATCAAGAGGCATTGTACTCCAAGGTTATATTATATATTTGTTATATATGTATGTTCCTGGAAAGAAATAATGGATACTGTAACATCCACTGTTAATTTTATAAGAAGAAATGGGCTCACACACGTCAGTTCCAAAAGTTTTTGGAAGATCTGGAAGCTGATCATGGTGACGTGGTTTACTACTGTGAAGTGAGGTGGCTCAGTCGAGGTGCCGTTTTGGAACGGTTTTTTGATTTGATGAAAGAAATTGGCAACTTCATGGAGATGAAAGGAAAGCCAGTGGAAGAGCTTACTAACAAACAGTGGATTATCGATCTTGATTTTTTGACTGATTTGAGTAAGGACGCTTGCAGGGAAAAAATAAATTGATTTGCGATATGTATTCAGATGTAAAGTCATTTGAGATGAAACTGAAACTGTTTTTCAAGCATATTGATGAAAAAAAAGCTTGACCATTTTCCTAATTACAAGAAAGCCGTGGAAGAAGCTGGAGATAATTTTGTGTGGCAAAATATTATAATGAGAAACGTGTTAACACAACTACAAACTGAGTTTGTAAATCGATTCACCGACTTTAAAAAGAGCTCCCTTAACATGGAAATATTCCAAAACCCTTTTGCAATTGATATTAGTGAGGTACCAAGCAATTTGCAAATGAACATAGTAGATTTACAAAGTAATAGCACACTTAAAACGGCATTTAAGGAAAGCACTGACTTGATACAGTTCTACGGAGGTTTGAGTTCTGAAAACTTCAAAGAATTGAAAAAGTTTGCTCAGCAGATAATAACTATGTTTGGTAGTACATATTTGTGTGAGCAGACTTTTTCAATTCTCAACTACCGCAAAAATAAGAATTGTTCGCGGTTAACGGATGAACATTTAGACGCGATACTGCGCGTGTCAAATGCAGTCGCAAAAATCTCACTAGTTTTTACTTTTATATTAGTATAGTAATTCAGTTAAAATAGACATGATTGTATGAATATATATGCGTTTTATTTTAAATATTAAAAATACATGCCCGAACATATAAATATAAAAATAAAGGCGGGCCGCACTGATACTCTGGCAACATATGTGGCCCTGCTATAGCAAAAGGTTGCCGACAACTGATTTATTGCCATTATTACTCGAACAGACTTACTATATTACTGTTATAATAGCTCTTTTTACTCATTTGTAATCTTAATGTAATTAACATTAAACTAATTTACATTTAAAAACTAGTCACGTAAATAAATAAAAAAAATGTATGGGTATATATATATATATATATATAATGTATGTGTTTAGACTATGAATCATTAGGTCATTCTAACATTAACTGAGACTTATTAAAATATATGAAATTTTCATTTTATTTTTTCTTTTTTCACGTTGTTTAATTCTTCGAAGTTCATTCAGTTTTCATTTCAGTTTCTGGTCACTATTTGTGTTTTACAAAATAGAAATACACATCACACGGTTTCGGTGAATTCGGCCATTGAAAGGCTTTAAGGGTATTATTACTCCCATAGACATACACTACCATAAATAGTTGAAAGAAATATAAGAAACGTAATACAAATTGCCGTGCTCTAGCTTGCAAAAAGTGGACTTCGACTAGCTACTGAAATGATACACAGAGTAGAGAAAAATTCTATATAAACAGTAACTCAAATAAACTCAAGTGTACTTTGTGATTTCGTACGTCATCAAAAATTCGATTGAGACTAATGACTACAGCAAGCAGCTAGCTTTGCATATTTGATAATAGTTGTAGAATTAATACTCCCCTAAATGCTACAAGTATGACAAGTTAAATAAACTACTTTTAATAAGATAATTAGAATATAGAACGCAACATTAGGAATAGCAGTTTAGATAGTAATATTTTAATTTTTTTTTTTCAATATATTTATTGTAACTTAATGATTTATTAACTTAAGCTATTTCACAGTATATACGAAGAATAAAAATATATATCATCTCTGTAAGCCAAAAATGGAAAACGAAATCATAAAATACTTAAGAAGAAAATGCTCCATCATATCAAATGGTTAAATTTTGGGATTCTAAATGTAAACGTGGAAGAACAAGCTGCAAAAGAGAAGACCATTGTGGAAGACCATCCACATCTGTTATCGTAGCAAATGTAATAAAAGGCAAGGAGGCAGTACCTAAAGATAGACGTAGCCACCCGTTACATAGCTGACAGTCTAAATATTTCTTTCGAGAGTGTTCACTTAACACTTTCTTACACTTCAGAAAGGTCTCCACGAATGTTGACTGAGGTGCAGAAGGAACAGCGAGTAGAGATTTCCTAAAAAAATCTAGCCATTTTTCAAGCAGATACAGCCAAATTTCCGCAACGATTTATGACGTAAACGTAGATGAGTTACAGGTACACCAATTTGATCCCAAGACCAAAAAACAAAGTATGCCTTGGAAGCTATCGTGTTCACGGGGTTAAAAGAAAAGTTGTTCCTTCCACGGGCAAAGTTATGGCTTCAGTCTTCTGGGACGCTGGGCATATATTATTTAGTACTGATCTTTATTATGCAACAATGTTACAAAAATTACGTAAGGAAATTAAGATGAAACGACGAGGAAAGTTACGTGCTGGTGTTCTGTTTCATCAAGGTATCGCTCCCGCGCACACATCCAATGTGTCCCTCGCTGCCATTAATAATGCAGGGTTGCAATTGATAAAACTCCCACCATATTCACCAGCCCTCGCTCCCATCCATTTTTAATTATTCCTTAACTTAAAAAACACATAGAAGGCACCAAATTCGAGAATAATTGCAATTTCATGAATGCGGAGGTGTTTTTTCAGGCAATATATTGAAGTATGTATATGTTTAAATATAAAATATTTGCTTGTATAGTTCTTATGGTTTTTATGACATTACCGGAAAGATTTTAAAGGCATCTCATATTCCTCTTTACATAAAACTTTTAACACACGTTTGTGATGGTAAATAAAATAGCGGTTTACGATACTATGTTAATAATACAATTATAAATGGTCACTTACACTAAACAATGATTTAATTTACCAGCTACCCTCTTACTTAACCTCCTTATTTTCAACTTATTCCCAGGTTGTCCTGTTAAATTTAATGAAAATAAACGATCCTTCTCGGCACTCTTCTTAAAACCTAAAGCAAAGTTTCTGAAGGTAAATAAAATCGACTTTGTAATGCTGAGTCTATCCAATAATCTTAATTATTTTATCAACTCGGTAACTCGGAGCAACAAGTATAAGTAAATTGGTATTTTGCGTCAATATTAATGTATGTATGTGCTTCTAACGATTTATACTCTCTCGTCGTTTTCGATTTTACGTTCAATTGTGTTTTTACGATTTACGGACGGAGCGAAGACGGACGGTTAACATCAACAAAAAGTATGAACTTAAATATCTTTGTTACTAGATCGTATGAGTCTTAAAATAATCAGTACAAGCTTTCCACCTTTTAGGGTAGGGGAAACGGATTATTGGAAAGAGGGGAAGGAAGTTGGGCCTCCGGTAACTTCACTTACTCGACCATAAAATGCAAGCATTGTACAACAGCCGGTTTTCTGTGAGGCCGTCGTAATAATCCGGTCGAGCCCGCCCATATGTGCCAAACAATGGCTCTCCAACGTTAAAATTACTAGTTATTTATATTATTTTATTCATTACAAGTACCTACTAAGAATAACGCATACTGTATTTATTTATAAAGGAAAGTAAATAAGTAATCCAACAGAAATTTTAAATTATGACCAGACAAGTGTCAATTATAATACTATTAAATAATATAAATTGAATTCAACATAGTAACGTCCATAAAATATGTATTAAATTAATCTCGTATTGACAAAATGAGTCTCTGTATCTGAGACGCTATTTTATTTTAATAAAGAAGAGATATGACTATACAGAATAATTTTTGGATTAAATTTATAATATTTATTAGCCTTTGAAGAACGTCTTTTTTTATCGTGTGGAAACCCCTACAGGTCATCACCTCACCGGAGCCAACAATGAAGTGGTATGTCGGACTCGAACCGACTAAAACCACACGGTGTTCCGTCACGAGTCTATTGGAAAGTGGGGGGGTCTAGTCTAGCCCCCCTCCAACTTAGAGAGGGGCGCGCAGAACACGACGCGCTACCGTCTCAGGCCTGCTTCTTCTAGAGTAGCGGGCAGCCTGATCCGCTACCCCCACGTCAGCGCTCATGGAGGTCGGAGGTCACTCTGCGCCCTCCGGCGCCTGGTGCATCCTCTGTGGGACGAGAGAGTGCTAGTCCTCTCCCGTTCCCGTTCCGCCGCCTCTTTTATCACCTCTTCGCAGAAGGAGAAGGCAGATTCCCACGCACTTTCGCTTTGTACCATGGACTGAACCATGGTCTCTAGCAAGAGGCTTCCCACACCAACAGCCGTCACGAGGTTGTGCCGCCGTTGCGTCCATGCTGAGCACTCTACTAGGGTGTGTTGAAGATCGTCTAAATTTGTTATTTTAATTACTGTTTGTCTATTTCATTCTCATTAAGCAAAACAGATATCTATAGACTATACTTTATTATATTGTTATTTACGAGTAACAGCTATTATACGCTACTTTACACTCGTTGAACATTGTGTTTGTGTGGTGCAGCTTTACTGTAACACCTTTTTAAGTAACAACACCTATCAAAAATTCTAGTACAAGAATGCTCCAGCTTCACGCGATGAAATTCATAAGAGAACACCCAAAATCGTCGACTTCATGTGAACAATGTCAATGAACGGTATTTGATTTCTAAACTTGTGGTACTATATTGGTATTGGTGCCTATAAACTAAAAGTGTCGCTGAAACTGTCGTCTTAGTTTTAAACAGCTTTACTGTATACGTTCTGAAGTTCGCTATGAGTAGGGTGTCCTCAATCTTCTTTGAAGGGGGACTGTCCCGTATCTGTCACTGGTAACTTTTCTTTTATCGAGTTTCTATTTATTGAAGTGAGATTTCTTTTACTTGTTATGGTCCAAACTTTGTCTTTTACTGTAACGAGTTTGTACGTATTTACATGGATATAATATGTAATTTTTTTATTGTTAAATTTGACGCCTAGTCAGTGGTACGAAAAATATAGGAAAGTATATATATATATATATATAACTAGTGTTCACGTTTCATTACTCACAGAGAGACTGATGTTGTATTTTGTGTTATGGAAATGTAAATAATCAGAGAACCTTTGCTATTTAAACAATATTAGGAAAAGAAGGTAAGAAAGGAAGCTGTTATCGATCCAGAAGATCTTTATTGGCAAGTGAGTCATATGAAATTTCTATAAGCAAAGGGTAGGCCACCCATATAGTGGTATAGTAAATAATGTGAGCTCCCATGTGTATCACATACAGTGCTTTGTATCTTAGCTTTGTATCTTAGCTTTGTATCTTAGGTACTTCTATCAGGTAGTAGAGCCACGCTGATTTATTCAGCAGGAATGGGCCGGCTCGACCGGGGCAGTACTACCCTCTCACAGAATACCAGCCTAAAGTGACAACATTCGTGGTGTCGCCTTTCGCTGGTGAGTGAGAGACCGGAGGCCCACATCGATGCAGGGGTGACAGTTATCGTGGTATGTGTGTGAGCAGTGGAGTGCTGTAGAGTCATTGTGAGGGTGGCGTGGATCGAACCGTCGGCCAGGGAGACCCGTAGAAACGGTGGTGCCGCTGGCCGCCCGCGGCATAGAGAGGGGCCCAACCACGGCTAACCACCCTGGGAGGCTGCCCCGTCAGGTCGCGCATAATCCACGGAGTGGCTCGTCGTGCCGGTTGGTGACCGGATGGTGGGACCCGGCGACCACTTCCGGGAGGGTACGGGGGCCCTTCCGTCCGGCGGTTCGGTCACCGTCATGCTTCACCGATACATGATGACACAGCATTTTTAGTCTCAGTTTACATTGCCACGATGACTGTCATGCCTTTTACGCCCCCTTCCTCTTCTATCATGGCAGCTCAAAAAAAGAAAAGTGGTCCTACAGCGGCATCCTCCTCTCCCACCAACCCGCTTTTTGAGGTGGAGTTCACTAACATACGTGGACTCCATGCAAACCTCAGCGCCGTACACCAACACCTCGAGACGGCTCGGCCGGCCATGCTCTTTCTCACGGAGACACAAATACGCCGCCCTGCCGACACGGCATATCTCCACTATCCCGGCTACGTGCTTGAGGAGTGCTTCCTCGCAAGGGCTGGAGTGTGCCTTTTCATCAGGGCGGATGTTTGTTGTCGCCGTCTGCACTGCCTAGAAGACACATCCTTCTCCATCCTTTGGCTCCACGTGGATTTTGGCTCTACGAGCCGGATTTACGTGTGCCTCTATCGCTCCCATTCCGGAGACTCCGAGACAACTCGACTCTTTGACCACCTGAGTCAAGCAGCGGATAAAGCGCAGGAGCAGTTTCCGACCGCCGAACTGGTGTTTTTGGGAGATTTTAACGCCCACCATGAGTCCTGGCTGGGATCTTCCAAAACTGACCACGCTGGTCGAACTGCCCACGCATTTGCTCTCACGCATGACCTTACCCAACTGGTACTCCAGCCCACCAGGATACCAGACATAACGGGTCAAGCGCCCTCTTTGCTGGACCTACTGCTGACGAATCACCCAGCGCAGTACAGCGTATCGGTTCTCGCCCCTCTGGGATCCTCCGACCACTGCCTGGTGTCGACCTCAGTGCCTCTAGTTACGCCTCCACGACCTGTGGTAACAAGGCGGCGGTTATGGCACTACTCGTCAGCAGACTGGGATGGAATGCGGGAATATTTTGCATCCATCCCGTGGGCTCAACGCTGCTTTAAAGATAGGGATCTGTCGCAAAGTGTGTCTGCCGTGACTGACGAAATCACTGTCGGTATGGAGTATTATATCCCCTACAGTGAAGTCGCCAGCACGAAGACCCGTCCCTGGTTCAATCGCGAGTGCATCCGGGCCGTTGCTCAAAAGCAGTCGGCCTACCGCGCATGGATCAGGGCCCGCGCACATTGTGACCCAGACATTGATCGCCTAAAAGCAGCACTAAACAGAGCCACTAGGGAATGCAAGAGGGCTTACATCAGAGCAGATGCCCAGCGCATTGCACGGTTTGGTCAAGAACTCGTCGCGTACCCTACGGGTAGCCGTAAGTTTTGGCGATTGGCCAAAGCCGTGCAGTCCAACTATTGCCAACCTTCGCTGCCGCCGTTGAACTACCCTGACGGATCACTGGCCCACGAGCCGCAAGAGAAAGCGAATCTACTAGCTGACCTCTTTGCGGCTAACTCCCGAATCGATGACCGTTGCGCGCACACGCCCACCATTGCGTCCTGCGACTCCGCAATGCGGGATATTCGCATCCGGCAGAGGGATGTCCGTGCGGAGCTTCGGTCACTCGATGTCCGGAAAGCCAGTGGACCCGATGGTATTCCGGCGGTGGTTCTTAAGAACTGTGCACCTGAGTTGTCTCCCGTACTAACGCGCTTGTATCGCCTGTCCTATTCCTCAGGAATTGTTCCGGAGGCCTGGAGAGAAGCGAATGTTCAACCCATTCCCAAAAAAGGCGACCGCTCCGATCCAGCCAATTACCGACCTATAGCCGTCACTTCCATACTCTGTAAGGTGTTCGAGCGGATCATCAACACCCAACTAATCCGCCACCTAGAGGATCACTCCTTGTTAAATGATCGGCAATATGGTTTTAGGCCGAACCGATCCACGGGTGATCTTCTAGCGTACGTCACACACCTTTGGGGTGAGGCTATGGATAGGCATGGGGAGTCCTTGGCCATCAGCCTCGACATTGCCAAGGCCTTCGATAGGGTGTGGCACCGCTCGCTTCTCTCCAAACTTCCTGCATTTGGTCTGCCACCTAAACTCTGCAACTGGGTTGCTGCCTTCCTCGAAAAGCGCCGCATTAGGGTTCTCTGCGACGGCGCGGCCTCAGACTTCCACGAGGTAAGCGCTGGTGTACCTCAGGGCTCCGTCCTATCGCCTACGCTGTTTCTTCTGCATATCAATGACATGTTGGCCCTTGGCAATATACATTGTTATGCAGACGACAGTACAGTGCACGGGCGATATTTCGGGCATCCTACTGCCAAGCTGGCAGACGTTGAGGAAAAACGACAGGAGCTTGTCGCTGAGCTCGACCGGGTCTTGAGCCGCATTTCCCAATGGGGCTGTGAGAATCTGGTCGAGTTCAGCGCCAAGAAAACACAAGCGTGTGTGTTCTCTAACAAAAAGTCTCCATTCCTTCCCCTTCCTACTCTTCAGAGCACTCAACTGCCACTGCAGGATAGGCTTAGTATTCTGGGTATGGATATTTGCCGGGATCTCAATCCGCGCGATTACATCGAGAGTGTCACTAAGGCGGCCTCGCGTAAGCTCGGCGTTTTGAACAAGGTGAGACGGTTCTTCTCGCCCGAGCAACTGTGTCTTTTGTACAAGACCCAGGTTCGCTCCTGCGTGGAGTACTGCTCTCATCTCTGGGACGGCTATGCGCAGTATTTGCTTGACGCTCTCGATCGGTTGTAGCGGCGCGCAGTCCGCATTATCGACTGTCCTGAGATCACCCAGTCTCTTGAGCCTCTGCAGTTGCGAAGAGATGTCGCCTCTATGGCAGTCCTCTATCGCCTACATCACGGGGAGTGTTCTGATGAGCTCTTCCAATTGGTCCCACCTTCTCCCTTCCTCTACAGGACTACACGTGCTGGCCTGAGGAGTCACCGTTTGTGCGTCGAAAATATACGTACCCGAACTAAACGGTTTGGCTCTTCTTTCTTGTGCCGATCGGTAAAAGCCTGGAATTCTCTACCAGCGCACGTGTTTCCTTCCCACTATGATCCCGGGTCTTTTAAGCGGGGCGTGAAAAAGCATCTCACCAGGCCGCCATAGTGTGGGTCACCATGCTGCATTGACTACACATGCAATGAGGATGGTGACCACCACTCTTTGACTCCACCTATTGCTTTCCATCAGGCAAAGTGGAGTCACTATGGTAGGCTAATATAAAAAAAAAAAAAAAAAAAAAAAAAAGCTTTGTATCTTAGCTTTGTAGCTTTTAACCCACAACCTCATGATTGAAAGATGGATGCTAATGCCCTTATACTCCTTTTAAATCTATCGGTTACAAGTTTGTCATTACTGTATTATTTGATGGTGTGATATTTCCATGTACACCTCATGGAAGAATAGGTATTATGACCCTCCAACACAAAGGGAGGATCCTTCAACCAGGCGAGGTGATCATGCCTAGCGAGCAGCGGCCCAACAGTTGATGTTAAGTACACAACAACACTATTAGTATACGACTATATATGTATGTTGTATACATACATATATAGTCGTATACTAATAGTGTTGTTGTATGTTTATGCTGTATGTGGAGATCACCACAAACTTAAGAAATAATTACCATTCAAAATATCAATCGATTTCAATGCATCTTAATAATGTTTATTAAATGAACCGTATCATATATCTGTTAATTCTCTACTAATAAAGTCATTTCTTCAAATTATATGAAACCAAACTTCATTACAAATCTTTTAATCAAAAATAAATAAATCATTTCACAAAATTTGTAGAAATCTCGTAACGTACACACAAAAAAATGGACTTATTGAAAACCTCCTACCTTTTGAAAATGATTAAAAGGAGAACTGTTCTTTATTGCACCTCGTGATTTTCGTAGACCGTAACTGGTAACACGAGCTAATTAGTTTGTGAAACTTCGGTAATAGCTCCGTTAAGTCTTGCACGGGTTCCGCTCATATGCATGATGACCTGCTAGAAAGGTTTGTGTATTTAATTACTTCTTACAGGAATAAAAATAACTGTCTAAATTTTTAATTTATTTCTAGAATAAAAGGCAGAGAGTAGGGTGTAACAGAATTTGCATTCAAAGTCAAATTACCTAATTCCGGAAAACTTTACATATTCCACACTCCATAGGAAAAATAAAATAGTAGAAGGATTTTTGGGTGAATTATATGAATATAATTACTCCTACTAAAACAAGGATGCTGGATTTTTTCAGGAGTATTTGGTGTCGGTAAAGGTACATATTTAATCAAAAAGCAAACCAACAGAACATGTGTCATTTGCCTTATTGTTTTTTTATGGTAACTTGACAATATTAAGACTAATAGTCATAATGCTTAGTTTTGAAGTTTTAAAATACTATTTGCATTAACATTTTAAGTGAATTTAAAAGCAAAGTCCCATAAAAACTGTAGCAGCATCATCAAAAGACACCTTCCGTTAAGTATAACAAATTACAACAATACATCTTGTGCTCCCTTTTCTGCTTAATTAAATTGCTAGTGTATAAATAACCTGCAGAAAATTTTGTGGAGGCTTAATGAAGAAGCTGTATTAAATAATTTTTCGATGTTGTCATACCCTGTGTAGATACTTAGCTTTTATATAAAAATAGCGGTTGCTTTCTTATTTATTACCATATTATTGTTTAGGATAATTGAACTAAATATTGCATAATATTCTACAAATTTAATAATTTATATTAACCATAAATTGTTAAGAAAAGGGGTTTTTAAGCTTATATTGTATATATACAAAATTAGCATATTCTATGAATCAATCACTCAATTAGCGTGCTGCAGTCAACGGCTGGACATACACATAGCTGTGTAATAGATCCATTCTATCACAGTTACCATCTTCATTCAATGAATACGTTTATACCATTTTGCGTAGCAACTAGTTTTTTTACCTACTCAAAAGTTCTGGCCGTGAAATGAACATGGCGGTACAAAATATAATAAATGAGATTGCTGGCGCAATCATACATAATTTAGGTCATGAACTCATATTCCGCTGTTTTATTCATGTAGACTAGTTAGGCGAGAAAATATTTTTCATACTAACTGTATTTTTGGTAAAACTTCTGAAATATTAATTGTGTTTACCCTTAAGTTTGCTGAAAACTGGAGTGGATGCTAGAGACTGGACGTATACTTCTTTGAAAAAAAAAAAGATGTACCGATAAAATATCTACGAAGTTCATTATAATATATTAATTTGGATATTTTAAAAAGCCCAATAAGTATTAGAAGAAATCTGGATGTAAAAATCGTTTTATTTTAATTCTAAAACGAAGTTATTATGACCTAAATACCATATTTATCTTCCTAAACAACAAAAGCCTAAGTTATATTAGAAAACAACTTTAAATAAGGTTGAGGTATAAAGATTCTATAAGAAAAACAATATCAGTTGGACCAGTTAATTCTCTCAATTTCCTATATCGAGTTTACGCTTAACAAGTTTCAATTCGCGGTGTATTGTTTGACAAAGAATATCAAGATGTATTTGGACGGCACAGTCCAATAAATAGGTTTAAGTTTAAGATGTTTACTTTTAATTTAAAAGTAATAATAAAAATATTCGCTAAAAGAAAGATAAAAAAAGAAGAGCTTCTTTACAAAACCCGTCAGATATGGTTTCTGGGAAATGCGAATTTATTAGTTTTTTTCATCCTTAATGAATTTATAATGGCATTCCAACTCACTACCACCATCCCTCTAATGGATTTTGTAAAATGCCATATAATTAATGTATATCTCTCATACGATTTCACTAGATTAAGCATAATCAAATGTATACCACTAACCACAAAGAGCAATATGTTATAATGAGTTTTTAAGTGATTAAAACCAATAAACTGGCAACCCAAGTGACGTAGTATATTTTTGATATTTTATATTTTTTGAAGTTATATGCTATATACACGATACGAGAGTAATATTTTCTCATAAAAGCGATAAGGCAACTAATGATGTAGTTAAGGCAACTTTTCTTAAGGGTATTCATACCATAATAAGAGGAAAATTTAAGTCACGAAACTTAAATATTCCTTTTTAAAAAATCTCCCGAAATACGAAAATGGTCCTTCTTTACACAGATTACCTTCGTTTGTTTTTCATTAGCATAGGATCTTTATCGCGAATAAAATCGGATAATTGACAAAATCATAGTAAATTATTTACACTCGTAATTATTCACAACCTTGCTGCCTGATCTTGGGTGTTGTATTCATTAATTTCTATAGAAGTGTGATACGTTTATAGTCCTTGAAATACCTAGTCTAAACCCTCTGGGACGAAAAGATATAGACCCCTCTATATACCATTTGCGGCTGACGTTTACCATCGTTAGGAGCGGGTTGACGTGGCGGTCACGCGTTTAATGATTATTCACTTTCCTTTATTACTTAGTCAATGAAAACGGGTTTAATTTAAAAGAAATATATGTTAAAAAGTCACATTTAATTACTAAAAAAATAAATTTATGGTCTAAGGATAATATCTCATTAAGTTCAATTTCCAAAATAGTTGAGTCCGTTTTGAAAATAAATTTATTCGAAATCATTTAAGAATTCACATAGACATTAATGGTCCTGGTTATTTGTTAGATATTGTTTGTTAATATTATATATGTATATGTATATTATTTGGTAACGGTATATCGTTAATAGATCTCGACCTTCGTATACATACAAGGCATTGCCAGTAAAACGAACAAAACACGTCCAAATTGAATACCACATCAATCTCTCAACATCACAAGTGATTATATGGCAAACTGCAAACTTTATTGAACGCGATAATTGAATATGAAAGTGGAAGCTACATCATATATCACCGTAAATCCGGACAGATGCCTCATGAACGTATAATTTAATCTAATACACTTCACGATTACTTTTGGCCTGGATTCTATTACCAAAAATTGAATTACATTGCCTACACTTCACTATCTAAGTGACTGACAATATTAACAGGTCTGCCTATATAGATAAACAGTTTCAATTACAATTTTAGGAAAAGTCGCTTAGTAGATATATACAAGGAGGTATATTAACAAGTCCAGGTTCTTCGCAGTTTCCTCTACATCAATAGATAGCATGTTGAATGTTAAATAAAATGAGTTTTTTTTCACACCACTCTCCTCATTTATTTAGGAAATTGATCTGACAAAAAACTATATGTATATGTAACTATATATATATGGATAGAGTGACATTTTTATCAACAGTTTCACGCACTCAACCACCATGCATTACAACCGCTCATGTCTTTATTAATGCTGTTAACATATTGTTCTACATATCTCCCTTTAATATGTACATACATATATAAGTATACCCAAGCATCAACATAAACATCAATTTTATGGTAACGAATGATTAGGAATATTTGAAAATTAAAACAACAAGAATACCGCATCATTACCATATCAACATATAAAACACATAATATGTAAGCTTACTTAAGTGAAAGTTGTTAAGCTGACCTATCTCAATATTCAAGTCTTTAAGTTTATAGCTCGCATTCATGACTGAACCTTTAGGTTGGTGGATGAACCGAGGCAAAGGGGTGAACGTACCAATGTGCAGTTATATACAGTAATATTCTTAAGTAGAATAAACTTGGTTACGAGCAGAAGTGACATTTTCTTTTAGTGCTGCATATACTTCTCGTATTTTACCAGCAAATTAAACGTAGTGTGTCTTTAAACTGAACTGTATTTTCAATTGTACAAATAAAATGGCTGAAGGTAGATGGAGTTCTGTTCTGTTCATCTTTAATAGTTTTTTTTAATGATATTTCTAAGAAAGATAATAATTATAGCGCGGTTTACGGTGAAGTATAATAAGACCACCTGGTAGAGTTGGTTTGGCCCCCAATCTCTACCAGATGCTCTCGTAAATGGTGACTAAGGGATCAGACTATTATCTATCAGACAGTTTGCATATAATCATACATTGCACTTTTGTCAGCAATAGGCTTGCCTCCTATTACGTTAGTGGTACTAAATGCTAATTGGCATAATGTTGGTGTTTAATCTGCCTACCCCTGTATGTACGTATTACTATAATATAGTTGAGTGAGTCCAGTGGAATTTACTATCCACTTTAGATAAACATTAAGTTGACTGATAGAAATCTATTCGCATTAAATATAAAAAAGCAAAACCCTCTCTACGAGTAAACAGAAAACTGCTTACTCGTAAAGAGAGTAATTAGTTATGTATTCCGATTTGATTGAAAAGGACTTCAACATCTTTTTTTTCTAAAATTATAACTTAAATTGTTTCTTCTCATACCTATATATTATTATTATCGGCTTAGAAAATTTATGCAATGAATTAAACCTAAAGTAGCGTAAGATTTTAGCCCGTTCAAAAGAGGAAATGTATAAAAAGAGTTAACGCTCTGCTTGTATTTTTCATTTTTATAAGCTAGAAGAAATAGTAGTTGACAACCAAAACTATTTTAAGAGTGTAAAATTATAGCGTGAAGTATATTTTGCGTTCAGTGTTCTCGTATTAGAGATTGCGGGGTTGTAGAGATATTGAGATGGATAGCTACTGTTCATAATCAATTTAGCTACTGGATGTCACAAATTGAGCACTCCTAAAAGTGTTGGCTGTAGTTCTGACCTTCCCTCCTTTTTACTTATTCTTTAATACACGTGTGTTGAGAACTGTAGCAATTCTCTCGCTATACCCCGAGATAAAGAAAACGTAAACCAGTAAGAAACAACGTTTAACAAAATAACGTTTGCTATTAAATAATATTTTTTCTTGTTAAGGCATTTAATGTAAAATTTGGTCTTCTCGCCGCTTGTTCAAGTTATGTTTTAATATAAGTGTTATTGTGTTTTCATGACTGACTTTACCTGGCTAGATACTTAGTTTATGATGAACTCTTGGTATAATAATAACTTGACACATCTCACACACGGCCACCTGATCTCAAACTAAGCAGAGCTTGTACTATGGTAACCAGACAACTCATAAACATACTTATATTCTTCTAAATGCATACATATACTGGATTAATTACACCCAGACACAGAACAAATGATCACGCTCATCACACAAATATTTGTCCAGGGTGTGAATCGAACCCTTAGCAGTCAGGGTCACTAACCCCTTTTTTTTTATTTTTTTTTTATCGTGTGGAAACCCCCTCGGGCCGTCATCCCACCGGGGTTTTCGGTGAAACGGTGTGTCGGAATCGAACCGACTAAAACCACACAATGTGCCATTCTGCGCTTAAAATAGAAGGAATCCGGAAACAGCTTTATTAGGACATCCGGACCCCTATTAGCGCCTGCCCGCACTATGCGGGCACCACCTGCTAGAAACCTAGGGTAGAGGTCATCCTCACGGGCACGCTCCGCCACCTCCTTCTGCGAGATGACCTCCTCACAGAAGGTTGCGACCGCGGTAAAATTCCTGTCACTACCGGCCATGGAGCGTATGACGGCTGGTAATGACAGATCCTCTCCAATTACTGCAGTGAGGGCCCGACGCTGCGCCGCCCAAGATGGGCAATCCGCGAGCGTATGCTGGACCGAGTCCTCACTGCAGTCGCAGTGGTGGCAGACGGGGCTCAATTCCCTCCTTGCGACCGAGTGCAGGTACTTTCGAAAGAAAGGGTCCCGTGCTGCCGCCCCGCCGGCTGGAGCACCTCCACGGTGGATAAGCCAGCACGTGGAGCCTCCAGTCGGAACGACCAATGAGCCATCGTGGCTCGGCGAGCGGCCACACGCCACTCGCGTACCTCTTCGGGCGGGGGCCGATTGCCGCTACCCGCCCGGAAATCAGTTGTCCGCTGATAAACTTCGGCGAGCACTTCCGCCTCCAAATCCCACGGGGGAGTTTCGGCCAACGCACACGCCGCCTCCATCGACACGGTGCGGTGACCACGTATGGCTCTAACCGCCATTACCCTCTGAGGGCGCCAGAGGCGTGCCTTATTCTGGGCGGTCAGAGCCTCCGCCCACACCGGTGCACAATATAGTGCCATTGACCGGACTACCCCCGTGTACAGCCGTGTACACCCAGGTTGGCCAAGAACTTTGGAGCCAGCTGCAGAAAGTGCTCATCGAAGCGCCATCTTCCGTCGAGGATCAGGCCCAGATAGCGTATGTGGGCCCGAACCGGTACGCGGATCGAGTTGACCAATATGGCGCGCCAGCCTCGACGGGGCCCATGAAATAGAAGGGCCTCCGTCTTATCCAGGGGGGTGGCCCTGGATAAGACGGAGGCAAGCCGATCCACCCGACCACCAGTGAGGCTCCTCTGGTGGCCAAGCGTGCCGCCTCTTGAAAGTTCACCCCCCGGGCTGTGACCAGAGTGTCATCGGCGTAACATATTACGCCCAGCCCAGGGGGGAAGTCACCTCGAAGGGCCCAGTCGTACCCCATGTTCCACAGGAGTGGTCCAAGGACAGAACCCTTGCGACCTCTTGCGACTCAACCGCACGACATGGGACGACGACTCAGATTTCCAACTCGCTCCTCGTACATGACGGTACGCTCCTCTAAATAGTCTGCCACTAGTCGCACCAGGTACTGTGGCACTCCGTGATATCGGAGCGCTTCCCTTATGCAACTGAATGGCAGACCAATAGTACGCCGCCACAGCTCACCGCCTCTTCGGTCACGGCTCTCAGACGCAATACAGCTCCGATCGTGAACGACCCGCTCGGAAACCGAATTTGGCGTCCGACAAATCGGCGCCAACCTCATTCAGGTGCCGGACGATGCGGGCAGAGAGTACCCTCTCAAACAGTTTACAAGCCTCGTCCAGCAGCACAATGGGTCTGTAGGCCGCGACCGAGTCGGCAGGCCGTCCCGGCTTCCTTAAACACCAGCACCAGCACCAACCAGCTTCTCGCTTTTCCAGCAATCAGGGAAGCGCCCGGACACTAGACTTGCGTCGAACACCACCCTGAGATGGTCTGCCATGTGGTCAAGGGCCAGGGCCAACACTCGGGCAGGAATCCTGTCTGGCCCAGGGGCGGTGTTCTTGGAGAGGATCCGTAGAACCGCTGCCCCTATCTCCGCCTCCGTGACGGGTGGAACATCCTCCACTTCCAACTTCCCGGTATCTCTAGCCAATGGGGCCAATGGGGCGGAAAAAGATCCTCAACCACTTCCTGCAGGAAGCTGGGCATGAGAGTCTCCGTAAGGGGGGGGGGGGGGCAGCGTGCGGAGCTTTTGTTGCGCCGCACGATAAGGGGTCACGATCGAGACCCTCCAGCATCTCCTTTCTTTTCTCCTCTTTGGCGCGGCAAATGGCCAGCTTCAGAGTCTTCCGGGCCTCTCGTTACTCCTCTTGAAGCCGGTCCTCTTCCCCTTCTTCACGGCGACGCCGCCGGCTGGGGTCCTGGGTACGGGAGAGCTCAAATCGGATATAAAGGTGATTCGAGAGCGTCTCAACCTGTTCCAGGCAATCCCTTACTCTTGCGGCAAGAGCAGGGGTAGCAAACGAAAGGTCCACTATCGACCCCCCCTGCTGTCGCACGCACGTGTTGGTGGAGCCTCTGTTTAGGAGACAGAGGCCCACCGAAGTTGCCCACTCTTGTACAGCGTCGCCCCTTGCGTCCGTCCTGGGGAGCCCCACGCAACGGACTTAGCGTTGAAGTCCCCCAACACTAGAACATGCCCAGACGCTAGTCGCCGTATCGAGGTTTTACAGGTTATTGAGAAAAACCTTGAAATCGCTCAGACTTCGGTTGGGGGAGAAGTAGATACCATATATGGTGATCCCTCCCCACTCAGCGGCAACATATCCAGTAACCTTGTCTCTTAACGCGCAAGGGCGGGGAATGAGCCGCTGTGAAGCCGACGACTGCCTCGGAGCCGTCCCGGTCACACAGCCAGTTTAGACGGGGAGGAACGTAATAAGGCTCCGCAGCTATGGCGACACCACCGACCACTCCGCCATGGTTTGCAGGAAGAGGTCCTGCGTACCGGCACAGTGGTTTAGGTTCGTCTGGACAAGGAGGCTGGAGACTTGGTCCATTACTGAACCGTCTCTATAGCCAGCCTCCATGGGCAACGGTGAAGACGCACGATTGGCATCTGAGGCTGTCTGGGTCGACTGACTAGCCCCAGAGGCTTGCAGCCTCCCTGTCCCACCTGGTGATTGGCGGGTAAATTAAACGCTGAACACGCCGGGCAGTGAGGAGCGGCAGAACACTCGGCCGCCTTGTGCCCTCATCGACCGCAGCGGAAGCAAAGTCCACTGCAGTCGAAACAACTTCCATACTTGATGCGGGTGTGTCCCGACGCCAAACACTTATAACACCTCATCGGTCTTGCCGCCAGTATTGTAATTTTGGCGTTTACAAAGCCGATGAGGATTCTCCCAGAGTCGCCTAACATTTTAGCGGCAGCCACAGGACAGATGACCCACACTGTGCCAAGACCTCCTTTTCCTGGACGGATGGCGCCGATCCTAATGTTGTCCGAGGTAAAACCCGCTTTCTGTTGGATTGCCACTCGAACGTCGTCAATCGTTACTGAGTCGTCCAGGCCTGATATGCGTATCTCAGCGCATTTGGTGGGCCTGGCGATTCGTACGCCATCCGTCTCTGAAAAGACTCCCCGCAGCTTCTCATCCAATATGTCTGCCGTCTTCGCGCCGTCAGCCCCAGGGAACTCGAGAATTCGAGCCCCTGTCTGGGCGAGGCGTAACCGAGCACCTGCACTACCGACTTCAGAAGTGAGACAGTCCCGGGCCCTCTTAAAGACGGCAGCATAAGAAAGGCCGTTATTTGCACCCTCCGGCATAACTGTTATTACTACAGCTGCCGTTTTCGGAGGTTGAAGTTTCCGCGTTTTTTTTTGTCTTCGACGTTCCTATACTAGCAGAACCAGTAAGCCACCCGCGAAGGGCAGTGGCATCGGCACCGATGCGACTTTCGGCTTGTTTGTGGCGAGTGGTGGCCGTATTGTAGGTGTTGGAGGCAGCCTCGCCTCAAGTCCTGCAAGGCGACCGTCTATCACATGCCATACTGCGTCTATAATTGTACGTAACTGGGCATCAGGAACGGGGGAGGGGGAGGTTGAGGCAGCAGATTGCTTAGCATTTCGGTTCAGCTGGTCAGTAGTATGAGGGCGCGCCCCCGCCCGGAATTGGGCGAACTGGGCACTCAGCTCAGCAACCTGCTCTGTCAGTCGTTTGTTCGCCGCCGTAAGGCGATCATTCGCTTCTTGGAGATGCGAAACATTATCAATAAGGCCCTTCATGGCCTCCGACACGGCGCAGGAGGAGTCCTTCAGGGCCCTCACAAAAGAGCCCTTCAGGTTTGTAGACTTGGTGGCCACTTTCTGGATGATGGCCACCGCCACACTAGTTCTCTCTTTCAAAGCCACTGGTGTAGGAGGGACAGAACCCCGTTCCGCCGGCGGACGGATTTTAAGGAGGAGATCCGCGATCTCCTCCTCCGCAATGATTTCACCCTCTGCTCTTCCCTGTGCATAGCCTTGTGCCCTCGAAAAGACTGAACCGGTCGAAGCCGAGATCGGCGTGCGTGACCTCCCACGCCTGCTGCTCGGCACTTTCGGCGGCATGTCGTGCGACGTGTCACCATCTTCATCTCGTCCACGCTTGCGACACTCTATGTCGCGGGGTTCCACTTCCATCTCTTCGGCCGAGTCCGCCGCCGAACTGGCGGCTCGTGAACGAACTCGTTCCGACTTTCTTCTGCTCCCAGAAGTCAGACTGACTTCTGAGAGCACCTTCGAGATAGGCGTTCCAGTCAAAATCTCTTCGTCGTTGGACGAGATTTCATCCGACTTCTTGACCTTCTCCTTTCTCTTACATTTCTCCTTCTTAGCATCATTATTTTTATTTTTTATTTTTAAATTGAGAGACTCCATAATATAACCTACGAGTAGGGGAGAAGTAGTGCGCTCGCGACTGAACCACCTATCTGCCATGCATCCCATGGTCACGCACCAGAACACGAGATTCAGGGTAATTTTTATAGAGGTTTTCTTCCTCGCAGTCCGGGGGGCTAAGCCAATACCCTCGCCCCCGATTGGAGCCGCTAGACTCCTTTCGGGATTACGATATGCCGACGGTGGCATTGAGACAAAATCTCCAAATGCATGCTCGGTGGCAGTGTGAGTGCACGCCGAGCCCGTCCTCGTTTCTCCACTGAGGACAGCGGAGCAACTCTGAGTGACCCTCCTGGAAGGGTCCCACAGGATATCCTGTTTTGTCTGGAGTCTCCCCCTGGACCAATCCGGCATGAGTAGCTCTACCGGCACAGCCCCAGGGATCATTGAACCGCGCAAGCCCCCCCCACGACGACAACGTAAGGATAAAGTTGGGGGGTGGGTCACTAACCCCTAGACCAACATGTCAGTAAGTAGGGCGCTCATGATGTTACTAATTATCTAGCACTCTGTTACAATTTGAGTGATGCTTTTTGCGGATGTTGTTGGTAGTTAGGGGAGTGAAGTTAAGTCCGTATCGTTAGAAACAGACAGGTTTTGGATATGTAAGCATATATATTGAAATATATATGCTTACATATCCATAGGTAGTATTTTGTTTTTTAGTATTAATCAATTATTGAATAATTGATAAAATCTACTCAGTGTTGCATGAGTGCGTGAGAAATTAAATATTGCCGATATACCTAATTATTTTAATAACTAATTCTGTTAACGAGTTCATATTAATAAATTCAATGAAGTATTAAGACGTAAGTTTCCAATATCGATGTCCCGAAGAGCTTTCTACAAAACTTTTAAGCTTTTATCCAGTCTTTTTTAGTCGGCATTTTCTTCAAAGGCTGTATTACTTCCAATGGCAGTACCGTGCGATCAAGGAGGTACTAAAGTGCTTTGAAGTTTGTGCTTTGTGCTTTTGTGCGTTCTTGGATAAATTGATATGGAACCGCGAACCGGTTAAAGGTATTTCAAAGGGATTTCTAGCATCTATTGTGGCATATACCTGTTGTATAAGTATAGTAAAAAATTGCGATCAAGCTCTTTTTGGAAATGAACGGTTAAATCGTATATATAAATTGTACATTTTACATGACATGTTTTTACACTTGCTCTATAGTGATATAACTTGTATACACAAATTAACACACTATATCTTCGCAGGCATAGCCACAGGTTTTTGTTCATGAAATAGGGGGCAAATGAGCAGACGGGTTACTTGATAGTAGCCACCACCACCATCGCCCATGGACTCAAGAGTTCCAAATGCGTAACCGGCCCTTTAGGCGGGAGTACGCTCTTTTCTTGAAGGTTTGAAGGTCAAGTCGGTCCGGAAATGACAGCAATTTGTTCCACAGGCTGGTTATGGGAGGCAAAAGCTTCTGGAGAAGTACACAGTGGTGGAGTGCCAATCATCCAGGTGGTGGAGATGGAAATTATGTCGCGTAGGATGATGGTGGAGACCTGCGACACGTTTAAGTCCGAACAATTCCTCTGAACACTCCCATGATACAAGAGATAGAGAATGCTGACTGAAGCTACATCTCTACGCAGCGCCAAGGTATCAAGGCGATCAGAAATATCTTGGCAATCAATGGTGCAATTTGCTCTCGAAGCTGGTACTAGGGTGCCTCTGCATAGAGATGAGTACAGTATTCCGTATGCGGCCGAACCTGCGCATTATGAAATTGTGAAAAAAACTGAAACTTTTTCTAAAAACGTTTCGATTTCAGACACGAGTTTGGATCATCTCTCTATGATGTTTACCCGGAAATGTTAGCACAGCTGATGTAAAGGGCATCACTAGTGCTATCGTCCGCAAAGCAATGGATGCTGCTAATCTGCAGCATATCATTAACAAAATAGCGTGGGTGATAGCACATAGCCTTGTGGGACACCACCAATAACAGACTTGGAATCGGAGCATTCACCGTCAACAACGACCTTGATGCTTCTGTCTGTGAGAAAACCGGTGATCCAGTGTCACAGTTTGTCGGGCAGCCCATATGAAAGAAGCTTCGTAAATAAACATTTTTATATATTTATCTATAACTCAATACAAGTGCACATATTGCAATAGGTAAAGTACGTGGTAGAGCCATGCTTAGGCACGAATGGGCCGGCTCGACCGGTGCGATACCACGGCTTCACAGAAAACCGGTTGTGAAGTAAAGCTTGCGTAGCATTTCCCCGAAATGAGTGAGGTCTCCGGAGGCCCAAAACCCCCCACCCCCCCTAATGATAGCGCTGTTAACAAAAAAGATACCCCAGGGGGGTACCAGCGCTAGCGTTGGAGAATCACCCCTTGGACGTCCACCCTCAGAGTCCACATCTCAAAATCTGCTCGGGGCAAGAGAAGGCATACCATGGCACCCCCTGTCACGTTTACCATGGATTTTTGTAACATCAGGGGCTTACATTCTAACCTCGACCTGTCCACCACCACCTTGAGACAGCAAAGCCGGCCTTGCTCTTTTTAACCGAGACGCAGATATCATCTCCAGCGGACATATCCTACCTCTGCTACCCTGGGTACGGACTGGAACACTCCTTTATTCCTAAGGCTGGTGTATCCGTGTACGTTAGAGATGATATCACTTCTCACCGCCTCGGCAATCTTGAAGGTAGGGACCTCTCCATCTTATGGCTACGTGTAGACTGCGACGACCATCCCCGCATCTACGTATGCCTCTACAGGTCCCATAGCGGTGATGCCGAAACGGACCGACTCATCGACCACGTCCAAATGGCTACAGACTCAGTGCTCCAGCAGGTCCCTTCCGCTGAGATCGTGATTCTTGGCGACTTTAACGCCCATCACGCCGAATGGCTTGGTTCGCGCAAAACCGATCATGCGGGAAGATCTGTTCACGATTTCGCCTTGGCATATGGCTTGACGCAGCTGGTAGCAACGCCTACGTGAATCCCAGATGAATAAAGCCACGTGCCTTCACTGTTGGATCTTCTGCTGACCTTACATCCTGACGGCTACAAAGTATCCCTTGAGGCCCCTCTTGGCTCTTCGGACCATTGCCTGATTAGGAGTATGGGGCCACTCGTTCATTCGCTGCGGCCGCGAGTTACAGGCAGTCGCCGCGTATGGCACTATAGGTCAGCAGACTGGGATGGAATGCGAACATTCTTTGTATCCTACCCATGGAGGCAGGTTTGCTTCTCGCCGGATGATCCCCCAATGCCGACTCTGTAGCGGATGTTGTGCTTCAGGGTATGGAACTTTTCATTCCATTCTCCCTGATTACCACAGGTGGCAAGTCCCAGCCCTGGTTTGGTCGAACCTGCAAAGCGTCCCGCCGAAAGCAGGAATGTTACCAAGCATGGGCTAATGCAGCGACAGCACGGGATGTAAAGACCAGCACATTAAAGAAGCAATTTAACTTTGCCTCCAGGTCCCTCATAGAGTAATTGCTGGGGCGAAGTCGGCTCACATCGGCAGAATTGGCGAGAGACTAGTGAGTCTCCCTTCCGGAACTCGTACATTCTGGTCTCTTGCCAAGGCTGTCCAGGGGAACTTTTGTAAGCCATCCCTTCAACCTCTGCACATAGGAGATAATTCGTTGGCCCACGACGCTAAAAAAAAAGCCGATCTTCTGGGCGAACTCTTTGCGTCCAACTCGACCCTGGACGACGGGGGAACTGCACCGCCGACCATACCGCAGTACGAGAGCCGCATGCCGGAAGTCCGGTTTACACAAAGGGCAGTGCGTAAAGCGCTTCTTTCCCTCGACGTTCTTAAGTCTAGTGGGCCCGATAGAATCTCTCCTATCGTGCTGAAGACGTATGCTCCAGAGTTGGCACCGTTCTTAACGCGCCTTTATCGGCTTTCCTATTCTCTTGGCGTAGTCCCGAACTCATGCAAGACAGCTCTAGTGCACCCAATCCCTAAAAAAGGAGATCACTCGGATCCGTCCAACTACAGACCCATAGCCATCACCTCCTTGTTCTCCAAGATAATGGAATCCATTATTAACTGCCAGCTCCTCCGGTACTTAGAAGACCACCAGCTCCTCAATGATCAACAATACGACTTCCGTCGGGGTCGTTCAGCTGGTGATCTTCTTGTTTACTTGACTCACCGGTGGGCACAGGCGATCGAGACCAAGGGGGCAGCGTTGGCCGTTAGTTTGGACGTGGCGAAGGCCTTCGATCGGGTCTGGCACAAAGCGCTCCTTGCGAAGCTTCCTTCCTATGGGCTTCCCAAGAAACTGTGCAATTGGCTCACCAGTTTTCTCACAGACAGAACCATCAAGGTCGTTGTTGACGGTGCATGCTCCGACTCCAAGTCTGTTAATTCTGGTGTCCCACAAGGCTGTGTGCTGTCACCCACGCTGTTTCTTCTGCATATCAATGACATGCTGCAGATTAGCAGCATCCATTGCTATTCAGACGATAGCACGAGTTATCCCCTTTACACCGGCCGCGCTAACATTTCTCGGGTAAACGTCATCGAAAGCCGATCCATACTTGTGTCTGAAATCGAAACTTCTTTATCAAAAGTTTCAGATTGGGGTCGACTTAACCTAGTCCAGTTTAACCCCACGAAGACACAGGTTTGCGCGTTTACCGCTAAAAAGATGCCATTGGTCGTATCACCTCAATTTGAGAGCACTTCCCTAACTACGTCACCCAGTATCGGAATCCTTGGCGTCGATATATCAAGCGAAGCCCAGTTTCGCGGTCACTTAGAGAGTAAGGCCATATTAGCCTCGAAGAAGCTTGGTGTGCTAAACAGATCGAGATAGTATTTTACTCCGGCCCACCGCCTGCAACTTTATAAGGCGCAGGTTCGGCTGCACATAAAATACTGTTCTCATCTCTATGCAGGTGAACCCCAGTACCAACTTCTCCCTCTTGACCGCATTCAACGGAGAGCGACTCGCATCATAGACTGCCAAGATATTTCTGATCGACTTGACACCTTGGCGTTGCGTAAAGATGTAGCTTCACTCTGCATCCTCTATCGCTTGTGTCATGGGGAGTGTTCAGAGGAATTGTTCGGACTTATACCGGCTGCTGGTTTCCGCCATCGTCCTACGTGACGAAATATCCATCCCCATCACCTGGACGATTGGCACTCCACCACTGTGCGCTTATCCAGAAGCTTTTTGCCTCGCACAACCAGCTTATGGAACAAATTGTCGCTTGCCGTATTTTCGAACCGATACGACCTTCAAACCTTCAAGAAAAGAGCGTACTCCTACCTAAAAGGCCGGCAACGCACTTGTGACTCTTGAGTTGCGGGTGTCCTTGGGCGGCGGTAGTCATTTACCATCAGGAGACCCGTCTGCTCGTTTGCCCTATCGCATAAAAAAAAAGTCAATAATCTTAGATTCACGTAGCCAAGAATAAAAAAACTTGATTGATTATTTATTAGCCTTTACTCACAGTTTCACCTGCGTTTTTGTGGTCACTGCTCCGATTCTAAGGGTCACTGCGTGATGTTTTATAGCTTATTCCTTAATAAATAATCTATCAAACACAAAACAAACCATTTAAGTATGAGCCACAATGCATGAGATCAGCGCATTTAAACAACCCAACCTAAAATACTCTTCAGCTAGATTATATTAAAATAGTGTAAATAAAGTCTTTCAAATTATACCACATCCATTCCTAAACGCATTCACGTTTGTCGGACATGTAGCCCTAAGCTGAACACTGAGTGTTCTTTGCCGAGTTCTTTTAGAGCATACATATGTATGTGCAATTAAGACGTTTTTACATTTCTTTTTTGTTTGCATTTACAGTTGAATGAACTCTAGTGCATATTGTGTTTGGTTTGCTCAGTCTGTTTTATACCGGGTTTTACCAATTAAAGCTATAATACTATACTATTTATATGTTTTGAAAAAAATTATATATATAAAGTTTACCAATTTTTATATAAATCAAATTTATTGATATTTAACTTAACGCAAAGATGACCACAACAATTAATTTAATTTGTGAGAGACTTGTGTCTGAAATAGGAAGACGAGTTTCAAATTGCCAAGTGACTCTTGGACCAAACGTGCTCTTTGTTTTTGCTATGTGGTTGTATTACTTAAGTAGGTAATAATAAATACTGCAAATAAGGTTGTATTGGTCATAAATCCATTATATATATATATATATATATATATATATATTAAGAGGCATATAAAGGTAATATAGTTATAGAATTTAGAGTTATTTTTCTTAGGATTTGTAATTCCTTAGTAGTGTACCTGTAACAAAAAAGTTTATATTTAATATCATCTAAATAGCATGTAATAGACAAATTATAAAAAGCAGAAGAGGAGGATGAAAGTAGAAAAATAAATTTAACATTTTTAAAATTTTTCTTTTAAGAGCTTATAACTACATAGTAAAATGTAAACTTATCTGAAAGAAAGAAACAAGAAAATGCATTTATTTTGGGAAGTATCGAAATAGAAAAATATAGAATTAGAATAAAGAAAGAAAATGGAAAACAAACATAAAACGGCGACAAATTCATATTCATCACCTCTTGTTCCTCCTTACTTACTGAAATTGGTCAATGCTCAGCAGTTATGCAAGCAGCGCTTATTTTCAGTATATATAATAAAAAAGAAAATATTATAATTTTTGTAACTTTTGGCGTGTCTATCCAACGTATGCTACTGAGAAGCAAAATGCCTGATGTCCTTTGAAGCTGAGATAAAAAAAATTAAATTCTCAAAGAAAATAGTATTGCAAATTCCCCGGCGAGCAATTTAAATTTTTAGTTATCAAAAATGCATCTTTAAATAGGTCGCTTATCGCTTCTAGATGGAGGCGTATATATCGAAAGCAAAAAGATGTGCATATATAGCATTTGATGACTTGAAAACATGAAGTTGGTGCTTACGGTGTGAAAAGGAAAGTCTGGCTTGAAAGTGGCTGGCTTTCAAAAAGTAGGTTATCCATAGTTTGGTTAATTGTCTTTCCTCTAAAGTGACGCCATATGAAGCATTCGTGACATACGCGTTTAGCCAGCTTTTGACCATCCATAGGCCAGTAGCGCTCCCTTACCGAAGCCAGTAAAAGTTAGACGATTGTCAGCTTCTCGACGGCGTTTTTTGTCGTAGGGGTGTCGATACGACCTCCGACTCTAATTATCCCTTTTGAGTCTAGAAAAGGATAAAGAGAATTTTAAAGGCTTATTAGTAGTTAAATATTATAAGCAGGGTGTAACATACTTTCATCTCAGGCAAGTCAACTGGGACCGAAAATTTGTTGAAGGTGAAGATCCAACTTTGTTACCAACGTTCTCTATGTCAGCAGAGAATACAAAATTATGCTCACATATATAATCTTTTACGATCGATCCTATCAGGTTAGGTCATTTACTGATATTCCCGAAGCACTTTTAAGGCATTAAAAACGACGAGAATACTAGTTGACTCTTTGAATACATTAAGATGCGAAAGATAATAGCATTGTTTGACGCTAATTTAGTTAAGTGATCGAGAACTTCATTCTCATGTATGAAGTTGGTGTATGATTGTTTGGTATCAGATTATTCACAGAAACGAGTTTCTAAGCTTAGAGGACGCTTTTCAGCTACCCCTAAGGAATCGCCTAAAACAAAGGACTTCTCGGAGAGATAGTACAACACATCAGGGGTTACTGAAGTGTTAGCCAAGAAGTGTTGCTCACAGAGGATTTCTTCTTTACTGAGAGCTGTTGTTTGTCGGAAATTCTCAAGTTTCCAGAACTTTGACAGTTCATCATGTCGGTTTGGAGATGATTGTTAATTTACTATAAAATTACACATCAACTTTTTAGAGTCTTTCACAGGCTTTGAGTTAAATACCAGCAATAAGCCTAACAAGCTTAGAGCTTCGTTACATAGGAGTTTTTGGCAATAAGGAATGTTATTTTGAACCTATTAAGTCCCAGAAGAGTTCCATGCTAAGTAACTTATATGACGCGAATGATATGTACGTGTACTGTTCGTGTGAGTGCGTTCTCTTTTTGGGTGTGGAGTGTTTGGTCCGCAAACATCCATAAAGATTGAACAAAAATCTTAGGGAATTTTGACTATTACTTGACTTGTTAAGCAAGCAAGCATTACTTCACAACGGTTTTCTACGAGGTTGGGGTAACTGAACCTGTAAAAACTTACATATTGTATTTGTACATAAATTTAATTTAATAAATATAGCTCACAGTTGATGATCTACTAGATTACTGTACATATATTGCCGATTGTTTGCAATAGTAATGAAGTGGTAATATAATCTTGGCATTGCGAAAACATGGCTTAGGCATAATGGAAACCATGATTGTTATCGCGTAATCCGGGGTAAGGTACGAGTAACTATATTATTCTGCAGTGCTTATAGTGTTGTCTAATAATGGAATAATATAGTATTGTTTATTGCCTAACAGAGTATGTAAGGAAGTAGGTATAAAAGCTACATCTCAACTTAGGACAAATGAAGTCAAACAGATGGACCAAAAAATGCTTACCGCTTAAGTAATAGCGATTTAAGTATTGGTAAAATACCTCTCATTTATCAATTTGGTTAAAATACCTCTCATTTATCGGTTTGGTGCTCGTGGAAGCTAAATGTAACATCTAGTCTTTTATTCATAATTATATAAACTACTCTAATAGCACGTCAATTCAGTTACCTTTTTGTTGGAATATTATATTAATATCGCTTATTTTAACAAAAGAGGACAATGCTGAGCTAACGATAATTTTATGCTCATGGAGAGGTTTCTTTACAACACGCTTTTATTAGCTTCTTACGTATGTGTGTCAGTATGTAATGGAAACTTTGAACATGAATTTGTCCCCCCTTCAAAACGTTGGATTAACTCAATTTTGGCATACTTATCAGGGACAGATATTTGTTTTCGTAAAAACTGGTAGTGTCTCTGCGCCAAGACGAAGAAGGGAAACTACCAGGCGCGCCGATCACCTATTTCTCGCATAAATTACAAACTTTGAATAAGATGAATAAAGAAAAAGAAACACGCTTTTATAGAAAATTCAACTAAAAAATGAAAAATAAATAATATTAAAAAAAAAACCGCTTTTGCAGAAAACCAAACTAAAAACCTCTGAATATTGAATGAATATTCTCCAAATTTTACAATCCAATACCCAAAAGTGCGCGAATGACGGCATCGGCTTGCCCCATATTGCAGTAAATAGGGCTATTTACTACTTTAAATGTATTTTTACAACTGAGTTTTTTTACTTCACTTTAAGTATTAACCTTTTAAATAATAACTTGCCTTTGCTTAACATATTTTTCAAATTCATTTTGAGCCGAAACATATTCCCTATGACCGAAAATAAATTAGTTTTAATAATATTTTTGTATACTCCAAATCAAAGCATGCATGTTCCGTTTCAATAAATTTGTACATACATACGGCAGAGGCGTAAATAACGATCACATTTTGCCAATTATAATTTAGTAATATTTGCGTAATTGGGGGCAGGCATATATTGTCGTCATGCAGGAACTTTTGGGGATTAGCTGGTCAAATTTGGAGCATGTTTATAGAAGAGAGGGGATAGGAAGGAAAGGGACATTGCATATACAGACAAAAAGCAAGTCAGGGTTGCATACTGGCTCTCCCACGTTAAAATTATTTGTTCACTTTTTATGTACGTAATTAAAATTGTATCTTGAGTGGAGAAAACAATTAATAACTTATTAGAATATTTTATTACTTCTACTTTCTTCGATTAACTCAGGGTAACATTAAAAGCAAGTTGATTTTTAGCAACTTTTCGAGTTTGGTTTTTCGAGTTAAGAAGATTTTTTCTTTTTATATAGATAACTTATCTGATATTAAAATGTAAAACTTAAGAGTTGCTTTATTTTTGTTTCCTTCCTGAAAAATCTGTATTCCTTAAAAGTTTTTTAGTAGCAAGTTTTTAAGCCTCATTTATCGATTATTCTTTTTCAAGCAATTCTTATACCAACACTTTTTGTTTCTCACAAGTCTCATGTTGAACTCGCTGTACTTAATAGAATTCCGTACAAAATATGTTGAAACCTAAAAACCTGCAAAAGACTACCTAAACCTGATAATAATTAGGTGCTATTGCAGTAACGTAACGATAATATTTCTAAACTGCTTTTAAAGTAACCCTCGACACTGACGATCGATGCTTGATACTCGATAGTACCACGGCTATGTTAGCTAATCCACAAGTTGGACGTCATTCTTATCCAGACAAAAATAAAGGGAAGTTATTGTAAACACGAATTTATTCGTAGGCCATGGAGTTAACCAAGACATTTAAATAAGTAACAAACTACATTCATCTGAATGTGTAATTGCATTGAATGCAAAAAAAAAAAACATTTAATGTTGACTGTCAATAACGCACTTACATATGTTTTCTTAGCATTTATAAAGTTATATTAATGAATTTTAGTCTACAGTATAATCTCCTGTTACTTCTTTTAACAACTAATACTGACTCTGATCTGACTAGCTTGTTGGTTTAGCGGTTAGTGACACTGTCTGCTGATCCAGAAGTTGTGATCCGATTCCCCCACGGGACGGAAATTTTTGTGGTCCACATTTTTTTTCTCGAGTCTAGGTGCTTATTGTGGCCATTGCTTATATGTTTTAAGAGTCCCCTGCGACACAGGAATAATTCATATCGCGGGAGTTGTTTTTTTTTTTTTTTTTAGAAAATATGTGACAGTAATCTTTTTTCAGCAATTACATTCGAAGAATGTTATGCATACATATTACTTGTTTAATTACTGTTATGTTAGACATAAGGAGGCTGTGTACTAAAGTGTCATTATGCTGTTAGTGTGTTTATTAAAATAAATTAAATAATATTAACAGTTACAAAATTTGTTTGATTTCATCAACATTAAATCTTCTAGGTCTATAAACAAAATGAGTTTCTTACATTTATTTATATTATTCATCCTAAAAGTACATGACGGTGATATAATAAATAATGGAGGAACAAAAAAAACTTTTATGGTCTGGTTTATTAAATTAATTATCTACTTCCTTTCGTAGTACTACATATTATCAAATCGTTTCGTTCCATCAAAAGAACGGTAGACTGTTTGGCCACCTTCAGTTAAAAAGGACAAAATTCCTGTCTGTTAGAACCCAAAGATTAAAGCATCGTCACGCAATAAAGGCTATCACACATTGTCACCACAAAATTAAATTAATTTTCGTTGAACGCTTAACCACAAAGGGTCTCTTATTAAATTTTAGAAAACAATGTGTATAGTAGTATACTATTAAAGAATATGCAAACAAGTTACCCGAAGGTTTCGTTTATATAAAATGTTTGTGAAATATTAATGAATTTGGCAGCGCTGTTTTTTTTGCTTCTGTGATGTATGGCCATGATATTTTGATTCTAAGATCACACTGAACTATGATAGATGGCATTCACTGAATAAGCATGGAGTTAGACATAATTTATTTAAAAAGTGAGGCACTGATGACTTTTGTGAAAATGATACAAGAAGTAAATTTTAATACATGATAATTTATTATACATATTTATTAACTTAATTGAAAGGAATATGTTGATACATAAAATAATAAATATTTGTGTGAAGTTGTAATAGAGTGAAACGGGTGTAAAATTTACTTCAAGTGTTCGTTTAAAAATGTTTTAACTTGATGGAAAATGTATAAAAAAGACAATATTTCTTATATCTGAAAATATATCTAAGTAACCATTCCCCTATACATATAATTTAAACCACTATATTTAAACTACTCCACTCTTAAATTTAAAAGATCCTCTTCAAGAAAGTGGATTTGTATTAATGCTCACTAATAAAATAAAAAACAAGTCAGGTTAGTTTCATAGTTAAATATATATGGAATGTTAAAAATATTAATTCTAAGTGGAATTTACGAAATTTCTTAAAGTAAGCTGGATACGTTTAAAGTGTGGAGAACTACATATATTAAAAGCGCAACTTTGAAATAAAGTTGGTAACATAGTGTTCTAGTTTCAACTTTTACTGCGAGAAAAGAGCGCTAACTTTTGGTATCTTTTTTAACTTAGGAGCAAGTTAGAAGCGAACGAATCCAAATGAAATCGAATGAAAAAAGAATAAAAACTATCAGACGAGCAATATAATTAAAAATCCTATTCGAATCTTAACGTAGCTGTAGATTGTTAAGTACTACTCAAGAAGCATGATGGAACCGTTTATAACTTCTCATTTACTTTTAATGTACCTGCATTCTACATATTTAATTTAACGTGACATCGCACCAGCCATAACACAAGTGAGATCTTGCCGTGGGCACCAGAGTTCAATGAAACACTAAACTTTATTTAAGATAATTATTTTGGAAGACCTTTGCTTTTGTGCTAATGTACTGTTATTGTAATTATATTATTTTTCCTCTTCTTTTTCAGTCTCCCAATATATATTGTAATTTAAATCCAATCTATAAACCACTAGCCATTATATAAATAGTCATTATATTAATTTTTGTATAGAATAATGATAACAGTATTCATTTTAATTAACCTGTTTTCATATTAATTACGAAAAAAATAAAATATATAAAAAAATCATCCACCGGCATTATCATAATTCACATTCACACGGTAGTTGCCTATAATTTCAAATTTATTTATCTTGATTTTACGTCAAAACAGCAGGCTCTACAAAACGTATTCTAACACTCTGCTCTATTTTAGTCGATACCTGTTAACGTTTTGTTTACCATTATATCTTTCAGAAAGGTGTGGTTATATACAACTTTTTTCAATATGCTATTAAAGCGCTATTTTCAGTTTTATCAACAACTCGCAATATTTGCTAATAATTTTCCAAATTCAGTTCCTCCAAAATACTTTCAACGTACTCGTATACCAGTATCTAATCAAAGTGGGACTTGCACAATCGAGACATCCATCTAAAAGATATCATCGGCTAGGTACTTCTATAGAATGGCGTCAATTAAGTTACCTACATTTACTATGCAACATCAAAGCCGAATCTGTGTTTATTATATCAAAGCTAATGTGCGAGGAATTGAATCACATACGCTATCAATCGCTCGTCAAGAGATTTTCTGTAAAAGTAGAATGAATTCTAAGGCAAGTCCATGAACCACATAAGATGGCTTTCGTCCTGTTGCGACTATTGAACATGTATTGTTCCCTAACGTTGCGCCTGTACCCGATGCTACCTCACATGCTTTCTTTGTAACTTAATAGAACATTTCCAAATAAAATTACAAACTAGGCTAAAAAGTATTAGAAACATATTAAACTAAAAAGTCATTATATATGCATACATTAACTATGTATGCGTGAGATTACGTAACAAATCGATATTATAAGTGGCAACAAGACCTTTTTAATTATTTCAAATAAATTCAAAGTAAAAATTTCAATACTAAGTAAACACCTACATTTTAATTACGTGTGTACGTGTGAAAGTATTATTTATTTACTTAGTAGTGGAATATGAAATTATGAACTATGCTGTTTATCCTTTTGATAAATAATTTGTTAAAAATAAAAATAAAAAATAACAATCCTTACCTATTTCAGTGATTTCAGTCATATTATCGAGAGATAACGTCTGATAGAGAGAAATAACGTACATTGGGGCATGGCGGAATACCCAGCTGCGGCAGTGCTTGCTTGCTTTGCTTGAAGTTTATCGTCGGACGGCTGGGTTTCGGGTGGGGAGAGGCAGTCGGCCTCCTCCTAAAGATGTGCATGAATAGCGTGAAGCCGCCCGACGAGCCACGATGGCTCGTTGGTCGTCCCAACTGGAGGCTCCACGTGCTCGAGTGGGCAGGGACGCAGCATGGGACCCTTTCTTTTCGGTTGATGCAGGTGCTTTCCGGGCATGGCTGTTTTGGCAAGTAACTGCACATGGTTGCCAGGAGGGAATTGCAACTGCAGTGAGGACTCGGCCTGGCATACGATTGCAGCTTGCCCTGCTTGGATAACGCAGCGCCGCGGTCACACAAGGAGGCGGCGAAACGGGCCCGGAAGGAAAACCTCCACTCGGATCCTATTACAAGCCGGCCAACCGGGCTTCGGAGGCGCATTATCCAGCGCCTAATGCCGCCCCGAGTGTGGCCCTGCGTGGTCGGGACGGGTTTTTCCCTTACACACGCCAGGACGCCGCCTAACTGAGGTTTACCCGAAGCGCAGATTGGTCCGGATGTCCTACTAAAGTTGTTTCCGGTCTCCTCCTATATTAGGTGCAAGATGGTGTGGTTTTTGTCGGTTCAATTCCTACACACCGCCCCACTGTAAGCCCTGGTGGGGTGACGGCCCATGGGGGTTTCAAAACGCAAAAAAAAATTGCAGAATACCCAGCTTCTGCGAGGAGGTGATATCCTTAAAGGAAGCGGTGGAAAGTGAGGGATAACGCATGTAACGCACAGCGCTCTCTGCCCACAGACGGGGCACCGGGTGCCGGAGGGCATTCGTCGATCTCCGGCCACCTCAGGAGGAGGCCTGTGGGTGGCGATTTTGTGGAACTCGTCATCCGAACAGTGAAGAGACCTTTCTAGTGTGAGACGGGTCAATGCTTGTCGGAGGTGGCGGAAGAATACAATTGTGATTCTCCAAGATCATTAAAAGGGAGAGGAACACCGAGGTGGTTTTTAGTCGGTAAGAGTCCGACAGACCCCTTCGCTCTCCCCAATGGGCGACATCCACGTGGACCTTCCACCCCGTGAATAAAAAAAAAACATTGTTGCATAGTGTACAATGTGTACATAGTTCTTGCAGGTTTCTGTGTTTCTTCTATGTTTCATTGTGTAACTAACTATTTTTAATCTACTAAGCAATGATTCGGTTTTTCAAGCTGAGGTAATATCGTTATTGCATAACATAATACCAAAATTTTAGGATCTCAGGGTTTGTAACATATTGTACATAACAAACTCATAAAAATTTAATTAATGAATGATTTACAGCACTCCAGGTATAATAATAAAATAAAAATACAACATATTTGTAGACCTACCTCATCGTTTCAAATTGATATCCTCAGACCTAACTTAGTAAATATATTTCAAAATACGTTTTCAAAGACTTTTTTACTCAATCTTAACTCACCATTTTGTTTTTAAAAATTCAGAAACATCGCGACACACACATCGAAAGCAAAAAGAGACTCACATATTGTAAGGCATTCGAAAGATTCAAATGTAAACATAGCATTCTTTGGTTCGTAGAAACAAGCGATCTATCAAACGAGGTTTGAAAGGAGGTAGAAAGCATTTTGTGCCTAACGCAGCGATAACGACACGAGGCTATTGTTTTTTGACTACAATAGAAAGTGCTTATTATAACAGTTTTGCTATTATCTGAAAAATATTATTATGCCATATATTTTTATATTGTTTGTAAACAAAAATGTTATAATTTGTATACATTTTTAAATTAACTTTGGGTACTGGGACCTCCTAAATCAGAATTTATTAAATTATATATATTTACATGAAATTCTATTATCTATCTTATTCTGGCGTACCTAGAAATGTACCTCTTGTTCAAAAGAAAGGTTGGTAACTATTTCTTTCAAAGCACAGCTCAACAGTAATTTCTCGGACGTGTTTACTGATTGCAGTGTATTCATACATTAGAGGTAGTTCGGGTTAGTTGCTGCTTTAATTCATGTTCCTTTAATTACGAGGAAATGAAATGCACAAGTAATATGTCTTTATTGAAAAATCTAATAGTAGATCTTTACTATTAGAGAGAGAGAACCCCTATTATTTAAAATGTTGCCACACAATATCGAATAAGACAGTACCAAACTTTAAATAATGTTTCACGGTCCCGTATAATATAAATGCATTTCGTCTTGAAGTTACAGTGAAATCCCATCTCTGCTTTTACTCAGATTTCTTACTTAAAGCCGATATATTGTATTCTCCTCTAAATTTAACAAAGCTTTACCAAACTTTCAATCTGAGAGTTTACAATCTCATCATTGTTGAGAGAATAAATAATGATTACGTTTCAAACATTTTAAGATTACATAGATCATTTCCAGTTTATTTAAATAGTAATTTAAGGTAAATTCATAAGTTTTTAGTTTCAAGTTATTTTACTTAAGTGTTACTTAATAAGGCGAAGTGGTTAGCAATTTCTCGTACCTTTTCTCTACTAAATGAACCCACCTTTGTCACTAGACAAAGTAAAACTATTATCGAAATAGCTCAGGCCCTAGAAAAAGTATCTACTTATATATCTAACTATTACAGACGATTACAGATGAATAATTTTCAACATGGAGGTACATATATCCGCACTCTCTCCTACAAAGAAAGCCAGCAAGACAGGCTATATCCTATGGACAATAGAGTTGCACCTAAAAGAAAGGAAACTAAAAGCTTAAAGCTAAAAGCTATAAAAGAGAGATTAGTAGGCATAAAAATATGTTGAAAAACTGGTAATGAAAATTCATGATAATATGTCTCACTGTAACCATACCGCATGTGATCTTACCGAAGGCCATACAAATAGGCTAAAAGATGGTGGGGACCTGAACTGAATAGGCTCAGAACCCAGAGAAGAAGACTTCTAAATCGTGCAATAAACACGAGCAAATAATGTGACTGGGATCAATAAAAACACAAAAAGTCAAGAAACGCATTCGATTCTGAAGATCTGAAAGCTGGCGTAAGTACAATAGATTGGAAAACCAACAACAGGCAAATAGGGTAAGAAAAATGCTCTCTAACCAATCTCGACTAACTCTAGGTTCCCTACGAAAACAAAGTTGCTTTCGACAAAACAAAGTTCAAAATTAAAGCTGCACTTGAAAATAGAGGTTTGTTAAACTTTAAAAAAATCAAGCAATATGATAAGCAACAGAGTCATTTTACCAGTTAAAGGAGAACTATAGAAGTATCTAGTTGTGAAGGGCTGCCCACAAGGTGTAATCTCACAGAAGTAGGTATAACTTACAAACAAATTCTACATAAATGTCTGTAGAATTTGGAGTGGCGAGATTACATATACTTGGGAATAATTTGTAAATTGTTAACCTAATCATCACCTTCAACGACGACCATTATTATACGTTAGGTTACGTAGACGATCATGAAATACTAATAGGTAGAAAGTTTGCGAATATACTATGTGAAAATGCATATCCATTGAGGATCGTGGAAAAAGTGCGCCCTATCCGTAAACCAAGCAAAAAGAGTACTGCTAATGATTACAAACAAAAGTATTCTTGGCAACTACAGTCTACCAATCACAGTGGCTATAGCGACATTGGTAGGAAAAGTACGGAACTAGTTGATTTGAATCCTTTCAGAGAGCAAATCAGCACTACAAGCCCCACCAAGCCACATTATTACCTTAAAACTTATATACGACTGTCACCACCTCCTAATGGAGGTACATATGTCATAACTAAAATCATGTAACTTTACAGTGGAGGTCACAGTGACTAACGAGGCAATGATGGCGCAGATGTACTAGCCAGAAGAGGATCAGAGATGGCTGCGTTAGGTCCTGAACCAAAACCAATTGTTGCCCTACCTTTTGGATGGCCTACATCAGTCGAACGACGTCATTCCAAGGTATTCCAAGACAAATACTGGGCAGAAGTAGAAAATACGGCCAGCCACATACTTCTGGAGTGCACTGGAGTGGCCACGTACAGGGCCAAATACCTAGGTTTACCAAAGACTCTCCCGGAGTCATGGGCAACACCAGAGGTAATTGATAAGTTTCATGGATGGCAATAGCAGCCATTCACCCTGTCACGTTATTCACGTGCACAGAAGACTTCGAGTTGCGTTAATTATCACGCGTAAGCAATACCATACCGTACCATACTTAATGAGTACTACTATATAAATAAATATATACGAATCCATTATTCAACTATCCATTAACTTCTGAATATAGACCAAAACTGTTTAATAATAAATGATCAATAAGATCATTCACCTCGTTCATAGCACCTCACATGTCGATTTATCAAGTCGTTTCATACACCTTCTCTTATACACTCGACTCGACACATGCATTATCCGTCTATTTAAATATCAATAGCACATTCTTTATTATATTCTTGCATAGCATTTATTTGACTAATTTGTCCAGGCATTTCGAATATTTTATAAAAAAGGTGAAATTTATAGCGAAGGCCTTCGATCGGGTCTGACACAAAGCGCTTCTTGCGAAGCTTCCTTCCTATGGGCTTCCCGAGAAACTGTGCCATTGGCTCACCAGAAGCATCAAGGTCGTTGCTGACGGTGCATGCTCCGACTCCAAGTCTGTCAATTCTGGTGTCCCACAAGGCTGTGTGCTATCACCCATGCTGTTCCTTCTGCATATAAATGACATGCTGCAGATTAGCAGCATCCATTGCTATGCGGACGATAGCACGAGAGAGATTCCCTTTACACCGGCTGCATTAACATTCCTCGGGTAAATGTCATCGAGAGCCGATCCAAACTTGTATCTGAAATCGAAACTTAACCTAGTCCAGTTTAACCCCACGAAGACACAGGTTTGCGTGTTCACCGCTGAAAGGATGCCATTGGTCGTATCACCTCGTTTTGAGAGCACGTCCCTAATTGCATCAGCCAGTATCGGAATCCTTGGCGTCGATATATCAAGCAAAGTCCAGTTTCGCGGTCACTTAGAGGGTAAGGCCAAATTAGCCTCGAAGAAGCTTGGTGTGCTAAACAGATCGAGACAGTATTTCCCTCCGGCCCACCGCTTGCAACTTTATAAGGCGCAGGTTCGGCCGCACATGGAATACTGTTCTTGTTCTTGGGTTGCATTTCCTCGAAATGAGTGAGGTCTCCGGAGGCCAAAATCCCCCACCCCCCCTAATGATAGCGCTGTTAACAAAAAGGATACCCCAGGAGGGTACCAGCGCTTGCGTTGGAGAATCCCCCCCTGGACGTCCACCCTCAGTACGGATTATACCTGAGCGTGGACGCCTAGGCTGCCCCTCGTACTCTGGGTGGGGCTCAACTGAGCTCTCAAAATCTGCTCGGGGCAAGAGACGGCATACCATGGCACCCCCTGTCACGTTTACCGTGGATTTTTGTAACATCAGGGGCTTACATTCTAACCTCGACACTGTCCACCACCACCTTGAGACAGCAAAGCCGGCCTTGCTCTTTTTAACCGAGACGCAGATATCATCTCCAGCGGACACATCCTACCTCTGCTACCCTGGGTACGGACTGGAACACTCCTTTGTTCCTAAGGCTGGTGTATGCGTGTACGTTAGAGATGATATCACACCTCGTCGCCTCGGCAATCTTGAATGTAGGGACCTCTCCATCTTATGGCTACGTGTAGACTGCGACGACCATCCCGCATCTACGTATGCCTCTACAGGTCCCATAGCGGTGATGCCGAAACGGACCGACTCATCGACCATGTCCAAATGGCTACAGACTAAGTGCTCCAGCAGATCCCATCCGCAGAGATCGTGATTCTTGGCGACTTTAACGCCCATCACGCCGAATGGCTTGGTTCGCGCAAAACCGTTCACTCGCTGCGGCCGCGAGTTACAGGCAGTCCCCGCGTATGGCACTGTAGGTCAGCAAACTGGGAAGGCTTTTGGAAGCCATCCCTTCCACCTCTGCACATAGGAGATAATTCGTTGGCCCACGACGCTAAAGAAAAAGCCGATCGTCTGGGCAAACTCTTTGCGTCCAACTCGACCCTGGACGACGGGGGAAACGCACCGCTGACCATACCGCAGTGCGAGAGCCGCATGCCGGAAGTCCGGTTTACACAAAGGGCAGTGCGTAAAGCGCTTCGTTTCCTCGACGTTCTTAAGTCGAGTGGGCCCGATAAAATCTCTCCTATTGTGCTGAAGACGTGTGCTCCTGAGTTGGCACCGGTTTTAACGCGCCTTTATCGGCTTTCCTATTCTCTTGGTGCAGTCCCGAACTCATGGAAGACAGCTCTAGTGCACCCAATCCCTAAAAAAGGAGATCACTCGGATCCGTCCAACTACAGACCCGTAGCCATCTACTCCTTGTTCTTCAAGATAATGGAATCCATTATTAACTGCCAGCTCCTCCGGTACTTAGAAGACCACCAGCTCCTGAAATGATCGACAATACGGCTTCCGTCGGGGTCGTTCAGCTGGTGATCTTCTCGTTTACTTGGCTCACCGGTGGGCACAGGCGATCGAGACCAAGGGGGAAGGCCATTAGTTTGGACGTGGCGAAGGCCTTCGATCGGGTCTGGCACAAGGCGCTCCTTGCAAAGCTTCCTTCCTATGGGCTTCCCGAGAAACTGTGCAATTGGCTCACCAGTTATCTTACAGACAGAAGCATCAAGGTAGTTGTTGACGGTGCATGCTCCGACTCCAAGTCTGTTAATTCTGGTGTCCCACAAGGTTGTGTGCTATCACCCACGCTGTTTCTTTTGCATATCAATGACATGCTGCAGATTAGCAGCATCCATTGCTATGCAGACCATAGCAAGAGTGATGCTCTTTACACCGGCCGCGCTAACATTTCTCGGGTTCACGTCATCGAAAGCTGATCCAAACTTGTGTCTGAAATCGAAACTTCTTTATCAAAAGTTTCAGATTGGGGTCGACTTAACCTTGTGCAGTTTAACCCCAAGAAGACACAGGTTTGCGCGTTCACCGCTAAAAAGATGCCATTGGTCGTATCACCTCAATTTGAGAGCACTTCCCTAACTGCATCAGCCGAGTCGGAATCCTTGGCGTCGATATATCAAGCGAAGTCCAGTTTCGCGGTCACTTAGAGAGTAAGGCCATATTAGCCTCGAAGAAGCTTGGTGTGCTAAACAGATCGAGACAGTTCTTTACTCCGGCCCACCGCCTGCAACTTTATAAGGCGCAGGTTCGGCCGCACATGGAATACTGTTCTTCAACGGAGAGCGACTCGCATCATCGACTGCCAAGATATTTCTGATCGACTTGACACCTTGGCGTTGCGTAGAAATGTAGCTTCACTCTGCATCCTCTATCGCTTGTATCATGGGGAGTGTTCAGAGGAATTGTTCGGACTTATACCGGCTGCTGGTTTCCGCGATCGTCCTACGCGACAAAATATCCATCCCCATCACCTGGACGATTGGCACTACACCACTGTGCGCTTCTCCAGAAGCTTTTTGCCTCGCACAACCAGCTTATGGAACAAATTGTGACCTGCCGTATTTCCAAACTGATAAAACCTTCAAACCTTCTAGAAAAAAGCGTACTCCTACCTAAAAGGCCGGCAACGCACTTGTGACCCTTGAGTTGCGGGTGTCCATGGTGGCGGTAGTCACTTACCATCAGGTGACCCGTCTGCTCGTTTGCCCCCTATCGCATAAAAAAAAAGAGAATTCTAGGTCAAGTGGGTCCCACTTTCTTCCAGCTGTATATAAATTATTTTTGCACAAAGGCTCTGCCTTATACTAACATTTTCATCTATGCAGACGACACAGCAATTGCAGTTGTAGGTCTCACCAGGTCACTAGTGAAAGACAGAGCTGAGTACTCTCTAAATCTAATTATGGTCTTGCTATCTAACAATTTCCTCACATTAAATCTGGATAGCACACATTATCTTATATCTTTAAACGAGAAATTCTTGTATATATGTATATCTAACATGAATCTCGGAAACGGCTCTAACGATATTTATGAAATTGTGTATGCAGGGTATTTCGGGGTCGATAAATAGATCTAGAAAGGTTTAATTTTTAGAAAACGTCGTTTTATCCGTGTTTTCAGGCAATGAAAAACTGCTACATTGTCATTAGAATACGAAGGTGAATTTCATACAAGGTTGTAATAGGTCAGGTGGGAAATAGGGCGGTCCCGTAGCCAGATTACCCTGATTCGAGTCCTGATAATTATTTGTATTTAATTTTACTTTTTTTTTTGTTCTTTTACACTATTTACCATAAAAAAATCCGAGCAAAGGTCGGTCATCCAGGTACTGTATAATTTATTTATCGAAATCAATGTGTCTATTAAAGTCCACATTTGTCCTTCGGAAGAAAACTGTATGTATATGTGTAAAATACTTTGGCGTACACATAGACAGCCGACTAAATTGCGTGACGTGACCAAGAATGACCCCCCCTACCCCCCTACCCCTTCTAGATCCAAAAGTACATGGCAATCATGTAATTTATCCCATAGTTCGTTGTAAAACTTCCGCTGCTAGACAACAGTTCAGAGGCCTTGGATGCAAACTACATATAATATAACATCCTATATAAAAAAGAAAACATTGCAAGTCTAAACAACAATGAAATCAAAAATAGGGCTACTAGATGGTTACTTTATCTGGAATACGATAGTACCAACCAAATAACGACGGATCGTTTGCCCCTGTCGTATAAAAAAAACTAATAAAACATTTTGAACAAAAATAGTTAACCAATTAATTATACATTTTCACATATTCATCCAAATACTCATTATACACACACATCTACAATCACTTACTTACACATCTCTAATATTTCAATAATAAATATCTCAAATGATAATAATGTATATGTACCCTTAATAATTAAATATTGTAATATTTTATTTTAACGTCTTCTATTGCTTTTTTTTGGGAGAGCACTGTCTTCCAAAATGCACACTATAGCCTAGTTTGGGAATTAATATTACTATGTTAAGCTTTGCGCTAACTCTAAGTCAAATAATAACTTTTACAAATTGTAGTCCATTTTTATGACTGTAAAATATTATTTACTTATTTATTTTATTTATTGTTGGTGCGGGTAGGCCCAGAAAGAAGTATTCCGAACAGATCGGCAATATACTAAAGAAGGCTAAATTAAAAGCACCCGTAGCCAACTGATGAACCGAAAGGACTGATGAACGTCGAAGAGGCCAAAGATGTGTTTCGGGATCGTGGCAAATGGTGTTCTACCGTCACCACCTACCCTGGACAGGAATAAGACATGGGCATATGTATGCATTGACGCTCTCGATCCTCGATCTCGATCTCGATCCTGAGGTCACCCAGTGTCTTGAGCCCCTGCAGTTGCGAAGAGATGTCGCCTCTATGGCAGTTCTCTATCGCCTACATCACGGGGAGTGTTCTGACGATCTCTTCCAATTGGTCCCACCTTCTCCCTTCAGGACCTTCTCCTCTTACAGGACTACACGTGCTGGCCTGAGGAGTCACCGTTTGCGAGTCGAAGGTATGCGATCCCGAACGAAACGGTTTGGCTCTTCTTTCCTGTGCCGATCGGTGAAAGATTGAAATTCACTACCAGCGCACTTTTTTCCTTCCCACTTTGATCCTGGGTCTTTTAAGCGGGGCGTGAAAAAGCATCTCACCAGGCCGCCATAGTGTGGGTCACTATACTACATTGAATAGACATGCAATGAGGATGGTGACCACCACTCTTGGACTCCATTTATTGCTTACCATCAGGCAAAGTGGAGTGTCATTATGATAGGCTTACAAATAAAATAAAAAAATGCATATATGTAAATCTACGGGTGTCTTCTTAGGATTTTTATCTGTCCGTGCTTTACTAAATCGCTTGTCTGTCATAAGTCATTTCCATAAAGAAAAGAAGAAACAAAACAAATAGTCTTAATGTTAGCTTCTCTTATCTCCAAAATAAAGTACTTAAATAATATCTCAATTAATAAAAGAGTATCATAAGCGTTATCAAGGTAATGAAAATGCAATTTTACGGGAGGCCAAACTCTTATGGAAGCTTCAAATGGTTATTAATTTGATATTTCAGATACATCGCTCCTTATACACAATTTTAATTAAGAACACCATCCCTAATGAAGGACTGCTAGGGACATAATTACCGGTTTATTTATTGATACAATGTAGCTTCATTATTTCGATGTATAATATTATACAGAGCTATCATCTTCTAAGAAACTGGAATCTTTGGGTATAGTACTCTAAAAATTATTTATAGACAAAGAGTTTTTGAATTAAGGACAAAAATGTGTTTATAAGATATAACAAAATAAATTAGCACCTAAATAAACACCGATTCAAATATGAAACGAAGTAATTAGGAGAAATATTATTTCATAACCAAAGTTAATTACTCGCAACCAATAGTCTACTGGCGCTAATTAAATGAAATAAAATGTTAAAGCAAAAGCTACAAACGACTGACTCCAACACCGGTTTGTTATAACTTTATCTTTATTTACCTTTATACTATGTACCTACTACAGAGGCAAATGATGGTTTGAATCTCAAGATATAAGGCTATCAAATCATTTAAATATTATAGCTTTTTACGAAACCCATCACGAAAGGTGATAAGTTTTCTCTTACTTACTTTAAAAGGTGGAAATAATTTTGACACTTATTTTAACAATTAACAGATATTATTTATATAAGTTTAAATAAATAGACAAATCGTATATATACACTCAAGGTTATATCGCAGAAGGGGTAAACAAAAGACGACGAAGACCCACTTTTTGCCACCCGTAATTTTAGTTCTACTCCGGACACTGTATAACTGTATATATACTGTCTGATTGATAACAGTCCGATTCGCCTTTTTTGGCACCCACGGGAAGTGATAGCCCTAATTACTTCACCGAGAACCATAAGGCTAAATAAATATAATAAACAGACATATATATAGGAAGTATTGACTAAATTCATATAATTTCATTATTGTATTATTACAAGGTATAGAAGATTTTAATAATAAATATTTCAACATTTATATGTACAAAATTATAGGAAAGAAACCTCTTACGGAAAACCTGACACAATAACACTTTTTTCTTTTCAATGATCAAGAAACACACTATAATTTCAGGCAAACGTCAGCACAGTATATCAAACGCAAACCCATAAATAAAATGATCGGTTATTGACACGACAGTTCCCTGCCACGAATCAGTCAGTGAAAGCCGTTAGGATATAACATATTATTATAATATTATTCTACTGTTGCCTCATGCCGAATTTGAATTTCATGAACATATTTTGTAGCTTCGAGTCTGTTGTGTTACTGTTTTATTAAACAAGGCCTCAGTTGGAATAAGCAGTTGAATTTTCATGCATGTCTAACTCAAGGGTTGGAACAAATTTATGCGTTAATATATATACAAAGGGTTGAACAGGTCAAACGTCTGTACTTCCATTCTGCAGGTATTTGTTTTAGGGAGATAGGAAATGATTTTACTAAAATATGTAGCCACTAGGTTTGGCGTTATACGCTAGTTTACAATAACCGCATTACTCGTCGTGTAAGCTACTACTAAACTCACCATAGTCGGGTGAAAATCAATTGACAGCCATTTGTGATGTAAAAGAAATGATAAAAAATCGTACTATTTTAACATTAAAATTTTGATGCTAATTTCAATTGATGATAATAAAGGATTTTGACTTCTTAACCAATTACAGAATTGCTCGTGTGTGTGGTCAATACAGATAACAAACTATTTTTAACCATCATTTAAAAGGAGAAAGTTATTATTAGCATTTGTGAACCAATATTAAAAATCCTTTAAATCTAATTGATCAAAAAAACTCATTGACCAAAATTGACGTTTGGTTCTAATTAAATTTCAGTAATACATTTCAGCTCTAAAGGTGACTAACGAATGATGACGGTTTTGGCCTCTTAAGCGCATTGAAGTCGTTGATACTGTTTGTTGAAGTTAACTGTCTCGTGATCAACTCGATAAAGTCTAAATTACTAATTATCGACAACAACCACATTCGGACATGGTTAGATACGTTTTATAATACGATAGTATGGCAGTACAAAGAAAACCTTAATTATTACCAAGAATAATACAGACGATACAAGAATATATACTTTTATGTTATATCAAGGCTGAGTCCTAATGAGTACAGAAATAATTTAAACAATGTAGATTATTTAAGTATTTAGTAATTCTAAGATTGATGCGATATACGTGAAAGCTAATAAAAGAATTCATTCGAACAATGATTACGCCAAATGTATGTTTGTAAGAGTGACTTGCAGAATAGACATCCATGATTCGCTACTATAAGATTAAAGCAGTATCATTAAAGGCAGTATATTATTTAAACTGCCAAAAAGGTTTTAATAGAATTAAATATTGCATTATTCTGTTTTTTTTTTATTATTTATTTCAAAAAAGTAACTTGTTTTGCTATTAACAAAATATAGTTAGTCTCGCATAAATTATCATTAGTGTACATTATCAATTTATACTAATAACAGATATCAGCTATATCTGCAATATATTCAAAATCATCATTATTTCAACACTAGGACGTCCAGTGCCCTCGACAGAGGCCTGCCTCAATAATGTATTCTTATGCGATTTATTCATTTATTTATTATAAAAAAAAAAAAAATACAAATTACATACACACATATTATCTCTAGAAATAATTTGTCAGTTTCGAAATACTAATTCAATGCTATTTATATTAATGTGAACTGACCTCAGTAAATACAACAAAATATATAGCTAAAATATAAGTAAGTGCCAATATAACCTTACTGATCATACATAGAACTTTGAAGTCAACTATTAGGTGATATCGAAGAACATAATTTAGAACATTCAAGATATAAATCAATTTGCTTGACAACTCCAGCGTCATAGACAAAATATAAGCTTACTATTCGGGCCGTAACTTAAGATATTACCTGTAACAAAAAAATATTGACGTTAACGAATGTATTTAATACAAAGTAATCTTCAGAGTGATATATAATATCTTTTTTTACTAGTAGAGTAGCATTGAGTAGCAAAATGCAGTGTGTAATATTTTGCAGGTATGTGCATATGTACTTTAGTATGAGTACTATTTAGTTTAAATTTATGAAGTGTGGATTAATAATTATACTAAAGTAAATAATATAATTATTATATGTAGTAACATAGTTTAATAATTACCAAAAAAGCAAATGAATAATAGAGAGTTAAGACTTTCTGTGAATTAGTAAAACTGTATATGGAAGTCCTTTGTTAATTATGAAACAAAGAAATTAGTACATCCTTACATATAAAATAGCAATTGTAATGTCTGCAGTCTTCTATACACATGTAATAACTTTCTTACATGAGTACTGAAAAAATAAACTGAGGTCGTGATAACACTTACTGAATGTTTTTCCGTCATACATTGCTTAATATTTCTAAGGAAGAACGCAACTATACTTTTACTCTTGTTTATGTACTTACATTATAAAACACTTCGCTGTTATGTGATCAGAACGTGAACAATTGAGTCTTCAAGTCACGTACGAAACGTGTTTTTAAACGAAACTCCAGTCACATTTTTACTTTAATGTATAAACGAATCTCATACACACTCCCAATAGTCCTTGTTACAGGGGCTTCTAAAATATTGACATATGATAATAATAAAAGTATCTAGAGATCTTATCCAGATAGCTTTAACATTACAACGTATTTTTCTTAAGATCCTTACCATCGCTGACATGGCTTGAAATTGTAGGGCCCTTCAGTAAATACTACTGGTTGATTGATAAACCATCCACAAAGGCGTACTTTGAAATTTAGAAATACACACATACATATATATTAAGCTACAACATGTCAATTAGAATGTGGTCCCACTAACGTAAACGGGGGCAAGCCTACTGCCGTCTGCCGGGCACTGTGACCGTATTTATACTATCTGATAGATAACAATCCGATCCTTTAGTAGCCCTTTACAAAACCCACGGGAACAGATGGTTTGGCAATTTTCTACCCGAACAAGAACTACGCGGCTTAATTCCATATTCACTTTTACACGTAAAGCATTATATCGAATAATGTGAACCATAGATAAGAACATCCAATTATTAAAAACGTTAACTAAACTCTTTGAATCATTGGTACCCTATAACCTCTCTATTTCCTAGACAATATTATATTATATTTTTCATACAAATACTACGTGGACGGTCGGATCTTTTTCTGTCATGAACAATGTTTCAGTGTACCTATCAATAGCCCGGTAGGCAAATAATATCGACGACGAATACCAAGCGCGGATGGAAAGTTTAAAAAAAATCGCATTTGGCTCCTTATCTACTTTGTGTAATGCTATCACAGCAATTCGGTTGTCACTACATTAAGTTTATGTCACAGAATTACTATCAAAAATGGGAAACCAATACATATAAGAATGACAGATTCCAAATTCAAATGTAATATATATATTTTTTTAACTGTAGCAATATTTTTAGCCAGACCAAGTAGATGTGTGTGCGTCAAACGTATGGTAGAGTGTAATGTATTTTTGTACTAATTTAATGTATTTTTGAGCATTATTATAAAAAAAAATATTTGTGTACTCCGCTCCATATAAACTTTAACTGTACCTTTTTCACAATCCTCCTTTAGCGTTATTTTTGTAAAAATGGGGTTCCAAGATTTTGCTTCACATATTAATATATAAATAATTATCATAAGAAAATAGTTTTCTTTTTAAAAACGTGGCTTTTTATTTTTGATTTTATTTAAAGCTTGCCTTCCCAATTCTATCCGAAAGCATTTCTCTTTTTAAAATAATTGACAACAGCTTCGTTTTTTTATAAATTATAGCGATAGAAACTTAATTGATAATAGACACTTACGTTGTTCCAGGTGACGGGTCCGACACATAATTGTGCAGCTTCCACAGAATTGCCATTTACATTACTATTATTATGTTAATTAGGGCAGGTACTACCTGACGACCGTTACTTACCGCCCCCGGTAACGGACCGGGGCCAGATCCAGGTCTCGGACTCGGACCTGGCCCCGGTCCCAGGCTCGGAGGCGCTCTAGCTCGTAGGACATTGTATACTACACACTATACCTTAACATGTAGAGTGTATATTCTTAGCGATATTTTTGGAAGGACATGATAATTGAATCGTATTTTTATTTGTATTAATTACAATCTACACGACTGTTACCCAGTATTCGTTTAAAAGTTTTATTATATACAATTTTATTTTTATTATCATTTATTATATTGTAATGATTTAATGAAGTTTTTTTTTTTCATATGGCAACCATTTTGTTGATGTTTTGGAAAATAACATATGAAACAAACATATAATCTTACTTTCGCATTTACATATAATATCAGTAAATATGATATTAAATATGTAAACTGGATATGATATCGAAACCATTTCAGTCGTCGACAATATGGAGTACAACAGAGTACTAAAATACGCCACTTTTACTATAAAATAGCTCAATTGAACTTTTGTAGTACGAGAAACGATAAATAGCAATTCCCAAGGCAATTTATCTTGGAAGCAATAGCATCCGATGCTTATTGCAAAACTGAGCAGTTTAATTGCGCTGGCTCCTAGAATAGATTTGTTTATTGATTTTATCTTGAAGGTTTAAATTTAAGAGTTTACTGAAGTTTGTTTGGAGTATTGAGGCAACGGTTTCAACTATTGCATTTTAATTTTCATTGCATACAAAATAATTTAGATCCCTTTCTATTTCTTTTTTTTTTAGATAACAGTAAAGAAATATATTATGTAATATATATAATATTTTGTACAGTTCTATAACTATACTATAAACTATAAACCTTAATAACTATTTTTATATTTTAAGCACAAGTGACTTGCTTGATAAAAATCACAATTGTATATTTTTAATCCATGATTGATGCTTACATATGTCACTGCCACTCGATGGTTAATCTTTATATTTTCCAATTTCATGTCACTTTCAAAGAGAGATAAACTGATGACATTTGGCTTTAGTAAATGTAGTTGCTTTGATAGATACAAGGTAAACAAATGTTTTGTTATTTTCATTAATCTGACAGCAATGAGAAATTAACAAAATACACCAGACTCAGATTTATATAACATTTTACTAATGCTCTCAAGAAAAAATTACGGGTAGAACTACGGCTAAAGTTTTCCATTTCGGAGTTTCTCAGCAGATCAAAACTGATAAAAGTTTCGTCGAATAATTATAAGAAAAACAAGAGAAATCAAGAACTTTGTTAATTTATCAAAGAAAGTTTCGAAGTAAAAAGGTTTTGTCAAATGTATTTGCTGGCCACAATACCTGATAAAAAATTTATACCAGTACAAGTATATAAAAGTCTATGGAAAAGGTCTATGGCCAGCAGTGGAGTGCGATAGTCTGAATGACGATGATGATGATACGAAGGCGTGCTAAAAATCATAGAACGGGTTGTTTTAAGAAACAGTAGATAAACTGAAATGTTAAAAACATCAGCTATTTCCTAATCGGCATCAGCTATTTCCTAAGGTGGCTGTAAACGGCAGATACAGCATTGCAAGTACTCCATTTTGGATAGTATGTGGAAGTTATCTCTTCAACTTGTTTTACACAAAGTGTCTGTCACTTAGATAAGACTTTATAAGGTTGTAGAAACTTAATGGCAAGTCCCTCTTTATTTTAAACATTAGTCCGTCATACCATACATGATCAAAAGCCTCAGATATATCCAAAAAAGCTACAGCATTGTTTTGTTTCGACTTTTCGATTGTGTCGAATCTTTGTTAATATGTTCCACTAATCTGTGCACTTATTCTATGATGTCCTAGGGAAAACAACACTGTAATCAGGTAACAGTTTATTTGAAGAGATAATCGGGGACAGTATCTTCATGATTTTCGAAAGTATGGGCAGCAGGCTAATAGGTCTTTATGATTGCACCTCTACAAGATTCTTACCTGGGTTGGCAACATTATAACTAGGACTATTTCCATTGTATTGTTTTTAAGGATGTTTGGATATTTTGTTTAAATTATCTTGTAGCAGTGTTTTTAGTTTTGTTTCTAAATAGTTCAGATGTTTTTGGATTTGTGGTAACTGGGGTAGAAAGCCAATAAGATTGTTGAATACAGCATTGAATGCAGCATACTGAAAGGTTTTTTTAGGGGAAGGCCTACTGGCCCTTTATTAACTTTCACAACAAACTGCACGGATGGCGTAGTGGTTGAAGTGGTCACCTCGCCACTACACTGTCGCGCTGAGTGTTGTGCGATCGATCCCCTCACGTAACAAAACTTTGTGTAATCCTCAAATTGTTGTTCTGAGTCTGGTTGTTCTTTGTGTCCGTTGCTTGAATGTTTGTAAAGTCCCCCGCGACACAGGAATTAATTCTAGTGCGGGAGTTGTCTTTTGAAAAAATAAAAAATAAATAATAAAATAATAACTAGTAATTAGTTCAACCGTTTTGTATTCCAGAAAACAAATCTCTACAATTTCAACATTTTTTTGTCACATACTGACATATTATTTTTTAACATTACCTTTTAAGTATTTCAGCTTTGTGGCGGTAAGAATAAAGTTCTTTCAAAAACCCTAAATTGACTATTCCTATACCTAAAACAGAATCTAATTGGTGAGTTATACTGTTTACTGTTGTATTGTTGTTAGTTTTTAGTAGTTTAGGTTAGGCACCGTTATAAATATATATATGATTCTGACTTACTGGAGATAATGCTTATACTCCCCAATCCATCTGTATAAGCAATATCTATTTCCTTATCTTTCTAACCTCCCTTTCCGGTCAATATACTAAAAATTTTTCCATGGAATTCTCAAAAGTGCAAAGTGGATGATTTCTAGATTCATAAAAAGTAGGTGTACTCATGTCGAAACTAAATAGTAAATTAAAAATTGACTACCCCTGACGCAAAAGTGAAGCGTGTTTGAAGTTTAACTTGTTTATTTTTGTGTGTGTTTGTAGCATCGAAGCTAATTGGAAGTAAAGAGCGATTTTGTGACCAGATAGAGAGTTTCTTAATTATTCTAAAGAAAATCTAGATACGGTTCAAAGATTTTCTGATCGTTCTAATTATAATTTCCAAGTTAAGGAATATTTAAATTTATAATTGAAAAGGCTAGCTTGCTCGACTGCAAACCACATCATCTAATATTGCGAATAAAATTGTTCAAAAGTACGGTTAACTACAACAAAAAACGAGTTCACTAATAGCAATAGAATGTGTAGGCTATTTACAAAAACGGTATTCACGGGCATGTTATTAAACCAAGTTGTTTTATACATTGGGCGATTACCTAAATACCTCATGCATTTTTCATTTCAAAATTTTATACATTATTCATTCATATCTTTTCAGACACACTCTTACGTCAAGCTTAAAAGTTAAACTGATATCTTACACAAAACTCAACCAACAAAAAGGAAGGATGAAATTAAAAGATTAACTGAAATTAAGCGTATTGAAGCTGTGGAGTATTCAGAATGGGGAACTCCTGTAGTCCCAGTTCTGAAACCAGATGGAACGGTTCGTTTATGTGGTGACTATAGAATAACAATAAATAAGTATTTACAAATTGAACATTACCTACAAGTGATAATATATTAATGAAATTACAGGGAAACAATTATTTTTGTGAATTAGACTTAAGGGAGGCCTATCTACAAGCACCCTTAGACAAAGAGTCCCAAAAGTTGGTAACTATTGTTACATACGAAGGTATTTTATTCTTTTTTCGGGTAGGTGTTGAAAAAGTTGACACACTTTTTTAAGAGCTCTGTATAATTTAAATTATTTATTTAATAATTTTAAGGATATAAACTTTTAAATAATATTTATATCTACTGTACTTACAGTTAATACACTGTATTTATGAATTAGACCAAGTAGTTAAACCACCTGCCGGTATATTTACATATTTTCATAATTTCACTACAATACTTTTAATTGTTCACCTTCAAGAACTATGTCCCAACTTGCTGAGATTGAAATGGCTCAGACCACCCTAGAGGAGAGCTTTTCCAGAAGAATGGCTGAATTGGAAGCACAACTGCACAGTGGAGCTCACTCCAAGGAAACAGTGGCCCGGGTTGCGGATGAATTCCGGACATTCCGAGAACTGATGTTCAGTATGTTGGGTCTTCTCCGGCAGCAAATCAATGAGTGTACTAGGATGATTGATGTGATGGAGACTCGGCACCGACAAAAGGCACTCATCTTCCTAGGAGTACCTGAGGCTGTCAAGGAGGAGTGTGATAAGACTTTGCTTGATATTATCAACAGCAAGATGGGTCTCAAGGATATAAACACGACAAACATCAGGCTTTGTTATCGCATTGGGGCCCCATCAAAGGAACATCGTCGCCCTTTGCTGGTCAGATTCACAACAGCTGAGGTTAGGTATGTCGTCTGGAGGGCGAAGACTTCTTTGAAGAGTTCCGGTTTTTCGGTAAGGGAATTTCTGACTAAAACCCGACAATCAGCTTTTAGTATAGCTCGGCAACATTTTGGCATGCTTTCTTGTTGGACCCAAGATGGGACCATAGTCATCAAAACACCCGACAACTGCCGCCATAAGATAACATCCTCGGACGAACTCAAACCCTTGATAACAAAGTTTCCAAAGGTGACTCCCGCTAACAAGAGCAACACTAGTAACTCGAGTTCAATAACAAACACGAAAACTTCAAGAAGAACATAATTATCTTGTTTTGAGAGTCAGCTGCCGGCTGCACTATATTGTTATTATTACTTTACAGATAATCTTTATGTTATTATGTTAAAAATTTAACTTTTCATCGTTTACCTTCATAAGTAAAAAACATACTCACTGTTAGTGACAGCTAAGACATCTGTCAATTCTTTTTTTTTTTTTTTAATGCGTTCGTAAACTTGTTTGAGTAGTATTAACTTATGTGCAGTATTATGTGCAGTAATAACCTTTATACGCTTTTTTGTATAATGTCTTCTTTTTGTTTTACATATCTTTTTCTTACAGTATTTATATATCTGTATGGGCCGGCGGGTGGTGTAGAAATACGACCTACGAACCAAGGCTTGCTTTTATTTGTTATATTAAGTTTTTTTCTTTTTTGCTTGATATACTTAGATTATATGTAATTAGAGTATTTAAATCTTTTTTAGTAGATTTTAATGATCGCTGATGATGATGAAGTATATTTTTCTGCTAATGAATTTTCCGATGCGGATAGTTTTAGTTCGTTAACACCCACTTTGGGTGACCGATTACGGCAGGCTTTTAACAATGACACTCGGTCGAACCTTCACGTATGCCACATAAACGCTCAGAGTGTCCCCAGTCATTACAGTGATTTGACTGAGACTTTCACTGACAGTGACGTCCATGCTATTTTGATATCTGAAACCTGGTTCAAACCAAACCTCCCTTCGACTTCATATCCTCTCACAGGCTTTGTTCTCATTCGTAATGATCGACTAGACAAAAGAGGTGGCGGAGTCGCTATCTACCTTCGCAGCTTCTTAGCCTATAAAATTCTTTCCTCTTCCTCTCCCAGCTCATCTACCACTGCCGAATATTTATTTCTTGAGGTTTGTGTTAAGGGAGCGAATATTATATTGGGTGTAGTGTATTGTCCTCCAGGTGTTAACTACTTCTCCAGTCTGGAAACAGTTCTGGAATCTATAGGGTCTGAATACTCACATCACATCATCATGGGAGATTTTAACACCGACCTCCTTGCACTCAACTCTTCACGAACACGTAATCTTCTTCAGATCGTTCAATCTACCAGTCTCCATGTCCTGCCCCTCCAAGCAACGCATCACAACATTGAGCATCAGGATACCTGGCTGGACTTGATACTAACCTCTGCTCCTAACCTTATCTCCTCCCATGGCCAATATCCTGCTCCCGGTTTCTCCCATCACGATCTGATTTTCCTTTCCTATGCCCTGAAACCACCTAAACCCCCTCCCAAAATTCTTCATGTCCGGAGTTATCGACGCATGGATGTCAAAAAACTATGTGCTGATGCTTCTGAAATAGATTGGAAGAGTGTAGCAGCAGTCACCAACGTAGATGACAAGGTCAGAATTTTTAATGACCATATTGTTAGGTTGTACGACACACACGCTCCTGTTAGGAAGGTAAAATTAAAGCGTCCACCGGCACCATGGATGACGGAGGAGGTGAGAGTTGCCATGAGACGAAGAGACCAGACTTTTCTTCGGTTCAAGCGGGATCGTTCTGAAAACAATTGGAACCTTTTTAAGGTGGCTAGGAATCGGTGTAATCAGGTGATACGCAACGCAAAACGCCGACACATCCTTCAACACATAGAGGCTTCATCCCCTACTTGTATCTGGAAGTTTCTAAAAACTCTGGGTATCGGCAAACAACAACATCCAGTAGTTCAAAAGACAATCGGTTTGAATGACATTAATCGACATTTCACATCCACAACTCACCTAGATTATCAAACCAAATGTCAGACCTTGAGCTATATTGGTAGTTTAACAAGTCCCACTACTAACGCATTTACATTTTCTCCAGTTCCTCCTGAGGATATTAAAAAGATTATCCTGTCCATTCGCTCCAATGCCGTGGGCTGTGATGGCATCAGTCGACGCATGGTTGTCCCCATCCTAGATAATATTATTCATGTCATTTCCCATATAATCAACTTTTCCCTTGACTCTGGAACCTTTCCCTGCCTCTGGCGTAAAGCTTATATCATACTTTTGCCCAAAACAAGTAACCCTTCTCTTCCACACCACTTTCGTCCTATTTCTATTCTCCCCTTCCTGTCTAAAGTTCTAGAGGCTTGTGTAAACAAGCAGCTTTCGCAATTTATATTTCGTCATAATCTCCTGAGTCCGTTACAATCTGGTTTTAGGCCCGGCCACAGCACCATGTCCGCTCTCCTAAAAGTGACTGGCGATATTAGGGAGGGTATGGATAACACTAAAGTTACCGTCTTAGTCCTGGTTGATTTCTCGAATGCCTTCAATGCCGTCAGTCACGAGGTCCTGCTATCCATCCTTTCATATCTTATGATCTCCTCAGAAGCACTGGAATGGTTCTCGTCTTATCTTCAGGGACGTCAGCAGTGCGTTCGGGTGGATGACTCGTCATCAAACTGGACTGATCTCTGCAGCGGCGTCCCTCAAGGCGGTATATTATCTCCTTTACTATTTTCTTTATTTATTAATCAGTTAACGCCACACCTTCAGTGTCCGTATCACCTGTATGCTGATGACCTGCAGATATACTCCCAGAGTAGGGTTGAAGACTTATCAGAGGCCATTGATAGGGTAAACAAGGATTTGGAAACTATAAGATCCTGGTCGTCGAGATTTGGATTATCAGTAAATCCAACCAAGTGTCAGGCGATCGTTGTAGGGAGCAAACCAATGATGAGCAGGCTCGACACTGGGTCGATCATACCAATAGTCTTTAATGGTTCACCTATATCTGTGAGTTCAGCAGTTAAAGACCTAGGTTTGTTTATTGACTCGACCCTGGATTGGCGGGCCCAGGTAACACATGTGAGTCAGAGAGTCACTGGTGCTCTCCGAACGTTATACCGACTAAAAAACTTCCTCCCTATTAAAACCAAAACTTCCTTAATGCATTCCCTAATTATTCCCATGATTGATTATGGCGATGTGTGTTATTTTGACCTGAATGCAGACCTTCTCAACAAACTAGACCGTCTTCTGAATAACTGCATTCGATTCATTTTCAATCTTCGCAAGTATGACCATGTCTCTGCTTTACGTTCCCAATTGAAGTGGCTCCCTATTCGGCAACGTCGCAGTTTGCGAGCACTAAATTTTCTATACACCTTCTTGAACTCCCCGTGTCCCCCTTCTTACTTAAGTCCCTACTTTCAATTTTTGTGCTCCACTCATGTCAGGGACCTTCGTTCTTCAAACAATTTGCTCCTCTTATGTCCTCCTCACAGCTCTAACTTTGTCAACTCATCTTTCTTCGTGCAAGCAGTTCTTCTATGGAATGCGCTTCCTCTCGAGCTTAGAATGTCTGAAAGCCGTTTAACGTTTAAGAACAAAGTACGTGAACTTCTCCTCGCTGAATTAGCAGAATAACCACAATGCACTTGACTGTATACCTATTTATATGTGTATGTTAGTATATATATATATGTATGTATATTCTTCCATATATATTTTTTTATGTATGTGTATATTTGTTATGTATTTGTGACTATAGTAAATATATGTAACTAAAGTTGTTTTCAAAAACAAGTAAATTTCAGATGTCTGCACCTACCTTATCGCTTTTCTTCACCACCCCAAGGTTGACTGGTAGAGAATGCCCTAGGCATTAAGTCCGCCTATGTACACGTGTGCATGAAGTTTATAAATAAATAAATAAATAAATATTTTCAAATATTTTTAGGCCCTGGCTTATTTCAATGACTGATGACACAGAAACTAAATAATTTGAATATAATTGTTTACATTGATAATATCTGTGTTTATGGACAAACACTATTACAAACTTTAAATAGATTAAAACTTGTGTTGCATAGAATAAAAGAGTCAGCACTGAAATTAAAAGTAAATAAGTGTAAATTTTTTGAAACGAAATTGCAAATTTTTGGATTTGAAGTTGATAAAAGTAGGGTAAAAATTATAAAAAGTAAAACTGAACCAATACTGTCCTTGCCACGTCCAGAAAATGGAAAAATGCTCTGATCATTTTTGGGAAAAGTAAATTATTATAATAGATTTTAGCAGGCATGGCAATAATTTAGAAACCTCTATATAATTGTTTAAAAAATGATAAGTTTGAATGGACGAAACAGTGTGAGGAATCATTTAAAGCTATAAAAATAGCTTTAGCAAACACATCCCCAATGTCACAATTTGAACAAAATTTTACTGTAATACTAACTTGTTAATCGGCTGATAGTGGTGTTGCTGCTATATTATCAGTCAAAGACAAAAACAATGTAATTAAACCTGTAACTTTTGCAAGTAAAAAGCTGAATGATACGAAATACCACCAAATAAAATACCCAATTTTAGAAAAAGAAGCAATCCATTTGAATATGAAATTCAATATATAGAATCTCAAAACAATCCTGCTGATTATTTGTCTCGTGTGGTTACTAGTGGTAGTAAAAATGAAATAATTGTAGCGGAAATTATGAACAATATATTTCAATGTACTGCTGTAAATTATATAAATAAGTCAAGCTTAAATACTTTAAATTGGCAAATTATAAAGAGTAAAACTAAAAAAGATAAGATTTTGTGTAATGTTTTAAGATTTTGTAAAGATGGCTGACTAATTAAAAATGACTGTGGTACTGACTATGATTCCTATTTTAACAGAAAGAATGAAATTACAATAGAAAAAGAATGTTTACTATGGGGTTACAGAATCGTAATACCACATAAGCTTAGAGATGAAGTTATATTTGAATTACATGCTAGTCATTTAGGCATAACAAGAATGAAGGAAATAGCCAGGTCATATTTTTTGTGGCCAAGTGTGGATACAGAAGTAGAGGATAAAACTCTAAATTGTTTAATCTGTTTGCAAAATTGGAAAAAACCAAAAAAAAAAATACTAAATGAACACCTTGGACACAACCTTCCACTGTGTGGGTGGTGGTATTTGATTACATGCTGATTTTTTGAGCCCCTTGTATAATAAAATGGACCTAATTATTGTGGTTGCATACTCGAAGTGACCAGAGGCATTTGTTATGAGTAATATCACAGCTAAAAAACAATTGAAATATCTTAAAGTGCTTTCATAAGAAATGGATACCCTTTGCACCTTGTCACTAATAATGGCCCCACATGGACTAGTGCTGAATTTACCAATATTTGTAAGTTGGTTGGCTAAACAAAGCTTCTCACCTCCATATCACCCTTCCACTAATGGTTTGGCTGAATGTTTTGTTGAATCATTTAAATCGCATGTAACCAAGATTGTTGAGGGTGGGCATACCGTGGAATATAGTTGTAATTTGTTTTTTTTTTTTATTATAGGAGCACTGTCCATAAAACTAAGGGCCAAACCCCAGCCCGCCTAATGTTAGGAAGGGAGTTGAGGTGCCGTTTCTCATTGCTAAGACCACACCCTATGGATGATAAAACAAGTAATTAATTATTTAATTAATTGTGTGAGTGGAGAGAAAGTCATAGTAAGGGATTAAAAAAAAAAATAAAAAGAAATGGTCTCTGGGGAGAATTCTTGAAATAGTAGTACAAGGGGTAACTTATATAGTTGAAGTGGATGGTTTGAGATAGAAACGGCATTCCAACCAACTACTTAAATGTGGCCAGATCTTACAAAGCTGAAATGGTTTTAACATCAGTTAATATTACTTTTATATACTTTTATTTCACATAGTCTGTCATATAATAAAATCATTCGGTGTATTAATTATTTACATCGGTACCAGTGGATATAACAAATAATATTATAACAAGTTAACCAGTGAGTGCGAATTGACAATAATAATACTCCAGACACCTCAAACACAAACGGCATCTAGTCCTAATCAGAGCTTGTGTTATGGTAAACAAACTGTTGGTAAACCTGCAGATATATATATATATATTTAAGATAGAGTGCTTATTACACAATTAATTGTCCTGGGTGAAATTCAAACCCACGTTCTTTGTCTTAGTACTCAACTAGACAACTGACCACCAGTTTAGTATTTATTTATAAATTATTTATTTAACAAGAAGTCAAAAATATTTAAAAAGACTATTCTCGTAGAGTTTAGAGATGAGTAATGCCGAATCCTCTATAAATTATCAGCTCTGTCGAAAGCATCGGTAAACTCTACTAAATATATGGCGAGATAAAAAGCTTTGAACTAATATCTAAAGGAAGAAATATAGGAAAAATAAATATTTTACAGAAATTAATAAAAATATTTTTTAGGAATTCCAGACATATGATCTTCTTTTTACGAGTCTCCAATGCCATTCTTGCGTTATATAAACATGCATATCAAATGTGTCACCAACCTGCAACTAGTTAAATTCTGCGTTTGTTCTGTGCAAATGCTTCGTCGTTTTCGCGAGTTGTAGTGACGCTGGCATGGGCTCCACTTTTGCCACACAATTTGTCTTTATCACCCTGATGTACGAGGTTTTTATCGTAATTTTATACAGGATTCCCTTGACGACAGAGAAGGCTAACTTTCTAAATTGCGCTCAAAATATTCAGCTCGAGTTTATACGCAATATCAATGTAAATTTTTTACGGGGATTGACACTAAGTACAAAATTTAAAATGAGTATTTGGAAAGTTGATTTTTGTTTGGATAGTCAAAACTTTAGTTATACAAAATCAATACAACAACCAAGTCATGATTGTATATCATAACGACTATTAAGAGTTGACTTCAAATAGTAAAATGGAAAAAAGTATATAAATAATTATTTGGTTTAAAGTTACCAAATTTGAGCAAAAACCACGTGGGTCTCAGTGGAGTAAAAACAGGCCTCCATTTCTTCCCGTGGGTATCGCAAAAGGTGCCTAAGGGATTGGACTGTTATCTATCAGACAGTATATATACAGTCATATAAGTATAAGTGGGACATTTATAATCCATTATGTATGTCCGGGGACACTGGGGAGCTGAGATATAATTGAATAAAACTGCAACCTGAAAAACGTAGTGCTAAGCTATTGGTAAACAGTACCATGTATAAAAGTAATACACCAAACCATGTTAAAAAAAAATACATATGTATACTGTTTTTAATTCACACTAACATTTCTTGTTGTGTTGTTAATTGCAGACTACAAAATAATTGCTTAAATTCCGTTCTATTATATTATATTGAGATTGACCACATCCACAATGCAGTTTTAGTTACTTGTTACAATATAGTGAGTATATCTAACAAGTTAACGAATGGACATTTTTCACATGTATTCCTCACAGGTGAAGTTCAATTCATCGGCGTTGCCATGATTTAGAATTAAAAATTTCGTTACATGAATTTTAGTGAGACTTAACTTGTTAGAGAAACAGTTAAATTTTCGGATCAAAGTTGCAACAAGAAGATTTATTTAAGTTCGTTGCATTTAAATTCGAGATTGATAAATTAGTAATTGAACTGGCTTAACTTCGTCGATAACACTCATGTTTTAATAATGAGCATAGTTAACCAAGAATTATACTACGTTTCTGCATTTAGACGTCAGAGTTGTCATCCTTATTTGCTGAAATTAAATCCATTCTCAGAATAGTACCAGGGATATTGATTACTAATGACAAAATCTGATTTTTGCAAAGGAATTATTTCTATTTTTTGTAACTTACATTTACTGTTTCATTAACTTTATGCAAATTTCTTTAAAAAAATGTTTTTAAACACATTGAGCATAAATACTTACAAGCATATATTTATTATAGATTTTCCATTTTCCCGACTTACTAAACTTAATTAAACTTTCTACCTAAATTGAAATGTTATTTTTGACCGCCAAATTAAAATGCGTGCCGCTAATAGCAACAGGCTTCTAGTATTATTATCATATTAGCTACTGGAATATTCGGTTTGTTTAGCAGAAAGGTACACTTAAAGATTCGTTAAATAGAACCTGTTACGATATGTATTCGACTGTCTGTTAAAACGCGTTTGATATCAGACGTTTTTTTTTTTGTGTTGGTATAGATATTGCTATACATTACAATTTATAAAATTTTGTTTTATGGAGATATATAAAACTTAACAAGGATTATAATAATTGAACTTTTGTTTAAATAATGCGATCATGTGAACACATTTTTTTTTTAGTATAGCGGTATTAACCATCATTATAAAAAACGGGCAATTGTTTATATAGGATTCTACTTGGCAGTAAAATATTTCAATGACAAGCTTTTGATTTTCTTATTGTGGATAATTTAAGAAATACTTCTTCTTTTTAGGACCTAATTCTAATTGACAAAATGTTTGTGTTTTATAATTCTCTGGCCTATCCCTTAGGAGATACATGCGTGAGCGTATGTAAGTATGTATATATGTACTTCTTTTTTATAAACAGGTAGCTATACAGAAATGTATTTTTATGTCAATTATTTGAATTAATAATCTGGACTCCCTGATACCTTAATCTACTATGGATTTAGTATGGTTTGTGGCAGAATCACGTCAGAACAGATGAACCGATCTGTATGAAATCTGCAAAGAGATAGACAAAAAACTTGAATAGCACATAGGCACATAGAAGTCGATACTGTACTGTGATATTTTATAAATATGTATATTGATATAGATACATATGCACTAATGTATATATCCATGAGGGGGCTGCAGAGGCGTCTTATAAGCCTACATTTCGCCAAACATCATTAAGTCCCACTTACGTAGTAAAATCAGGACTATTAGTATCATCCCGGCACGTTGACTGACTTAAAACATAAAAATATCTTTAAAAACTTAATAAAAAAATAGCTTTTCCTTGTAACAGTTACAGGGCTTCCGAAGTCCCGGCACAAGTCAGTTCGAGTTGTAGGTATGCGACCCTGACTAGCTTGAGTTATTGCTTATACTCCCAATAAATCTGTATAGCAATATTCCTTTCCTAACCGTTCTATTCTCCCTTTCCTGTCAATATACTCCAAATTTTCCTATCTGATTACCGAAAAAGTGCCCGGATAACGATACCAGGACTGGCAAAATGTGGGCGTTAATTCCACATATGCCTACCACTTCAGAGATACAGGTGTTAGTGTATGTATGTGTTTTCATTTTAACAATGTCTACATAAATCGACAAACAACACACGCAGTACCTTTTTCTTCCTAGTACTTAGCACACCTATAAACAATACCCGAAACTAACGAACTCAGTTCACTCAATTCAAGCCAAACTATCACCATGGAGCCAAAAACATTGGGAGGTAAAGCCAGGTGCATGAAGTTAGTTCAGTTTACTGAAGTTAGGTAAAGTTTCTCTAATAATACAATTGTACCGATACAATGAAACATAAAGTTCTAGAACATGTGTTTCAAAGCTCCACGGAATCAACTGTTGAACTATTTTATTCAGTGTTTCAATGAGGCGTGTTTCTCTTTTTCCGTGTGTACGTAATACTATATTGATATACAATAAAATACTTACATAATTCAACACATTTCTTTTGTTATCATTTAAAGTAAAACATATTTTTTTAGACTCAAATGGTCTAAAGTTCTCTTTATTTTATATTGCTGATGATTAACTGTCATGTCACACAGGTAACTGGATTGGCGGTTCTGGAACACATCGTAAGAAGACAAGCATGACTGAAACTTCTTAAAGAAAAGCTGCAACATTTTAGTAAGAACTATATAAAGCATTTACTGCATCCAGGTAATATATTACCAACACCGAGCATAAAACCAGATTAGTTATTTGCCATTTGCCCAATTCATTACAAATCTAACTATCAAGCGCGATGATTGACCGATGTGTGCGTTGTTGATAATATATGATCTCTTTTGTCATCGGTACCAATGTAATAAATTAACCAACCATTGATTTGGGGTTTACACATTTCAATTAGTGAATTTAATAACCGCTTATTTGAAAAACTATTGAATGTTTTCTTCTTTTTCAAACTTTTAATGTGCTGGAGCATTGTATGTCTAATCCTTTAAAAATATGCGCTTATCGAACACGAAACACAACTGTGTGTGATGACTGTCTTTATCATTGTTGGACAACTAAAAAACTCAACCATCACTCGATATGATATATCAATAGACACGAGCAGAAACATATGATACTTAATATAGGGACTATTTAAAAATCTTTTAACAGGAGAGTACTAAAGCCTTACATAAATTATAACAAAGTACTGCGAAATATTTTTCTGTAAAACGATGGACACAATAACTTAATAGCGTGCTGCCGTCTCTTCATGCTTAAAAATCATTTTAATATTCCAGCACTTACTATATTTGACATGGTATATAAAATAATTAAATAAATATCACTCAAAATACAAACTGTAACAAAATTTACATTTTTGTCAGACTTCTCAACGTGCCGATCGTTGTTTACTTGGAAAGACGCTCACAGCATACCTAGAAAATGCCATTTGTCGCACAGGCAACGAGCCGATCGAGTTTGGGCAACAGCTGAAACGAGTTTGAATCCAAACGGAATACACGTTTTGGCTCGGATGTAGGTCTGAAATAAAATTTAATTTTTCAATTGATAGATTTATTTAAATATTTATTTGCCTGAATATTCGTTTTCAAATAGGTGGAAGAGGTAGATACACCGTGAAAGATTAAGTACACGTACAAGGACGGAAAATTTACAGACAAAAGGTGAAGCTAGTAATAAACTAATTACAAAAATAATTTAATAAAGAAATAAAAAAATCAATAATAAAGCAATTTTTATTTTCCTAATAAGTGAGAAGTTTTCCGGTGTCAATATATAAATTTGATCTTTTACAAAAGTTGTTGAAAGCCCAAACCATATTCTAATCAGATCAATCAATTCATTTAAATCCTAACGTTTTAGTCGAATAGGGTCACAGACTCACACGATTTAATTACATTCTTGAGTTTCCTTTCAAGTTTCCTGTTACGTTTCAACGTCTACTTTATTAACGTTCACTTTATTAGATATAAATACATTTAGTTTAGTTAATTGAAATATCAATCAACTACCCTCGTCTTACATTTAGCACGTTTGACTAAGATGTGAAACGCTAAACTAATTACGTGTTAACACCAGCAAATTGAATCCGACGTGATGTCACCCTCAGAAATCATTACCTACATGCGTCTAAGTTAAGCCAACGTGATGATTTAAAATTCAAATGTAACCTATTTTGTATCGCTAATTGTTAACGAAATCTGGTGTTGATCTTAATTGCCATAAATGATGTTAAATTTAAAATAAATTCGTCCATATTCTGAAATTAAAAGATAAAAGAAGTTAAGAGGGGCAATCATCATATTGCTTTTGAATAAATCATTCTGCGAGTGCAAGTGATAATTATCTGAAGCAAATCAGAATTGCATACCTGTAACTTGATCATCTTGTTGGAGGTTAACCGCCTATCCAAAAGATATTCGAAAGTAATTTTTAAGAAGAAAGGAAAATACAAGTCTTGTATTAGCTACCAACAATTTATTTAGTCTCGGTGTATTTATTTACTTATACTACAGTATCTGACCAGAGACCAGAGCAACCTTGTCCTGTACACAAGATACGTATTTACGTTACGGTAATTTATATGCCGTCCATGGCTGAGATTTTCTAACCTTCCAAAGTATTAAAGTCACAAAGTTTCATCTATTAGTCTATTAACAAAGTTTAAAGTTAAGATGCGCTTGCAAAAGTATGAGCTGGATGGATAGTATGATGAAAAATTTCTATACTGAACTGTACTTATAAGTAGTTTAGGTATAGTATAGTAGCCATGTCTACATATATAGCCCTAACTGCAAGGTATATAATAATTGCTGCTAAAACGTAATCTACATGCACTCACTTACACCTGTATCCCCGAAGGGGTTGACAGAGGAGCAAATTGAGTCCTATTTACGTTACAGGCGGCGACAGGCTGCTGGCTGACTGGCTTTGTGTTATCCGGGCGCTTTTGAGAATTATATAGGTAAATTCGGAGTATATTGACAGAAAAGGGAGCATCTGATGGATTGGGCGTGTATTAGCAATAGCTCAAGCAATTGTCGTGGAGGTCGCATACCTATGAATTGAACTGGCCGGTACCGGGAAGTCGTCGTCGTAATATATAAGAAATCACCAAGCAACTAGTTTAGTTTTACTAGGCTTTTGAAGATACTCTCAGGTCAATGTTTGAAATTAAAGGTTTGGCAGAAATAGATAATGAAAAGTGGACCATTGCGTGCCAAGTAACATCTTCTAGATTTAGTTTAGTTCTTCTAGTTTTACTAATATCAACTAACCTGTAATAATTCCTTTTTCAGCAATTTTCCTTATTTTGTGCAGATGCGTCGAGCTCATTTGTCCAGTACGTCCACAGTTACACGTTAATTTCCACGTAAAACCATTACAACTGAGCTTACTTCGAATTACGTTGGCATAAGTCTAAAAGCTTACATCTGATATTGTCCTCGCAAAACGTAGTTACAAGTTGGTTACGCTTAACTTTCTTATGTTATTAATTCAATGGCAGAGTCAACTCAAAATAGTTCTTGGAGGTATTACAAGTTGAATACATTTCACCAGGCTTTTTGTCGCTGCCTTTATATTTACGAATGCCGTGTTTTCTTTATATTGAGTGATTCTTTATATTATTATTAACCGCTATAACTACTAATATTTTTTAACTACGATAATTATAAAAATATAGTTATCGTAGTGCTTTTATTAAGATAAATATTTCTTATTATGAACAGTTAATATATATAAGGAACTTAAACTGTAAAAAACCTACGTTGCTTTTTTTTATACTATAGGGGGACAGACGAACAGACGGGTCACCTGATGGTAAGTGACAACCGCCGTCCATGGACACTTGCAACTCTTATCATAAGTGCGCTGCCCGCCTTTAAGGGTGATGAGGGATAGGGGATGCGAGAAGGGGAAAGAAGAGACGGGGGATTAGGGGATGTGAAAGAGGAGAGGAAAGGGGAAAAGGGGAGTTGGGCCTCCGTGAACCTCACTCATTTCAAGGAAATGCAATGCAAGCGTTACTTCACAACCGGTTTTCTGTGAGGCCGTGGTATCGCACCGGTCGAGCCGGCCCATTCGTGCCTGAGCATGGTTCTACCACTGTCAAAAGAATTAACAAAGAATAAATTTCTAAAATGAATTATAATTGAAATCGTCATAATGGATGAAAACTTTACTTTTAAAAAAGCAGAACGTTCTTGATGCAATTTTGCAGTGGATATATTTTTACTAATGTTCGTTCATAATTAATATTTAAACATAAATAGGTAGTAATTTGTGTAAAATTCGTAGCTTAATAAAACATTAGTCATCATACATCGCACATTAATCTCTAAAATACAATTTAAGCAACAAAAACATTTAAATTTAGATTTTTATATGTAGATTTCATTTTCCAATTGCATTGAAGGTGTAAAATATTTCGATCAGACAGGCATTTAAATTCTACCTTCATCTGTAGCAAGTTTTAATACCGCTTCTAAATAAGATATGGAGGAACTTTAAATTGGGTATTTATCATCGGACATATTACGTTTATTCACATATAAAGTAGTTTTAGAACATTGTAACTCATTGGTAGATATCAAATTAGTGTTTGAAATCGTTTTAGATTGGATAAGTTTTGTGAGTGTAGCTGGAATATGTGAATGTATATATAAGTTCATTATTAATTCAAATTTTGATTATCTCGTTTCTAAGCGCCACTTTATTACATATGTACATACACTCACGCCCGTTATATCTTGCCGATTAAAAATTTAGGACCGCTTGAGTAATACTTTAAATACTTTATTACTTTCAGTAGTCATTTTGCCAATGTAAATATTTGTGTGTTCCGCGTATATATATATATATATATATATATATATATATATATATATATACCTACACATATATATAAACTACATCTACCGTCAGTAAAAATATTGATATACTTGTAGATTTTGTTTCCTCATATGACTATTCTACTTAACATAAGTCAAACAGTTTAATCTGACAGCATATCCCAATAATTTGAGATTTCTTTACTAAAGTTGCAATCATGTCAGTCGTACATTACATGTTAACATTAATAAGCGTTATCCTAATTCCAAGTCTAATAATGAATCAGAAATTTTATGTACATATGTATGTAGTAATATGTACATGTTCTATCTCATTGAAGGTATTAAACCTTATATTTATTTTATGCCCTCATACTCGTAATAAACAACTTACTATCTGACATACCTGCAGTTTTATACATTAATAAAAGCAGAAACCTGAAAAATAACGGTTTATGTTCAGGTATTAAATGCACATTACGACTTAACCGTACATCAAGAAGATTTATATTATCCTCGTGCTTTTGAGATGAACACGAGAAGAACAGACTCAAGTATCGACCTTTGAAGAAACTCCGTAATATTATATCAGGAAAATATCGAACGAAGTATCGCAGGGCAGCGTTCGTGAACCTCTATTATTTCTAATTTATATTAATGACCTAGCAACCGCAATAACATATCTATGTTGCAGATGATAGTACAACAGCTTTTGACAGTGATGAATATAGAATTTGACACTATTGAAAATATTCAATCTGTTATTAATAGGCTTAATATTTTAAAATATAATAATTTAAACATAAATCTGTGAGAAAATTTTGTCAAAGATCAAATACCAAGAATTACTTAAATATTCCCTACAGAAAAACTACCACTAATGAAAATGAGACAACATGTTTATTACACATTCAAATAGATTCGGTAAGCTAAGCCATCACTTTTATGCTTTATATATGCTACTGAAAAGAGCAAGTAAAACAGGCTTACTTGTAAGTAATTATGAAAACAATACAAAGACATACTCTCTTAAAAATATGCATTTAAATATCGAAAATTGGATCATAATCAGTAGCTTTTGAGAAAATCTTGTAAAACATACAGACGAGTCGAATACATAAAATAAAGAATTTCCCATCTATGTTTTGCACTTTTTTTTACGTGAGAATTAACATTTTATATTAGGACTAGGTTCTGGCATTTATAGGTATGCAATCTTAGAGATTACGTTCTCTCTGTTGACGTGGTGGTACACCGGGATGTAGTGGCAGTTCATAACGGACTTACTCCGTTTGGTCTAGGCAAAGTGAACTGGAGTAAAGCTGCCGTACATAATATTACAGAAAGTAGGGAGATATGGTAGAGCAAAAAGCTGCATGGTTGTTTTTATCGGGTCCTAAAAGAGCCCGATGTAGAGATATATTATCATGTATATCTTGTCTACGTTTCGGCGAAATCTTTGGAGAAACTGAAGGATTTATCTGAGCAATGAAACATGAAGTTATTATGACGAACAACTATTGGAGACATATCCTGAAGGGTGGCACTTGAAATTGACATTTGTCGGACATGTAAATGTCCCGGAGAAACACTCGGGAACATAATTTCTGGTTGTTCTCCTCTTGCCAACGGCAAGTTTCTGCATAGACATGACCCAATCGCCAGGATAGTCCACCAGCCAATTGCTCTTAGACAGAACCTTGTGGCTGTCGAGTTACCGTACTACAGGTATGTGCCCGATCCAGTTTTTAAAAATGGTCGTATAACATTGGCATTGCTAAAAGCCTCGACTAACACCTTCAGAGGCACACGTTAGGTAGCTGGGTTAAGGGCCCCGATGCAAAAGGCAGACCTTCTTGTTACGGCACGGATTATGAGGAGGTTCATGTCTCGTAGCCACCGATATCTGTCCCTGTACCCTATACCGGTGGGACACATTTTTTTTTATATATTTGAATATATTAAATTAGTTTTTTTTTATATTATAGCGGGACAGACGAACAGACGGGTCATCTGAGGGTGACGAGGGATGGGGGGATGCGAGGAGGATAAAATTATATAATTATATGCATACATACTTGGTACTAATGAAAACTATAAACATACAGAACACTGTTTTGACGATAGATAAAGTAGCACAAGCAAAGTAATGACTTTTATGAAAAATTTTTGCTACCTTGGTAGTTTTCATAAGAATTCTTTTTTTTTTTAAATCCCTAATATAACAAAAGCTATATTTGTTTTGTATGTTAGCAGAAAATGTAGCTTGCTAATGGTCATAGAATTTTTAGAAATCGGTTTCGTAGTCTTTACCTTCATTCAATGCGCAAGTCATGCCAAATGTATGTGTGCATGTATGTGACTTTCTTTATTACTCTATAACTTTTAAATATCCGTACAGATTTAGATGTGTAGGGCGCCACTGAATCTCTAACGTTATCCCGAATGACACTGGCTGACACAATGGTGGGTGTATGCCGCGTATTTACTGTGTTACACAGGCTAGGTGTTATTAGGCATTGTTTTAATTATTAACTTATTGTATTATTATATTATATATTCTTACATAGAGGAAATTTTTGAAATCAGTTAGTTGTATATAATAATTATATATATGTATATATAATTAAGTGTATTACATTATAACTTTTAAATATCTGAACAGATTGCGATGTTTGAGATATTGTTGCATGCTTGCTGATGATTGTTGTTGCTTTTTGTATGTTTTTCAATTTAATTTTTAAATGTTTTAACTTGTTATCTTGATTCTTACATGGTAGAAATGACATCAAGCAAAAACAAAAACAAAACAAAAAAACAATATGTTCTATTTATACACTATGTATTTGTTGCCAAAATAATGAAGGGTGAAAAAGAAGCATTTACAAAATCAAGGGACGAAATTTAACAATATATACAACATGTATTGTATGAATTGAAATGCGGTCGGGTTCCAAACCAAGCTCTCTCGTACATCAATCAATTGTTATAATAGACATGGGGACGATTCCAGTTACACATGTTTCAGGTTACATTTTGCCACGGTACTTTTATACGTTATATTTTAGGTGTAGGCAAAATGTGATACCTCTAACCACAATCATATCCCTAACATAAACCTAATGCTATAAGAGTTTCACGCACGCAACTTTTTCGTTCGAGCAAAAGCTTCTGATATCTTTAGAAGAGTTCACACAAGGTAGTAAGTATCTGTACAGTTATTTCTTATTTATTTCTTTTAGTTTTCTGGTAGAGATTACATAAATTTAATACAGCAATATAATACTGGTCACATCTTGCTTAACATACAACAATAGACAAAAACTATTTCTGTTACGATGACCAAGAGTTACTACTTGTTCCTTTTTTGTTTGTAGATCAAAATAATATCATATGGTATTTATAAACAAACAGACAATGTTAAATTATTGATCACATGTAACAATTGAACGGACTGCACTCTATACATGTAAATAAACATTGTACTTTATCTTTTGTCATTAAAGTCTATTAGATTATGTTGGGTTTATCATATTGTATGATTTCACAATACTTTCCTTTCAGATTTGTAATAAAAACATCAACTTTAGTAGCGTAAATAATTTAAGATATCTATTAAACTACAATCAAATTCAATAAATACGGGTCAAATAAAGATACCTTACAATCTCGGGAACTAATAATGCTAGCTTAGCGAAATTAATTGTGCTTAAATTAAATATAACTTTCATGATAGAACACCATAGGAATGATTCCAGCAAACATTCTTCGAAGATAAAGTGTCCTATGGTGGAGAATCCGTACTTGTGAGGGCCGGAATTTATTTTTATTTTTTTGAGGCGTCTTTATGCATGATAATAAGCTACCTCATACTGTTCTGATTGTGAATGATTACCTTAAAGAGGTACACATTGACGGTATGGAGTGGCCAGCAAGCAGCCCGGATCTCATTCCGATGGAGCGTGCTTGAGACTTGCTCGAGCATGTTGATATGACCCGGATTTATAGTTCTCGAATGTATTTTCAACGTTTTAACGGCATGAAATTATGGACCCACGTGTATATGTAACAATATGAGGTTCGATAGCTATTAAACGTGTACCGGTTGCTATAAACAGGAGTGGTGTCACACAGGCGTTGTAAATCCCATCTCAATACTATGGAACTTTTTCAATTTTCTCTATTTAATATAAAATTAATTTAAAAACTCTGTATCAGTGGTTCTTTTTTGTCACGATGTGAAATGTATCAAGAAACAATTCCCTTTCTTGTTCATGTTATTAATTTTACCAAAGTCACAAAGCAAAATAAACTCCTAGTTACTAAATCGGGATCGCTTTTCGATTTAACAGCGGGTAGGTTCCGTATAGAACAAAGAATTAGACTTCTGTTGCAAATGCGATTTCCTAACTGCCAATCTCTTAGTGCAAATGTTAGTTTTGAATTTAATTTATCTAAAGTAAAAGTAAATTAAATTAAACATTTTATTAAAATTAAGTAAAGAAACGGTATTTGAAATAAACTTCAGATCTTAATCGCATGATTTATTAAATAAACAAAAGCTAGAACTGATTAAGAAAATTAAATTAAAAATCCTTTTAAGTTATGAAGTTGATAAAGGTTTTTAACATAAAGGTATTTGATAATGTTTTTTGGCTACTGTATTAAAGGGATATGTTTTTATTTAAACCTAATTAAATGGACCAGCTAAATATGCTAGGTATTAAGAATCCAATGTCTGTACATTAATCAATTTTTTTTGTACATGACGCAGTAACTTAATCAACACTCCTTTCTCACTCGAATTCTTTACTTTATCAAGATTGCACATGCGTTACGTACTTAACCATCGAATAGTCATAGATATTATAAATACAATTTTATAAGTTGAGGGCTTCCCAGCAACAGCCAGTTCGGTTATAGGTATGCGAATAAATCTGTACAAGTAGTATCCCTTTTCTTCCCTTTTTGTCGTCCCTGAAATAACTCCAAATTAAAATAACTAAAAATGTTTCCATCTAATTCCTAAAAGTGCGTGGATGACTGCAATAGGCGTGTCCCTTGTACGTAAATGGGACTAATTTATGAGAAAATCTATTTTAAAATTAATTAATTAAACTTCTGCCTGGGGTAGGCATTCGGGTATACAAGCGTGAGTGTATCTATGAATTTAATAACAATAATAATAAATACTCAAACAAGAAAATGCAGGGCATGCATATTAAATATATATTTCTTAACTGAATAATACTAAATATAATATTAATATTCAAATATTAAATCACCGATATAAGAGTCTCTTGCGGTGGTTACAAAAAAACTTCGTGTACAAATTAAACTATTACTATAATTCTAATGAATCTAAATTTTTAATAGGAACCATTATTCTCGATAATTCTATGTAAGGAACACAATAAGATGTAAAATCAACAAGGATCCCTCCAAGGACTTAAAGGAATGTGTTTTTTTATTACTTTAATATGTAATATTATGGAGGTTTACTACATCCGCCCTCACTAACGTCAATGAAAGTAATTCTTATTCAAATTAAGAAGCAAAAACATGTATTTTCATTATTCTTCTGTTATTGTTACGTAATAAAGATGTTCTGACCCCATAAACCAGACATAAATATTTATTGCTCAATAATTAAGTTCCTTTTTTCCAGTCTTAATATTTGTTGAGAGGGAAATATGGTGAAAGTGATAAATAAATTACTTTTAAATAAAAGCTAAAGCAATTTTTCATTTTCGGGCTATTTTTTTACCACTTTTTTACTTCCTTTTTTAATTTCCCTTACACTTTGCAGGCTCTCAAACATACTTATTTTTTCTTCTTTCTACTATTTTAAATAAATATAATTATGGATACTATGTATACATATACAATTATCTTGAAAACAAACGGCCGGCCATTTTTATGTTAAACGTTTAACCATTGTTCTCTTACTAAATATAAACGCTACTAAAGTAAAAACGTTTTTAATCTCGAATTCATATTTCAAGTCCGAAGCTTCCTTAAAACAAATTAAATTCAAAATTAGTTCCTGTTGGTCTGCCTTTCCAATTAATTATGCGTTAAATGTTGCAAGAATAAAACAGGTTTTTTTTTTCTTGCTATGGTTTTGCAAAAAAAGAAAGATTTGCAGAAAAATAAGATTAGATTGCCAATTTCAGTGTTTAATTTATAGCAATGTTCACAACAATGTTCTCATTACAGAGAACATTGTACATGAAACTTGTATGCACACATTATTTTTAAATGAGGTCTTTTTAGCCTGACAAAAGCCAGGTCGGTCCACTACTATCTTACATTGTGTTCAAGGACTATTCTCGAGCGGTATTTTCTGTAGAACTTTATGAGCACAATGAGCCGCAAATTAAATTCCTATTGAAAGTACTTTATAAAGTACAGATAAAAGCGTGGAAGTATGAAGGCTCTAAGGCATCTTCACGTTATATTGTTTAGTGACGGTGCGGTGAATTATGAAATTATTTTGAGGAAGAATCTCGTAATTATCGTCGTTACATATTTTATTTTAAGTATTTGTCATTTATGACACCTATACGGTGATTCATTTTATTTTGTAACAGCAAATATATATGAATGATAAATAAAGAAGACTAAAAAGTGAAAATGTACCATATCTATATAGGGTAACAATCGATGATGATTAGCAAAGTACAAGTATCTTTGTTTAGCTTAAATATTTTAAAATAAAGTATCAGTTAGTTCTATTTTTTTTATACTCTCATTGCATAAACCTAAATATGAAATGTTTATTGTGCAAACCTTATAATAATGAACAAATTATTATTCATAAAGAAATTTTAAATGAAATTCTATGTTTTCTATTGTATGAAAATAATAATGCTAGTCTGAGTCTTACGAGATGTGCATTAATTAAAAGTCGATAAAGTAAAATAATATTTTGAAGGTACTTACCTTGATAATATTCTTCACTTATACTTTGTAGTCTGTATTTATTTCAAACTTCAAAAAGTTTATACTATTCACTAAGTTTATGATTAAAATACACATATATTATACGGTTACGACTTTTATACACTAAACTATCAAACACCTATGCTAACTAGCAATAAATAATTAAGTATTGAACCTATTACAAAACCTTTCCGACTAAAAAGTTATGAAAAAACACTTAACATGACTAAGCGGAGACTGTTCCGTAATTTGAGCTCTGGAATTTTTTATCGCCCCTGCATTTTGAATTCCAAATTCACTCACAGGGCGAGAGTTCGGTACCGCGGTCGCCGAGCGACTAACGTTGTCATCTCTCGACAATATACTGCCTACTGTTGCACTATACGTTCACATGGGCTGCAACTGAAAACGGGAAACTAGGTTATTCCAAATTAGTGAACTTGTGAAAGGAGAAACCTGTATTCGTATGAAAAATTTTTTTTAGTTTAAACTGAACCGCACGATTCTTCTCAATTCTTCAGTTAGACTGAAGATTTACGTGTGTGATGATTATATATATTTATAACGAATATAGAACATAAACAATAATAAATATTGCTTATATTCTATGTCAGTTCATTCGGTATATAAGTGTTAAATCAGAAATTTTAGAATGATAGAAGCGAAGTATTGTTCTTAGCGGATTTATGGCCATCTTCTGAGACAGTGGACGGGTCGCCGGAACAAAATGATCAACGACGTTACGAAACAAAGGATCGCAATTTTAGAATAGACCCTTTTCATTCCACGTTGTGACGTAGAAGTAATTCCACTGGAAACTTTAATGACTTAAATGGGTATTGTTTTTGAACGGTTCATCTAGATGACTTCATTAACTACTTAAAAAAGTAATGATTTGGATTGAGTACACTTAGAACGAAATTGAGTTTAGCATGAAATGTCAAGGTAATGTTTTAGGAACGTTTAGTAAATTAGAATAAGGAATATCATAAAATTTTAAAGATATAATACTTACATAATATTATATTATTTGGTATTTAGATTATGAACGGTTGTTGGCTGTTGAGCTGACGATTTATAATATCCCTATTTTGTGTAGGTATCTACAGTACGTTATAATCTACAGCCCATTAAATTATTACTAGACAATAGTATAGTTTTTTTTTATTGTGGTAGAGCCATGTTTAGGCACGAATGGGGGGGCTCGACCGGCTACACAAAAGAAAATTGGTTGTGAAGCAACGCAGCGTTGCATTTCCCCTAAATTAGTGAGGTTACCGGAGGCCCAACTCGCCCGCTCTCTTTTTACTCTCCCCTGCCCCCTCCCCTTTTCCTATCTCCTCATTCCCGTCTCTTCTTTCGACTCCTCGCATCTCCTCATCCCTCATCACCCTCGAGTTGAAGCTGTCGCTGGACAGCGGTTGTCACTTACCATTAGGTCACCCGTCTATTCATCTATCCTCGTATACTATAAAAAAAAAGTTAGCGTTTGTTTAAACCCATATAGTTTATTGTATAAATTATATTTATGTTTACAACAAATATATATAGATGTTAAAAATACAAGAAGTAGATCTATCGAAAAGATCATCAAAAAAACATCGATAAAAGCAATATCCGTGCATCATGTGAAGTGTTTGTGTTGGGAACGTCGGTTGTCAATTCATCCTCAGACATTTTAAATTTCACTATAAACTAATAACGCATGCACGATACTGTCGTCGGTATGTGCAAGCGAAGTCATATCACTTTTAAAAATATCGTCAACATTGCATGACTGAAATGATTTCGGGGTATCACATGATAGGAGATAAAATGAGGAAATAAAATGTGTCTAGGTAGGAAAATAAGAGACCTGGTCCTTTAAGACTTTATTTATTACCTTTAAAAACTATATTAGGGTAGATGGCTTAGACCTGTCGGCTACAGACAAGATACAGGTATATGACCCCGGTGTCCTAGAGCGTTGCTCGCACTTCCTAATCCACCTATAATAGCAATACCCCTTACTCTTCATTACTTTCCCTAGCTATCCCTTCCAATATACTTCATTTTTTACGTATTTTAATTATAAAGTAACCGGTTAGCTAGATTTAGGTGTTTAATACACATCTACTTACCCTTCAGCGATGCAGGCCTGAACGTTATCTGTATGTTAAAAAATTGAGACGGTTCATTAGTTTAGTATATGCAACCTTCAGAACATCATAATTAGATAATGATTACAAATATCTCTTTGTAAACATAATTTTCATTATGATTGTACATCCATTGGTTTGTGAGTACTACTAGTGTTGGCTACGCACATATAGAAAGTAAAACAAATTTCTTTAAGGTCGGTTCATTGTGTATACATTGCAAAAGAGTTTCAGCTGAGTTTCCTTTATGGCCGGCCGCCTGCCCGACGAAAAATCTAGTTGGTTACATTCCGAATGAGGTTTTTCGTTTTATTACGGGAAAGAAGGAAAACGGGGAGATTTGTAGAAATAAAAAGGAATAGGAGAAGATTCCGCCACTCTCGGATGAGGCAACAGGACTGAGGCTACAGTCGCTCGTAGAAGCCTGGGTCGCATACCCGTATAACCTGTAATTCCTGTGACGTAAGAGGCCACTACAATAGAAACGACTATTCGCTCATGGCTTTTTTCAAATTACATTATTTTTGGGACGCAGATTTGACAGAAAATTCTTAAATAGTTATTGTATATAATATACATATATGTTTGTTAAGTGTATACTTAAAGAAAATTTTTGTATAATATGTTTTTATAAATAAGTCTATTATGAAATTCATTGAAAAATTAGCTAGAAGAAAACTTTACGTGAGAAGTAGTGTATATTATATTAATTAAACTATATTATAATCCATGGCATTTAATATACTTTAAGCTACTCCATTCCATTCTGTTTTCAACTGTAAGAACGATAGCCGAAAAGGGATAGCTATGTATTGAACACCGACCGACGTTTTGAGAGCTCCGTAAGGAAATATTGTTCCTTACTCTGTGAGCCCTGTCAGGCTTTACAAGTTTCTTATTTTTTTATATTTACAAGATCGTACTTCGTAGTCTGATATAAAAGTAACCGGGGATTTTGTAACGTTTGTTTAACCTACGGGTAATATCCATAAACTGTCATGTCACAAGCTGTGTGTTTGAAAAGCAATTGGAAAATGGTTATGGTACAATGTCAACTGTGTACTTTCCTTCAAACATTTGTAGAGAGCTCATGGATTAACAGTAGGTGGGCTGCTTTATTGTTCGGTAAGGTACTAACTAAAGAAAATTGCTGTGACAGACAAGCTTTCACTCTCACTCATGACCCCTATACCGTGAATCTTTGTTATTATTATTCCTTTTATAAAATAATGATGTTATGTATTGAACGATTTATTATTTTCTAAAAATAAAATAAACTTGGAATTCAGTCTCACTTTCAAGAAACTCCAAATAAATCTTGTTAGAAATAAATGTTTAAGTTGGTCCCATACTTTGCGACTCCGCTTCTTTATGTTCTGTCTTGGTAAACATACGAGGTCGCAATGCAAATAAATTCATTTTGTTATAAATATTTTTCGCTTTCCACATTTCCAACCATCATAATTAGAAACATCCACATGAAACATACGCTTCACCAAACGAATACACTTCCATAAATACAAGATACCCTCGCAGCATAAAGGTAAGATTTCACAATATATTTTCAAAAGAATGAACCTTCGTGCCCCACCAATTATGAAACTTTTATAGCTGATAAACGTAAAACCATCTCGTCTTTTTTTAGAACTGGGATCGATTTTGCCATGTGTTCAGCGATTCATTATGTTTATAATGTGAATACGAAATGTCACAGGCAAACCTTTTCTCACATTTTTGAATAACATGCGAATAATTATTCAAGTTAGCCTGAGTCGGTATAATCAGAGTGTCCTGGGTTACTCAAGAAATATCAAGTGTCTGAGAAATATTGTTCCTTTACAAAATAATTCAAATATAATATTCAGAGGCATGATAGTCATTAGTCTAGGTGTCAAAGCTTTTGCGCTTTTTGCCGGCATGAGTAATGTATCTTCTATTATATTGTATTTTTTTTAATGTTATAGGAAGACAGACAAACAGACTTGATGGTAAGTGACAACCACTGCCCACTGACCCCGCAACTCAAGAGTCGTAAGAAAGGAAGCGAAAGAGGAGAAGGAGAATGATGCGAAGCAAAAGAGGAGAGGTTGAGTTGAGTTTGATTTTAATTGTTAGTCTACCGGTTTTCTGTGAGGCCAAGGTACTGCTCCAGTCGAGGCAATACATTTGCGCCTAAGCACAGCTCGCGCACGTTTCCAAATCTTAATTTTAATTTATTTCCATCTACATTTTAATGTTGCATTAATCGCATTAGTGTTGAGCTAAGTTTTTTTTATGGGCTTGATATTTTGTAGCAACTCTCTATTTTACTTAGGAACGAACATACCGTACCGTTACTTAAGTACTCTGTTGCGAATAGCACAGGTATCCTTTAAACAAAAATGTTTAAAAAACCAAAGCAATTGAATATTTCCTTACATTTATACTCTCACGCCTTATTCTCGTCCACGGTAGGCAAAAATGGAACTACGCCACTCGTCAGGATCCTGACATGCAACTCGAGTTTTTTTTACATTCATCAAAGTTTTCAAGTTACAGGTGCTTTTTCAGTACACTGCCGATCTAGTTAGTATATGTTTTTCGGTGCCTTCCCGGAGCTACTCGCCCACTCATTGTGGCCCTATAAATTTCTTTGCATATTCACTTTTTAGTCATACTTTCAACGTGCCAAACCGACGCTGCACGTACTGTACGCTTTATATGTATGGCTAACTTTTCAACAATCGGACAGGTGCGATTCTGACTAGTATATCGAGGGTTCAGTTCCAAACTATGTACATAACTCGCTCATCTAGGGAATGTATAGTAGATAATTATATATTAAGATGAATTTAACTTTCTAGTTCTAACATTACTCTCCTATACATTAAAATAATATTTAATGTATAGGAGAGTTATGTGGGATAGGTCGTAGTCTATTTTCAAACCGCATAGTAAATTGTGGCAAACGATAAATTTACGACTCTAGGCTATTTTCCATCATCAATAGAAAGTGCTATAGATTTTGATTTAGAATTAAATGTATATTTCGTATATTTCGATTACCTTGCTTGAGAAGCTTGTCTCATTTACATCTTGAAGGGACAACAAACATATTTAATGGTTATATATCATTTTGATATGACCTCCACGCGTTTCTCAGGAACAAGTTCTTAAAGAACACTCGGACAACAGAAACTTACAAAGCTTTCTTTTTCCCTTTAACCTTAAAATGAAAATACTCTCAACTGTCATGGACTAAGCAGATAAAGATTTCCCCAGATAACGGAAAATGGAAATTGCTATTGTGTATTAACAAACCATATAAAACAATTATATTTCACCCTCCCTCCTACAAAATGGATCTCTTGAGTCCTTTTGAACATACGTATACCCAACGAATAATATACCCATTATTTTTTATGTTACTAATAAAATTACTGTTTCGGGTACCATTATATAGGTGACTTTAAAGTGTTATTTATTGTAAATGTCACTCATTCTTTAATAGTAAAACAACACTAGACAATAATGACATCGTTTAGAATAAACAAAAAATAAGAAATTAGCCATAAAAATACCTGCTTATTTATTTTTTCATTTGTCCTGGGTGGGAATCGAACGCGGTCACTAACCACCAGACCAACAGGCCAGTCATATATATTTTATTTGTCTTTATAGATCAGCATAATAACGTACGATATTCAGTTTTTCTCATTTGTAATAGACATAATGACAATACCAAATTTTGCTGACCGAAAAATAAAATACTTTGTTAACTGAGAAAATATCCGTATGTACAAAATAACAGCTGAGATATCTGGTATCTCTGTCTACACCAAAACCTAGCGATGAACTTCTGGATGCTTATTTAACTATGAAAGAAAATGAATACACCCAAATATTGTTAAATCGTGGTCTGCTCTTTTATTTATTTCAATATTTTAAATAGTTTGCAAAACAAAAATACAAAAATAACAACAACTAAAACATTTTTCATGCCAAAAGAACATTTAAACTAAATAAAAAAATCAGGGCCCTTAATATTTTGAAGTTAGATCACATAGTTCGAAGGACTTACACGAGTTAATTCTCTTTGTCAATATTATGACTCTATATGTATATATATATATATAACGTCCAAAGAATGCACAAAATGTTGCAAAAATAACACATAAAACAAAATCAGAAAGTAGCGTAAATTTTATTACGTGATATATTGGACCATATGTTACATTATGACATGCATCAGGGGACACACTTTCTGTCCTTTTTAGGGTACCGTTCCATAAAAAAAGTAACTTTTAGGATTTCTCCGTCTGTCTGTTCTTCTGTCTGTCATTAGGAAGTTATCTGCGGGTTCTTTCAAAGATAAAATGCAGGTAACCATTATAAGATCGCATAGGGTTGTAGTTTCTGTACCTCAAAAATATACATACGAGTATAAGCCATTGTTAGATCACAATGTTGTTGATTTAAACACAATCAAAATATAGTAGTTAGATATGTACATCATTTGATATACTTTGTCACAATATTCCTCCTTATGAAGTTCTCATTTCGATATATTCGCTATTTATGTACCGATTCCGAAAATGTTGGTAATACAACCACAAATACCATCAGGTGACCCGTCTGCTTGTTTACCCTTCTATAAAATAAAATAAAAAAAGCGATACCCTGACTCGGTTTAAACTACATATTTGTGGACTACACAAATCTTTGTCAATTGTGGGAATTTAATCAACGATATCTGACTAAGCAATAAGATTCACTAACGTCTAGACAGTTAACAGGCCAGTATTCACAATTTTCGATAATAAAAAAAAAGAAAGTTATGCGTAACTTGGAGCCTGTGACCGTATTGACGGTGGCAGGCACTGAATTAACAAGAACCTTATAATAAATTAAAAAAGTGTAATATATATATTATGTATTGTGATAAATATGAGACATGTTAGCTAAAATAATTGTAGCATTGAATAAATTCATTCATTTCAAATTGTGTTGTTATTATCATTAATTACAATCATATTGTTATTCAAAATATTACTTTATAACTTTAATTTTTAAAAGCATAATAAAATAAAAATAGAGACTATTTTCGTAGTACATTGTGAAGTTTATAATAAGTATTTGTATTATACACCTCCGCCTACAAATATTAATATTTCTTATTTTTTTCTCTCTCTTTTAGCTTTGTGTCAGCTTGCAAATTGATATCGATACATCATTATTGAAACAAACTTACTTTGAAATATGAAACTAACGTTATAAAATTTCTGTCAATAAAATGTCTTCTTTGAAACCTATATCAATCTTATACGTGAATCGCAATATAATCGACGGTTTGAAATAACGATAGTTTGGAAATGTTCGTTCAGTTTGTTTTCAGATCATTTATATTATATATAGTTCTGGCTACTAAGTATTACATTCTAAGTCTCCTGTTCAAACAACTAACTGTAAGGAAACCCAAGATTTCTTATAACGAATGAAGATTTTTGAAATTAATATGATGAAAAAAAACTGTTATTACATGTTTCATATGTAGAAACTGTTATGTTTGTTGATAGGGTACAGGTAGGGGAATAATATTATGATTTAATGAAATTGAATGATGTGATGAAGTCGATATTTAAAAAAAAGTTAATTACTTGCTTTTATTTCTTTATTTGTGGTAGTTTTAAATTAATAGGGGTATTTCATTTAGCGTACCAATTTAAGTCACCCCAATAATCAAAATCTAAACTTCTCTAAGCAATGTTTTATTTAAATAAATATTTTTAACCTATAGCTACCTATTTAAATATCAATAAAAATACAGATTGTCTTACAGTCTCAGTCAGTATGATACTTTAAACACAAATATTTTAATTATAATATTACATGAATACCCTTGCCTGTGCACGGGTCAACCGTTAGTAGCGTAATATATTTTTTTTAATGCGCCAAACCATTGGGCTATACTATTCAGCACCTTTGGTGCGTGCACTAAATAGAATACCCTGATTATTCAAATGAGAGGGTTTAGTTGCAACCTACATATGTCAATATATTAAAATGATCAGTATTGTTGTTTAAAAGTAAAACCGACATGTTATGAAATTCACTTGTCTAGTATATTATTATATTTATTTGAAAGAAGAAAACAAATATAATTACTGGTTCTGGAATGTTATTGTTTGCGTATATTAGTTTGTAGATAAATAGAATAGATGAAGATAAATTAAAGGAAACGAAACGAATGAATTAGAGAGAATTTAAAAGACAACTTAATGTTTGCTTCGCACGTCATACCGTTTAAAATGGCATGCCAAAGGTAAACTCCCAAGCATATAGTGTACATATTGGCATGCACTGGCTCAAATTGTTTTGGAATACAAATACATTAGTAAGGCAACCCTAAAAGAGAGATTATACTATGTGTCAACTGAAGGCAACGATACGATATATTTCGGTCGAGCTATTCTTGCATAATGATACAGTAAAACAATAATTCAATACAGGCTGACATAACTGTCCAACTTTTAATGATGAGGGTCGACGGACGTGAATAATTCTCAGACATTCCTTCATGTTTACTCAGTGCGTGGCGTAATGTACAAGCAACTGGAGTTTTGAAAATATTAAGAGTCTATAATATGTATAAAATAAAGTAAGTTTAAGTTTCAGATTACTAGTACTATTTATAATCAGATTTCTTTAGGTACGTATACGTATGTATAAAGTACGCACATATTTAGTATTTAAAGACAAAACCGTGGTAAATTAATAATATATATAAAATAGACTTCTTTATATTGTTTGCCATCAACATAGATATATTCACGCCTGTATCCCTGAAGTAGTAGGCAGAGATGTAATAAGCACCTGCATTTTGCAAAACATAATTTGGATCCTCTATACATATTAAGGGGCTTACCCATTTGCCTTCAACCGGGATCTTAGGAATTAAAGATAGGAAAATGAGGAATATATCCAAAGGGAAAGTAAGAAGAAAGGAAGGAAAAGAAAGCTTACAGGGATGGATTGGGAAGTATGTAATGGTTGAGGATGATAGGGTCGTTTATTTGTAACTCGAACTGGCTGTTGCAGCTCTCTATCCAACATGATATAACTAACTCAACAAATAGGCATTTACAAATTTATTGGTACATTTTTTTTTAAGCCACGTCCTTCACTTTAGCTTATCAATACTATATATTTCATTATCCTCTATTGCTTCGCTTATGGAATTATACCAATGTAAGGTTATACAAAATTATTATGACAATGTAAAACAATGTATTCGTGATTTTGTTTCAACTTTTCCTACATGTTCTTGCTTTAAGTCTTCATTTATAAATGACACATTGTACTAAATAAGAGGGTTTAATTTATGCCTGAAATCTAGTTAAACACACAATTCTGATGCCCTTGTCCCTATCACTAGGCCAACATTGTTTAATTATACATATTTATATCATATCTTGTTAGTTAATGCGATTGGTCTTCATTTACTTAAGAAAATTATCTGAAACAAATAGAGGTAGAAAGAGATAGCACACTGCGATTAGTCCGCCGTAAAATTAGCTTGAATAAAATTAGATAAATTAAAATATTGTTTTCTACTGTACTACTACTAATATGCAGGAAGTGCTCGTTGAAACAAAACCTTTCCTCGAGGATCAGGCCCAGATATTACATGTTGGCCCGAACCGGTAAGAGGACCGAGTTGACTATGACAGAAGCACCAAGGGGTTGACAACGACGGGGCCCATGGAATAAAATGGCCTCCGACTTATCCAGGGCTATCAACAAAGTACTATGGTAACCAATCGTTACCATACCACAAGTTTTGCCCAGTTTAGGATTCGACGGCCCAATGTTAGGTGTTCATTTTCACAGAACCTATGAGAAATATGTATAAGCCGTATTGTTGATTATGTGTACCAAAATTTAATAATTTTCATATTATATGTTTTAAACTCCCTGTATTTAACTCTCAAAGTTAATCTAACTTGCGACCAAGCTTCCATTTTTTATAAAAAAATGAGTGAAAAATGTAGCAGATAACAGTACTGCATTATCATCGTGAACGTTGTAAAGTTTTTTAAAACTTTATTATTCCGAGGCTAAAGAACAATGGTAAAGTTTGCGAAATAAGATAAAAAATGTCCAAGTGAATATTGGGGGATTCGTGGATGGTTAGGCAACTTAATAGATTAGTGGGGTCTTTAAAGCTTGAAAAGATGTAGAACAATGGTAAGATAAATTTATATTCCAAGTTTAATTTAACTAAAGTACTAGGTTCCAAAGAACAATATACGCTCCCTATATATATAATATACGATCCCTCACTGTAGTAAAAAGTTTTTTTTTATCACGTTAATAGTCAAAAGTAAATGAATCAAAAATGCAAAATACAATACCTGGACAAGCTTTTAATTACAGGTTTCAAAAATTGAACACTAGAATATTTAATGTTGAAACATAATAAAAATTATGTTATAAAAATTATGTTTCAACTCAACTCAACGTTGTTTGCATGACCTAGAATAAAGGCAATTCATTATTTATTTTTTTATACTATAGGGAGACAGACGAACAGACTTGTCACCTGGTGGTAAGTGACACCCGCCGTACATGGACACCTGCAACTCAAGAGTCGTAAGTGCGCTGCTCGCATTTGAGGGTGATGAAGAAAAGGGGATGCGGGGAGGGGATGGAAAATTTGGATTAGAGGAGAGGAAGGATCAAAGAGGGAGTTGGGCCTCCGGAAACCTTACTCATTGCGCTAAAACGCAAAGCAAGCGTTCCTTCACAACCCGTTTTCTGTGAGGGCGTGGTATCGCATAGCTCAACCACTGTCAAAATATCTATAAATATCTTACATATTTCGTGCCATTTCAGTCTTAAATCATACACACATACACTCACGTCTAAATCCCCAAAGGGGAAGGCCTAGGGTCTCATTTTATCTCGCTCATTTTATGCAAATAATAATTTAGTCCCACATATGTTCTTTTTTTTTATGCGATAGGGGGCAAACGAGCAAACTGTTCACTTGATGGTAAGTGACTACCGTATTCCATGTACCACGTATGAGAACAGTATTCCATGTGCGGCCGAACCTGCGCCTTATAAAGTTGCAGGCGGTGGGCCGGAGTAAAATACTGTCTCGATCTGTTTAGCACACCAAGCTTCTTCGATGCTAATATGGCCTTACTATCTAAGTGACCGCGAAACTGGACTTCGCTTGATATATCGACGCCAAGGATTCCAATACTGGCTGATGCATTTTTTTTTTTTTTTTTTATATAAGCCTACCATAGTGACTCCACTTTGCCTGATGGAAAGCAATAGGTGGAGTCAAAGAGTGGTGGTCACCATCCTAATTGCATGTCTAGTCAATGCAGCATGGTGACCCACACTATGGCGGCCTGGTGAGATGCTTTTTCACGCCCCGCTTAAAAGACCCGGGATCAAAGTGGGAAGGAAACACGTGCGCTGGTAGAGAATTCCAGGCTTTTACCGATCGGCACAAGAAAGAAGAGCCAAACCGTTTAGTTCGGGTACGTATATTTTCGACGCACAAACGGTGACTCCTCAGGCCAGCACGTGTACTCCTGTAGAGGAAGGGAGAAGGTGGGACCAATTGGAAAAGCTCATCAGAACACTCCCCGTGATGTAGGCGATAGAGGACTGCTATAGAGGCGACATCTCTTCGCAACTGCAGAGGCTCAAGAGACTGGGTGATCTCAGGACAGTCGATAATGCGAACTGCACGCCGCTGCAACCGATCGAGAGCGTCAAGCAAATACTGCGCATAGCCGTCCCAGAGATGAGAGCAGTACTCCACGCAGGAGCGAACCTGGGTCTTGTACAAAAGACAAAGTTGCTCGGGCGAGAAGAACCGTCTCACCTTGTTCAAAACGCCGAGCTTACACGAGGCCGCCTTAGTGACTCACTCTCGATGTAATCGCGCGGATTGAGATCCCGGCAAATATCCATACCCAGAATACTAAGCCTATCCTGCAGTGGCAGTTGAGTGCTCTGAAGAGTAGGAAGGGGAAGGAATGGAGACTTTTTGGTAGAGAACACACACGCTTGTGTTTTCTTGGCGCTGAACTCAACCAGATTCTCACAGCCCTGTTGGGAAATGCGGCTCAAGACCCGGTCGAGCTCAGCGACAAGTCAAGCATCGGGCAAGCTCCTCAACGTCTGCCAGCTTGGCAGTAGGATGCCCGAAATATCGCCCGTGCACTGTACTGTCGTCTGCATAACAGTGTATATTGCCAAGGGCCAACATGTCATTGATATGCAGAAGAAACAGCGTAGGCGATAGGACGGAGCCCTGAGGTACACCAGCGCTTACCTCGTGGAAGTCTGAGGCCGCGCCGTCGCAGAGAACCCTAATGCGGCGCTTATGGAGGAAGGCAGCAACCCAGTTGCAGAGTTTAGGTGGCAGACCAAATGCAGGAAGTTTGGAGAGAAGCGAGCGGTGCCACACCCTATCGAAGGCCTTGGCAATTTCGAAGCTGATGGCGAAGGACTCCCCATGCCTATCCATAGCCTCACCCCAAAGGTGTGTGACGTACGCTAGAAGATCACCCGTGGATCGGTTCGGCCTAAAACCATATTGCCGATCATTTAACAAGGAGTGATCCTCTAGGTGGCGGATTAGTTGGGTGTTGATGATCCGCTCGAACACCTTACAGAGTATGGAAGTGACGGCTATAGGTCGGTAATTCGCTGGATCGGAGCGGTCGCCTTTTTTGGGAATGGGTTGAACATTCGCTTCTCTCCAGGCCTCCGGAACAATTCCTGAGGAATAGGACAGGCGATACAAGCGCGTTAGTACGGGAGACAACTCAGGTGCACAGTTCTTAAGAACCACCTCCGGAATACCATCGGGTCCACTGGCTTTCCGGATATCGAGTGACCGAAGCTCCGCACGGACATCCCTCTGCCGGATGCGAATATCCCGCATTGCGGAGTCGCAGGACGCAATGGTGGGCGTGTGCGCGCAACCGTCATCGATTCGGGAGTTAGCCGCAAAGAGGTCAGCTAGTAGATTCGCTTTCTCTTGCGGCTCGTGGGCCAGTGATCCGTCAGGGTAGTTCAACGGCGGCAGCGAAGGTTGGCAATAGTTGGACTGCACGGCTTTGGCCAATCGCCAAAACTTACGGCTACCCGTAGGGCACGCGACGAGTTCTTGACCAAACCGTGCAATGCGCTGGGCATCTGCTCTGATGTAAGTTAGGGAAGTGCTCTCAAATTGAAGTGATACGACCAATGGCATCTTTTTATGTTATAAGGGACGAGCTTATTATCGTCCTCCAATCACTATAGGACTTGATATATTCTGTCTGCTAGACTGCAGCCCGATCACCTTAGTCACCTTTTATGACTACCACGGGAAGAGATGAGCTGGTCGTATTCTACTTCACCGTGAACCACACGGCACAGATATTTGATATGATATAATTCATATCAACTATCTGTGCCGGGTGGTTCACGGCACACTGCACAGATATTAATTATTAATAAGACAACTGTGTACAGAGTATAGATAAAATTTTATCAATTAGGATAAAGATATACATACATATATTCAGTCAAAATCTCACTTAAGTAATGTATTGCAACAAAATAATTTGCGATTTATTTTGATAATTGATAAGAATATTAACATAGAGCACACTCAACTTAACGATGTGTCAATTGTTATGATGTGTCCATTGTTTGAGGCTATTATTGAGAAAAGTTATTTTAGCTTGTGTAGTGAAATACGTTTAACATGTTGTAGCGAGGGGCGATGGAAGTCGTTTCACTGTGGAAGTTTTCATTTCTACAAAGGGAAATTATAAGAGCGTACATGCCAGTAATAAGAGAATAGTATTGTACCTGCATTTAAATAAATTTGTTAAAGAAAATTATTTTGTTGCAGAAACTTCAGTAACCAATCATTTTATCATTAGAATAGCAATACGCAAATGCATAATGCCCGGGTAAAAGTTTTAAGAAGAAGGGCTAACAAAGTAGTTCCCATTGTGATTAGTACTTTTAACCAAAAAAGCTATCTGTAGCTCTATCATCAGTATAGATTTTAATGAAGAGGGGCTGATATAAGAAACGATTTCTTTTTTCAAAATTTTATTGAACCAGAACAAAAAGTGAAACAAAATAATTAGTAAGCGGCTTGGTGAACTAGCACAGTAAGCCAGATTTCATTCATTTATCATCCAGCGCTCTAAAAAGACTTATTTAACTTTTTTCTTTGAATTAATACTGAAAGCATTTTTCCTATATTATCTTTAAAGGTTTTACTGTAATCAGGGCTATAAAGGCTTTTTCATGTACCATTGATTTTGTGTTTTGAAATAAGAAAAAAATTATTATTTATTTATTGACCTCAGAAATCTTATTATTTCAAATACGATTAACGGGAGTTATCCAACAGCAGCACATGGAATTTGTAACTCAAAATTAGAATTACCATTAAAAGCAATAAACAAGCCAGTATACATTTGGGACCAATGACCATTGTGCGCACTAATTATTTCTGTGACAACTCAGTTATCGGATTAAAATAACAGCTAACGAAAGTCTATACTAAGATAAACTGATAGATCAACCTGTTGCAGTCTACTATTGGACATAGGCCTCTCAAAACGTGTGCAATAGCACCCGGTTCCTCACTTTACTACACCGGTGGACCAGTTTGCTTGAACATAATAATATAAATATACATTTTATTACATATTATTTTTACGTTATAGTCAGATGCGCAGACGCGTCACATGATGGTAAGTGATTACTGCCTTGCTGGTAACCTCACTCACTCGGTGACACCAAACGCAAGCGTCGCTTGACAATCGGTTTTATGTCAGGCCGTAGTATTAATCAGATCGAGCCGGTTCATGCGTGTTTAATTATGACTCTTCTACGTTTCAGTATGTGATATTAGATGTGAATAATTATTTGTGTAATTGTATTATTTTTATTTTATAATTGCGGAATTTATACGATAACAACCTAATCTATGTATATATGCTATATTTGATTAGAAGCAATTTCAGAAACAATTTTTTTGATCAATTGTTTTTATAATATAAATTTATTATCAAAACATTATGTAAGGTTTAGAGTCCCCTTATAAATATGCAGTTAAAAACTCCATGAATTGTACTGTTAATATAACAAATTGAATATTCTGGATTAATTGAATAATTTCAAAATAAATAAATAGAAATCTCAAAGCAATTGTCGCCCTGAAACTTTGTGATATTCAATTTACTTGGAAATTGTTCAAGTGGTGTTATTTTCTCTCAACAAATTCCAACTTTGTTATTAACCGCGTAATATTCAAGTTTCAAATTGACGACTTACCTAGACATAACTTTAAAACGAAATAGAGCGTGTTTAAAAAATAATTATCAAAATTTTCTTTAAGTTGCTTACTGTGCTATGTTATTTTTAAAATGCATGTTGTTCGTTTTCTTTAGACTTGCTCACGAAAACACATAATTATGGGATCTTATTACCGGCCCTTAAATTTAACATAGATAGGAAAGTTCCGATCGAATTGCGACTGGCCTTGGTCACAGGTTAACGAAGCTTCAGTGCGGTCGGCAATTCAAAGGTCAAATCAATCAACTAGCCTACTGCAGTCCACTGTTGTACATAGACCTCCTCCAATTCCAAAGATAACTTCTTGAATGTTGTGTGCCATAAGAAATGAGTTTGAAATATTTAAAAAGCTTTTCAATTTTGTATTGTTTTGTGATTTTATATGTAAATGAAGAAATGCGAATTACAACTAAATCTTATCTTTACACACATACATTTTCTCACTCCATGAAAGGGTCCATGCAATATGGTAGGTACCTACTACAATATTCACGACGATAAACCTCATTTTCTATGCAACTCAGGTAGACTAATATTAACAACAACGAACTCAACATTGTGTTTCTCTCTTCAAAGTATGAATAAGCTTGCCGTTAAACATTTGACAGGTAAATAATATACATATTACATAGTCCTACCACAGGCGTGACTCGCCTTAGGCAAATTTTCAAGTTTATGGCAGGCACTGTACTTGACAGGCTACTTGTACATAATTATGTATTCGAGAAATTAATTGGTTATTAGTTAAAGGGTACCACATCCCTCATCTCCCTCAGACTGCTAACAACAGATAACAAATAAATAGGTAAACATTTTAAATCGTCACTTTAATAGATTCTTATAGAAAATTAAGAATCGAAGGTTAATTTTTCAAAAATACTAATTTATTAAGAATAAAAGCAAAATTAAATCGCAATACTCATCAGAAATATTAGTAATTACTAAAGTTTAGAGTCCACAAATGAGAAAAAAGCGAGAATGAGAGAGAACAAGAGGTTACATTTTAAATACTTTCAAAATGGATTTAAAAATAAAAAATAAATATAATATATTTATTCATATAACTGACTTAATTTTGTTTGCACTTCCACTCGCTTTGTCTATCCTTTGATAACAATACATTTACCTTTTTGAAAGGTAGTCTATAATTTCTGTCATATTTCTTGTCAAATTTATGCAAAATCGCATGATCCTCAGAGAATAGGTGACAGTGCATAAAATATCATAGTATTAAGTTGTTAGGCTAATATTAAGTATACTAACTACAAACGTACACCTTTTCATAATACCAAGGTATTCCTTCATTTAAAACCTAGACTGATATCTGATCGGGAGACTTAACCGCTTCAAACCTATCTAGAACGTTAGCCGAATAAAAAATTGTGAAAAAATTGGGTCAACCAGCATGAGAGGGGCACTGCCGAACCCGAGATAATGAGTACAGTTACCCTCATTTTATGCTAAAGTCTGTATGTTTGTACAAAAAAAAAGCAGCAGCGGCCGTATCAAATAGGAAAATAGTTGCAAATAAAAATTGTTGCATATACCTATTTTTATACGGCTGTCTTAAAAATTCTTCTGTTATGCTTTCAGGGTTTATGTATGTACATATGTACAATATTGTTACAATATTTACATCCTATCTAGTGACACCTGCATACAAAAAAATCGATATTGTAGTTGTGTGGTACACAGATGTAGCGTTATATTTAATTTAAATGAGGCGCTATATCTATGTATCATAAAACCGCGATTTATTTTACCTTGTGCTGTTGTAATCTTCATTTTTTTAAATAGTAAACTTTTTAAATTTTTATTTCAATTGGAAAAGCGTTAGTCTTACTTCTGCACAGAGGATTCCGTAAGCAAACAGACCTCTTAGTCCCTAATATTAAAAAAACTGAGCTTATACGAAAAATTATAGTAAGTTGTAGTTTTCATCCCTTAATTTAAAAATGTTGAGGTGGAATATTTTGTTCTCATTTAAACCGGAACAAACCTTAAGTACTATTAATTCAATGTAAAAATGTATTGAAAATGATTCAGAAATAAAATCATCGGATAGATAACATATTCTAATCATTCATTTATTTACTTTGGAAGTAAAATTTGTTGTTCATATTTAAAAAATTTTTTTCCAACCATTTCAAAAATAACAAATGTTTTTTTTTAAGTCGGTTTACAAATGGAGAAGATATTGCGTATCAACAACATACTAAGGTACGTACTGGTACATACACGCAAACGTATGGAAACAGTATTATGAGGTATTATTACCGAACTTCAAATGTAACAGAGAAAGGAAAATTCCGACCAAATTGCATTGGCCGTGGTCACAGGCAAGCAGATGATCAGCGTGGTCAGGCAATTCAAGGATCGAACAAACTTTGTAATATAAATTTAACAATGACTGTAAAAAGCACTATCTAATGAGGAATGGCGTAATATTCTTAAAAAGTATTAATCAATATTTATAAAAGTTGAATTTCTGAGGTTCTTCTACTATGAATTTCATTATATACTACTATATACAAATATAGTATTAAATAATAAAATTCATGGTCTCAATAACGAAAGGTTGAATGTACGTTTGAGTATGATGATTCACATCACGTTTTTCTACAGAATTTAAATTGCTCTGCTTTAGAACAATAAAATGTCAAAAGCTTTGTTTCGTCTTTTAAAATCCATCCATTTGTAATGATTTTCACGTCTGAGCACTTTGAAGATAAAACTTACACACAGCAAGAGATTAATCCACTGGGATAAGGAATTATTAGAACAGTAATAAAATATTATAATAGTATTCACAACATGTTTATTTCCTTTTCACGCATGACATCACAGTGATATTAGTTATTGACAATATTATTCGTGTCACTAAAGTTACCGATTTTCGTAATGAATCCCAAACAAGGTTATGTTCAGTCTTTGCTTATTTATTAGTGATTATTGATTATTAGCACATTTAAGACTCTCTTACCCGCCGTGCGAGCTATGGCTTAAACCTCCTTTCACAATTCGCTAAAATTGTGTCTTGACGTTTCACGGGGGGCAAGTCATCTTCCAATATAAAATTAAATCCTGTTGAGTTATACAAACTGTTATTTGGATAAATATCAACGTCAACTAAGGTTTTATCAATACGTGGTCTTCGGATATTCTGATCTTATGGTGGACATTTAAAATTCGTGTCTTTCGTGTTTATTCTTCATTGTGAGTATTGATTCAGCAACTCAAAATATAGTACTTTAACCTCAAACCCAATGACATCTTGTGCTTAAAAACTTCTCAATCTATGTATGTATGTACTTATTATCGGATTAATTATTTTCGTTTTATAGTTTGAAAATTTTGCTATTAATAAATTTAACTGCAATAAAAATTGTGTCAAATAGATTCTCTTAAAATTCAATGAAAATATATTTTACGCAATGGGTTATCAACTATTTAATATATATTATATATATATATTATTTTCAAATTCGAATTAAAATAAAATGCACTTAATGGTTGTTATATTACACTGACTGTCCTGGTTTACAAATAAGTAAATTATTTGCTTTAAAGTATTTGAGTTTTCGATTACATGTCAGCATGTAATCGAAAACTCAAATACTGATTACTTAGTTGAAATTTACAATGACACTTTACACAGACGTTAACAAGGCTTTGGACTTTTTTTTATTTTAAGATAGTAACAAAAACAAATCTTTAATATCTATAAAATATCAATAGTTATAGTATGATATTTTATGGTATAGGGGGCAAAATAGCATACGGGTGATATTTTGCCCACTAAGATATTATATTCGTCTTATTTAAAACTATACATATGTATTAGGTTGGCAACTAATAAACCCGTCATCTTTGTACACAAATTTATTTAATTTCTTAAGTATACAATATCAAATTATTTCTCAACTATATACTCGTAAGCACCGTCGTTTTCTATCACCTGTCGCCAACGCGCTGGCAGAGACATAATGCCTTTCTCGTAGAAGTTTTGTAGGCTTTTGATCAAAAAAAGGTGGTAAGGTCACTTTTAAGCTGCTCTTCATTTTATTTTTTTTTATCTGCTAAGTAGTGGGCTAGAGAACGAAATAGATGATAATCTGAGGGCATAATGTCTGAGGGCATAATGAGGATAGCTCAGCCAAGCGAAAGTAATTTTTCACGAGTCGCTTTTGCTACATGTGGTCGAGCATTATCGTGCAAAAAGTAATTTTTTTTTTTTCGGTAATCTCGCTGCTACTTTATCCAGTTGGTCACGATAAATAATGGTCGTGATTGTAGTGTTAGATGGCAACATCTCTCAGTATATAATTTCGACTATTCCCCACCACACACTTAAAATAACTCTTTTACTGGTGTCAGATTTTAGCGTCGTTACTCCTGCTTCTCCAGGTCCAAGCCACTGACGCTTACACGAAAAATTTATGTACATAACCCACTTTTCATCCCCCGTAATTGCATCCCTCAGCCACTCATTGGTAAGATGATAACTAAGTAGTTCCATGCACACGTTAGCTCTCTTCTGAAGTTGAAACGGCGTCAACTCATGTGGCAACCAAACTGAATATTTCCAGGTCTTTTCTAAAGCGTGGAGTTGTTTTTCTACTGCAGTATGAGAACACTGAAGCTGCTCTAAAGTGAACCTGGGATCCATTTTTATGAGTCTTTTTAACTCATCTACATCTATTGTAGGAGGTCGTCCTGGATAAGGTTCATCAGATAGGTCATAATTTCCATCCTTAATTCTTCCGAACCAATGTTTGGAGGTATCGTAAGAGAGCACGCCTTCGCCCATCTTTGCACATGTATTTCGCACTGCTTCAGTCGCTTTTCGACCTAAGCGAAATTCGAGAAGTAAAAGCAGCCGAAGTCTACGAGAAATATCCATAATTTACTACAGTTTTACTATTTGAGAACCTGTTGTCAACTGATGTGACATACAACTCTTGCTTTATTTATATACTACTCCAAGAAATTCGAGATATTTCTATAACGCTTTAGAAACTCGTTGAAAAATCGAAAAAAGTGTCGAGTTTATTAGTTGCCAACCTAATATAATGTTGTAACTGTTTAATAAAAAAATATTTAGACTTTGTCTATCCTTTGTTCTTATACTAGTAGATTATGAGTAGTCGTATTGTGCCCTCTTCCTTATAATTTAGTGAGTCCTACTATAATCACGTTAGTCACTCTAAACTCGATTAAGTTTAGATTTCAGTTATACCACTCATTTAGTATTCTAACCCAATTACCTAATTATGATTTAGAAGTAGGAAAGTTTTCTTTATTTTATAAATGTAAGTAAAGCCACCTATATTGTGTAGTACGGTATGATACCTTTTAATACAAAACAAATTGTAATTAAATTTGGTATATGGATATTTTGAACAATGGAGAAGGGCACAGGCTACTTTTTATAGACATACGACGTGGTAAAGCAGCAGGTGCAAGGAAGTTAATTATATAATTTTTTAAATGATTTATGTTAATTTACTTGCAACCGAGTACATATGTTTTTAATTACTTGGGCTTATCAAATGTGAAAATCGACTTGTCTTTGGCTATCATGTTTTAGTCTTATACGTATTACGCCAGTTGTATCTATATCCATACAAGCATCAATTTTAGTTTTTTGTCTAAATGTGGCGGTCGCGGGAGGACACGATAAGGTGAATATATTTTATTTATGGTACCTATTTAATAAGAGGTTTAGGTAAATATCGAAATACCTAAAATTCAAATATTTCGAAAACTAATGAATTTCGGCTATACATATGGGGAGCATCAATTTGTTGCATTTTGCCCCTATCAGCTCATGACAGGCATACGTCGAAAGTAATGATAAGAACTGTTCTTATTTGTCTTAACGTATGAATGTCGATTCCATGCTAAAATATACATATATAAAGGTAGTGAAATTTTGCTAATCAATTTTCATCGACTTTGAGGTTTAAACATAGTTATGTTCCTTACTAATTTACTAGTAATTTTAAATTAAGTGGGTATACATGGAGTTGGTTCTATATGTACATGAACCTAGATCAGGATAAAATTTAAATTAAATAAACCTATTATTATATAAATTTAAAATTTTTTCATTAATTTCAAAAGATTGTTAGTGTTTTTTATACATCAAACTAAAATCGAGTTGTATGTGAGTTAAGTAAGAGTGGTACAGGCTATCCTCGCTTTAGAAATGTAAGGAAGTGGATATATTCTTCTGGAACGCCAGTATAATTTGTTCGTTCGGCATATGTTAAGAAAACCGAATCTGTTGCCAACTGTTTAGTATTTTACTTTCACGATAGAATACACTATAATAGTACTAGCAACGTATTGGAAGAAAAATCTGTGAAACACCTGCGCTGTAGGCATGCCACATGATAAATTTTTTGACCTTTGTTTTTTTTATTATTGTTTAGTATTTATGTGTTATTCACTGCTATAGCTTCTTTTTTGTTACAACAATTAACCAAACTTTTATTGTATGTTCCATTCACTTTGACGGTCATGCTCATTGCTCAAATGGCTAGCGAGCATGATCGCCAATGAGTTGTGATTTCAATTTCACGTTCTGTTTTCGTGTATTAAAATTGGTAAAAAGTGTTTTATCATATATATTGAGAAATATATAAGTATATTTATCAGTAGTCTGGTACAAGCTCAGTTTGGGTTCAGAAGGCCGTGTGTTGAATGTCTCAAGTTATTATTATTTCTCACTTAAATGCGTTATGGGGGACTGTTAACTAATCTGATAGTATTAACCCGCACATAAATAATGACTTTAATAACTTTGTTCACTTAATTCTTGAAAAAAGTATTGAATATAGTTTTTTCTAAGCCATAGTTATCCATTTCAATAAAGTTTACATATAGAAAAACTATTGCTTTGGTGTAAATGTTTTATTACAGTAAAATTATCGAAAAATAATTATTTTTATTGGCAACAAGATAATAAGTTATGAATGTAGCACTGCTTTAAAGTAGAAAAAGTGGCCATTGAATATTCTGAATGAATGAAAGAATCTAACATTATTATCTACGCAGTTTCGCCATTTTATAGGTATACCATTGATTCCTTAGCCGAGAAAAACGTAAAAATCTATAAAATCCTTGAAGGCGGTTTAGATTGCCTCATGAACATTTGAACATGAACATTTTCTGTCGTGACGGTTGAGTAATGTAACGTAGCACTCACTTATTGGTATGCTTCAATTAGTTCTTGCAGTACCCATTCCTCGAGCTTCCTCACTTTTCCAATTTTTTTCATTAAATTTGTTCTATCACACTCACCGACGCCTTAAGATAACTCTAACGTAGCTAACTCTAATGTAGTTGAAGTTGATCGTGGAAGCGATGGATCCGCTTCCACGATCAACTTTAAATCTTTGTTGTTAACTAGGGTTTCCGGCCGTCCACGTTCCGTAGGTCAAAATATTCAGAACGAAAACGTTGGAATTAAAAACGTTACATGCTTTTTCCGGTAGCTTTTATTTAAACATCTTATTCCTTTGAAATGTACAATCAGTGCTGGTACCATGGTGGAAGTTATATTTTGAAATGACGCGATAATTGAATTTTTCCATTTTTTAAACAGAACAATAAAAAAAAACAAATGGCGTGAAAAAAAGTGAATCACTTAATACAAAATACATATTACAAGCCTAAATTTGAGTTTTGAATTCGTAACTAAACGCCAAATATTTGAGATCAAATCAGTACGTTCTTAGAAACTAATATGTCGATAACGATAAGGCTGTAAGATCTACTAGATATTTTATTACAGATTTTTTAGAAGCAATGATTTAAATTGCATCGTATCACGTTAATAATAGACGCTTCTAACTTTGATAAGACTCTGTAGCCAATAAAAAACGAGATTTGATTGCGTAATTTATGGTTGCAATTATTTCTCAAGGTTTACGAGTCGGTTCAACTGCTTACTCAAATAATGTTTTCATTCAGAGATGTAGAAATACCGGTACTCTAATTCCTCTCTACTATCCGACAATTTTTAGCCTGCGCAAAATAACCATAAAATATGCGTACATCCTTTCGAGTTTAATAGACAATGCACTGTTTGAGGAGCAATTATTATCATTTAACTATCTGTATTATCATATTATTTTTATCAATTATTTGTCCTGTTAAAGGAATAGTTACGTGTATTTTCAGGTCAAGACATGAATATTCTGTAACTTACACCAGTAAATCCTACAGTAAAAACCTTTGGGTTTAACGCTCAACGATGCAAAATAACGCTCAAGGTTTTTAAACAACTGCATTGTATTCATAGCACTTACCCCTAATTTTATTAATATCCGTATAAAGGTTGTCTGTAAGAAATCACCGTGAGTGATATAATACATGCAATCATGTCTATATTCTTTTTCCGTTACTTGTATGGTGTATAGAAACAGATAAATAAATAAATAAAATATATACATATATGTATATAAAATTTTATCCTATGAGACTTGATTCATTATACGTTCGAACAAACTAAATAAGCTTTGTTTGTGCAAAACAAAAATTTAAGGCATTGTTTGAACATAACGAAAAGCTTTACAAACTAGAACTATATCAGTAACCACCACTCTAACAGTGGCTATACATAGTTAGTTCAACCACTAATCTCTAGGCTCAGTAATTTCATACCAAAAGGATTAGGACCCTGATCATAAGCGGTACATATCGAAACTTTGGCCATTTTCGACTTTACGATCTGAACTAACAATAATGTCATCTTAACGACATTAGACTTATAAAAATCTGTTCTGAAATATAAATTTAATATTAATATTATTATAATAAATATTGGGTTATTTATCTAAACTTCATAATAAATCAATTATTTTAGACATTTGGCTATCTAGCTAGATTTTGTTATGTGACTACTATTTATGAAGCTTATCAATTGATAAATTTTACATGTTGTAACTTTTTGTAGAAGCTAATTAATCAATGTCATCAGTGTTTGAATTTACCGTCAGACGAAAAACGTAAACTTAAAAATAATTGTCAAGTCTCATTATTAAGTAGTGGACGAGATCTGTCCGTAGTTCAAACACGCCCAGACCGGTAAAAGACAAGATGTTATTCTTATCGATTGCATTATTTCTCGTTTCTGTTAAATTATATTATGTACTTTGAATCATGCATACTGATGATACTGATAAAATCTGTGTATATATTTATTACAACTTCATTTAAACATCTCAATATATTTATTTTAGTTCCTGAATTTTTTGACTAAATTTGAGACCAAGACAAAAGATTAAGTTTTGCCTGAACAATGTTTTCTTCATAACACATCTTCATTTTCCATTAATATACATACATACTAATATATATAATTTACCTCGTCATCAGCATATTCCTTTCTTGCGCAATAGCGTTTTAGTTACTTTCTTTTGGAAATGGGAATGTAATCCTTTTATGACACGGAAGTAGGAATGTTGGGTGATTTTTGAAATTTAAAATTTACTTAGGGTATGAATACGTCGACGTCGACGACTTGGATGAGGAAATGTGAACTAGTAGCTCGTGGAAGCTAGACCACTAGGGCAGAACGTCATGCTGACTGAATCTCATATTTATAGATACAAAAATAGAATATGTGATACTATCTGTAATCATATCAATAAAACTATAATAAAGTACGTAAAAGTGTTTTACAGTAAATTAACAATTAGTGAGTTCATATGAGGCCTATTTCCAGCAATGGATGCGATAGGCTGACCGATGTATGCTGATGATGAGTTCATATAGCTTATCATTACATCCGAAGTCCCCTATTTACCGTGTTTAAATACAAGTAAAACTATTTCTTGATAGTCGGAGATTCGAATGATAGTCTTAAATGCAACCAATTCAGAAACATTTTAAACATCTCCTAACGCAGTAAAACATTCTAATATTAACTATATCGTATCGAGAAATACTACCTACTTTACTTTACTACCTAATTGTGTTGCGGAATTCAACATTACCAATGTACAAAACGTACATGACTTCAAGGAGTACAAAAAGCTCATAAAATTCAATTCCTTTTCCTTTCTTATTTGCTAAACAGTTCCATATAATATCTAAACACACGTTTAGATATTATATGGAACTGGAGTTTCTGTCCTTATCTCATTAAACGTAAACAGACAGGCCGTGTTTATTAGTTAATGTTAAAGAGGCTAGAATCTATGTATGCATTACAACAAAACTACTTTTGTTGTACGGTATTACTTCTTCAAGCTAGTCTTTTTCCATACCAGTGTAAAGATGGCTTTAATAATATTGTACTAATCCATCATATCAGTATGATGAATAGTGTGGGTCACAATTCAAGGTTTTTTTTATGCGATAGGGGGCAAACGAGTAGACAGGTCACCTGATGGTAAGTGACTACCGCCGCCCATGGACACCCGAAACTCAAGAGTCACAAGTGCATTGCCGGCCTTTTAGGTAGGAGTACACTCTTTTCTTGAAAGTTTGAAGATCGTATAGGTCTAGAAATAAGGCAGGCGACACTTTGTTCCATAGGCTGGTTGTGCGAGGCAAAAAGCTTCTGGAGAAGCGCACAGTGGTGGAGTGCCAATCATCCAGGTGATGGGGATGGATATTTTGTCGCGTAGGACGATGGCGGAAACCTGCAGGCGCTATAAGTCTGAACAATTCCTCTGAACACTCCCCATGATACAAGCGATACAGGATGCAGAGTGAAGCTACATCTCTACGCAACGCCAAGGTGTCAAGCCGATCAGAAATATCTTGGCAGTAGATGAGATGATGACTAGCTATATCAGACATATATAAAACATACTTTTCCGTATGGGTACTTACTTCTAAAGAATATACTATAACTTTTCTTATCGTTTTCAATAATTTAATTATTTTTTATATGCATACATTTCGTTGCCGAAATCGGCATCCTCGGTATTAATTTTATATAGTTTCATTCATATAAATAGTCGGTTTCAAAGTAGGACTCGACCCTAAAATATGACCATATTTTTTGTATGAAATATAATGGAATAAAAACGTGTGGTTGTTCATATTTATTAAAATATATATAAATGTGGTGTTGCACACGTGTGTAGTTCGGGGATGCCCGATTAGTATCAGTTCCGATGGGGGGATGTCCATGGGCAGTGGTAGTCACTTACCATCAGGTGACCCGTCTGCTCGTTTGCCACCTATCGCATAAAAAGGCGTCACACCCTGTACACAGTTAAACTTTACCTTTACTTTTATATTGTAGTTCCTCCAATTGCATTGTTACCTGAAAAAAAAAATACCATTAAAATCTGCTACTAAATACAGTTTATCTTAATGGTTAAATTACCGTTCTTCTTTTGTTTGTGTTTACCATGAATATTGTTACTGTACTAACATTACAGAACTAGATCAAACAGAAGATATTGATGGATTGGTAAATGAAAAGAAAGCGCATAAGCCATTAGAAGTACATTTCCTTTGTCAAAGGAATCTTGCATACTCAATGTGGTTAGCTCTTTTACAAGACATACATAGGTTGTGTAAGTTCGTTTTTTGAGAGTTTTTTTGCAATCTTGTACAAAATACACTGGGAGTTGCATAAAGAGTAAGTTACCTAACTCACGATTTCGATCCACACTTTACAACATTTATTAATATATGTTGAAATTATCATTGTAAATTCACCACGTTTAGAGATTTACCCACATGTTAATTTTTTTTTAGAAACCACTAAATAATGTTACTATCATTTAAGCAACGGCATTGGTATCTTTAAGTATTGTGTAAACACTAGTACGCCAATGATTATAAAAATTCAAGAACTCTCTTTCACCTAACCCTTCCAGTTCAGTAATAACTAAAGGATAAAAATATCAATTAATATAACTTTATAAGAAAATATGTAAAACTCGTATATAGAAAGACAATTATGTTTTTGTAGGCGGCTCTAGACCACCGACTCTTTGTAGTATTTTCTTACAGACTTCATAGATCCTGTTATGACTACTTATCACAGGTTTCACATACCATATACCACACTTCGAAGGCCGAAATACTTAACAGTTGAATAACACCGAAATAGGTTCGCACATCGTCATTCGGGCGCATCAAATCGATATCAACGAATGCACTCAAATTGTTAATCCGGTTGTGAATAGTTCGTTACATTCTAATCGATACAAAGTCACCATTTCGTATTCACTTTGTTGTCATTATAATTGCCAGAAACGGAGACAATGGTCTTTATTCGTATATTAACATTTTTTGAACATATTTAAGCTCTTCAATGGCTTCTAAAGAAAAAAAAATATATATATTGCAAAGTACGTAACTGTTTTATCCTGCTATAAATTTAAAATAAAAAACTAGAAATACTCTCTTTTTTATTTGAGAGAACACAACAGCTTATCAATAGCTGTTAAAAAAAGAAGTCTGAATGGGATTGTTAAGTCTTTAATTAGCATTATTTAAAAAAAATATCTAGGAAAAGTAATAATATCAAACATTAAATCAAAACTTACAAACAAAATACAAAACTAATTAAATCAAACATAAAAAGTCAGGCTGTGGAATAATTTACCACTGGAAATTCAACAAGCCAAATCCATACATATATTTAAAAAGCAAGTGGTAAACTACTTCTTGTCATTATAAATATGTATGTTCCTATTTATGTATATATATATATATATATATATATATGTATATATTTATGTTGTTAGAATAGTACACCTTAGACTTCAGTATATATATACATATATCCGTATAAAGGTTGTCTGTAAAAAATCACCGTGAGTGATAAGACCGCCAATTGTTATACCGTAATACATGCGTATATATATATATATATATTCCATTACTTGCATGGTGTACAATAAAGACATAAATAAATAAATAATAAATAAATCTGATAATTTTCTATTTAAATTGTTCTGGTTGATTAATTCCTTCCGTTCGTTCCGTCTTAATTATTTACATACAGAGGTTCACATGTCTAAGGGACATCGCTGACGGAACGGGCAGTGATAAATTTTTACTAATTAATAATAGTATTTTCGGACCGATACGACCTTCAAACCTTCAAAAAAAGAGCGTACTCCTACCTAAAAGGCCACAACGCACTTGTGACTCGTGAGTTGCGGGTGTCCATAGTCGGCGGTAGTCACTTACCATCAGGTGACCCGTCTGTTCGTTTGACCAAAATCGCATAGAAAAAAAGACACGTTTATAAAAAAACTCCGCACTTCAACTGGATGGAATAACGACCTAAGAAAGGGTGCTGGAATCGACTGGATGCGGAAAACAGAGAACCGGGTATTTTGGCGCGCATTACTAAAGCCTATGTCCAGCAGTGGACTACAATGGACTAATTTGACAGACGCTCGACCGGTGCGATACCACGGCCTCATAGAAATCCAGTTGTGTGTTGCATTTCTCTGAAATCAGTGAAGTTTCCGGAGGCCTAATTCCCCCTCTCCTCTTTCCTCTACCCTCGTCCCCCCTCTCTTTTTTCCCATCTCCTCATTTCCCTCTCCGTATCCCCTAATCCCTTATCTCCCTCAAAGGCGGGCAGCACACTTACGACTCTTCAGTTGCAGGTGTCCATGGACGGCGGTTGTCACTTACCATAAGGTGACCCGTTTGTGCGTCTGTCCTCCTATATTATAAAAAATAAAATGTTTGATTGATTGTTAACTAACAAGTAAATTAGCTATAGTTTATTGCTCAAAATTAGAAGATGGTTATCAGCTCTACAGAGACTTTCGAATGCATCTACCATGTTTATATAATAACAAATCGCGTATAAGTATCAATTTAAATGCTGAACAATTTCTCACGAATACACCTTAAAAATTGCGGTAAAGTAGTGAATACCTATAGCCCAAAAATGAGTAATGTTGAAATACTAACGGTAAACCTGGGTGAACATACTACATAAACAGTAAGTGAATTAATATGTTGTCACGTATTTAATGCCATTGATTAGGATACAGTTTTAGACTCTATAATACGAACTATCTTTACTCACACCTTTACTTAAGATTATTGTATTGTTGGGATATCCAATAAGGACATCTCTTCAAAAGCTAAAGGTCCAATTCGACGTAGTCGAGTAATTATGTATTCAAATATAATCAAGTTTGTCATTTCATTAATAAAACTTAAAACCTTTTTGTTTTATAATCAGTAATAAACATATCATAAAATACAAAATTTCTCTCGTTGTAAGCACAAATATGATTGTTTGCAATTAGATATTGCAAATTTATAGTTTAATTTAGTACAAAATAGTTAAATTTCAGGCAGATAACTATGTGCACAGCACTTTAAAGGCTGACTATATTTTTGTTTTCCAAACAATAATGACTTTCATTCGTGCATAGCAATATCTATTGCAAGTGTAGTTGGAAAATATTTTTATTGAGTCTCAGTGGGACTTAATCGAAAATATACACTAAAAAAAGTGACTTTCTTAAACCAGGTTTAATGTCGCATATAGTAAGTATATAGAATTTTTTTCAAGGGTTTTCTATAAAACACAGTATATTTGAAATTATAAAACATAGTTTATGTCTTATAATTTCAAATATACTGTATTGCTTGCACAGCATTAACTAACTGTTAAATTTTCGGGGATATTGATCACAACTTTTATTATAAAAAGTACAACCGACATCCGGTATATAACCTATATAAGAATGTCTATATAAGAATTTTTATTATATATAATATTCAATCACTATTTCCATTAAAAATATGGGAATTTCTGTACGTGCAACCTCCTTCACTTATTTCAATTATGGTATCCAGACTTTCCCATAAAATTCTTTTTCTGCATCGTCATCGATATTTGGCTAGGGTAACTGCCCCTTTATATTATGAACTCCTTTTTACAAAACAATGCTCAAGGTTTGTAATAAAAATATCCAAAAGTTACTTTTATTTTATTTATTAGAAACACGGTAGGACAAAAAGGTTCTACGCTGACTTGGGAATAAAACGCATTGGCATCGTAGGCGTGGTTACTGCGGTCAGTGTCGCATTGCGTAATTATGTGTCCTAATTACACCGTTATCGGCATACATTTTAGCTAACATAATAAAAATAATGCTGATGATCATCATGATAATATCATAATGTTATTGTTTTACGGAGGACATGAACAATATAACTTCATGTTTAAAAATGTCTACTCCAACTTGTTATGTATTAAGTTTTTGGAATAGTTTTTACCTAGATATTATATTCGAAAAAAAAAACTGAGAACTTGACGTATTAAACGAGATGTTTCTTCTGAATTCTGTGCATCTAAATCACACACCATATATTTTGTTGAGGTATATAGTTTAGTATATAATAGTGTTGTATAGCATAGTATAGTATAGTTTAGGATAATGAAGTGTCGTATTAACTTTTATGACCGTTTAAGCAAGTTTGGCAACACAGTGATGGAATAAAAAGATTTCATTCAAAGAGATCGATGGATTTCATAAATTCCTATTGCTTTTAAAATAATTTATAATTTTATCACGACTTTTGTACAATTTTTTTTTTTTTTTTTTGTATTAAACTAAGGTAATTTCATTGCAATGCTACTCAGGTCATATATGCATGATTTAATAATATTGCAGACATATTTGGCTTGTGGATCGTAGAAATATTTAAGAAAAACTCCCTTAATTGAATTTTATTTGTCTCTTAAAATTAAACTAATACTTAAAACAAATAACAAAATTATATGATTTTTCAGGACTTGTAACACAATGTATGAATATAACAATAAGTTACTAAACGAGCATGCGTCGCGTATATTACAGAGTATAATAGTCAGTTCAGTCAGCCAGTCAGTTCGAGTTATAGGTATGCGACCCTGACTTGCTTGAGCAATTGCTTATGCTCCCCAATCCATCTGTATAAGTAGTATCCCCAGCCATCCTATTCTAAACTCTATTTCATGTTAACATATAAAATTTTAGCCACCTAATTTCCAATATTGCTTGCTGCGCCTATTGCTGTTATGTAAATGGGACTATATTGTGTTGATAACTGGCAAAATGAGGGCATTAATTATACCTCTGTTTACCCCTTCGGGGGTAAAGGCGTGAGTGTATGTATGTATGTGATGTATGTATGTACGCGCTTAATATTTTATAAAATTACGAAACATAGACAGATATATAAATAAATATACTTATATATAAATAAAATAAACTATACACTGTATATTTTTTTAGAATTAGAATCTTTGTATAAAATAATGATTATACTTTTAAATTTCCAGAGCTATAAACATTAAATCCTACGTTATACGTTAAAAGCTAAGTAATATTTTTTACCCTTTTATTATTATGACCTTGTGTATGTATGTAATCAATAAATGCATTTAATTTCATATTGCCTCAAAAACTAAATGTATATTAAAAATAAAAAGCATGTCGCGAAGACCCAGATATTATTATTATATTATATCTATACCTCTGTGTGTAACCACAATAAGGAGAACAGTTCTAAGTGCAAATTCTCCAAGATCTAAGTTGTGCAAGGTGGTAAATAGATGCAGATACCTAGTAGATATTCACTTTGATTCATTAAATAAACCCAAATCCATTGTACCGACTTTATAGCTTAGCAATTTATATTACAGTGGTATATTACAGTGGGTCACTGAAATATACCACTGTAATATAAGCAGTGATTAGCTGATTTTCTACAGAATTAAATGAGTTATCATTGGATTTACTCTTTTGTTTAAAATTGTGTCTGATGGTTTTTCATATTTAAAATAGAACGAATAAATTCTTTTGTACGTTTGTGTTTAAAAACAAAAAATCCTTATTAATATTATAAATAGGCCCGATTTGAAAAAATATTTTTGCAACATCATTCGTTAATTGAGGAAGCGGAGCAGTGAGCTTCAAGCTGATACTTTGACGGCAAGAATTCCTAATCAGTTGACTTTTTTAGTCAAAGGAATAGTTTTGAATTTACAAACATTCCAAGTGTCTCAGACAGACAGACAAGGTGGCCTCGAGATTTTCCTATTTAATATATATTTTTTTATAATATAGGGGGACAGACGAACAGAATGATCACCTGATGGTAAGCGGCAACTGCCGTCCAAGGACAATTGTAACTCAAGAGCCCTAAGTACATTGCCCGACGTTAAGGGGGATGAGGGTCGGGGTAATGAGGAGATAGGAAAGAGTACAGGGGGGGAAAGGGGATTGGAAAGAGAAGAGAAGATGGGCCTTCTGAAACTTCATCATATTTATAGTACATATTTGTATAATACAGGAGAGTGAACCGATACCGATACCAAGTGTATTCCAATGAACACAATATGTGATAGGTGTTTTAACATTAAAAGAATAGATAGGAAGATTGGTCCTTCAGGAATAGCAATATCAGTTAGTTTTTTGAAGACGTTATCACTTATTTTTGTGGTACTTACAGACATACCTACGCTTACTCCTATATCCCCTAAGGGACAGGCAGAGGTGTATTAAACAAACAAATATTGCCAATTAGAATTAGGTCGAACTAACGTAATACGTAAGCTTATTATAATTTCTGTCAACCGGACACTATGTGGTTTAGTGGGCTTATGTCGTCCACCTACATAAGCCCACCGTGTTGCCGTTTTTGTGGTGTATTGGGCAAATGAGCATACGGGTTACCTGATAGTAAGTCACTACCGCCGCCCATGGATACCGTAACGAGCAAAAGTGCAACTGTGGGTCTGTCTGCTGAACTGCCTGAACGGAGCGACCAATTTAGTTTTTTTTTTAAATTAAGATTTCTGTTGTTTTAATCGAGTTCTATGCTTCAGTAAAATCTTATAAGCCGTCTAAAGATCATCACCTCCTAACTAGTGGAATGTCTTAAAAAAAAAACCCCCACTTAAAAAATATAATTTACCTACTGTCGACAAAAAATATCTTATTTTATACGACATTAATATTGTGATATAAGGTAGTTTTTTTTTTTTCAGATATCTTATTTAAGTAGCAGTTTCGTTATCCAACTTCACCTCGTTTGTAGAGAAGTGATCAAGTTTGTTTGTGACTTAGTTACTTTACACACTACTAGAATTTCATAGAACTAAGAGCGCATAATTTTTCATGATATCACGGATATTATCATCACTATAATCAGCTCATTAAATATACAATACATAACATAAATTAAAGAATCTAAAGATAAATTATACGTCAGAAGATTTGACTAAAGATTTAAACTGCAACAAATGACAAGTAACTTTTGCTGGCAGAAATTTCTACTAAAATATTCCTTCGCATTGCCTACATTTAATAACAGCGGGCTTTTTACTGTAAGCGAGGCGAAGGGTACGAAATGCTCAACGAATATCAAAGAGGTATACATTATATAACTACCGACTGCCCACTGGAATACCTTCTGCACCAAATTGGTGTTCCAAACTGGGGTAACGCAGTTATAATTTCTCTCTCCCTTTCTACTGCATAACAACGTCCCACTCTTAAGAAAGTTTCAAAATTCAGGCCTATTATGTTGACATAGTTAGGAATCCGTTTTGCCAAATGAGTTAATAATATTTTATAATGTGTCTCCAATTTATGTTTAAACTATCGTTTTAAATTTAATTAATTAAGATTTTATTATACTTCTCCAGGTTCAGTAACAAATAAGTATAAAGTATGCTACGAGCGTATCTTCTTGGAAACCTAAAAGGCGTAGCTGTCGTAGCATGAACGTAGCTATAACCATAAAATGAAGCGTATTTATGAATAATTATTACGAAGAGAGAGACGCTCCGAAATTGAAACCATTTTTTTTATTATTTATTATTTCAGACATTTGCTGTAAGTCATTTATGATCCATTATCTTTTATTGGTTTTTATTCAGTTACCATCATCTTGTGAAACGATTCTTATCTCAGAACTTTAAAGAAATAACGAAATTTTAGTAGTTATTCCCATCTCAGTGATATCACAATCACAAATTAAAATATAACATATCTTAGTGTGAAACCTCAGATTCAAATACATGTATGTTATTTATTTGGGTAGTTATACACACATATTATTATTTTTTTAAGTAAAAGAACTTTAATATGGCGTGTACGTTTTTGTTTTAGAGACAAACACCAAGTAAACTTTCGTTAATTTTACTACATGTTGCCACAGCGTATTTAATTTTATTAATTATATATTAAATTATCAAGCGACGAAGCGAGAAGCACAGCTTATTACACTTATACATTATATTATGTAATAGCCTTGCCACAATATATGTATATGTATGTAGATATGTAAGTATTGTATAAATTAAGATTACCTTACAATGCTTCGTCTATTAGATAGGGATATCTAACAAAGATGTGCTATATTTCTGATGAATAATAATAAGCACTTCTTTAAATTATGTTTTTTTTTTAAGTATGCGATCTAGAATTTGTGAGCTCCGAGAGATGGGCGAGTGTTGTGGTAGACGTAGTTAATTTCACTCAACTTATCCTACACTCATATCTTAATTGCACTCTTTGTTTAATTATTTTGCATACATACATACATACATATACAATTGTATACTCAAAGGTTTAGCCAAAAGCGTATACGCCGACATATTACCGTCTATAATTTAGTCCCACTTAAACAATAAAGAACAAGCCCCTTAATGTCACCCTGGCACTTTGCGAAAATTGGAAAATTGGTAATATAGTTAAAGGGAAAGGGAAGATAAAGAGGAAGATAGGGACATTGTTGTACGGGTGGCTTGGGGAGTGAAAAATTAACATCACGTTTGTCAGGGTCGCATACCATGAAACTAGAATTGAACTAATGCGGGGAAGTCGGAACCCTCTGACAAAAACATTATTTTGGTTGAAAAAGTTTATAGAATTAAAGTATAGCTTTGAGCTCGCTGACCCCTATGTATACGTGGAAATATAGCCTCAGTACAGGTAGACCGTTACTAAGCATGAATTAATTTCGTGACAGCTGCCGCGCGGACATGTTGTAAAGCTTTTAATCTGCTCTTGTTATGGTAATAATTAACTAAGATAACTGAAGGTGATTATGATATTACGGAGATGGTGCGTGTTTTCCATTTTATGAGTGCTGTAGCACAATTACTGGGTTTATTAGTTTAATTAGACGTCTGTTCTCACTTTTATTTTTAATAACTATACATTCTAAGATTGTATGTCCTTGATGTCTGTATATTACGCCCCGCTTACTAGTCAAGCAATAAAAAGGGAGACACGATGGGTGTTTTCTTTTAAAAACGAGTTTTAGTGGCTATTTTAGATATAACAGCTGAAGGTCTTGTATACAATAAGTAAAGCGGCATAAGTAAGGAAAATGTTTTAACTTCAGTACAAAGGCTCTTGCGCTCTAAATAACTTGCCCTATTTTTTTTTAATAAGTATGTTAATGAAATATTAAACTGGTTTTTTTATTTATTTATTGCAGTCATGCTAACATTTGTCACGTTGTAAAGTAGTCATCGTTGTATTATAGTGGCTTAGGCTGCAGGTCCGTAATTAAAACACTACCGGCTTCGACCAGCGTTCAATGTGGTTAATGTGGTATTGGTGATCCGTCTGTTTTTGAGATGCAAGCATGTTCCGTAAACCAATTTTATTTGAATAGAATAAAAAAAAAACAAGAATTCCAGTTTTAGTTATAAAAGAAAAATATTAATACACTTAAATATTCTTTATTTATTTAACTCCTAAATTTATTTCTAAAGTTATGAACTAATCAAGATAAAACTGCAAGCTTTGGTCGCGTAGCATTCTACTATCATTTAGGTGTTAGTGTCAAATACATATATTGGCAACTTTATTACTAAAAAAATGCAGTATTTTTCAATTCCATTTCATTTAAAAATTACTGCTATAATTATTTTTGAACTCACCTTATGTATAGGGTTACGTGAACATGATTGTTGCATTCTTCGATTCGATTGCAACTTTTTAACATTTTATTTTCTTTTTATATTTAGCTCAGTTTATTTAGCCAATGAATTACATCGTCGTGAACTATAGTCGGTGTAGTAATTTCTACAATAGTTACCTAAAGGAACCTTTACTAGGTTTACAATATTTTAAGTTACTTCTTGACTGCACATGCATATTTATTCAGTATATCTGTTACTACCCTTGTTAAGGTCTTGATGTTGGTGACCAAATAAAAAGCAGACTGTAATTAACGCTGGTATATATTGCTGCAAGTAGGTACAACTTGTATAAGGCGGTGTACCCGATCGAGTCGGGAAAGTGAGTGTCGTGCCATCATCTGGTATCATCTCACCCCTGTTGAGGGGGGTGGGGAGACTATTTGAAGCACTGGGCTCCTTATAGTGATTTTCCTCGCAGCTCACCACTGTGAGCCGGTCATTGGAGTTAGCTCACCGGCCTCGAGGTTTGCTCGCCGATCGCTCCTCTGAAGAGGGGTCCAGCGAGCCGCCTGCGAGAGGTCGGTGGTTGGCTATCTGCATCCGATGGCAAAGCCAATGCCCCGCTCGAAGGAACTGATATGAGCTCCCGAGCGGGGCGTTTGAGTCGCCTCCGGATGAGTGTTGTGTCGTCTGGATGTGGGAGCGGAGCAATACCTACCAGGTGGGGAAGTTTCGAGCGGTCAGCCCGCTCAAACATCCCCGTGGCGAGTCTGCTCACAAACTCCTTTATTGGTTCCCACTTCAGGTCTCGGTGGATTGTTGCATTCCTGAGGTACCTGGGGGCGTCGACCACCATGCGAAGGCAGCTGTTCTCTACAGCCTGCAAACGTTGGCGCGATGTCCCTGCTATCAAGTTGTACCAGGCCGGCCCACCGTAGGTGAGGCGCGACCTGATATATGTTTTGTAAATGCCTAGTTTGGCACTTACTGGTAGTCTGGAGGATAGCAGGGGACGCAGCTTCGTCCGCGCAGCTCTGGCCTTCGCTGTGATGGTCTCGACGTGGTGGTTCATCGACAGTGATCTGTCGATGGTGATTCCCAGGTACTTGACCTTTGGGGACCATGGGATGTCCTCTTTCATCAGACGTAGGTTTGGCGGGTAGTGTGCCATACCGGTTATCATCGCCTGGGTCTTCGACACGTTGCACTTGAGCCTCCATCGCTTCAGCCAGCCCGGAAGGGCTTCGAGTGTGGGGCGCAATTTCCGTGCAGCGTGTGCGGCGTTGCGTGAACTTGACAAGTACGCGGCATCGTCTGCAAACAGTGCCAGCTTGACGTCTCCGACTACAGGGATGTCATCCGTGTAGTGGGCGTACAAGGCCGGTGACAGACAGCTCCCTTGCGGGACTCCGGCACTGATGGTTTTGATTTCCGATGTGGTATCCTCTATAGCCACACGGAAGGTTCTCTGGGTCAGGAACGATGCGATGATCGTGACTACTTTTCGTGGTAGAGACGATGTCGACAGCTTGTGGATGAGACCTTCATGCCACACTCTGTCGAACGCCTTCTCCATGTCGAGCATCACGGTCACCGTGCTCCCGCCCTTGTTCAACCACGTAGCCATCTCGTCTAGGACACGAGTCAGCTGGAGCGTGGTGGAGTGCTCCTGACGAAATCCAAATTGCTCGGGCCTCAGCCGGATGTGGGGTTGAGCCCTTACTAGCAGTAAGCGCTCGAACACCTTGGACGTCGTCGAGAGGAGTGTGATGGGCCGGTAGTTCTCCGGTTTTCTGAGGTCCTTGCCGGGCTTCGGAAGTACGATAACCCGACCCCGCTTCCAGATGTTAGGGAAGTGGCCGGTCCTCAGGATACCGTTGAACAGTTGTGTCAACGCTATGAGTGATTTCAGTGGAAGTCGCTGCAGTGCAGTGTTCGGTATTCCGTCTTCACCAGGTGCTTTCCGTGGGTTGGTTTTCCTGATCATCGCAGCAACCTCGCTCGGTGTTACGAGCAGTTCACCCTCAGACTGGGCGAGGGGCCTCGAGAGGTAGAGATGGGTTGCCGCCTCTATCTCCCGAGTGTGGTCCTCGTCTTGATTGTCGTGAGGTGTGAACTGTTTTTCGAGGCTATTCGCGATGATCTCGGCACGGTCTTGCGCTTTGTAGCGTATTTGCCCGTCCTCAGCGAACAGGGGGCGCGTGGGGTTTGGTTCTGCAGTCAGTTGCCTGCAGAGTCGGTGTACCGAGGGCTGTTCGTCCTCGATATCTATAAGGAAGTTCTCCCATGCGTCACCTCTGTGCTCCCAAAGAGCAGCCTTGAACGAGTTGGTAAGGCGGTTGTATCGGGTCTTGTCTCGGGGGTGCCGAGTTCTCTGCCAGAGCTTCTTAGCCTCTCGCTTCTCCTCGAGCATTTTACGGAGCCGAGCGGGCAGAGGGTTCTGTCGCTCGATGCTCGGTCTAGTGCTCGAGGAGACTCGAAGTGCGGCTTGGATAGCTCCGGTGATTTCTTCGGCGGCTTCATCGACTTCCACTGGCGTTTTTACAACCGTAGGGCGGCTGTAACCCGCTAGGGTTTCTTGGTAAGCCCTCCAGTCTGTGTGGACTGTGGGCTTCGGTGGGCCGACCGTAGCCGCGGGCTCCCTGAACACGAGTAGCACCGGCCTGTGGTCCGATGGTAGGTCCTCGAGCACTTCCTGTACTGGAGGTGCTCTTAGTCCTTTGAACACTATGATGTCCAGTACGCTATCACTATAGCCCGCTGGGTCCAATCTAGTGGGTTCTCTGGGGCCAGCGATTTCATAATTATGCATATCGGAGTCTTGCATAAGGAGATTTCCCATTGCGTTGTTGGTGGTGTTGTGCCATGCTTGGTGCTTTGCGTTCAGGTCTCCCGCGATTATGGTCGGCGTCGTATGTTGGAGAAGGCTCCGGAGTTCATCGACGCGGGCTCTCTGATTCGGAGCTCGATAGGCCGCGTAGAGGCGCATCTCCCGCCTGCCGATTTGGACGTCGATACCAAGCGCATACATGGTATCGAGTCTCTTCGGTTCGACGGGTTGATGCACTACTGTCCTCTTCACTAGGACAGCGAGTCCACGATATGCTTCGCCTCTTGGCGAGACCTCATCTTGGCGGTACACAATGTACCCTGGGATCTTGAGTGGCCTGTTGGCCTTCAGGTGGGTCTCGCTTATCAGCATGATATCGACCCGCTGTTCCTTGAGAAATAGGCGTAGTAGGCCTATCTTGGATTTCAGCGTCTCCGCGTTCCAATGAACCACCCTGAGCGGCTTATCCATTGGTGGAGAGTGTTTGCAGCAGTCCTGTTGTGTTTATCTCGCCTGCCTTAACACGCTGTGCGAACAGCATGAGCAAGGCAGCGAGTTGGTCCCTCTCCGGGTCCTTGGCTGCTGGGCTGCAGTTTTTGGGTGCCGCCGCAGGTGTGGTTGGCTTTTCCTGGGCCGCCTTCTTTCTTCGGTGCCTTCTCCTCTTTTTGGTGGAGCTTGACCCCGGGTTTGCTTCGGCCATCAGCGTGGTGGGTGCCGAGTCGACGACCACGTTTGGTTGGTCGATGACCTTGGGCGGGCCAGTCCTCGGCGTGAGTCCCGCCTTCTTGTTGCGGGCTTCCCGCTTGTAGACGGGGCACGCCGCACTGCAGGCTGGATGCGGGCCTTGGCAGTTGGCGCACGTGGGTGGCTCCTCCTTTGGTCGAGGGCAGTTGTGCGCCTGGTGCTCGCCACCGCATCGCACACAGGCTAGGCGCCTGTGACAGTTCTGTGAACTGTGGCGGAAGCCTTGGCAGCGGTGACATTGAGAGGGTCCTTTTTTGCCCCTCCAGGCCTCTATGACGACGCCTGGCATGAGCAAGACCTCGTCAATGTTGTAGGCCTTGGTTGCGGTCGGGCTCTTCTCCACTTCTGCGAAGAAGATGCATCCGGGTCTGCTAGTGCGAGCACGGATGTGCTTCGCAAACTTGACTGGCACTCCCTTGCTGGTCAAGTCCTCCACTATTTCTTCTGTGGGAGTGTCCGCAGGTAAGCCCCGGATAGCCATTTTCAGGGGCTTCTGGTGTGGTGGAGCGATGGCGTAGTAAGGCGCCTTGTCTTGTCCTAGGTCGTCCAGGTGAGCCTGAATGACTCTGAATTCGGCGTCCTCTTTGGGAGTGAATTTAAATCCCTTCCCAAAGGGCCTCACGCTGGGTGGGTGACCGATTTTGGCGGTCAACTCCTTCATGTGGGTCGTCCAGTTCTCCAGACGGTCCACTACAAGGATTGGTTGTCTCCTTGTGGACGTCTGGGTAGTGGGCGCCTTGGAAGGGCCTGGTGTTGTTATGGGCCTCGTTTTTGCTGTTATGGGCCTCTGAGTTGTTGTTGTGGGTTTCTGGGGTGGTGGTGCGGCAAGTACAGCTGCTGCTGTCCTTGGCCTGGGTGTAGGCGTAGGGGCCCGTTCGACTTCCAGTATTACTGGAATCGGTTCGGGCGAGGTGGAGAGGACTTGGACGTCCATCTCCTCGCTATCCCCTTCCTCGGAGTCCGAGGTTAGGGAAGCCTCTACTATTGTCCTCTTCGCCGCTTGCGGCTCCGGGTCTTCTTCCCGCCTCCGCTTGCCTGGTATAGGCGTTACGGTAGGCGGCAGTGCTGACCCCACCGCTGTCAGGATGTGTACATCCTGGGCAGTGAGGTCCTCCTTTTTCTTGTCGCCAATATGTACTTCCATTACTCGGAAGTACGCCTCCAACCAGCGCTGCAGACCCTGCGACATTTCTCCCTTCTCTCGAAGGGAGTTGAAAATACTCAGGTCGCCCTGGTATTTTTGTCGCTGGTCCTGCAGCGCTGCGTCGGTCGAGCCTTTCTCTTCGCTGCTGGTGTTCTTGATGTTGCTGGATCCGTCCTCGTGGCGCCTTGGCATGTTTGCCATCACCGTAGAGGTTAGGGTCGGAGACCCCACCCCGCGGCGAAGGTTTACACGCTGGCTTTCTCGGGGAAGGTATTCGCCTCCGAATGTACAAGTACAATTCGGGTGCAAATAATAATATTTAACAAATATTAAATATTAAAATAAGCAGTGTTAGGGGCGCCCGTACGATGGCGGTCGGAGCGCAAGCACGTCCGTTCGCCACGACAGTCCGAAACACTCTGAGTGTCGTGCCACGGCCGGTGGTCGTTTTATAATGAGTGGGAGCTTTTGCCCCCCTCCTTGCCTCTCGGTCACCTGCTCAGCGCCGCTCTCTAGTTGCTCAGCCGGTACAAAATGCTGGCCCACCGCGATGTCGAGGATCCACATTTGATTCTCGACACCTTTGTACAATCACGCCGATTTACAGACTATAGCTAAATATAGCTAATAGCTTGCTCCTTATTTCGTTAATGGGACTAATCCCATTAGCGTAATCAGAAGGAAGCCTATTACCAATTACATAGGGAATATTAGTAGTGTATTAAAAGGGAAAGAGGAGATAGAAACAGAAGGAAAGGAAAAATCTGTTATTATACAAATTATTTATGTACTGAATCTTTCAGGTTTATTTAAAAAAAATCAGTAATGCATCTGATTCTTATTAAAACCAATCTATTAAATTGTAAGCCATGTACGAAACTTACATAAAATCTGACGTCCATTTTATTTGTACAGGTAAGGGAACGTACCCATACTGCGTGAACCGTTCATGGGGGAAGGTCTTTAAAAATACCACGCTTGGTCACAGGGGCGGGGGGGGGGCGTGTTCTTGGGTTTTCGTCATGTAGTAAATAATCTCTAGCAAAATCTCACGAAGCTATATTCAAAATGTGAATAAAATAAAAGAATACTTCTACTTTGGTTCATTATGTTCCTGTTACAATATGTTTTTTCTTCCTGATAATACTATTTTACTTGTAGTAATAGGTATTCTGGGCGTAAAGCGGCAAGCGCCGTATTAATTAAGACAAACGTGAGTCAAAATATATTAGTAGTCTTTTTTTAACTTCCAATTAAGAAAATATATTTAAACCATACTTCTGAACTACTACGTGAAAACTTTAGAGGGGAGGGGGGGGTTAAGGTACTGGTCTACTGGGTCGCACACAAATGAAATGTACTGACTACCAGTTGTTATAATTTATTGACATACCGTTACGGGGGGTGGCTGGCGAGCGACTGCCGCCACGAGTATTATATTACATTATATATCTATGCCCCACATACACCCCCTTCTCGAAAAAATACAATTTTGATATAAATTTTAAAACATAAAAAACAATACATATATTTTATTAAAAACAATATACATATATCTACTACAAATTACCTAACCTACATACGAGATTCTCATATCACAATTAAAATTCATTATTAAACCAGACTGGCCTTTTAATTTGCCTACCACTACGACATATTTTTAAAGTTGTGTTTACATTGGTGTACTGGTCCTGCTTTAAGATGCTATTTCTAGTTAAATTGTGATCCTCTAACATATATGCTAGTTTGATCCTATCAATTTAAACACTAGCAGTTATATCGTTAACTAATTTGAAAACTTTTGAATTTCTTTCAATTACCTTATATGGGCCACTGTAATGAGGAGTCAAAGGTTTTCTCGCAGCATCTACGCGGAAAAACACGTGTGAACAAATAAATCAGCATGTACAAACCTAGAATTACTATTATATAACTCTCTACTTCTAGGTTTAATGCTATTTAAAATATCCCTTAATCTAATAATGTACGTTTGTGGCCTATCTATCTCAGTCGGGCTATCGGTACAGAACTCCCCAGGCAATTGTAAACAATAACCTAAAGTAAATTCCGCTGCGCCTGTGTAATCGCTGTTTGCTTAACACACAGCTCTCAACCCTAACATTACTGTAGACAACTCTATAAACCATGATATACACGGTATAAATGTACACGTTAAAGCTGTTTTTAATGGTCTATGCAACCTTTTAATTTTTCCGTTGCACTGAGGGTGATATGGTGTTGTCCTCGTTTTGTGTACCCCAAACAATTTCATTAAATCCCTAAATAACTCGCTCTCAAACTGTCTGCCTTGATCTGCCGTGATTTTCTTTGGGCAACGGAACCGACATATCCAACCCTCGTACACAGCTCTTGCAACTGTCTCAGCCGTCATATCCGAGACCGGATATATTTCTGGCCATCGTGTACGCTGATCTATCATTGTCACGCAATACCTATAGCCTTGTTCTGTTACTGGTAACGGTCCTATTAAATCTACTTGCAGGTTACTAAAACGATCTTCCTTAAAACTGCTAAGTTTGGATACCATGTACCGGATTATCTTACTTTTCTGAGAATAAACGCATGTTTTTATCCACATACCTCTTTCTGTCTTTATTTATTCCTGGCCAAAAAACTTTTCTACAAATAAGGGCACGCGATGCTTGAGAGCCAGCATGAGACAAATTGTAAAAGTTCTCAAATACCGATTTTCTGAATTGCCCTGGGATGCACGGTCTAATATTGTCAGTAGTAGGTCGAGTGGTAAGCAAATTAAAAAACCAGTCAGGTTTAATAATTAGTTTTATTTGTAATATTAGATGCTTGTATGCAGGTTAGGTATTATGTAGGTAAATGCAGAGTAAACACTCAGTATAATGTATAATTTTTATTATTACATATAAATTGGTGGAAACCCTCACAGAACTTCATTGTCATATTAACTATAGTACTACACGGTAGCAGCTTTGATTGCCGGTAGCATATACATATTTTGTTTTTATCTTAAGTAGCAATATGGGTAAAGCATACTTAGTCGATAAGAAGGAGGAAGAAATTGTTATTGCCCAGAGTGGGGCAAATCATGCGTTTACAAGACATGCAGAATTTAAACTGGAGGTATTGAGCACCATGGTTACCGTGATGGCTTTTACCATTCTAGTATCGTGGGCCTTAGCAGTGTGTAAAGTGTGTGAGAACCAAAGTAAGGGTGTATTGCGTCGGGAACTGAATGTGTTACGTTCCAATAGTAATAAACGTAATACCACAGCAATACCAAAGGCCTTCCGACTATGAGGTATAAAGTGTTAACATAATAATATATATTGTGATGTACGAGTACATATAAACTGGTTTCCCTAGCTTATATTTTAGAAGATGTATTGTTTATAATAAAATATATGTATTGTTTTTTTTATGTTATATAAATATTGTCAAAATTTTATTGTTTCGAGAAGGGGGTGTATGAAATACAAATTCAGCTCATAACCACAGCCGGTGTAACTCGGTCGAAGGGGTTAGTGTACAGCGTTTACTAATTTGCATAAAAATTCCTTCCAACACAAACACTGTGTATAAATGACTTATATGACTTGAGTGAGATATAAAATGCTTTACGGATATATTCAATATTAGCAAACAGTATATTGGCATAGGTATGCAATGCAATATAATACTCGTGTAATAGTGTACGACGTTGGCGGCAGTAGCTCGCCAACCAGCCCATGTAAAGGTTGCTCAATAAATTATAGCAACTGGTAGTCAGTACATTTCATTTATGTGCGACCCAGTAGAGCAGTACCTAAACTGCCACAGGGTCTTACCAAATACTAAGAGTGGTCACAAAAGAGGAGGGGTCAAAAAAATGTAAAAACGGGTCACGTAATATAGGTAAGTTCCCTAAGCTAAGTCGTAAATAATTTAAACCTAAATTTGACGTTCACCGTGAAAGGAGTGCTGGAAACAACTGAAAGCTCTTTACGATATGAAATTGGGGACTTAACATTTCTCTTAAGCTTTAAATAAGAACTTTAGAGAGTGTCACAACGCAAAAGTCAGCTCGTAACCACAGCCGGTGTAACTCGGTCGAAGCGGTTAGTGTACAGTGTTTACTAATTAATTTGCATAACAATTCCTTTCAACACAAACACTGCGTATAAATAACTAATATGACTTGAGTGAGATATGAAATGTTTTACAGATATATCCATCATTAGCAAGCAGGTAGTTCATGTGTTTAAAAGAGGAATTTAAAAAAATTGTTATCGGTGTTGCTTTGGTTGATAACAAAGCTTCAAGTTTAAGAGTTAATGTAATCTAAAAGTAATGTGTACGTTTTTTAATATAGTTTATGGCGTTCAGTAACTAATAACCTAAGAAAATGCTCCAATACTATTTTTTGTCATTTGATAACATTGTCAAAAGAACAATAGACTGGTGCAAGATATTCCGAGATAAAACTCACCTTGTTAACAACATCTCGTTTTGATGACAGCAACTTAATTTAAGGCCATCAAGAAGCGCTTTAGAAATAACACAGAGTAATTAAAAATACGGAATCATGTATAAATGTGTGTATGTATGTGGGCAAAGCAGAAATCGTCGACATACACTGCGCATAGTCAGAACTTAACTGGAACGTCAAAAGCTAACCACAATCGTAATACATATCTGCACATTACAACTATGAAAATTTCATGAAGTATTATAACGCAGACCTTGTTTTAAAGGTAAGTACATAATTATATGAACGATGAAGGGCATCGGAAACCTTTGTTATTAATATATTGTTAGGTAGACGGTAGACGTTAATCTTACTTTTTACACATATCTTATAATATTATTTTCCTATGTCATTTGATTGCCATATACAATATATTTATTTTATTTTATCAATTTATAATAAACAATTTAATATTTCTTAGTTACCGAGATTTAAAATATATTTATTAAATATTACGTATGTTTATTAAATATTACGTACACATATGATTTCTCAGGTCAAATATAAATTGTCACAACCTGTTTTCATTAATCAACCCTTGTCTCCTATTTATTTAAATGACACGTTTTCATACGATTCGCATAATATTAGGCAAACAAAGTTATTTTCTCGGAGCTTCAAACGCATTGCGCCTATTTCCATTATCCTGCTAATATCTGACATCGCTTGTGCGTACATTAATTACACAGTTTATTTATTGCCATGCCTCTGTATAATATTATGCTTTAAACAAGATACCGATATCGTATCATACTCTACAATTATGACCAGTGCACCTCAACCACTTGAGATTGCCTCGACTGGCTATCTTTCTGATACCCCTGTATATTAAATAAACATACAGTTGCATAAACCGCAGCCTATTCTTCCAGATATTTATTTACGTAACAAACCTTAGCATGGCTCGTCCTTACATTTTTATAAGAAACCATTAGACAGAAATAATACTACAAAATTCAAAATTTTTTAACCGTATTGTCAAAGGAATGAGTCCATAACATCAAGAGAATATCTTTCAGCGTTCCCCAGACAGATCAATGAATGACGTCACAAGTTTTGAAGTAATACGCCGAACATCATCGCTCTTAGTCTGTCTGTGGTTTGCGAGATAGTCACAAGTTGGATAAGAGAATTTTGTATTTTTTTGGAATTTTAATTATAATATAGACTCAGCGCCAATTTTTACTCGAACTTAACATAACTTGTAACATTATGCGTTTTAAAATTGCTGCTGAATACCAATTTTAGCAGCAGACTAATAACGCAAACGATTCTAAAACTTATATTGCAGTTCAATGTAAGTATTTGTTTTGCTTTAAATTATGAAGCAATATCAAATGGCGCCGTACTGGTTGGCCATTGAAAAATATTGAAAAACAAAGGCACTAGTCATTCGTACGGACGCGGACGTTAGATTTCGTCGTAAACACGTTCACGGAATATTTTCATAGAACGAATTCATTTTCGGTTTTATTTCTGAAAGCTGCGCTACGTAATGAGGTAATGAAGTCGGGTTTGTATAGTGAATGTGTGCAGACATATACACGTGGATATTTTATTAGAGGAGAACAGTTTCTCTGCGTTAGACCTCTATTAGTTATTAAAGAAACAGCAGTTGGGAACGTAATTGTCTTTGATAATTAAGATTTAGATAATGATGTACCCGACCAGGACAGGTACGCAAGCTAGGCATTTTCAAAATACCTGACTTTAATACAACTATCGTTAGTTATAGTGTCATTATTACACATTAAAACATATAAAGTTATCATAGAATAATACATATTGTCATCCAATTTATAGTATTTTTATATACTACATCACAGTTTTGCATTTTTATCTGCACTTGAAACAGCAACAATATTGCCTGTCAAACATTAATGAATATAAGTATGAGTGAAGTTTGGAAATATAATAGAAATTTACCAGCGATCTCTATGCGACACGCGAAGTGATATTGTTAAAAATAAAAAATAAAACAACTAAATCAAACAAGGATAGATTCCCTTTTGTAGGTCATTTATAAAACATATTATTATATGCATAATTTAAAAAATATGAGCAATCAACGATGTCGACGACGACGACGAACTAAGATTATTTAAAACCAAAATAAAATATTCAAATTAAAATCTTGTTTCGATCTTTTCAGTTCTTCAATGAATTTAATAAAGACGGCAGATACTGACGCAGTCAAGACGGGTAAACTGGTCCTAATCCGTAAAGAGGGGCGCCCGGCAGACTCACCATCTGCCTACCGGCCTATAGTGCTGCTTGACGAGGTGAATAAGCTCTTTGAGCGAATCATTGCCAATCGCCTCGTTGAGCATCTCTCTAGAGTAGGGCCGGATCTGGCGGATAATCAGTTTGGTTTCCGCAGAGGGCGCTCCACTGTAGATGCGGTCATGCGCGTTAAAGCCTTGGCGGAGGACGCAGTGTCTCGGGGGGAGGTGATGTTGGCGGTGTCTCTTGACATCGCCAATGCTTTCAACACCTTGCCCTGGAGTTGTATTAAGGAGGCACTCGTCTATCACGGAGTGCCTCTCTACCTCCGCCGTATTGTCGGGGCATATTTGACAGAGAGAGCCGTTATCTACCCGACTCGGGCAGGATACGGTCGGCGTAACATGTCGTGCGGTGTTCCACAGGGCTCGGTATTGGGCCCTCTCCTGTGGAACATCGGTTACGACTGGGTACTGCGCGGTGTGCTCTTGGGAGGTGTCGTAGTGACGTGTTACGCCGACGACACCCTCGTGACAGCTCGGGCAAAGACGCACCGCGACGCAACCATAAGGCCACGGCCGGGGTCGCTCAAGTCGTTACAAGAATCCGGCGATTGGGTCTCCAGGTGGCTCTCAACAAATCTGAGGCCCTCTGCTTCCACGGGCCTCGCAAGGGTCCGCCTGGAGGATCCAGTCTGTTTGTGGGAGGTGTTCGCATCGGCATCGAGTCCTCGATGAGATATCTGGGACTCGTACTCGACAGCCGATGGGACTTCGGACCTCACTTCCGGAGTCTGGTCCCCAAACTGACGAGGGCAGCGGCTGCGCTTTCGAGACTACTGCCCAATTTGGGGGGGCCCGAGGCCTCCTGCAGGAGACTATACGTTGGGATCGTGCGGTCCATGACCCTATATGGGGCCCCAATATGGGCGGAGACCCTGACGACCTGTAACGCTGCTATTTTGCGACGGCCACAGCGGGTTATGGCCGTCAGGCTCATAAGAGGATACCGCACGGTCTCTTTTGAAGCGGCGAGTCTCCTAGCCGGAACACCGCCATGGGACCTGGAAGCAAAATCTCTCGCTGCACTGTACCAGTGGCGGCGGGATTTGCAGGAGCTGGACCTCAGACCTGGTCCTCGTGATATCGAGGGGCAACGGTCCCAGCTCCACCAGGCGCTCATGGCTCAGTGGAAAGAACGGCTTGAGCGACCGAGCGCGGGGCACACAATTGTGGCGGTAAGACCCATCATGGAGGATTGGCTGGAGAGGCGACATGGAGTTCTCTCCTACCGGCTAGTTCAGGTACTCACCGGACACGGATGCTTCGGTAAGTACCTGTATCGCATAGGCCGGGAGCCAACGCCTGTGTGCCACCACTGCGGGAGCTGTCACGAGGATACCGCACTCCACACATTAGTGGAGTGCTATGCGTGGGTGCAGCAGCGTGCTGACCTTGTGGCAGCTATTGGTGTGGGTAGCCTCTCGCTAGAGACCATGATTATTGCTATGGTCCAGAGCGAGAGTGCATGGGAGTCCGCCGCTTCGTACTGCGAGGCAGTGATGCTTGCAAAGAAGCGGCGGAAAGGGAACGGGAGAGAGTTAGTACTCTTCCGTCCCACAGAAGACGCACAAGGCGCCGGAGAGTGCAAAATGACCTGCGGCCTCCATGAGCTCTGGCCTGAGGGCGACAGACTGGGCCATCTATCGCCCTAGCAGAAGCAGGCCCGTGACGGCGGCGCGACGTGTTCCACGCGCGCCTGACTAAAATATGAGGGGGGGGGGACAGACCCCCACACATCATATTGGGTTCGCCTTGCTCAAAAGGCGGCTAGGTCTGCCGGGGTACACAGGGATTTCCTTTCTAGGGTACACCTGAGGCCCCGGCCAATAGACCCGTTGACGGAACACTGTGTGGTTTTAGTCGGTTCGAGTCCGACTTACCACCTTATCCATTAGCCCCGGTAAGGTGACGACCCGCGGGGGTTTCCACAAAAAAAAAAAAAAAAAAGATACTGACGCAGTCGGGTTTTTTTTTTTAATATTTTTGTCTTGTGATTATTGCCTATGACGATATGTAAATTGGTCAAGATCCCAAAGTAATATAATTGTATCAAAAACGTTTTTGACAATGTAATAAAATATAAAAAAGAAATACTATACTAATTACCACATAAAACAAGACTGCATTATAAACTTATACTTTTTCAATAACATCTCTATCTATAATATCTTTATATCGATTCGCGAAGCTCTATCGAGGCGATTCAAATGATATTCAATTCCTGCACAAAAAAGTTCACAATAATTTCTCTAGGAGAATTCACCACGATCCTTTCGCACTTTTAATATGAGAATTAGTATTTTACAAAATATATGATCAGTAATATCATTCAACGGTAACGCCTTCAATTTAAAGGCTCTAAAAGTTTATATATATTTATTAAGCGGCTAAAACATTATATTGCACATATAGATCTAAAGAGAGTTAAGTCAAAAATCTGTGTGATTGAGTTATGCTCATCGTTTAATTTCCCATACGGATACCTATCTGACCAATAAAACAGATTTAAAAATAAGTGCAAAACTCAACGCTAGATGGCGCCTAGACTCCCTTTTCTTGAAAGAGCGAGCCAGCTCCAGCGCCGAGCAGTTTCTGACAAATATATTTCTACAACATAGCTAAAAAGATTATAAATGTTTTTTTTTATGGGCTTTCCAGTTCGATTTGGGGCACATGGCTCTGTAAGTTAGTAAAATAAACATTTTATATTTCAGGAAAACACTGCAACGCGGGCGATTTTTCGTAAATATGGTAGAAGAATGGAACAAAGAAAATTTCGCTCCTCCTACCGTGGAAGATAACTTAAAGATGTCATCAAGTGATGAAGATTCATCCAAAGAAACTCATGCTGTCTTGACACCAGTTAATACATCTATCCCCAGCAAGTCCAAACAACAAAATTCTGTTGCCCCTAACTACTATATTTCACCGATCCGGAGCAATGAAAGTCATATTGACGACTTAGAATGAAGATTCTAATTTTAAATTGTTAAACATAAATGAGCTGCCACAAAAGGTCGTATCTTCATCATCATTTTTGACTTCGCCCAGCACCAGCAGGAGCAGCTCGAGTTCGTCGGATACCGAAGATGATAAGTGTAAGTAAGTAGGCATTGAAAATGTTATGGTTCCTGAAACTAGTATTGAGATCGAAAAAAGGGCAAAAAGAGAGTATGCAAACCAGAAATGTGGAAATCGAAAATTGCAAAACAACTGAGAAATTCTAGCAAAGCCTACCAGTCCCTGTCAAAATCTAAGAAATTAATACTAGAAAGAAAGGTTAGACCAGCCTGTGGAGACAAATGTCGCCTAAAAGATAAAGTTTTCATAGTACGCCACTCCACAACAAAATGATAACAAATAAAGCCTAAATATCGGTACTCAAGTACACAAAATTACACAAAATTTTAGAGCCCTCAACAGTGCCTTTTACTTTGAGATTAATGGATCTAAAATAATAGTATGCAAGCCATTTTTCAAATCCACTATTGATTTTGGCAATAAAGCACTTTCGAAGAAAACAGAATCAGGTATTATTCAATCTGATTTTAGAGGAAAACACAATCATCATCCAATTATTGACCCAAAAATTAGACAGAACGTTAAAGATTTTATAAATTCCCCGGATTGAATCACACAATTTGATAGCCCAAACAACAAGAGAATTCGTAGCAAGTAATAAATCATTAGCAGTTATCTACCGAGATTATAAAAAACTTCGTAAAGAGGATGGGTTGCTACGTCTTCTACATTCAACGGGATATTTAATACTGAATTTAACATTACTTTCTTCGTACTGAAGAAAGATCAATGCGATTTGTGCGAAAGGTACAAGAAATCAAACGAAGAAGAAAAGTGTAAGATAATCCAGGAAGATGAAGGGCATCTAAAAGAAAAAGATTTTGCAAGGACTAAAAAGAAAATGACAAGAATAGGACAGATGGCACAATCGTAGCAGTTTACGACTTACAGCCTGTATTGCAGATTCCTAAAGGACAAATATCCTTGTTCTTTTATAAATCCAGGATTAACTGCCTTAATTTTACTATCAGCGATTTGAGGGCAAAAGATGTCATATGCTACTTTTGGGATGAAATAGACGGAAAGAGAGGAGCTATTGAAATTGGCAGCTGCGTACTTGACTACATTCAATCAAAGATAGACCAAAATCCCAACAAAGAAATTGACGTCATTTTCTATTCGGATAATTGTGGCGGTCTCAAAAAAAAAAAAATTGTTTCTTTTATCTGCCTATGCCTACGCCGTCAACAAATTGTCAGTTAAGTCTGTACCTCGCAAGTATTTAATACGCGGTTATTCACAGAACGACGGAGATAATGTACATAGTGTGACTGAAAGACAAATCAAAAGATATTTGCAGTCGGGTATAACTTACATAAATACATACATACATATCTGTAATATCACGCCTCTTTCCCATAAGGGTAGGCAGAGACCACTTCCTTCCATTTGCTACGATTCTGACATACCTTTCTCGCTTCTTCAACTTTCATTCCGTTCCGCATACAGGCTCGTCAGTTAAAGGTACTTTTGACCTGGCCTTTGCTTATATTTTCTTGGACTTGGTCTAAGAACATTTGCCTAGGTCTTCCTCTTCCGACAACTCCATTTGCCTTTGCCATATAAATACCTTTTATCAACCTTCTTTCATTCATCCTTTCGATATGCCCGATATGCCAGTACAGCATACTTAGTATACTATTTTAGTCACTACATCCTCTTTCACACCACACTGATCCCTTATCACACTATTCCTCACTCTGTCACTCAATTTCCACTTCAGCTATACTCCGCAATGCTCTCATTTCTACCGCATTAATTCTACTTTCGTGCTTCTTTTGCCATACCCAACTTTCGCTACCATACATAAGTGTTGGCACCAACACTCCTCTATGCACAGCCATGCCAGCCTTCATTGAGACTCTGTGGTGTCTGTGTGTGTCTGTGTCATATAAGCATGCAATGCGCTATTGATCGCATTACCCGCATAATTATAACTTACATACCATAAAAATATAAAACGTTTATTTCCACTGCAAAAAAGACTGAAAAACCATACAAAGTTGTTGAAATGACCTGCAATCAATATTATGATGTTAAAGTATTACAGGAACCATGGGGCACGAATTTTAATGTAGATGAAGAAAAAAATCAAATTAAGTGGCATGACATTATACCTTAATAAAAGAAAGAGTATTCTATACAGTGCGGTAGTAATCGAGAATAAATTATGGTTGGCAAATTATATATTATCTTTTTATTGGTTTATTACTCTGGGAGTTAGTCATCATTATAACTCCTAGCCTGAATTTCTTCTGGGTGTAAGTGTGGGTGTTATTTATTTACAATATAATAATTCTTATGTTTGTCAGTAGTCTTGTTACCGTAATAAAATATTTGCTTTGTTTGAGTACAGACGGCTGCGTGTGAAATGTCTTAAGTTATTATTGTTATTTTCATTATTATTGTAATAACAATCTCTTATCTAATAAAGCAAAATTGGGCTTACAAGGCAAATGACCTCTGCGTATTTTTAACATACATTGGTTTTAGATTTATAGTATTCTTATTAAACAAAACTAAATGCTTATATCCATTACAAGGATATCGCGACGAAGATGCACTGGATAACCCTAACTCACTAAATACTACATCAGTATTCTATTTTCTTATAATAAACCTATTTCCCTTCTATTTTTGTCTGCAATCAAAATTTACTTGATAATATTTAACAAAATCAAATTCAAATAATTAAATTGAAATATTCGTCATAGTATCAATATAACCCCATTTAGTTTGCAATGTAGTAGGCGGAGGATAAGATATGACTAACAGACGTAATATCATGTATTTGACCCGTCTGTTTTTTGCCCCATAATATTTCATTGTGTTCCAGGAGGCGTATCTTGGCACGATATATTGGTCACATAAATTGGTCCTATCTATCTGGGCGTGGATACGAAATATAACACAAGCCTTATTTAGATAAAAAAAATACCCCACTGAGCAGGACGGAGGGTTATTTTTTTCTAAGAGCCTCGACGCCTTGGTAAACTTGGACATGTGATGTGTCAATTAAATCGTTTTAGTAGCGGTAATTTCAAATATTATCAAAACATTTTATACACGTGTCAAATATATGATGTACAAATTGCGTCTTTTCGGAGAGACAGAGGTAGTTTGAGATATCGCGTAAAATAAACATACAAATAAAAACCGGTTAAGTGTATAGCCATAGTAAGTTCGAAATCCATCAACAAGGAGGACACAACTTTGAAAACAACTTTTAACTAGCCTGTTGGTTAGTGGGTAGTGACTCTGCTAGCTGAGCCGCAGGTTGTAGGTTCGATTCGAATACGGGGCAAAACAATGTTAGATCTACAAATAGTTGTTCCGAGTATAGGTGTACTTTGTTTCCGTTGTTTGTATTTTTATGTCCGCCGCACAAAAATATCACCCAATAAGGTAGTTGTCTTTTAAAAACAAAAACTTCTGACGTGATGATTCGGTTTCAGTTTGGGTTTCGACTACAAAACCATTTCGGTCGGAAACTAATTTAGAGTAAATACTAGCATTAGTGTCAGTCGAGCTTTAGCACATTAATTTAATTATGATTGAATAAATAATAAATTCTAAAGACAGGCTAGACAAGACCCATATACATATATACATACGCTCACGTATACGCGTATATTCCCTTAGAAGTTGGTCCCACTAACGTATTTCATTTTAACTAATACGTCAATTTTTTTAAATACAAACGTGGTCGCGCTGTTCAATGAAATTGAATAATTATATTTACATATACATATAAGTAATTGTAAATACAAATAGACTTAAATTACGTTGTTGTTGTTGTATGAGTTCGGCAGAGTAAAAAAATCCGTTTGTACCCCTTTTAAAAGGCAGAACTTTGGAACCTTGTCTTTTCACTAATGTTTATCATAAGAGAACTCATTAAAATGTCCTCAAAAGCTATTTCTTCTAGTGTAAAACATCCTTTTATTCATTGCGTTCCCTAAACAATTTTACAATAGCCATGTTCGACTTTCAGTTGAGTCAGTTGAAATTGAATCAATTCTGAATGAAAAAGTGTCTGTTTGAATAAAGACATTTAATTCTAAGGAAACCATTATATTATATTTGGTAAAGTTATAAAGCTGAGGGTAGAATGCCAATTTATTTGTATATTTCTATTATAATAGATTTAATAATAAGAGCAATAAGACTTAAGTTGGAAAGACGCTATTCTTTTTTTATTTATGAGATTGGGGCAGACGGTTCACCTGATGGTAAGTGACTACCGCCGCCCATGGACACCCGCAACTCAAGAGTCACAAGTGCGTTGCCGGCCTTTTAGGTAGGAGTACGCTCTTATTATCTTATTCTCTTTGTAGTATTTTATTTTATTAATGTTGGACATGATTTAAAGCTATATCTTGCAAGATTTCATCTTAGACAATAACTTGATACGACATCAGATACATAAATTGGTTCTTGATATTGAAACAAACCATTTGAATTTTTTTTCTAACATCTTCGGGTTAACAAAGTTAGTTGGTTGTTGCACAAAGTGATGTAACCAAGATTTATTATTAATATATTTAAAATGACATTTTTACTCGAGCAAACCAAAATTTATAAATGGATCTGGATGAAATTTGTCACAAAGATCGAAGTTTGGAATAACTCGTAAGCTACTTTTTAAGAATACGGTGTGAAATTTAAAAACTAGGAAAACATAAATATTGTGTGATAACTTTAACTCTTCCAATCTAAGTGGAATCATAGTTTGTTTTATGCAAGCAAGACAAAAAGAATTCTTTCTTGAACCCATCGGTCTTCAGTTCTCGACACTCAGACTTTGTACGTCAGCCTACAATCTTTGTGAAGTTTAATTAATAGTTATTTTATATTTTTCATGTTAGTAATGACGTTGATGATGTTTACCTTATTTTTCCGTGGACCTATTTATAAAAAAAAAATATGGCATTAAATTGTCTTCCAAATGTACTATAAACATTCATCTAAGAAATAAACTTTGATTAAACTACGATTTACAGTTATTTACCAAAATTTCGTCTAAACGAGACCAGTTTTCTTAATATTTATACATTATTGATTGTTATTCTCAATAAAATCTGAGCTTAATAAATACAAGTACAAAAATCAAGCTTGTCACATAAACGAATCTAAACCAAACATAAATAACAACTAAAAAAAAAATAACTTACGAATCCATTCAACTTCTCGTCTATCACTTTAGTACAACATGTAAAGAAATATTGTATTAGGTCGACTTGTAAAAAGGTGAAAAGGGTACTTTGTGACCTTGTCTCATATCAAAACAATGTTGTACATATATTAGTAAAAACAATATTCGTACGAAGAGTCGTAAAATGTTCTGCAAAAAGCAGTCATTAAAATGGTTCTTGAGTCGCACGAATGAGGCAAATCTTGAATGAAGGGAACGGTGGCGATACTTGAGACGTTATAGAATTTCAAGATTTTAAACAAGGTTTAAGAATTAAGATTTCATATTTCTAAAAAGTCTCATAGATACATTGTTCAAAAGTATTTATAAATGTGAAAGTGGATGCATCGCAAACTAAGTCAAACGGCACGGCAGGCTTTGTTTTGAGTGATAAAACAATTTTAATTCACTTGAAACAAATTAGAAAATTGAACGAGCTCGAGAAATTTGTATCAATGACGAGGGAATTTTGAATCGTATCGTTACTTGTGATCATAATGGATCCTGTAAGACAATCGAATACGCTCATCGCAGTGATTGAACCCAGGAGAACCGGCTTAATCCTGTCCCAAGCTAAAATTCACTCAGAAAAAGTACTGGTGAGTGTTTGGTGGACCACTGCTGGTGTCATACACTACAGCTTCCTAAGATCTGGCCAGACGATTATGACATGTTTGTGTTGTCAAAAATCGCAAATCATGATGGAAAAGCTAGCCATTAAGCTACCGAAACTTGTTAACCGCTCTAGCCCACCGCTGCTTAAGGACAATGCTAGACCCTATACTTCACGACAGACGGTCGTTAAGTTAGAGGAACTGCAATTAGAATGTCTCCAACACCCACCATACTCCCCGGACCGTGCTCCAATAGATCACTACTTTTGTAGGAATTTTGACTAAGATTTAATTAAATATTTGACTGAAAAAACAAAATTAAAATTAAATTAAAGAATTCACGCGCCTACATATGCCTTCAATGGAATCAATAACCTTGCATTGATAAAAATATTAAATACCTCGATTGATTTGATATTTATAATATTTTTTTCGTTTTACTTTTTCTACATAAAAAGCTAATTTCATATGTAAGCGTGTAATCTAATATAAAGGGACTATGTTTATTTTTATACACATTTATTTCATAAGAACATAATAAATATAATATCTGCTTTTAAAACACTAGCTTGTGGACTATTTAGGTTTTGAACACAATACTGTGACAAACATAGCGATTACAAGTAGATTATTCGTAACAAAGGATTTAAAACGAACTTATTCACAACTAATTTTATAGTTCATTCATGTTAAGGTACCAATATTACGCAAAGTCTATTATCACAATTATGTGGGTATCATCCGATAAGCCATATCTTTATTTGACAACATTGTTAAATGAAAATATTTTAAAAAAATCATAGAACACTGCAAATTAATTTGAACTGCTGTTTATTGGCAGTTGCCAACCAAAATGTAATTTCTGATCGGTTGATTGACAAAAACTGATGATGAATATTGTTCTGCATTGACTTATATAACTATCATCTATTCAGAAATAAGAATAGGTAACTTTATAGAAAACTTGTAGGGTAAATAAATATTTGTGTTCCAGTTCAATGAATTCTTAGTAGTTATTTAGTTAGTACCTGGAAGATTCTGATATATTAAAGTATAATGCGCGGGAAGCGGGATTATTATATGATTTAAAGAGGCATATTATATAAAATAAATACAATTATTAAATACATACACTCACTACTACATATATTCCTAAATTCGTCTTAAACGCCCACAACTTACGGACTAAAATTTGGTTAAACTCACGTAATAGGCAGCGACCTGTTGCAGGAGTCAGCTCGGCATTTGGGTGAACTTGGGAAATATACTCCCGAGTTTACCGAAATGCTGAGTTGACTCCTGCAACAGGTCCAGGTCCAAGAATGGGATGGGGGTATATAAGGGAAAGAATCGGGTATCGATTATACAGATGGATTGGGGAGTGAGTAAGCAATAACTCAAACAGGTTAGGTTCCCATACCATGTAACTCAAACAGGCTGAAACCGGAAACCTATTAATAAGTAAGTAATACTACAATACATTTTGAATTTCATTAAAGCTGCTAGGAAATGTAGTTTTTCTTAAAACATACAGTCCCGCCTATATTCGCCAAGGGTTAGGCAGACCTAAGCGCCCACTTACCGCCAACTACATGAAATTGGTCATTCTGTACATTTAATTTGTCATATGGTACAATGTCTTTCATTTCAAACAGATATCTGATCCAATTTATATCCAATATTGTATTTTAAACAAGATTATCAAACGTCACATGCAAAAAGACCCAAGTTTTAGGACTTATAGAAGCGGCCCTTCATTCTATTCACAAGCCATCTGAAATTGACAGGCGGAAAAGTAATTCTTTGTAATATTTTACGGTAATAACTTTTTCGTTTCTTTATTTATCGCCTGACCAGGAAAAAGGGACTCTGAATATTTGATATCGAATTTCTGGAAAAGATTTATAATGATAACATACCAATTTACTGTTTGTAGCCACTTAGATTTATAAGGTAAGAATATGCAACATTTAAGATGATGCTATTTGGATACTGCTGAAATGACCTTTGGATTACAATATGAAAACATTATAAATACTTAAGTAAATCTAAGTAAAAGCAAAAGCGATTGTTTCCGAAGTTTTAGTTTCGTAAAATATAATTATACAACTTTACTTAAGTGTGAGAGAATCAATCTTAACAATCGAACTTCCATTTGCTGATCTGGCAGCTGACATATGTATGTACACGTGTGTTCAATAATTAATTAATCGCAATTTAAATATAAAAATACTGGTATGGTTTACTGCACAGTTCAGTACAATTTTATGTCGATACTCTCAATAAATTTAAAGAGTTCGGCGACATACATTTCAGTAAAAGACTTCACTAAAAATAAATCATCTAAACATAAAAATAATAATTCATTTTATGTTTGCAACACAACATAAACATCAACAAACTCGTGATTTCTCTAGAGAACGGTACTTTTTTAAATGTTGGGATACATGTTGAATAATAATCAATCACAAGCTCAACTACGCAATTCAAGATGGTTTCTTGTCAAACTTTGAACGAATTCTCCCAATGTCCCATGATTGCGGAGAGTGACGATTCTTTTTTTAAACATGTTATATACACTATATATAATAATATAGTTGCAACTATGCATAATATAATTTTTATTACATAGTGTTCTTTAATTGCTCTGTTTTTTGAGCGTAACAAGACATTAATTGAATCTACTTACTTAGTTGCAAAACTGATTTGAAGCATGTCCCGGCTATTGATACGAACTTGTTGAAGTGACAGGTTGACAATTACCTTCGTATAATGTTCACTTTCAAAATGTATATGTCTCTCTGTCTGTTCGCCGAATTTGTCCACACTTTATGTAGTGTTACTGAATATATGCATTATTAAAAGTTCGATTACTCCTTTCGATTGGGTTCCTTCCTCATACTTTCTTTTAAAATAAAGTTGATTACCCGTTTTTCTAGGCACAATAGAAATGCGTTCACTGATAAGGATGTGTAATTTTAGATTAATTGCCAGAGTGAGAAATAATTTGTTTAAAAAATGTTGGGGTTTTAAAAGAGGATGTAGTAACACGAGTAGAGAAAGAATTGCTGCGTTAGTTTGGCTCGGTAGGCTCAGAAAGATGTATACTGATAATACCAGATCGGCACTATACGTAAGAATGACGCATATCTAAACCAAATGAAGTGGCAAAATTATTATATACCAAATTGTCGTCAGTTAATTAAATCCTCTAATCGTTTTATACTTTAAATATCTCAGAAAAGAAAAATGTATTTGTTTTGCAAATTAAAGCGTGAATTGAGCTAGAGTATATTTATATTTATTTCATTCTGTATTCAAATACCAACAACCACTTAATTTAGAAAATAAGTAAAAGCAACATCAATGGTTGGTGGTGAGAAAAAATCATGATATCGTTACGCAAGCGTAGATAAATAAATTAAATGTTATCACCATTTGTGCAGTTATAAAATACGCAGATAACCTTGGAACACCTCTTTATTAGAAGTTTAATGAAAACTAAAACGTTATTATAAAGGATAAAAAATTGAGTGCTATATTTATAAACATAAGACCCGATTTCAAATCAAAGAAATACGTGTGGATTGACAATAAAATTTGAAGCTTTTACAACTACAGCTACAAAATATGTATAGTCTTTGTGTGTTTATGAAATACAATTTTGACTGGCCTGTTGGTCTGGTGGTTAGTGACCCTGACTGCTACGCCAGAGGTCGTGGGTTCGATTCCCCCCCAGGACAAATATTTATGTGATGCGCATGATTATTTGTTCTGTGTCTGGGTGTAATTTATCTATAATATGTATGTATTTAGAAGTATATAAGTATGTTTATCAGTAGTCTGGTTACCATAGTACAAGCTCTGCTTAGTTTGGGATCATATGGTCGTGTGTGAGAAGTGTCTAAAATAAAAAAATCACTTAAAAAAAAGTAGACCACCGACTTCAATGCACCTCAATCAGATTTCAAATAAAAAATCATCAAAATCGGTTCACCCAGTCGAAAGTTCTGAGGTAACAAATAAAAAAAAAATACAGTCGAATTGAGAACCTCCTCCTTTTTTGAAGTCGGATGAAAATAATGAGATTGATGCGCGCTGGATTAAGTATCAAATATTGTTATACATTTTATATAATTCGTCCTAACATCGTTCATCTCAGTAACTACCTAAACATTACTTAGTAGCAAAAAAGTCAAAAGGTATCTTTTGAAAATTATGATGATCATAAAAAGTACCACCACACCGCAGTGACGCGGGGGGCACGCCAATTAAACACGTTAGATTAGATGAACTTACGGGTCACCTGATGGTAACTGACAACCACCGGCCATAGACAACTCCAACTGAAGAGTCGTCAATGAGCTGCCCGCTTTTGAGGGTGATGAGGGAGTGGAAAGAGGGGAGAGGGAATGAGGCGAGGGGAACGAGGAGAGGGGTATGAGGGTGAAGAAAGACAAAAGGGGGAGTTGGGCATCCGGTACCCTCCTCACTCACCCGGCAATACAAGACAAGCATTCTTTGTCTGCCGGTTTTCTGGGAGGCCGTGGTAATACTCCGGTCGAGCCAGCCCATTCGTACCTAAGCATGGCATGTTGGAAGGTATGTTGTAATGTCCTCATATGGCTTTATAGGTTTGATTAGAGATTCATACAACTGGGTTATTTCACAGAATAAAAAAAAAACGAGTTAAGAAGGAAAATTTGTCTCTGCAGAAATTGCAAATTAAGTATTTCGACAAATTCAAAAATTCATAATTACCTTTGCGATAGAACATGAAATATGATGTTAAATATTATACAATATATAAACATATTTTTTTATTACTAAGAATTTAATACTTCCTAGGTCTATTAAGCAATGCACATCACATTCACATTAATGATATTATTATTTTTTAATAAAGTCCTTAAACAAAATTATTTGCCTGATTTAATTTTGGTTAAATTATGAAAGCATCAGTGTTTCAGATTTATTTGGCTTGTAGTCGTATAATATGTTACTTAATTTTGTAACAAGGCAGCCTTCACGTATATTTTCTAGTAGAACATCACAAAGTCGATACACAATAAGAATGACTATTTCATCATCATCATCATAACGAGGATATTGGATTTTCCAGGGATGTTGGAGTTTGTTTTGTTAGCTAGATTCATAAATCTAGCTAACAAAACAAACTGAAAATCCAATATCCTCGTTATGCGGTGCCAGTTATAGGTTAACTGGGAAAACAAATAAAGTAGGTAGGTGATCCCACTAACCTACATTCCTTAGTAGCCTTTTGCTGCAACTGTAAGACATTCGACACGACCTTCAAACCTTCAAGAAAAGAGCGTACTCCTACCTAAAAGGCCGGCAACGCACTTGTGACTCTTGAGTTGCAGGTGTCAATTGTCTGCGGTAGTCACTTACCATCAGGTGACCCGTCTGCTCGTTTGCCCCATCGCATAAAAAAAACGTTGCATCAAGCGATGTAATATTGAATGCGACTTAGTATTTTATTTCGTGATAAATTAAACTGAACTTGGATAGATATGCATTTAACATACACGAATACCAAAGGGGTAGGAACGAAAGATTACCAGAAATGATTAAATACCCACATTGTGCCATTTACAATTTAATAACACTAAAGTAACAGAGGCAAGCCCATTACAGTCAACCTGGCACTTTAGATACTAAAAATGAGAAAATCGGAATTTGTGTAAAGGACGTATACTTATTACTTTAGAGGGACTAAATTTTATTTGGCAAAATATAGAATGCGTCATTTAATAAATATGAAAGTTAAATTGACTATTTAAATGTTAATATATTCATTTAAATTCGATACATTTTACAAATACAAATAAATGCGCGTCTTGTAATTTTAAAAGTAAACATAATTTTGTGGTTGTTTGAAACAAATATCTTAGAACTACATGATAGTTTTTGACTTAGGATTTAACTTATTGCTGTTTTTAATCACATTTATTATAATAACTGGCAAATAGCAACTTTAGTTTTTTGGCAGAAAATTTCAAAAGAAGTTTTCACATCAACACAAGCAGGTTAACCACTTGTTTAGAAAGTTTTCTATAATTTTTACAGTTAAAGACGACTACAAAATTAACCAGAGACTAGGCTCAGATGCATAAAATTATTAGGATAAGCTAAGCTGTATGTTAGGTGTTAAGCTAAACCCACATAGCTAGTTTTCTTTAAAAAAAATATGTGTACATATATATTCTGCCGTATAAAATTAAAATATTCATCTTTAGACACCATGAAAACCCCTGACCTCGTTGTAAACCTTGGAAAGTTAATTTATTCAATGACAATATAAACAATCTATTTTAGTAAGCGTTTAGATTTTTTTCAAATTACAGAGGTATCATACCTATACATAATAGGTCGTTTGGGACGTTCCATTTACGAGCAAATTATACGAATACTCAGGAATATTTCAACCAACAACTTCTTTGTTCTTGTATAATTCTTGAATATAAATGCATTCAATGTGCTTATACTACAAATGTTATTGTACAACAATAGACATATAGAATTGTAACACTTGTAAATTGATATTGGATAACCAGGAATACTAGTAATTGATGAAACACTTTATTAGTAGTTTTAGTAGCAAAACAACGCTAAATGAAATTATTCATTTTTGCATCCCAAGTATCAGGTATAAATGCTAAAGATTTAATGGTTTTCTTTTAGTTAAGAAAACATATCAAAAATGTGGTAGTACATAGCAAAGCATTAGTATTATCTGAAAATGTAATTGTAGTTACTATGCTTTATTTCCTTGTGGAAATCCCACAGGTACACTTCATCGACTGAACGATGACGTGGTTATGTCGGACTTGAACCGACTAAAACCACACGACTTTCGCCATATAGCCTATAGTCGGGATTAGTTTAAGGAGTAAAACTAAGTAAGGAAGTTATTTAAATCTTTACAATTATCTAATCAAGTAATCTTAAATAATTAATCAAATTTCATAATATGCGCCTTTTAAGAGGCGCATATTATGAAATTTGAAATTGTTTTGGTCAACAAACTTTTTAATGACAAAAACAGTTTTATGTTACGTATATAACAAATAATTTAAAAAATACAATGGATCGGCGACTATGTTTTCAGAATGAAATAAACCCCAGTTTTTTGATGAACTTCTTATCATCTTTTTCACTCGAGTCCATGTGTACGAACTCCGTATGTTTTTTTATAGGTATTGTAAAAGCGATAAGGAATTCTTTCCTTAGAATTAATTAAAGACTACACAAAAGTAATTACGAAGCTAAAAGCCACACATTCTTCAACTGCAGTGAAGCACAGCTAACTGAAAAAAAGGAGCCGTATTGGGGTCATTCTTATTGTGAATCGACTTTGTGATTTTGAAACTTTTTTATTTTATAATCTATACTTAAAATTATAAATGTGCTATCCGTCTGTCTGTGTTTAAATGTGAAAAGAGCTCAACGGCTGAACCGATATTGTTGAAATTTGTTTATACTTCCAAACCTCAGGGATTTTTTTTTGGGAAACTGTTAGCTAGTTTCATAAGTTTTTAAAACATACTCGATTAAAGAGATGAAGTATAAAAGTTTTAAACTGAACTGGAATACTAAATGAATATTACACCAGTAAAACTACAGCCTATATCAATGTATTTATGTTATTCATTGAGTCCCCAAACAATAATAAAGCTTGTCGTCACAGGACTACTGAGGGAAAAGACTTTTTGCAGCGATTGCCAGAGGCCTTGAGTTTACGACCAGTAAACTTGTTCTTATACTTACAAACCCGTTACAGTCCTAAAGACTCATCATTTCCCTTGTGGCCCTGACCTTCTGTAAAAACGACTCTTTATTGCACTTCTCTCAATGTTCTGACAAATCCAATTAACTGAACACTTTTGCCACTTAGGAAAAAAGAAAATTCGAGGGCAAAACGTACCAAGGAACTTTTGTTTATTGCATCCGGCAAATTGGCAAACTGGAGGATAAGGCATAACTACTAGTATAATCGGATATTTTTTTTATGCGAAACTTTGTGAACTCTTTAGTGCCACGTCACTTCTTCATCCATTCTGAGAGTAGGCCATTATATTGTTATTAATTATATGTTAAAATATACTTCACTAAGATACCTTTTTTCCATAGCAGCTAAGAATTGACAACATGGATGTCACAACGGTTTACCTGAATGTTGTAATTGATAAGTGAATATATGTGTATCTACCTGACTCTAAAAAAAAATAGAAGAAGGAAAAGTGTGTAAAAAAGGCAGTGTATAGACTGAAACAAAAGTGGATTATGTTGGACTGCTAAGTTATCAGTCTCTGAAATTTTTAGTGTAAGAGTCTAAGCACATAAATAGAAGGCATCATTTTATTTTATGAGAGACCATATAAATAATGAGAATGTAAAGCTAGCCTATGTGTTCTCACAAAATGCCATCAGATGTTTTAGCTACACTTTTTAAAAGGGAACGACAATTAAAGTGACTTTTTCTTTCCAGTCGATACTGTCTCGTTTTAAAACATCCACGGTGTAAATTTCCGCTGCATTTAAAACTAAAAGCGTAGGTGTATATAAGGCAAAGTAGTAACTTTGTAGGTAAGAACGGTATATAAACTATTGTTTATATATCAAGACAATTCTTTAGAGGTATATACAAATCGTGAAAGTTTAAAAAGTTGTTGATAAGTTGACAAATAACAGTGCTACAAGTATAGTGTAAAGTACAAAAATATTATGCTACCATACAATGCTCACAAGCAGTTACGAGATGAGAACAACCACATTTTGTCAATTACAATTTTGTCCCTCTAACAGGAGATTTTTTTTTATGGGATCTGCCCCCTGCAAGCAAGCAGACTGGTCACCTGATGGTAAGTGACTACTGCCGCCTATGGATAACCACAACTCAAGAGTTACAAGTGCGTTGCCAACCTTTTAGGAGTACTCTTTTTTGAAGGTTTGAAGCTGGTATCGGTCAGGCGAGAAGCCTATAGCCGTCAACCGGGTATTTAAGACATTACAGATAGGAGAATTTGGAATATTTTGAATGGAGAAGATAAAAATAAGATAATGCAATGGAAGGAATATTGCTAATACGAATATATTGGGAAGCCGCACACCTGTGACTCTAACTGGCTGTAGCCAAGTGGTAGCCATAAAGTTTTTATGGATTGTTTCAATGTGAATAGATAATGAAACTTAATTACCTAGTTTTAATGAACTTTATAGTGCAAACAAGAGTAAAACCCAAAAAGTTTTGGTGTATATTGAGTTGAGTTCGAATATATTAAATCCTATTGGATTCCCTGCGGCACACAGGTCAAAGTCTAAATGTTGTTCTGTAAAGTAAATAATGTGCTTGTACTCGTAAACATTTGAAACAAAATTATTAACAGGTTTAAAATGGTGTGTAGACTCTAGTGTCTACAAACCATATTTAACCTGTTAATAATTTAATAATGTCGCTAGTGTCTACACAATATAACAAACTCTTTCATTCCTTTTCTGTAGTGAAATGTGATTAAAATTTCACTACAAGATAGTGGGGAGTGGAAAAATCATATTTTAAACAAGTAAATTTAGATCTGTCCTATATATCAAGCGAAGTCCAGTTTCGCGGTCACTTAGAGAGTATATTAGCCTCAAAGAAGCTTGGTGTGCTAAACAGATCGAGACAGTATTTTACTCCGGCCCACCGCCTGCAACTTTATAAGGCGCAGGTTCGGCTGCACATGGAATACTGTTCTCATCTCTATGCAGGTGCACCCCAGTACCAACTTCTCCCTCTTGACCGCATTCAACGGAGAGCGACTCGCATCATCGACTGCCAATATATTTCTGATCGATTTGACACCATGGCGTTGCGTAGAGATGTAGCTTCACTCTGCATCCTCTATCGCTTGTATCATGGGGAGTGTTCAGAGCAATTGTTCGGACTTATACCGGCTGCTGGTTTCCGCCATCGTCCTACTCGACAAAATATCCATCCCCATCACCTGGACGATTGGCACTCCACCACTGTGCGCTTCTCCAGAAGCTTTTTGCCTCGCACAACCAGCTTATGGAACAAATTGTCGCCTGCCGTATTTCCGAACCGATACGACCTTCAAACCTTCAAGAAAAGAGCGTACTCCTACCTAAAAGGCCGGCAACGCACTTGTGACTCTTGAGTTGCGGGTGTCCATGGGTGGCGGTAGTCATTTACCATCAGGCGACCCGTCTGCTCGTTTGCCCCCTATCGCATCAAAAAAAAAAAAAAAAAAAATAGTCTGAAAATGCAAAGAGAATATGTATGAAAAGTGTGAGTCTATAACGTTGATATCAAACATATAGGGGGATATGGAAGAGCAAAGAGCTGCATGGACGTTTTTATCATACCTTAAACGGTCCCGATGTACATCTATTATCATCTGTGTCTTCTATAAAAACACTTACAATATCTGCCAATAGACCTTTTTTCTAACTAGTAGTCGCCGACATATACAGCTTTATATAATCGTTTATATTATTCATATGTATTTTTACGTAATATTCAATAAATAAAATAAATATATATATAATTCCAAATCCAAAATTATTTTTAAATAACAGGGACCTTTAAAAATGTATACTCCGACCATCTGAGGAATTAAAATATGTGTAAAATAGTGATTCATATTCAAAAACTAATATGCGGAATTACAGCACATAGATCTTGGTACTCGCAAAATATGATGCTGTGGAAACTAATACATATCATTATTAGTAGTCTCCCCGCGTTCCGCAGATCTTGACAAAACTGAAATATAAAGAAATTTTCTGTCATGATCCTAACAAACCCTTTACTTTACTCTTTACTCTCTCGATTACAATGAAAATGTCATCCGTCTGAATAATGAAAAAATCGAATAGTTTTTCTACTTAGTCAAATCAGCACCGCTTAAGGTAACTTCAAAACGGCTTATTCGGTTTTTTTTCTGTTCGAAATACCTAGGCACGAGGTTAAGATTACTATTTTTAATAAATTTCCTATATCTGCACTGAAACAAATTAAAAATGTAAGAGTAATAGTTTCAAGTCATTTTATTGCCCGAAATAATTCATTATGACCAAAGTCCATAAACCATATTTGCTTGTATCCCCTAAGAGGTAGGCAAAGGTATTTAAAACACCCACATTTTGCTAAAGCGAATTTAGTCCCACTAACGTAAGGGGCACTTCAGAACTGCATCGTCGCCTTGCACGAGACCAACGGGTAAAAATGGGGCTGCTCCATTCTAATCCACAGAGAACCATATGCCAAAATATACATATGTACATATTTATAATCACTTAAACTAATCTATTAACTTTATTATTTCAATTAATGAATTATATCAGATATTGAATAATTCAACAGTGTAGTAATTGTTCTGTATTGAATAGGATTACAGGACCGAATACTAATGACACTGTCACTAATTAAATTCCATTTTCGCACTTTTACGTTGTCTGACCCCCATTATGTTCCTATCTTTTGTGACCAGTTACGGCAGGTTAAGTTAACGATCGCATGAATATATACCCAAATTCATAGAAAATTCTAATCTGCCGGCTTTCTAGAATGTAATTCGTAAGAGATGAAACTGAATATCCTTCGAGTCGAAATGGTTGAGACACATTTATTTTGCATGAATGTTGGCAATATTATATTATGCGACTGGCAACATTACATTATAAAGAGGCAACGACACTTAAAAGAAAAATATTAATTTTATAGAAACGATTTTTATTTGGCCTTAGCTCTGCATGGAGATATTAAATAATGGTATTCAAGAACATATATTAAGATAATACATGTTTTAACATTTCACCTACATAGTTATGGGAGCCCAAATGTGGAATTGACGACAACTGCAGATCGCGACATCTTCGTTGCTTGCTTCAAGTTTATTCCTTATATAGCGGTGACTGGTTTTGTCAATATGTTTAAGTGTATTGTTATATAATAAGATAAAAGTGGAATAACGTTCTCTAAATGTGAAATGACAGAATAAATTACTTCGAAAGTGTTCATTACGATTTAATAAAATAGAGTGTGGCGGCCCCCGTATACAGCAAAACCATACATCACCCACATCTAGCAGAGACAGACTAAGTAAGTGGCAACTACTTAGCAAAAAATACGTAATAAGATCCTGAATCACGATATAGAATTTTAGAGCCGTTCAGTATATCACTACCCAACACAACGAATGAGTCGTGGTCTGGTCAGTCCTCCTTTTGTGTTTTAGAGACTTACTACTAAGAAAAAATCGTTTAAGCCTATTTAAGGTGTCGTGAAAGTATAGAAAGTTAAATCTAAAGTAAAAAAATCGAAAGCTTAATATTATTGCTTTAAATTGCATGTATTGACATGACATACATGATTTATACACACACGCACAAGACGGATGGTGGTGGTACACGCACCGAGTGTTGTGGGACGACACTTTGTGTAATCGTCAAATTGTTGTTTTTTGGAGTCTGGGTGTTTTTGTGTCCGTTGTTTGAACTTTTGTAAAGTTCCCGTTTTGTAAATCCTAGTGAGGGAGTTCTCTTTAAAAAAAAAAACAAACACAAAAAAAAAATTGTTGTCTGTTCATTAACATTAATTAAGCAGCTTAATACTAAGTATAAAGATATATTTGTTTATATGGTGCTTGTAACAAAATGCTTTTTTTGTCTATCTGTGAATCTCCGGAGTGAGTACAGGGATTTTCACAATACTTCACTGATAAAGACAGATAGTTGATGTTATAAGCAGTAGGTTATTTCTATTTTAGATCAATAACTACAGTTAATAAAAAAATACGTACGCATTAGCGAAGACGTGGCGGACACAGCGAGTAATGTCATATAAGTCAAAATAAATAACCGCGTCCATTTCGGACTAGAAATTGCGTCCCCAGTATTTTGGGAAGGTTCAGATCCTGTGCAAAGTGACGTCATGTAGCCTATTTGGCAAGGCTTTGTTCAGCCTTGCCTCGTTTGTCCGGATTATGGTGTATTACAAAGGGTATTAGAAAGCTTATTTAGTACCTACGTGTCCTATCACGTAAACCCCTTATTGGAAAATATTTAAACAATCCGTGTGCGATTCAAATTAGTGCCTGGTTGTTTTATTAAAAGCTAGTTTCTTTTGATAAATTAACCCTTATTTTCTCTCTGGGTAGCATATTGGAACATATTTGAGCATTGTTCGTCTAATATTATAAATAGAAAATGAGTTTGTTTCTACCGAACATCATAAAATTGCAAACGATTATCAGAGGTATGGAAAATGAGATTAAGAGATCCTACCTTTCATCCCGAAAAAAAGTACTGTTTACCATAGATAAACCTTAGTAACAATAAATTTGTCTTAATTTGGCCTCTTGTTTATTTTATTCGACTTAAATTTACACAATTATACGCATTAAATATAATTTACTAATACACCAATAGATTGTTTACTTTTTAAAAGTAAAAAAAAATATTAGTCTAATATTCTAATACCTATATAAATTTGGTGTTTGACTCATAAGACACACACATACCTACTTTTTAAAGCAGATCTATTTCTGTGGAAACAAGCAACAACCTAACAGTCCTATTCTCATGTTAAGAGTACATACTAATATAATAAGGATAGCCAACAGAAATTTTAGACTGTTTAAAAAAAAAAAATGTTTTTTTCCTTTTACCCAATAGCTCGCTTAGAGGCTTACATAAAATCTACTGGTTAAAGTTATTCTCATGGTAATTGTTGCATTTATTGCTTCAGTAAATGCAGCAATTACCATGGGACCAAAGCAATATAAAGTATAAGCCTTAAATATACAACTAGTAACTATCGATAATGTGATCGCCTTCCACTGAAAAGTAACTAATGCATGTTGAAAACTCGCGTTGAAATGTGTTTCCGGTCCGGTTTTTCTTTATAAATTGTAACTGAATCTTTTCATGTGTTCAATTTTATGTCAGTCTCTCGTTCACGAAAAGGGGGGTTATAACTTTGTTATATCTGACACATATTTTGTTATTTTCTTATTATTCTTTTTTATTTTTAATGCCACTACATTATTAAATATATAGCATATATATTTAATAATGTAGCGAAAGCCGAGCTGCAAGCGCAGTTACAAATAAAAGAAGTTCGAATACGACAACAACATTTGGAAGCCATGAACATTCCGTTGACCGTAGAAGACCTACACTATGGGCCTGGTATCGATGATTCCATATAAGTTGACAAACCTCATCATTCATTCATTTCAAAATTTTCAATTACGTTTTTCTCGAAACCATGATTTTTAAATTGGTACCCAAAATTTCTCGGAAACCAATGAACCATTTGGTGTGCCTATTTTATACACCATTATATAGTAGATGTCATAGTATTTTTTTTTTCGTTGCCTAGTTTTTTTTATAAACAAATAATAACTATTTTTGGCCCAAAAATCGTTAGTTATGTTCAAACTCTGGCTATTTTGTCATACATCAATATTTTTAAAATCGGCTATGACATCTACTAGGTTATAGTATCTAGTTTAATAATCGCTTTTTTTTCAGATGATTTATGAACAACGACAGTGGGTACCGTGTAGGAAGATGGCACTCCAAAGAACATGCAATGTTTTCATATATTTTCGATATTTAAAAAAAAAAAATCAAATATCTCCCCTTAAATAGAAATACGACATAAGCGGTATTTTGCTTAATGCGACTTATTCCGGGGTTTTTGATATTCCGAAACATAATTAGGAGACTAGTCTCTTGAAACATTGTAGTAAGTAGACATCTAGCGGATTTTGACCGAACTACAAAGTCTCAATACAGTGAAATTAGGTTCCGCGCCTCATACCCACGTTTTGTGAAAGTTGTTACGAGAAAATGTTAATGTAACTTTTAAGTACTGTAACCATAAAACCTTTTATATTCAAATTGAACCATGCATTTTATTAATAGACTCCGGCATTAGTATTAATTCCTGTGTCGCGGGGGACTTTACAAACATTCAAACAACGGACACAAAGAACACTCAGACTCAGAACAACAATTTGAGTAATACCCCCAAAGTGTTGTACCGTGCGGGGATCGAACCCACAACACTCGGCGCGGTAGTGGCGAGGTGACCACTTAAACCGCTAAGCCATACGTTGTACATGACGTTTCGAATATTTACGTCAAGTTAACCTATATCATATATTGCTGTTTTAATTTACAGAATATTACAAGTTGGTACTACATAACGTACGTATTACGTGATAAATGCAGTTCATTTGGCATTACGAAATTGCGATAAAGAGCATAAAGATATAGGGATATGTTAATTGTAGGAGTATATATTTTTTTATAGTCTAATATACTGTGGCAATAGTGTGTATGACCTTAATATAAACGAGGACAATATTAATATGGTAATCATAATTATTCATCAAGGTTAATTTGCAAGGATGGAGCAGTAACCTTGCCACTACGCTGATACGCTGAGTGTTGTGGGCTTGATCCTCAAATTTTTATTCTGAGTCTGGGTGTTCACTGCGTACGTTATTTGAATGTTTGGAAAGTCCCCCGCGACACAGGAACTAATCCCAGTGCGGAAGTTGTCCAAAAATAAATAGAATGAAAATAACATATAACAATAATAAATAACAATAGCCTGGTCAAAAAAAAAGTTGTCATGTCATGTCTCCAAGTTAAATCTAAATTTTAAACATGTTTTTATAGTTCAGTCTGAGCTTGTTACCTGCTTCACCCATATAGTTCAGCTAAAGATGTAGACTATAAACGAAAATAATATTACCATACCAGTCACAAAACTCACACACTAATTAATGTTAGATGATTATAATCCATTGACTATAAGAATTTAAGTATAGTTTATAGGTCCTTATAAATATAAAATCCTTTCTCAACATTCATCATCATTCATCATTCATCATCATCATTTAAACTCTTATCAGTCTCATATCGGTATTACAAAAGTAAATCCTTATTACCTGCTTATACAACCAGAGTTAAATTATACCAAACAATCTCAGATATTATTGCCCGACAAGTGAAACTTTCAAACAAGTAATAAACTTAAACAGAATCTGTAAGGTCGTGTCAAAAGTCACTCATAATGGCACTTCAGTCATAACTTGCAGGAACTCAATACACACTAATATCACATTAGTAGTAAATAAATGTCTAGTTATTGCAAATGCAACACCTTGAGCTTTTAAATTTTTAAAGAGGTAGTGCTGTTGTACAAAACAAATAATCTAATTGGGACTTTGCAATGCTTCATTAAATAATAATAATAACTTTTAATTAAAACAACCAATATGCTAGAAGATTAGATATCTAATATCTTAATACAGAAAGCATATATATACATTTAAGGTTTTGAAATGGAATTAATTTAATACGGAAATTGCCAACTCACATAAGCAGTCGGCATATGGGATTACACAACCAGCATCACTCAAGCGTTACCATCTCAGATTCGCCGTATTTGTGGAATCAGAACAGAAAAAGAGTTTATACTTGGCCTATGAATGTCTTACTGTTATGTGATTGCTTATTTATTATATTATTATATTTTTTACATAGCAACACTTCGAATATATGTATAAAACTATACATATACGAACTTTCGGTGTATTTATAAATTATGAGAACAACTCAAATTATTAAACAAACATGATTTTAAATATAACGGTACACGGTACGGTATTTTAAGCCTATTATTCTTTTTTATCTTCTTCTTAACTTTAAAATTGATCGTGCTCAAACCAGTCATTATTTGAACAATACATTGATTTTATATTTCCTTCCTTCCTTCAGTAGTCTTATTTCAATATGCGGCCTATCCTCTCGTCCCTCTCAATAAGCTTTAAAAATACAATGTTAGAGTACATTTATTTTCAATTGACGTGAATTGTAAGCTACTTAACAGGCAGTGGTGACAACGGATAACGGAACCATTTAAATATCCCGTTGTTTCAGGGTTCCTTATAACTTTTACTGGGACAATGTTTTGAAAATCAAACCACTTAGATTCCAATTGTTATAGGAAGGCTCAAATAACTAAACATTTTCTTTTAAAAGGTTTTTCTCTTAGAAACCTTTACACCGTTACTTTTTAGTGTCTTTATTTTTGTAGTGCAATAAAGGTTTTTTTAAGTCAACTTGTAAAAGGACAAATCGTACAAGCTTCCTGCAAATATCTGATATTTGCAGCATAAGCATAAAGACGACCTTCCAATTTCGAGATTGTTGTCTTTATATGGGTTTGTGCTCTTATCGAGAATACAATGATAATAGTTTTTGATTATTTATCAACCTAAAGCTCTATAAAAGATACATTAATATCGTTTTATCGTTTTGTTACACTTGGCTGAAATAAACCTGAACTTGAAATACTATGAGTATTATCCTCCTTGCCAAAGTTGTTGGTTTAATGGTTAGTGACCCTGACTGATAAGCCGGAAATTGCGGGTTCGATTCCATCATTGCACTAAAGTTGTGTGCTCCACAAACTGTCGTCCCGAATCTTTTTTTTTTTTTTGTGTGGAAACCCCCGCTGGTCGTCACCTTACCGGGGGTAAGGTGGTATGTCGGACTCGAACCGACTAAAACCACACAGTGTTCCGTCAACGGGTCTATTGGCCGGGGCCTCAGGTGTACCCTAGAAAGGAAATCCCTGTGTACCCCGGCAGACCTAGCCGCCTTTTGAGCAAGGCGACCCCAATATGATGTGTGGGGGGTTCTGTCCCCCCCCCCTCATATTTTAGTCAGGCGCGCGTGGAACACGTCGCGCCGCCGTCACGGGCCTGCTTCTGCTAGGGCGATAGATGGCCCAGTCTGTCGCCCTCAGGCCAGCGCTCATGGAGGCCGGAGGTCATTTTGCACTCTTCGGCGCCTTGTGCGTCTTCTGTGGGACGGAAGAGTACTAACTCTCTTCCGTTCCCTTTCCGCCGCTTCTTTTGCAAGCATCACTGCCTCGCAGTACGAAGCGGCGGACTCCCATGCACTCTCGCTCTGGACCATAGCAATAACCATGGTCTCTAGCGAGAGGCTACCCACACCAATAGCTGCCAGCACGCTGCTGCACCCACGCATAGCACTCCACTAATGTGTGGAGTGCGGTATCCTCGTGACAGCTCCCGCAGTGGTGGCACACAGGCGTTGGCTCCCGGCCTATGCGATACAGGTACTTACCGAAGCATCCGTGTCCGGTGAGTACCTGAACTAGCCGGTAGGAGAGAACTCCATGTCGCCTCTCCAGCCAATCCTCCATGATGGGTCTTACCGCCACAATTGTGGCGTGCCCCGCGCTCGGTCGCTCAAGCCGTTCTTTCCACTGAGCCATGAGCGCCTGGTGGAGCTGGGACCGTTGCCCCTCGATATCACGAGGACCAGGTCTGAGGTCCAGCTCCTGCAACTCCCGCCGCCTCTGGTACAGTGCAGCGAGAGATTTTGCTTTCAGGTCCCATGGCGGTGTTCCGGCTAGGAGACTCGCCGCTTCAAAAGAGACCGTGCGGTATCCTCTTATGAGCCTGACGGCCATAACCCGCTATGGCCGTCGCAAAATAGCAGCGTTACTGGTCGTCAGGGTTTCCGCCCATATTGGGGCCCCATATAGGGCCATGGACCGCACGATCCCAACGTATAGTCTCCTGCAGGAGGCCTCGGGCCCCCCAAATTGGGCAGTAGCCTCGAAAGCGCAGCCGCTGCCCTCGTAAGTTTGGGGACCAGACTCCGGAATTGAGGTCCGAAGTCCCATCGGCTGTCGAGTACGAGTCCCAGATATCTCATCGAGGACTCGGTGCCGATGCGAACACCTCCCACAAACAGACTGGATCCTCCAGGCGGACCCTTGCGAGGCCCGTGGAAGCAGAGGGCCTCAGATTTGTTGAGAGCCACCTGGAGACCCAATCGCCGGATTCTTGTAACGACTTGAGCGACCCCGGCCGTGCCCTTTATGGTCACGTCGCGGTGCGTCTTTGCCGAGCCGTGAATCTGGCTGTCAGTACTGACTGGGAAGTCTTTAAAAAAACAAAGATTATTTCATAAAAAGTATTGTAGAAAATTATTATAAATAAATATTCTTCAATTTATAGTTCTTATATAATATACATATTGTAATACTATTGAAAAGTAAAATTTGTGTAAGTTGTGTATAATAATTAAATTTATTTTTATACAGATAATACCATAGTATTACTTGAAGATTGTGTTTTTCATGAAGGAGATTACTATATATATACTACATATCACTACCACTACCATATGCCACACTTTGTATATATTAAACTAATTAAGACTACTCTATACCGTAATATTCGTGCGAAAGTATATTATAGCAAAAAATCGCCTCATAAATAAACCACAAAGAGCCAGGTAAGCACTGGAAAGTATAAAACTAATATCTGCTTTAAAATTGTTGTAACATTTTTTTTTACGTTTTCACTCGCGTATTTGAAAGCCCCAAATTGTTTGCGAGTTGACCCTTTTCCTTTATCTAAGTAAAAAAATATGGAAAATATGCCTTATACTAACTAATTACCGTTTTCTATCTGTTTTTCATCTCATTTAGAATTTAACTTTTGTTACAAACAGATTAGTTTGTAACAAAATTTGTTTTAAAGAGCAACTCACACACGTTGCTAGAAAGTAGGCAACATGCTTCAAAATACATTTGAGTCAAGAATATTAAAATATGCAACCTAAACGAATTGATTGATTTAAATATAATCGTATAAAATCTTTCCACTTTTTAATGTCACTAGTGAATATTTCTTATCTTTTAAAACGTCTTAATATATTTATATATGTATGTAGTTACTGTAGATACAATATCCATGCACTTTACTCATACATATACGAATTAGTGCTAGGAAGAGAATTTACATAATACTCGTATAGATAGCAGCTTGAGTCATCTTTTTATTTCATCATTTTATCTATCCACTTTAATGGTATCGTAATAACTATATATTGTAATTATTGGTTGTATAAGTTTGCAGTCTCTACCTGTGTATCTGTATGTCTGTTGCATCATAACTTCTTAAACTGATTAACCAAATTTGATTAAGTTTTTTGTTTGGAAGAAGTCTTAATGTATGTTGTAAGAAAATCTGCCGCGACCTTTGAAGATGGTCATTGCAAAAAAAAGCCACTTCAAAATTACTCAAACGATAAGAAAATTCTAATCGTTTTTGAGTGTGATTTTTTAACGACCACTATAACTTCTTTCACTTTAACGCGCAGTCTACTAACAAGCTTTAATGAGATCGCAGCACGCATAAAAATTTTAAAATAATAGATTATATTTTTTCTAATAAACGGTTCATTGAGTCTACAATATTAAACCGACCTAGCTTCAATTAGTCTGACTAACTGAATGCCAACAATTATATATAAACAAAAAGAGTAGCCTTAAAATACACTCTACCTGATATTAAACATTTATCTTTAATAACCTGAATGGTTATTTATAGATATATTGTATCCTATTTAATGTTATCAAGCGGATCACACTTCTCGATGTATCAACCAAGTATATGAACAAAGGAGAGAAGAGACAGTATACCACACCAGTACTTCACAATAGATCCAATTAATTCCTGTACCATGGGATAAATGTTAAAACATAACGCTTTTCTCAAACATAACATCCTTTACGTACAACAGACAAAGGATTTATTTATAGGGGCTGGCATCACAAAGGATTCTAGTTGACTGCGCTAAGCACGTAAGTCTTATGTGATATTTGTTGTCGCATAGGTCATATGTGTAACAAACTGATAAATGTTTGAAATTACATCTTCATCATTTTTTTTATTGAGCAATATAATGCAGCTTTCGAGCAAATTTCCGACTCTCATGCTTGCATAGATTTTAAACCAATGAATTAATTTAACTCTGAGAAAAAATCTACTCATCGAATTCTTGATCTTGTTTTGTCTTCTACGTATATGTATGTAACCAAGAGTTATAATCCCTGAGTACTATTGACATACAGCACGCTCCTCTAAAAATTTTTATTCCTCTAGTTACTGAAATCAGTTAAAATTAATATACAGTAAAATATAGGCATCATTTTTATTAACGAGACTACGCAGCTGTGCATAAATATTTGGATGAAATAAATAAGAACGAATTATTCCGGAAACAATATAATGTAAAGTTAAATATAACGTAAGTTATAATAATAACAAATATAATAATTTATTACTGTTTTTGTTTCAACATCTCGTCTTTTGTCGGTTTTATAGATACCCCGTTCCGTAACCAACGGGAAAAAGGATATTTATGTCCCTATAATTTAAAATGTAATAAATTTAATTATAAACGATATGTGTGAATAAATATATTAAAATTTAATGTGTAGTTTCATTGTATGAGAGGAACGTAACTAATGTGTTATATTATATATTATATTAGTAAAGAAAGTGATAGTCTTGCTAAAAATGCTATAATAAGTAGATATAGAAGTCTAATAGAGAATCTTAAAAAAAAAACATATTTGAGATGGTCATATATAAAATATAAACGTCGAGGTACAAGCACGTACCCTACTAACATGACACTCGATTCAGTTTTTTTTTTAAATATATTATAGGGGGACAAGCGATAAATCCATTGTCTGTTGTACGTAAGGGATGTTATGTTTAAAAAAAGCATTATGTTTTAACATTTATCCCATGGTACAGGAATTAATTGGTCACCTGATGGTAAGTGAAAACCGCCGTCGATAGACACCTGCAACTCGAGTCGCTGCCCACCTATGAGGATTATGAGGGATGGGGGAATACAGGGAGGGGAAATAGGAGAGGAAGGATGAAGATAAGGGAAAAGATGAGAGGGCGAGTTTGGCCTCTAGAAACCTAACAAACTTTTACACAAAACATAAGTATTGCTGCATAACTGGTTTTCTGTGAGGCCATGGTATCGCACCAGTCAAGTCGATCCATGCGTGCCTCAGCTTGGCTATATCACGATAATTGCACAGATAAATCCTTCAGTTTTGCAGTAGAGGTCACCAAACATAGCCAGGCCACAAATGGCAATAGATCCACATCGGGCTCGTTTAAAACCGCACTTGTTTCCTTCCCACTTTGATCTTGGGTCTTTTAAGCAGAGCGTGAAAAAGCATCTCACCAGGCCACCATAGTGTGGGTCACCATGCTTCATTGACTAGTGATGCAGAGTGGATAGTGACCACCACTCTTGGACTCCATTTATTGCTTACCAACAGGCAAAATGGAGTCATTATGGTAAGCTTACACATAAATAAAAAAAAAAGAAACGATAAAAACGTCCATATATATATATACGATAATCCATTCTGATACATTTACCAAAAATTTCAGTTTCCTCTAGTAATCTTATTAATTGGTAATTGCTTCAGGCTATTTCTTTCAAATCATCCATGTAAATGAGGTGGGAAATTACTCGATCACCCCTTCGCAAACGATAGCCTAGCTTTAAGCCCTCCAAAATAGTACTAAGAAGATTCAAGGCTAAGCAAAACCACAAGGTACTCAAAGTGTCACCCTGATATATACCTGATATATATATATTTTTTTTTTTTTTTCTCCGTGCGGAAATCCCCTCGGATACCACCTTCTGGTGGCATGTCGGACTCGAACCGACTAAAATCGCACGCCATCTTGGGTACTAGCCCAAGAGGAACCAGGTACACCCTAGAAAGGAAAACCCTGGAACCCCGACGTACCTCGGGCCACCTACGGTTTGTAGATGGCCCCCTCCTGTGTGGGAACCCCAATGTTCCCGTAACTATCCCCCAAGGGCGCGCACGCTCCGCAGCGTCCGCGCCGCCACCCAAGCCTGCTTCTGCTAGGGTGACAGATGGCCTCATCTGTCACCCCCAGGCCTGCGCTTATGGAGGACGGAGATCATTCTCCGATCTCCGGCGCCTGAGTCGCCTGTGGTACCTGGCCCGTTCCCGGGCCTGGCGGGCCGGAAGAGTTCTAAATATATATATATATATACCTCACCTAACCTTTTTTTTATATTTTAGGGGGACAGACAAACAGACGGGTCATCTGATGGTAAGTGACAACTTCCGTTCATGGACCTTGAAGGTGATGAGGGACGAGGGGATGAGAGACGAGGGTATGCGGGGAGGGGAAAGAGTGGAGGATGAGGAGATGGGAAAAGGGGAGGGAGAATTGGGCCTCCGGAAACCTAACAAATTTCGGGGAAATGCAACGCAAGTGTTGCTTCACAACCGGTTTTCTGTGAGGCCGGTGGTATCGCACCGGTCAAGCTGTCCCATTCGTGCCTAAGCATGGCTCTACCACGTATAATCTTGGAATACTCGCTGTCCCTTGAGATTGTCGACATCCTGGATTTTATTTTATTAAGGACAACTAACAAAACATACACCAAACTACATGACAAATGACTATATTTTTACATTTTATAGTGTAAGCTTAAAAAAGGCTGCTACTTCATTCATTAAACGTAGAAGTTGGAAATACAAATACAAATTAAAACTTATTAATTAATGTGATGTTTTTTGTGTGGACGTTGTGCCAATTTATAATAAAAAGAGAAAAAATAATACAATATTTTTTTAAATTTTACGTTAGTGAAAAAGACCAAATAAACCACAATATTCCTTTTTTACTTTGATAATGCCCTATGCAAGACAGACTTGATTTTATATAAAGAGTAAGACACCAATATCGACACTGGGTGAACGTGAGAGGCGACTAAATTGAACCTGCATTCTGTTAATGGTGGAAAAATAGCCCAGATTGGTTTTACGAGCGAGGAAGATTGTAAGGCACATTTATATTTATTTGACTGTTAACAGATCATCTAGGATCATACGACGATTTTCTAGACTCATATGTTTGAAATATTTCAAACGAGAGTTATAAAACTAGCTACAACTCTCGCTTGAATTTTCTAACCATGTTGCAGTGATAGGACAAATTCCAAAGAAATGTTTTGTGTAGTGATTCATGGATAGAAAAGAATTGTTCTTATTATTATTATATTTCCGAATCTACCTAAACATAAAATATTAAGAGTCTCACAATCCCTTATTTCAGTCATTGATGAGCTTAAACAGGGATAAGTTTCTTGTTGTCATCTGAAGCGTTTTCAGCTTCAGCCTCTAACATCGCAAGAATGTAAAAACTAATACGTAATAGAGGGAAGCATATTGCCGTCTACCAGGCACTTCCTGTATTTTTTACTGAGATAGATAACAGTTAAATCCCTTAGTCTCGTTTTACGACACCTACGGGAAGAGTTGGGAGGGGGGCTATTTTTTCTATACAGAGTACCACACGGCTGTGTTTGCATCGAGCTCTGGATATTATATTATTAATCAGTATTTTTACTGGGTGCGTGAGTTTTGATATGATTAACCGTATCAATACGATTTGGTTAATCATATCAAAACTCATACATATACTCGAAGTTTCTTTTGTTTTAAATTTTCCAATTAAGTTCAAATTTATACCAAAATCTCAAAAAAGGACAGAAAACTTGTGTATTTTGGTTTTATCTGATTTTCATTCAAACTTAAATTTTCTTTCTACGTCACTTTAAAATGACGAGGAGGAATGGTAAGAAAATCGAAACAGCCACATAACATTTTATGTTTACTTAATATTTAGGTAGGTAGGTAGGTAGGTAACTTTAGTTACCTAAGTGTTCTTATAGAGCAAGTCAATATCAATGATTTTTAGATTTAGATTTTGTATTTATTGCTGAGTTTATCATATCGGTATTAAGTAGCTCTAATGTATTGACTGTATTATGGACTGACTTCGTGGTAAACTGTTAAATTAAATCTACAATATCAGATACCACATACATACATTCTTAAAAATCATACATCATTAAAACTTAACAATCGTAGTATCGAGTGTAAATTGTAGAGAAGTAGAAAAAATACAAGGATCATAGATTTACATAGTGTCGTAAATAATAAAAACCATTAGTTCCGAAACAAATACCGCATAACTTCTAGATATGAGTATTTAATCTAGGTCAAGCCGATATTTCGGAATTTGCAGACGAGTTGACATTTGGGCCGTTTTTGGTTAACAAATTGGGGGCGTACTTGTGTATTTGGTTGTAGCTTCCGTTTTAAGTTTTATGTGCGTTGACTTCTTTAAAGTGGGTTAACGTTTTTTTTTTTTTCTCGTATTTATTGCCGAGTTTTATTTCACATTGGTGCTCGAAGGTATTGACTGTATTCTAGACTATACTATATTTATGAATAAGATTTAATTTTGAAATAAAAAAAAAATATAAATAAAAATAATCTAGAAAGTCTGTTTTTTTTTAAAGGACGATGGACATGATGCACATAATAATTCTAAGTCGAGGAAATTAGTAGTAAAAAATCATGCACGCAATAATAATTTGCTCTTATTTTTAAGAAATTAAATTTTAAAGCGAGATTATATAATCGTTATAAACAATAAGACTTCCACTACAACTAACGGAAGCACACATTATCTTTGCATCAATTATGAATCATCGTTAGTATCGAGAAAGTTTACTTATCAATACTTACTTTTGCCTCAAAGTTGTATTTCTTTTTTATGCTATGTAGCGACAAACGAGCAGGTGACGGGTAACCGCGGTCTATGGAGACCTGCAACTCAAGAGTCGTAAGTGAGCTGCTCTGATGAACGGGGGATGAGGGGAGGGGTAGAAGGAGAAGAGAAGTTATTCCTCCGGCATCCTTACTCACTCGGTAATACAATACAAGTATTGTTTGTCCACCGGTTTGTTGTATCGCAGTAATATAACTCCGGTCGAACCAGCCCGTTCGTGCCTAAGCATAGCTAAAATATATGTTTCAAAATCTATAACTAATACTTTTCAAGCGACTTCAAAAAGGAGGAGGTTCTCAATTTGACTGTATTCCTTTTTTACTTTATTTTAATGTTTCTTACCTGGTAACATTCGACTGGGTAAACCGATTCTGATATTTTTTTTATTTGAAAGCTTGTGCTTTTCGTGTGGTTCTATTATTTTTAGTCCATTTCTGACAATGGCATCCATCAGAAAACCATATAAGTCTTTAATTTGCATTAAGTATGTGCGCGACAAATGGACGAATAACTCAATATCACGCCAACCGATTTCGATGATTCTTTTTTTATTAGAAAATATGTACTTCAAGGGTAGTTAAATGAGAGTTTGGTTAGGTTCTGACAATGGCATCCATGAGAAAACCACATAAGTCTTAAATTTTATGATAGACGCATGAAAGTCGGTTGTCTATTATTTCAATTTAAAAAAAGTGAATTATTTACTTAGTATCCATCCTAAATAAAAACATGATCAGCTATTCCTACAGAGCCACCGTAATACATTGGCTGTGTAGAAATAGCAGCTGTAATACAAAACCATTATTCGGTTGTCAGTCCCGCCGCCCAGCCATTATTATATAACAGAATCTCCGGCCAGCGTTCGGAAAGTAGGTCGAACACAGGACTTGGTTGAAAAAAGCCGGTTATCCCGTTACAAGAGGTTCTAACGGCATTCGTTTCTAACGATTGACAGTGATATGGAGATGTGACTGGTAAAAGCCTACAATGTTTGTTTTTATTAAACGGTGAGTAAAAGATACTGAATAATTTTTAAGTTGCTGTTTTTAGAGTCCAAATTATTTCGAGATAAGTTTGTAATGTTTGATTTTTTTTTTTTTTCCATAATCGGATAGCTCGGCCTCCATATACACAGTTTAATATATATGTAATTAGGTACGCGAAGAACATACGAAAGCTATGATCACATTTTAACGTGTGTTTGTGACATTTTGAAAGTAATAATCAGATGTATTTTTAGCAATATCATTAATATACTTCTACTTTTCCTAAGTTTTACTGTTATATTGATACATATAAAAATTTTATTCAAACTGATGTAGATTATTTGTTAGGTACACATATTGAAAAATAAATAAAAAAAATCATACATATATATATATATATATTCTATTTTGAAAATGAATGTTCTTGCTAAAAAACAATAAATAAAAGTTGATTATTTATTTAAAAAAAAATTAAATTCATGTTGTGTACTAACAACCAAAGAAAATTAATCTTCAAACTCAGCAGTCAATTAAAACAAAGGCAAAACTTTTGAAACCTCTATATTTATTATAGAAGGTTTTTTAAATGTTCTGACGTAGTTTTTTATCTGTCTGTATCTGCCTCTAAGACCCTATTATTATATGACGTCAAGTTTTATTCATTATCAATACATAATGAGATTAATTACTAATTCACGCTGTTAAGCCATATACATACAATATATTTCAAGAAAAGGCAATACCAACTATTACGAGTAGTTTTTATAGATTATGTTGGCACAACAGAAACGTTAAACGTCTATTTTTATACATACTTTGACTAAAGGCAATTTTATAGCGTTCTCACTCCGCACAGCCTATAAATAGTTACCCTACTTTTATTACCAGTTCCGTCTATCTAATACTGTCGCAGAAGAACCAAGTTAGATAAAAAAAAAACAAACGACATTGATTGCAGAACCACGATGCCTTGAATAAAAAACTATAGCAAGAATAATAAATAAATATGTTATAATCTAATTATATTCTGTCTGTCTGTCTGAAAGACAGTCACGCAGTAATAAAAGATATGTTAATAAGCCATGGACAATGATTACAAACATCACCGGTCCTCTTTCAACATACCTGATGGTATTCAAAAGCAGTTTGCATTTGGTTGCAATTCATTTTTTGGAATAATCGAGCATGACCTCGGAGAGCCCTACAATAGTTTTACAGTTCCATACAGCTTACAGTAATATAATACCAAAGTATATTAATTATAATTAGCTAGTATTAAAATAAATTGTACATGTATACCTACAAATTATTTTACATCGCATCCTCTGTGCTCCTCTTCCAAAGTCCAAATATATATATATATATATATATATATATATATATATATATATATATATATATATATATATATATATATATATAAAAATATAAAGGAAGTAACAATACGTAAGTTAATAAGAAATGTGGAATAATAATTTTAGGTTAAAAAAGTCTTCACTTCAAGAAAATTAGGTATTTTTTTATAAGCGATAGGGGGCAAACGAGCACCTGATGGTAAGTGACTACCGCCGCCCATGGACACCCGCAACTCAAAAGCCACAAGTGCGTTGCCGGCCTTTTAGGTAGGAGTACGCTCTTTTCTTAAAGGTTTGAAGGTCGTATCGGTTCGGAAATGGGGCAGGCCACAATTTGTTCCATAAACTGGTTCTGCGAGGCAAAAAGCTTCTGGAGAAGCGCACAGTGGTGGAGTGCCAATCGCCCAGGTGATGGGGATGGATATTTTGTCGCGTAGGACGATGGCGGAAACTTGTAGCTGGTATTAGTCCGAACAATTGCTCTGAACACTCCCCATGATACAAGCGATAGAGGATGCAGAGTGAAGCTACATCTCTACACAACGCCAAAGTGTCAAGTCGATCAGAAATATCTTGGTAGTCGATGATGCGAGTCGCTCTCCCTTGAATGCGGTCAAGAGGGAGAAGCTGGTACTGGGGTGCACCTACATAGAGATGAGAACAGTATTCCATGTGCGGCCGAACCTGCCCCTTATAAAGTTGCAAGCGGTGGGCCTGATTAAAATACTGTCTCAATCTGTTTAGCACACTAAGCTTCTTCGAGGCTAATATGGCCTTACTCTCTAACCGCGAAACTGGACTTCGCTTGTTATATCGACGCCAAGGATTCCGATACTGGCTGATGCAGTTAGGGAAGTGCTCTCAAATTGAGGTGATACGACCAATGGCATCTTTTTAGCGGTGAACGCGCAAACCTGTGTCTTCATGGGGTTAAACTGGACTATGTTAAGTCGACCCAAAATGAAACTTTTGATAAAGAAGTTTCGATTTCAGACCCGAGTTTGGATCGGCTTTCGATGACATTTACCCGAGAAATGTTAGCGCGGCCGGTGTAAAGGGCATCACTTGTGCTATCGTCTGCATAGCAATGGATGCTGCTAATCTGCAGCATGTCATTGATATGCAGAAGAAACAGCGTGGGTGGACAGAACAGAGCCTTGTGGAACACCAGAATTAACAGACTTGGAGTCGGACAACGATCTTGATGCTTCTGTCGGTAAGAAAATTGGTGAGCCATTTGCACAGTTTCTCAGGAAGCCCATAGGAAGGAAGCTTCGCAAGGAGCGCTTTGTGCCAGACCCGATCACCTGTGCCCACCGGTGAGTCAAGTAAACGAGAAGATTACCAGCTGAGCGACCCCGACGGAAGCCGTATTGTCGATCAATGAGGAGCTGGTAGTCTTCTCAGTACCGGAGGAGCTGGCAGTTAATAATGGATTTCATTATCTTGGAGAACAAGGAGGTGATAGCTATGGGTCTGTAGTTGGACGGATCCGAGCGATCTCCTTTTTTAGGGATTAGGTGCACTAGAGCTGTCTTCCATGAGTTCGGGACTACGCCAAGAGAGTAGGAAAGCCGATAAAGGCGCGTTAAAACCGGTGCTAACTCTAGAGCACACGTCTTCAGCACGAAAAGAGAGATTCTATCGCGCCCACTCGACTTAAGAACGTCGAGGGAAAGGAGCGCTTTACGCACTACCCTTTGTGTAAACCGGACTTCCGGCATGCGGCTCTCGCACTGCGGTATGGTCGGCGGTGCGTTTCCCCCATCGTCCAGGGTCGAGTTGGACGCAAAGAGTTGGCCAGGAGGTCGGCTTTTTCTTCAGCGTCGTGGGCCAACGAATTATCTCCTATGTGCAGAGGTGGAAGAGATGGCTTACAAAAGTTCCCCTGGACAGCTTTGGTAAGAGACCAGAATGCACGAATTCCGGAAGGGAGACTCACTAGTCTCTCGCCAATTCTGCCAATGAGAGCCGACTGCGCCCCAGCAATTACGCTTTTGAGGGACCTGGAGGCAAAGTTATTTTTTTTCTTTAATATGCTGGTCTTTACATCCCGCGCTGTCGCTGCATTATTGCTTGGTAATATTCCTGCTGATAAGCAAACCTGCCTCTATGAAAGAATGTTCGCATTCACTCCCAGTGGTGACCTATAGTGCCATACGCGGAGACTGCCTATAACTCGCGGCTGCAGCGAGTGAACGAGTGGCACTATACTCCTAATCAGGCAATAGTATGAAGAGCCAAGAGGGGCCTCAACGGATACTTTGTAGCCGTCAGGATGTGAGGTCAGCAGAAGATCCAACACGTGGCTTTCTGCATCTGGGATTCGCGTAGGCGTTGCTACCAGCTGCGTCAAGCCATATGCCAAGGCAAAATCGTGAACAGATCTTCCGCATGATCGGTTTTGCGCGAACCAAGCCATTCGGCGTGATGGACGTTAAAGTCACTAAGAATCACAATCTCTGCGGATGGGACCTGCTGGAGCACTGAGTCTGTAGCCATTTGGACATGGTCGATGAGTCGGTCCGTTTCGGTATCACCGCTATGGGACCTGTAGAGGCATACGTAGATGCGGGGATGGTCGTCGCAGTCTACACGTAGTCATAAGATGGAGAGGTCCCTACCTTCAAGATTGCCGAGGCGGTGAGAAGTGATATCATCTCTAACGTACATGCATACACTAGCCTTAGGAATAAAGGAGTGTTCCAGTCCGTACCCAGGGTAGCAGAGGTAGGATGTGTCCGCTGGAGATGATATCTGCGTCTTGGTTAAAAAGAGCAAGACCGGCTTTGCTGTCTCCAGGTGGTGGTGGACCGTGTCGAGGTTAGAATGTAAGCCCCTGATGTTACAAAAATCCACGGTAAACGTTACAGGGGGTGCCATGGTATGCCTTCTCTTGCCCCGAGCAGATTTTGAGAGCGCAGTTGAGCCCCCCCCCCAGAGTACGAGGGGCAGCCTGGGTGTCCACGCTCAGGAATATTCCGTACTGAGGGTGGATGTCAAGGGGGGGATTCTCCATCGCTAGCGCTGGTACCCCCTGGGGTATCCTTCTTGGTAACAGCGCTACCATTAGAGGGGGTGGGGTATTTTGGGCTCCGGAGACCTCACTCATTTCGGGGAAATGCAACGCAAGGGTTACTTCACAACCGGTTTTCTGTGAGGCCGTGGTATCGCACCGGTCGAGCCGGCCCATTCGTGCCTAAGCATGGCTCTACAACGTAAAAATGTATGTAATAGGCTTTACTATGGATTTAATATCCGTAAATAAACATTTTATTATTATATATATTATATTAAAGGGAACGAAAGGCCACTTATGTGAAAAGAAAAAAAGGGCTATTTCAGAAATGGCGTAATTATTTTACATGTTCTTGTAAATTTTGCAACCATGCGAACGAGGCACATGGAAGTTAAAATTTTGAAGGGAAAAGGATAGTTGTTGTATGTTGTATTTTGTTGAAGATTTAATTTCTATATGGTTAAGTCACGCTTTCTAATAAAATAGTGACATCTGATTTTCTTTGGCGTGAGCAGTACCACAGATGGACAATCAGTTACATAACTAATAAACTTCCAGATCCAAACTTAGAAGCCATGTTATAAAACCTATGTACGCAAAAGCAACGCAAATAAAAATATTTAAGCTTAAAACAACTCCATTGAACAAAAACCACGTTACATTTCTTCATACTTTTCCTAAAAAAGGCTCCTAATTAAAAAATAAACATTACCAAACTGAAATTAATAAAATTATTCTTTACAAAAGCATGTATCACAAGTTGTAACGGGTCCAGACAGTTGGTAGAAGCATCGTACAATGTTATTAATTACCGTTGATCTGTGATCCGTAGCATTGCTACAACGTACTCGCTACAACCGTAGCGAGCTACACTGTTATAAATGCCGGTGAAATAATATCTATACCTCCGAGGGTAATTTGCAGATAAATCGTGCTTGGAATATAGTATTCGTGATTGATAAATATGGTTTGCGTGTTTATTATTACTATAACGATATTATATAATGTTATCTACATTATACGATTATACAAGACCATTATTTTAAACAATATTTGAGCATATTTTTAGGTCCTTTCTCGTTGTGTATTTACTACTTTAATATGTTTGTTGATTGCATTAGACGAATAAAACAATTCTACTCAGCGCTGATAAAAAAAAAAACAAGACTTGTTTCGAGACCGAATTTCTTTCGTTTTCGTTCATCTATCTTTTGTTTTATATTTTGCTCTAGTTAAATATAGTAATTGATGAATTAATTGTAGATCTTCTTCCTGTCAATGGTAGTAGCAAGCGAACAGCAGATAATCACTACAATGGATCAACATCTCAGTATATGATAAATAATATTCTGCGATAGTCAATTCCTTAAACATAAAATATGCTAACATATTTATACAATGATATCCGATATTTCACACAGCCTTCCGATCACAAATTAAGCAGAGCATATTCTTTAGTAAAAAGACTGCTGATAAACATACTTGATGGCTTTTATAGTTGTATAAATACGTTGTAAATAAATTCCACTTATATACAGAAAAACAATCATGGACATCACACACTTCAGTCCTGGATGGAAAAGAACCCACGACCTCTGTTCTAGCAGTCCGGATCAGGACCTGTTGGTATTTATGTTACTTATATATATCTAATATGAAACACTAATGACAAGAGGTTTAATGATTGGAAACTATTAGTGGAATGAGGAAAGTTTTAATATTGATATCATTAGATTGTGTAAATGAGATATACTTGTAACCAATTTTTTCTCGATACCGTAAATGTTGCAGTAAATGATTGTACCTCTGCACTCGAAAATAAACAAAGGTTTATTGGTTAACATTCTCCTGGCGAATATTCAAGGGCTAGTTTTCGACTCAAACGCTTGTCCTAAATTTTAAAATGAGAATCGAAGTATACAATTTTGGCCGATGTCAGTCAATCACCACTGACATGCATGACGTTATACTATCAGCTATGAGATTTGTTAAGAATATTATCAATATACACAACTCTTTTCTAAAAATGTTGTTAATCCATTATTTTACGCACCCATAACATCTAACCACATTACGTCACTACGGATGGCACAAACTCACTTGCAGGTTGCATAGTGCCATCATCAGCTAAATTTCAATCAGATCGCATTTTGTAGCCAGTGTCGGAGTACTGCCGTAGTTTTTTCAAAGTAGGTCTTCACCTTTGTAATATAAGTACTTTCTATTTTGAAGGAACCTTTACATATTCACGCAACGCCTCCAGCAAATATGCAAAAACAATAATATACAAATTTTTAGGTTACGTATGACGAGGTTTTTGATGTCATGAGTTTTTTTTGCCGTAAGTGGCCAGTATGTTATTAAAGGTAATCCAATTTTATGGATGCCCCGAATAATAGCATTAACACTTGGGGTATCGGACATGATATGGCGATGTTTATGGATTTAAAGGTTGTTTGGGAGGGATGTAATTTGATCGATGTGTGTTAGTGAATGATGAATAATTCTAGTAGATAGTTTTACTATTTGAATTCGATTGGTGGAAGATATAGTCACACACAACAGTGTATTGTACGGTATACGAGATGAACGGTCCGAACCCAAGTTTTGACGATAAAATCAGTGATTTTCCAGATCTATCTTTTTCGTAGTCCAACTGCTATTTTATATTATTGTGACTTATTGTCTTCAGGTTAAAAAGTAATTGAGCAAATACCAATATCGATAAAAAAAATACAATCCAGTCCTACATAATGATTATTATTGTGAAGGACACTATAACCTATGAATTCTCGTCTTTGAACAATGCAGCCACTTTGCTTCATATTAATTCTTCATATATATTCTTCATATTTTAGATTAATCAGGAATGGTATAAGAATAATGCGTTGGTAATACATATAAATATAGTTTGAAACATCCATTATTAAATTCGTACATAGTAGTACACTGCAAACTACCAGAAACTAGATCTGTCAATATCCTTATAAAGGTCTCTCGATGAGTTCACCGTTAGTGTAAGATCGCCAGTTGTCATACCTGTGGAACGTACATAGGTATGACAATTGGCACACATATCTGTATTACATTTTCTGTACTAATGTACAACAATAGAGTACTCGAAATTTTAACTAAATTTCTCCAAATCTTATACCCTTCCAGTTTTTCCATTGATACAGTGTCAGTGTCAGTTTATTATCATTGGTAACTCTGGACTTCGAACTTCGAAAATAAAATAGTCGAGGCTCCCTCAGGATTCTTTTAACGGTAACATACTACCTTGTTGTGATAAAGTATAAAACCTGGAACTTTATATCAACAAAACACTGTCATGGACTCCAAGAAGTGAGCCCCAAAAGAAAGCGAAGGAGCCTATTGATGCGAACATCAATAGGCTCGTTCGCTTTCTTTTCATTGACACTAAAATTGCACTGGTTAAATATCTTACCTTGGTAGTCCTCTATTACGCCGATGTCAGCTATCTTGATTAACTCAGGACCAAGTCCATAAACCTGAACGACTCCAAAACGTTTACAAAAAGGTCTAAAGGTTCTGAATTTCATATTAAGCTCAAGCGACTCCCTATAAGACTTCGACGAAATGTTCATATTCTTCCTACTTCCCAATATCTTGTTTGATCTCTCTACTCCCAAATATTTCAAGGAACGTTTCGAGTTCCTAAATAAATTACATAATAGGCTTTTGAGATCATCGAAAAATCAGCTCTTAAAAATACCCCAGTATTCCACAAATTTCAGTGCAGCGCGCCTGTGTGTACAATAGAAGAATACAAAACATAATTACAATAATGTATGACTAAGACATTACATCATTTCATTTTCATTATTTAATGCAACTTTTTTTCTGAGTGACGAGAGTATTACGTCTTTTGAAAATTGATACCTACTGTACACAATTCAAACTGGTCTCAATGAAATTCCGTCTTTAGTAACAATCAATATACTTTTATTAGGACAGATTAAGTACACCGAACAAAAATATTGCGTTGACTATATGACCATCATGTAACCAAACTATAGCGTGATTCAGAACCACTGGTACAACGCCACCTAGTTATAAACTCTGAACTAAAACTAGTTTACATTTGCAACTTGTACATGTCGCCCACCAAGGACATGATGATATGTCCTTCATAAATTACAACAAAAAAACCCGCCCACCATGAGGGCAGGGGCACAAACAAAAATACAAGTATATCTCTCCTTTGGTTTTATGTGGACTGTATGAATTAACTTAAATTATAACAATAAAATATCATACATCAAACTTAACTAAATAGATAAAGTTACATCAATTTGCAACCGGTAAAATACACAATTTTGATGTGGGTCTTTTGATCAATGATCCACTACCCTTGAGAGTTACCACTCGTGTAACCTTATCTAAACCAGGGTGCTTATCCATTACCTTACCCAAAAGAAAACGGGCTGGAGGCAAGTTATCCTCCTTTACTAAAACTACATCTCCGGTATTTGGTTCCGGAATATGTTTTGTCCATTTATAGCGATGTAATAAATAAACCAAGTACTCAGAAGACCATCGCCTCCAAAAGTCTTGCAGCATACGTTGAGTAACCTGCCAACGTTTCAGATTACTGACGTTTGAACTCTCAATTTTTTTTTTTTTTTTTTTATACTATAGGGGGACAGACGAACAGACGGGTCACCTGATGGTAAGTGACACCGCCGTCCATGGACACTTGCAACTCAAGAGTCGCAAGTGCGCTGCCCGCCTTTGAGGGTGATGAGGGATGGGGGATGCAGAGAGCGGATGGAAAAAAGGAGAAAGGAGATATGGGAGAGAAAAGGGGGAGGAGGAATTGGGCCTCCGGAAACCTCACTCAATTCGGGGAAATGCAACGCAAGCGTTACTTCACAACCGGTTTTCTGTGAGGCCGTGGTATCGCACCGGTCGAGCCGGCCCATTCGTGCCTAAGCATGGCTCTACCACTGAGAAATTACGTTCAGGCACCGCTATCAGAGGCTAACCAATTACGAAATGGCCGGGTGTTAAAGGAGTAGGATCTGCGGAATTCTCAGGCAACATTGATAATGGTCTGGAATTGAGGTCTTCCACTTGGGCCAAAAGTGTTGACATCTCTTCGTAAGTAAGTGTAGTATTATGTATAACGCGTCTTAGGTGGAAATTGGTCGATTTCACCCCGGCTTCCCACAAACCACCGAAGTTAGGGGAATGAGGCGGAATAAAATGCCAAGTGGTTTTATTGTTGCCCAACCACTCTCTAATCTCTACAGATACAGAAGACTTCTCTGCAGCAACTCAATGCTGAAACTCTTTGGAAGCGCCAACAAAATTTGTTACATTGTCACTCCAAATGTCACTGACAAAACCTCGCCGAGCCACAAATCTCTTAAAGCCAGCAATGAAACCCTGCGACGTCAAATCACTGATGGCTTCCAAATGAATAGCCTTAGTCACCATGCATACGAAGACACAAATGTAACCCTTTTATGAGATGTGGCCTCGACCCTTTGACGTTCGGATGTTGATGGGCCCAGCAAAATCTACACCACTATGTAAGAATGGTCTTGCCGGAGTGACTTGACTAGATGGTAACTGACCCATGAACGGAGTTTGAGGGGATGCCGAGTACCGCCTACACTTTACACAATTGCGTACGTGAGTCTTGATCCTTGGTTTGGCGGAAAGAATCCAATACCTAACACGCAAATGGCTAACATCAGTGTAGGCCCTCCATGTAAAGTCATCTTATGGACTTCATCAATCACTAAATTGGTGAAGTGACTGTTAGATGGCAAGATGATGGGGTGTTTGACATCTTTATCCAAATTGGCGTTCTGAATACGTCCATTGACACGGAGAATGCCTTCAACATCGATAACTGGACAGAGACTTCTTAGTTTACTTTTCGCTTTCACGCTTCCCGTCCTTCTTATATCCTCCATTTCTTCATCAAATTCTTGCTTCTGAACATGTCTTATACATGTCTTTGTTGCTTCTTGTATTTCTTTGCTGGTTAAATACTTTTCGTATCTCTTATCTATATGTGATTTTTTCTTCCAACTCAAAACTCTTCTGCAATACACTATAACCCGAACTAACCTGTGCAATGTAGAATACTTTGTCCAGAAAGGATCTTCCCGTTGAAGTTCAGTCACGACATGAACCTTGGTTGGTCTTTGAGCCTTGTCAGTACCAATTGATTTTGGTCTTAGGTATTCTATTGTTTCATCGTGAAGCCATGAGGGTCCTAGACTCCATAGTGAGTTGTAGGCAAGTTCTTGTGGTATCAATCCTCTGGATGCAAGATCTGCAGGGTTATGCTTTGATTGGACATGAGCCCAATGTGAGTTGTCAAAGAGAGAGAGAGAGAATAGTAGAGACTCTATTTTCAACGAACGTAGTCCAGTGACTAGGGTGTTTACTGAGCCATGCTAAGACTACTGACGAATCAGTCCAGGCGTGTACTTGAGGAGGTGATATTCTCATTACTTTAGCGACTTCAGTAATGAGTTCAGAGAGCAAGACTGCCCCCATCAGCTCCAAACGCGGTATTAACTGCTGCTTAACTGTCGTAACCTTAGTTCGAGCGGTGACTAAACTAACATGAATGCCCCTTTGGGCAATGACTCTAACATACACTACAGCGGCATAAGCAGCAATCGACGCATCGCAAAATCCATGTAACTCCACCAATAGATCGTTAGCTCTTGTGTTGACCCATCTGGGGATGCTGAACTTGTTCATATCAACAAGGCTTGCACGGTAAGTTTCCCATTCTGTTAGGAGTTCTGGATTTAATTCTTCAGCCCATTCTAGACCAGAAAGCCAAAGCTTTTGAATGAAGATTTTAGAGGTAACAATACAAGGTGCTAACCAGCCAAGAGGATCAAACAGATGGGAGATTTCAGAGATTACCTTTCTTTTGGTGATTGGAGACTGCGGTGGAGCGAGTTGCACTGAATATTTAAATTCTCATCAGACATCAGTCTCACGATCCCACGAAATTCCTAGAATTTTCATAACTGAATCCAGCTTAATATCCTTTCCCTGTTTCTCTAACCCTTCTTCCTTCAGTTTCACCTTTATTTCCGCATGTCCTTGAAATTTTTCGTTTAGTTCATTGCTGCAGCTAACCCATTTCTGTAGTTGAAATTGACCTTTGGTGAGTAATTCTGTCAAAATTGTATGTATATGTAATCCTTCTTCGATTGTCTGACAACCTGTCATTAAATCATCTACGTAAAACTCCTTTTTTATGATTTCAGATACTTCAGGATAGCTTCCTCCTTCATCGACTGCTACCTGCTGCAATGATTTTATTGCAAGGTAAGGAGCCGATGCTGTACCAAACGTAACTCTCGTTAATTTGTATTCTGTTATTTCAGCTTTCGGATCATCGCGCCACACTACTCGCTGAAACTCTGTTTGTTTAGGAGAGACCTTCACCTGTCTATACATTTTTTGTAATATCAGCACAGAGACTTATGGGATGCATTCTCCATCTCATAATGATGTGACGTAACGGTGGTTGCAACATGGGACCTACCATAAGATCGTCGTTCAGTGACACTCCATTTAACCCCTTCATTGAAGCATCGAACACTATTCGAACCTTGCTTGTGGTCTTGTCTTCACGTACCACGGCGTGATGTGGTAAAAAAAATAAAATAAACATACGCTCACTACCGTGTACAGGCTCCATGTGACCAAGGTCGATGTATTCTTGAAACACTTGGGAATACCGAGCTTTAGCTTCTGGATTCTTCTTGAATTTATTTTCAAGAAGAAGAAATTTTTTTTATTGCTAGGTCCCTTGAACTTCCGTATTGGCACTGTGGATCTTGATCGCGAAAGGGAAGATTAACCACATACCGGTCGGTATTTCATCACGGTAAGTAGTTTGAGCAAAAACATCTTCACAACACTGCTCCTCATCAGAAAGGATCCTCTTATCAGGGATAATAGTCTCTATTTCCCAAAATTGTCGCAAAAAGCCTGAGATGAACTGCTGTGAATGACGTAATGACAATGAAGAGAGTCTTGGTGTGACGAAATCTGTCCAGAAAGGATCCAATCCAGTTCAGTATTCTGAGCTACTGGAAAGTTTGGTGGACCTTGAATTAAACCAACTCTAAGGATTTGGCCATATATTTCAGCACCGAGTAAGATATCTATCTTGTTTGGCGTATGGAACTCTGTATCCGCCAAAGTAATTTTCGTTAGCTCGGGCCAATTGAAGTTTTCTAATTTTTCTGAGGGTAAATGCGACTTAATTCTACCTAATACAAAAGCCTGAACTTGGACACTAAAATTTGGGTCTAAGCGCGAGTGAATAGTCACCGTGACTGTAAACTTAGAGGCAAATGCACTCTTCTCACCGCCTATTCCAGATATTACCGATTTCACCGGCGTCTTCTTTAGTCCGAGTAGCTGCACTGCTGATTCTGCTATGAATGATGCCTGAGATCCTTAATCCAATAGCACTCTTAGCAGTTGTGTAGAGCTACTTCTTGTCTGTGCTTCGACAAGAGCAGTAGCCAACAAAACTTGATTAGGTACCGACCTCTTAGAAAAAATGTGAAACTATGTTAGAAGATGACGGTTCGCTTGCTGATAGCGAATCCTGAACTCTGGACATCGCTGATTTAACGTCAACCATTGCCTTAGAACTTTTATGAAAGACGGCTGAGTTTGAGACCGAATTGGGATGTAATAGTGAGTGATGTCTCCGCTTACATATGCGACACGACGCATTTTGACGACAAAATTTAATGGAGTGATTTGCGTTTAAACAATTATAACATAAGCGCCTGGTTTGTGCAAAGTCATGACGAGACTCGTAACTCTCTTTAGCAAATATCTTACAATTTGAAATTTTGTGATTTTCTTCACAGAATGGACAAGTAATGGTTACATCGGCTTTATTGTCGGTACTTACAACATGGTGAACTTTTGGCCTATTAATTAAGCTAACATTAGATTTAGGTCTATTTGACGTAGTGTCTAAAAACTCAAGCGCACGAAATCTGGCTTGCAAGAAATCTCTGAATTCCGAGAGCACTGGTAACTCGTCTTTAGAACTAATTTTCATCTCCCATTGATTTCGTGATTCAGAATCTAGTTTGGAACCAATGATATAAATGACTATAATATCCCATGTGCTAACATCGATTCCGAGATTTCCCAGACCATTTAGACATTCCATTGTTGTGTCTAGTAAGCTCTTAAGGCTATTAGAGCATTCTGTTACATTAGCCTGACTTAATAAACGCTTCAATAAACTATTTGAGAGAAATCGCTTATTATTATATCTACTGTGTAGCAACGACCAACATTCTTTATAATTAGTTGAAGTGACTGCAATGTGTCTGACAAGTTGATCTGCTTCTCCCGTTAATAAACCCTTCAAATAATGCATCTTTTGCACATCTTCTAAACTATCATTCTTATGTATTAAAGACGTAAATAAATCTTTGAAGGTTGTCCACTCCGCATAATTGCCAGAAAACCTTGGAATGCTAATCTTTGGTAACTTGACGCTATTTGTGTGGTCACTTGTCTTTGGTTTTTGTTCAGAATTGCTTAGTTTATTTAAAACTTCTTTCAGATGAGTTTTGTGAAAAAAGTAAACTTCTTAAGTAATATCATAAATATCATCTACGAAATACCTATCGGAATCTTGCTGAGCATCTGTAGCATTCTGTATTATGCTATTATGAGTCAACGAGAATTCCTTCCAGAGAGTTTCAAGAGATTCCAATCTAGTCTCTACGTATATTTTAGTAATTCTGTCTTTAGGCACCTTTTTAAAGTTATTCTGAGCCTTTTTTTCGATAAGAACTTTTTTATTATTTTGCAACTTATACATAGCCTCCATATTTTTATATGTTTATGACAGCAAATTATAAGAAAAGCTTTACAAATTAAATAACCACGTTGCAAGCAGTTGCCAATAGAATAGAACTTCTAGCAAAGACAACATTTCACAAGTAATAAAATGTTAACCACTTTCACAAAATTGATACCAAAGACAAATTTGCTTTTTCTAAAAATGTTGTTAATCCATTATTTTACGCACCCATAACATCTAACCACATTACGTCACTACGGATGGCACAATGTCACTTGCAGGTTGCATAGTGCCATCATCAGCTAAATTTCAATCAGATCGCATTTCGTAGCCAGTGTCGGAGTGCTGCCGTAGTTTTTTCAAAGTAGGTCTTCACTTTCGTAATATAAGTACTTTCTATTTTGAAGGAACCTTTACATATTCACGCAACGCCTCCAGCAAATATGCAAAAACAATAATATACAAATTTTTTGGTTACGTAGGACGAGGTTTTTGATGTCATGAGTTTTTTTTTGCCGTAAGTGGCCAGTATGTTATTAAAGGTAATCCAATTTTATGGATGCCCCGAATAATAGCATTAACACTTGCGGTATCGGACATGATATGGCGATGTTTATGGATTTAAAGGTTGTTTGGGAGGGATGTAATTTGATCGATGTGTGTTAGTGAATGATGAATAATTCTAGTAGATAGTTTTACTATTTGAATTCGATTGGTGGAAGATATAGTCACACACAACAATGTATTGTACGGTATACGAGATGAACGGTCCGAACCCAAGTTTTGACGATAAAATCAGTGATTTTCCAGATCTATCTTTTCCGTAGTCCAACTGTTATTTTATATTATTGTGACTTATTGTCTTCAGGTTAACAAGTAATTGAGCAAATACCAATATCGATAAAAAAAAATACAATCTTTTTTTACAGATTAAATAACAACAAAGTCCTACATTATGATTATTATTATGAAAGACACTATAACCTATGAATTCTCGTCTTTGAACAATGCAGCCACTTTGCTTCATATTAATTCTTCATATATATTCTTCATATTTTAGATTCATCAGGAATGGTATAAGAATAATGCGTTGGTAATATAAATATAGTTTGAAACATCCATTATCAAATTCGTACATAGTAGTACACTGCAAACTACCAGAAACTAGATCTGTCAATATCCTTATAAAGGTCGTCTCGATGAGTTCACCGTTAGTGTAAGATCGCCAGTTGTCATACCTGTGGAACGTACGTAGGTATGACAATTGGCACACATATCTGTATTACATTTTCTGTACTAATGTACAACAACAGAGTACTCAAAATTTCAACTAAAATCTTGCCTTTCTTCCAAATCTTATACCCTACCAGTTTTTCCATTGATACAGTGTCAGTGTCAGTTTATTATCATTGGTAACTCTGGACTTACTTCGAAAATAAAATAGTCGAGGCTCCTTCAGGATTCTTTTAACGGTAGCATACTACCTTGTTGTGATAAAGTATAAAACCTGGGACTTTATATCAACAAAACACTGTCATGGACAACAGCTCCAAGAAAGGAGCCCCAAAGTGAGCCCTAAAAGAAAGCGAAGGACCGCTTTCGCTTTCTTCTCATTGACACTAAAATTGCACTGGTTAAATATCTTCCCTTGGTAGTCCTCTATTACGCCGATGTCAGCTATCTTGATTAACTCAGGACCAAGTCCATAAACCTGAACGACTCCAAAACGTTTACAAAAAGGTCTAAAGGTTCTGAATTTCATATTAAGCTCAAGCGACTCCCTATAAGACTTCGATGAAATGCTCATATTCTTCCTACTTCCCAATATCTTGTTTGTAATCTACCCGCCAGTCATCAAATGGGGCAGGGGGGTTGTAAGCCTCCCCGCGCTTCTCAAATAACATCGGGGGCACGCCAGTCGACCCAAGCTGCCTCAGATGCCAATCTTGCGTCATGACCGTCGCCCATGGAGGAGGCTCCTCCTGCAAACTATGGCAGAGTGGTCGATCAGTGTAGCCGTAGTCGCGGAGCCCTATTATGTTTCTCCCCGTCCAAAATGGCTGGGTGACCGGGACGGCTCCGTGGCAGTCGTCGGCTCCACGGTGGCTCACTCCCCGCCCTTGTCACTAAAAGACAAGGGTACTGGATAAGTGGCTGCGAATGGGGGGGATCACCATATACGGTATCTATTTCTCCCCCAACCGGAGTCTGAGCGACTTTGAGGTCTTCGTCAACAACTTGGAGACCTCGATACGACGACTAGCGTCTGGGCACGTCCTAATGCTCCCCCAGCATTAATGCCCAGACGCTAGTCGTTTCGTTCGATTTTAATGCTAAGTCCGTTGCGTGGGGATCCCCCAGGACGGATGCACGGGGCGACGCTGTTGAGGAGTGGGCAACATCGGTGGGCCTCTGTCTTTTAAACAGAGGCTCTACCAACACGTGCGACAGCAGGGGAGGTCGATAGTGGACCTTTCATTCGCTACCCCTGCTCTTGCCGCACGCATAAGGAACTGGTGTGTCCTGGAAGAGGTTGAGACGCTCTCGGATCACCGTTATATCCGATTTGAGCTCTCCCGGACCCAGGTCCCCAGAAGGCGTCACTTGGCGCGGCATCTTTCCCGCTTTCCGCGGTGGGCTGTCCTTGAATCTAGACCGATCCAGTAGATACTGGAGGAGGCAGCCATAATTTATTCTTGGCTGTCTCCACAGCCTCCGACCGAGGAGGCACACATGGGGGCGGGCCGCTTTTGCGATGCAGTAACGCATATCTGTTATGCGACCATGCACCGAATTCGAAGTAGTCGGCCTCCAAGGAAGGAGGTCTACTGGTGGTCCCAGGAGTTGGCGGATCTCCGCGTAGCCTGCATTCGTGCCCGGGGTCCTATACTCGCAGCCGTCGGCGTCATTGCGAAGAAGGGGAAGAGGACCGGCTTCATGAGGAGTTCCGAGAGGTGCGGAAAACTCTGTAGCAGGCCATTTGCCGTGCCATAGAGGAGAAAAGAAAGGAGATGCTGGAGGGTCTCGATCGTGACCCCTGGGGTCGCCCTTATCGTGGAGGATGTTCCACCCGTCACGGAGGCGGAGATAGGGGTGGCTGTTCTACGGATTCGCTCCAAGAACACCTGAATGGATCCCTGCCTAAGTCCTGGCCCTGGCCCTTGACCACATGGCGGACCACCTCAGGGAGGTGTTCGACGCTAGCCTGTCGTCCGGACGCTTTCCTGATTGCTGGAAAAGCGGGAAGCTGGTGCTTTTAAGGAAGCCGGGACGCCCTGCCGACTCGGTTGCGGCCTACAGGCCCATCGTGCTGCTGGATGAGGCGGGTAAACTGTTTGAGAGAGTTCTCTCTTCCCGCATCGTACGGCACCTGGACGAGGTTGGCCCCGATTTGTCGGACGCTCAATTCGGTTTCCGAACGGGTCGTTCGACGATCGGTGCTGTGTTGCGTCTGAGGGCCGTAACCGAAGAGGCAGTGAGCTGTGGCGGCGTGCTGTTGGCGGTGTCGTTGGACATCACCAACGCATTCAATAGTCTGCCATTCAGTTGCATCAGGGAAGCACTCCGCTATCACGGGGTGCCACAGTATCTGAGGCGACTAGTGGCAGACTATTTAGAGGAGCGTACCGTCATGTAAGATTACCGAGAGGGACATCTGATACGTCGTCCCACGTCGTGCGATGTTCCACAGGGATCTGTCCTTAGACCGCTCCTGTGGAACATGGGGTACGACTGGGCCCTTCGAGGTGACTTCCCCCCCGGGCTGGGCGTAATCTGTTACACAGATGACACTTTGATCACGGCCCGGGGGGCGCACTTTCAGGAGGCGGTGTGTTTGGCCACCAGAGGAGCCTCACTGGTAGTCAGGCGCACTAACGTAAAATTATTGAGCAATTTTATTAAATAATGAAAATTTGCAGGAATTAGACAGAGAAAATTTTTGCAAACAAAAGCAAGTCCTACGCCTCGACACTATGCTGCCGCGCGAGTGTTGTGGGTTCGATCTCCACACGGGACAACGCTTTGTGTAAACCTTCAACTAGAGTCTGGGTGTCCTCAGGTTATCTGAGCCTTTGTTAAGTCCCCTGCGATACATTGCATTTATTTACATTACAGATATTATTATTAAACATTATTTGAGTAAAACCGTAAGTCAGTGTTCATTACGCTATTAATAATGTTATTTTTTGTATGTTATGCTTTGGTAGCTAATTTCCATCTCATGCTTTAAATACTTTTAAGAAACGGTAAGGATGCCTAAAATGTATGGCATGTTAAAACAAATTATTAAATTATTTCTCTTTTCGTTTTGACGCAATACGTACACCTATATACCGAAATAAAAGTTATTGTCTCCTCTGTACACAATTTCGGGCGTCTTCGAATAAAAGACGATGCAAGAAGAGTGTAAATGGCCCATTTACTTTATATCTCCCTTGGCAGTTGTTCCTTAATACCGAAAGATATATAGGAGTACAGATTTTGTTTTGTTAAACACATTCAACTTAGCAACCGACTCACTAAGGATCAAGAGAGAGATTCAGGATAAGAAATTGATTAGTGAATAAATTGCTTCCAGCTAAAAGTGACGGCGACTGTTCTAATTAAACAAAACATGGAACTAAGTTTAAGTTTAGGGTTTGACTTTAACGATGATTGGTGTACATGTAGACTTAGAACTCGACCGAAGTGGCCACATTTAATTATGTCATTAGGAAGATCATAGAAAGATTAGGATTAGGAAAATGCAGAAAATATACAATATTTAATTACCAATGAAAACAAAAATAAAGCAGCATTATTCTTTTGTTTTTTTTTATTTTATTTCATTGTTATTCAGGATGATGTAAAGACGATTCCACATGATCATCCAAATCTGTTCAGTATTGAAGAAGTATGTTATATATAAATCACATACAACATAAATTAATCATGAAAATCACAAATTCTTTGGGCATCATGTAAAAAAAGAGTAACACTCTCTCTTTACGTTTAAAGTAGTGTTTCTAGTGGTTCTATTTTTATTTATTTTTGCAATTCCACAAAATAAATTAATTTTATTGGCCATTGCACTAGTGCCACGACTACATTTTTTTAAGGTTTAGTCTTGATCCGCATTATTTTTTTAGTCGGATTAATTACTAACAAGTCTGCATTGTTTAACTTTACATCGCGGAGGAGCTCGGTCGAGTTGCAGGCAACAAATCGGTGGAAGAGGCTAAATAATGTCATCTGTTCATGTTTATTGGAAAAAAAATATTGAGGAAACATTGCGATTGTATATTATTTTTACCTCATTTATCTTTATTCATTGTAATGTGATATACAATAATTCTTTATTAACTTATTATACGAAAACTTATGAAGATCTTTTATTGAAAAAGTAATTATAATCCATACATTTTACATCAAGTGTTTGGTTAATTTATTAGGGATATACCTATCTGTAAAATGTTATACCATAATAAACATCCACATGTAAATTTCAAACAGTATTGTTAAGTTGTATATTGTGTGCGAAATCCTCAGATGTGTTATATCCTTTCATCGTACAGATTTGAACCCGATCCAACATTTACAAAAGAAGAAATGATTCCCTCAGATATTTGTTTATACAATATATTTTTTTTCTTTGTTTTTTTATGGCATAGGGGATAAAAGAGTAGACGGATCACCTGATTATAAGTGACTGCCGCCGCCTCTGGACAACACAACTTAAGAGTCCCAAGTGCGTTGCCGACCGTTTAAAGTAGGAGTACGCTATTTTCATAAAGGTCTGTAGACCGTATCGATCGGAAATACGGCAGGCGGCAATTACACATATTTCATTTGAAGACTGGCTAAAACTGTTATCTATCAGACAGTATGTATACAGTCACAAAGTGCCCAATTTGCGGCAACAGACTTTCCCTCTATTACGTTCGAATCAATTCGTATTAATTGTTTTTTGTATAATAGTGAAATTCTATACCTATCTCAGACAACAATATGGGGGTTTGTCAGTTACCTTCTAATTTGAATCATAGTATCTGTATGACCGAGCTTCTCGGTTTTTGTTTGTTGGTAAATCGTGTAAAAGAAGGAACTTAGAAGAACACTAACTCAGACCTATACTTGAAATTTCGATAGTCAATGAAGAGTAGTTGGCATCGATTCAAGTGAGAACAGTTTTTTACATTTAGTTTACAGTTTTATGTCGTGTGCTTTGGCTTGAGCTCTGCAAGGTCTCACATCGTTTTTTTTTTTTGTTTTGATAATTTATTTTTTAATTTTATAAACTTTTTATTTTTCTAATATATTTGTTTCTTTGAGAGTTTATATAAATAAAACAACAAGCGCACTCCACACACATGTAATCCAGAAATTACATATCAAATTATCGAGGAAGCGTATGCCAGATTATTACAACGACATAGAATAAATTTCCCGTGACGATTTGCGTTTCTATTAACGAGAAATTTTGACAATTGTGAGCCGTTCATACGTTCTAATCGAAACCGCTATAAAGTCGTATCTATGAATATTGTCGTTATCAAAACAATAAACTGACTTTACTAGTTGTGCGACTGTAATACTGTGCGTTACACAATCACAATATCTAGTAAGTTTTTTTTGAAGTGAAAACTTCTTAAGGCGCGTTGATCACTTTTTGGGTGAACTAAAATCATGGAACTCGCGTTATCGTCACCGAACGCTTTCCATGAGCCATATGTATACTGTGCATATATGTGTACTTTTTGATTGAACACGAAGAATGAAACTCGCGTCATCGTCACCGCTCGCTTACGATGAGCTACACATATGTATTTTATAGCTCGACTATACAATTCAGAAGTCACTTAGTTTTCAGTTCTATCGGCAGTCCCCTAAGACTGCCCGTATTTTATTTTTTAATACAGTATTTAATGCAATATTTTTTCAGACAGTAAATTTAATATTCAATTTAGTTATATAATATAGCTCTTATATAGCTTAGTTTAATTATCAGTAACTACATTGTGTAGAAAAGATCTAGACCACGGTTTGCTCCATTAAACTAGTGAACGCTGCGAACACTTTCTTTAGTAATGCGACAGGCTATCTCGGGCGTCTTTAGGGAACTAATCCTTTCGCCAGCCAGCATCTGGTACCCCTTTTGGGACAAAACAATCGCATTTCTGATTACTGATTCATGACATGACTTCGCAGTAGACGTACTTAAAATTCAAACCGAGAGCGGATGCGCCACAAAGACTTCTGAAGTTGACCCAATGTGCCTTTTGCTTCATAAAAACTTCATAATTATATTTTAATCTTTGAGATCTATTTATTCGTTATGGAACTCGAAAATTAATTCAATTTATGAATTAAAATGTTATTAACCTAAATTGTCTCAGTTTCTCTCAACCCGGTCTATAAGCTCTATTTATAATTCTAAAAAACAATATGATACATTATTTAACTTATACCTAGAAACGCGGCACTCTCTTTCTTTTCCTTTTTTTTTCTCTTTTAAAGATACAACTCCAATATTAAGTATAATTCCGGGGTAACGGGTGGCTTCGCATGTTTCACACATTTTTTTTTCCACGACCTCCGGTTCAGCAGTCTAAGTCTGTCTAATTAACCAGTAGATCAACAGGTCTGTCATCTTTCTCTTGTTGTTTCTGTCTCTCTTGTTTAAATCTTAAATACATCACAAAAGTTCAGGTTCGATACGACAGGCAGCCTAAGGAGCCTCTATAAAAAAATTACAAGTCTTGCGTCATCACGCTATCGTAGGCAACAAATTAGTTCCCCAGTAATGTTTGCAAATTTGGCCGTATTCCTAATTAGTGGGAAGCGTAAAATTATGTTAAAATTGACACAATTACCGAACCGTTTTCGTTGCAGATCTAACAGGAACTAATTATAATCCGTTTAACTATTAACCGTTTTATAGTGGTAGAGCCATGCTTGCTTAAGCACGAATGGGCCGGCTCGACCGGTGCGATACCACGGCCTCACAGAAAACCGGTTGTGAAGTAACGCTTGCGTTGCATTTCCCCGAAATGAGTGAGGTCTCCGGAGGCCCAAAACCCCCCACCCCCCTAATGATAGCGCTGTTAACGAAAAGGATACCCCAGGGGGGTACCAGCGCTAGCGTTGGAGAATCCCCCCCTGGACGTCCACCCTCAGTACGGATTATGCCTGAGCGTGGACGCCCAGGCTGCCCCTCGTACTCTGGGGGGGGCTCAACTGCGCTCTCAAAATCTGCTCGGGGCAAGAGAAGGCACACCATGGCACCCCCTGTCACGTTTACCGTGGATTTTTGTAACATCAGGGGCTTACATTCGAACCTCGACACTGTCCACCACCACCTTGAGACAGCAAAGCCGGCCTTGCTCTTTTTAACCGAGACGCAGATATCATCTCCAGCGGACACATCCTACCTCTGCTACCCTGGGTACGGACTGGAACACTCCTTTGTTCCTAAGGCTGGTGTATGCGTGTACGTTAGAGATGATATCACTTCTCGCCGCCTCGGCAATCTTGAAGGTAGGGACCTCTCCATCTTATGGCTACGTGTAGACTGCGACGACCATCCCCGCATCTACCTATGCCTCTACAGGTCCCATAGCGGTGATGCCGAAACGGACCGACTCATCGACCACGTCCAAATGGCTACAGACTCAGTGCTCCAGCAGGTCCCATCCGCAGAGATCGTGATTCTTGGCGACTTTAACGCCCATCACGCCGAATGGCTTGGTTCGCGCAAAACCGATCATGCGGGAAGATCTGTTCACGATTTCGCCTTAGCATATGGCTTGACGCAGCTGGTAGCAACGCCTACGCGAATCCCAGATGCAGAAAGCCACGTGTTGGATCTTCTGCTGACCTCACATCCTGACGGCTACAAAGTATCCGTTGAGGCCCCTCTTGGCTCTTCGGACCATTGCCTGATTAGGAGTATAGTGCCACTCGTTCACTCGCTGCGGCCGCGAGTTACAGGCAGTCGCCGCGTATGGCACTATAGGTCAGCAGACTGGGATGGAATGCGAACATTCTTTGCATCCTACCCATGGAGGCAGGTTTGCTTCTCGCCGGATGATCCCAATGTCGTTGCTGACTCTGTCGCGGATGTTGTGCTTCAGGGTATGGAACTTTTCATTCCATTCTCCCTGATTCCCACAGGTGGCAAGTCCCAGCCTTGGTTTGGTCGAACCTGTAAAGCGGCGTCCCGCCGAAAGCAGGAATGTTACCAAGCATGGGCTAATGCAGCGACAGCACGGGATGAAAAGACCAGCACATTAAAGAAGCAATTTAACTTTGCCTCCAGGTCCCTCAAAAGAGTAATTGCTTCGGCGAAGTCGGCTCACATCGGCAGAATTGGCGAGAGACTAGTTAGTCTCCCCTCCGGAACTCGTGCATTCTGGTCTCTTGCCAAAGCTGTCCAGGGGAACTTTTGTAAGCCATCCCTTCCACCTCTGCGCATAGGAGATAATTCGTTGGCCCACGACGCTAAAGAAAAAGCCGATCTTCTGGGCAAACTCTTTGCGTCCAACTCGACCCTGGACGACGGGGGAAACGCACCGCCGACCATACCGCAGTGCGAGACCCGCATGCCGGAAGTCCGGTTTACACAAAGGGCAGTGCGTAAAGCGCTTCTTTCCCTCGACGTTCATAAGTCGAGTGGGCCCGATAGAATCTCTCCTATCGTGCTGAAGACGTGTGCTCCAGAGTTAGCACCGGTTTTAACGCGCCTTTATCGGCTTTCTTACTCTCTTGGCGTAGTCCCGAACTCATGGAAGACAGCTCTAGTGCACCCAATCCCTAAAAAAGGAGATCGCTCGGATCCGTCCAACTACAGACCCATAGCCATCACCTCCTTGTTCTCAAAGATAATGGAATCCATTGTTAACTGCCAGCTCCTCCGGTACTTAGAAGACCACCAGCTCCTCAATGATCGACAATACGGCTTCCGTCAGGGTCGTTCAGCTGGTGATCTTCTCGTATACTTGACTCACCGGTGGGCACAGGCGATCGAGACCAAGGGGGAAGCGTTGGCCGTTAGTTTGGACGTGGCGAAGGCCTTCGATCGGGTCTGGCACAAAGCGCTCCTTGCGAAGCTTCCTTCCTATGGGCTTCCCGAGAAACTGTGCAATTGGCTCACCAGTTTTCTTACAGACAGAAGCATCAAGGTCGTTGTTGACGGTGCATGCTCCGACTCGAAGTCTGTTAATTCTGGTGTCCCACAAGGCTGTGTGCTATCACCCACGCTGTTTCTTCTGCATATCAACGACATGCTGCAGATTAGCAGCATCCATTGCTATGCAGACGATAGCACGAGTGATGCCCTTTACACCGGCCGCGCTAACATTTCTCGGGTAAACGTCATCGAAAGCCGATCCAAACTTGTGTCTGAAATCGAAACTTCTTTATCAAAAGTTTCAGATTGGGGTCGACTTAACCTAGTCCAATTTAACCCCACGAAGACACAGGTTTGCGCGTTCACCGCTAAAAAGATACCATTGGTCGTATCACCTCAATTTGAGAGCACTTCCCTAACTGCATCAGCCAGTATCGGAATCCTTGGCGTCGATATATCAAGCGAAGTCCAGTTTCGCGGTCACTTAGAGAGTAAGGCCATATTAGCCTCGAAGAAGCTTGGTGTGCTAAACAGATCGAGACAGTATTTTACTCCGGCCCACCGCCTGCAACTTTATAAGGCGCAGGTTCGGCCGCACATGGAATACTGTTCTCATCTCTATGCAGGTGCACCCCAGTACCAACTTCTGCCTCTTGACCGCATTCAACGGAGAGCGACTCGCATCATCGACTGCCAAGATATTTCTGATCGACTTGACACCTTGGCGTTGCGTAGAGATGTATCTTCACTCTGCATCCTCTATCGCTTGTATCATGGGGAGTCTTCAGAGGAATTGTTCGGACTTATACCGGCTGCTGGTTTCCGCCATCGTCCTACGCGACAAAATATCCATCCCCATCACCTGGACGATTGGCACTCCACCACTGTGCGCTTCTCGAGAAGCTTTTTGCCTCGCACAACCAGCTTATGGAACAAATTGTCGCCTGCCGTATTTCCGAACCGATACGACCTTCAAACCTTCAAGAAGAGAGCGTACCTCTACCTAAAAGGCCGGCAACGCACTTGTGACTCTTGAGTTGCGGGTGTCCATGGGCGGCGGTAGTCACTTACCATCAGGTGACCCGTCTGCTCGTTTGCCCCCTATCGCATAAAAAAAAAAAAAAAAAAAAAACTAATGTTTACATCCATGAACCTTAAATTTGCTAAATTTATATACTGAAAGAGTACAAAATGAGAACTAATCATCTCTCATTCGGAATAGGATCTTAGATTCCTAATTTATTATTTTTGATTGTGCACTCTTGTTCAATCAATGTTGTCTTCTCAATCTGAGCGCTGGTAAATACGTACTCGTATATAGTGAAAATATTAGGTGTGAAATTAAATACTCATTGACGGTAATTAGTTTTTCGTGCAAACAATTTGTAAAAAAACTGCACCAAACTGTTATATATAACGCGGTTTTCTCCACTTTTAAACATAAAACACTAGTAGGTATAACAAATAATTTAATACTGTATGAGCCATACAAATGCAACGGAATTAACTAGATATAGCTCCAAGAGACTCTACTAAATTTGTCCGATATCAGTTTGCCAATGTCCCTCTACAGTGATACCATAGCCTAACAGTAGAAGTGCAGGAAGTACCATCACATAGCGCCTCAGTAATACATATACATTTTCGAGTTCTATGTTCTGGTTACAACTGATAGTCAAACCTAAGTAACCTAAGTAAGCTATTGGCTTAGTGCGACGATAGCGAGGATCCACACGGTACGATATTGCTCCAATATTTAACGTGTTTCACTGTTACTTTTCTTCTTCTTTCCTTTCACTGTGCTTATACTTTAGCTTTTATAAGTTTTGTAGAAAAGATTCATTTCATATGTCAATAGTGACTTTTACTAACATCGGTACTGTTAATATTACCAAAACCTTGAATAATAAGAATAAATCAGACAAATAAATGGTCCTGTGTTGACTCAACTTATAATACTCAAAGTAATGGAAAGACGACCACTGAAGCAGCAGCGCCACTCAAGATAAACAAAACATCATTACATAGATTCGTATCTAAGAGACTACTATTTACGAATCTTCGTTAAAATAAGTAAGTAACAGCAGCAACAGTAACACCGAATATTACCGTCTCATAGTTTTCCTTATAGCATACATTTTCTTTTATTCAACAAGGTCATAAGGTGTCGAAATGACATAGAAAACATACGAATAAGAGAAATATAATACGTCGCTTTCACTATTGCGTACCGCAGACAGCTGTCACAACTCAATATATTTACCTATTTTGTTTAGTGTCAGAAAGGTGATGTGCAGGCAGTCAAGGAAAGTATTAATTATTATGCTAAGGTCTTATTTGATCCCACTAAACTTTCAGGCATCAGCCAGTTTGAGTTACATGGTATGGGAGCCTGACCTGCTCGAGCTTTATTTTGTCCACATATATTTATTTCTATACACCTATCACCACCGCTGCGTACTAACACTGAAACATATTTTAACAAGTTCAAATCCGTAACAACTGTGTGCCACTTGCAAGCAGATGTAATTGATAAGTTAAAAAATATTTTGGCTTTAGTATATTGTGTTTGTATAAACCATTGAGGCATATATTTAAGTACTTATTTTATATTTCAGAATTCATATTTCCTATTTCCAAAAACAATACAAAACAACTATATATTATGAACGTACGTCTTTATTTATGCAACAAAATATTCTATCTCACGTACGACAATTGAAATTGTAAATTTAGATGTCTGCTAAAATTAGAATCCACCCTATCGATATGTATGTATGTAATTGAGAATAAAACTTAATCGATTTATTACAGAATGGTTACATTTTAATACCAGACGGTTTAAGTACTCGACTTTCTCACTTTTCTCACTCCCTTAAAAAATATACTGTTATGTCACACTTAAAAAACAATTACTCAGATTACAGAAAAAAAATATTTTGTAAAAAAAGAAAAAAAAAACTAAACCACTTTTACAAACGATTTCTCATGATATAAGCCTAAGAAAACCATCCTTTGTTAACTTGAAATGAAACAAGACGCAAAAACAAAAAGTTGAAGACGCATAAGAAGTAATGTTTTCGTATCTATAAAAGTTAACGAATTGAAGTTATTTTATAGATGGGGAGGGAGTAGTAATAAAATTAGGTAGCCAGGAAGATGAATCTGACCCTGAAGAGCCAGTTATTATGGAAAAGTCGAGGACAGTTGCTGGTAAATAAATAAATAAAACCGTAAAATTTAAAATCTTTCGGTTTTAACTATTTTTAATTTAGGTGACACACTGTGAAATAAACAAATAAATGTATAAGATTAATTGAATATGGCGAGAGCAGGCATTGAATCACATATTTTTTCTCTCGAGTCGTTTATAAAGAAGACTCGTGCAAAAGCAAAGCAAGTCACGAATTATTTATTGTTTATTATTAAGCAAGTTGACTAAAAGAAATATCTCTTTTCTATACAAAGTCAAATAATATGACACTATATCATTATCAAAAGTTGGTTAAAATTTTAGGAAGTAGAGTACACCAAATCTCACCTACTAGAAGTACTCTTGTGGTTTAATATCCGGATACACAACTAAAGACGATCTGATGAATTATGTTTTTTTTTAACTCAATTTCGCAAGAGCGACTAAGTAATAGTAGAGATAACGCCACCAAATAAAACAGAGAGTATAGTAATCATTCTATCAAGTTTTCATTTTTTATAATAATTGTAATTGTTTACTTATGTCCTCTGGGCGCAATAATAATTATCGTTATAACTGTTGTTGTTGCTCGTTTGCCCCCTATAGCATAAAAAAATGTAAAGTTTTCAAATGAAATTATGTATTTCCAGGAATATTTAATTTTTAAACCAACAACAAGGCTTAACCAGATCTCTCTAACGAGGCTTATAACCAGTCAGCAGAGTAGGTAGAGCTATTTTGTTTCAATGGCAGCAAACCTTGATTCTAATATGGACATTCAAAAATATAATATAAATATATTTTATAACAAGGATGAAAGAAAGCTTTTCTTAGGAATTAGGTAATAACGTGAGCGCACAACATTGTAATAATTTAATTCTAATTTCCAATGCGTACACGCGTGATGTTGCAGTTTCCGGCAGTTGTAATGTAACATGTTGCCGATCAATTGTAACGTACGTCATTGTAACGACATAATTGTAACGACAGGGCTAGTGAAAACAAAAGCCTCCATCAGAGTTTACATTTTGAAAGAAATGTATACCAATTTACCTCTTCCTCCACAATCTTTTTTTACTAGATGGGGTACTTGGTTGGACGTGGCAATTTATTATGCTAAATAATTACGACAAAATAAAAGGTACTAAAAATTAAATAAATTACAAAATTTTGCAATAAAAATTAGCTTCTATAATATCTATAGACGTAGCTCATTATCAATTTATAAATAGATATTAGACGTAAAAAAAAGAAACAGACGTAAACTGTTACTACTCGGGCCATATACCATCTTCAAGAATCAAGAAGAAAACATGGATATTGACGAATGATGAAATCAGAAAAACGTGTACCACTCTAGATTTATTAATTTGTTCTTAAAAACTAACTAAAATACATGTTAAAATGTGCAATAAATTACTTGTGTTTCTCTTATGTCTGCGGCTTGGGGAAAAACAGGTCTGAAGAAAATTCTTTATTTTCATTCGTATAAATACCGATGTTATTGTGAACTTTATAACTATGTTTTCCTGTCTAACATCTTAAATATTGGTCTTTAATATTGGAGGAACAAACAATTGTTGGTAAAATGTTCTTGTAGAATGTTAGAATAACTTTGAAAGGGTGGCTTGCTTTGCAAAGTTTTTTATTGATACTTGTCTATAACAATTGTTACAGAAAATAAAAAGAAAACTGTTATTTAAAAAAAAAGGTTTTAATATTATTAACCTTAAACGTATCTGTCTGATACTCACCCGTTGGAGGGGTGGAGTTATATGTGTTTGTTCATAATTCCTCAAGACGTGACGTGACTAGTTTTCTACAAAGTAATTTCGAACTTATTTAATAATATATTTTTAAAATCGTGACAACGTATTACAAGTACGAACAATAGCTCTACCTACTCCGATCATTGCTTATAACATAGTATCTCCCTAAAAAAACTTTATGAACGTTTTTTATCTAACTTTTATCCATATTGTTACTGTGTAGACTTTTCATAATTCCCAATAATGGACGACGTATTGTGTACCAGTACAAAAGAAATCTTTGCATTTGTCAGTGGGATTTTACAGCTACCTTTAACTTTTCTAAATAGTGTTGACTTTAGCCGAACAGTAGCTTCTAATTAAACTTTTACAGAGTTTCTTTTGGCCCAATGTCAATTGTGGCCGTGACTTTTTTTTGAAACACTAGCTATTTCAACTAAATTAACAAAGTTTTCAGGGTAGTATATACTGGACTTTTCATGTATACTCTAGTTCCAAATCTAGTTAAAAGAGTACAGAGAATAACAAATTTTGCTTGCTGTTTACAGCTTATATATTCGAGGTACACCTCTAATTTAAGATGTAAGTAAGCAGAATAGTAGCTTTAGAACATATTTAGTTTATTCAGTGGTAGAGCCATGCTTAGGCACGAATGGGCCCGGCTCGAACCGGTTGTGAAGTAACGCCTGCGTTGCATTTCCCCGAATTGAGTGAGGTTTCCGGAGGCCCTATTCCCCCTCCCCCCTTTTCTCTCCCCTCATCTCCTTTCTCCTCTTTCCCATCTCCTCATCCCTCCTCTCTTCTTTCCGCTCCCTGCATCCCCCATCCCTCATCACCCTCAAAGGCAGGCAGCGCACTTGCGACTCTTGAGTTCAAAAAAAAAAATCATATATAACCAGCACAGCGGTGTTAGAATCACCTAGTCAATAACCAAAAGTATTTTAATGAATTTTATGCACAGACGGTGAATTAAATTTTAGGAATTCTGAATTATATCACATAGTAACTAAAACAAAATTATAAGTGCTAATGAACTCATCAGTTAAAATGAAAATTACTAAATAAAAACAAAATTCAACAGGATCACATGTAACATGATGACATGCAATGCGCAAAGTAATGGACATGTCACTACAGCGCCCCACGCATCGCCAACAATGCACCCTCACTATTGTCGTAATTTGGCATAATACAAGGCGATCAAATCACAATGATAAAAAGCATGGGCGTTAAATCCAGAATTTAGTATATGGTAACAATCACCCTTATATTAAGTCTGGCCATAGGTACTGTTACAATGAAAAAAAAAATACATTTCAATTTTAAATCTTTCATTTCTATATCAATTGATTTCTCATTTTCGCGAATATCTGTGTTAAATACTTTTGTGATGTTAAAATGAAGTCGAGTGATAAAGACAACCGAATTGCTGTGATAGCATTATACAAAGTAGGAATTGAGCTGACTACTTTTTTCAAACTCTCCATCTGCTTAGTATTAGTCGGATGTTTGTGCACCGGGCTATTGAAAGGTACACTGAAATTACCCCCGTTTGTTGAATAAAAAGATCTGACCACATTCCACCTAGCATTCAACAAAGGAGATCGAAGTAGTGAACCTGAAGAACTCCTCTCCGAAAGCAAAAACAAATAACTCGGAAAATTAATATAGCACCTACAACTATGTCGCGTATCTCAAAAGACGACTAAGGCTTGTAGCCTATAATGAAATAGACGCAATGGTTATTATTTAACTGATAATTCAAAAATGAATAGAGTGGTAAAATCAAAACAACTTCTGAAACGGTACGCAAAGGAAGGTCACAGAAAGATTGTATTTACTAACAAGATTTCTTTTACTATTGAGCAACATTTAAATAAACAGAATGACCGAGTTTATGGTCAAAGCTCTGTAGAAGAGTCCTAATTAGTCAGCGGAACGATGGCATTATCCGACTAACGTGATGGTTGTGTGAGGTGTTATTAGCTATCAAGGCGCGACTGAGCCATGGTTTTGTGAAAAAGGTGTCAAAATATAGCAACAACTGTATCGAAATATGATTCTGGAGAAGGGGGTTAAGCCTCTTAACTAAACCATTTTCGATCGACCTAAGCTTTGCCGTCGTCGTCGTCAGCTGAAGGCTTACCGTCATCTAGTTCCGATCATCATCCGATGGATTTTGATTTACAGTAATTTTTAGAGTGTATAGCATGTTCTAAAAGCCATGGTAATTTGGACTCCCTAAACCAATCCCGTTTCCAATCCCTAAACAATTTTCCCATGGAGAGTGCGTGTTTCTAGTGATAATTGGGTTTAACGTTTCAAGGACTATATTTAAGCCAATGGTGAAGAGCTTAATATATTTTAATGCTCTTATATTAGATTATAAACTAACCCACATTACAGTAATAAATGTTTTATGCAATAGAAAAAAAAATCAAGTACCAGTATTTATATCTAGACTAGGTAGTGTAGATATTTATTAAGGCCGCAGTTTTCTATGTCTAAAGATAATTTTATTAAGCTGTTTCACGTCCTTCATTCATTAAATAACCAGAATTACTATAGCTAAAGCTTTCATGCTTTCGTCTTGGATTTTTTTTTTATTCGCACATCAGTATTAGCAAATCATCACTCAGCTGAGGTCGATATATAACTGTTAACTATTCAGCTGCCAATAAACTGATTTAGAATATTTTTTTAAGTAAGGTATGAAAACATTAAATGAGTAGCTTTAACACCTTAGATTTATAAAAAAATAAAGGAAAAGTAAAACGGGGTTTCTGTAAAATAAATGTACCTTTTTTTTTAAAACCCATTAAATATACCAGTATAATATACAAGTTTTAGCAGTAATAAACACTTAGTTATGACAGTGTGGAGGGACAAGTGATATGTCCCTCCAACGCTAAGTCGTATATATGTTAGGCCCGAAGACCGAAAACGCTCAATGGCCGGAAAAAACGGCCACATCGCGTTCTGGCTGCCTTCAAACGCACAGAACGCGTTTTGACTGATTTTAAACGCTCGCAACGCGTTTTGGTAATTGTTAAACAGCCGGAACGCGTTTTGTCAATCGTTGAACGCTCACAACGCGTTCTTAATGTTCGACTTGTATTATTTGCCGCTTTCTACCTGCGTACAATAAGATTTATATTGTCTTTATAAAAAAAATGAATTTCAATTCATTTTTCAGTTTTTAGGAAACAATTCAATTATTGACAAGTATAATTGGATACCAAAGATGGGTTCGGTATTTCTCGCCGAATCATTTCAACAATATTAAATTTCTTATAATTGTTTTTCAGTTCTAGGAAGAAAGTTACAATAAACACTTATATTGTCGAGTATAAAATATATAAATGAATGAATGAAATTAGAAGGGAAAAGTATTAATAACCTTTTGTAATTTTAAGATTTTATCAACTTACCTAAACAATAGGTGTACGGTTATATAGCTATTGTTATAAACTGAAGGTACTTAACTGAAGGAACTTATTAATACTTTTTGGGGGCCCTGATCATAAACGGTACATATCAAAACTTTGGCCATTTACTTAACCCATTTACTAATTCAAGCTTTTTTAGACTACACTATTGTCTATGAATTTATTCTGAAATACAAATTTATTATTATTAGGCTCTTCATCTAAATTTAATTATAAATCGATTGTTTTGACATTTGGTTCTCTGACTATATTTTTATAAATGACAGCTATTTATAGATTGGCTATCTTCCCTAAAATGTTATATCACGTGTAGCTATTGATAGAGGGGCTTTATCAGCAATAGGAGTCACAACATGTATATAGTTAACATTTACCTTCAGTTAGATTCACCTTAGTGCCGCCAATTGCATTCTTACCTGAAAATAAAATAAATACCATTAAAATCTGCTACTAAATACAGTAAAAGTTTAAGATTAAATAATATTGTAATCCGCGGATAGAGATATTCCAAGGTATTTTTACTCGGGGAACAATGAATTACGATATATTAAGATTACATATAGGTGTTTTAGATTCCCTCGAACATTATCACTATTTTAAAGAACCAGAATTGATATCTGCAGCCACAAAAAATATTACTATTATCAACGGCGCTTTAGTAACAAAGAAAAAAAGTTTCAAAGACCCTCCACAAAAGTCTATACTCTCTATATTATTTAGATATAGTTTAGTTCTTTTAATAACTGCCTTAAAGTATGAATAAATGAAACACCTATAAAAACATGTAGGATATTGTAGATCACCGATTCTTTGTGGAATTTTCTTCCGCACTTAATCAAGCCTTGCAGGCAAACAGTAACGTATGAAGCCTTTACTGGTCTTTTTATGACCATTTATCACATGACTTACATACCACGTAGTCAGTTTGAATATCCAACTGTTGATAAACCGACCCTACAACGTTGACTAACACCGAAAAAGATTTTAAAATCAAATTTACACATCGTAGATCATTCAGGGTATAAAATATTTAAGCCGGATATCACAGAAGGCACTCAAGTGGCTAATCGGGTTGTGAATAGTTGCTCACATACTACAAGTACAACATCTACAACCGATACGAGGTTACCATTTCGGGTGTGATGATTTAATTTACTTTGTGTGAAATTATAATTTTGAGGTAAAGATTAAATATAAATGACTATTCCATGTGCAGGCTACTTTTACAGACCTAACTTTTTATACTATTATACTAAAGTTAGATTTTATTGTGAACAAACTCATCCCCATTCTGCTCTTTTTAAAAGTGCACATACCATATAATTGATTAATTTATGGTCTGGTATAATTTGATCAATTATATGGACAACAGGAAGGCAGGGCCCCCAACCTATGTCCAGCAATGGACTGCGATAGCCTATAATCACTATAACGTGAGACCGACTTACTGAAATTAAGTCTTACTGAAGACTTCATATTAATAAGTGTAACTGCATTTTAGTATTATACTCAAACGAGGTTACCTGACCGAGAGTACTCCGGCCCAACACGCAAGGCATAAACTCAGAGCATGATGGTACACAAAGCAATATATAACCGACTGATGGAAGATGTTACGGTGTTTTGGGAGTAGATTGTGGAAACATCAGGATTATTTTAATGATTCCGGGGAAAGATCTCTACAGGCCGCCTTATGCTACTCTAAAAGAGATGAGACTCCCATGTAACGAATGTCTGGACATCGCCCAGTTATTACGCACCCCATTCGAACGAAGCCTGTGGCCTTCAAGTGGGCAGCATATTAACGTTATAGTATCGACGATTACTTAATCTACTACGGATGGTTTTAGGCAAGCCGTTTGGATATTTGAAGTCGCTAATGAGAGTTTCAACTAGAAACAAAAAAAAAGACATCTTTTCTAAAGCTTTCTTTTCAGTCTACTTTTTACGTGTGGAACCCACGAGTCATCACCTCACCGGAGCTGAGGGTGAGATGGCATGTCGGACTCGAACCGACTAAAACCACACGGTTTTCCGTCACAGTGGCTATATCGCAGGGGACCCTTCAGGAGAAGCCATCGGGAACCCCTGCAATTCTTTTCAGTCTACTGCATAAAAATATGTAAATCGATTTTACAGTAAATTAAATATACACATACATACATACATAGTATACATAAAAAATTGTTTTAAATTTTTATATGATCATACTAAAGGACATCAATAGCTTTTTTTTTTATTGTATGGGTCATCACCTTACCAGGGCTTATGCGTAAGGTGGTATGTCGGACTCAAACCGACTAAAACCACACAGTGTTCTGTCAACGGGTCTTATGGCCGGGGTACCCTAGGTTTACCCTAGAAAGGAAGTCCCTGTGAACCCTGGCAGACCTGGCCTTATAAGCAAGGCGACCCCAGTATGTTGTGTGGAGTGGGGTCCCCCCCCCTTATATTTAGACAGGCACGAGCGGAACGCATCATGCCGCCGTCTCGGGCCTGCTTCTGCTAGGGCGATGGATAGCCCAGTCCGTCGCCCTTACGCATAAAGGTCATCAATAGCTGCTTAACAAGAGCGAAGAAGAGTAGAACATTATGGGGCATTCTACCTTCCATTCCTTCGGCTCACTCCGATTCCCTCCGTCACTCTCTTGATATAGATAGCTAACCTCAAATTCAATTCGGATTCAGATTAATTTAATTATACGCGCCAGCTTAAAACAACTATATGCCTTTACACGTTAAAATATAAAAACTATCGCAGCACGAACCAGTAACCCAAAATGCAGGAGAGATTGCCTCATGTTTCATTACATAATTAGGGATGGTATATTACCGCTTCGGTTTACCCACATTCCCCTTTTTCGTGACCAGATTTGCTCGAGGACATCTGAACTTTATTATACAGCATATATTTAACTAAAATTTGGGACAGATTTTGCCGTGTCTCTCCACAAAGGTAAAATAGCGCACCCCCTTAGGCACTCACACATTTTTTCTGTGACCACATTGGCTCGAGGATTTTAATGTAACACATTACAGGCGGTACATTGTTTTTTTCATTAACATGTAACAATCTAGTGTTAAGCGTAGTAACAGGATAGTTGATGTTCCTCTTGCATGCATAGAAGTAAGGTGCAGGTACACTTGACAACGGCAGCCGAAATTGAAACGTATTTTTAAACGTATTTCACATTATTCAATCTAGCGTACAAGCTAGCAAGCGCTTTGTTAGTTCGAATCAGCACGTTAATGCAGTACACACTTTCCATAAATTGCAATCACACACATAAATCGCAGGCCATGCATTTACATTGAAAAGTAACATGACTATCATGTTGTATTGTAAGCACTTAATTTGTCAATTTTTAATTACTTATGAATACTACAGCATAAAAGGCATCGGATTAATACCTTGTTTATTTTTACTGTTCTCAATGCTTACGAACGAAATACACGTTTAAAAAAAATTGTATGAAATTAATACGGTTTGAAATGATGTAAAAAACATATTTTTGAAACAACTGAGAGTTTAAAATTGAAATTACCGACGTTTATGAGGAGTTAGCATTTTTTTTGTTAATATAAACGAATTAATAAAAAAAAAAAATTAGTTCCAGTATCTTCAAAGTGACAAGTATAACTAGTAATACTGTTACATCAACTTTCTTCCATGTACGTAAGCCCTTCTTAATTTGTAAATTTGTAGTCCGATCGTTTATCGACTAAAATCAATGATATAACCAACGCGCCGAAAAAATCGCTACACTAATGAATATTGACAGTTCGGTTGATCGTCGACAATTATGCAAAATATACAATCGATTTAACAAATTGAGAGACATGAAACAATATATCCTGAATTTTAGATTTGTATCTCGTTCAGCTATAGACCTGATGATATTAAAGTGTAAAGTTTTACAGTTGTTTTTAAACTAGTGCGTGTAATGAAATTAATTCGAGAATTTAATTTGTGGTCAGCCATAGATATTAGAAATATTATCGGGCATTCTATTCCACCAAGAGTGACGACGAACGGCGAACGTAATGAGCCGATAAACTGAAGGTTTTTTTTTTAAATGAGGAAATCCTCATGGACTGTCCTCCGCCGGGGTCATCAGCGGATGCGAAACGCCGGTCAGTCCAGGACACCCTGTCCTTGACTTGACCGGCTAAAACTACCACAGCATTCCTTCCTCGCACCTGTTGCCGATGGCCGCGGGAACACAACATTCTTCTGCGGCCTGCAGGTGACCGTCCGGAGCGGACCCCGTCTCATATAAAAGGGGGAAAGGTGCCTCTCCCGTCCCCAGAATAGGTTCTTTGGACTGTACACCTTGGCCCATTTAAACGGTTGCGCTATCCGTATAATAAATAAATTATTTTTACGCCCTTGATCACGAATAATAATAATAAATTATAAATGATTAGTTAGAAAAATACAAAGCAAATATTTATCAAGATGACAGAAGTCGCCGTCACATCATCAACTATCAACAAATTGAAATAGAAATAAATATATAATGATAACAAGAGCAAAAGCCAGACACAGAGATGCACACCCTCAACCTCCGGATTCGTCGCAACGCTCCGTCTCGCAGCCTCCATCGCACACAACAGTGACATCGATGAGCAATGAGACGTCGAGCTCCACTTCCAGCGACGAGTATTTCTCTCCACCGACGTCGCCAACACCTGTACGTCGGCAGGGGAGAGGCCGGCCACCGTCGTGTTTAGGACCCCGAGGACAACTGCCCTCGAACAGGGTTCCCGCTGCCGGTGGTGATGTGCGACGCATGAAATGGACTACTTCTATGAGTGAAAATGTCATGCGGGCATATTATCGGGCTATGGAGTTGGGAACTAACCTTACTGCGTACCGTGTTCGTTTGGTGTCTCTGTTTCAGCAGCTTGAGCCAGCTGTCAACGTGTTAACAAAACGATTATCGGATCAAGTGCTCTACAGCGCTGTCACCTGCTTGCTGATACCTTACTTGAGAGGATACACTCTGACGTAAGGAATAGTTTGGCTATCCCGTCTTCATCACACACTGTGCATTTGGTGACAAACAATACACCACAGTTAATGTCCATATTACTTGTTGATGAAGTTGTGGAGAGTGAAGCTATATTTGTAAGTACCCAATACAATGAGAGACTAAGGAGTGCTTCGGAAGATACACACCCTCAACCTTTAAACACAACAATTAAAGAATAAAAGTTGAATAATGAAATAATGAAGATTCTCGGTGTTACGATAATCTAGTTTAAGTAGATATTCTTTTAGTATATTTTACATTGGTATATATTCTTTGAATATATATAATTCTTTATTGAGGTAGTTACATAACAATATACTATTCATATGGTAACGTTTCTAAGCGAATGATGTTCTATGGGACTCAATTGGAAAAACTTTGTAATCAAGTCTCCCGACAGACTCTATAGGTGGCCGAGACGAGTGTTTACGAAGCACACAATTGGGAACATAGAGCTGTCTAACAGTCAAAAGACTGCACTCTGTATAAAGAAGATTCGAAGAATATCTGAGTGGCAATGGCAATGCATAACTTTTAGGACTGCCCTCTTTGCCTTCTCCAGCCGGCTCCGTGCCGACTCCACCCCAAACTAATAGACGTATAAGATATAAAAATCTATTTTGTACCAGTTAAAACTTTATTGCACTCAGTAAATATGAATGTTCCAAATGAATATATTGCAAATATATCGTCTAATTCAGAACCAAATAGTTAAACTTCAGATAGATCATTGTGTGCATAGCGCTTCAAACGCTGACTATATTCTTGTTTACCAAACGATATTAAGGTTCGATTGCTCATAACAATATCTGTCTCTAATGTAGTTGGCAAATGTTTGTATTTAGTTTAAGTGAGACTAAATTCAAATTATACAGTAGTAAAAGTGTAATTATAAACCAGGTTTAATTTCCTTAAAAAATACTGAAACTCCTATCAAAGGATTTCTATGAAATACAGTTAATTTGTAAGTATTTAAAAAATAAAAAATATGAAAGTGTTTGATAAATATTTAAGAATATTGATCACAATTTTCATTACAAAAATTACAAATCCAAATCTATAAATAGATTTTTTTTATGATTTTCTTGTGAGGGATTTTTATTCAGGTTGTGGCGTTTACATAACAACGCATACGCCTATTTATGAAGTCGGGTAAGAATCCCGTTATGAGGCCGGCAAGTGCCGCGCCGAGCGACGACGGCGGCGAGGACACACGAACACGAATCGTGTACGATCGGATTTCCCTGCCTCGCTAGTCGTTACATGCTACCGAAGCCGAGAGGCTGTGCGCGCGCGACCCGGTGACCGTTATTTGAATACGACGCGTATCTCATATTTTCGTCATAACTTTGAATCTGTCGCTTTAATTTTCTACTCTGTACTCTGAACTTTCTTCCCTTGTATGTGTTAACTCTTCTAGTGCTTGTGAACAATATATATGACTTATTTCTGCTACAAATTGTGTTTCTATAATCTCTGCTTAACTTTACCCGCTATCGCTAGGAACGAACAATCCTACATTGGTGACCCCGACGTGATCACTTTATAAGTGCAGTTTATAGTGCAGTAGACAACTGTAGAAAGTTGCGCGTACGTACAAAAACCGCGACGATGACTACTACCGGCATAAAGGACGTTTTAAGCGAAGTGTGCCGCGTCGGTATTAAAGTACCACCATTTTGGCCAAGTGAACCGGCGTTATGGTTCGTCCAATTAGAGGGTCAGTTCGCGTTGTCAATGTAACGGCTGATACTACAAAGTTTTATCACGTGATAGCTAATTTGGACTATAAATACGTGTGTGAAGTTAAAGATATTATAACTAATCCGCCAACGGAAAATAAATACGAGAAGATAAAGGCGGAGTTAATCTCACGGTTATCAGCTTCACAAGAACAACGTGTGAGACAGCTACTTACACATGAAGAGTTGGGGGATAGGAAGCCGTCCCAGTTCCTTCGACACCTTCGTAGCTTAGCTGGTGCACCACCTGACGACTTCATCCGATCGCTATGGACGAGTCGCTTACCTAGCCATATACAAGCGATTATAGCAGCTCAAGTGGATCTTCCCTTGGATACAGTCGCTCAGATAGTAGACAAGATACACGAGATTGCTCTGCAGCCTCAGAATCAGGCAGCGGCGGTATCTAAGGCGATTCCTACACCAATAGCTTCGAACTCGACGACTGCGATAGAAGAACTCACCCGTCGGATTGATGACTTGTCGCGACAGGTGGCCGAGCTGTCAGCTGTTTCCCTTTCACGTTCGAGGACTCGAGCGCAGTCTCCTCGCTGGCGTCACCGATCCCGCAGCCGCTATAATGCCGGCCCGGGGTTTTGCTGGTACCATCAAAGGTTTGGGAAAAAGTCTACAAAGTGCCGTGATCCATGTTCCTTCCGTCAGGGAAACGGGTCGAGCAGTCAGTGAAAACGGCGACACGTGACGCCATAGTGTTGCGGGTGGCCTTGTTTTTGTAACAGACCGTAAGACTAAAATACTGTATTTAGTAGATACAGGTTCGGATCTTTGTGTTTACCCTATAAAGTGCATTCCAAATAGACAACGTGTGCATTCAGACTATAAACTGTACGCAGCTAATGGATCCACGATAAATACGTTCGGGTGGGTAAACCTATCGTTGGACTTTGGCGTGCGTTTTCGTGGCGTTTCGTTATAGCGGATGTTACGAAACCAATAATAGGCATTGACTTTTTATCACACTATAACTTATTAGTAGATGCTAGACATCACCGCTTGATAGACAATTTTACGTCGCTCAGTGCTTACGCTCAGCCTGCACCAACCGCCATGTGCCATATAAAATCTGTTACAGGTACTTCACGCTATCACGAACTACTCTTGCAGTTCCCGGATATCACGCGTCCGGCTGGAGACCCGTCTACGCGTACTATCAAGCACAATACCCTTCACTATATACGCACCACTCCAGGTTCACCCGTATCGTGCCGTCCACGCCGACTAGCACCGGATCGACTTCGAATTGCCGTTCGGGAGTTTGAGGATATGGTAAGAACAGGTATAGCGAGAAGGTCCGACAGCCCATGGTCATCTCCATTACACCTGGTACCGAAGAAGAACAACGAATGGAGACCATGTGGCGACTACCGCGCATTAAATGCCCGTACCGTACCTGATCGGTATCCGGTAAGACACATAGGCGATTTTTCTCACAATCTTTTTGGATGTACCATCTTCACCAAAATAGATTTAATCCGTGCGTATAACCAGGTACCTGTAAATCCTGCCGGCGTGCCGAAAACCGCCATCACGACACCATTTGGAATGTTTGAGTTTCCTTTTATGACCTTTGGACTACGTAACGCAGCTCAAACATTCCAACGATTTATGGATGAAATCTTAAGAGACCTGGAGTTCTGTTACCCATATATTAATGATATTCTTGTGGCTTCCCAGAATGACACCGAGCACCTGGAGCATTTGAGCCAAGTGTTTCAACGCCTGGAAGACCACGGAATTGTGATAAACTCGTCGAAGTGCATGTTTGGTGAGTCTGAAGTGGAGTTCCTGGGGTACACGGTGTCATCTGAAGGTACCAGACCACTTCCGCAGAAGGTGGAGGCAATCCAGACTTTCCCGCCGCCGAAAACCATCAAAGAGCTTCGTCGATTCCTAGGTATGGTAAACTTTTATAGACGTTTCGTACCAAAGGCTGCAAAAATACAGACTCCACTCCACAACCTTTTGTCTGGCCCAGCTGTTAAACCAAGTACGCCTATTATATGGTCGGCTGCACTGCAAAACGCATTCAACGCCTGTAAAACAATCCTAGCTGAGGCTACACTCTTAGTTCATCCAAACTCGTCAGCAGATTTGATACTTTGTACGGACGCCTCAGACAATGCACTCGGTGCCGTATTACAGCAGAATACTGAGAAGGGGTGGCAGCCCCTTGGATTCTTTTCAAAGAAGCTAAGTACCGCACAAAGGAAGTATAGCTCGTTCGACCGGGAATTGTTGGCTATATATGAAGCGGTGAAACATTTTAGACACATGGTGGAAGGTAAAGATTTCACTGTCTTCACAAACCAATAGTAGCAACGTTCAAAAAGGCTTCAGAGAATTGTTCCCCACGCCAATCCGTTATTTTGATTTCGTCTCACAATTTACGACAAATATACAACATATTTCAGGTGAAGATAACGTCGTAGCGGATGCTCTTTCTCGCACGGAAGCAATTGCAAGCTCGCTAGATATGCATGCCTTAGCATCTGCGCAAAAAGATGACCCGGAACTTCAGAAACTTCTTCAGAGCGACTCCTCACTAGACCTGCAGAAGATGGACATTTCTGGCTCAGGTGAGAGTTTATACTGTGATGTTTCCAGCCCGTCACCTCGACCTTATCTGACACCACAGTTCCGTCAACAAGCCTTCGAGAGCATTCACGGATTAAATCATCCAGGAGTCAAGGCTACAGTGAGACTAATGACTCAAAGGTATGTGTGGCCTAACATAAAGAAGGGCTGCACAAGTTGGGCGCGCAGCTGCCTCTTGTGTCAGCGCTCTAAAATTACTCGACACACCCGATCTCCTGTGCATGCGTTTGTTCCTCCGTCGAACAGATTTAGCCATGTACATATAGACCTCATAGGACCCTTGCCAACGTCACATGACTACAGATACTGTCTCACAGCCGTGGACAGATTTATCATCAAAGCTGACACAGTGGCGACCGCTTTTGTCACTGGCTGGATATCACGCTTTGGTTGTCCAGAGAAAATTACATCAGACAGAGGTAAACAATTCGAAGCACATTTATTTAAAGAACTGTCTAGATTGATCGGGTCCAACCATCTCCAAACAACGGCTTACCATCCTGCTGCCAACGGAATGGTCGAGAGATTTCATCGTCAGCTGAAATCAGCGATTATGTGCCATGCCAGTGACGATTGGTACGAGGTTCTCCCATGGGTTCTTCTTGGAGTACGGTCAGCATGGAAAGAAGACATTGGCTCGTCATCTGCAGAATTAGTATATGGAGAGACGCTTCGACTACCAGGAACATTTTTCTACAGCACTCCCAAAGAAGTCGTAGACCAGACAGACTTCCTTTCTCGGCTAAGAGCAAATATTCGGAAGATTAGGCCCACACCTGTGATGCACCATGGTACTTCTCCAGTCTTCGTAAGTAGGCATTTATCATCTTCACAACAAGTATTTCTTCGCAAAGACGCTGTCCGAAAGCCCTTGCAGGCCCCTTATACTGGCCCCTATACCGTCCTGGAGCGTGGTGATAAGTACTACAAGATAGACATTAAAGGAAAAACTGTTACAGTGTCGATTGATAGGCTAAAACCAGCGTACCTGCTTGGCGACTCTGCGTCGCAATTACATGATCCGTCACCATACACTTCCAGTCCACCTAAGACAACACGAAGTGGTCGTCGAGTACGGTTTCCCGATTTTTATCGACCGTAACGGTCTCCAGGGGGGCTGATGTGGCGTTTACATAACAACGCATACGCCTATTTATGAAGTCGGGTAAGAATCCCGTTATGCGGCCGGCAAGTGCCGCGCCGAGCGACGACGGCGGCGAGGACACACGAACACGAATCGTGTACGATCGGATTACCCTGCCTCGCTAGTCGTTACATGCTACCGACGCCGAGAGGCTGTGCGCGCGCGACCCGGTGACCGTTTTTTGAATACGACGCGTATCTCATATTTTCGTCATAACTTTGAATCTGTCGCTTTACTTTTCTACTCTGTACTCTGAACTTTCTTCCCTTGTATGTGTTAACTCTTATAGCGCTTGTGAACAATATATATGACTTATTTCTGCTACAAATTGTGTTTCTATAATCTCTGCTTAACTTTACCCGCTATCGCTAGGAACGAACAATCCTACAAGGTATTCAGTAAAAAAATAAAGAAATTTCTACACGGGCAATCACCTTAACTTATTCCAATTATGTATCGGAAGCACTATATTTGCATTAATTTGAATAACGCATAGTCCCCCGTCGTCAAGCGCAAGTAGATGGAATGTTTGGTAAATCTAAACTATTTCTTTGACCTAGAAAGTTAAACTTATAATATAATGTTTTTTTTATATACTGACCGTAACAGTTCATATTCACTGCGCTGGTTTCTGGGATAGTAGCATGATTATATATTGTATAGGCTTTTCCCTATAAACGGGCTATCTAATGCAAAACAAAAGTTGAAATCAGATAAGTAGTTCCTGTAGCTAAAACAAACAAAAAACTCTGCTTCTTTATAACATTAGCCAAGGTTAACATTTTTAAGGACGTATCGGTGCGGAAATACATCAGGTGACAATTTGTTTCACATTTGTTTGTTCAATTTGTGATGGGGATTTCAGTTTTTCCGCTTTGCAGGATCTCGGAAATATGTGTCCGGTATAGGTCAGAACAAATTCTCTGAGCACTCCCCATGATACAAGCGATAGATAATTCAGTAGTTATGAAAATTTACATTCTTTATAATTGTGTTATTAAATTGAAATGAATTTCAGATTTTACAATAAACAAATATGATAAGAAAAGAGATGAGATCAAATTAGACATTTCGCCATAATAATTTTACAAATAGAATCCTGCGTCTTTAATCGAGTAATAAGATTTCTCTACAAGAAAGTTACTTATTTTTCTTTTAAATACATTTATATTATGTTCATTCTGTAAAGGTGGTAGTAATTTATTGTATATTTTTGTTCCCATTCAGACAGTTTATATTTTATTAATGAAAGTTGTTTTTGAAGGACAAATGCATAATGTATTGCTATGGATGCTCAAATAAATGCATATTACGTTTTATAAATTGTTTTGTCTCACAAATGCTCGTACCCGTAAGTATCGAAATTCGTAGATTCATAAAGTGAGACCATCATGAGTCTGTTTATTTTAAGTTGCAAATAGCTCTCACCCATTTTTTGAGCTCTGGACACACAAATCATTGGATTATTAGTCAAAGTTTGTATGTCATTGTGTAAACTAAGTATAGCAATGGGCCTAGTACACGGGGAGTGTATTAGGCCTCCTAAGTTACTCCATATCTTACATGTTGTAGGTCAGTTGAGATAGCCAAAATTTTTATTCTCTGTATTCTATCGTTTAAATAGGATTTTAGCAAGTTATAGACGTTACCTCGTGCACCATTTAATTTATTAAAAAAGTATTATGTTCGACATGATCGAGCGCCTTTGTCATATCCATGAACATTGCAACTCTTGGAGATCTTTTATCCATATCATTATGAACTTGATCACAAAAATTATGTAAAGCCAAATTTATAAGTTAATTTTACCTTAAGCCCATTTGTTATTTACGTATATTATATATTATTTACGATAGCTATTATATGACTTACTCTTTTTTATAATATTTGTGTTAACACTATCACGTAATCCTACATACACTATTGGTAATTTTAAGTGATTTTATAATGTTGCAGATATCATCTTGTGTGGTAGGTAGGTACCATGAACGTTGATTTGAGGATATAATGTATTTCATTTGATTTTTATAATACTTTTTTTTTACTTTTATAGCAAAATGTTAAATTTTAACTAAATTTTCTAGATCTGAGATGAGAACAGTGTTCAATAAGCGGCCGACACTGCGCTTTATAAAGTTGTAGGCGGTGGGCCCGAGTGATAAATAGTCTCGTTCTGTTTAGCGCAATAAGCTCCTTCAATGTTAATTTGGCCTTAACCTCTAAGTGGCCGCGAAACATTTTCGATAGGAATCCGATGCTGGCTGATGCGTTAGGGAAGTGCTCTCAAAGCGAGGTGATATGACCAATTATAGAACTTTTTACGTTTAAATCAGTGCCTTTGCAGGGTTAAATTGGACTAGATGAAGTCAACCCTTATCTGAAACTTTTCTTAAGAAGTTTAAAGACGAAGAAACAGCGTGGCCTAATTTGAAACCAGCATTAACAAACTTGGAATCGGAGCATGCATCGTTGACAACGATCTTGACGCTACTGGCTGTGAGAAAACTGGTGACTCGATCGAAGGCCTTCGTTATGTCCAAACTGACCGCTAACAACTTCCCTTTAGTCTAGATCGCCTGTGTACACCAGAAAGTCAGTTTTACGTGATGATCAGTTGACCAACTGTGAAGGAAGGTTTATTATTGGTCATTGAGTAGCTGGTGGTCTTCTAAGTACCGGCGGGCTGTCATTTGGTGATGGATTCCATTATGTTAGAGAACAAGGAGGTTATGACTATGGGAATAAAGGAATAAAGGAATTTCTTTAGTTCTATTTAATATCATACAAAAGAGTCAATTCAAGGGTAACTTATTAAAATCCTCACAAAATCAGCTTACCAGGGTAATTGTAATATACCACTTTAATTTAAATTCCTAAGCTGTAAAGTCGGTACACTCACCTCAGTCTAAAGTACGGCTTATTACTCTCAGTAATAAATATTCCGCAATTAATTCTAGGTTTACGAGCTAAGGTTTACTGAATTTATTCAGGTCGAGTCGAGATTTTGTGGTAAAAGTTATTTTTATAAGAAAATCTCGAAATATACAAATATAATACAAGAGAGAGAGAAAGAACTGAAACAAAGCGTACTCCAACTAAAACAATTTGTCATAGGTGTTTTAGCATTCCGAGAATAGATAGGAAGATACTTGTCTTTCAGGAATGGCAACAGCAGTTACTTTTTGAAGACGTTATCACCTACATTTTTTGCCCCCCATGATCCCCTGGCAATACAACACAACAACAACAACAAGAAGAGTTGGGTCTCCGGCCATCGGTCGATCGTCATCGTTTCATTATCATCACAATTATTATCATCATCATAACCAGCCTAGTAACTCTACTTCTCTACTCTAACAAATATTACTTTTGTAAGAATTGCAATAGGTTTGCCAAACTGGGGTAACGCAGTTATAGTTTCTCTCTTCCTTTCTATCACATAACAACGTCCCACTCTCGCCGAAGTTCAAAAATTCAGGTCTATTGTGTATGTCGACATAATTGGGAATCCGTGTTGCTAAAATGGTGTAAAACATCTATATAACCATTTGAATAATTCATGTTTTAACGTTAATGGATTAATATTTCATACCACTTAAAAACGGTTATTTATCCAGGTTTAAGTACAAATACGTAGATGGTAGTATGCTACTCCGTAACTCAAAAGACAACAGTCATAGCATTACCGTAGCTAAAACTATAAAATAAAATATTTGCACATTAATTAATATAATACGACTGCGCTAGGAAGTTAAGACCATTAATTATTATTATTATTAATTGGCAATTAATAGTTTACATAATTAATGGTTTGTGGTTAATGGCTATTATATAAGTGGGACTAAACTATAGGTGGCAAATAGTGAGCGTTTGAGCCGCCTCTGTGTAACTCTGCGGGGTTACAGGCGTAAGTGTATGTATGTGTATGTACTTATTACAATTATAATTTTTATTCAATACAAGATGACTCACTCAATATTTCACATAAGAGAGATCACATAACCCTCGCTGGGTTACTGAGTGTGGGTCGTAGGCAACAACTAATTTTTTCTAACACTTTTTTAATTTTTCCTATTTTTGCAACATTTTGCACATCTCCTATTTGTTGTAGCTTGATATTATATATTCTAAAGCCTTCTTCGATAAATGGGCTATCCAACAATAACATAAACAAATAAACTCAAACGTGCAGGGCCTAATGACCGACGATTATTGATTTTGCTAAAACTAAAAATTAAATTACGATTAACTGTAATTTAAAGCCACAAAGTCACAATATGAAGATATTTTAAACTGTTCGCACAACTACCACTGTAACTCTAACACTGAAAGCAACAGCAAACAAAAACTTGTTTCTGCTATAGTGACGACACTCACGAGGTGAAATAAAACTACCATATTAATTTAATTTTTTTGGCTAGGTTAAGTCGACCCCAATCTGAAACTTTTGATAACGAAGTTTCGATTTTAGACACAAGTTTGGATCGGCTTTCGATGACGTTTACCCGAGAAATGTTAACGCGGCCAATGTAAAGGGCATCGGTCGTGCTATCGTCTGAAGAGCAATGGATGCTGCTAATCTGCAGCATGTCATTGATATGCAGAAGAAACAGCGTGGGTGATAGTACACAGCCTTGTGGGACACCAGTTGACATGCACCGTCAACAACGACCTTGATGCTTCTGTCTGTAAGAAAACAGGTGAGCCAATTGCACAGTTTCTCGGGAAGCCCATAGGAAGGAAGCTTCGCAAGGAGCGCTTGTAGGAGAACAAGGAGGTGATGGCTATGGGTCTGTAATTGGACGGATCCGAGTGATCTCCTTTTTTAGGGATTGGGTGCACTAGAGCTGTCTTCCATGAGTTCGGGACCACGCCAAGCGAATACGAAAGCCGATAAAGGCGCGTTAAAACCGGTGCCAACTCTGGAGCACACGTCTTCAGCACGATAGGAGAGATTTTATCGGGCCCACTCGACTTAAGAACGTCGAGTGAAAGAAGCGCTTTACGCACTGCCCTTTGTGTAAACCGGACTTCATCCCGGGCATGCGGCTCTCGCACTGCGGTATGGTCGGCGGTGCGTTTCCCCCGTCGTCCAGGGTCGTGTTGGACGCAAAGAGTTTGCCCAGAAGATCGGCTTTTTCTTTAGCGTCGTGGGCCAACGAATTATCTCCTATGTGCAGAGGTGGAAGGGATGGCTTACAAAAGTTCCCCTGGACAGCTTTGGCAAGAGACCAGAATGCACGAGTTCCGGAAGGGAGACTCACTAGTCTCTCGCCATTTCTGCCGATGTGAGCCGACTTCGCCCCAGCAATTACTCTTTTGAGGGACCTGGAGGCAAAGTTAAATTGCTTCTTTAATGTGCTGGTCTTTACATCTCGTGCTGTCACTGCATTAGCCCATGCTTGGTAACATTCCTGCTTTCGGCAGGACGCCGCTTTGCAGGTTCGAACAAACCAGGGCTGGGACTTGCCACCTGTGGGAATCAGGGCGAATGGAATGAAAAGTTCCATACCCTGAAGCAGAACATCCGTGACAGAGTCGGCAACGACACTCTGCTGACCTATAGTGCCATACGCGGCGACTGCCTGTAACTCGCGGCCGCAGCGAGTGAACGAGTGGCACTATACTCCTAATCAGGCAATGGTCCGAAGAGCCAAGAGGGGCCTCAACGGATACATTGTAGCGTCGTGTGTACTCAGAAAGTGAGGTCAGCAGAAGATCCAACAGTGAAGGCACGTAGCTTTCTGCATCTGGGATTCGCGTAGGCGTTGCTACCAGCTGCGTCAAGCCATATGCCAAGGCGAAATCGTGAACAGATCTTCCCGCATGATCGGTTTTGCGCGAACCAAGCCATTCGGCGTGATGGGCGTTAAAGTCGCCAAGAATCACGATCTATGCGGATGGGACCTGCTGAAGTACTGAGTCTATAGCCATTTGGACGTGGTCCATGAGTCGGTCCGTTTCGGCATCACCGCTATTTGACCTGTAGAAGCATACCTAGATGCGGGGATGGTCGAAGGTCTGTACCCAGGGTAGCAGAGGTAGGATGTGTCCACTGGAGATGGTATCTGCGTCTCGGTTAAAAAGAGCAAGGTATAACACGAACTGGCTGGAGCCGGGAAGACCGGGTACTCGAAGTATATAAATCTTCTGGTTTTATAACAAAATAGTATGAAATTCGTTATAAGTGAACTCACTTTCATAATTTTATTTTGATAGACGAAACATATGGGACTATTGCAATGTAAACAAGCGGAGAAACATCGCAAGAGAGGCAATCCTAACTAAAGTCCATCTATGAATATGCATCTACTATACACGTCACCACTACCACACACCAAGTCACCACTCTGACAAGAGTCCACGACTGAGACGAAGATATAAAATTATATTTTGCTGCATACTCAAAATAAACACAACATAGTATTATTCCACTTTATTTACTAGATTAATATTATATAGAATAAATAATTTCGAGTTGACATCATGAAAGATAAAATTTCGCTTAGTTTAAGTAAGGAAATATACTAAGATACATCATATTATACTTTGTAATCTCAGCTTTAAATATACATAATATGTTGCTTATTCGAACTTTCACATACACAAATATACATTTTCTGTATGTGAAACTAGACCTAATATTATTATGTACATGTTGCCACAGCGTATTGAAGTCGGAAATTACCAAGCGACGTAGCGAGAAGCACAGCTTATTTTAATAGCCTTACCACAATGCACATGTATATAAGCATTATTGTATGAAAGCAGGCGGCGCACTTATAACTCTTAAATTGCAGGTCTTCCATGGGTGGAGATTCTCACTTACCATGAGGTCACTGGTTTATTCATCTGTCCCCTACATAATAAAAAAATCTTAAAGGATTACCTTACAATGCTCTGTGTATTAGGCTCCCCCTATCCACCAAAGACATGCTATATCTGTAGATTAGGAATGTACATATGTATGTCGTAGCGACCAAAAATACTGTATCCTTAGATGTCAAATAATTTTTTTGTGTGGGTAGGCCCTCGCTACCTATAAAAGGCAGCAGCGCAAGGGACGTTCATGACTACTACATCTTGTGATTCGGTCGAGAGCGGAAGCCTTGCCGGTTTGCGTTTGTGTGAATTGTAAGTCAACTTATAATTATTACATTGATTTCTTGGAAGGGATTTATGAAGTTCAGATTTTACAATCGAGAGATGCGTGCTAGGGATGGAAGCTTAAAATTCACTTTTAATCTAAATCCTTAATACGCACTTTCAATTACGTAGTATTTCAAAATATGAGCTCCGATAGACGTGCGAGAAATGTGATAAATGCAGTTACTTTAGCTCAGCCGGTTCTACACACATCATATATCTTAATTGCACATTTTTTATTATTATGCATATATACAAATTACTATACTTCTATACCGAAAGGGTAGTCAGTGGGATGTATGCCGACATTTTGGAGTCTATAATTTATTCTACTTACGTAATAGGGGACAAGTCTATTACTATTGTCCTGACACTGTGGGAATTTAATCAAAGAATTGGTTATATATTTAAATGAAAGATAAAAGTACGAATCTTACGGATATTATTTATACGGATGGATTAAGGAGTGTAAGAAGTGTCAAGTAGTTCAAGGTCGTATATCATGAAAGGAAAACAGCATATCAAGAGGAAATATAAATAAGCTTATAGATTTGAAGCTGAGCTTTGAGCTCTCTCATCTTATACCTGTACGTGGAAAAGCAGCCTCGGTGCAGCTGGTCATAATGAATTAATTTCGCGACCGCTGCCGCGTGGACAGGTTATAAAGCTTTTAATACGCTGTTGTTATGGTACTAATTAAACAAGATGACTAGCGGTGATTATGATATTACGGGGATCTCGCGTGGGTCACAATTTATGAGTGACGTAGCAAGATTAATCGGTTTAAGTAGTAGACGTCTGTACTCAATGTTATTTTAATAGCTATAAATTCTGAGTTTTTATGACTGTTATCGGTATATTGCACCCTGGCAGAAATATTTTGGACACCTGGCAGAAATTGCATTTAGCGATAAGGCCGCCCATTGTACATTTCTATTCTGCATAAGTACTGTAAATTTTTGTTTTAAGGTGTACAATAAAGTATATTCTATTCTATTCTATTCTATTCTATTTTTCACTTCCATGATATTTTTATGTTTAGCTCCATTATTTAGGATAGTGGCAGTCTGCCCTCGGCCAAAGAGGTACGCGAGTGACGTGAGGCTGCTCGCCGAGCCACGATGACTCGTTGGTCGTTCAGGCTGAAACCGTTCTAGCTTTGCCGCCTTGGAGCTTAGTATGTTTGCGGTTGGTCTGGACGGGTTTTCCTATCCGATATGCAGCTAGCCGCAAGGAGGTCCGCGTGTGTTTGGACGCCACCTAATTGAGATTTAAAATGAAATGGTGCTTGCAATGTTGCGGGTAAACGCTAGGGATCCGGATGTCTTAACAAAGCTATTCCTCCTATTTCAGGCGCAATGACGCACACCGCATGGTCCGATCCGGTCCGGCTAGTCCGATTCTGACAATACACTTCGGACTGAAAACCCCAAAGGGAGGACGGCCCGAGAGGGTTTCCGATCTCAATAAGAAAAGGAAAAGAAAGAACACAGTAAGACGGATATTAATTATGTTTATTTATATTTATTGAACATGAGCCTGATACATAAACCTGAAAAGGAAAAAATGGAATTATTAAAATGACTTGTAAGCTTACTTTTCTAGCTTAAAGGGAAATTTTGAAGTGATTTATTTGACTTTATCAAATAAATCACTTCATTCCAAAAGAAACATAAGTTTGTTAAACTTAGGATTGTATCAGAACTGGCACAGTAACGGCACATCACAGACCTGGTAAACAGATTAAATTGAGAGATAATTTCCAAAAACGAAGGGCTTACCATTTATTTAATGAATAGGCTATGCTGTATATGTCGCTATACATACCCTAGATCGTTCCTAACGAGATGAAAGCATATTTGTACTTTGTTTATTCTTTCACCTTTAGAAGCCGCAGCTAACACTCTAATATCGTTCAAAAATAAAACTTGATCTAACTATGCATGTCTTTAAAAAACAAGCGAATTGGATAATTTTTTCAAAAAAATTAAGTACAAATGTATAAGGTGTACCATAACTGAACAAATCTACTATATAAAAATAAGTCGGGTTTTCCTTCCTGACGCTATAACTCCAGAACGCATGAACCGATTTCCACGGTTTTGCATTCGTTGGAAAGGTCTCGGGCTCCGTGAGGTTTATAGCAAAGAAAATTCAAGAAAAATTTCAACAGAAAAGCGGGAAAATCATTTTCACATACAGCGCCATCTCTGATACATTGCATGTACTACAAACCAATATTTTAAGTAGATGGCGCCGGTGCGTGATACATTGTTTGACAGCTACTCATTGTTCTCTGCTCAGTTAATTTCATGTGACAAACTGGTATTGTGTTCACTGTGAAATCGTGAAAAAAAGTAAAAAAAAATAAGTTATTCGTTTCCTAACATTTCAATTGGAAACCATCAAATCAATCACGTGTATTGTGCAAATTTTTATTCAATTTCAACAGCAGGCATTTGTCTTTAAGGTGGTAAGTTGAACTGTGTAAATTATGTGGATCATGCATTTGAGGTTAAATTCACCACTCTGTCCATAGTCCAAAATGCCTAGAGGACGACGTGCGAACATCGGCCGCCGCACAAGACATGCAAGCCAGCAACAAGTGTATTCACAGAACTTAAGCGAAGAAAGATGAAATATAATAAGAGAAAATGCCCGATTGAGACAACGCGTGAGCACACGAAGATCATTGGCATCATACAATCGCTTGGCATTCCAATATGATCCCAATGCGAACTACAGTGATGATGAAAATTTAGATATTGGACCAATGACGACTATATGCCGATATTGCAATGCGTTAAAGTTCAAAAGAGAAACGGCTGGATTGTGCTGCGCAAGTGGAAAAGTCAAACTGGATCCATTACTTACACCACCACAGCCACTGAAACCATTGTTCGATGGAAGTGATCCCGATTCCAGCCATTTTCTTCAACACATCCTTGAATACAATAACTGCTTTCGCATGACTTCCTTTGGAGCTAATATCATTCGAAAAGGCGGCTTCATGCCGACTTGCAAGGTAAAAGATACAACACACAACCAATCACTCACACCAACACAATGAATTGCAACACATAACAACTACATATACACCACACACTACACCATCACACGATCAGAAGTTACACCGTATTCTTCAACAAATGATTGTTTGCAATTACAGATACAAGGACAAATATATCATTTGCATGGTTCCATGGTGCCAACACCAGATGAACCGCATCAATTTCTGCAAATATATTTCATTTCGTCGTTGGTGGATCAGCTGAATGTGCGGTGCAATATACAGGGAACACAACAGTTAAAGAGACGAATTATTGAACAGTTGCAAGCATTTTTTCACGCTAATAATGCTGTGGTTAATATGTTCAAAACAGCATTGGAACGAATGCCATCGGATACGCACAAATTTGACATAAGAGCGGATTATACCCCAACAGGTGAACATGTGCGAAGATTCAATGCACCCAGCGTTAATGATGTTGCTGCAATTATTGTTGGCGATCCAACTAAATCGCGAGACATTGTCGTTCAGCGAAGAAGTAATATCATGCATCGTGTAAACGAGACACATCGTTTGTACGATGCGTTACAATATCCAATCATTTATTGGCAAGGGCAAGACGGATACGACATCACGTTGAAGATGGTCGATCCTATTACAGGTACAATATTCACACACTAATTATTGCTATTATTCCTATTATTGGTTTCCATTAACAATTCATTTAATTTTGCATTTTCAGGCGTATCAACGAATAAAAATCTAAGCGCAATGAATTACTATGCGTATCGTATGATGATTCGTACACATGAGGAGAATGTCATTCTGAAGTGCCGTCGGCTATTCCAACAATTCGCTGTCGACATGTATGTCAAAGTCGAGACCGAACGTTTAGCGTTCATCCGATTCAATCAGGCAAAGCTACGATCTGAGGACTATATACACTTGCGTGATGCTATTCATTCAGATGGTGATGTTCAGAATATTGGACGTCTGACGATTCTCCCATCTTCTTATATCGGAAGCCCATGCCACATGCACGAATACGCTCAAGACGCTATGACGTACGTGCGAAATTATGGAACTCCGGATTTATTTATTACGTTCACATGCAATCCGAAGTGGAAGGAAATTGAACGTGAGTTGGAACCGGGCCAAAAACCGCAAGATCGCCATGACATAATCGCCAGAGTATTTCAGCAAAAACTAAAGGTTATGATGGATGTGCTTATTAAGTATCGAGTGGAATGGCAGAAGCGTGGACTACCGCATGCTCATATCCTAATTTGTTTGCTGAACAAATTACATTCAAATGAAGTGGATGACATCATATCAGCTGAAATTCCTGATCCAGTCACTGGTCCCCATCTACACACGACATTGTGACGACACAGATGGTGCATGGACCGTGCGGTGCATTAAATCCATTATCGCCTTGCATGGCTGATGGAAAGTGCACAAAACGATATCCGCGACCGTTAGTTGCTGAAACAGTCACAGGGAACGATGGATATCCAGTTTATCGTCGGCGTTCAAAAAAAGATAATGGTCGAACTATCAAAGTTAAAGTTCAAAATCAAGAGATTGAGATCGGAAATGAATTCATTGTACCATATTGCCCGCTGCTATCACGAATTTTCGAAACACATGCAAACGTTGAGAATTGTCATTCGGCCAGATTAATAAAATATTTGTGCAAGTACGTCACAAAAGGCAGCGACATGGCTGTGTTTGGTATTGCGTCGGAAAATGCGAATGACGAAATCAGAAACTTCCAAATGGGCAGATACGTCAGTACTAATGAAGCACTGTGGCGATTATTGTCATTTCAAATTCATGAAAGATATCCCACAGTTTTATATTTAGCAGTGCATTTAAAAAATGGCCAAAGAGTTTACTTCACTGAGGCTAATGCGGCACAACGAGCTGAGACCACCATCGACAACATTGACTAGCTTCTTTGCAATATGTGAAGCAGATCCATTCGCAGCGACGCTGATGTACATTGATTGATTCCAAGTGTAATACTTGGGCATTTCAGCCCAAGTATTACACTTGGAATCAATCAACAAACGAATTCCAACGTCGCAAACAAGGAACCCCAGTTCCAGATTGGCCACAGGTGTTTTCCACTGATGCACTAGGTCGTATGTATACTGTTCATCCTAGAATTGATGAATGTTTTTATTTGCGACTGCTGTTGGTAAATGTACGTGGACCAAAATCATTTGCGCATTTGAAAACTGTGAATGGCCACCAATGCCAATTATTGCATGTCAGCATGTCAACTATTGGGTTTGCTGGAGAACGATTCTCATTGGGATTTAACACTTGCGGATTCAGTTGTTTCATCAAATGCTTACCAAATACGAACGCTGTTCGCAATTATCAACACCACATGTTTTCCTTCACAACCAATTCAGTTATGGAACAAATACAAAGACGACATATGTGAAGATATCTTGCATCGCTTGCGCATTCAAACGAATCACTTCTCACCTCACCTCTCCATCTTATGGCTACGTGTAGACTGCGACGACCATCCCCGCATCTACCTATGCCTCTACAGGTCCCATAGCGGTGATGCCGAAACGGACCGACTCATCGACCACGTCCAAATGGCTACAGACTCAGTGCTCCAGCAGGTCCCATCCGCAGAGATCGTGATTCTTGGCGACTTTAACGCCCATCACGCCGAATGGCTTGGTTCGCGCAAAACCGATCATGCGGGAAGATCTGTTCACGATTTCGCCTTGGCATATGGCTTGACGCAGCTGGTAGCAACGCCTACGCGAATCCCAGATGCAGAAAGCCACGTGCCTTCACTGTTGGATCTTCTGCTTACCTCACATCCTGACGGCTACAAAGTATCCGTTGAGGCCCCTCTTGGCTCTTCGGACCATTGCCTGATTAGGAGTATGGTGCCACTCGTTCACTCGCTGCGGCCCCGAGGTACAGGCAGTCGCCGCGTATGGCACTATAGGTCAGCAGACTGGGATGGAATGAGAACATTCTTTGCATCCTACCCATGGAGGCAGGTTTGCTTCTCGCCGGATGATCCCAATGTCGTTGCTGACTCTGTCGCGGATGTTGTGCTTCAGGGTATGGAACTTTTCATTCCATTCTCCCTGATTCCCACAGGTGGCAAGTCCCAGCCTTGGTTTGGTCGAACCTGCTAAGCGGTGTCCCGCCGAAAGAAGGAATGTTACCAAGCATGGGCTAATGCAGCGACAGCACGGGATGTAAAGACCAGCACATTAAAGAAGCAATTTAACTTTGCCTCCAGGTCCCTCAAAAGAGTAATTGCTGGGGCGAAGTCGGCTCACATCGGCAGAATTGGCGAGAGACTAGTTAGTCTCCCCTCCGGAACTCGTGCATTCTGGTCTCTTGCCAAAGCTGTCCAGGGGAACTTTTGTAAGCCATCCCTTCCACCTCTGCGCATAGGAGATAATTCGTTGGCCCGCGACGCTAAAGAAAAAGCCGATCTTCTGGGCAAACTCTTTGCGTCCAACTCGACCCTGGACGACGGGGGAAACGCACCGCCGACCATACCGCAGTGCGAGACCCGCATGCCGGAAGTCCGGTTTACACAAAGGGCAGTGCGTAAAGCGCTTCTTGCCCTCGACGTTCATAAGTCGAGTGGGCCCGATAGAATCTCTCCTATCGTGCTGAAGACGTGTGCTCCAGAGTTAGCACCGGTTTTAACGCGCCTTTATCGGCTTTCCTACTCTCTTGGCGTAGTCCCGAACTCATGGAAGACAGCTCTAATGCACCCAATCCCTAAAAAAGGAGATCGCTCGGATCCGTCCAACTACAGACCCATAGCCATCACCTCCTTGTTCTCCAAGATAATGGAATCCATTGTTAACTGCCAGCTCCTCCGGTACTTAGAAGACCACCAGCTCCACAATGATCGACAATACGGCTTCCGCCAGGGTCGTTCAGCTGGTGATCTTCTCGTATACTTGACTCACCGGTGGGCACAGGCGATCGAGACCAAGGGGGAAGCGTTGGCCGTTAGTTTGGACGTGGCGAAGGCCTTCGATCGGGTCTGGCACAAAGCGCTCCTTGCGAAGCTTCCTACCTATGGGCTTCCCGAGAAACTGTGCAATTGGCTCACCAGTTTTCTTACAGACAGAAGCATCAAGGTCGTTGTTGACGGTGCATGCTCCGACTCGAAGTCTGTTAATTCTGGTGTCCCACAAGGCTGTGTGCTATCACCCACGCTGTTTCTTCTGTATATCACCGACATGCTGCAGCTTAGCAGCATCCATTGCTATGCAGACGATAGCACGAGCGATGCCCTTTACACCGGCCGCGCTAACATTTCTCGGGTAAACGTCATCGAAAGCCGATCCAAACTTGTGTCTGAAATCGAAACTTCTTTATCAAAAGTTTCAGATTGGGGTCGACTTAACCTAGTCCAATTTAACCCCACGAAGACACAGGTTTGCGCGTTCACCGCTAAAAAGATGCCATTGGTCGTATCACCTAAATTTGAGAGCACTTCCCTAACTGCATCAGCCAGTATCGGAATCCTTGGCGTCGATATATCAAGCGAAGTCCAGTTTCGCGGTCACTTAGAGAGTAAGGCCATATTAGCCTCGAAGAAGCTTGGTGTGCTAAACAGATCGAGAGAGTATTTTACTCCGGCCCACCGCCTGCAACTTTATAAGGCGCAGGTTCGGCCGCACATGGAATACTGTTCACATCTCTAAGCAGGTGCACCCCAGTACCAACTTCTCCCTCTTGACCGCATTCAACGGAGAGCGACTCGCATCATCGACTGCCAAGATATTTCTGATCGACTCGTTGCGTAGAGATGTAGCTTCACTCTGCATCCTCTATCGCTTGTATCATGGGGAGTGTTCAAAGGAATTGTTCGGACTTATACCGGCTGCTGGTTTCCGCCATCGTCCTACGCGACAAAATATCCATCCCCATCACCTGGACGATTGGCACTCCACCACTGTGCGCTTCTCGAGAAGCTTTTTGCCTCGCACAACCAGCTTATGGAACAAATTGTCGCCTGCCGTATTTCCGAACCGATACGACCTTCAAACCTTCAAGAAGAGAGCGTACCTCTACCTAAAAGGCCGGCAACGCACTTGTGACTCTTGAGTTGCGGGTGTCCATGGGCGGCGGTAGTCACTTACCATCAGGTGACCCGTCTGCTCGTTTGCCCCCTATCGCATAAAAAAAAAAAAAAAATGACTGATGACGCCGACGATTGATTATAAATGAGCACACTTATTACATTAGTTGTCTGATAGTTCAGTTAACATTAAGTGTAAATAATATGCGAATATTTACGGATAAAGCGATTTGATGATTCAATTTCGAATACATGACTTCATATCATGAGTGAATCATAAATTTATGCACGGGATACTTAATAGAAATATTAGAATACTATAATGACTAAATGATGAGATTGACTTTTTTGATAATCCATTCAGGATGATCAAAAAAGTCAATCTCAAATTTAGGTATGAAATTACATTATTGTCGTGGGTTCGATTCAAATCCAGAAAAATAATTGTGATGCTATAGTTGTATGGTGCATGTCTAAGTGTAATTTTTCTAAAATATGTATGTATTTAGTAATATAATAACTATGTTTGTCAGAGTTATTGTTAGTATTTCCATTATTATTACTGAATATCTAACACTGTTATTGAACAACTACATACATATATTAGGTTGGCAACTAATAAACCCGCCGTCTTTGTAAACAAATTTATTTATTTTTTTAAGTATACAAAATCAAATTATTTCTCAACTATCTGAGCACCGTTGTTTTCTATCACCTATCGCCAAAGCGCTGGCAGAGACATATTGCCTTCCTTGTAGAAGTTTTTAGGATTTTGATCAAAAAAGGTGGTAAAGTCACTTTTAAGCTGGCTTCATTTTTAAATTTTTTATCTGCTAAGTAGTTGGCTAGAGAACGAAATAGAAGATAATCTGAGAAATTAATGTCTGGAGAGTACGGTGGGAGAGGAAGGACAGCTCAGCCAAGAGAAAGTAATTTTTAACGAGTCGCTTTTGCTACATGTTGTCGAGCATTATCGTGCAAAAAGTATACTTTATTTTGATTTTTCTGTAATCTCGCTGCTATTTTATCCAGTTAGTCAAAATAAATATTGGCCGTGATTGTAGTGTTAGATGGCAACAGCTCCCAGACTTTTTTACTAGTGTCAGATTTTGGAAAAACTTATGTACATAACCCACTTTTTCATCCCCCGTAATTCCACCCCTCAGCCACTCATTGGTACGATGATAACTAAGTAGTTCCATGCACACGTTAGCTCTCTTCTGAAGTTAAAACGGCGTCAACTCATGTGGCAACCAAACTGAATATTTCCAGGTTTTTTCTGAAGCTGTACTAAAGCTGTGTTCTACTGCAGTATGAGAACGCTGAAACTGCTCTGCCAGATAACGTGAAGTGAACCTGGGATCTATTTCTATGAATCATTTTAACTTATCTTCATCTATTGTAGGAGGTCGTCCTGGATAAAGTTTATCAGATAGATTGTAATTTCCATCCTTAAATCTTCCGAACCAATGTTTGGTGGTATCGTAAGAGAGAAAGCCTTCGCCCATCGTTTCACATGTATTGCGCACTGCTACAGTCGCTTTTCGACATAAGCGAAATTCGTGAAGTAAAAGCAGCCGAAGTTCTCTACGAGAAATATCCATAATTTACTATAGTTTTACTATTCGAGATCCAGTTGTCTACTGATCTGACATACAACTTATACTCTTGCTTTATTTATATACTACAAGAAATTCGAGATAGTTTTATAAAGTTTTAGACAGTAATCGAAAAAAAATGGTGGGTTTAATAGTTTCCAACCTAATATATTTTAGTCTTACAGCTTAGAAGGAAATGCTGCTGTATATATTATTTTAATATTATTGACCTTACCGTTTTTAGTGTCGTTTACCCTTCTGACTAATCTAAATGCTTATTTATTCTACAATGAGTCCACGCCGGTAATGCACCGGGTAGGGTGCTAACAAACTAAATACTATTGGTAGTCTATATTCCTCCAAGAACGTTTCTTTTCTTCATTTGCTATCAAAATTGCCCTAATAAAATTTAAAATCAAAAAATTCTGTATCATGTTATTTTTTTGAGTTTGTTTTTTCGCGTGCATATATGAGAGGACATGTATTTCTTTTTGTCATTTTTATGTCTGAGATATTTTAATAATACATATTCATTTTGAATTACAGTCAGTAACTTGTCAAATGATTTTATGTTTATACATAAAACACACATACAATTACGAAAAAAGAAAATGAGACTATGTCGGCCTTACTTCTTTAATATATTGTAATTATGGAAATATGAAGAAAATACATTTGAAGGTGTCTAAATACGTTTACAGGATGTATCGTTTCTGTTCATGTTATTTTAATTTTATTATTCATTTAAAATTGGAATTCGTGTCTTTCAGTTTGTCGTGTTGTATTAGGAGGACGAGAATATATGACTAATAATGATAACAGATATAATATTATGTATAAGACCCGTTTGATTTTTACTCCATAGTATTTCAATGTTTTACAAGAGGCGGATCTTTGGCACTATATATTGGCTACATCAATATGAACTATCCATCTGTTCGTATATACGAAATATCACATTGGAACCTTATTTATATATATGTTCTTTATAAGTCCCCAACATATATAGCGATGTTAACACACCAACACCATGTGCCAAGGTGTGTTTTGTAGTGTTAATTGTTCATGCTAAATGAGTAGAAAATCAACTTGTTCGATTAATTTATTGTTACTAAATAATATTACGAAGTTATAACATTGAATATACAAAACTGATATAAATAACACACATACATATATATAAATATAATAATACATAAATTACTAATAATACCTATCAGCATTCAATAAGTACGACGTATACACTTACAACACATATAGGTCATTGTACAGCGTAGCTGGTACAAAAGTATAGATGATTACTGTTATCACCCGACTACGCAAGACGGAGTGTCTAAGTGGTTCCATTTACACGGCCTCGAGCCAAGACGGCTTGCTTGGTTTTCATTTGAGTGCCATAAGACAATAAATTTCCAGATAACGTTAGCATAAAAATTAATTAAATTATTCATACAGTCTGATTTATATCTTTCAATCACTTTTACTTGTTAATTTAAAGAAGTTTTAGTAAAACTTAACACCTTGTTTACATTTGCATTGACTTTAAAATTATTAAATAATACTTCAGGAATAATTATTACCCTTCTTTAGGAGTCTAACAAAAGTATCTGATTTTTGTGACATAAATTAAAGATTACCTATGAGTAATGCAGTGGATTAATTACTGTATCAAGCCTGGTTTCAGTTCAAACTAGTTTAATAGTAAAAATCTAGTTTCGGACGAAATTTCGCTCGCGCCGTACGGATAATTCCGAATGAGTTCGTGACTCGTGTGTGACGTAGTTTTGTTGAGTTTGTTTTTTCGCGTGCATATATGAGAAGTTATGTATTTCTTTTTGTCATTTTTATTTCTGAGATATTTTAATAATATTTATTTTGAATTACAGTCAGTAACTTGTCAAACGTTTTTATGTTTATACATAAAACACACATACAATTATTAATTAATATTTAGCGGCCGTTTTCTCCACGCTCAGACAACCCCTGCATTGGGGGCTATCGGTCGCGTTAATGACGAATAGATGTCGGTTCAGAGCCAGATGGCCTGTAATGCTTCCGACCACTATTCGGATGTCCGTTCTGTGAAGACTGATGAGTCTACGCGATAAAAGTGGTGATATTTATGTTAATACCAGTTTGGATTGCCTGCAACCAGGTGTGTTAATCCTTAGGCTATTGTGTGCTTTTCGAGTCCTTTGCCTTACCCAGGAACGATATAGGTTGAAGGTTAGTGGCAGAAGTGTGGGCTGCGTATGTTAGCGCAACACATTCGCAATGAAAAATGGAACTGTGCTTGCCTAGCGCCAGCTAAATTTTTATGTTTAAGTCTAGTAAGTACACCCCGGCTCCAGGACCTGACCCCATCTTGGAGCCGTCCGTGCATATCCGGACTTCATTTATGCCGGAATTATCACTATCGTTCTTCTGTAGTTCTATACAGTACCTTCTTTCGAAGATGTGTTGTTTTGGAATCCTGTCACATGGGGCAGCTTTCAGAGGTTGGTAGTCTACTAGTTGATTCCAGATATTGGAGTGTGAACCCTCTCTTACAGACTCAGTTGTTTTAGTCTGATTGTTGCCATAGCTGTCTCCTGTTGTATGTACAGGTCTAGTGGTGCTAGATCGAGAGCCACCTCAAGGGCGGCAGTAGGGGTTGTTCGCATGCATCCAGTGACGGCCGTACAAACGAGTCTCTGGAATTGCTGCAACCTGTTTCTAACCGTGCTAAGCTCAGTTCTCTGCCACCAAGCAATAGCACCGTACGTGATTATTGGCCTTATTACCGCTTTATAAAGCATTAAAGTGATTTTCGGTGAGAGACCCCAGGCTTTGCCGAGGAGCCGCTTGCATTGGTAGAAGATAATGCAGGCTTTATTAAGTTTTGCATCTAGGTCTCTATTCCATAGAGTTTGCTGTCAAGTATGACTCCTAGATACTTGACCTCTGTGGTAAGAACCAGACTAGTGCCGAATAGTTTAGGCAGACTTAGATCACCAAAACAACGTTTGTTTCAATAGTATATTCCAAACAAATTTACTTAATAAGGAATATATGTTTATGGTTATAACGAAAAGACAACTACTACACATGACTCCATTTCTTGAATATGTGATAATGCAGTTTTAAATAATGCTAGTTCTGCCCGCGACTTCGTTTGCGTTTATATCACAAAACAATAATATGTGTGTCTTTTATATCGTAGCACAACCTGAATAGGGAAAACTTAACTTTGGGAGAACAGTTGCGACATTTTTATTCTAACATAAAAAGCACGCTGTTTTGGAGTTCGTAATACACAACAATTATATATATTGTTGTTTTACTTGTACATTTAAAATTATCAAATTAATTATAATATTGTAATTAATATTAATTAATTAAAGCAACCGTATATAATACATAGTAAAAAATAGCTTTAATTTGATATATAAATAATAAATGTACGTTATGAACGTATAAATGTATCAAAATCATAGCTGCTTACACCTGGCTGTGAAGAGGTGCGCCCAAGTGCGCAACGGCAACCGTGATTTTTCAGTCTTTATGTATATTGCCGTTAAGTGAACGATATTTAATTTAGAACAATTGAATTAATTTTTATCCGAAAAATCAATTAATAATGATTTAATAAAAAATACTAGCGGCATAGGCATTGATAGGTAACCTGGTATATATGTATATTCTCCTAATCATAAATATGCGTAAAAAAATGGCTTTTAGCAAACACTCGTCGAGTGCACTAATTCTGCAGCCGGATCTTAGACTATAAGCTACGCATTTCAAAATACCTGACTTTAAGAAAACTATCGTTAGTGAAAGTGTCATTATGATGCTTTAGAACATTAAATTTATTGTAAAAATAGCACTTAGTCTTTTATGCAATTCTATTTTTACAATCAAACAAACAGATTTGCATTTTTATCTACACTATTGCCTAAACATAACAATAATTTTGCCTATCAAACATTAATGAAATGATCGAAGTAATAATGACTGAATGAATATGATCGTAGTTTAGAAATATAAAATAAAGTTATCGGCAATCTTATGAATGAAATAATTTTTCTATTTACTTAAAAAAAACTCCATATGAATACCATTGAAGTATTACACGAATCACGAAAAAATCTGTAATCATCATCTCCCTGAATAATGTCGAATTTTTCAACTTTTAATCCACGTGTTGACATTTGGCACAGTAGAAAGAACTAATATTTTGGTTGGTCATATTGAAATTAGGAACGGTGCCTAATTAACGAATATGAAATCTGACTGCAGAAATTATATACTCAGATAATTATTTTTCCTGTGGCAATCAAACTCACGACCTCTAGCTTAGCAGTCAGGATCACTAACCACTAGACCAACCACTAGCCCATATATGACACTGAACAATATTTTGATTTTAACTAATATGCCAGTATTTTAAAAAAAAAACATAGTTTCGACATAGTTTCAACACAATGTAATAATTATATATATAAAATACTGTACATTGTTTGCATATTGGTAGATAAAAGTATATTCAGGGAACTATGAGCAGGGAGAAAAAACCAAACGTTTGCAATTCTTCTTCCAAATAGATCTGAATTATGATAAGACATCCGAGTTCAGCAGGTTCAAAGAGCTTTTGAGAAAATTTAAATTAGTTTGCCCGTGATAAACATAGTTGCAGTTAATTATGTCTCATATTGAATTACCCTTATTCAAAGGCTAATATTTGAAACATTGTCTTTTAGCAAATGTTTATCATAAGTAAACTTATTTAAATTTTCTCAAAAGCTAATTCTTCTAGCGTAAAACACCCTTGCATTCCTTCCGTTCACTTAACAATTTTACAATAGCCTTGTTCAACTTTCAGTTATGATTCAATTGAAATTAAATCAATTCTGATTGATTTTTAAATCTAAAGAAACCATTAAAATTATGTTTAGTAAAGTTATAAAGCTGATAATAGGAAGCCAATTTATTTATACCTTTCTAACATAATAGATTTAATGATTGTTGTATGCAAGCAAGACAACAAAGGAAAATGTTTATGTAAATAATTCTAACTTAAACGCAGCGGTCTTGAGTTCTCAGCACTCAGACTTGTTAAGCCCGTTGGTGTATAATCTTTGTGGAATTAGTTTAATAGTAATTTTATACTTTCCCTGTTCTACTCCGAAGTTGGTACTGATGTTGTTGACGTTAACTTTATTTTTTTCCGTTTACCTTTCATGGCATTAAATTTTCTCCCAAATGCACTATAAATATTACTACGTCTATCTATTAGAGTAGTTTAAATAAATAACAACTTAAGGAAGTAAGTAAGTACTCTTGGTACACCAAATATATGTACATATAAAATATGTACATCTGATGCTTTCACATAAAATGTACAATGGGCGGCCTTATCACAACAAGCAATATCTTACAGGCTACCTTTGGATGAACAGGATTTTAATGATCTCGTATGGATATATGTACACTAGGATACAAAGTATCTATTGGAGTAGTTTAGAAAAATAAAAATAAAATATTTTAAAACTCAGCTTATAGGACCATCAAACCTCTGACATTACAGAGCCTTTTTAAGAAGGTGGGGATAAATAACGATTAAAAGTTATTTTACCTAAATCATCGAGAAATCTAAAATGTATACAGTAGGCATCTGCCTATATATCTATATAGGTTAGTATTTAGGCAGGTGTATAGGTAATTAACGCCCACATTTTACCGATTATAATTCAGCCCGATTTATGTAATAGATTATTATTTTTAACAAAGGTTATTTTAAAGCCATGATAAGTAATAGAGGTACCATTGTAGATTAACGAAATAAAAATATGCTCAAGTGTAATTCACAGTCACGTAGGAGTCGCCTTAAAAGCGCCATTACCACTCATCTCATTGATGCCACCATTATGCTGTGCAGCTTTTATTAAAACTTTATATTATTTTATGTTATAAAATAACTTTTAGGGTGTCGATAAGTTAAAAAACTTATCTATCCACTGCGACAGAAGTTTGTGTAGGTAGTGTTATTGATAGTTGTTTTATAATAGAGCCTTAAGTACTTAAACAAGGCAGGGTTTTACAGACAGCAAAGTCCTAAGTATTGTTAAAATATTCTCAAAATATATCACGTATATTTTTAATTACTATTCTCAATAAAACCTAAACTTAATAAATACAAGAACAATAATCGAGCTTGTTCATATAGACCAATCTCAACCAAACTTTAATAAGAGAATTTAAAAAAATAATGAAACCTACGAATCCATTCGACTTCTCGTCTCTCACTATATATTTAATTGGAGCAGAAGGACGAACGTGTTCTAGCTGACCCTGTCTTATCTTAAAACAAATGATACAAGGAGTTGTAAAATGTTCTCCAAAAATAGTCCTTAAAATGACTTTTGAGTGGGATAAGGATAACAACACCTTGAATGAAGGGAATGGTAGCGATGCTTGAAAGTCGATATAGAATTTTAGGAAACAAGTGCTAAGGCCTAAGGTGGATATACTTCTAAACAGTGTGTATAAGCATTTTTATTGTCATAGTCAGATATATTTATAAATATGTAAGCATCAGGCATTACCTTACAGTATTGTCCCAAAAAGTTTAAATTTAACATAAAATATATACTTTAAAGCTTGATATGTAGGTGACATACGTTTATCCTGATGAGAATACCGTCAGTGGTTTGAATCTCACAAGTACATAATAAATGTATTGGCTTTTCTCCTCCTCCCCTTTCTGGGGAAACTGAGATATGGAGTGTTTTTATCGTGGAAGAGCCTAGCTTAGGTCCGAATAGGCCAGTTCTACCGGTGCGATATAACAGCTTCATAGTTATGAAGCAACGGTTGCGTCCCATATCGAATATGAAATTATTGAGGTTTCTGGAGGCCTAACTTCCCCTTTCCTGTTTCCTATCCCCTGTTCCTCTCTCAAAGGCGGGCAGTGCACTTACGACTCTTGAGTTGCAGGTGTTCATGTACGGCGGTTGTCATTAACCGTTAGGTGACCCGTCTGTTCGACTGGTTTCCTATATTATTAAAAAAAAAACCGTACCATGTACCGTGGGATAATCTCCAATAATCCATTACTAGAACAAGGTTCCGTTTGATAAGCCATATCATAATATCCGAAGGGAAGTCGGGAAGTCCGAGCTCTCTAATATATATATATATATATATATATATATATATATTATAGTCATTTATTATAGTACTAATAAGGAGTCGCTTATATATATATATATAATAATATTAATTTTAACTGATACAGTTAAAAGATTCTCTTAATCAATGAAATAATTATTTTATTTTAATATATTTGCCTCGAACCTAAATCAGTATGGTATATAAATATAATATTTATCATATGTTACTCCAAATATGTACTTATTATTTCAATCGATTTATGTAACAAAGCTTTCTACTTTCAAAATAATGACTCGAACAATTTGATGCTTGAGTCAACTAATCTTTTATTATTTTTATACTATATTATTTCCAATCTTATACAGTGGTTCATCTATCCGAGATTATTTTTACATTGAGTATTCATATTCTACTAAGACGGCTAAAATTCTTTATGGAAATTGGCGATGACACGTATAATCAATTCCAAACGAACATTTGATCCAATTCATATTCAATATTGTATTTTAAACAAGATTATCGTACGTCAAATGCATAAAGGCGCGAGTTTCGAAACTCATAGAAGCGGCTTTTGATTCTATTCAAAAGCTATCTGAAATTGACAGACTGCAAAGGAAGTCTTTGTAATATTGTATGGTACTATATAACTTTTTCGTTTCTTTATTTACTATTGAACCAGGAAATAGTCAAAATAGTCTATCGAATTACTGGAAAAGATTTATAATTATTGGATATTAAGTTAAAGTTTGTAAAAGTTTAGCTTTATAACACAAGAATATGCAGTGTTTAAGATATTGTTGTTGGAATACTGAGAAGATGACCTTTATAGTTCAATATACAAACAATTTAAATACTGCTTTATTCTAATTAAAAGCAAAAACTATTGTTTTCAATAAAAAGGTCTATAATAATGTCAACTGGGCTCTTTTGTCGTAGTATATACTATGTTAATTTACTTCTCGGGTCATGAGAGAAATAAACTTAATCATTGAACTTCCAAATGCTGAGTTGGCAGCTGATCTATAATTACGTGTTTTCAATAATAATTAGTAAATAGCGATAAAAAAAAATCGGTTATAATTTTCTGCACAGTTCAATTCTAGATTTTATCTCATTACTAACAATAAATTTAAAGAGTTCGCCGACATATATTCCAGTAAAAGACTTCACTGAAAATAGGTCAACTAAAAATAGTTCAATTTATATTTGAAACGTAGCATAACACAGAACGGTATTTAAAAATCGGGTGCATTTTGAATAATTATCAATTCTCAACTACTCGATTCAAGATGATTGTTTATCAAACTTTGGGCGAATTTTCCAAAAGTACAATTAAGAAGAGGAGAGGAGTAGCCACAATTGAGGAGAGTGGCGATACATTTTTAACACATGTAAGATAGCCTCTAGGTACATGGGCGTCAGTATGATACTTTTTATGACCAGGTTTTTTTTACTTCGACGTTTATAAGATACTGGATTATTCTATCGCAACTTCTTATGTGCATTTGTTAATTAATCTGTCCATAATGCTCTACACAAACATACGTTATTGCTGGCCTATATTATTTTAAGACTTTACTCTAAACGGCCCCACTCCTTTTAGCAATCAAACAAAGTATTGTGTGAAATATAGAGAACCTTTGTCTTCTTTCGAAAAGGTCTGTATTCAATCGATTCGAGTTATGTGGGTATATATGTCTTAGTATGTGCGCGATTTTCTCAAAAGCTGCTGATCCGATTGAGTTGATGTTTTCAATATTAAAATAAAAAAAGGTTTTATTTTCGATAATTTATAGTATCTTTTTAAAAACAGTTGGGTAACTCCTTTGTGACATTGTCCGTCTTTTCACCTATAATAAAAAGGAACTCTACGATAATGATCAAGATCTTCAGAAATAGGCAATGGAACTCTACAATATTTATGAAAACGATCAGCAAAGCTACCCAAAGCTATTCATTAATTAATACTCGGATAACACATAAAATCGATTTATATTCTTTTAAAACAACCGTATACTTTACCCTAACATGTAAGCTTCTCAGATGAGCTGTTTAAGCGTTCCAATATACGTAGGAGATAACCAAACAAAACCATGGTAATCAGGCATTACGTCAAGGCATGCGAGCCCTCTGCAAGTGAGACGTTATGGCCTGTTTAATTTTGATTCTTATATTTTTAGTTATGTAGCCTATAGTTCTATACTAAGCTGCAGGATGATACAAGATACATAGATGCAATGTCAGTAGGCAGACAACTTTTTACAAATTAAATCAAAATAATTTCTTTCAATGACACCAAGTATAGGTATTTTTGAACTGTCAAGAGAATTAGTTACTAGTTGCCTGTTCCAATACGTAGAACCTATGGAGAACAAACCAAAAAAAAGTTCAAGGACACTTATTTTCAAATATTTTACGCAATTTCCTTGTTACATAGTTTATAAGCGCAATTAATGGGAGGTTCTTGTAATACCTCCTTGTGAAATTAATAATTCGAATTGCTGTTATACGCTTAGTAAAGCCGTATAAAGATTACCAGCCAAGTTTAAGCGCAGTAGTACACTAGCATAATGCACGCTTCGGTCATCGGCCACATCAACGACCCGATCATGGGGACGTATGGTCAGCGTGATATATTTAAATTTTTATAACATCTTACTTAACCTCTCCCATTTTCCTGATCCAACACGTAAAATAATGCTATATTATGAGTTACTACTAAGAGTATTTAAACATTTTTTACGTATATGGAATCCAAATGAAATGGCGAAATGATGCCACGTGCCAAATTGCATTGCGTACCATTTACGAGCATATGAAAGTCGTTTGTGGATTCAATCCTGTAATCGTTATATATTTAATACATCTCAGAAAAGGACAACGTATATATAGTAGTATTGCATGTTAAAACTTGTATTGAGCTAGAGTACAATTCTATTTCTTTCAGTCTTATGTATTTTTTTCTAGTTCTTTAAGAAAAAAAAAAGGAAAATTAACATCAATGGTTAATAATGGTGAGAATATTCTTTTATTTGTTAATCGTATTATTCGTAGATAAATTTGACAACTTTCTTCTTTTGAAGTTAAATAAAAACTAAAACTAAAATATTAAAGTGTAAGAATTGAGTGTTATATTTATAAACGTAGTACCCGATGTCAAACTAGACATGTACGTGTGTATTGGTTCACTAAAACATTAAGTAAATTTATGGTATTGCTCGATATTTAATATAATTTTGATAAACTTTTACAACTACAGCTACACAATATTTATATCAAGCGTCATAAATAACGAGTTAGGCTTAAATATCAAATATTAAAATACATATAATTTACTTCGTCCTAACATTGTTCATCTCAATAACGATCTAAAATTATGCCTTAACAAAGAAGTCGAAAGGTAATTTTCGAAGATTAAGGGGCTCATAAAAAGTGCCTCACTCCTACACGTCCAATATATATGTTGAAAAATATATTAATACAGCTTTATGCAAGGTTCTCATAATGCTATACGGGTATGATTAGAGATTCAGGTATTCCGACTGGGTGATTTCACAGAATAAAATAACAATTTAGGAAATAAAAAATTAATTAAAAGAAATTATATAACAACATATATATCAACAAATTCAATAATTTATTTTTATTTTCTTGGCCATACGACATGATATACTATGTAAAATATTGTATAATATGAATATATACATATGTACATATTTTTCAAAGTAAGTAATTAATACTTCTAAGGGTCATTAAGCCCTGCAAACTACATTCGCATATATGACATTAAAAAAAATTGTTATAAAGTCGTAGTTTACCTGATTTTATTTTGGGCAAATTATCACAAAATCAGTGATTTAGATTTATTCGGGGGGTAACGATGTCGAACGTGTTACGTCGTTCTGTTTTTGAGAATATTTTCTCTTTGTATGAATCTAGCCACACTGAAAAAGAAAACGGCATAAATATAATGTCCTCGTTATACGGAGCCAGTTGTAGGTCAACTGGGAAGAGAGATAAAGCAGGTGGGTGATCCCATTAACCTACATTCCGTAGTCGCCTTTTGCCGCAACTGTAAGACATTCAACAGCTGAACTGAAACGCTGCATGTAGTGATTGAATAAAAGATGAGAACACGTTACTTTTCTAACCTAAAAAAAACCTTAAAAAGTTTTTTATTTAACTAACACTCACGCCTGTGTTCCCGAAGGAGGTGATTAAACACCCATATTTTGCCATTCATAATTTAGTCCCACTAACATAATAAGGGCGAGCCTATTGCAGTCAACCGGGTTCTTTATGAATTATATATGAGAATCTAGAAAAACGGCACAGATGGAATATCCAATGAACTTAAACTAGCTTAAATGGTAGTACTCACTCCAATGACTCACTTGTTTAGCAAAATTCTCGAAGGAGAATGGATAAACAACAGTTGGACAGAATCAGAAATAATAATTCTATATAAAATAGGGGACCCAACTGGTGTGGAAAATTATCTTGCTATTAGTGTATTACCATGCATGTAAAAAACCTTTGCTACCTGTTTGTTAGATAGAATTAACCACTACATAGAAGGCCATCAACCGACAACAGAACAGACTGACTTTAGAAAATATTTCAGTACTACAGACCACATACTTGAACAAGTCATCAAAAGGTAATACGAATTTAAAAGACCTTTATACCTAACTTTTGTTCATTAACGCCTTAGGAAACTTAAATGAAAGCAATAAATATAAAAGAATAATCGAATACATCTATAAACATAGCACAAGCAAAATCAAACAGGAAAGTTCTGGCCAAAGAATGAACATCAATAAAAGTGTTATACAAGGAGATCCATTATAATCTCCACACTTCATAGTAGTGCTTCAAAACATTATGAAAGAAATTTCATGGAACAATGAAGGCCTTAAGATAGGTAAACGACTTCACCATCTTTGGTTCGCGGGTGACATGGTACTTTTTTCGGAAAGTCCCTACTACAAACGATGATTGTATAGCTAAATTAGGTTAGGAAAAATATCAGCCTAAAGATAATCATCACAAAAACTAAAATAATGACTAGCCGCACTAAACAACTAATTTACATACGGTTTAAAAGTAGAATATGTAGATGAACATATTTTCTTAGGTAAACAAATATCTTCCCGGCAATATATTATATGATATTTTCATGCAGATACATTTTAGTTACAAATGTTACTTTCTTAAGTTATTATTTAATGTTTTCTGAATGCAATTATATTTAATTATAATTTTAATATATAATTTTTGACTGGCCTGTTGGTCTAGTGGTTAGTGACCCTGACTGCTAAGCCAGAGGTCGTGGGTTCGATTCCCACCCAGGACAAATATTTGTGTGATGAGCATGATCATTTGTTCTGCGTCTGGGTGTTATTTATCTATAATATATATGTATTTAGAAGTATGTATGTTTTTCAGTTGTCTGGTTACCATAGTAAAAGCTCTGCTTAGTTTGGGATCAGACGGCCCTGTGTGAGATGTGTCAAGTTATTATTAGATTATTAGATTAGATTATTAACTATATAAAAAAACCATTGACTAGGTTAGATGATAATTTATTATTATTAATTATATTTATATTTGGGAAGATACCCAAGTATAAATAGAATTAAAACTATTCGGAATTAATCAAAAAGAGTAAGGTGAAAATAAAATTCCTAAAATTGTTGTAATTCAATTTAAAGAAATATTTATTAAATTAGTAGAAGGGTCAAAAGTGTAAAATAAATTACTTATAATTTTCAATTTTTTATTTTTATTTTATAATATATTTTATTATTATTATTTTCTTTATTCACATCAATAAGCATACAAATTACATTATTAAGTATAAAATAAATAGAAAATATATTTAAAAATATAAAAAATAGTGTCCCACCAATATCGGGTACAGGGACAGGACCTCCTCACAATACGTGCCGTAGTCCAAGAAGGACTACCTTCTGCATTAGGCCCTTAACCCAGCTGTGTAACGTGAGCCTCTGCAGATGTTGGTCAAGGCTCTTGGCAATCAACCCATGAGCTGATATGACTATCGGCACAATGATTGCAGATCTCACATCCCACATGTCGACCACCTCATGGGCTAGATCATAATATTTTATTGGATTATCTTTTTCAGCCTTTATGAGATTGTCGTCATGTGGAATGGTATGTCCAGAATCATTGCTCGGCGCTCTGGTCGATCTATCGTGTCATCATAGTAGCAGTCTGTGGTGTGTATTTGTAATAGTGTGTTTTTTTGTCCTGTATGAGTGTATTTTTGAGTGATATTTTTTGGCGAATAAAGTTTGCTACTCGGTTATGTCTGTGAGTGTAGTCTGTTTGTGTGAGTTTCCGACTGACTGTGGCATCTGCGACATTTGTCATTTGTTGTTGTTGGGTCTTTTATAATAATTTCTTGTAGTTTTTGGTGTTAATAATCTGGTCTTGTATAGCTATTATAAATCCTTCAGTTTCTAGAAACAAATTACCTATTTTCAGCCACTTATTTGAAGCTATTTTATTCACTGATTGTTCTAAGTCATGAGGATGCCACCCGTGTAGTACTTTCTTTTTCCAGTTATCAATTTTTTGTTTCTGCGGGTCATCGTTATGAGAGGGTTGTGTGCCTGTTTCCCTATTTAAGATAAGTGGGGTGTAGTTTAGATCGTATGAAATTATAGCTTTATGGACGTTACTATTTCTAGATTTAGAGTGGAAAAATACTTGTAATCTATTTATTGGTTTTTGCCAGAGATTCTGAATATCTTTAAGATCTCTCCCTCCATATTGTCGTTTGATATTGAGTCTTTCTATTGCTGATTTGGGGTGTAAGTTGTTATGTTTTGTCAGTGTACTGTGAGTGATTCGGTCTAACTGCTCAATATTTGTTTTTGTCCATTTAATAACTCCGAATGAATGGCGAAGGTGTTTATGGCTTTTATAAGATGTCGACTAGATAGTTGGGCTTTGTATATGGAGTTAAGTCTCTTCTTGTATTCTGCGGCAAGTGTATTTTTAATTTTTACGTGATTAGACCTCTCAGTTGTGTGTATCCTAAATATTTATAAACATCAGTCGGTTCCAATGCTGTGATTGTTTCTGTGCTATTTATTGTATAGTCACCAGATTGTATTTTGCTCCGCACTATGTGAAGTGATTTGCATTTATTAATTCCATGCATATATCACGACTAAATTCTGCTATAGTATTGACTGACTTATTCATGTCTGTTTTAGTTTGTGCTTAAAGTTTAATATCATCCATGTAAATAAGACGTGATATTTTTTGTATTTCCTGTTGTATGGTTGAGAAAAAAACCAGCAGCAGCAGCAGATCTCTGCAGGCGAGAGGACAGGGGATTTAAGGCAAGGCAGAACCACAGGGGAGTCAATGACTTACCCGGATAGATGACATTCTTGATGGATATCTGGCGCGTTGTAACTGTTTTATCATTGTAATTTATTTGAAGTGTAGTGTTCCAATATGACATGATATCACGCAGAAAATTTGTTATTATGGGGTTAATTCTATAAATTTCTAATATATGTAGTAACCAGGAATGCGAAACAATATCAAAAGCTTTTTGGTAGACTATATATGTGCAATGAAAGTTTTTGTTCTTGGAGGTGACATGTTTAGGAATAGATGAATCAATAATTAACTATTCTTCTGCCATTATATTGTGGTGTACGATATGTAAATTGATTTTAGCAGTAAGTGCTGGTGTTAAAAAAATTTATATTATAGGTAAGCATGTTATATGCTATATTGGGAAGGCTTTCGTAAATACGTTGACTTTGGTAGCATGTAAGTGATTCCTGTTGCAATAAATTGGGATATATTTTGTTTGCCTAATACTATGACTGTTAATTTTTTCTCTAAAAGTTTGTATAACGAAGTTAATTTTTTGTACCAGAAATAGTAATCTACCTGTTATTTATGCGATATCACCCTCTGTTATCTCTTCAAACTCCATTTCATTTATTGAACCCTATTTTGTTTCTTCTTCTGTTATCCAGGATGCTGTGGCATTCTGTAGTGATTGTTCTTCCCAAATGTTAGACCAAAAGGTTTCTAAGTATTCTTGGAAAGGTATGTTTATGTTATTCTCTGCGTTTGTTTCAATATGCGGTTTATTTAGGTTCCTATTAAGTACTTTTTCGTTGGTAGAAAATATAGTATTATAATTTTTAAGTTGCTGTGCTTTTTATGTCGTCTGAGTCTATTAACTTTAGGTGCTAGTTTTTGTTTTAAGGTGTCTAGAAATTTTTTGGGCTTTCTATTGTTATTTTCATGTTGAGTGTGGATTAATCTTATTTTAAATATAGCTTCAACTCTTTTGACTACTTTTTTTTTTGACCTATTATTTTTGGTGAATTGCGTAAGTGTACCACAGTCTGCTCTTAACTTTTCAATGTCGATCTCCCGTCTCTGTTGCCATGGAGGTTTGCTACCGTGTCTTGGTCTTGTTTTTCCTGTGAAATCTGTGATTTTAAAGTTAAGTTCTTCAGATATAACTAATGCAATGCAATGCAATAAATAAGGTTATGTATTATGTGCTTTTAGAATGTTATCAATAAATAAATTAACTAAACGGCTTATATTAGGACTATATCTCAGGTAGTACCTCTTTAGGTAGTTTTGGTCTAAGTTAAGGTCCATCCCAGAGTGCTAAGATGCTTGTAAATTTATCATAAATGTCTTTGGTATCCGCATTATTTATTAGGTTTTGATCTGTGTCTGTTAACGTCTAGATATCATTTTCAAGGACATTGATGTAATAATTTCTGTTTGTGTGGAAGTGTGTGAGGTTTGTGTAAATACTTGAGAGTCAAATGTATATTCGTTGTTTTGTGTGTAAGGTTGGCTGTTTTGTTGTTGTTCTTTAGTTATTTCACTTATATTTTGCAGTAACGGAGTAGCGTTCAGCCTCAGCACCTTCAAAGGCGGGTACTTGCAACTCTTGAGTTGCAAGTGTCCATGGATGGCGGTTGTCACTCACCATCAGGTGACCCGTCTGTTCGTCTGTCCCCCTATAGTTAAAAAAAAAACAAAACAAAACTAAATTTAAATGAAATTTCTGTAGTTCCTTTTTTTGCATGACCTCATAAGAATAAGTATTATATGTATATTTTAATCCTTAAGCTGATTGCAATTAAAGCCTATTTATTTTTGTTTTATTATATTGTTATTTTTAATAAGTATGTTAAAGTAAATACTATTTTGTGGATGTTTGAAAGAAATGGTTTAGAGCAGTAAGAGGTAGTTGTTTATGCTAGAATATTACTTATTGTTGATTATTAATCACATTTATTATAATACCTGGAAAATATGAACTATGTATAATAATTTGACACATGATCTGATACTAGGCTAAGTAGAGCCTATACTATGTCAGCCATACTGCTGATATATATACTTATATACTTCTAAATAGATACATGTAGTAGATGATAATAAAATACACCAAGATACTAAACAAATGATCATGCTCATAACACAAATGTTCGTCTTTGGTGGGAATCGAACCCACGACTTCTGGTTTAGCAGTCAGAATCACCAAGTCAGTCAATTAACTATAAAAAATCAGCCATAAAAAAAATTGGCAGGAGATTTAAGAGAAGGTTTCACATCAACTCAAGCAGTTGAAACGCTTAGTTTGATTTTGTTATTATTTTTGCCGTTAAAGAGTCCTTTCATTGACTAGAAAATACCCTCAGATACATAAAACTATTAAGTTGAACTTAGCTGGAGGGGTTAACAAGAAAACCAGTAACGTGTAACCCACATTCCTAGTATACTTTAAAAAAATACATATACAAATTTAGTATTTCATATTGAATTAAAATGTTCACCTTCAGACACCATGATACGACCTGACCTTGTTAACGCAAGATCATAACCTTTGGAACGATATACATATATTTATTCAAATGCAGTATAAACAATCTATACTATAGAGAGCGTTAAGAAACTCTTTAACCCGGCGTTATTACAAATATCAATAGCGGCTGTCTTTGTATTGACCTAGGCCATTTTGGGATGTCCCATTTACGAGCAGATATTATTCGAATATTCAGCAATATTCAACCAACAACTTGTTTATTCATGTATAGTTTTGAAATATAATGCTTTCAATGTGCGAGACTATAAATGTTAATGTTCAGCAATATAAATATAAAATTATAACAATTGTGACTAGGAATACTGGTAGTTTTTAGAAAACATTTTTGGTATTTTGAGTGAAAAAATAATTTTGATTTTTTTATAAGTATTGTGAATGAGCCCATATTGTGGTTTCAATAGTTATGCTATCTTAGTTCTTCAAATTATTAAAATTAAAGACTACCCATATGTTAGACACAAATTATGAAATGATTTAGAGATCTTTGTCAGTTAAAGTCACATAAAAGTGATCCTACTAATTACTACTATTGTAATCGAAGCATTAAAAACTACCACGTGTCTAACGAGACCCTGATTTGGAATTAAAATATAACTTATGAACTTGACGAACTTCCTATCATCTTCCACTTCGTTTTGTTTAAAATAAGAACTGTAAAAACGATAAAACATATTTCTTTGGAATAGAATTAAGACTACAGAACAAAAGTAATTACGAAGCTTTAATCCAGTCTTTTTAATTTGATAAAATGAAGTTCTGTATTTAATATAAACAAAAAATATTTTAAAAGCATTAACTAAACAGAGAGCTAACTATAAATTTTATCATTTACTCTCTTTCCTTAAAAAAAAAGTATTAAAATTGTGATTATTGCCCCTAAAATACCTCCAATTACCTTTTTCCTATTTCTTATTTTTTTTGTGCGATAGGGGGCAAACGAGCAGGCGGGTCACCTGATGGTAAGTGACTACCACCGCCCATGGAACCACGCACAAACTAAACTCTGTTTGAGAATAATAATATTTTGAACTCAAAATATTATAAATGATATAGTAACTCTGTCCGTCGGTTAAGCCGTAAAAAAAAGGAGCTCATTACATACATATGTATGTACATAGATTCAACTTCAAACACTGAGGAAGAATTTTTTTACTTATTATTTTTTAGTTACCAAGCGGATAAATCCGCGGCAGTAAGCTAGTTTTATATTTTTGTGAAACACTCAATTATAATATAACAGATGAAATATAATATTTGAAATCTGAGGAATACAAAATGAATATTACACATGTGAACACAAGGGCTGTACATTATACAGCCAGCGAATACCTAGTCTTGCCATAAATATTGTTTCAAGGAAAGATTCTTTTCTTGCATAAAACTTGTAGTACTGTAATGTGTGCGAGTTTATACATTATTATATAAATGTATGAAGTTCATTCAATATTATCTCCTTTGCAGTCCTTGAAACGTTGACACTAGTTATCAATAGAATTACGCACGTATTTCCTTCACTGCTTTATTCGCCTTTATCGCACGAATAATACATGGACCCTAGATTCTTTTCTATTACACAGAGAGAAGGTTTCGTTGTACCTATCAACAGCCTGGTACACAAACCAAACGCATGGAGGGTTTCGAGTTATCTTTGTTATCTTTGTAACACCCCCCCCCCCCCTCCCCGGGTTTTACAGTATTTATGGTCAGACCAATCAACAAAAAATCAACTTGACGACAGAGAACAACTGAGGAAGCGACTTATTGCTGCGATCGCCAGACATTTCCCTTGATCCTTTATTGCAGTTCTCTCGGTGTTCTGAGAAATCTAATCAACTGAACACTTTTGCCACTCATTAAAAAAAATTGAGATCAAAACTTGAAAAGAAACTAGTTTATTGCATCTGGCAAACTGGGACCTAAAGCATAATTACCATAGTATAATCGGATATTTTTCCATCGTAAAGATCTTGGTAAGACACTATAAGACAACTATATAAGACAACTAGTCAAGGAAATAAATGAATGGAGAAATAAGCCTACAACTATTAATTTAAAATATTGCTTTTTTTTTTGTTTTAATCGGTGTATTAAGTATCATATCATGTTCATTTAAAAACTAAATACAAGAAAAATAATTTATTATCACTCTCATCAAAAAACATTATTAAAATAATCCAGATGAAAATATTTTTGTTTGATTGCTAATTTGTTTGTTTATATATATATATATATATATATATATATATGGTGTGGTATGGCTTATATATATATATAAAACCACATCTACCATAAAATGAATAAACTGAAAAAATATTAACATTATACATTAATTTCAAGAATTTTAATGAAAACGTTGGACCGCATGAACGAAATATGTGGGGTCCGGAAAATTAAAAAATAAAAATATAAAAGTTTAGAATATTGTAAAATTACATTAGTAACTCGAAAAAGCTTAAGAAAATGTTGAATTCGTTCCTTATATTGATTACACAGCTGTACCTACTGAAATAGCCCCTTCATATGTTATTTTAGCAAGCAACGCTCATAATACAGTATACATTTTCCCAAAGGACTATAGCGGCTTTGGGCTAGACTGACACTGATTACAATATGTATGTATCTCTACAAGCTTAAATATCAGTATCTCCTTCGGAAAGATCGACTTAGAAAAAATCATGGTTTTATTGCATTTACAGTACCTATCTTTGTCTGCGATTACAATCTAATTATTGTATTTTTTGGTGTATTTATTGTGAAAGTTATAATACGCATATAATAATGCTACGATATAAATACGATAAAAATAATCAAGGTATTATTATTGCTGAAATAACTTTTAATTTTGTAACTGTTTGTGTGTGTTTTATTTATTTTAATTTAATGACTTCTTATCTAGCAGACTGCTCGGTGACGCAAATGGCGTTGGCTCTTGCTTGATATACAAGTGAGTGAGAGTATCGGTAAGCCAAACCGCCTCTCTCCTGTTATTCAACTTTCCATCATCAAGTTGTAGGTGTCCATGTTCGTCTGTCCCCCTATATCATGAAAAAAACTATGAAAAATTAAGTTAATGTAAATTAATGTGACTACATACTTTATTATTAATTGTATTATTTTTCTATTGTTTTATTATATAGAGCCAACTAGCGTTATAGGGATTTGCTTTATCGTTATTATTGCATACATATGTTGTTTTATTTGCTTTCAAAAAAATAAATAACAATTATATAAAACTATAAAATAAAAAGGTATTTCCATAATCAGATAAAAGTAATAAAATATCCTTATTAATAAAATGTACTAAAACAATAAAAAAATGACTTTTAAAACCTTAATACTTCTACACCGAAATTGCACTGGTGAAACATACATATGTACATAGATACATAAACTCACGCCTTCCTCCCATCGGAGTAGGCAGACACAGCAGGCAGCCACTTACTACTATCATTAGATGCATCACGAGTTTCCCTACTGTTAATAAAATACGATTCTACTTATATATGTACATATGTACCTGGGGGGGCAATAAAATCATCGGTGCTAATGGCACCAACGAGTCTTAACTGAGGTAAAGATGCGCTTTACCCGCTTTTACTGAAGAATAAATTAGCTCCAAATACTATGATAAGGTACACTGAGACAAAAGAATAAACAGTTACACTTATCAAATTTAAAACCCGATAAACCAAGAACCTAATCCCCTTCGCGCATTCGAAAACATTTACTAAAGTTTATATGTTTTCGACGTGCCCAATATATTTGGTGGTCTCACATAAACTGAGCATTTGACCTCATAAGTAACTAGTTGTCACCGGAAGTCCCCAGGTTGTGTCTCTGTGTAGATAATTTATTGTATAGAATAGAAAGGTAAGTTACATTTAGGTATTGGGAGGAAGTCAACTTTATATTTGCTTTGTAGGTAATAAGGTGGTGAAATAGAATGTTCTAGACCTACGTAATAGACTATTACTGTCTACTAAGTACGTTACGTTGACCTCGTACTAATTAATTAAAAAAAAACAATAGTAAATTACCAGACCCGGGAATAGTATCTCAGATTTTCATGCAAATCCTGTTGATTGGACAAAAGAAGTAGTCCGAAAAAAACGTTACCTGGCGTAATCAAGGCCCTGAGATCTACGAGGTACTCATGGCTGAGTGGAAAGAGCGACTTCGTTACACCGGTACCCTTTAACTTAGTCTTAGATGTCCAAACCTAGTCCCGCACTGTGATTGTCCTAAATTTTACAAGAATGGGCATTGGCTTTTCACATGAAGATTGTTGACCCATCCTGTGACATCGGCTTATATCACCAGCAGAAAAAGAGTCAAACTTTAGATTCTACTTGGAAACCTCTACTATCAATAGAGGCAAATGCGTCCTCTTCCCTCTTCTTCTCCACGCCATGAAGCAGCAGGATCTTGCGGCTGCTACGAGTCTTCATATGATCTACTTGGCATGAGATAACTTCGATTTGTTTTTTTTAAAGATTTCAAAGTCTCAAGTATAAGAATGTTGAAAGAGGTAAATTCTTCAGCGAGACTAGCCAAGCTAGTAGAATTTGAAGATGTCTTCGACAAGTCTGCTTCAAAACTTGCCATCCTCTTCTCAAATCAGTCTTTGATCTCCTGAATATTCTTCATCGTGGACATGTTTGTTTACTTTTTGATGTGTTTTGTTAGCAATTATTTAATTTTGGATGTAACACTAAACTGGCAACTTGTTTTGATCAATTAAATTATATACATTACATTTATTGCATTTTAATTAAATTATATTATTGAGAACTGTAAAATTTTAAGTTGACCTTAGAACTACACACGTGCATATATTTTATTGATGTATGTTAAGCAATTTCTCCGCCAAATGTCGACCCATTTCACCTTTTTTTTTGACAGTGGATACTTATGCGTGGTCCGTCCCATTGCAACAAAATCGGGACTTCACTATTTAAAGTATTGCGCAAACCAATAGTTAAAGCGCTTTGATGGCGGCGAATGGATGAAGATTGGATCTCTCTTTTTTAGAAGTCTATTTTCGTTTTATGCATTTAATAGTACTGTCTGTCAACTTTTACTGTTCTCAAATAAACAGCCGTCGATATTGACCGCTTTCTATGTGTTATATAAATTTATATACCTGTTTGTAGTCTGCCCGTGTTCATCAGAACTAGAAAAAAATTTTAATTGAATAAATTGTATGTCATATTCCTAACAAAACCTTTACTACATTAATCTTCACAATTGCAGTACCTTTTTAGTAATATGCAAAAAAGTCATTTTATTTGAAATATTTACACATGTCGTTACTAAGTAGTAAAGTAACTAAGTTACTAAGGAGTAAAGCAGTACTAAGGAGAAAATAAACTTTCCTTTAAACTAACTTGAAGACATTTTACCCGCCATTGTAAATTTCCCGATTTTTAACAGTAGAATATATTTGCGTCATAGCATACGTAATAATATTAACTATACCTATTAACTAATCTAATAACATTATTATTTCAATCATATTTCAATTAATGAGTTATATAAGATACTGAATAATTCAGCGGTCTAATAATTGATCTGGATTGACATAATCCAGAACAATTATTACACTGCTGAATTTGACAGGAAACATTGAACAGGATTAGAGTAACTTTTAATATTAATTTCATCTGTAACTAACTGGATTTCATTTTTACAGTTCTACCTTGTCTTATCCTTTGTGACCAGTTACAGCAACTTAAGCTAACGAATGCTAAATAAATGAATTCATCATCATCATCATTAAAGCATTTAGTTCACTAAGAGATGATATCGAATATCCTCCAGACCAATAAGGTTTAGACACATTTATTTTAGACGAGAACATTCTTTAAGGGATATTTATGAAAGAAAACATTATTTATGGAAACGATTTTTATTTAGCTTTAATTATGCATTAAGACATTAAATGGAGATTAATGAACTTGGAAAGATATGTTTATGAATATTAAGTACTCCAATGTATGTCTAATTTTATTTTCGTTTTAAGTAATTTGAGTAGTGTTAAAAAAAAATGATTATTCTTTTAGCTTGTATGACAAGTAGCTTCAGAATACAACACAAGATTTACACTTCTGAAAACTGAAATGTCGTCCACCACATTCATATAGATTACCTATTAGAGCCCTTATGTCTTATGTCTATGGATGCGTAGAAAGCTATGAAATTTGTACAGTGTAATTTTATGAAACGAAATGAATTTAGATGAAACATATTTGTTATCCATTGTGTTTTTAACTGAAGTTATATTAAACAATTATGTCTATTAAACATACTTATACTAATATACAAGTAGATTATAACAATAATTAACTTTTTAGGCGTGTAAAGAATATTATTCTAATAGCTATGTAAATTAGGTATGTGACTATGAAATAAATAATAAAGTGACAGACCTCTCCTCGACATTCTCATGTTTAGACTACATACTAATATGGATAGTTTTAGATTGTTTAACAAGACGGAAACTTAAAAAAAATGAATCTTTACTTTTACTCAAAAGCTCGCCTTGACGCTTACATAAAACCTTAAGGTTAAAGTTATATACGTGCCAATACGTGTTTGAGTAAGTGCAGCAATTACCATGGGGCCATAGCAATATGGAGCATAAGCGTTTATAGACCAACGGAGCGGTCAAAGGACAACTAGTAACTAGTGATAATGTGATTGCCTACCGCCAAAATAACTAATGATTGTTGAAGAACTTACATGGAAATGTGTTTTATGTCTATTTACGCAAATATATTTTGTTTTCTTTTGCAAAGGGTAACAGAATCTTATCACGTGATCAATTTTATGTCACGGAAGAGTGTCTCACGGAAATTGGAATAACTTTTTTTATTTCTGACACATATCTTATTATTTTCGTACTTATTCGTTTGTATTTTTGTTGTAATTCTTGTCTATTCACAAAGCGATAGAGTAAGGTATTTTATTTACATACATCGCTATCTGTATTTAAGATATCACATTTTAAAAACATAAGCAGTAATATAGTATATATGGCAAGGCGTCTACTAACAAAGGTTAATTGTAAAGTGAACTAACAATCTAACTTTAAGGACTAAAACCTTTTTTTTTTTATTGTATAGCGAGAGAGACGAACAAACGGGTTACCTAAGTGATAGCCGCCGCCCATGGACACTTGTATTGCAAGTCATAAATGCGCTGCCCGCTTTTGAGGGAGATGAAGGATAGGGAGATGCAAGGAGTTGGAAGAGGAGAGGGGGGATGAGGAGATGGAAAAGAGGAGAGGTGGTATGAGGAGAAGTTAAAGAGGAGAGTTAGGCCTCCTTAAACCTCATTAATTTCGCACGGTGTGTTTTGCACCGAACACTGGCCATACTACGTATTACTTACCGACTGCTCATAATATAAAAAAGCAAGACCACTTTGTAAATACCTGAAAAAATAAAAAAGTCAAACGGTAATTTTACTAAAACTAATAAAACTTATTTAAATATAAATACGACAGAAGCGGACTTTTGCTTATTCCATTTGTTTTTTGATATTCCGCTGCTAAACCTAATTAGGAGACTAGTCCCTCGACACGTTGTAGTAACTATACATCTAGCGGATTTTGTCCGAACTTCAAAGTCCCAATAGAGTAGAATTAGGTCCCTCGCCACATACCGAAGTTTTGTGGAAGTTGTTATGAGTAAACATGATAATATAACTTTCAAGTGTGTACTCGTGTACATATACGAGTATATAAAACATTTCGTATGCAAATTGAACTGTGCATTTTAGATATTTTTGTATATTACGTTCTGTTCGTCGTTATAAGTTGCTGTTCTATTTTACAAAATACTAGTCGGTGTAGGTTATTTATTATGTAAGTTAATCCATTTTCAATGAAAAAACTGCAACAGAGAGCATAAAAATAAAGGAAATTATGATTACGGATATAACATTGGGTTTTTGGTATATAATTTAGTGATCTTGGTGGCTGAGCCAGAAATTCAGAGCCTGAGATGGATTCCATTCCCACGTGTAACAAAAGTTTAAATTATTATATCTATCACACAAAGCTACGTCAGATATTGTCAGCAAGTTATATTACAGTTCTTATTTAGATTAGGAACATATACAACAGTGTCACTATATATAATAGCTATATATAATACTGAGACGCCGTATATACTTCAAATGAAAATTGATCGATTTACATTAGTGATTTAATTAAGAACTAATATCAAATCTCATCTTTGTTAGAATTTTTAAAGTCTTAATTTGGAACAATTTGATAATTTGCATAAATTTGCTCGTGGGGTGTTTTCTGTTTTTGGTACTACTTACTTACTTGTGTAAGAAAACTATCTTTAAAAAGGAGTACACAAAGAATGTTTACAGATACAATGTAACCGATAAAAATCTTAAATCACTTATGATTATTGTTACAAGTAAAATCGATTGACAACTATCAACTAATAAAGAATAATAGTAAATAATAGATAATGTTAGCAGTCGGCCGTATTATTTATAATATATATACATATATATATAGTTAGTTATAAATTTGTAAATAGAAATTAAACGTAAATAATCTGTTTCTAATCTCACGCCTAAATTTAAAGAAATGTTTTAAGATTTTAGTCAGAGCTAGTTAGCGTCTTCATGTATGGTCATTTGGCTTACTTCAAGATGTAGATTATTCGCATTCCTAAAGAGCTTTTGGAAGTTGCTATGATAAAGTAAACTATGATGGCTAACCCTAAACTATAGGAAATTCTATAAAGGTTATACAAGAAAAAGCGGACGTAAGTATCATTTAAACTCTTATCAGCCTTATATCAGTGTTACAATAGTTAATTCCCATTACCAGCTTGTACAATCAAAGTTAAATTATTCGAAACAAGCTCAGATTTTATAGCCCGATACGTGGATCTTTCACAGAAGCGATGAAGAAGTAATAAAATTGCTACAAAAGTACACAGAATCTGTGAGGTGTGAGGTTGCTACAAAAAGGTTAAAAGGTTCTGGATCTTAATTTCCAACCTGCCAGAACTCAAAACACATTACGTTCGCATTTGTATCTAAACCTTTATGATCTATATAAATAAAAATGAATTGGTAAATGTGTTGCTATGAGCAAAAGTCGACATGTGCTTCACCAATTTAGTTTTTTTTTTTTTTTATGATAGTGACATTTTTATGACAGACTTGTTGATTTATGTTAAAACTAGGCTTTGATCGAGTATTTTTAATGTAGTTTTTTAACGTTCCAGTTCACAAAACCCACAGTATTATACAAAATATGGTATTAAGTGATAAACTGTTATTGAAAACTATCTGCCCCTTACAGTTGCATTTGTAGTCTATTATTCATTCTCTAGCTTCTTAACGTTAAAATGTATCAAGCGCAAACAAGTAATGATCTGATGAGTAGATTAACTTTAACATCTATTCTTAAATAGTCTTATTTCAATATGTCACCTAGGCCCTCGTTCCTCTCAAAATATATCAAAAATACAATGATAGCTACCTAAACGACAGTGACGACAAGGACGGGCAACGGAACCATTTAAATATCCCGTTATTTTAAGATACTAAGATAATATTTCCAGGGAAGGTTTAAATTACTAAAGATTTCCTTTTTAAAAGGTTTTTCTTTTAGAAACCTTTTTCGCCGTAACTCTTTATCTATACTTTCTTAGAGCAATAAAGGTTTGTTCCCTTCAACTTGTAAAACGACAAATTGTACAAGCTTTTGTTTCACCTTCATATAATCTAGTGGCGCATTGTGTAGTCTAAGTACAAGCGGAGGAACTTGATCTGGAGAGTATAACATTATGTTACTGAATAAAAATAAGAAAACCAATAAAGCTGAAAACACCTACACATGGAATTCCCCGGGACTGGGTCCCCTCGTTAATGACGACCTCCTTGATCTCTCTTATCAAGATTACAATATTAATAGTTTTACTTTTTTCATCAATATAAATCTATGTATATGAAAAATCCATTAATATCCTTTTGCCATTTTATTTTCTAAATAAAATAAACGTGAACTAGAAATACTGTAACCGATAAATACTAATCTCGTTGCCAAGTTATGCCAATCATTTCAAGGCTCGGTTTTCTTATTACGTTAATATCCTTCCTTTCCACCTTATACTGCGTTCATTAAAGTGACTTCATACATAATTAAGTTAATATTGCAAATATTAACTGATAGTGCTAATATTATAAATATTAACTAAATTTTTGTTGTCTATTTCTCTGTGTATATAAGTTACATTTACAACGGATTTGGCTTGGTTTTGATGACTTTTATTTTTGGAAATTGGTCCTTTAAAAAAGTGACGCGGTTCTGCACAAGAAAAGTTTCAGAGAAGATTTACCATAGAACTTAGAGAAATATGAACGTTGAATTGAATACCCAAATACTAGAGTTAGAGCTGTATTGAATAAAGGCAAGAAATATTATATATAAAAAGTTATTTTAATGGGATATATTTGTTTTTTTTTTATATAAACAGTCGATCCCGCTGCTAACATTTTTCATATCCTTACTTTTTCCTGGCACAGAATTATCGCAAAGAAAACTGATGCAAAGTTTTATAGCAGAAATAAATTTTATGAGGCAGAAGTGTTGACGTCATCGTGTTTTGAATTTATTTTTACGGAGATAAGAGCAGAGTGTGTTGTAAAGATTCTGTAGAACTTACAACAAAATATGTAGATTCACAAATTTTTGTCCCGAGTCTGGGTGTTCTTAGTGTCCGTTTCTTGAATATTTGTAAAGTCCGCCGCGATACAGGAATCAATCCTAATACTGGAGTTTATATTGTTGTTTGTATTTTATTGAAGATATCTTTAAATAAAAAAAAACAAATTCTTCGTAAAAGTATTGCAGAAAAATATTATTATATAAATAAATATTCTTCAATACTATGCAAAACACAATAAACGAGTACAAAAGAAATATGTGTGTAAGTTGTGTAAAGTCATTTAATTTATTTTTATGCAGATAATAAGAGATTATTTTTTAAGACTGCGTTTTTCATGTAGGTGGAGAGATGGAAGAAATATTGAAAGTATTTTTTGTGGCCTCTGTACTGAAAGGTTCAGATACATGTCGTAAATAATGATACTGTGCATAAGAAAATCTTGGGTGTTCAACTTTCTTTAGCATTACCATTACCACCACCATACATTTAATATTTAAAATGTATTTCAGCTTAAGATCACTCTAAACCCTTATCTTTAAGCCATAAAAAGCAACTACAGTACTGCAAAGGATAAAACAAATGACTGCTGTAAAATTGTAATAATGTGTTTTTTTTACGTTTTCGCTTGCGCATTGGAAAGCCCAGACCCTTTTACTGGCATCCACATAATGTCGACTAATACGGAAAATATACCTTATACTAGCTAAATATAATTTCATATCTGTTTTCATTTCTTTAAGCAACATTCTTCAAAATACATTTGAAAAAAGAATATTAAAGTTTGAAACCTAAACTAATTGATCAATTTGAACATAATCATAAAAACCACATCTCTTTTTTGTTTCATTTTCTTCGTGTTTACTTTTTAATTTATTTATATTGCCTTAAACTCTCATGTAAGCGTGTAAGCTAGATTTATCTGTTGTAATCGTATCGCAATACCAATATATTTTTAATCGTCAAAAATAAGGGGTGTTATAAGCTTGATGTCTCTTATGTGTATTTTTATGTATGTCTGTTGCATCGGTACTTCTTAAACGTATCAACAGTTTGATGTCTCTTATGTGTATTTTTATGTACATATGTCTATGGCATTGGTACTTCTTAAACGTATCAACGGATGTTGATTAGCTCTCTTTTGCTTCTTCTCGTTCTTTGAAGAATTCTTAGTTATATATTTAAAACATTTATTCAGATGTTTAAAGGTGATCATTACAAAAAAGAACAACTTAAACTCACTCATTCGCTCACTCATATTTATTATATATTATATATTATCAACAAAAGACAGAAGAGACGGTATACCATAAAGGTAGTTAGTTAACAATATATCCAACTCATTCCCGTACCAGTGGATAAAATTTTCAAGCTAAACGCTTTTCTCGAATTTAACATCGTTTACATGCAACAGACAGAGAACGTATTTATAGAGGCTGGCATTACAAGGGATTCCAGTTGACCGCTCTAAGCACTTAAGTCCTATCTGTTATTTGTTGCCACATAAGCCATCTGTGGCAAACTGTTTTGTTTTCGAAGTGAAAACAATAATAATATGACAACGTTGATTTCAGCTGGTCACTTCGAGTCTCGATTTTTTTTAATAATAAGTGATACTGTCTTACAGCCAGGCAAAGCAGGACTCTGACAGTGACACTCGTTTTCGTTACTAGCCATCTTTATTGTCCATTATATATGAAATTTCGCAACCCGAAAACACCTAAAATTCTGCGTTTATGATTTTAATCCTAATGTATAATGGCATAAGCGAAGAAGTATGTAAGTACTCTTTATTGTACACCATATATACATATAAAATACATCTGTTATTTTCACATAAAATGTACAATGTCTTCAATATCTTACAGGCACTTATCTTTCACGTAACAATAGCCAGCGTTTATATTTATATTCGCTTTATCCAGTATATTTCCGAATCTACCTAAACATGAGAATGATAAGCGTTTAAACTATTCTAATGCTAAATGATACCATAATAATATCATTTAGTTATTCAAAAGGTTTGATACCCTTTTCATTGTCTGAAATATTAAACTTCCCACAATCCCTTGTTTCATTAATTGACGAACAAAAACAGGGATAAGCTTTTTGTTGTCAACTAAAGCGTTTCAGCCTTAGCCTCAAACCACACAAAACCGTAATAACTATTGCGTAATAGTTCAATCGTCTATCAAGCCTATTGCCAACTATAAGCACTACATTTATTATATAATGTCTGATAGTCATCAGTTTAATCCTTTAGTCGCCTTTTATGACACCCACGAGAAGAGTTAAGAGGGAGGCTATTCTAACCACACGGCTGTAAGTTAGAATCAAACTCTGGATATTATATTATTATATCGCTCTTTTTATAGTGAAAAGTAAGCAAGCTCAAATATGAAACCACCATTGAGTATATAATGTTAACCTTATCGACATTCAGATACTTGACTTGTTTTATTTAGTTCGTGCATTTGAATCGAAATCATATTCGATATCTCAGATTGATCTCTCGACGATCGACTGATCGATCGTCTGAGCAAATGTTCTAAATCACGAACAAAGAAAGGTTTTGTATTTTGTTTTTTTTTTTTTTTTCATTCAGGCTAATGTTTTTGATCCAAACTAATTTCGATCTGTCGTGCTATCGATTAATGAAGAATTTCATTTTTATATTTCTATACTAACTACACTATCAACTTCAATATTCTAAGTCGGTACATTTCATCCACTTAAAATTTTAATTTATATTTACGTAATAGTTGTCAAATATATGGCAGTCATCAGTGCACTGTTGGTAATAAGATGGGAAAATAAAATTCAAATTAAATATCTTCTTTAATATTGGTCTTATTTAAAAAATATTTAAAGTTATAGATCAATATACAGCGTCACTGCAACTGTAGGTTGCCTTGTCAAATGTTAAATTAACATTAAAAATACAATATAATTAAATACCTGCCTGTGCTAATCATAACGTCCCGTTTCCAAATGGTTGACCCTTACGGGAAGAAATCAAGCAATCAAACTCATGGCAAGTCTTTTAAATTTTCAGATAGATAGTACAATATTTCTTGTACAACATATACTATTCAATGAAACACTATTTATCGTATGCTACTATGTTGTTAAAAGTAAATAAACTAAAATTAGGATATTAAAGGAATGTAGTTAGGCCGGGAAAAAGAAGATAAAAAGGAAGAACAAAGAAATGTAATAAAGGAAGACAGAAAATGAGAAATATATATTAGCTCACATTACATTGTACAGATTATTACTAAAAACAGCCTGTGAATCTCTAACATTTCAATCCAAAGCTCTTCCATTCTTCCATGTAATCCACCACTGAGTACAACCTTTAAAGCACAACTTTCGTTTTACATTGGACTTAAATTGATTTAGACTTAAAGTTTTTATATTATCCAGGATTTTAATATAAAATCGCACGCATTGACCTAGAAACGACTTGTTAGTTTATTGGAGCCTGGAGACAGGTACAACAAATTTATGTTTGTTACGTGTGTTATAACGATATATATAATTTTTAAATAAACCTGACAATTTTGAGAATATTGACAGGAAATGAAGGATATAAATGGAATGAAAATAGGATATAAAAGGTATGGCTTATACAGATGGATTGGGGAGTGTAAGCAATAGCTCAAGCAAGTCAGGGTCGCATATATATAACTCGAACTAGCTGTTGGCAGGAAATCCGAGCCCTCTAACATACTAAACTGTTGATTCAAATCTACGTTAACAAATGCCACATTATACCAGATACTACATAATGTTGTTTAAAATCACTTTTCTTAGTTCCTTGTCACATTATTGGACATAATGTGGCTTTATAAGTTTCCTAAATGCAGAAGGTATAAATAAAATATAAAGGTCATAGGCATATAAAGATCGTAAACATGTAAACTAATTCATGTTAACCACCAAATCGTAAACCATTAGCGCGTAACTTCTAGGAATTAGCATTAAATCTAGGTGAAAACGATATTTCGGAATTTGCAGACGAGTCGATATTTAGGCCTACTGGTTATTAAATTGAGGGCTTTTTGTGTATTTGGATGGAGCTTCCATTTTAAGCTTTAAGTTCGCAAGGCTGCTTTGAACTGGGCTAACATTTTAATTTTTTATCTCGTATTTATTGCTGAGTTATATCTCACATTTTTATTGAGCAGCTCTAATGTATTGACTATATTCTAGACTATACTTTATTACAAAAATTCAAAGAATTTTAAAATCATGAAAATGTAGTCTCGTAAGTCTAGTTTTATTTGAGTACGAATGAGACAATGCATATGACAATATATAGGTCGAAGCAGTCAGTAGTAAAAGGCATAATAAGCAATAATAATTTCCAATTGCTTTAAAGAAATCCCATTTTAGGGCGAGGTTGAATAACCGCATTATATATAATAGGACTTCTACTACAGATAACAGTAGCACACATTAACTTTGCATAAATTATGATATCATATCATTCTTAGTATCAGGTAAGTCATAAGCAAAATTTAATGGTATTACTATACTGGTACATACGACAGACAAATAGACGTATCACTTGATGGTAAGTGACTACCGCTGCCCATGAACACATGCCACTGAATGAAGGAGAACCATTATTATACTATGAATCTCCGGCTAGCGTCCGGAAAGTAGGTCGAACATTTACGCAGGACTCGGTTGAAAAAAGCCGGCTATCCGGTTACATGAGGTTCTAACGGCACTCGTTTCTAACGATTGACAGTGATATAGAGATGTGGCTGGTAAAAGCCTGCAATGTTTATTTTTATTAAAGGATGAGTAGTATTATACCGAATAAATTTTTAGTTGTTGTTTTTTGGATCATAATTATTTTGATATAGGTTTATAATGTTTTCAATGCAATTTTTATGTACCTTTTTACCATATATATATGCAAATTGAAAGAAACAAAAATGCCAATGTGGGATACACGAAGTAGATACAAAACCTACGATCACATTTTAATGTGTTTTTTTGTGACATTTACAAAGTTGTTGTTTGTGTAAAGTATAAGATTTAAAGTTCTGTATGTTCGGTATGTTGTTTAATATTTAGTTTGAAAATTGTAACTAGATGGCGGTGTGCCTAATTCTGAATCACGCTATTAAGACCATCATTAGCATTATAATATTGACCTGTAAACACATTGTTGATGTTCTAGCCAATAAACCAGTCGTAAGAACAGTAGTCGGTATTATTATTAATCCCTGCAGTTCTTGATCCTAAACGCTCTGGACAGGTGCAAAGAGTTTGTACATTGGTCCTTAGAGTCGGAATCGGCATTTTACGGTATTGTTGGCAGCTGTGTGATCAACTTGTCATTGATTCACACCCCGTGTGGAACTCCGCACATTACTGGACAGTGGATCGCTGTTCAGAACAGCTTCTCAGCAGAGTGCTGAGAGGTACCAGGTACTGAAGGATCTGGAGGAGTGTTGCGGTCACGGGAGGATCCGGGTGCTGAAGGTGGTCAGAACAGAACTGTATAACTTGGATAAGCAGCAGCAACTGAATATCCTGGAAGAACAACAGCAGCTGGTGGCTGATAAAGTCAATTGAACAGGACGTAGTCGAGTGAACGGACAAAGGTATTGAAGTTACTGGGACTTGAACTGTGAGTTGCACATTTATATTTTTATTAAAGTTTTGCAAAGTGTCAAGAGATTCAAACAAAAGTGAACTTTATCGTAATAGCTTCATTAACTTAGAAGAATTCAAGTGAAATTTGTGGACTTTAAATTTAATATTAGTTTTAGACTTAGAATAATTTCTTAAATTTGGTTGAGACGGGGAACCTATGCCCAATTTCCCCTCGATTAAACTATCTGTAAAACACTTGTAAAAATTTTGTGTTTGCTACAATTGAACTTAGAAAATCTTAGTTAAAAGGTGTGTGTTGTTTCAAATTGGCTTGTTACGTTGAAGCTATGCCTATTTGCCTATATAAATAACTGTAACATTTGTAGCTGTTACACTTGCCTTACCTTGTGAATTCTAAGTTAAGAGATTGTGTTAATTATAGTGCACTTGTAAAATATTTGAAATTTGGGGACTTATAAAAATCTTCTTTTAAATTTTTAAATTTCATTTTTTGATAGTTTCAAACATTTATAGCCTATATCAAAATGGAATCGTTAGCTTTGAAACAAAAAAATACGTTAAATAGAATAAAGAAAGCATATTCTAACTTTAAAAAGTCCCCAAAAGATAGAATTACACGACCATATATTAAAGTAAGATTAGAGACATTAGAACAAATGTGGGGTCAGTTATTGGACGGTCATAGCAAATTGTTTGATCATACGCCAGGAGAAATAAAAGCAAGTTGATTATGTTAAGAAAAATATATATGAGTTAGCAGAAGAAGTGTACACCGAATACAAATTTGAACTTGAAACTGTCCTAGAGTCTATTGCTTACAAAGAGGAAAGGCCCAAAACTGCGGGGAGTAACCTAAAACAGTGTCAGGTAAAACTACCAAAAATAATAATTCCCGTATTTTCTGGTCAGTACACCGATTGGGTTACTTTTAGAGATTTGTTCACTTCACTTATACATAATAATCAGAGTTTGGATAATGTACAGCGAATGCAATATTTGAAAGGATATTTGTCTGGGGAACCAGAACAGTTACTCAGACAAATTCCTATTACTGATGCTAACTATAAGCGGTGTTGAGAAATACTAAATTCGCGGTATAACAATAAAAGGTATTTGTCGCATTTTATATTAAAAAGACTACTTAGTCAAAGAAATCTAATAAACGAATCAGGTGTAGGTCTTAAAGAATTGATTGATGGTACCAACGACTGCTTGAAGTCACTTTCTAATCTGGGAATTCATGTTGAATCATGGGATATATTAATAATACATATAATAACTTTGAAGTTGGATCCCGAATCCCGCAAGCAGTGGGAGTTTAATATAACTTCACAAAATTCGTCAGAAGAGTTGCCTACATTCTCACAGTTTACCGAATTTTTAACAAATAGATATAGAGCTTTAGAATTTCTAGACAGTAAGGGTAATTCTGGGTTCAAGAGTCAGTCTTATAAAAATACAGGTACACCTAAAGTAAATAGTTTACATGTCACTAGCACTCAATGTCTTTACTGTTCAGAGATTCATAAGTTGTCGTACTGCAAACAGTTTGCGAAAATAGATGGTGACGCTCGTCGTAAGTTCGTTTTAGAAAAGGGTGTCTGTTTCAATTGCTTAGGGAACAATCATTCGGCAAAGGCATGTAAAAGTACCGTAAAATGTCATATTTGCAAACGTCGTCATCATTCTCTACTGCATCCCCAGAGTGTTACTGGGTCTACTGGTTCAGCGCTAGGATCGAACATGGTATCTTTTGCAGATAGCAACAACATGCCAGAGAAAGAAACTAGTATGATGTTAAACAATAATATGTCCCAAACAGATTGTGAAGATAAACCATTAATATCCTGTTTTTCGACAGGAAAGTCTAATAAGACTGTTTTATTAGCCACAGCTCTTCTTAGAGCTGAGTCGAGGGCAGGCACATATCAGGTGGTAAGGGCGCTTATTGATCAAGGGTCGCAGGTATCTTTGGTCACAGAAGCTACTGTGCAGTTTCTTGGGTTAAAGAAATCACCTTCCTCTTGTATTATTAGGGGAGTCGGAGGGAGCAAACAAATAACGTCAAGGTCAGTCGTCACTATTAACCTTAAGTCTAGGTTTAAGTCAGATTTTAACATACAAATTAAGGCTTATGTCCTAACATCAATTACATCCGTTCTCCCAGTTACTAAAGTAACTGAAGTAGAATGGGTAGACCTTCATAATGAAAATCTGGCCGATCCTGAATACCACACACCGAATAAAATAAATATCTTATTAGGTGCTGACGTGTATAGCCAGATAATTGAAGAAGGTATAAAAAAGAATTCGGACGGTACGATAGTAGCTCAGTGTTCCAAAGTTGGGTGGATCCTGTCGGGAGTAATAAATATATCCAGTAGTCTGATTTCAAATGTTATGGTTATGCATTCGCACTGGGATGATAATTCCGCTTTAAAAAGATTTTGGGAGTTAGAGTCTGAGCCTAGCAACGAAAAGAAATTATTGTCAGAAGAAGAAAAACAATGTGAGGAGTTTTTCGAGGCAACCACTAAACGGGACGCAGACGGAAGATACATTGTGAGACTTCCGTTTCGTCAACAGCATAATACTCGCCATTTTGAAGGCTTTGAAGAGATAGCGGAAAGAAGGTTGACCTCATTAAAGACCAGATTGCAGAAAGATAAACACCTGAAGGAAAAATACACAGAAGTAATTAACGAATACGTACAATTAGGTCATATGGAAAAGGTAAAGGAAAAGGAAAGGGAAAAAGATAATTGTGTATACTTACCTCATCACGCAGTTGTAAGAAATGACAAAGATACATCGAAGGTAAGAGTCGTGTTCGATGCTTCTTGTAAGGGCAAGGGTGGTTATTCGTTAAATGATAAATTGATGGTTGGACCCCGACTGCAGCGAGAACTTCGTCATTTATTAATGCGCTGGAGAATTTATCCTATCTGTCTAGCAGCTGACATAGTAAAAATGTATCGGCAGGTAAAGGTGGCAGAAGGGGACACTGACTGTCAAAGAATACTATGGAGCGAAGGACCTACCGACGCAGTAGAGAGATACCGTATGCTGCGTGTCACGTTTGGCACCGCTTCAGCCCCTTATTTAGCTGTAAAGGCTCTCCAACAAGTAGCTCGTGATGACGGAGCAAATTATCCAACAGCTGCAGTAAGAGTTATAAATGATTTTTACATGGATGATTTGCTAACGGGTTGTAATACGGTAGAGGAAGCCGTAGTTATTTATAAAGAAATGAACTTACTATTGATTAAAGCAGGGTTTGAACTTCAGAAGTGGATGTGTAATAATGAAGAATTGATACAGATAATCAAAGAAATGTCTAAAGGTCAGGGGGAAATAGGAGAAGGATTGCAAATAAAGGAAGATGAAATAGTGAAATTATTAGGTCTTACCTGGAATCGCCCCACAGATGATTTTCAATACGCAGTAACACTCTCTCCGGAAGCTGGACCGGTAACGAAAAGGAAAATTGTTTCACATATTGCCAAGTTATATGATCCTCTTGGATGGTTAGCACCCTGCATTATAACAGCAAAAATATTGATCCAACGGTTATGGATAGCAGGGTTGAATTGGGACGAAAAGGTACCAAATAACATACTAGTTGAATGGGATACTTACTTTAATCAGTTATCATTGTTATCACAAATAAAGATACCTCGATGGCAAGGCACAAAACCGGACGATACACTCGTAGAACTGCATGGGTTCTCAGATGCTTCGAAGATTGCGTATGCGGCAACAGTCTATGCAAGAGTAGTCGATTCTTTAGGTAACATACAAGTCACGTTGATAACCGCCAAGACGAAGGTAGCACCCATTAAACAGGTATCAATTCCTAGGTTGGAACTTTGTGGTGCGGTAATGTTAGCTAAACTTCTAATTGAGGTAGCATCGGTGCTGGAAATCGATATAGCTAAGGTAAGAGCATGGACGGATTCAACTGTGGTCCTCGCTTGGCTCAATAGTCATCCTTGTAGGTGGAAGACTTTTGTTGCCAATCGTGTCTCTGAGATATTAACTACATTTGATCCAGCTCAGTGGTCTCATGTATCTTCAAGTCAGAATCCTGCAGATTTGGGATCACGTGGTGTCAGCCCTTTGGAACTGTCGAGATCTACGTTGTGGTTTAGCGGTCCAGCATTTCTTCACAAGTCAGTCATAAAATACAGTAAGACGAAAGAATTACATACAGAAGAAGAAATAATAGTTAATTTTGCTGTAAATGATAACCCACAGACAGTCGATATAATGGACAGATATTCATCACTTACCAAGTTAGTACGACTTGTGGCTTACTGCAGGCGTTTCAAAACCCGTCTTCGAACCAAAAACAAAGGTGAGTATCTGACATCAGATGAATTGGGCGAAGCGCTAAAGTGTGTTGTCAAAATGTGTCACCAAGATAGTTTCAAGGATGAAATACCCATCATACGACACCAAACCGACGTAGTAAAACTAAAAGGGCCTCTTAAATCTTTAAACCCTTATTTTGACAAGGATGACATTTTAAGAGTAGGAGGAAGGTTGGAAAGATCCCACCTGTGTATTAATACCAAACATCCTATATTAATACCTAAGAACTCCAAGCTTACGGATCTATTACTGGCAGATACACATGCCAAAACACTGCATGGTGGCCCACAATTAATGTTGACATATTTAGCCACCAGTTATTATTTAATTGGAGCAAGGTTGTCTGTAAAATCATTTGTGCGTAAATGTATTCCATGTCTAAAGAACTCTATGAAGCCATCCCAGCAATTAATGGGTCAGCTACCAGAAGCCAGAGCAAGTCCATCAAGACCATTTAAATGTAGTGGTGTGGATTATGCCGGTCCCATTAATATAAGAACTACCAAAGGACGCGGTCATAAGGCTTATAAGGGATACATTTGTTTGTTCATATGTATGGCGACCCGCGCTGTTCACATAGAGGTAGTCAGTGATTTAACCACTCAAGGATTTTTAGCTGCATTCAAACGGTTTGTCTCTCGCCGGGGTTTGTGTACCGATATATGGAGTGATAACGGAACTAATTTTGTGGGTGCTTCCAGAGAACTCCAAAATTTGTTTTCTAAAGAGAAATCCTCATACATAAAGGACATTTCGGAAACCTTAGCCACCAACGGCACGCAATGGCACTTTATACCACCTCGTGCTCCAAATTTTGGGGGCTTGTGGGAGGCGGGCGTGAGATCGGTAAAGTTTCATTTGAAACGTGTAATAGGAGATTCTACTTTGACTTACGAGGAATTGTCCACTGTCCTGACGCAAGTAGAAGCGTGTCTTAACTCCAGACCCCTATCCGCTTTAAACACTGAACGGGACGCTTTTGATGTTTTAACCCCAGGCCACTTTCTTGTTGGTGAACCCTTGGTCGCCGTACCCGATCAAAATTTTGAGCATTCTACGATATCAACCTTACGTAGATGGCAGTTGACTCAGAAAATGATACAAAATTTCTGGCGTCGCTGGTCACATGAGTATCTTACTAAATATTTTCATAGGTACAAATGGGATACTCTTAATCCTGAACCAAATATTGGGGATATAGTTGTAGTAAGAGAGGACGACTTACCACCTAATAAATGGCTTTTGGCGAAGGTTGTCGAAAAGCATCCCGGTTTAGACAATATTACAAGAGTGGTTACACTGCGTACCAAGAACTCTGTCATAAGGAGACCGAGTTCTAAGTTGGGCATTTTACCTGTCACACAATAGTCATTAATTTTATTTTGTCAAGGTCTCAGGTTCAAATATGTATTATATAAGTGAGTACTAAGGTGTTCATGTTAAAATTAAGTAAATTTGTTAAGTAATAAGGCAGTGTATGTATGGTGGGCGGTGCCTACACTGTTACGCTGGTATTAAGGCCTATGTCAAATAGTGCCTTGGTGGGCGGAATGTTTGTGTAAAGTATAAGATTTAAAGTTCTGTATGTTCGGTATGTTGTTTAATATTTAGTTTGAAAATTGTAACTAGATGGCGGTGTGCCTAATTCTGAATCACGCTATTAAGACCATCATTAGCATTATGATATTGACCTGTAAACACATTGTTGATGTTCTAGCCAATAAACCAGTCGTAAGAACAGTAGTCGGTATTATTATTAATCCCTGCAGTTCTTGATCCTAAACGCTCTGGACAGGTGCAAAGAGTTTGTACAGTTGTAATCAAATTAAAATGACAAACAGATTTCTATAAAAATAGTATCATCATCATCATTATCATTATCTCAACTGTATCAACTGTATAACTGTAATCTTTACGAGTTCATCGGTCCACCCTTTTGATGGGCTTACGCTTTTGACGCTTTCCAGTCCATGGTCTCCATTCAAGATCTTTTCAGCCGATAGATCAACTTGTAGTGGCTAAAAGAATTGATAACAAATGTGTCATCTATTCTTCTAGCCACTTCAATTTGCTAATTCGTTGGGCTATATCGATAACCAGGTAATCTATCACATATACGCTATATATCATATACATGGAAACATTGATTCTCAAACATACCACGATATCATGAGATGGATTGTAGCATGTAAAAGTACTTGTGAGTGCAGAGATTATTAGTTTAATTATATAGACCGATATTGCATTTGATGGACAGTTATAAAAAAAAACTTATGGAGTTTATGAATACAGCAAATTCATTAACTTGCGGCTTTTAATTTTTTTAGTCTTTCTGAGCTGAACCCTCAAGCAAATTGTATCAGGAAAGTTTTTTTCTTTAAATATTTACCATATAATATAAGTTATATTTTGTAGTATTAGTATGGGCACAGAGCTGGGACCCCGACTTCCTTAAGCTATTTGCTTGGCAATAGTTCTTTCAATTTACTCCCAATTTTCCCATATTTAAAGCCTAAGCGTACGCTGTTGACGGCAACAGGCTTGCCCCTTATTACGTTAGAGGGACCACATCTAATTGTCAGATGAAGCGGATGGATGTATTTATGTGTGTATAAATTGAGTTGCAATACAAAACTTTAGTAATCATATATATAAGTATAGGTTAAATATTTATCTTTTTTTATGTTTATAAAAAAAATAAAAGTTATTATTAATATAATAACTTTTATTGACGGCTGGTAAGAAAGATAATTCTTTCTTACCAGCCGGTATTCTTCGTATCTAAGGCGTAGACATTAATGAATAAAACTTAATTTATACGCTAGTTACTGAATAAAGACGTTGCGTGTTTTCAAGCGTGGAGCATCAAAGCGTCTTAATGTGTCATTCGCATGACACCTTTTCAGACATAAAAAGATGTGAAGGCTGCTTGTCAAATCATCTGCGTTATTTTCTATTTTATGGCAATGTTGGCATTGACAAATTATATTTTTAGTGTTTCTAAAAGATGCAAATAAATATATAGTTGGAGGACTCAAACTTTCCGACACCGGCTAGTTTCGAGTTACAGGTACGCGACCCTGACTTGCTTGAGCTATTGCGTATAAAGTTAAATACGCATCCATCTGTGTAAGCAATATCCCTTTCATTTTCTTTTTTTTTATAATAATACAGACGAATAGATGGGTCACCTGATAGTAAGTGACAACCGACGTCCGTGGACACCTGCAACTCAAGAGCTGTGATGAGGGATGGAAAGAGAGGAGGGATGAGGAGATGGGGAAAAGGAGAGGGAGGTGAGGGGAGAGAAAAGAGGAGAGGAGGAGTTGGGTCTCCGGAAATCTCACTAATTTCGGGGAAATACAACGCAAGCGTTGCTTCAGAACCGGTTTTTCTATGAGGCCATGGTATCGCACCGGTCGAGCCGGTCCATTCATGCCTAAGCATGGCTCTACCACTGTTGTTATCCCTTTCTATCCTGCCTTTCCTGTTAATATATAAATTTTCCATTCTTATTTCCAAAAGTGCCAGTGTTTAATACATTATACGTGTGGCACGTACATGTATTACGAGTATACTTTTACTGTAACAAAGGTGTACAAATAATTAGTTGTCTATATGTCTATGAAAATTAAAAAAAAGTCTAAACTTGTAATAATACTTTATTTTTTATAATCAAATTCAAATTCTTGCTTAAACTCCATATAAACAGTTTAAGTTCATTATTAACTTGTGAGTAAATTACTACTGTTAAATTTATTTTCTGTACTAACAAACAAAGAAAATTAAAGAAACTCAGCAATCAAACAACATCCAAACTTATGGAACCTACCTATATTTATTATATAGGTTTTCCAAATGTTCGGACGTTGTTGCTTATCTGTTATCTGTCTCTAAGTGACTCTAAGACTATAATATGACGTCAAGTTTTATAAATTACAAATTATTAATACACATTGAGACTGATTACAAATTCAAGTTGTTTAGTTCTATAGATACAGTATATTTAGAAGAAATGCAACACTTGCACACGAATTTATGTTTCCATTTATACGTTATGTCAGCACAACAGAAAAGTTAAATGTCGATTTTTATACCCTCTTTGACTGAGAGCAATTTTGTCGCGTTCTAACCCTACACAGCCAATAAATAGTTTCTTTTATTACCAGTTCCGTCTTTCTAATACCAGTACAAACGGCCTTAGTTAGATAACTAAATCAATATGACATTGATTACAAAACACTATACGTGGAAAACGTGAAACTACAGCAAGAATCATAAATCGATACGATACATTTAGTATTGCATTCTACTTTTGAACTAATAAGCTATGCTTTGAAGCTCTTGACAATAATTATAAAAATCACTGACCTCATTTCAACTAACAAGCTGGCATTCAGATGCAGCTAGTATTCTGTTGTAATGCATTTTAGGAACTCATCAAGCATGACCTCCGACAACCCTAAAATTATTTTAAATGCTTAGTGGTATATCAATTAAAATGTAGGGAGTTAATACAATTAAGTTTTATTTTACGTCACATCGTAAATGGACGATGCGACGTCAAAGAAATTGCGCGGTTGTCATTTACCATCAGGGGACCCTCCTGTTCGTCTGTCCCCCTATAAAATTAAAAATCTTCTGTGCTCATCGTCCAAAAGAATAAAAATCTTACGTACGAATAATGTTAGAAGTCATACCGTTGGTAGATAAAAAAAGGTATGTTTAAAATAATTTTACGAAAATTTCGAACAAAAAAGCTGGATTAAAAACTATAGCCAAGTATTCTCCGCTTCAAGAAATTTGATTTGAGAACTTGAAAAAAAAAAAGAAAATTGAAAGGCAACGAAGGGCCACTTACGTGCGTACCAAAGAAAGAAACGGCTATTTCTGAAATTGCGTCGGCAAGATGTTTCAGTTTTCTTTTGTTATTCGTCAACAAGAACGTAATTATTTTTCCTGTTCTTGAAAATTGGCAACTGTGCAAACGGGCCGCATGGTATTTTGTTGGAGATTTAATTTATGTATGGGTACGGTCCCGCTTTTTAATAAAATAGTGCCTACGCAATGATCAATATCGGATTTTCTTCAGCTAGGGCAGTGCTGTAACTAACAAACTTTTAGATTCAATCTTAGAGGCACTTTTATAATATATTTGATACTATACATCAAAGCTCATTATCACAAATAAAGTGAATTTATGTTACTAAAAAAGCAAACAGAGACGTAAAAAGTATTATAATGCAATACAATTTATCGTATTAAGCTCAAACATTTTTACAAACAAATTGCTGTAGTCAATAATAAAAATATTGAAAAACTCCACTTAACAAAACCGAACTATATGTGTAAGTAAATACTTTTCTTAAAAAGGGCTTTTAATTTAAAATTCATTACCAAACTGAAATATACTGTAATTTACAACAGCGTATACTCGTAGCACAAGTTGTAGCGTGTCGAGACAGTTGGCGTAGCACCGTACACTGTTATTAATTACCGCTGATCAGTGAACCGTAGCACTGCTACAGCCGTAGTGAGCTACGCGCTACACTGTGATATATGCCGGTGAAATTGTATCTATATCTCTGACGATATTTTGCAGATAAATCGTGCTTGGAATATTTTATTCGTGCTTGATGAATATACTTTGTGTGTTTATTATTCCTGTAATATTATAATATTGTATAATCGTATAACGTGTTTTCGAAGTAGGTCTTTTCCAGTTGTGTATTTATTTATTAAATATGTATATATAAAATATACATATTTAATAGACAACATTTAAAATTTATTAGACAAAAATAAACTATTCTTATGCTGCATGCTGCTAGGTATTAGACTGATTTCTAGGTTCTAGTCATTCTTTATTAATGACAATTTTTAAATAATAAATGTGTAAGGTTAAAAATAACTAGTGTTAGGTTTTTAGTAAAGCAAAGTTTTGATGAAGTGTTGATGAATTTATTATATTATATATATTAGACTATTGAACTAAAAAAATATTAGAGATAAAAAATTCTTCAGCGAAGGAAGCAGCAAGCGACTAGCGATTAATTTCCTCTTACGTATTAACATCTATGTAAATATATACAAGGACAGATAATCTTTTGTGAAAGCATCATCAGCAAGCATCATTCCTTCTTAGTAAAATGTGCCAACATAATAAAGTATAAACACGGACTATTTACAAACATGCTTCGTAAAAATTCTTCCGCATCGCATCATACTTACATCCCTTCTTTATAAAATAGATATTAAATAATCTCATAAATGGTGACATGTGGATGCAGCAACGGATTTTGGGAAGAATTAAGTCTGTAAAATTCAATTCTGGTTAATAAATAACTTCCCGAAAATGGGCAGACCGTTTGCTCCATTGTACTGAAGTTATTAACTTTCGATCTCTAATCTAGCAGTGTGTGTCACTAACTACGAAACCAAGAGTGCAAAAAAAAAATGTTTGTTCTCTCATTTGAGTTTCAATAGAACTTTTGTATTATTTATAATAACAATGCCGCCTAAGAGAATTCAACCGTATGAGAACGAACCACGCTTGGCATTAAAGCAATATAAGTAAATAAAATTGATTATGGTATGAAGGTATAACTTTCTAAACTTGACTTCTGTAGTTATTGCTTTCTTAAGTTACTTCAGTGAAAGACAAAAAAGACATACGTATAAATACATACACAAGGTTACGCCTGAATTCCTAAAAGGGTAGCAGGCGTGTATAAAAGCATAGTAACAAATTCTGTCGCACAGTAACCTGACTCAAAAATGTTGAGTACTCTTTACGGGTACTTTTTACTCTTTATAACGTATAAGTATATATTTGATATAGAACACTGATGACGGAAGTTTTAATGATTGGAAACTTTATATATATATATATAATATTAGCAATGCTATCAACTGATAGCTATAATATTGATATAATTAGTTTGTGTAGGAGGTTAAATGAGACATACTTGTCGCCAAACTTTTCTCGGTGCAGTAAATGTCGCAATGTAGCTCTTTACACGAAAATAAACGAAGGTTTATTGATTAGCATTTCGCTGGGGGATTCTTAGTTAGAAAATTTCAAATAAATAATTAACCTTGTAACGTTACATTACGCAAAAAATATAATTAACTAGAAAAATTACAATTGACATAGTATAAGAAGTGAAGTTAATGTGATGGTAATTAAATGTCATCCTTAGGAAACCGACGTAATAGACATAATGTTTGCTATCCTTATACATTCTCTATCTATCCTTCAAGACCCGAGCTGCCAAACCTCAATATCGCTTTTAATTAAAATACACATCATATTTTATGTAGAAAACGTTAGTGACCTCTTGAGGAAAGCTGTCGAACGGAAAACTATTATCGTTAATCTTATTCAGTGAGCCTCAAAACGCAAGAATCTTTGTTGATCTTGAATGTATCCTAATGTATTACTATCATTTGCAATTTATATTTACGTGAATGTGAATAAACGGACATTTCATTCTCGAGTATATGTTGTTTAGTTGCCAACCGACTTCAAAAAAGGAGGAGGTTCTCATTACCTCAGAACTTTCGACTGGGTGAATCGATTTTGATGTTTTTTTTCTTTATTTCAAAGCTGTTGCAGTTAGATAAGAGTTTGGTTAGGTTCTGACAATAGCACCCATGAGAAAACCATATAAGTCTTAAATTTTATGATACACGCATTGAAGTCGGTTGTCTACTTGTTTAAAGTTAATTAATTTACTCTCAGAGTGTAATAAGTTATATGAAATAAGTTATCTAAAGCAGTCATATAAGATCTCCTGATAATTACAGATAATTATTTTCAAAGTGTGCCATTAAAGTTTACAATATTTTAAGCCCAACATTTGTAAATTTAAAGTATTCCCAACACCAAAAACATTTACACTTAGAAAAGATGCTCCAACCACTGAACAAATTTTATTACATTGTAACTAACAACATTATCTATCAAATCTTAAACAGGTGAAAGATTTATAAAAACCGGTTTATGCCTTTACGAAACACGATGTAAAAGTAGGGTCCTTTTTACCTCGTATTAAAGTTCAATAACTTAAACTCTCGTCGTTTCATTCCTTAACAAAGTGTCATTGAATCCGAATCTTTTGGGGCATCCCGGAAACACATATGTACATACAAAAGTAAAATCTATCGTCCATTTATAAGGGTACTGGTACTGGGTATTTATACTGCTTATTCGGCAGATTAGAAGCTCCGTTTCCTTATCTACCTTCAAAGTAGGTCTTTACATTTGTAAAATGAGTACTTTTTATTTTGATATTACTTTTGATATTACCTTCACATATGCACGAAAAAATACAAAAACAATAAGAAACTAAGTTGAACGTTACGCAAAACCGGGTTTTTGATGTTATTTGTTTTTTTTTTTTTTGCCGTACGTGGCCAGTATATTATTTAATGTAATACAGTTTTATGGATGCCTCGAATAACTTCGTTAACCGTTGCGGCATCGATATGATACGATGATGTTTATGGAATTATAGGTTCTTTGGGAGGGACGTAATTTGATAGGCGTATGTTAATGAACGAGAAATAATGTTAGAAGATATTTCTGTTTTAGATTGTATTTGTAAGATTTTTACAATCGTGCATTGTATAATATACTAGATCAACGGTTAGAAATAAAGATTGCAAGCTAAAATCATTGTTTTTCTAAATCTAGCTTCTCCGTAGTCCAAATATGATTTCATATTATTGTGATTTATTCACTAGCTATCTTTAGTAAAAGGAGTAATCGAGCAAATATCTATGGACTTCAATTAAAAAAATTAAACCCTTTTTTTAACAGATTAAGTAAGAACAAAATATAATCATTATGTAGGACACCTTTTACTTCTTAATCTTGTGAATTCTTGTCTTCGAACAATGTAGCTACTTTGCTTTGTGTTAATAGCGTACATCATATATATTAATGATTTTGATTCATCAGGAATGGTATAAGACTAAAATGCGTCTTTTTTATTATAAAACTTCATTTCATTTCTGATTATGCGATAGGGGGCAAACGAGCAGACAGGTCACCTGATGGTAAATGACTACCGCTGCCCATGGACACCCGCAACTCAAGATTCACAAGTGCGTTGCCGGCCTTTTAGGTAGGAGTAAAGTCTAAATTAAGTATTGTGTCAGTCGTAATTGTCTTGGTAATGAATATACATATAGTTTAAACATCCATCGTTAAAGCTAGCAGTATACTACAAACTACCCGAATCTAGATCTGTCAATAACCGTACTAGGGTTGTCTGAAGAAATCACCGCGAATGATAAAACCGCCAATAGTCATACCTGTGTAAAGTAACATACTATCTATATGTATTACTTTTCAGTACGTCGTTCAGTACATTCAGTACAGTACGTTCAGTACAGTAAATTGAATGTAATAATATTTAGAATATATTTGACTGAGCTATATACGTCTTATCTTGTTGTTATACAGAAGTAAAGTAAAATACTTTAAATAATCTACCGTTTTCAATTGAGAAGCTAAGAGACGAAAAATAACTTTTAGACTTTTCTTTTCACTTTTTCTTCTTTACTAAAATAATTTAAAACAGAAATATTATATGTATTCATAAACGCTCTGCGTTACATTTCTTAATTAAGTGGTGGATCTTCATCGAGTCCGAGCCTTGTTGGCCATCCCAAAAATACATACATGAGTAAAATCTTTTATAACTATAGAAATACCGTAATAGCTTTCCAGACTAAAAATTCAACATATTGCTTGGACATTTTTAACGTACATTTTTAATTCATTTTATCTGACCAAAACTTTACTAGGTTATTAAATGTCTTTGACATTTTACGCTGTTCTAAAATGTTGCTTTACTTAAAATGTTTAAAATTACTTTGGGTACACCGTTCAGTATCGTTTTGATGGGACTTTTCATTAACTTTTTAAAGCTAGAAAGCTACTCTGACTCTGAACGCATTACAAGAGAGCAGTACAGTAGTAAAATACATCAAATAATAACTACATACGCATTGTTTTATTTTACATCAGTACATAACTTTTTATCGATAATAATTTACGTAATTTCCTTTGTTCAACTTAATTTATGAGTGAATAAATAACGATTTAATAAATTTTAAATACAAATCTATGATTTACTGTTATATAAATAACAAAATATTAATTGGACGGTTTTATAGTGATTTTAATAATTTACAATAATACTCCAAGATAAGAAAAACAGGAATGAAAATCCTAGATATTCTTTTAAAATAGGATTTTATTAAGAAGCAAATTAAAAATCATACAGTGTAAAATATATAAATAACGAGTTATGTATAAATTATTTTAATTCATTAAAAATCTTATGTGACACGAGCGAGATGTTTGGAAAAGAATAAAACAAAATCACGTCATTATTTGTGAAGTAAATAAAAAACAGGGTGATGAGGGATGGGGGAATGTGGAGAAGGGAAGAAGAGATGGGAAAGAGTAGAGGGGGGTGAGTGGAGGGAAAAGGGGATATGGGGAAGTGGGCCCCCGGAGACCACAAATTTCGGGGAAATGAGACGCAAGCGTTGCTTGACAACTGGATTTCTGTGAGGCCGGGTCGAGCCGGCCCATTCGTGCCTAAGAATGGCTCTACCACGATAAAACCTTCTGTTATTTAAATCCTAAAGCGATAAGAGAAAGACAACTCAAATCATACGTTAAGTGAAAGGATCAAATCAAATTTTGACATGATGCAATGACGTGTTGCAAGTAAGAGACCCAACTTATAATAAGCATTTATTTTATGTTATTGGAGCGGGCAACTAGAACACTGGTAATAATTGACAAACTTGATATAATTAAAGAAAAACTTTTGTAAGTACTCTTATTTTTTATGGCAATTCTGGGATAACGAGCAGACGGGTCACCTGATGATAAAACCTCAAACTCAAGAGTTGTAAGTGCTTTTTCCACATTTTTCTATGAGGATAAAGAGATTGAGAGGGAGGGAAGAGAGGAGGGTTTAGACCTCCAGGACCCTCACTCACTTGTTAAATACAATAGAATCATTGTTTGTCCACCGGTATTCTGTGAGGCAGTGGTATTGCTGCCATCAAGCCGGGCCATTCGTGGCCTATATCTAGCAGCATGGCTCTAACTCGGTAAACAGTAGCTGGACGCAAATGATTTGATATAAAAGCTATTAATTTTTATTATTGTGAAATTTCATGCATCGGCAATACAGATTACTGGCCACTTACTGCAATAAGTCATTATCTCGAGGCGCCATGGTCATAAGAAATACCTGCAGCTGTCGTTTTAGAGCTTCATAATTCTTAGTAGTAATATTTTCTTACAGTAAGAACACTGAAAGTTAACACTGATTTCATTTTCGATTTTCATTTCCGAATTAGGAACGCTTCCTGGTTTGCGGGGACTTTACAAACAACGGACACAAACAACGTCCAGACTCGGTGTAACTATTAGTGGATCAAACAAATTATTGTGCCGTGTGGAAATGGAATCCATGGCCTCCGGCTTAGCAGTTGGAGTCACTAACCACTAGGCCAACAGGCCAGTCAATCTATATGTATATACTGTATGCAAGCAGTAGTTACGATTAAGAATAATCTCTGGATCTATGTAAGGATCGAAGCAAGTAGCAAGGGTTATTATATTTGCTAAATTAAAAGGAAGTCAGGTGTGTGTTTGTAAGCAGTGTTTGTAGTGTTAGTACATTTAAGTGGTCCACAAATTGTAAAGTCTTCCGCTACACAAGACATTTTATTTCCTAGTGAGGAAGTTACATATAAATTAAAATATATATGTATGTAAAACTTATCAATGACAAGAAGATCTTTCCACATTTGTAGCGTTTGTAACAATATACTGATATCACAAAGCAACGAATTACATCTTTACGTATTTTGACTCTCCTAGTAAGCCTGAAAATAGTCCTGTAGTTTCTTGGTAAATTTTTCAGGGCACAAATCTTTATAAGATATACAAGAGATAGAACAAACACAGGAAAACAAAATCTCTTCTAAAGTAAGAGATATTAAATATTGTGTCTAGAAGACAGGTCATCAAAAATTCACGAAGTTAATCTTGCACAAACTCAAAATGCAAGTTAGTATCCACACACATCGTGCCGCCCTAAACAGTAATAGTTTGTGAGTGCTGACTTTGTACACACTGCGATATTTGCTTCATCCTGCAGAACTAGTTCTTTGTAATTAATCTTTAATTCGTACTTATGCTTTGGAAGCCAATTTAAAACTGAACTCTTAGCTTTCCATACTTTTAAGAAATAGGAAAGATGCTCATAATGTATGAAGTGTATGAAGTCGCTTGTATCATAGGGAGTGTTCGGACTTATACCGGTTGCAGGTTTCCGCCATCGTCCTACGCGACAAAATATCCATCTTCATCACCTGGACGATTGGCACTCCACCACTGTGCGCATCTCCAGAAGCCTCTTTTTGCCTCGCACAACCAGTCTATGGAATAAATTGTCGTCTTACCGGACCGATACGACCTTTAAAACTTCAAGAAAAGAGCGTATTCCTACCTAAAAGGTCAGCAACGCACTTCTGACTCTTGAGTTGCGGGTGTCCATGGGCGGCGGTAGTCACTTACCTTCAGGTGACCCGTCTGCTCCTTTGCCCCCTATCTCATAAAAAAAGTGGTAAAACAAATTACTAACTCATTTCTCTTTTCTTATTCGCTCAGTAATGTATGTGTGTACTATACATGCAGACAGATATACCGGTATCCAAGTTATTGCCTCCTCGGTACACAATTTCTGATGTCTTCGAATAAAAGACGTTGCACGAGTGTAAACGGCTCATTAATTTTTTCATCTCCCTTTGCGGTTTTTCCTTTAGACCAAAAGATATATAGCAGTACAAATTTTGTTTTGTTACACAGCATTCATCTTTGAAAGTTACTTATAATGTTCTTTCGTAGTTAGTTATCAACTAATATACCTATACTCATTATTTTTATCCACTCTTAAAGTACATACGCTCACGCCTATATGTCTTAAGGGGTAGAAGAAGCTTATTAAGCATCCACATTTTGCCAATTAGAATTTGGTCTCACTAACGTAATAGGAGGAAAACCTGTTGCTGTCAACGAGGCACTGTATTAATCCTGTCTTATAGATAACAGCCTTAGTCTTTTACGACACCACCGGGAAGAGATGCACTCGTCAAAAAAGTTGTTATTTTATGTACATAATTCCTTCATAAAAACAAAAAAAATAAACATGCCAAGTGGTTTTTATTTATTCACAAGCAGAATAAATGTTATCACTTCTAAAGTTGAGAAAGGCGTCCATTATATTCTTTTTTACTTCTTCGCTCTCTGTCAAACAGTAGTAGAGCCATGCTTAGGCACGAATGGGTCGGATTTACCAGTGCGATGCCACGGCCTCACAGAAAACCGGTTGTGAAGCAACGCTTGCATTGCATTTTCCTGAATTTAGTGAGATTTCTGAAGTCCCAAATATCCCTCTACTCTTTCCAATCTCCTCATCCCCCTCTCTTTTTTCCCCTCCCCGCATCCCCCATCTCTAATCACCCTAAAAGGCGGGCAGCGCACTTACGACTCTTGAGTTGAAGGTATCTCTTGATGTGGTAGGTATCTTGGGCAGTTACAAGTCCTAATACATTACCATCTCATCATGTCACTTGCTCAGTGCTTATTAATGTTTTTTTAGTTATTTTTGACACTTCACTAAATAATGGGCATCAACAAATTAAATAATCAACAACCATTTACTAAAAGTATGAAGGCTAACAATAGTTTGATTGAGTCAATACGGCGTTATTATTATTTGTACCCTGGTCTAACAAAGTATGATTGGATATATCTTCTATCTGCCCCTCACTACTAAGGACTGTGGTCAGTAAAAATTTATGAGTGAACAAATTGCGTCCACAGTCAGGTGTGACGGCGACTGTTCTAATTTAACAAAACTTGGGGATTTGAATCTTATTTAAGTTCAAGTCTAGGGTCTGTCTTTAAAGGCTCTTTAAAGGAGTACATCAAGATAGAAGCCTACTTAACTGTAGGTGCCACTAATTAATTTTGCTATAACTAAGGTCAATTTAACTTATTATTGAAATGAAGGAAACGAAGAAAGAAAATAAGTTTTATTGATAAACCACCGTGTATTTACTAAATTTTGGCAATAAACAGTTAATTAATTTACATCAATACAATTGCTTTATTGCTTTCTTTATCTTCTGAATGATGTAAGGACTCAAACGAAACCACTTGATCATCCAAATCTGTTCAGGATTTTAAAATTTATGTTAGTTTAAAAATTCTCAAATACGAACATAACTGAATCCTGTAAATCTTGTACTTCTTTTTTGGGTAGTCCTGTAATAAAAATAGTTAAACAGATACAATATACATAATGTATGTTTGCGATAGCAGATCTGTTTTATTTGTTATGCATTTTTTTTTATTTTATATTCGTACGGCGACTGAACTAAATACTTCAATGTTTACATAAAAGTCTACATTACTTATCTTAACTTCACGTTGAAGCTCGGTCGACAGTCTCAGGCAACATAATTTGGTAGAAGAAGGTATTACAAATTAATTTGATCTGATAATTTTTAACCAACTTTTTTTTTATGTATAGTGAGCGATTACTCTGCCAATTGGTGACCGATTTTCAATTATTTTTATTCGTTCTCATAGTAATTAAATCAGGATCTGATCATTTTAGGATTGGATACCATAGGAATTACGAATACTTTTTTAAATTGCACTTTTTTACGATTACACAAGTATCACGAACAAAAAATGGGCAAAATGGCAAAACTCGATCTCGCTCGCATGCAGTCTCGCTCTGGACCATAGACATAACCATGTCTCCAGCGAGATTTTGCTTCCAGGTCCCACGGAGGAGGTCCGGGAGACTCATCGCTTCAAAGGAGACCGTGCAATATCATCTTATGACCCTAATGGCTATAACCCACGCTGTGGCTGTTGCAAAATAGCAACATTACTAGTCGTCAGGGTCTCCACCCAAATTGGGACCCCATATAGGGCCATGGAACGCACGATCAAAAAGGTAAGTAAGTACCTACTAACTTACTTAGTTAGGAAAATATGAGAAATTAAAAAAAACAACAGGATATACATAAGGTATTCCGCTAAAAAACCGTTCCGTAGGGAACCAAGCACGCGTCTGTGCCGCATGGTGTGCTACCTCGCAAAGGCCTCGCTATGGCGCCCTCCGTCCCACAAGACCATCCGTCACATCATTCCACATAACAAAAAGGCGAGCTCGGTACTTTATCCCTATTTTGCTGTGAATTTATTTTAAAACTGTGACGTGTCATAAAATAAATCATTAATATCAAATGATGTAAGATCAATTTTGTTCAAAATTAAATACTTGTATAGCGTACTTATTTGGATGAGAATTAATATTATATTTATAAATGCACCTTCACAAATGATGCTGCTGCTGATTTTACCCGGTTTTGCAACATTTTTCATTGATGATCGTGGTCATTTAAACGTTGAAGCCAGTTATCAATAGAAACTCGCACTCTCTTTATGGTAAAATTCTTCACTGCCAAACTTATAGATTGTTTTAGGGAATCCAAATTATTACGACCTATTCTGTAAAGTCCAGTTTAAGTTCAGTTTCGGTCACTTAGAGGGTAAGGTCTTGTATTATCGGGAGTGTTCAGTGGCTTTGCTTGGACTTATGCCGGCTGCAGGTTTCCGCCATCGTCCTACGCGACAAAATATCCATCCCCATCACCTGGATGATTGGCACTCCACCACTGTGCGCTTCTCCAGAAGATTTTTGCCTCGCACAACCAGCCTGTGGAAAAAAATGTAGCCTGCCATATTTCCGGACCGATCCGACCTTCAAACCTACGAGGAAAGAGCGAACTCCTACCTGAAAGCCGGCAACGCACTTGTGACTCTTGAGTTGCATGTTGCTCATGGGCGGCGGTAGTCACTTACCATCAGGTGACCCATCCGTATAAAAAAAACTAACCATAAACCATAATCCAGCGTATTAAGTTCGAACCTAGATAACGATCAGTCTTCAACTCTGATGAAGTCAGAAACGTTTGTTTCCGACCACGCTTTGGTTGATTGAGTTTTATGACCCGGTCCTGACTCTTGCTTAAGGAACCATTCTTGGTTATGGAACATGGTGTTGTTAAGACGCTTAACCACCTTCTCAGGGACCATCTTGATACACTTGTGCCGATATTTTGACACTTTTTTCACAAATATATGGCTCAGTCACTCCTTGATAGCTAACACCCCACCAAGCCATTACTGAAATTTTGACAAGCATTAAAAATGGCTGGCATCGATTTAAGTGAGACCGGTTGTGTGCATTAAAGTAATTTCTGCTAATAGCTTAGTAATTTCAGCCCTAAATTGGGACACAGCAAACACCATTTACAACAGTACTACGGTAATGAAAACGAAACAAATAATACTAAACATTCAAGCAAAACTGCGGGCAATAGCTAGTTTAATCTAAATGTGAATAATTGCTCGATATCTATCGATATCTCGATATCTCGATATCTACATAGTTTGTTCCAAAATCCTAACTTCGTTATACTACATATATTCAACGATCTATTATCGAGCGCCAATCCGTTCCCCGCTATCGCTACACAGGTGAGTGGCTATTCATTCATGGTAGTGAAACCAGATGAAAATAGCACCGAACCAAGGAGATGGAATTCTAAAACGTAGGTGCGGGACTTGCTGAAGAATTAAGTGCAATGAAATTCAGAAATGCAAAAAAAAGGGATTTATGTCGTATTACTACATCATTTTTTGTTTGTAGATGTTTGTTAAAATTGTGCACAGAGATAGACTATAGCCTAGAAGAGCAAATAATGGTCCATTGTATCCTGAAAAAATATACGGTTTTAAATTTCAACGAGCACAACCTTGCGGGTGCTAGTAGAGAACGAATTTAGAAAGGGTGTGTTTATGTGACAATGAGCCACTGTTTATAGGTGAAATTAACAACACAGATTTTTTATAATTAATTTTTTAATTTTAATAATCTTTTTTATATTTATACCATAACTTTATGCTCGATTTCTCTTTCTGTCCTTTTCTATCTACACTCGTAAAATAAAGAACACAGCTTTGCAATTTTTGTTTGTTTAAAAGTTTAATTAAATAAATATTCTTTTTATACAACGTTGTTTCTGAAGTGACATACATTTAGTATTTACTTACATCTCAGTAACAACAAGCGCACTCCACACACAAGGAATCCAAAATATACAAATGAAATTATTACGGAAGCGTTACAGATTGTTACAACGCCATACAATAAATTTCCCGTGACGGTTTGCGTTGCTATTAACGAGGTATTTCGACAATTGTGAGCCGTTCGTGCGTTTTAATCGAAACCGGTTTCCTGTAATATCTGAATAGTTACCAAAACAATAACCTGGCTTTACTAGGTGTGCGACTACAATACTGTAAGTTATCTACGTTATTATTATACAATGGTAATATCTCGTAAGCTACCCTGATTGGGATATTGTCGACAAGCAATCATTTGTGAAATAGTAAATTTAGTATACAATTTAGCGCAAAAACTCTTAGTTTAACTATCAGTTACTGGTAATGCGATAGGTTATCTCAGGGGTCTTTAGGGAGCTAATCCTTAACGCGAGCCAGCACCTGGTGCCCTCTTTGGGACAGAATAATCGCATTTCTGATTACTGATTCATGTCATGTCTTCGCAGTAGAGGCACCTAAAACTCAAACAGAGAGCGGGTGCGCCACAACGACTTATGAAATTGAGCCAATGTGCCTTTTGCTTTATATAAACTTAATAATTATTTTTATATTTCAAGACCTATTTGTTCGTTTCGGAACTCTGAAAATAATTCAATTTATCAATTAAAACGTTTTCAACCTAAAATTGGTCTCAAAATCTTTCAACGCAGTTTATTTTAGCTTTATTCGTAGCAGCATGAAATATATCAGTCATTTCAAGTAGCAATAACCTTAAAAAAATCTAATGACCAGACAGCGAATAGCCTCGAGTTTCCGAAGTAAAATTCAGTATCGTACAACCAAAAATGGAGGTAAGTGTAAATTGAAATGAATCTTCATGGTGTTCTTAAGCAAAAACCGTCAAACGGTTTTTTTAGACTATGGAAAATTGTCTTTAGAATTAAAAGTTGTAACACGTTGGAAAACGGAGATGAACTCATTTCAAACCGTACCGCTGATCGGTATACATAATTTTCTGACACGCCTTAGTTAGAAAGATACTGTGTATTGTATTTGTACACAAAATCAGTAATGCAATTGTAACACAACAGACTAAATGAAAGCGTCTAGACACCAGAGTACACAGACCTTCATAAAACACAAAGGTCGAGGATGTTACATCGAAATAAAAAATAAATTCAGATATTAATGCGGCAATCTCTCGTTTGAACTCTTGAATCAAATAACAAGCCCGCGTCATCACGCTATACTAGTTTTCTAATTAGTGGAGACAGTGAAATAATATGAAAATTGACAGAACTTACTGATTAGTTATATGTCTGTTATGGATCTGACAGGAGCTCAATAAACTCCGTTTAACTAATGTTTACATCCATGAAATTTATGTACCGAGAGATCACACAATGAGAACTAATTCCTAATTCAGTATAGGATATTAGATTATTAATTTAATTATTTAGAAATAACGACTTATATACATGAAATCAATGTTAAGCTTCTCTAATTTGGGGGCTGATATATATATATATATATATATATATAGTAAAAATATTAAATGTGTAATTTAAAACTCTAATAATTAATCATTGATGTTAGTTATTGTTTTGGGCAGACAAAATAAAGACAGTTTGTAAAACAGTCTTAGTCTTGAGCCATCCGGTCTCAAAAGCAATTCGAGTTATTTTAGTAAAACTAAGACGCAACTGTAAAGTCACTAAGAAGCCTAATAAGAGGTCTTTTAATAATTTTTTAAAACCTGTACCTTTGAGGTGCTAGTGACATTGAGTCTGGTTGTTGAGTTCCTATAAGACTATGAATTGACATCAATACGTTACCGGATCATGATAGGGATACAGTGGAATTAAGGGTAATAGTGAGAAGTCTTTTAAAAGTCTTTAAAGCAATTGAGATTTTTACGTACTCGTATCATTATCATCACCCTATCGCCGCTAACTATACCGGTATAGGTATATACTTTTACGGTTATTTAAATACTTTGTTTTAATGTTAACTATTTTTAAAGCAATTCACATGAAAATAAAATCTTTAACATTAAAAGGCGACAATTGTGCTGCTTAATTGACTTGAGTAAAACAGATTGAAGTTAAATTAACGGAAACGAAGCTGTTTTGGTCGCTTTGGGGTTGTTATTTTTGTATTTGGCGCCTCTTGGACTTTGGCGTTAATTGAATTGTCATGCCTCTTTTAGTAAACTTTTTCTGTTTACACTTTTCTGTTTACACTGTTTACACACAAAACTAAAAAAATCAGGAAAGTAGAAGATTTTATTACACTTTCGAAATTGCACAAGTTTATTTCTGTTGACATACATTTTATTGTTATTTCTAAAGCAAAGCACATTGTTTTTATACTTTTAGAACACATTAAATTTATTTTTAATTTATCTAAGGCGTTAAAGACAATCTCTCTGAAAAAATGATGATGATGATGATGATGCACAAAAGATACATTTCCTATGTCAATAGTGACTTTTACTAACATCGGTACTGTTAATATTACCAAAAGTTTGAATAATAAAAAAAAACAGACAAATAAATTGACCTGTGTAGGCTCAAACTCATAAAACTCAACATAATGGAAAGACCACTACTTTTTACGAATCTACGTTAACCTAACATGGCATCCGATAAAATATTGCCCCTAAGACAGTAACACCGAATATATTTATAGTTTTCCTTATAACATACATTTTCTTACATTAAACAAGTTCATAAGGTGTCGAAATGACATAGAAAACATAAAAATAAGAGAAAGATAATATTTCGCTTTCACTATTGCTTATCGCAAACAGCTGTTACCATACAATGTATATATATATATGTATATAGACGTATTTTGGTTTGTGTTATATGAGTTATATGACTGGCGGCAGCGTGAAGACTTAATTGCCTCCTCCTAATCCTCTATAAGATTCCTATAAAACTTAGACCATACATGATCCTACTTAACAAAAAATTAACTTAAAGATTTACCTTCTATCAGGTTAATCGACATGCAGGTTAATTGTTATTAGTTATCTACTTAGAGGACTCGGACTTTCAGGCATCAGCCAATTCGGGTTACATGGTGTGGGAGCCAGACCTGCTCGAGCTATTGCTTATGCTCTTCAATGCATCATTAATATGGCAAATTCTTTTTCCTTTCTATTATTCTCCATTTCAATATATGTATTCCCAATTTTTCCTTTCAATTCCTAGAGGTCAATAGTCTTGCCTATTTCTTAAGTGGAACTACTTCAGCAAAATGAGGGCCTTTATACGCCTTGTACACCTCTGCAAACCCCTTTAAAGATTCGTGAACATTCTTTGCACATTTGATGGGCCTGTTGGTCTAGTGTTTAGTGACCCTGACTGCTGAACCGGATGTAGTGGGTTCGATTCCCACACGGGACATTTTTTTTTGTGATCCACAAATAGTGGTCCCGAGTCTGGGTGTCCTTTGTGTCCGTTGAGATCGTGTATTTTAAGCTTTCCCCGACACAGGAATTATTGCTACTACGGGAGCTGTCTTAAGAAAAAACACATGTCCTCGTATGTATGTTTGTTTTTTAAAAAAAATGTTTCTAAAAATCAATCATATTTTGACGAGTTCATTTTATGTTCAAATCCATTCCTGTGACTGTGTGCTACTTGAAGGCAGATGTAATTGATATATTAAGAAATATTTCGGAATATTTTATGAGAAGATTAGATTAGTTTAGATTAGAGTATTCTTTATTGTACCCTATAGGAATTACAATAGATCTTAACTAAATCATAAAAAAATCTTATGTGTATGTAGAAAACATTGAAATTTACATATAAGTACTTATTAAATATTTTAGAATATTTAAGAAATAAATTCTTATTTTAAAACAAGTATATTGAACCTACGTCGTTATTATTCAACAAAATATTCCATCTCACAACTTCGCAACTACGAGTACGACGCTGCAAAGACATCACGGTATAATTCAAAATTTAGATGTCTGAAATATAACAAGAAAACAGAAGTAAACGCTTGGATAAGTTAATTACTTAAGCGCAACACTTGTTGGAAATTGCTTGTAACAATTCTCAGACATATTTCTAAATTGTTGAAACACACGTTTGAACTTACTAATGTGCCTTCTTTATTACTATTTACATATATACCTACTATCATATCTTAATTATATTAATGCCATTGTCAGGGAAAACAGAAAATAGTACAGATCCTGAGGGATAGAACTTTTTTTACGCGAGCATAATGTTATGTGTAGAAAATATTTAATGACCTTATTGAGATTTAATATTTAAATTCTGACCGGGTTATAGGCACTGACCAGGCGAATTAGCGCCTGACCAATGCCAAGATTCGTTTTTATATGAAACTACATCCTATAAATAGCATTCTCGGAATGGTCACTAAGTATACGTAGTGCTAAGTGGATTTGACTTAGAATAGAAAACCTTTTTAAAACGCCTACATATGTATAAGAAAGAGGTGACAAAAGGTTATGGTCCACGGTATTAGGTATCTGCTCAGAATAGAATCCACCCTACCGATATTTATATGTATGGAACTGAAAATAAAACTTAAGCGACTTATTACTGAAAGGTTACATTAAAAGTCAGCTATAGGTTCTCTAAAAAATGGAAAATAATGGAGCAGTTAGGAAGTTTCTACACACTCCCATCAAAAAGATACTCGTATGTCACACTGAACGAATAAAAATGAAATACTTTTATAAACGATTTATTACCCCACGATATAAGGCCAAGAAAACAACCCTTTGTGACTAAACTGACTAATAAAACAAATAATTTAACGATTATAAGAAATATAAGCTTTCCTATCTCCATTGAAAACTATAGAACGCCATATAAAAGTTAACGACTTGAAGTTATTTTTATCATATTATGGATGGGGAGGGAGTAGTAATAAAATTAAGTAATCAGAAAGGTCAATCTGTCTCTTCAGTGGGAAACTCGAGAAAAGATTTTTTTTTATACTGGTAAACAAGACTTTTGGTATGTGGAACGTATAGTTCAGAACCGTAAAGTTTTTACTCTTCCTAATTTAAATGGCACATTGAAATAAACAAAGAGTTTCGGTTTGAAACTAAGCAACGGGAAGCCGTTGCTTAATATATTTCCTAAAGGTTCACAAGATTCATTGTATATGGCGAGAGCAGAGATTGAATTACATAATTTACTCTAGAGTCGTTTATAAAGAAGCCTCGTGCACGAGAAAACCACGTGACAAGGTATTTCTTGTTAAGAATGTAATGCAAATAAATATCTCTTTATTATACAAAGGACAATAATACGACGTTATTTCATTTTCACAAGTTACTGAAAACTGTAGAAGTAGAGTACTCCAAATTGCACCTTCTAAAAGGTGTAGTTGTGACACCTTTTAGAAGGTGCAATTTGGCAACACCACCTGGGAGTACCCCACAAACTGGTACTCATCATAAAGGACTACCTGATGAACTGCCAATTTCGCTACAGACTCGAAGGGTCGCTCTCCTCTCCCCGCACCATCCAGAAAACAGAAGGTGTCCCCCAAGGTTCAGTACTCTCCCCTCTACTCTTCTCGCTCTTCACTAGCGACATGCCCAAACACAAAACAACCCAACTAGCCCTATACGCAGACGACACCACCCTATACTACTCGGGCAGGTCACCTGCAAACATCACAAAGATTCTCCAAACCGCAGCCAACACTCTTGGCAAGTGGTTCACCAAATGGAGAATTGAAGTGAATCCCGAAAACAGCGAAGCTATCCTATTCCGGTGGTATAAGAACTCAAGATATTCCTTTCCCATGCCCTCTCCGATCACCCTATTCGGAAAGGCTATCCCGTGGACAACTCAGGTCAAGTACCTAGGAGTCTTCCTCGACGACACCCTCTCCTTCTCCCAACACATCTCTGTAGTCCGTACCCGCGCAGCGAGAGCACTTGTAGACTCCACCACCTACTAAACCCAAGGTCCAAACTCTCACTCAACAACAAAATACGTATTTACACCACCTGTATCCGTCCCATTATGACCTACGCCTCCATAGTCTTCCCCGCGTAGGTTACATCGCCTCCAAACACTTCAAAATAGGTTCATGGCCCGAGCCACGGGGGCCCCGTGGTTCATTCGCAATAAAAACCTTCACACTGACTTAGGACTACCAACCGTCCTACAATTCATGAAACACTGCTCACAAACTTATTTCGACACTGCCACCACACACAAAAACCCACTAGTGGCAGCCGCAGCGAACTATATACCATCTGCCTTATCTCGCAAGCGCCGACCGAGGCACATCCAGGGGGAGCCAGACGATGAAATAACAAAAGGCACAAATCGCTGCGCCCACACCACGCAGAGGCCCACGTTTCCGTCCCAGACGGAGGGGCAGACACAGACATTCAAGACACACCACCGCACACAACGGCTCTCGCAAAACCCCAAACCCTATCCCAATCCCCATCCCCACCATCCTAAACACAAACCCCACAACCATCCTTGGTTGAGAGCTAACGCTCACCAATAGACCGCGTAAGGTTGTATACAGCCTACATGGTTTACAACTAAAGACCATACAAAAAAAAACCCGCGCGTCATTCTCGCTCACCCGACGAGCTGTTCAGACCTCCATAAGACAACGATTGAAAAATAAACGAAGATTTGTGGGATTCATCGTGTTTTGCTTTCTGCACCATCGTTGCCTTTGTAACCATCCTGCTTTTTTGGAACTATGAGTAACCAAGGCGATAATTAGGGACGTCGGCTCTGCTGACGTCACACTTTTTCAAAACATATGCGACATCCGTTCGACATATATAATAGATATTTTGATGATCATATTTCATTTGAACTGCTCTTGAATGTCAACTGAAGCCAGACTTTGTAGAGGGATGAATTTTGAGAATTTTGTATGACCTTAACCTGATGATGTATGTACATATGTAGATATTGCATCAAAGTTTGAATCCTACACCAATCTGTGAGACAACTTTTACGTCCACACATAAATTTAGTTAAAAGAGTACGTAGAGTAACAAAACCGCTTGCTGTTTACAGCTCATATGTTGTTACACAGCTTTTTGTCAAATTTAAGATGTAAGTAAACAGAATAGTAGATTTAGAAGAGCTTTTATTTATTCAAAAAGTTGAGAAATTCAGAATTAACTCACGTAGTGACTTAAACAAAATTATAAATTCGTCTAAAGTCATCACTTGAAATGAAAACCAACTAGACTGGAATAAATAAAAGCAAAAGATATGATAGCATTCAAGGTACGGGGTCAACGCTCATGTCGCAATATCGCATATCACGAAGTGATCAAAACAATGATTTGAATAGACCATCAAGGTCAAATGCAAAGATACAGAAAGCATGGGCTTTCTATTTTGCTAAATATAATTAAGTTAATTTTACAATAAGTAATTATTTGTGTTATTGTTATGTTATTGCTACCACAAGCAAAATATCTACACTATAAACTTGATTATTAAAAAATACTTATTGTTAAACTAACTAAATTGTGTGGGTCAATTACGCCTCTGCCTACCCCTTCGGGGATACAGGCGCGAGTATATCTATGTATGTGTATGGATTTAATATTTCAGATTTACGCCAACTTTAAGCAAATATTAATTTCTTAATTTTAAAAGATAAATTTAACTATGTTATTAATTGCGTCTGAATGATTAAAAACGTCATTGTTATCACTCAAAAATACATTTTAGACATTTCATCGAACTACTTTATCTTACCTTTATAATTTAAATCCATTACATAAGTTAACAAATACTTATTAATTAATGAATTAATAGCTTACAATATATTTTATGTAGCTGTTCTATTTATAAATGTAATATTTGGAGTTAAAATAACTTTACACACTTTGTTTACACACTTTGTATAATAATGAGGAATATTTTTTCACTCGATGTTAAACTTTCATGTTCCCTGAAAGCTAACGGGAATTAACGCGATATGTATGTACATACATATGTACTAGACGTGGGCAGCGATTGCCAGTTCAAGTTCAGAAAGTTTTAGATAGTTTAGAAGGCAAAAGGCTCTTTAGGTATTAGAAAATGAGAAGTTTAAAGTAAACCGTTTTTAAGAGTTGGGTAAAACTACACTTTAGTAAGTGATTTTTAAGAACTTAAATATTTAAAAATGTTGTTTTTAAACAGATCCTTAACTTAGATCCTTAAGCTTTTGTCAATAACATGCTTTTATTAAATGAATGCAGATTTTTTTACAGATTTTTTACACATGTAGGTAGGTAATAATATATAACTTCTGATTGCCTGAGATAAGGTAAACCTCTGATTCAGGTCGTTCTAAATAGATCGTTATTTATTAATGTAAAATAAAAATTATTGATTCATATAAAAGATATAAATACTACATAGTATACAAGTACCAAAGTAAATCAACAAAAAGAATACTTGACATTTTTTTTTTCAGTTTCATTTAACTTAAATTTATTTTTTATTATTCAAGCTGTGTATATTTAGTGCCTTGTTAATTTTATTAAACAAGAAATGTCCTCAGAATAAGTCAAATCTATTAACAAATGCATGACTTGCTTGAGGTCTGCTACATACTAAGTCCTCCCTTCTCTTATCTGATGGTAAAGAAGTTCGGTGTGCTGCTTTGAAAGTGGTATGCAATATAAATTATACATTACATGCCATGTCAAGCTGATATGTAAGAAATATGAATGGGTGGAATGAGCGAGTTCTAAAGGCAGTAATATTGACCTTGCTGCACCACCCCATGAAGTTATGGAATAAGTGAGTATGGATTGAGACAACGACAAATAAATTTCCTTTATTATTACTTCGATAACATTGGGAAGAGTCTTAAATATATGATACCCAAATATTTCACATCATCGGAATCTGCTGAAGCATGACAGCTGCATGTAAAATCAGCAAATGTTTCACAGCAGGCATTATATATAGTTACACTTGGAAAGTGATGATAATATGTTATACCCAAAATTTAACTTTACAAAGATGGCACACGTGTCCTTTGCTGATCCGAATATAATAGAAAATGAGAAACGTTACGGAATTAGTGTTGATAAGTCAGAAGAATATTTTTTTCTTTCAGGAATTAACAGCATAGTTCTCGCTACGAGAATATTTTTGGGAATTCATAATGGATATGTATAATAAGCGTTACATTCAATAGAGATTTAAAGTTTATCAATCAGCGATCAAATATCCTAACTTTTATTTTTGGAAGCTTGATCTGTGTAAAAATCACGTTTTGCAATGGATTCCGAAATAATAAGCGTTGCAATTTACTTAAATGTAAGAATTACTTGTATTTCATATACATACTTATTTAACAGTCTCTAATCTGTGATGAGTTGGTAAACACGTTTGGAAAAGTCCAAATATTGATATTTGCAATTCTAACAAGTTCTTCTATGTTATGTGATGCTATCTGCAGCGATATCAGCGACAATATGGCGCCATCTCGATGCCTCACTGACAATGAATTGCATATAGACGCTTTAAACAATGGATTTAAACAGCCTTTTTTAATTGTATTCATGACATGATTTTATGTAGGTCTATCAATTACTGTCCTGAGGTAGACACTAACTTAAATTGTGTATTATTCCAATGCTAACACACTCATATATCTAAATCCCTCAAACTGATGGTGTCTAGAACATGACAAAGAAACATCAAAACATGCATATATACAAGCATACATACATACATACTGAATAAACATAACCTTTCTTCTTGCGCAGTCGTTTCCTTAACATGAACTACCTAAACAACAAATATCAATTAATATACTATTTTAACTCAATGATAACAGGAAAAGCATAAAATATCTGCTAGTTTCCAGTATTTGCTTTATGATGAGACATCATCTCTTCAAACGGAAATACATATTCTACAATACCTGTATTTTTTTATTAAACACGAAAAACATCTCGGCTACATTTGGCACGATTTTGAAGAAATTGTCATACCCATATGTCCGGCGTGTTCGAAATTGACAGATGTGTCCGAACCCGTATGTCTAACATATTCCGTTGGGACCTCTCCATCCTTCTTCCTTCTGTCCATTTTAATTTAATCAAAAAAAGAAATATCTTTTCTTTTCCTTCATTTTATATATTGAGGAAAAGTCTACTTAAACTGTTGACGCGGTAGAAAGGGAAATTATTTATTGACAGATAAGTATATACAAGAAGTTATACAAGTTCCGTGCCATGTCGTAAGAAAGATTCTAGATTTTACAGGATAAGCTCACGGCCCAGCCGATAGTAGGCGGTTATCGCTATCTTAAAACCCTTGCAACACCAAATTATTGCTTGTGCATACGGTCTAAGTAACTTATTATCTTACATTTACTTAACAAAGCTTGAAGGGCTGGTTGGTGTGGTGGTGTTGGTTAGTTTGTTTACGGTCACTGTTCCGCTGCAAGAAGTCGTAGCATGATATTTTATTACCTATATCAGTTTCTATCAAATACAAAAATACATTCTTGGAATGGATCGTTCTAGAGATTCCTGCGTTTCAGCAAACTAAAAAAAAAAACTCTTCGGCTATATAACAATATATTAATATCTTTAGGTAAAACAGAACGCAAATCTTATTACAATATATTTTGTGAATTTGAGTACATGCACAAGAAATAATGACCCACGATCAATGTAAAATTATTATTTTTTGGTTATATCACAAAGTTAAACAAAACCTAAACGTTTAAACGTATATTATACCAAGATTTTTTAAACCATCTCATATTAAGCTGATAAAAAGGGGAACGTTATGTACGAAAAACGCTGACGTGAAATCGTTAGTTTCAATCTACGGTTTTCGACAAAAACGTTGAAAAAGGATGAGGGAAGGAATGGGGCGTAATAAAACGTTAACCTAAGCGTTTAGGCAAGAATATCACTCAATTGCGTTTGTGTTAAAGAAATACAAAAATCTAAAGCCAAGATGCCAAACCTACTGAGTCACCCTTGTTACAGTTTTTTGTTTCTATCCTTCGTCATTTCACTGTTTCCACTTCTTCCTTTACGAAGGAAAAGGGCTCGCACCTGCCGGCGACAGGTAGGTTGAGTTACAGGTATAGGACGTCGAGGGGAGAAAGCAATAGCCTACAATTCTAAATCCATATACCTTGGCAATATATGCAAGGAAAGGTTTTGGCAGGAAATGGTTCCTGCCCAAGCCTTTCCTTGCTCTTATCTTCCTCTTTCAATATACTCCCAATTTTGCGACAATAGGCCTGCTCCCTGTTACGTAGCCCTTCAGAGACATAGGCGTGATCGTCATGTATGTTCTACCTCAACCCTCTTTCCTTAATCCTCTATACTAGATTTCGTTTATCCCGCCGCATCACATACCAATATACACCTTACTAATATGCCATACAGTCTCTAACATTTTGAAAATTCGGAGAGACATCAGCCGTGTCTATAAAATATCATTCATAGGTATTTTAAAATGTATTGAGGTATATTGGTTTTCATACAACAAAAGCGCATTATGTATAAGCAACCTCGGGACACAATTCCGAGGTACCTGCATTATGTCTAGGACCTGACCCATAGTTATTTTGCATACCTATGCATAACTAATAATTATATAAAAGGATTTTGGATTATTTATATGTCAAAATACCCTACAAAAGGAGAGCTTATTTCACCTTAAGTCAGAACTTGGATTACTGTAATGTAATGCATTGCCTCTTTAAAAAGAGTGAGTTCAGTCGACGTTTCCCGCGACCAGAGAAAGATATTTTCTTTACACAAAGGAGCCTTTCAACGTGAACAAAGGGGACATACATACATTAGTATTTGAACATATATTAATGCTTCTTGAAATATACGGTTTAAGTAACGTGTGTATTTCGAGGATGCCCATTTAGTTTCGTTCCCGACGGGAGAACTTTCTCAAGGAGCTAGTCGTCCAGCCGGTACCGGATGTTGCACTCTCAGTGTAAATATGAATGTTACTCACATAAGTTTTTATTCGACTGTATTAATATTGCCTCTACCAGAAAAATAAAAATCTATTAATTTTACAAAAGTGAAAACACCCTATGATTGTGATGCGTAGGGATGCCATGAAGCCTTGTAGATTTATTTCTTCTCTTGTTTAAGGTAAACTTATCAAATATTACCTTTACTATTTAGTGTAACTTAACAAAATATATAAACAAATTATATGTTATGTCTCCAGGCATCAACAATAAAATGCAAACTGTCATTTCAACACCTTTATTGACTACACGAAGCTTCGTTAAATCATTGATTAAATTTCTAAATTACAATTTAAGTTAATAATTTCTAATGCACTTTGAAAAGAATTCCCTTACAGAATATATCCAATAACTTTTACACACTCATGAAACACACCAGACCTAATGTAAGTAAAGCGAGTTCACTTACACGGAAAAATCCTTCATCATAGCGTTCCTACCGTACTTTAATAAATGGCCGACCGCGTGGCTAATGGGGTTCGAACATCGACGCACAGTGACGACGGAGAATAAATGGACACAGAGATATGTGGCTTAACATGTAGTATACATATATAGTCAAATATCTACTGATTAAAAGTCAGTAAAAAGAGTCCTGGTAATATCATAAAAAATCATAGTATGATTGATGTGTATAAAACACCAATCATACTAGGATTTTTATAATTTTTGAGTTTGACAGGGAATAGGAAAGAACGTTTTTGTTTTCATATTTATTATCACTTTTATCTACTAGTTGACGAAAACTAGTGTTAAGAATATCTTTTGGTCTTCAATGTTTTTATATGAATCTAAATATTATTATGGTCTTAATATACATATGTCAGCGCATTGATGCGAACTGTCCAAGACCCTGATTGTTGGTTATAGGCTGATGATGATGATGATATGTCATCGTATAATATGACGGGATATTACTCGGTCATGGTATGGTCGTCAGCCACTAAGTTTCTTCTAAGAGATTCAATACTATTTGCACGTTTGTATCTGACTACGATCCTTGAGGGTTCAATTGTAGAGGGATTTTGTAGAGGGTCAAAAAACTATAGTCAGCTAATTATGGTAATAGGTTATAGCTTACAACAACATAGAAACACTCGTGAATGCAAATATTTACACCTAGTGTATGATTCAAATGACACCATACGAGTACATATCCAAATACATTTTTTTTTTATGCGAAAGGGGGCAAACGAGCAGACGGGTCACCTGATGGTAAGTGACTAGCGCCGCCCATGGACATCCGCTACTTAAGAGTCACAAATGCGTTGCCGGATTTTTTTAATTAATTACTACCAGAAACAGAACAAATACGCCTACATCATTATTCGTCCTGGATAACATTCATTATAGTTAATTTTTATAAGTAAACATAATACATATGTATATTTAGATAAAACATTTCATAAAGCGATCTTTAATTATTTGTCAACCTTTCATATTCCCCTTCCCTCCACACCTTGGATTAGTATAGACATATTTACGTTATTGTCTTACTTTAATAAATAAAAATTAAGTATCGCCCGAAAATTAATATCATACTCGATATACATAGTTCTGCGCTGTCAAGTACAAAGTGACATTGGTGTGTGTGTATCGCGCCAAGAGCAATTGTAACAGTGCGTGTGTATAAGGTACAGTGCAGGAAATATCATGGACACTATTGGTGGCACTTTAGATGTTGTCATTGACCCTATGGAGATACGTAATATGTTTCGACTGCAAAATAAAAACAGGACCAAGCCCTCATCTTCCAGTCCTATTATAATAGAATTTTCTACCGTTGCGAAAATAGAAGAAATTATCTCTTCTCTAAAAAATATAGACGAGACAAAAAACAACTCACTACAGAACATCTTAACAAAAAAAAGATGTGTGGTGTCCGCGGGACACCAGATAGGAACGAAGTTTCTAGAAGAAAAATCAAATAAAATACTTTACAAAATTATCATAACACCTTTATTTTATTTACAATGATTTATAAAGTTATAAAATAATAATATACAAAGAACGCGCGATAAGGAACTTCGTTCCAACTAAGTGAATCTATTGCCTAGCACGAGATTTTTCTAAAAACAATAATTACCAGTACTGTTGGACTAACCATGGTAATGTCTATCTACGAAAAGCCGAGGGCAGTCCTGCGATTCGCGTAAACAGGGAAGAGGAGTTAGGTGAACTTAAAAATCTTCCGAATCTTGTTGTGTTGTAAAGCCACATCCAATCCTTATCATCCTCTTGTAAGCCGAACTTAGGTCAAGTGACAACAGGAATGCGGCGAGCGATAACAGCAGGAATGTGGCGAAGCGATAACATCAGGAATGCAACGAGCAATTAGCGAACAGCGAACAACACTTGACTCTAGTATAAAAGAACGGTGTCAATCTATTTTAAGTCAGTTCTGTAGAGTTAACCTCCGTGTTCGGTCGCATACATTAGCAACAATAAAATTACGATCCACATTTGTTATTTCCTTCACATCGACAAACTCCTGTAAGTGGGTTGGGAGTTAGCTAAGCTCCCAACCCACTACACTATTATATTTGGACCTTTTATGTTGTTGTTATGAACGTTCTGTATAATACCTTAAATAAAAAATGCCAGATTCATCACCTGACTAAAAGAGAATGTAAAACTAAGGTAATGAACTGGCTACTTGAGCAGAACTACGACACAACCGAGGCATTGATGAGGCTCACTACTCTATAACATTACACACACACATACACAATTACACTCACTCACACACACTCAAACACACGCCCGCGCACACACGCCTAAGCATGCACGTACACACACGTCTTATCTTAAGTCATAAGCTGTACCCATGAGAAGACCTGGTACCCATGACTCAAGTTAAATCTTACTATGGGTGCTAGAGCCCGAATGCTTCAATTTGTAATAAAATTATGTATTTCTTTTTGTATAATATGTATGTAAGCACTGTATCACTTTTCTGTATCAATAAATTATTATTATTATTATTATGTTCACTAATATCGATAGTTTATTTTTGCGCCATACTCATTAAAGTTAACTGTACCTATTGTAACTGCACACATCGTTTGTACATTGTACAATCTATAACTATAATGAGAATAAAAACAAATACAGATTACTGGAGTAAAAATAAACAACTGTGCTACCAACAGCCTACCTTTGATTTTGCTCAACTGCATATAATTTATATATACCTATATGTTTATTAGGATACGCTCCTTACAAGAACTAACCACAACAAAATTCAAGTATCAAAGTGGTTATATAATAAAGTTTAACTTACAGAACCGTACTGCTTGCCTCAGCCTATCGAAATGTCTATGTTTAATATTAAGTTCTAGTAATCAACACATTTATTATGTAACTGTAACAAAATATTTGCTAACTAATGTCAATATAAACACAACTACATTAATACACTACTGTCACTTACGCATATCACACACTATTTACACAATATGTACAAACTTATAACTTTTATTTGATGAGCAAAACGTTTCCTGAATTCTCTATTTACATTGTTAAAATTTAAGTAACCGCCCGCATTAGTGCACTAATTACTTTCACAACATTTTATAGGCCGATACGAAATTGTATACCGTATGGAAGTAATAGCTTGTTATTCATTCATAAATATACAACAACTCAAAATTTAACCCTCTTCTTGCTACGGCCATATACGACTTTTAAAATGACGTTATTGAGTGTAAAAGGTTAAAAGAGCCTTCCGACTGTTACGGCTAATATCTACTTTGAAAAACAATTCGTTATTAATTTCGACTGTCAATACACGAAGTATAAATGCTAACTTTGATATATTTGTTATGTTTCTCGCTAAGTTTGATGTAATGGTAGATGTTTTGGTTGACAGAATGTTGGACTAATGAACACTTTATACCGCCAGCTATAAATAACTATAAAATGTTTAGATCAAATATATCCCTAAATCCGAATGATGGATCGCCCAATTTATTATAGAAACCTAATAAGTTATATAAACTCTCTAAATAAGATATTAGATAACTGTAGTATAAATAAAACTGTAATTTCGACTGGTGATTTGAATATGGACACTATGCCTAATAATTTATGCAACTTTACTGCAACATATCTACAGGGAATTCACTGCCCCACTAGACAGAGTACATGTCTGGATCATTTCATTATAAGGACTACTAAAGTGCAAACTTTTGTCTTTGACAGCTGACAGATCACTCACCTATACTATTGCACATTGACTACGCCTCCCTGCCCAGACAAAGCCTATATTTTATTTCAAAAAGGATACCCCAGGGGGTACCAGCGCTAGCGTTGGAGAATCCCCCCCCTGGACGTCCACCCTCAGTACGGAATATACCTGAGTGGACGTGGACGCCCAGGCTGCCCCTCGTACTCTAGGGGGGGCTCAACTGCGCTCTCAAAATCTGCTCGGGGCAAGAGAAGGCACACCCCCTGTCACGTTTACTGTGGATTTTTGTAACATCAGGATCACCCTGAGACAGCAAAGCCGGCCTTGCTCTTTTTAACCGAGACGCAGATATCATCTCCAGCGGACACATACTACCTCTGCTACCCTGGGTACAGACTTGAACACTCCTTTGTTCCTAAGGCTGCTGTATGCGTGTACGTTAGAGATGATATCACTTCTCGCCGCCATGGCAATCTTGAAGGTAGGAACCGCCATCTTATGGCTACGTGTAGACTGCGACGACCATCCCCGCATCTACGTCTGCCTCTACAGGTCCCATAGCGGTGATGCCGAAACAGACCGAGTCATCGACCACGTCCAAATGGCTACAGACTCAGTGCTCCAGTGATCCCATCCGCAGAGATCGTGATTCTTGGCGACGTCATCGACGATCATGCGGGAAGATCTGTTCACGATTTCGCCCTGGCATATGGCTTGACGCAGCTGGTAGCAACGCCTACGCGAATCCCAGATGCAGAAAGCCACGTGCCTTCACTGTTGGATCTTCTGCTGAACTCACATCCTGACGGACCATTGCCCGATTAGGAGTATAATGCCTCTCGTTCACTCGCTGCGGCCGCAGGTTACAGGCAGTCGCCGCGTATGGCACTATAGCGTCTTTAACGCGCCTTTATCGGCTTTCCTACTCTCTTGGCGTAGTCCCGAATTCATGGAAGACAGCTCTAGTGCACCCAATCCCTAAAAAAGGAGATCGCTCGGATCCGTTCAACTACAGACCCATAGCCATCACCTCCCTGTTCTCCAAGATAATGGAATCCATTGTTAACCACCAGCTCCTCCAGTACTTAGAAGACCACCAGCTCCTCAATGATCGACAATACGGCTTCCGTCGGGTTCGTTCATCCGGTGATCTTCTCGTTTACTTGACACACCGGTGGGCACAGGTGATGTCCGTTAGTTTGGACGTAGCGAAGGCCTTCGATCGGGTCTAGCACAAAGCGCTCCTTGCGAAGCTTCCTTCCTATGGGCTTCCTGAGAAACTGTGCAATTGGCTCACCAGTTTTCTCACAGACAGAAGCATCAAGGTCGTTGTTGACGGTGCATGCTCCGACTCCAAGTCTGTTAATTCTGGTGTCCCACAAGGCTGTGTGCTAACACCCACGCTGTTTCTTCTGCATATCAATGACATGCTGGAGATTAGCAGCATCCATTGCTATGCGGACGATAGCACGAGTGTTAGACACAGGTTTGCGCGTTCACCGCTAAAAAGATACCATTGGTCGTATCACCTCAATTTAAGAGCACTTCCCTAACTGCATCTGCCAGTATCGGAATCCTTGGCGTCGATATATCAAGCGAAGTCCAGTTTCGCGGTCACTTAGAGAGTAAGGTCATATTAGCTTCGAAGAAGCTTGGTGTGCTAAATAAATCGAGATAGTATTTTACTCCGGCCCACCGCCTGCAACTTTATAAGGTGCAGGTTCAGCCGCACATGGAATACTGTTCTCATCTCTTTGAAGGTGCACCCCAGTACCAGCTTCTCCCTCTTGACCGTATTCAACGGAGAGCGACTCACATCATCGACTGCCAAGATATTTCTGATCGACTTAACACCTTGGCGTTGCGTAGAGATGTAGCTTCACTCTGCATCTTCTATCGCTTGTATCATGGGGAGTGTTCAGAGGAATTGTTCGGACTTATACCGGCTGCAGGTTTCCGCCATCGTCCTACGCGACAAAATATCCATCCCCATCACTTGGACGATTGGCACTCCACCACTGTGCGCTTCTCCAGAAGCTTTTTGCCTCGCACAACCAGCTTATGGAACAAATTGTCGCCTGCCGCATTTCCGAACCGATACGACCTTCAAACCTTCAAGAAAAGAGCGTACTCCTACCTAAAAGGCCGGCAACGCACTTGTGACTCTTGAGTTACGGGTGTCCATGGGCGGCGGTAGTCACTTACCATCAGGTGACCCGTCTGCTCGTTTGCCCCCTATAGCATTAAAAAAATAAATAAATCCGCTAATGTTTGACCCATTTTCAAATCGGGAGATAAGACTCTAGTAACAAATTATCGAGCAATTTCTCTTTTATATACCCTTTCCAAAGTCATCCAAAAAACTGTGCGCTTCGTACTTACGTACGTTTTCCTTGTTATACATGTAAAAATTTAACGTTGGAGTAAAGCATTGTTGTTGTGCATCTTTATCAAAAACTGCAGAAATCAAACATTTAGGGTAAACATAGATGACAAATTAAATTGGAGGAAACACATAAATCCGGTTGGAAATAGACTTAGAAAACTTATATATATTTTTAGAGACTTGAGTTTGATACCAGACACAACTTATGATACAAACATCTCTCTCATCTCTAGCTGAATGTATAAACACCTATTGTAATATATTCATGAGGTTCAGCGGCCGAAACCCACTTGCTTGAGCTTGAAAGGGCACAGCGGGCTGTACTCAAAGTTCTTATTCACCTACCGTTTCTTCACCCCACTCACAGTTACAGTTACAGTTACACAGTACACTTACAGTTATATACAGCAAATATCATCAAAGTTTTGTACCCTTGAATTAAATAATATAAAATTAAATAATATAGAATTAATGAAATTCTTAACTTGCGGACTTTAGTATTGAACTGTTTTCTAAATACGAACCTGACTTATTTATTTATTTATTTATTACACTTCCTGCAATATCAGTATTGCTCAAGGCGGACTTAATGCCGTAGGAACTTACTTGAGCTATGCTACTTCCACTCCATACGTTATAAGCAATATCCCTTCCCTTGCCTTTCTGTCTTATCAGTTTAAATCTAATTCCTAAAGTTCCGGGATTACTACAATATACTTGCCTTTCTATTACATAAATAGGACTAGATTACAGTCGGCAAAAATATTAGCGTTAATTACACCCCAACATACCCCTACAGATGTCAGTAGTATGTAAGTAACTATAAAGAGAATATGGCAAGGTTTCTTGATTAGAACGACATTATTCAAATGCCAAGAAAGGAGGGCTTATTTAAATATATATACGCTAAAGTTTTTTACTGTGCAACTTCAACATTTCTAATTGCTTATTCTAAACGCATTGCAATTTTTAGTCAGATCAAAAGTTATTGCACTAATGCTATTGCTTTTAAACATTAACTTCAGTTTTTCCAATAATTTAACTAAATTTATTCCTTTTTACTCAATAATATTCATCATGAGAAAGGCAAATATAAATGATGATTTAAAACATTCTAAACACATTATTGGCTATACAAATAACACCTATACTAAATACTTAACCCATTAGGATAGAAATCTAATAGTAAAGACATATTAAAAAGTTTAGGCCACAAGTCTTCCAGTGAGTACTCATAGCTAGTTCGGGAATTTAAGGAAAAAAAGAATCCGTAAACTTGACATACACTTTATACACGATACTAGGGAAACGTTTCCGAAAACGAAGACTAGGCACTAGGTATAGACATAATACTAATGATACCTTTGAAAATTATAAATTTTATTATACACCAGGTTAATAATACAACTTATTCCTTAAAGGCCAACATGGGATGGAGTTCAAATGTGTTTTAGAGAAATTGTCGGGCAGTTTCTGGTGCATTGAGAATGATATGGAAGATGATGAAATAGTAATGGATATAAGCAGTATACCATAAGAATAAAATGCTAAAAGGTTGAATAGGTGTAGCTTTTAACAAGAATATAAAATATTAGACAAGGTATTCTACCATATACTAAGACTTTACTTACTTACTTTACTAAATGGTATTTTTTTTTTAAGACAACTCCCGCATTTGGATCAATTCCAGTGTCGCGGGGGACTTTACAAACATTCAAACAACGGACACAAAGAACACCTAGACTCAGAACAACCATTTGAGGAATACACAAAGTGTTGTCCCGTGCGGGGATCGAACCCACAACACTAGGCGCGGCAGCTTGGTGGCGAGGTGACCACTTAAACCGCTACGCCATCAGTGCAGTCAAAAAAATAAGGTAATGATTGAGCAAGTGGTAGAGCCATGCTTAGGCACGAATGGGCCTCCCCTTTCCCCATCTCCTCGTCCCCCTCTCTTCTTACCCCTCAACTCATCGCGCATCACCCTCAAAGGGGGGCAGCCCCCTAATAACTCTCGAGTTGCACGTGTCCATGGACGGCGGTTGTCACTTACCATCAGGTGACCAGTCTGTTCGTCTGTCCCCCTATAACATAAAAAAACCCTAATACTGTGTTTATTATTCAACAATAATATCAAGTCCAGTATTCTTGGTTCACATTCAGAGTGTTGATACTGACGTTATAAATATTTTTTGAACATTTAATACGAACTTAAAATATTTTAGTACATAGATTAATTCAATTCTACATACTTTCCGTTTTCTAATAGTTTATAGTGACATAGAATGTAATTTATATAATGTAGGTACGTATTATCATAACAAAAACATTTTTATTTTTATTATAATACTACTACATATTTCTGAGAAAGTTAAGACTTAAAATGGTAGACTATAAATAAAGTAGGCTACTTTAAGCCTGGAACGTTTTTAATAGAGGGTGACTGGAGAGTAATAAAAACGAGTTAAGAGTGAATCTTTTTGAGGGGGAAAAACATAATCTTATTAAAAAGGCATGATCTCAACTTTAAAAGAAACATTTTCATGTTCTAATTTTATAAATGTGTATTTCACGTTTTAATATTTTAGTAAAAAAAAGTATAAAGTGAGTAGGAACTACGTCATTTTCATTTCCTTAAAGGGACGCTACATAATCCTAAAATAGTTATAATAAAATATATATATATACATATATACATATTTTATTGAAGAAAACTTTTGAAACTGATTGATAATAACTTTATAGGTACCTAAATACTATAAATTGTCGGGTTAGTGATCTCCGACTTCCCGACAACAGCGTGGATGCTGGCTGCGACTTGATTGCCGCTGATTGCTGTACGAGTGTACTCGTATATGGTGGCGATTATATATATATATATATATATATATATAATAGAGACTACCTTTTATTTCTGAAATCTGTCACTTATTTAACGTATCATGATTTAGTCAATTGTGATACTCTTGTAATTGTCATTTGTATTATATAACAAAGTATAAAGCCTGCATCAGAATATGAAAGTTGACATGTTTGTAGAATATAAGAAACAACCTTTGGAATATCAACCAATACTCACTTTAATTATGTCTGTATATCTGTTACAAAATATATGCATAAAAAATATGCTAAAAAGACGGTGTTGAATGTTTTACATGCTAGTAAGGTTTGAAAACTTCCTTACTTAGAATAACCCACCCATTCGTGGTTAAGCATGGCCCTGCCACTGTTATTTTCTTTTAAATTATTGAAAATAAGATGTCTTGTTATCAATAACAATAAAATAACAGATTGCTTTATAGTCAGACTTGCACAGCAAGAACTGATAAAAAACTCTTAATCTAAGCCATGTCCTATTGAAATCAAACCGACTTTAAAAAAAAAACGCTCTGTAAACATGTATGTTTGTCAAGAACTATTTTTTTTAAGTAACAGTAGAGTCTATCTCAAAAACTACCTATCTATTTCGTAAGGTGTTTTCTATATCAAAATGCACTTGTTTTAGGAATGTTTTAGAACACAATATGTTAGGATTTGATGAAGATCTTCGTGTATGGACTTTTTAATAATTAATATCAAACGGCACTCAGTTTCTGTGATCATACATTATAATAATATATGTTCACAATCAATTTCGTTTGAATTCTGATTATTTTCTGTACTAAATGTGTATCGATATTTTAATACTTAAGCCCCTGCTCTATGAACGCTTGTTGGAGCGCTAAGTAATTTGAAAAAAAAAAAAATATTTGAAATGATTTTACATGTACTTAATACACTCTTGGTGCGATTCGAATGGGTGCGTTAACAGCAATACTCCGATCTACGAATACCTATCGAACACCTTCACGACTGCCTTTTTTTTTTGTTTACGGGATGGAAGATCCTCATAAATGTTTTTTGCCTGTTGGGGAGGGCGGAGAGGTCTGTCGCGCTCTTACCGACTAGAAACTACCCGGTGTCTCTCTTCTTGCCAATGATGGGGAGGGGCGAGAATCACAATTGTATTTTACCGCCATCCCCAGGCTTCACGACTGACTTAGTCTGACTCCTACACCTGACAATTTCAAACCGGTATCTGGTTAAATTCCATTAAATGATTTTGATAAAACTTTTATGCTTTGACTTTTTATATTATGGGAGGTTTTTGTAAGAAATTAATATTTTAAAAAAAGTAGAAGAGAATAAGAAGGTAAATGATCGAAAATGATTGAAAGGTAAATATTAATATACAAATTTACTCTTTTCTTTACAAATCGAAAGCAACTAAAGCAAATTAAATCCGCACAGTTAAAACAAAAGAAATGTGAATGTGAGATCAAATTTAATTTGAATTTAATTAGCTTTATTCTTAACAAATTAAACAAAGGTTAATATATCATATGTAATATAGGAATCAGTATAAATAAAAGAAGTTTCGTGGCGAAGCCTGTTAAAAGTTGGGGTTTATTTCATCGCCTTTATTTGAATGATTATACCTTTTAATATTGATAATACCTTTATGTTTAATCATACATGTTGTAACATAAAATCATAATACAGAAACATATAACGCTCTAGTCGCAATTTTAACTCTTTCTCATAAATATGTTAATTCGGGGTGTTCGCTGCTCTGATTGTAAAAACCCGGCACATATTTTATAGACATTCAGTTGTTTTCGTTACCAGATGTTCGAAAGTTAAGACAATTTGTAAAAAAAGTAGGTCACGTAACGTACTTATGTAAATCTGTAAATATGCGAGCATAGACTTTGTGTCACATGAGTACGAAGATAAACTCTCATGTTTACATCAATACAAAATACTTAAACCGTTGAACAGGGTTGTGCACGATTAACAGCAACTTTTATTATTATCTCTAGATTCCAAATATGATGAAGCTCATATTCACAGTTGCATATAGGAAAGAAGATAAGTTATATGTAGACAATATAAAGTTCTCAAGCTCAGTTAGTACATATTTCAAGATAATATAGTATTATGTCTTAATACATGCCTACGTTATTGAACTGATAAGAAGAGAAACACTTGAAACTTGATAAAAAATAATTTTAACAATGTTAAAAAACAAAAAAATAAAATTTTCAATTTAAAAAAAAAATCAAAAATAAAATCGAACACTGGTATACATATATTGTATAATACATTTTTTTTATACATATTCGCCTCTAATACTTTAAAATTACAACCTTTTAGCACTCATTTTGATTTTTGATGTTACCACGCTCGCGATTACCTTAACGTAACAATAGAGAACTGAGTACAAGAAAACCAACATAGTTGAATTCTCAACTCATTTATTTTGTAATTTAAAAATCTTCCACCACGCAGAGCGATGAACGTCCTGTTTAATTTACATTTTACATTTACATCTAGTACAAACCTTAATGATTTTAAAACGTACCTTCTAAGATTTAAAATCATTTAGAGATCTTAACAAACCGCCTACATACTCCAGACACGATATCGACCAAGAACGGCGATAGCCTTGACGTTAGAAACATGATCTTGGATCACTGCCAAGTAGGGGATTACTTGTATCTAACTTATATTTTAACATTCGGATAGAAAAAAAAATCTCTATCGCACATGAATACTATAAAAGTTCTAATGAAAGTGTAACCTTTTCTGAAGTTTTCATTCTTATAGAACATATAGATATCAAAACATCCATATATATACACATATATGTAATGATATATACATATATATTTCTTGGGTATACATATATAAGTTGGGTATTTTTTTTTCAAAGACAATTCATCATTCCTTTGTTGCGTAACTTGACAAAAAGACACAACGAACCCAAACTCGGGACATCTCAATTATTTATGAATCACACAACTCTTAGTGCAGTGAGGAAATCGTACCTATAATATGATTTACATAACAAATAATTAATTAACATCTAAAGATTTTGGTGTCGTCAAAAGTAAAATCACAATAAACGGAGTTAGATTCAAATAGCTGGTAGTGCTTGCTCCACCTTATGCTTAAAATTGCTAATTCTAAGTTAGATTATGCAAAATAAATCTTTTTAGATTTGTTTGGAGGGCTCGGGCCTCCATCTCCCGGCAAGAGCCAGTTCGAGTTATACGTAGGTGTATGTGTATATGTGTGGGTGTGTTTGCGTGGTTGCGGTTGTGTGTAAACTATTGTTTAAACTCCCCGATTTCTCCGTCTAAGCAAGATCCCATACTTTCTATCCTCCTTTTGCTTTCAATTTACTGCACAGGTTGCTCGTCTAATTCAAGTGCTGGGATGACGGTAATAGGTTTGCCCCTTATAACGCAAGAGGGGCTTTATTATAATCGGCCTAAATGCGGACGTTTAATACGCTTCTACGAAAAATGTGCAACTTTTTAGATTTTTGCACAATTCTATTTATTTTACGGATTTTGCCAGTTCATAAATTTCAACTTCAAAGCGACACAAACTGCAAGTCCAAAAAAGTAATTTCGCCTCCGGCTTAGCAATTATACGATATAGTACAATGGAATATGTTTGTATCTATTAGAAACGTTAAAATCGTTCTGATGGTTTTTGTTGATTTAGAATTGCTATTTTTAGGAATACTTTTGCTAATATATAAACAACCGCTTAAATTTCTTAACTTGAAAATAGTGTTACTTGTTAATTTTTCCTACCAACTTTTTATTTCCAAACATCTTCCTATTTATATTCAAATAATCGTATTTATACAGGCTACTTTGGATAAATCTTGTAAAGGATTGTATGGTACTTTTGTAAACAACTTTGAAGTGAGCTCCCAATACCTGATGTCCCCTCAGATCAATACCTATTGATTGTTTCCAAATACACACCCAAACATACCTTCAATTTCAAATAGTTTGTCAATCCACGGACCTAATCTTTACCAAGTTCAACATATCCCAACAAAGAAGAGATAAAATACAAAATACATTTACGGCTTCCAAAAAGTGCACAGAACCATATTCGTGTTAGTAAAGAATGCTTTGGATCTTTTGAGATAAAACACATAGTTGCACTGCACGAAAGGATTTCATTTTATGTGGATAGTTAGACGAAATGTGTTTAATTTCAAAGGTTTATTTTAATTTTTTATATCGTTTGTATTTTATATTACAGCTTAGAAGTAGAAGCTAGAAGCTAGCTAGCTAGCTAGAAGTTAGTATATTATATTACAGCTTAAATGAATAAGCTTCGTATATTGATTAAGTCATTATTTTCATTTTATGACACAATTTGAAGGCACACTGGATCCGACTGAAGAGAAACGAAACCAAAAATGTTGTGCCGGCTGTGTTTAAAGCAAAATGTAGTAATTTTGTTCTGACCAAAACTTTTGAAATTTTGGACATGCTTTGATTTTGCCCTCGATAATAGCAATAATTTTTAAATGATATTAAATATCATCTTTCTCACGCATCAATCTTTTCTTCATATATTTACAGTACATTTTAGTTCCCATGCTCTGACATTGCAGTTGAATTACTCAACCGTCGGTACTCAACCTTCCCTTGGGTTAAGTATCGAGTGATCGTAATGTTACATATCCTTTTTAATGTATATAAAAATAATTAACAATCATAATAATATTTTTTATGAGTAGAAAAAGCAACGGAGCACGCTTTTTTAGTTTTGTTTTTGTCTTAATATAGAAAGAAGAAAGTCGATGAGCGCTGTGACTCCCAAATATGCTATAATGATATTACGACACAGTTACGACGTCATAACGGCGGGCGTAGCCTTGGCGTACTCTTCATGGGACGTTTCGTTCCGCTAGTAACAGTTTTCACCAAGCACTAGTTTATATTCACTTCATAATAATCTGAATGTAATGAAATTATCTTGCTATTAATAAAACTGATTGAGACAATCTTAGTATTACATTAAACTAGCATAAATTTAATTGCAAACATAACCTGAACATAGACAAAATTATATATATATAGAACACAAACACAAATAATCACCAATAAAGCAACAAAGCCTTTAGATTTATAAATCGAAATACTAGAATGAATACGAAGGAGACAACTAAAGCTTAACTAAGGACGGGCAAATGGTTTTCATGAAATGTTTACAAAAGACTGGGTTCGAGCTGCGGCGCTTTGTCTTACGCTTGCTCGGTTACAAAGGACTATTATGTACCATATCTACAAACAGTGGTATTATATAATTTCTTCTAAACGAAATATTATTTACTTTAGTAGACACCACTTAGTACTTTTTTAAAAAAATTGTGCATATCTATTTAAAATAATCTGAATTGGTCAAAATAATAGTAAATATAATTTTATTGGTAATAAGATGAAATTTATATACGAATATCTGTTTAAAACAAGAATAATTAACAATTATTATTTTGACTTCAATTGTTTAATTCATAAGACAGACAAGAGTAAATAAATTATACAATATTTGCCTAGACCACAGGTTTAACAATTGCTGGTAAGTAATGATCACTCACAGGGCGAAGTTCAAACTTAATTGTTTAAATAATTGTTAATTCTAAAATAATAATATTAATATTTCTATAATATTTATCTCTTAATTGGTTTGTTTTTATGGAATTGATCATAATTCAACACTTTTCGGCTTACTCTTACAACAAAAATATTACACTTTATACACCGTATTAAGTTTAGCATTACGGTACGGAATCAGACTGATAATAAGACAGTTATCTATCAGACGGATTATGAACAGTCACATAGTGCCCGGGTGACGGCAGTACGTTTGTCTTCAATTAAAATGTGGATGTCTAATACACATCTACCCACCCCTTCGATAATGCAAGCGTATATATGTATGTATACAATATTTGTTGGTAAGTTAATATTGCCAATAATATTTAAGAGAAAATGTTGGTAACCTGTCAGTAAAAATTGCTGCTATTTTAAGATTATGCTCTCTGTTACAATGTAGGTTAAAAATATATGTATAATTTTAAAAAGTGTACGCAAACTTACGGTTACCTGGCTGCTTTGAAAATGAAAGGAAAAGAAAGCGAGCTATCAGCTTTTCTCATTTCGTTGAATTTATTACTCTTGGTACTACTTCGTTAACAGTACTGAAACTCTTTCTTAATAAATTGTTTTTAACTATAACCATATGGTGATGTAAAGGTAGAGCTAATGACATGATAAGGTTTGATTGAACACTTAATTTAAGATTACTATAATATATATATACTCACATACTTACATAATTTCACGCATGTATCCCCGAAGGGGTAGGCAAATGCATAATTAATACACCTCTGTATGTATGTATGTATATATGTATGTGTATACAAAAATGGATACCCTACAATCGCCCTTTGAAGAAATTAGACCCCAGACTGTTAAAATTTGCATTTGCAGTATATTGACAGGCAATATAGGATAGAAAAGGAAATGGAGGCATACTACTTATACAGGTGGATTGGGGAGTATAAGCAATAGCTCAAGCAAGTCAGGATCGCATACCTATAACTCGAAATGATTGGTGCCGGCAAGTCCAAGCCTCTAACTAAATCGATACAGATATAATATCAGTTCACTCCCTTTATTTAAGCGTGAAAGATGTGCATCTCTAGATACTATAGTTTAAAATAGCCATCAGTGTAAAGAGTTTATTTGTCATAAATTAACATAATATAGCTACGTGTATTAAACATCATCTTAATCAGTGACAAGACAAAGAAGATTTTTCAAATATTACAGTTTTTCTCAAAAACGGTCTAAAGTTTTTCGAATAAACACTGTAAGCGCAAGAGTCATCAACCACAGAGATTTCGAACTCAAGCGGCAACGTAGCAAGGTCAACGACCGACCGCCGTTCGTAGACAAGGAACGTACAAATTTGGAAAACTCTCCCGCCGACCCACTCGGTCATACTCAGCACGTTATAAAAGGGGAAAGCTAAGACGATAACAAGCTACAAACATATTGTATAGGCCGGTATATTAAGAAGAAGAAGAAGAAACCGTAATACTTGTTCAGCCATACCACTATGCACCACAAATTCGAATGAGCAAAATGTGGGTGTTTAATACACATTTGCCTTTCTCTTAGGGGATACACGCGTGAGCGTGTGTATGTATGTACATATGTGTATACCAAGATGGATACACTAACATCGGAACTTAAAGAAATTAGACCCGAGAATGTTAGAATCAGCATCTAAAGCTCTGAAATCTCAAGAGAAATCTGAAATCTGAAGAGATACAAAAGACTATTGCTTTCCTATCTGACAAGTATGACGCTACGCTAAAGATAGACGACCTTAAGACTTAATTTAAAACCATTAAAATAATAATAAAATCATTTTAAAGCAAGGTAGACTTCCTAGAAAGAACTATAAAGCCGACATCAATTAAGAAATAATTAATTGCTACGTTAAAATTCTGAAACTCCCGAATCCTAAACAGATACTTTATTAAAACTGGGCAAAATCATTTAAAATCCCATAACTAAAACTGATATAAAAAATATTTTTAGAATGATGAGTAAGTTAGAATCAATTTATTATTGAATGAATGAATGAATGTATTTATTTTTATAATGATTTTACTTATGTTTTTTTTATTGTTTATATGTCTATACAAATGTTTTATTTAACTCTCATCATTCATTGTTGTTTTATATTCCAGTAACTTTTGCCCGCGACTCCGCTGAATATCGGAAAGTAAGCGGAAAAAAATAGACTCACTCTATACTTTCAAACAGAAAGGACTCTAGCACTAAAATTAATACCTAAATTTAATTTTAGGTCTTAAATTCTTTATATTCAAGTCTAGCCTTAAAAAGATAAACAGTTCTGCAGTGTTACCTTTTAGGCAACCTATACAATAGCTATGGATCGTAAAATGTATCGTTTTGTACTCCTATTCCCTACGGCCGGTACATCCAAGAAATTTTATCAGACCACGTCGTCCCATATGCTGGTTTCATAGAGGAAAACTTTGTTCTAATGCAGGATAAGACTTAAATGAAGTGAATTTGGCTATTATGGACTGGCTGTAGTACGGGCTTCAATCTTATTGAGCACTGCACACCGTATAAAGTTGTGAGATCCATGTTATACCAAGTCGGTTAGTATATTCAGTCCCTACTTAAGGGTCCTTCTGTTTTAAGTTATTACGTTATTAGCTAACCTAATAACATTTTATAGTGACAATATCAATATTAAAAATCTTTTATGTTTTAAATAAATAGATTGCTTTGTTAGTCCCACTAAACAATCTAATTTAATATAAAACTTGTGAGATACATTGTGTTTTCATGCGATGTCTAAGTTATCTATTTATGTGACTAACCCGTCTGCACACATGACCCCCATTCGCATAAACAAAAAAAAACAGTATGACTATACACATATACGGGCTGATATATAATAATCCGATCCCTTAGTCGCCTTTTGCGTCACCTTCAAGGGCCAAGGGTGGCCCTCTTCAACTTCGCCAAGAACCACAGGGCCGAGAAAAGTAATAAGTCTTTTGTCATTTATAATTGTAGTATATTCAAAATTACTTTGATTTCAAGATTACTTTTGTGCTTATAGATAATTATTTCCACATATGATTATTGTGATCTTTATATGTATATAATGTTACTGAGTAGGGAATTATTTTACCAGATATTAGTGACTCCATAAAGTAAAACCTAACGATTAATTATATAAACTATTAATTGTCAATTTATAATAATAATTAATAGTTTAAATTTCTTAGCGCAGTCGTATTACTTTAATTAATATGCGAACTTTTTATTTTATAGTTACAGCTACGGTAATGCTACGACTATTGTGCCTTTTCGGTTACGTAGAGGCTCCGCGCTGTTTGTAACTAAACCTGGAGAAATAACCGTATTTTTAAATGGTATGAAATTTTAATTGATTAAAATTTAAACAATAATAATGCGAATGGTCATATATTTTTGTTAAGCAACACGCCAACATAATAGGAATGAATTTTGAAACTTCGGCGAGAGAAGGACGCTTTATAATAATAGAAAGAGAGAGAAACTATAACTGCTTTACCCCAATTCGGAACACCAATTTAGTCCAGATGGTATTATAGTGTCAGTCGGTAGTTATACGTATACCTGTTTAATATTTGTTGAGTATTTCGTATCCTTTGTCTTACTAACAGTTGAAGGCCTCTGTTTCATTGTAGGCGACGAAAAGAAACGTTTTAGTATTTCTGCCTACAAAAGATACTTGACATTTGTTGCTCTTGAAATCTTTAGCTGAATCTTCTGACGTATAATTTATCTTTAGATTGTTACTTTATATCGCTTTATGTTGAGTTACTAAGCTGGATATGGTGATAATAATAATCATGATAATATGTGACATTTAGCGATCTTAGTTTTACAAAGCTCTTGTATTGTTTTTACCTAATTCACAAACTAGCATAAGCTTAATGACTTCTCTACCCACGAAGTCAAGTTGAACAAACCTTATTCTTTTATTTATGTGATATATTTTCACAAACCAGTGTACAAAAATCACACATAGATAAAAGTGCACAACATTAGATGATATTTAAGTAGCTCACGTACAGATCACGAAACCTCGTGACCGATTCGTTGATGATTGAGACAAGCTGCACAGAAGCATTCAAACAGCTTCAGACCTATTGCTGCCTTAGTTACGTAAAAACCTGAAGTATTTACAGAAAAAAGTTAAGCCCTATAACATCTGAAACAGAACCCTGACCCTGATTACATTTGTCTGCAATAGTCTCATATTTCTATGATAAGTAACTTAATCAGAATCCAGCATTAGCAGTTGAATCAGTATTCACCCCAGAGCAACATAAAGAACGTAAAAATGCTGCAAAATAAAACCTTTCTGAAATGAGAGATAGCAAAACAAATAACAGTTGGTTCTCCCATTTCAGTCTGCACACGTAGGTAAAACCTTCTATAAAGAGAATATGAACGCAATGGTAGGACCTTAACCTTCACGTTATAGTGTATATTCCTTTAACCTATACATTATAAGTAAGTAAGAAGGAAATATCTACTATTTTGATATATCACATTAATTATTCAATAATGTACAAGTATGTACAAAAACAGATCTTTTAAGCAAAAAGTAATTGATCTCAATAGGTTTTGTACTTTCATAACAGGAAGAATATCTTTGACATGGACACATCAAAATCCTATGTTTACTTGACTGCTGTGTAGAAAATATAAATGATTAAAATATCAATGAACACGCAAATTCACCAAAATAGTACATCGATCTCGGTGTACATACGCCATAGCCAGTGGCGGTCCTCCAGGACGGCCAGCTAGAGGTTGTGGGATGGTCATCATCACCCATCTATTTGTAAATGATCCCAAGTATTTGTAAATGAGCACGAGCATTCGTTGTCTCTTGGTGTAATTTATCTGCGATATATATTTAACAATATACTAAATAAAAAAAAACAATATAATAATGTACATATATTCGCAGTATGATGACCATAACAAAAGTGTTGTGCTATCCCCGCACGGGACAACGCATTGTTGTTCTGAGTCTGGGTGTTCTATGTGCCGTTGTTTGAATGTTTGTACAGTCCCCTGCTACACAGGAATTAATCCTAGTGCGGGAATTGTCTTTTATAAAAAAAAGTGGGGGATCAGTCAGGGCCGTGTGTGTGTGTGAGTTTTAAAAGTTCTGAATAAATATTAGGTTGGCAACTAATAAACCCGCCATCTGTGTACACAAATTTATTTTATTTTTTAAGTATACAAAATCAAATTATTTCTCAACTACGCCAACGCGCTGGCAGAGACAGAAGGCCTTACTCGTAAGTTTTTAGGCTTTTGTTCAAAAAAGGTGGTAGGGTGACTTTTAAGCTGGTCTTCATTTTTAAATTTTTTATCTGCTAAGTAGTGGGCTATAGAACGAAATAGATGATAATCTGGCGGCAGAATGTCTGGAGAGTACGGTGGGTGAGGAAGAACAGCCCAGCCAAGCGAAAGTAATTTTTCATGAGTCGCTTTTGCTACATGTGGTCGAGCATCATCGTGCAAAAAGTATACTTTATTTTGATTTTTCGGTAATCCCGCTGATACTTTATCCAGTTCGTCAAAACAAATATTGGCCGTGATTGTAGTGTTAGATGGCAACAGCTCCCAGTATATAATCCCCACCACACCACACACTTAAAAGAACTTTTTTACTCGTGTCAGATTTGGGCGTCTCCAAGTCCAAGCCACTGGTGCTTACGCAAAAAAATTATGTACATAACCCACTTTTCATACCCCGTAATTACATCCCTCAGCCACTCATTGGTACGATGATAACCAAGTAGTTCCATGCACACGTTAACTCTCTTCTGTAACTCATGTGCCAACCAAACTGAATATTTCCAGGTTTTTTCTAAAGCATGGAGTTGTTTTTCTACTGCAGTATGAGCTGAACACTGAAGCTGCTCTGCCAGAAAACGTGAAGTGAACTTGGGATCTATTTCTATGAGTCTTTTTAACTCATCTACATCTATTGCAAGAGGTCGATCTGGATGAGGTTCATCAGATAGGTCATAATTTACATCCTTAAATCTACTGAACCAATGTTTAGTGGTATCGTTAGAGAGCACGCCCATCGTTGCAAATATATTGCGCACTGCTTCAGTCGCTTTTCGACCTAAGCGAAACTCGTGAAGTAAAAGCAGCCGAAGTTCTCGAAGAGAAATATCCATTATTTACTGTAGTTTTATTATTCATATCCAGTTTTCAACGGATCTGAAACACAACTCTTGCTTTATTTATATACTACTCCAAGAAATTCGAGATATTTCTATAACGTTTTAGAAACTGATCGAAAAAAAGTGGCGGGTTTATTAGTTGCCAACCTAATAATAATAAAGTTGAAATTTTCATTATTTGACTGTAAATGTAACTATCTTTAAGAAAAGCATAATATCTTTGGGTACCTGATACAAATACTAACGAATGCAACTCGTTTTTACTAAAACATAAATGAAGTTTACGAATTGAAAAAAAGGCCAACACACACAACGTAATTTCAAATTATATCAGAAAGTGGATTATATATAACTTATCCTACTCATGTTACGGATTTGTTTTAAGTATTTTTGTATGTTAAATACAACTAACCTAGCTTGACACTTAACATCACTTAATTTCAAGTTCCTGCCTCAAAACTAAGCGATGACTACTCTTAAAACAACGGCTTTGAATGTACCTCCAGATATCTAAGATAAAAGTATCGTTACCGATTAATTTAAAATCTAAGACCGTATTAAGTAACTTCAGCATTCTTAGACCAGATTATCTGCTAAACAGCATCTATTAGGTGTAATAAAATATGGATATAAATATCTTTCAGATTTACATCTTTTGTATAGGAAGATAAGAATATTTATACATTCATACAGCTCAGACTTTAGTGAACCTTAAAGTAATAAAATACGACCTTCACCTTGCCTCGTATTATGCGTGTATTTCGTAAGTCTTTTACATTCAGAAAAAAATAATTTAAAAAAAAATCTAACAAACCCAACACCTACAAGTTTCTTTGCAACTAAGTAATACAATGATAATAAAAAATATTCAAAAGATTAAATTCATGTGTATTACATTAAACACATTGAACATCCGACATAGACAGGACACTAATATTTTTAAAACTTTATAGTACATGTAGCTCCGACTTAAACCGATGAAAATGGCCTCAGCCATTTCTCTTACCATTTTTAACAACACAAACACAAATACAACAACACAAATTCGAGGTTAGGAAATAGAGGTTCTTCAACTGACAATTGACTGCTAGACGGCTGCCAGTCGGATACATTGAAAGCGCTTAGAACAAGTCATTCCTTAACATGTAAAACCATGATTTATACATGTGGGAAAGATATTATCGTAGTGTACTTTCGTTTTGCAACTCTACTTTTTACCGACTTAAAAAAAGGAGGTTTCCAAATCTACCAAAAAGGTTTTTGTGTATATATATTATTCGATGTCATCGGGTTTTGTTATATAAATATATATGTATATAAACACACGTGTAAATGTAGATATGTAGATATATTTATATATAAAAAATACACGTTACGCGATATCTACGTCATTTGTGAATCTATGGGTGTGATATCTGAGGTCAATAAAATTGAAAATACCTACTTACTAATGTAAGTCAAACTCTTGACGGACCATTTATTACAGTGACCACATTCTTAGTGATGATTAGTGGTGAGGGAATTATCGAGGGAGGAGTGCAAAGTGCTTTACTCATCATGGCCACACTTGCCACTCAATATGGCTGCAGTATAAAACCATTTTAGTAATCAAACGAAGTTTTATTAAAGCTATAGAACTGCTAGGTATTATTTAGTCTTACAAAACCTATGCTAAAGGTGTATGTTTATTTATATGTACGTAGAGGAATACGCACTTAGCTAATAAAGTTCATTATTTTTATTATATTAAATCTTTTTTTTTTACTCTTTGTGCACCACTATTACCTAATTCTTTACAGTATAGTCCATCAGGTTGTCTGGAAGAGATCGCAGATTGTGATAAGACCGCCATTTGTACTCACCTATTATTATGTTTTTTTTGTTTGATACCTCACGTGTACAATAAAGAGTACCTATCTATCTATCTATCTATTTCTGGCTAATTATTTGTGAGAAATTTGTTGAAGAATTGATGCTGTCTTCATCGTCACTTCCCATCAGGGGAGCTGGAAAACAAATGCCTATTAAATATAAACAATAATAAAATACCGTTTGTACGTGTTTTAAAACGCATTGTGGGTTACGTGGTTAGAGAGAGAGAGAAGTGAACAAATTTTGTTTCGAAATCAATGTCTTGAATATTTCAAATGGTGACGCCTAATGTCGACTGTTTATTATACTTAATACTTAAATATTTAATTCTGCGGAGACGGGAAACAATCTGCGGTTATGTAACAGCACGCAGAGGTTTAATTTGCTACAAAGTTTTGACAAATTTATCACAAACTGTTTGAACCAGTAGTATGACAAGTTTACAATAAACCACAGCCTCACAAATACACCGCGAGGTGACTCCTAGTAAATATTACGAAAAAAGTTATGAAAAACTCTTATTTTATTTCACGGGGCGAGGGCCCTATCATAACACCAGCGCTGCAGTCTCCGGCTCCAGCAATATGCTGAGATAGGTACCATTTCTGGCATCGCACAGGGCATTATTCATGGTTTTATTTGATTGTAACAATTATGTGCTGTCCTGAATGTCAGAATAAATGATTTCCTTCTTTCCTATTTCTATTATTTTATTAAAAATAGGAGTAAAGTTAACTAAGATATACGATAATACTGTTTACTATGTAGTAAAATATAAGTTAATAGACATTGTTATGACATCTTACAACAGAAGCGCAGCACCATTACTACTGCTGTCAAATGGTGGACAGTGGTGAGGTGATAATAAGTTATAGAAGTTTTATAAAAGTCACTAGAGTGCTGATCGAGATACGTTATACATTAAATGGATGATAGTTTATAGCTATAGTTGTGTTGTGTTTAACGTGCTTTCTTACACCGCTCCTATCCATATATAGTGTAACTTAACTATAATCAGAAATTCTGTATTAAACATTGTAAAGAATCGTATATACTTCTATTAGGCTCGAAATATTGTGACTTGGGACAAATTATGTAATCTTGAATTTGCGTTTAGAAAACATATATGCAAAGTCGGCGAAAACACATTGTAAGGCATGCAAACGTTTTGTCATCGTCGTATTATTAATCGGTTCAGACGGGATATAGACAAAAGCAAAGTTAAATATGGTGTAATAGTAAACAGGCTAATAGGTAAGTAAATTGTTTTGTGGAAATACACTTTTATATGACATAATAAAAAATAAATACAGTGTGTATGCTACTATTTGCTGCTACAGAAGTTTTCAAAGTAAGTTAAGGAAAATACAGCAAAGTTTTCGCAGAAGATATTTTCATATTAAAGCTACGCTCGCGGCATATATCGAATGTTTTATAGGACATATTTATGTACTGCCGCTAGAGGCGTCTTTATTTTACATCATACATATACCTTGAGCAAGGAATTATTACTTTCAGTTAATATGATATTATTTTGTACAAACTTAAGGTAAGCGTTAGGTGAACGTTTGATTCTGGATCAATTATTCATCTATGCATCACGATCAAAACAAACAAACATATTTATATGATTACTTACATATTTTTTTATATATTTAATTCTTACTATTACTTCATCAGATTTCACATCAAGTGTGTTTCAACACAAACGCCTGGTCCAATAATCAACATAATGAAATAAAAACAGTGTTGCGGTCAATCGTTATGTAGTTCAGTTAAAGTCAAACTTTTCACATTACATTTTTACCGTTTTTTAACTCTATAAATGCTGAACCCTGAAAGGGTGTTTGCTTATTCAAATTCTCAAAATTGATACTCGTATGTTGTCACTGGGATCAAAATTACACATAATTTTATACAACAATTTTTATTTTCGTTCGATGATAATGATAACTTTTATAAAAAGGCGTGGTGTTCTATGGACCCCTGGTCAGAAAAGTTCATACACGGCTGTATCTATCACAAAAAAAATCGGTAAAAGTCTTATTACACCTTTTTCTGTCTCGCTCCCATCCGCACAGAGCGGGTAACGTGCTATTAGGAACTTCGTTCCAGTGATAATAATAATGAAATGACTATCACTAAATATAGTAGTGGTCTACAGTTTTATATAGATTCAGGTTGGGCTTTTGGTTCAATAAAATAAAGCTTTGTAAATTAAATATATGAAATTAAATGAAATGATACTTTATTTGTGGAAATATGATTTGTGACTCTTGGTTGTCTATAGTTTGGGTTCAATTCCCACTCAGCACAAATGTATATGAGGTGAGCAACATCATAATTTTTTTCCGAGTCTGTATGTGTATTTAGTAATATATAAGTGTATGATGTTTTGTTGAAATTAGGATTTAAAATACTCTCATCAATACGAAATGATAACTTTTATATCTCGAATTATATCTACTGTATTATGTATATTTCCAGATTATGATGAATATGACGTGTATACCTAAGAGAATGTAAATCCTAATTTCATAGAGGAAGAGTGCCATGATTTTCTAACAGAGGCCAGGCACGCATATTAGAAAATAAATAATACAATCACACTTTAATTAAACTGCTAATAAACATATTTATTTTAATTAAAACATTTATTTTACTATTACTATAAAATTCAACAATCACATAATTAAAATTCTCAACATAAAAATATTATTCAATGAACTGAAAATATCAAATAAAACAAAATGGTTTGGGCAAGAAAACAGATAAGCTTTAGGAAGTGTTCATAAGAAGCAGAAGCAGTTTTCACGATACACAATAACATAGAAATAATGTTAATCAAAGTTATGAAATTTATTATTGATTTATATGTTTATGGCTTGAGATAGCTGCTGCTATATCCTGAGCACTGTAAACAAGTGTGTCTTGTAACTTACGATTGCTTTCTAGTAGAGCAATCGATAAATTATTATAAGCAGGAGACCGAGGATGTCTAGGCATGCTGCGTTGTCTTGGCATGCAAGAAACCTTAAAATGTAGTTTAAAGAGAATTCATTTTTAAATTCTTTGTCATTCATTCTTTATTTTAATGTAGTGGTAACACCCTTTTACTCAACTTTTAGTGATGTCAATTTCAAATTTAGAGCTGTCATGTTGAAAACTAAATTTAGCTCGATGTAAAACCAGAATAGCACATTTGTAATCTGTTCACTAAAATAAGAGATTTTTAGAGAAATTTTAGTTTACTGATGTTAACAGCAGAATTGCCACCAGTATGTGTATCACAATAATTGAATCTACAAGATGCCAATTGCCTAACAATAAAAATAAACAGCGACACATTTATTATTGCCATTGTATAGACCCCCTGGCTAGAAAAATATAAACCCTTTTGTATCATCACTTGATATTTTTCTTATCAGCATAAGTTATCCCCATATTGGTGATATTAAAATAAATATTATGATGAATACAAAGGATACAAACGCACCGGTCTATTGGAGAATATTAGCCACTATTGTGTATGTTGCCATATCATCAAATAAATCAAATATGATACATCATAGATGATAGTTATGTTTAAAAATAAACTACCAGCTTTTTGCTTTGTTGCGGCAAAAACAACACACTTTCATCAAATTCAATCCCTCGTCAAACCAAAATAAAAGGCTCAAACATAAAGTCTGTTTGTCGGGTAAACAATGCTCCACTAACTTCTCAAACAAATATTTTGTTTTTTTTTTTGGGAGGATACAAATATTTTGTTTTTATAATAAAATTAATAAGTTGATTGCAATTTACTCTTTAACTGAATTTAAATAAGTTACAAATTCTCACAGTATGGCTAAACACACAAACACATTAACACAAAAAACTCGCTCACACGCATCTCAACGAAGGAGGTCGTTGAGATGCGTGTGCACACATCTAATGTTTAGTAATATAATGTTACTTACCTGAACCCAATTGTCCAGTGTCTTAGAGAGACTAGTAATCTGTCATACAAGTCTTCTACAGGCACCAGTCTCTCACAGAGATAATTATAATCTGTTATTCTTCAAATTACTACATCTATTAGTTTAAGTACTACTATGTATAACTCTGTGTGAGAGAAAAAATAAAATTATTATTTTTATTATTTCTGATTCTGATAGATCTGATTGATGTCTGGTAAATCACTAATGTAAACTAAGAATAGTAACGGTCCCAATATAACTTCTTGAGGAACTACATATTCATTAGAAGTGTGAACATCTCTCTAGTGATCACTGAATTATCATATTTAATTATATCCACTCATTGCTCGCCATTAGCGGTAGCTTCTAATCCATTAAGGTGCTGGCCCTCGAATTCAGTAAATCTCAATTTTTCAAGAAGCAGCTGTTGCAAAACATGGTAATATATTTATATATATCTATATGTATATGTATCTGTATATGTATATGTATATATATATATATATGTAATATTACTTACAAATGAATAAATAAACTTGCCCTTTAGTGGGACCAAATTCTTATTGGAAAAATGTTGGTTTTTTATACGCCTCTGCCTACCCTTTAGGGGATGCAGTCGTTATTGTGTATGTAAAATTACAAAAGTTTCTATAGAATCAGAATATATAAAACGATAATAACTAGCGCCTTTATTCAATTAACATTACTTGATAAAACTGACACACTTACAAATTTATCTAAAAATGTTTCCAAGGTGGTACAATATCACACATCTGTGGATTATGTCGAGGATAATTCTCTTTGCACAGAAGAATCTACTTTCACGGAATTCTGCAAAAGGACGCACAATTTGACCCGTGTAATAAGGCCCGTAGCTATTGTCTCCCTTCTCTCAAATGTAATGAAGCGTGTAATCAACAGGCTTCTTCTAAATACCATGAAGTCAGGAATTATTACGCAGTCTATGTTAGGTACTGTCACCTTTCACAAAATAAAAACAAGATATTGTCCTTGTTATAGCAGAACTGCATTTTTCCTTCCGCCTGAACAACCTTTGTCGATATCCGAGACTATCACTTACTGTACAGGAGAGAGCGACAGAGAAAATCTATTCTAAAGTCACATTCATACATACATAAATGCAAACTGATACTGTGCGGTCAACTGGGTGAAGCAGTGCGTGACCCAGTGAAGACTTTAACTGTGATAGAGCTATGCTTAGGCACGAATGGGCGGGCTCGACCGGTGCGATACCTCGGACTTATAGAAAACCGGTTGTGAAGCAACGCTTGCGTTGCATTTCCTCGTTTTGATAGAATCCTTGTAATTTCATACATATTTACGTTAATATACGATTTCACTCACGTGTGTATTTCGGGGATTCCCGACTAGTTTCGATTCCCGACAGGAGACCTTTCTCAAGGAGTAAGTAGTCCAACCGCGTCGGTACCGGACTATAACTATACTATGAAAATATTATATTTTGCTTTGAGTATTTGACATGAGTAATGTTATAGTTCGACTCAAAGTACTCATACTACACATATATTATGTTTGTATACGTATTACCTACATCAAGCGTTTCGACGGAATCCTTTTACGTACATATTTATATTTGTTATATTATATTTTTATATATATTTATATTTTATTTAAGTATACGGTTTTACTCACGTGTATATTTCGGACATTCCCGACTAGTTTCGGGCCCGACAGCAGACATTTCTAAAGGAGTAAGTCGTCCAACCTTGGCGGTACCGGACGTCAAACATCGATGATACACACTTGAGTAAACCCGTATATTAAAATAACTATGAAAGTAACCCAAGAAAGTTTATATTCTAAACTTTATACATGTTTCTCAATATTCGATGTGGATATTTATCAAGCCTTAAATAAAGTATATCAAAAAATATCTTTCTAATATGCCATTACTTGACGTCAATAGGGCTGGGCTCCGATAGATCACAACCTAAAGGTTCCATTTCGGGGGAGATTTGATATAATATCGAATCTTCCAATTTATTTTTCCCATCTATTGCCAAAACGTGGTGTTCCCTAACGGGCATCGTTTGGTGTGACGACAAGAATATTATGGTCTAGCGGCATTTTTTGCTCAGAAATTTCGACACGAGGGCTGCCGATGCGTTAAAAGCATTCTTTCTGAAATATTCTCTTAAGCTATATATATATGAAATATGTGTTTATGGCCAATGAAATTCCAATCTTAGTGCAAATAATTCTATTGATAGGGATTGGGTAATATAGTCTTCTTTTTAAATATATACATATATACTCACGTTTTCTAGAAAAGAGGAGGGAAGGCAAAAGCGTATTAAAAGCTACACAATAAAATTAAAGCCAAAGGTTTACCTTAAATTTTGTTGTGTGGGCTATTTATTGCCATCAACCAGGTACTATATTGCTTATACTGATGGATACGGGAGTATAAGCAATAGCTCAAGCACGTCAGGGTCGTCAGCTACAAATCGAACGGGCTGTTGCCGGCAAGTCCTCGAACATACGTTGCCATTTATTTAAATCTTACAATCTTTTGAAGCTGCACTGTGTAAGCTTTTAAGAAACCTTTAATCTTCTATAATATTTTTTTATTTTGTTCCTTTATTCTTTCCTGTTTTTATGTATTATTATAATCTTTTCAATACAAAAAAATAAGCAAATAAATATATTTCTATTTACTTTCTTCGATTCTACTATCTTAACGTTATATTTAAAAGTTATATTTCAATCATATTTTTTTTGCACTAAAACTTGAATCATTACTTTCAAGTTTTAGACGCGGGGCTCTCTTTAGACGCGGGGCTTGATAAACACCCTAATGTCGCTTTTCGCATGTACATATGTCAAATTTAAATAATAGAAAACTTAAATTTCAGAATAATCTTGACGTATATAACAAGGTTACGTATTAACACAGACACATAGAACAGCTACCTGTGTGCGTATCACACACAATTTTTTCGTTTGGAAACCCGTGTGGTTCTCGGTGGAGTTAAATTTGTAGGTGAAAGTCAACTATAGGAATAGACTGTTGTCTATCCACCAGTATGTATACAGGCTGTGCTCGCATGACCACAATGGGCTTCCCCCATATTACATAAGTGGCACTAAATTTTAGTTGGCAAAATGAGGGTGTCTAATACTCTTCTGGCGGGAGGCCAGAGGTTTGATGATAGGGTATACATATATGTATGTGTGTACACAATTGGTTACCAAGAGATTATAACAAATTTACAAAAATATATATTTATATGTTTTAGGGACAAGCCAAATATCATAAGAATCATAATATGAATCATAAGTCACTGCAATGAAGCATGATAGTAGTAGTTCCTCAACGACCAGATAAGTGCAGTTGTTGTCCTATAAATAGGCATTTGCAAGTTCTACTTTTATTGCCATTATATTTAGCTCGGACAAGACATGACAAAATCAATATTCTAATAATACCTAGAAGGCCCGACAAAATGTGTCCTGGTAGGTATTATTTAGATTTTGGATTTATTTATTTAAAAAGAGTAATATATCTACAATAGTTGATCTAATTTTATGTTAACTCTCTGTAGTTTTTGTCTTTTTTGGATGATCGGTGAAACGATATCGGAATGTACGTTTCATACGTACGTACGTATTTATACCATTTCTTAGTCTATTCAGATTCATAATTTAACTTACTTATGATTCGTTTTCAACCTTGTAGCCGCTAATATACCGCTTCTTATTACAGGTATTTCAAGCATAAATTAATTAGAAATACTTCATGATCTTTAACTTAATTAATTCTAACCTCAAATCTGTTAGCTACACAATTATTTTATTAGGTGATAGGTAAAAAAAAATTTCTAACAAATTATACTTCTATTTTGATAGATGAATGTTTTTCCTTTTCAAAAGTAAGTTTCTGTAGTGCTAGCGGACAAACAAATTCATCTGTACCTACACATTCTTACATACACTACGCCTGTATACCTGAAAGAGTAGGCAGAGGCGTTATTAACGTTCACGTTTTATGATATATATAACTCGAACTGGTTTGTGCCGGGAAGTCCGAACTATTTAACTAAACACATATGTATGTGATTTACGAATTTAGGTTGCTCTATTATAGTATCGTATTGTCATTGGCATATCATGTAAAATTTGAAAGTAGTCACAAGCCTGTAGTAAAGTGATAGTGACCGAGCAACTGTGTACATACAGGACTACACGTGCTGGCCTGAGGAGTCACCGTATGTGCGTCGAAAATATACGTACCCGAACTAAACGGTTTGGCTCTTCTTTCTTGTGCCGATCGGTAAAAGCCTGGAATTCTCTACCAGCGCACGTGTTTCCTTCCCACTATGATCCCGGGTCTTTTAAGCGGGGCGTGAAAAAGCATCTCACCAGGCCGCCATAGTGTGGGTCACCATGCTGCATTGACTACACATGCAATGAGGATGGTGACCACCACTCTTTGACTCCACCTATTGCTTTCCATCAGGCAAAGTGGAGTCACTATGGTAGGCTAATATAAAAAAAAAAAAAAAAAAAAAGTTAAATTTTTTAACAATTTTGTAGTTTAAATTAACAATTGTAACTGTAAACCTCATGCGAATTGCTAAAACAGCTGTTGTTGTTAACGAAATTAACTTATTCCTTATTTATATTCCTTCATTCTAAAATGGTTCTAAAAACACACTCAAAAAAAACTGTGAATAAGAGGAGGACAGAGAGTACAAGGTAAAATTTGTGCATAATTGCATCGAAATTAGTATCTGACAAAAGTAAATATCGATCCCTTTCCAGCCTCAACTTCGCAGGAAAGTAGATATTCATTGAAAACTTTTCTGGCCAGCTACCAAGTGCCTTTTTATGAACGATTTGGTTAATTGTTGAAAAAATCTCATTATGACTTCACGAAGTTCTGAGAAGTTAAATAACGATTATGAATCGAAGTCATAAGATTGGTGTTCACTATACCAGATTCAGTATTTAGGCCTAGAACACATTGAGAGCTGGCTTCACGCTGCCATCCTTCGCATATCCTTCTGCCATCCAATTAAATACGTAACTCTAAGAATTCCCTAGCCATGAAAATGCAAAAAGTATAGAATGAATAAAAAGTATAATGTTACTGAAAGTTAAACTTGATGTCTGATCGGTGTGATACAAGTACATAATCCAATTTCGCTCTGCATTGTCTATATATACAAGCATGAAGCACGAAAATATCTGTCGTATAATTAATATATGTCCACTGCAATCTTACAATGTACACTGTTACGGTTTATTGTATCCTACTGAATGTCGAAGTACTGTTATGATACTTATCTATTTACTTTGTCTTTTTATTAAAAAAAAAAACAAAAAGAATAAAAAATACATACATATTTTTTATAGTGTACGTAGTAGTAGTAGTTTAGTAGTATACGTGAGTGTATGCGAGTATGAATGTTGGCGTGAATGTGTATACACGCAAACATTCATACTCGCATACACTCACGTTCATATCCCTAAAGGCACAAGCCATACCATTCTTAAAAAATATATGCTATACAAATACTTTCAAACACAGTGTATACATATATATATATATATATATATATATATATATATATATATATATATAATCTTATTCGGTTTGCTTGGTAAAAAATATTTTTTTTTGCAAATATAAATGGCAAAGTAGGTTATTAGGTACACAGACTTTTTCTATATGGGAAATTATGTTTAGATATAAAACCCTAGAACTTACATACGAGAAAATTTGAGGTGAATCGTTTCTCTAATGCATATGTGTGTATAGTATATGTGTAAAGTTTTAAACTATTAACAGTGACTATAGTAGTCAAAATAAAACTTTGAAATCCTTTCATATCGGCACATCTCGTGAGAAATTTCATTCTATACTATATAAACATTTCTCAAAACACAATATACAGAAACTTAACGGCACCCTTTAGTAAAACCCATTACAATTGAAGAGTCGTATCCTTATCATTATACGCAATACTCAACATCTAATAATAGGTAATCTCCATCTACCTGAAAGTGAATTGCTGATGAGCGCGTGTGTAAAAGGCCCAAAACCCTACTATAATATTCAAGGGGTTTCACGTCTATTCAGAACTTACAATTCAGTTATTACTCGTAATATATGTAGATATAACTAGTATTTGTAGAATGTTTTGGACATTTTTGATGAATAACAGAAACGCTTCTTATTTGTTCACCAGGCAATAAAAATGTGCAAACCTATACGAATTCGTCGTTATTATAGAAAAGCATCGTATTAAGAAGATAGGCTCGCATTTCGGTTGATGAGTGTTAAGTTCCATAAGAATATGATTTACGATATTATTTGTAAGTTAGAAACTAGAATTATAAAAAAAAAAGTATACATATATATTAGATAACCGTTAAAAAGCAAAGCGATATAATAAGTATTTAGTTTTGAAATCAATATAATACACAATAAACACATCCGCCACCGCCATTTAAGCAACAAATTAGTAGTTCAAACGTTGGGATTCTGTTTTCGTGTAAAAACGTTCTTGGATTAGTCTGTATGAGAGAACGTCATTACCTACTCCGAATAACGCCTACCTGACTGACTAAGAGTACTAACATTTTAAATCAAAATCCCTCGTTAATATTAAGGGCCTCTAAAACTGGTGATAGAACAGCATGAGCTAATTTTAATATATTTATTTTAAAATGCAATCATTACCGAACCGCCACAACAACTAGGATTTCATCATTCGTCACATGAAATTTTGTAGAATAGTCTCCGACTATACATTTTACTAAAAGAACAAAGGTAATTAATAAATTTAAACCTATGGATATCATTGTATTTTTCATAATATAAGATATTGAATAGATTTCAGCAGAAGTCTTTGTAGGCTCATAATACATGTTCACATTATTCGCATGTATCATAAAAAGTGGGGTGCTGGCCTAGAAAACCTCCCCGTGCTCCGGCGCTTCTTTGTTTTCTCCTTCTGGAGAGGGCGTCATCGCCGACGGCAAATATTCTGGCAAGGAGAGGCCTGCCTTGTAAGCCACTCTGTGTTTTTCCATCTGCCATCTGATTTATGCAGAAGGTATGGTATGGAGAAACGAGAATGGGGAACGGGTTAGCGAACTATGAATTGATTCAAAGCTAGTGGACATAGGTCTAATGTAGACCACCGTTTGGCCCATCCGGAATCCTGTCCAGCAATGGATAGACCCGGAAGCTTCTTGGAGCTGCGAGGAAGAAAACCTCTATAAAAAATTACAAACGTGGGGCGGAAGGGTCTGCCGTCATTGGATCTATCCAAAGACTATGGACATGGGTCTGATACAGGCCACCTTCCGGCAAACCGTAATCCTGAATTGACAGGACCGGTGGTTCTTCGGAGCCGCGAGGAAGAAAAACCTCTATAAAAAATTACCCCAATCTTACGCTCCGACGCTCGGCAATGGGATAAATGGCTGAGGGTTACTCAGTCCCGAGGGCGTCCCTGTCGGAGGACATAAAACTCACGCACAATGGCAGAGGATAATACGCATATATCTACCCAGGAGGGTCCCAGACGCTCTTTGTCTGGGGAGTCCCTCCCGGAGCCAGTCGGCTCCGGCAGCCCCCAATCGTATTCTGGGGGGAGCAACCAATGCCCAAACAGCCCGGCGGTCAGCTGTAAATCGACCGCCGAAACAAACGCGAAGGCCGCGACAGCAGAGAAGGAAGAGTTAGATGTGGTGATGTCTGACACCCAGTCAGAAAAGAGTCAGGTGAGCCACGCAACAGAGCGATTGGCATTTTGGCATAGCGGAAAAAGACCACGGTCTAAAAATTCCGAAAGTGGACGGAGCAGAGATCGCTCAGGTTTGGAAACGGCATCCTCGAGCGAAGCGGACGACATGTTGCCAGTCGCCAAGGTGCCAAAACCGCAACGTGGCAGAGGTCGGCCACCTACTACTGGTGCATACATTGGCGCTGCCAAAGCTCGTAAAGAGACAGCAGCACTACGGGCCGCTGAAAAATGATGAAATGATTAAAATATCTGTTCCTCACTATTGCCTCTAAAAAAGGGGAGGTGCAGAAAGCTAACGTTCGGGGATCAGTAGCAAATAGGACTGCCCCCTCCACGACAGAAGAGAGTCTTGGTCCTAAATGGGAGGGGCAAATAAGCGAGGCAATAAACCGCATTAAGGAAGTTGCTAATCTCCCCAGAGGCCCTAAAGCCACCCACCAAAGACGCTGATGGAAGCTGCCTCTTTAATAACACAGGCGACGGAGGCACTTTCAAAAAAGTCCTCCTCTGAGGAAACGGAAAAGTTTCGTCAATATACTGACCGACTGGAAGCCCGCCTGGCTGAATCCGAAAAAGCCAACAAGGAACTACAGGAGGAGATGCGCGCCTTACGAGACGAAATTCGTAATGGTCGTCAGGAAGGAAGATCTACCGACGCAGTAGCTTTACAGACGGGCGAATTGGCGTCAGATGCTGCTATCTCCAGGCTAATGGCGGAAATGGAAGGACGCATTATGCAACGTATTTCTGCTATGGAAGGGGCCAAGGGACGCCCGCCTTTGGCAGCTCCTAAAACAGCGTCTTACGCAGCCGCGGCTAAAACGGGACTTGAAATTCCCCTTGATAAAAATGTGGGTGAACCAGAAACTCCACGATTGCCTACAACTACAAAAGCCTCTGTTGTAAAAAAGAGAAAAGGTAAGAAAACAGGCGTTCCTACCCCAGTAGCAGCTGGATCTCAGGAAGAAAAATGGGAGGTGGTGGGAGCTAAGAAGGCAAAAAAAAGCCAAGAAAAGGCGACAAGGAAAGCCGCTAAGGTTGACGTGGCAAAAGCAGCCACAAAACTCCGCGCCCCGCGTTCAACAGCCATTGTCCTAACGCTAACAACAGAAGCCACAGAAAGAGGGGTAGGATACGCAGACATACTAAAAAAAGCAAAGGCTTGTGTAGATCTGAAAGCCCTACAAATTGATGGAGTTAGGTGCAGAACAACGCGCACTGGAGCCCGTCTCCTGGAAATCCCTGGTGCCACTAGCGGCCCCAAAGCTGATGCCTTCGCGGCTAGGCTAAGAGATTCCCTTGATGTAGCTGACGTAAGCGTTTCTAAGCCTACAAAATGTGCAGAAGTGCGCATTTCTGGCCTAGACGATTCAGTGACAGCCGATGAGATGGTGACCGCTGTGGCAGAGGGTGCTGACTGTCCTCCGGACCAAGTAAGAGCCGGAACTATCCGAATCGGTCCTGGGGGTCTAGGGACGGCAGTAATCAGCTGTCCAGTTGCAGCGGCCCGGAAAATTACAGAGGGTGGCAGCCTTTTCCTTGGTGGTTTCCTCAAGGCGCTGGTGAGGCTGTTGCAACCTCGCCAAACCAGGTGCTTCCGGTGTCTATCGGTGGGACACGTAGGGGTGCAATGCACGGCGGAAGTAACAGTGGGAGATCGATGCTTCCGCTGTGGCCAGTCTGGGCATAAAGCAAGTGCCTGCAATGCCCCACCATGTTGTTTTAAATGCACAGCTGAAGGCAAGGTGGCCAGTCATCGGGCAGGCACCAAAGCTTGCCCCACATCAGGGCTAAAGGTAGGAGGGAAAACATCCGCTCCTCGTCCTCAGCAGACAAGTGAGGTTACCACAGGCAAGCAGCCTGGTTCACAACGCGGTACGGATATGGATACCTAATAACGGAACCATATATACGTATCCTACAGGGGAACTTAAATCACTGCGCTAATGCTCAGGATCTTCTGCTCCAGAGCATGGCGCAGTGGTCAATCAATGTTGCTGCTATCGCTGAGCCGTATTTCATCCCTCCTGGTGATACTTGGGCAGGGGACCTTGACGGCTCGGCAGCAGTTGTCTGCGGCACCGCCGCTAGGTCTTCCCCACTTACAATCATTTCCAAGGGAAGAGGGTGTGTGGCGGTAGGCGTTGACGAATTTGCGGTCGTGGCCGTTTATTTTTCGCCGAACCGTGTTCTAGCAGAGTTTGAGAATTGGCTCACTCAGCTCGCCGTTGTTGTCGAGGGGTGTCGACCTCGCCCTGTTCTTGTGCTGGGGGACTTCAACGCGAAGTCAACAGCTTGGGGTTCCCCGGCCACAAACGTGAGGGGCGCGGTACTGGAGGAGTGGGCAGTGTCATGTGACCTACTCCTCCTGAACCGAGGTTCCGTCGCCACGTGCGTGCGTCATCGGGGCAGTTCGATTGTGGACATTTCTTTCGCAAGCCCTGCCCTGGTGCGCCGAGTTCGGGACTGGCGTGTCATGGAAGAGGTGGAGACGTTGTCCGATCACAGATATATTCGGTTCGACGTGTCTCCCCTTATCTCTGACACGTCGGTCGCGGTGGTTCCTTCTGGTCCGCGTTGGGCACTTAAGCATCTAAATCGCGAACTCCTCCTGGAAGCTTCCATCGTGCAGGCCTGGGCGTGTGCACCAGATAGGCCTGTCGAAGTCGATGTAGAGGCAGAATGGTTCCGGGAGGCCATGTCGCACATTTGTGATGCGGCTATGCCCAGAGTTCAAAACAGACCTGCGAGGCGCCAGGTGTACTGGTGGACGCCTGCAATAGCGCAGCTGCGGGAAAATTGTGTAATCACGCGCCGCCAGTACTCCAGGTTTCGCAGAAGGCGTCGCCGCCCAAATGATGCGGAGGCTCGCGAGGCGGAGCTCCTTCAGGATTACAGGGAAGCCAAAAAGTCTCTTCAAGTGGCGATAAAGCGTGCCAAAAGAGAGGCCCGTCTAGAATTACTGGAGACTCTGGACCAAGATCCGTGGTGGCGCCCCTATCTTTTGGTGAGAGGCAAGATGCGCTCGGTGGGCCCTCCAATAACCCAGAGTCTCCTCCCAACACTGCTTGAGGAGGTTGTTGGCTCATTGTTTCCGTCTCAGCCAGTGGAGCATACCCCTCCACCAATGGCTGCATCTCGAGTGCCTAACGCGGAATATGACAACGGCGTGCCCGAAGTCACTGAGGTAGAACTAAGGGCAGCGGTGCTGCGGCTTAAATCGAAATGCACCGCCCCAGGACCCGATGGAATCCCAGGTCGGGCATGGGTTCTTGCCCTTCAGGCTCTCGGGCCCCGACTGAGCAGACTTTTTAGCGCATGTATCGAACGGGGCCAGTTTCCGAGACTGTGGAAGACGGGGAAACTGGTCCTAATCCGCAAAGATGGACGCCCGGCAGACACTCCATCCACCTACCGGCCCATTGTACTGCTCGACGAGGTGGGTAAACTCTTTGAGCGAGTGATCGCGGGACGCCTTGTCGAGCACCTTTCTAATGTGGGGCCGGATCTGGCAGATAATCAGTTTGGTTTCCGCAAGGGGCGCTCCACGGTGGATGCGATCATGCGCGTTAAGGCTCTGGTGGAGGAAGCAGTATCCCGTGGCGAGGTGATGTTGGTGGTATCTCTTGATATCGCCAATGACTTCAACACCTTGCCCTGGAGTTGCATTAGAGAGGCTCTCGTCTATCATGGGATGCCTCTCTACCTCCGCCGCATTGTCGGGGCATATCTGTCAGAGAGAGCCGTCATCTACCCGACTCGGGCAGGAAACGGTCGGCGAAATATGTCGTGTGGTGTTCCGCAGGGATCGGTATCGGGCCCTCTTCTGTGGAACATCGGCTACGACTGGGTGCTGCGCGGTGTACTCTTGCCGGGTGTCGTTGTGACGTGCTACGCCGATGACACCCTCATGACGGCACGGGGCAGGACGCACCGTGACGCAACCATAAAGGCTACGGCCGGGGTCGCCCAAGTCATTACTAGAATTCGGCGGCTGGGTCTTCAGGTGGCTCTCAACAAATCTGAGGACCTCTGTTTTCATGGGCCTCGAAAGGGACCACCTAGAGGATCCAACCTTGTTGTGGGAGGTGTTCGCATCAGTATAGAGTCCTCCATGAAATATCTGGGACTTGTACTCGACAGCCGGTGGGACTTCGGACCTCATTTCTGAAGTCTGGCCCCCAAGCTCACGAGAGCAGCAGCCGCGCTTTCGCGGCTGCTACCCAACATGAGGGGGCCCGATGCCTCCTGTAGGAGACTGTATGTGGGAATTGTGCGGTCCATGGCCCTATATGGGGCCCCAATTTGGGCGGAGACCCTGACAATCCGTAATGTCGCAATTTTACGACGCCCACAACGGGTTATGGCTGTCAGGGTCGTGAGGGGATACCGCACGATCTCCTTTGAAGCGGCGAGTCTCCTAGCCGGAACTCCACCATGGGACCTGGAAGCGAAATCTCTCGCGATACTCTACCAGTGGCGTAGGGAGGCGCGAGGGGAGGGCCCGGGGCCTGCTCTTCGTGAAATCGAGGCGCAGCGGTCCCGGCTTCACCAGGTGCTCATGGCGCAATGGAAGGAACGACTTGAGCGACCGAGCGCAGGGCACGTCACAATTCTGGCGATAAGACCTGTTATGGAGGATTGGCTGGAGAGGAGACATGGCTTCCTCTCCTACCGGATGACCCAGGTGCTTACCGGACATGGCTGCTTCATTAAGTACCTGTGTCGTATAGGCCGGGAGCCAACGCATGTGTGCCACCACTGCGGGGGCTGCCGCGAGGATACTGCACTCCACACGTTGGTGGAATGCTCTGCGTGGGCACAGCAACGTGCCGACCTCGTGGCGGCTATCGGTGTGGGTAGCCTCTCGCTGGAGACCATAATTATATCTATGGTCCAAAGCGGGGGTGCGTGGGATTCAGTCGCCTCATATTGCGAGGCAGTGATGGTTGACAAAGAAGCGGCGGAAAGGGAACGGGAGAGAGCTAGTACTCTTCCGTCCCGCAGAAGACGCACCAGGCGCCGGAGAGAGCAAAACGATCTCCGGCCTCCATAAGCGCTTGCCTGAGGGCGATGGATGGGGATATCCAAAGTTTTTGCAATAAGCGCAGTTTTTATGGTTGTAGGTAGAAACTTGCTGACTTAGCAATTTTAAAAAGAATCCAAAGGAAGGAGGAAGAAAAAGGATCCTGCAGCGGCAAACATTTTGCGACTCCGCTCTTACAGCTGAGGACCCCAAGACAGGGTACAGTCAACGTATATCCCATTGTTTTTAACGTTATCGCTGAAAGGAATGTATTACTATATACTGTTGCAAGTGATCTATGGTAGATCTATTCAGTAAATTCAACAGAACATCTTTGGACTTCGAACGATAATGACTAAGTTATCAAGTTAAGTAACTCAATTTTGATTTTCTATAAAAAAGTTCGGATCTTGCCAGCAAACTAGAACAGTTAAGGGAAGACAGCAATCTTGGAACCTTATATCACATTTACCTATGCAAATTCTATAAATACAGTATACCTATCAACAATTCCATCTCTAATACATAGTTTACCACTGATCACTTTGTACACATTCATGAAAAGAAAAAGTAATCCCCATATCTTGGACGTAGCTAAGGCTTAAGGCTTAATTAGGGTTACCGGTATTTACCAAAGATTGTTTTTGGCATGCCGCAAAGTGGCGTACTCGTATAATGGTGCATACAAAACCAGCTTGATAAAGGTAGAAAGTGCTGGAAGAATTTTGCTCAAGGTAATTCTTTTATTGCCTTGTTACACCTAGCCTAAGTTTTATATTGTTTTTTGTCACTTTCTGTGTGAGAGAGGAAATAAATCGTTTCTATTATTATTTTTAAAGTGTATGAGTCAAGCCAACAATAAAACAACAATATAGTCAACATAGCCCAGACTTAATAAGTAATAGACTTAACAGGCCGTGCAAAAACACTTTTTATACACGTTAGCGAGAAATGTGGAATCAGGAAATGGACGATAGAGAAGTCAAGGTACCAAGAACAATTTATATTTCCAAGAACGTACCAGTAGTAGTACCAGTATACAGTAGTACCGTACCAGTAGTATTGCTTACCATTAGTCAATCAATGTGCTTGTTTAGAATAAAAGCAAATTTGTATCCACTATTCATATACTGGCACTCTCTGACACTGATACTCGATTCCTCGCGCATTAGTTCCTGCTCATTACTACATTTCAGAAACTCTATTAAAGATTCATCATTTAGCGATGTGTACGCTGCTAAATCCGATATAGAACTTCAGTATTTCATGTGATATTACAACCGAATCTCCATAATAGCTATTTCTATTGTAACCTGAACTTATTTCAAGAATCTAGTGGTGTGGTTCACGATGAACCTAGTGATACGCTACTTCTCGCGTCGCCGCGATATTTTTTTCACTACTTATGATGACTTATAGCCCCACACCTTGCTCTCGCATGCTTTTATGAGAAGTAGAGTGCCCCAACTACGTCTCTGTCCACGTCCCTCGGTACTAACCTAACACCCACGGTATCTAACAACTCGTCGAGTATGTGGCCGCAGTATCGGGATAAGATGCTTTTAATGTACATTTCAGAACATTTGTATGTTGGTTAAAAGGCATTACGCCTTTACGCCAATGCTTTAAGGTTCGGAACATAGTATGAATTGTATATTACTGATAAAATAATAATAAACAGTTTATGCATATAAGTGTATGTATGTATCAGGATGAATGGGGACGGGAGCAATCGTAAAAATGTTAGCTCTATGCGAATGACTATTACCTTACCCCTATTTTATCGCTAACATGACCGGGCTAATAAACAAATATGGCATACACTGGAAAAGTTAATGCGAATTCCTAGGAATCCCTTATGAGAGCCTTGGAAAAGAGAGAATTACATAACTTTATTCATAATGAAATCTCCAACAAATACAGTTACAGTACTGTACAAGTCGGGTTATCAGTTTTTGAATGTAGTTTTTCGCTTGTAATAAAAATATTTTTAAGACGACTACCA